>CM034147.1:556817946-558244330 GCA_019776745.2 Taxus chinensis
TAGATACCTTTGATAAGATAACATTCACTTAATGAATTATGTGATTAAATGAATGTTTTCTTATCACATCCATCTAAGGTTTCCGACCAAATATTGTTTGTTAGGAACAACATATCCCCTATGTTTAATTAATCACAAATTAATTATTTTACAAAATATTTTCTCTTTACCAAAATGATAAGTTTATCATATCTTTCTATGTCTTTATATGTTTGTAATACAATAACATAATAAAATATGATACTATTAAAAAGTAATTAGATTATATCTCATTGATATATTTATTGTGATTTAAAATAGCTTACTGCATCATCGCAACCAACCTTTTAATTGTAATTTATGACATGCTCACAATATTTCCTAACATAGATATATTCCAAATGTAAGTGCATTAAATGTACCTAATTAAATGTCCCACATTATAAAAATGTATAAAGGGTACTTTTATTTAACATTGTTTTCACACTTAAGTTAATAATAATTGACTTAATAATATTATTCCCAAACATTAATAAAATTTGAAATTGAATTTTTAATCATAACATGTTGCTACAATCATCAACATAATGACATATTACATAACACAAGTAATCATCATTTTCATAAATATTGACGTAATTTTAAATACGAGTAATTGAGCATCAAGGGGATCATCATGAGCAATTCTTGTGGTCATCTTGAGCTTACATTGGAAGATCTGAACAATTTTTATAAACACTCATTTGGTAACCTAAGGTGTCTGTGCATCATACAAAAAGAGGAGACTATGCTCATCATCAGAAATTCCTTTATCACAGGGAGCTTCTTTATCAGATAAGTCAACTCCCTCTTCTTCCTTCTCTCTTTATCCCACTTATTCTCTCCCTCTTATAATTATTTGTTGTGTGCAATCACAATAGTTTTTATTATCATTAAAGTGACTTTATAAAAATGAATTGTAGAATTCCCTTTAATTTATAAAAATGGAACTTAATTTCCTAGGTCTTAGGAAGGTGAAAAGTTACAAGTTGTAACGATAACATGAAGAGACACGTGGGGGGTAGATGAAAGGTCATTTCACATTCCTATAAATTGGTATGGCTTCTCCATTCCAAAGGATCTTGAATTTTTTTTACTTTGTAGAAATAGTGGATTGTGATATGTTTTTGAGATTTGAATCACTAATGCACATGAAATAAAGGTTACATTTCATCCATTTTCCTTTTCTTGTATTCCTCTACTTCTATCTTTTATGCACTTTTCAATTATAGTTTTGGAGAGAAAATTTACATCCTCGATAGATGAATCTAGTAACTTTGTGGTCCCACTAGCTTCATTGTTTCTTTCATCTATATTGAATGTTCAACTACTCTTATTACTAGGTGTGAACTCTACAATTGGCCTAATCATGACAGTAACCTTCCTTTCCTAATTTATATCATTTTCCCCTCATCAATGTGATTTCCAACCTTGTACCTTGTACAAGCACTTTGCCACAGGTTCAGTGGAGCATGCTTGTGTGATACCCAACCTATTTGGCCAACCCACAACATTTAGTTTAGGATTAGATTATTTATATTCAATAATGAGAGCTACACTATTTAATGCAAAGGTACATTACCCTATGAATGTTGGTGGAGACACCTAATTTTCCCAACTATCAAAATTTTACACCAATCATTTTTGGAGAATCTGTTGGGGAGAGATTTTCCCAAGTGTACCCAAAAAGATATCTTACCAAAAAAATACAAAAAAAAGTATGCATTCAAAAAATAAAAAATAAAATCAAATAAAAATAAAAATCATGTTTGAAGGTAACTCCGTGAATGAAAAAATCCTTTTCCCATTTGTTTCCTTCAACACAATGAAGAAATTTCTAGTTTGGAGTGAAGTAAAAATGAGTGACAATGAAGAATAATAATATGGTTCCCGAGAAATATGGATTGTTGATCAACCATGGTTCTGGACCAATTCTCTCAATCAGGATAATTCAAGAATGGTAAAATTTTCTCCTACTTCAAGCAATAATCTAAAATCAGAAAAAGGAAAGAAAACAAAAAAAATTGATGAAGAAGAAGGTAAGGAGCGGTTGAAAAAGGTGTAAAGCAGATACAATATTTTGTGTGAATCCTAATAAGAACAAGAATCTATGGAAGGTAATACTATGAATCGTGCATAGCTGAATAAAAATCTCGGAGTCATGTCTTTCATCACCCTCCCTTGGGATGATTTCCTTTCATATAGAAATGATGAAATGGAAGCCTTGAAGGTTGAGTATGTGTAAATAATTGCAAGCATCATACAAGGAAATTCTGATTCGCAAATATACCTTTAAATTCTAAAATATGTCAAAGCCTTGCAAAAGATGTATGAATAGCTTGAAGCACTTCCTAGAAAAGAAGAAGAAGAAGAGATTTTTCCTATGGAGGAAGACCTTGATAATTTTCCATACTATGAGGTGTTCATCTCTGGAATATTCTTGGATGCCTTTGAGGAGTGTCTCATCCTTAAAACCTCCATTGAAAATGAACGAAACACCTTCAAAGATGATGAAAAAAACATAGAGGTGTGATTAAGAAAATATTGAATAAATAGACGCCTAGTTCTATATTATGTAACTGTGTTGAATTTAACAATTAAATACATATCTAACCCAAGAAAATAAGAAATTAAAATTTAAAACCCTAAGTAAAAATGAAGAGAAGAAATGCTTAGTTGATTCACAACTAATCATGGACTATGTCAATGTAACAAACTGCTGAACAAAAGGACAGAAGTTTCACACTTGAGCTAAGAAAATTGCATGATCATATGATCTACCTATCCTGGGACACATACACTAGGTCAGGGCTACCTGGGGCACTCTAGACCTCCTTTGGGCACCTATGACTACTCAGAAGGTACAAAAACCTATTTCACAGGGTCACAAGATGTTCACTTATTTTTTCCTTTGATCTCTTGTACTTTGGCAGACCTCGTTGTTGTTTTCCTAAAACCTACACTTAGAAAGAATAAATTACAAAATCCCCAAACCACATCAAATCCTAAAAAAGAAATATGGAAATTGGGATGTCAGATTGACCTTGGTTGTCAAAAAAGTGATCTTATGACTGAGCATTGCACTACATTACAGACCCTATGTAACTTTATGTGTGTGTGTGGAAATCATGCCCTCAGAGGATATTGTGTGAGTCACACTTGATATCGAGAAATAAATATATGTAGAGAATGTAAATATATGTATGCATGAAATAATGAACTTCCCCTCATATATGCATGTATGCAGAAATGGAAATACCTTTCCCTTGTGTGGATGGTAGATTGATGCTTGAATGTTGTTGTGAATTCCTTTGGAATGCAACCTTAGGTGGTGATAGTTAATGCTTAGTGATTTGGTCATTGATTATGATCACATAGATTTGTATTTATATGATTCCCTTGTTTGAATTTTGTAATTAACCAATAAAAGTCTGACTAGTAAAAATCAATATTCCCAAATGGATAGAAAAGACCCAAAATATGTGATTAAAGTACAAATATGTCGGGATGCCCAGAGGGGATGTGGCTCTCGGCACTAGCATCCTCACTAGGCTCTAGTGTCTAGAGTTAGAAATTTTAGAGTAATAAAAGATAGACTATTAAAGAAGGTGTGTAAAACCAAGAAGAAAAACTGAAAGCAAACAAATATGTCCAAAGACAATGATCAATTAGTACTTTTCTCACTTAGGAATCATATACATAGTGGTATGTCATCAAAACTATATAGATACCCAAAGTAAGTGATTTAGTGTCTACATTTTCCCCCAATTTATTTTTTTGATTTGATTCTTGATAACATAAAGTAGATAGAATATGCGTATCTGATAACTAGGTAGATCATTTGCAAAAATCTTACCGAGAGATGAGGAAAAGAGTGGAGTATTAAAAATGTGAAGTGTGGAAGCTATAGAAGAGGAAGTAAAAAGTGATGATGATGACCCTAGGGTGAGAGAAAACATGTAGATGTTGTATTTGTACCATTTTTCAATATCAATTGTTGTGTGATTGATGTGATTACCACTTCCTGTAAGGAGAAAAAGAGAAGAACGATCAAGTAGTAAAATACACATGTATATGATCAAAATAAGTAAAAAGTACGTAAACAGGTAAAAAGTACATGTTCACCTAATATGTGATGAGTAAAAAAGTGTAGAAAGGATTCTAAAGATGTTGTAGAAGAATGAGTTTTTTGGGCGATCTCACATCAGTTTCACTGTGTGTAATTTTTTCGGGAGATCTCATGCCAACTGTAGAAGAAGTGTAGGGAGAAATGTCTATTTTAATTATTCAACCTTTGACTGCTTCCAAAAGTATGAACACCACTATAGATGGCATGTAAAAATATGATCAGGTTCGATCCAACATGAAAGTAGATAAGAAATTGTAATACATGCATGTTGATTGTTGAAGGACTGTGTGCCCTGTAAAATCTGTTGTGTGAAGTGTTATGGATTGTTTCAAACTAAGAAGAACTATGTAACTCCCCCCTGGTCACAAGTGTCCAAGAAGGGTCACGGGTGCCCATGCACTACTAAATGGGTCTGGGAACCAATGTTTGTGTTGTGTTGAGGACCCAAGTTAGGATCTGGGTCATTATTAATACTATATGTTGTGTTACATACTGGTAATGAACTATGTTAAAATGTGACTGTAAACTATTATATGGGGTGAATGATTTACTTGATAGATTCCCCCCATGTTTGGAGTGCATGCGACATCGTTGAGGAGTATGTGGCCCAAAGGAGGACCAACTGTTGAACTGAAACTAATGCCCTATAGAGGAAGGGAGTGTTCTTGGTAGAAACCAAGGCACATACAAACAAAGTGGCTGGAAAACAATTGTTAGTGCAAACAATATAAAAATGTATGTACAAGACAATGTGTAAGCTAAGAATGCACTAAGACAGTGTAAATACACAAGAAGACAAAGTATACAATGAAAATTTGGATTCAAACATGGGGTGTCACTCAAAATGTCACAAGATAATCGATGCTGACATAGCAAAAATTAGATAGTATACACAGAAGACAAAGGGAAAATCCCACAAACAATGGCATATAATGGAAGACAAGAGAAAATAGTAGCAAACAATATATTTGACAACCTTGGAAGAAAATAAGCCTGTAAGAAATTTTTTGCACATGAAATACCTCTTAGCATGTTAGAAAGATAAAAATTATGTCATGGCATGTATAATATAATATAAAAGTGTTGTATGAAAAATGAAACAATAAAACTTGTAGTGTGCGAAAGTGGATGCCCCCAGGAGCCGCTATGGGAATGGTAAGAGGTGTTGTGCCAAGCATCCACGATGCATGTATTTATATTTGTAAAGTCTATAATCACAACTATAAATATAGTGAAGATGAATGTGTGTATATAAAATATAATGACATACAATGTATCTATCTAACATATTAAGCAATTGTATCATGTGAGTATAAGTAAGAAAGAGTAAATGCGACCAAGATATGTAGTATGTTATGAGTGAGTGATATGGAATGGGATAAAAAATGAGTGTGATAGGATTAGCTTTCCCCCCGAGTGAATGTGGATGAGTATGCAAGTGTTGAGGTTCATTTATACATTCCCCCTCAGCAGTTGAGACTGAATCATAGAACAAGAGTACATCATTGGGAAATGGTTTGAATTGTGTGCACTCAAAAGATATGATAATAAAAGTGTATATCCTAGAGAGTGCGTAAGTATGAGTGGATGTGGTGAGGTTCATTTCATATTTATACCCTCAACACTCGAGTATAAACCATGGAACTATATTGCATCATAAGGTAATGAACGCAACGTGTAACAGTAGATGCAAGAAATATATATCATGAATGCGTAGAGAGTGTGTATTGTGTGTAACAGATACTACGTAGAAATATATTTTATAGATGTATGATGTGAAGTGTGTAGTGTGTCAGGTCCATGTGTGTAGTATGCCCTCAACATTCAAGTGTGAACCATAGCACGAGAATGTATCATAGGGTAATGACGATACATAAGTGTATCAAAATGTGTATGATGTGATTAGATGTGAAGTGTAGAGTATGCAGGACACCTGATAATTCTAAAAGGGGAGAGAGTAAGCATGATTCCCCCGCCCCCCCATTGCCCCCCCCCCCCCCCCCCCAAAATAAATTATGATGAATGTGTTATCTAATGAAGGTGAAAGAAAAGGGTCCTCCACCCAATGTTTGTGGAGATAAAGGTGTGTGACCATACTCTAAGATTGGTGACATACAAGACAAATTTTATATTGATGAATGTGCATGAGACTTAGGAGGTGATGTATACCTAAGATAATGAGACTGCAAAGGTTATGTGCACCTATGTGAAGGAGAGCGTGGAATAAAAAACATTATAATACTTTATTTTAAATACATTAATTAGATTTGGTTTATATGTGTTTTTTAAACCTAAGTGCTTACATTTTTTGGTAAGGGGGCCCGTGCTTATTACTTGGACATGAAGGGATTAATTTTTAAATCTTAATACTTATTAAATAAAACCTAATATGTGTCCCTAACCATTTATATTATCCATGTAAGGAGGCAACCCCATTCATTTATATCTTATAGTTTATAAAAAGTATATAAATACACCTATTTAAAGTTTTTCTTTTATATAAGAGTGGGAGTGGAGAATAAAATGAGATAACATCTCAGGTATAAATGTGGAATTCTCGGGTATAAATGCTGAATTAAAAAAAGGGGCTAGTTTATTGGTGGCCCATGTGAAGTGTGGTAAATATTTATTAAAATATTGGTAGTTATAGCCACATAGAAGTTTTAAAGTTTTTAGCTTGCAAGAATTATATAAAAAAAATTGTAATATTTTCATAGTTTTAAATGTGTGCAAGGTAAAATTAAGAGTAAATGAAGGGAGGAGATAAGGTTCATGAAAATAGGGATTTCAATTTATTTCATTGGTCAGGTGAAATTACTTGTCCCCTTTGTAAAATATGCGGGTCAATCTATACTCTCATAAATCTACTTGTACCTAGTAAAATTCTCTTAACCTGGTCTATGTCTTTTAAACCCCTTTAATAAGATTTATGTGTTTTTTAATATAAAAAATATACTATAGTTTATAATTTCTATGAACTATATGTTGTTTTTTATTTACATTCTATAAACTATATACCTCTTTTATAATGCTAAAAAAACCCAAAACGACCACTATAGATGATGAGCATAAGAAGAAAAACTCTAGAAAAAAGGTGGGAATCGAGCAACAGGTTCACCAAATTATTAAGAAAATATTGAATAAATATAGCCTAATTCTATATTATGTAACAATGCTGAATACAAAAATTAAATATAGATGTGACCCAAGAAAATAAGAAATTCAAATTTAAAATCCTAAGTACAAATGAAGAGATAAAAAGACTCGGTTGATTCACAAATAATCTTAGACTGTGTCGAGTTGACAAGATGATGAACAGGAGTGAAGTGTCACATCCAAGATAAATAAATTATGCAATCATAGGGTTTGCTTGGATTGGGGCACTTGATATGGGTCGGGAGCACCTGGGGCACTTTAGACCTTATTTGGGTGTCTCTAACTACTCAGAAGGTGTGAAACCCTATTTAGTAGGGTCAGAAGATGTTTTCTTGTTGTCACCTTTGATCTCTTGTACTTTTCTGGACCTTGTTGTTGTTTTCTTGGAACTTGTAATAAAAAAGAAGAACCTAAAAAACTCCCAAACCACATCAAATGTTAAAAAGGAAAGAGGAAAAATGGGAGGTCGGATTGTCGGGTAAGTGCACCAAGTTGGGGGGCCAAAAGGGGATCTTAAGTGGATGCATCTTTCTAAAAAAAATCTTCAACTTGTATGAGTATTTCAAAATAGTTACACTCAAAATTGGAAGATGTTGTAGAAATATGAGTCGTAGCATTTTGAGTCTAGTTTCTAAGCTACTAAATTTTATTGAAAACAGATAATTTTAAGTGGGTCAAACAACTAAAATACCAACAAATGCTCCTGTTTTTGTTAAAAAACATAATAGAGTGATTTTCGTGCCCCCCCACAATTTTTTGAGCACCATTTAGTATTTTTGAAAACCCTTTGGTAGAAAGATAGCTAAGAGCATCTAGTTTGGGCTCTATTTTTTTTATATTTTTGTTCATGAATATTTTTTTATTTATGATTTTTCTAGTACATAATTTTTTTTTTGAAAAATAATGGAGCTCTGACCGTGTTGTTCCCCCTAACTACCTCAAAAAATATCAAAAAATAGTTTTTTTTTTAATATGTATAGAATTATGCCTAGTTTGGGCTAGTATAATTTTTTTAAAAAATTGATCACCCAAAAAAAATATACACCATAAAAGATAGACATATTTACAATTCAAAAAATAGCTATAAAAAGTCATAGTTAGAAAATAAATAATATATAAACCTTATATTAGTCAGAAAATTTGAAAAATTATATTTTTAGAAAGAAGAAACTATGCTCTATGTCGTGGTATAATTTTAAAAAAATGGATCGATTGTTTTATTTTGATTTATCATAGAGGAAGTGGCATTGTTACATTTTCTTACAAAAACACGTTGTTTGTTGTGTTTGTATAGGTCCATGCCTCAGGCTTGGGGATCCAAACCGGATCCCAAGCCTTGAGGCATGTCTTGGAAAAAGAGAAACTACAAAACATGTACATGTTATATTGTGTACGTGTTTTTATTTGTTTATATATTGTGTCCCCCCAACGTCCCTTTCATCTCTTTCACGGGAACTCTGCAAACATTTTGTTTTGTTTGCAATTTTTTCTACATTCTTGCACGATTTTTTAGTAGTTCATTTTTTCCCCTACCCCACTAGTTGATTTTTTCTAATCATGGGTGATATACGTCGAACTAAGGAAAAGAGGAAATTCAAGAACAAGACACTGGAGTAATTGGAAGAGAAGAGAATAAAGAAATTGAAGAGAATGCAAAAACTTTGAGTAGGGATAGGTACATCTGCTATATCAAATGTAGCTAATGTATTATAAAATGGGGATGAAATACATAATGAAAATTTAGAGAATAATGATTTTACAATGAATAATGATTTTTCAATGAATAATAATATTGAATTGAATGATAATGTTAGTATCGATGAAGAAATTGATATGAATCCAATTGTTGAATCCTTACCTAAGAATCCAACTGTTAACCCCTGTTGGGTTTTAGATTAGCACTTAGGATGAAACGAAAGTCAGGGGACAATAAATTCCCTCCTCTTTGATGGGAGAGGTTCCCTTATTAAAAGCAGGGGCAAAACCTATGTACAAATGCACAATATTTCATTCAATGGTGGTTTACCGATATCTGGAATGTGTTTTAATCCTGGAAAGTTATCAGTACATGATGATAAAAGACTTTGAAGAGAGGATGGAGGTAAAAGAAGACAATACTTTCAGGGAAAAGAGATGACAGATAAAACCCCTATGTGTATTGAGAAAATGAGATATAGAATAGAACCATTCATGTTTATAACTGGCACAATCCGTAGAATCAGATTTCTTGAGATTGTGTAAACTAGAACACAAATTTTACAAGCATGTAGAGATTAAATGATTCACAGATCAAAGAAAGAAAAGAAAGCAGAGGAAAAAGGGGAAAACCTTGGTATTGATTTCTTCCAATTAGAAATTACAATTTCAGAATATCAAAATTCCAACCCTCTATAATGAATTTGAAAGCCCATAATATAGCTTGCTAGAGACGATTGCAACTTCCTCGAGCAAGCAAGAAACAATTACAACTTATTCTGATCACTCGCGTCCTTGCGAATTCTTGATTTGTAAAGAAACGTTAATGGTAGAAAAACCAGATTTTTAAATATACGACCATTTCATTATTTTACCAGTTAAAACATGGGCCATTCGATTTGATTTTACAAATTTAAATCTAGGTCATCCATGTGGAAGGAACTGATTGGAATGGGCCTGCAAAGGCCTTTACTGTCTACCTTCTATTTGGCGGGGCCATATATCTGACCCTGGACATGTGGCAGGCCAGTGCTCATTTAGAACTTACCTCTAGATTTTTTTATTTGAAGTTGTGCCAAGCTGACACGTGGAGGCTTCTGCTGATTCTAGCCGATCTGAGGTCTGTTCTTGTTTGACTTATGTTGACCCCTAGACACGTGGAGATCTAGCACTGATTTGAGTTTCCAATTTGGAAGTGCCTTCTGAAATTACACCAAGCTTACGTGTGGCTTCTTCCATCAGGCTTAGAATTTTCAATAGCCAAATTTGTCTCTCTATTAACCCTGGACATGTGGTGAGTTGGCACTCATTTGGAAATTGGCCCTTTTGTGTCACTTTCAGAATTGTGTCGTTACAGCACGTGGAGACCTTCGTCGACCCACCCATACTTATCCAATTTTAACGATCGACTCTATCCCTTTTGGACATGGGACACGTGGAGGACTGACGCAAGGTTGATAACTACCCCTAGTTGTGACCCTTTAAAATTGTGTCGATGAGGCACGTGTCGTTGTCCACTGAAACTTCAATACTTAGCCGATTTTAGCTTGTTTTACCTTCATTTTGAACCCGAGACACGTGGTGAGTTGGCTCTTATTTAAGGGACTATCCCTTGGACCCTACCCCTAATAGTTGTTCCATTTGGACATGTGGAGGCTTCCATTGAACCTCGAAATATGGTCAGACTACATCTAATCAAAGATATACACATATTACCCATGGACTCTGGGGCAAAAATTTATGGGGAAAATACGCCCACCATTCCCGACTGTGGGAAGAACATAAAAAGAAGGGAAAATACTCCATTGTTATGCCTAATTTTAAACTTTTCTCCATGAATGGGAAAACTGAAAACAATGCCAGGCCCAACGTGAATCAATATTCCCAGGATCAAACTCAAATTTTTTGAAAATTGATTCCAAAAGAGGGGAATTTTGGTGCTGACAACAACCCCAAAATTTGTATGAAAACATTGAATGAATAAAGTAACCTTGTAAGTGAATCTTCACCTCTAAGAAAACCTCCTTCCATTTTGCGAAGAAAACTAATTCACTATATTGAAATTGATGAAAACATTATTAAACCGATGCCTAACAAAATGTCTGAAAGAAATGCGAGAAGAAAATCACGTGGAATTTTAGATAATTACTTTGAGAATTTAAATGACACACAAATATGTAAATTATTTGTTTCATTGATGAAATTAATTAAGATGAGACCTATAATGAAGACCCTGGGGTTAAGAGCATCTAATGTTGTTGATCAAAATGTGGTCAATTGTTGAAAACATATATAAAGCATACCAAACTATAGGTGGAAAAAGATGCACCAAATATAATAATGCTACATGGTGTGCACTTACTAATTGTATAGTAAGTGATAAAATAGTTAATAAATGCTTGATTAGAAAAACAAGCAGTGCTTTGAAGCTAAACAGAAAAACACTAATGAAAGTAATAGAGAGATGTAAATGTCTTGAGTTAGTCAATAACACTGACTATTGGGATTTATCTCGAAAACTTCCATGAAAATACAAGAATACATTTGATGTTCTAAAATAATTAATTATAAAATTTTGGAATGAGAACACAAGGGTGTCATTGAATAGAAGAGACAATAAAAAGAAGAATAGGTTCTCGTAATCGTGAATCATGTGCAAAACATTTCTTAGATTTGAATCAAACATAATTTTTCTCTAATTTTAAGAATGGAAATCTACAAATTAACATTAGCCAAAGATTCTTTGAAATGAGCAAACCATTTTATGTGAAAATCAATCACTCATGTACCACTTGTTGTTGCAGACATCATGTTGAATTTTCAATGCATTATGATGTTTTTTTGTCAAATACGTCATGTTTTACATACTGACATCATGTTACAAGAGTGTGGAATAAATTTACCACAAAAATCTTTAAGGGAATTTATTCTAACAATAATTTGTGAAAAATCAACTAGACATTTTTTTATAACAAAGCATGTTTGGATGGAATGTGCAATGTATGCGATGGCTTACCAAATCTGAAAAGTTGTATCTATGAGGAGAGTACATATTTAATAGGAAAAGAATTGGTTTATTTAACCAAATATAAATCAGTGACATATCAATTAAAATATGGAGAAGAATCTAAGAGGTGTGAGCTTGTTAGAAAAACAATTACCTATATCAGAATATATGGTCAAATTCAGAGAGGAAATTTTTTACAAGTATGCAAGGCACACACATAGAGCTCGATGGTTGGATGAAAAATTAAAGTTAAGAAATAAAAAATTCCCACTTGGTACTATTATTTCAATAGTTTTACTTTGTAGAGAATTACACTTTGCAACCACACATGGAGGTTCAGTCTCAATATTATAACTCAGTGCAAGTTTCTATTTTCGTGCACATAACATTCATGCAATCTTCTGAAAGCATTGAGAAAGATCGAAAAATATTACGAGAGTATCATTTATACATCAGTGATGATCGGATACATTCTACATAATATGTATAAGGGTGTTTCCAGGTGTTTTATGTGAACTTGAATGAGAGGAACATTAGTTTTGATCAACATTACATTTTTTTAGACAATTGTACATCACAATTCAAGAATGCATAGATGTATTATTGGCTAAGAAGGATGTACAAAGAAAAAAATATACAACATATGTAGAGTTTTACTGAGACAGGGCATGGAAAAGAAAAGCATGATGGTGTAGGAGTATGTGTGAAAAGAGCACTTGCAAGAGAAGAGTTAAAGTTCAAGGATGGTGCTAAATTTACAAATGCAAAAATAATTGTTGATTCATGTGTCAAGAATATGGGGCATGAATCTCAAGAGGGATAAATGGTTTGTAGATATTTTTGGTTGATATAGGAACAACATATGGAAAACTTTTAAGATTGTATGACAGTTGTAGGATCAAGTGATATGCACTCATGCCATAGTTTTGATGAAAATGCTTGGACTATGTATACTATGTGCATGACATGTTTTTGTATATCATGCATTGATTTTTCATGGAATGAATGTGAGTCATAGCAGTGGGTGGATGAATGGACATGTAGACCTCTAATTCTACTCGACACACATCAAGTTCCATGAGCATTACAACTTGCAGGGTCTTCAGATCAAAGGAAAACATCACCTGACTTTGACCAAGTCTCTGATTTAGTGTAGCAAGGTACATACATATATGTACATGCCATGTTTTAGATTTATAAATTATTAAATGCTCAAATCATAGTGTATTTTTAAATTAACTAAACAATTTTATTTTGTGATACATAGGGCATGTTTTTTGCAGTTATTGCAATGGAATTCAATGAAGAGGGAACATACTACGTCTTGTTATGTAGAGGGGAAAAAATTGACTTCCATAGTCATTGATGGTGAAGACCTTGAGTATCCCACTGGGTTAGTGGTAGTCACTAGAAATTGGCTTCAATGATATTCTATCAAAAAATCAAACATTTGGTTGTTTGAAGACTATGAAGTACATTGGAAGATACTTCACTATTCACATTTGGTCCTTGCAAAAAATATTAAATTGATCAAATATCGAGGCTGGCCATCAAACAAGAATCTATGGAAGGTTCATGAATCAGATCATGAAGTAATTCTTGCTACTATCAAGAATAAAGTTGATCTTTGTGGTTAGTTGGATTGAATTTGCAAAGGTATGTTCTTCATGAATTTAATTTGAATATTTACTTAAATAATTTTGTTTAAATTTTGTATGATTTAAAACTCTATTTAATTTCTTACTAACATGTTTATATAGGTTAGTGGTGTAAAAAAAGATTCCACCTTCAAGTGGTTGGAACTGTCAGTAGAGAATTTATTATTCTTGAAGCCAAGTGAAGCTAAGAGAAATTAAATATTAGAATTAGGAAAAACAAACATAAATTCTCATTTCACCACCTATATTGTAAAAATATCTTACTAAAAATCTCATTTCACCACCTATATTATATGAACCACCTATATTATTCAAGTGATTGGCAATGGAAAAGGTTACACTGACTCAGTTTGAATGGAGATGGAGAAAACCATGAGAGTATTTTGTAGAGGGCCCTAATGTGGAGGTCTCGGATCTGACAAGATGTCTCTAGGTGCCTGGAGTCTGAGAAATCATTCGTCAAATATATGGCATGTATGTGCCTCGAGGCTCTTAAGGGACTACGCCTGTATGAGGTAGCCTGAAATCACTTGGTAGCATAGGGATGCATAGATGAAATCGTCCAGCTAGCATTCACCAGGCCCATACAAACATGTTGGCCCATAGAGATGGTGGGGTCCCACAAGCTACTATTTGCAAAGTACAACATCTTTATCAACCTTACATTGACTCAGACTACACTATTTAGAGTATTAGATGGACAATAGGACAATGAGACATACCATATATTTGAGATTCAGATATACCATGATAGGATATATATATAGGGCCTCATATATATGAGGTATCATATATGACGATATATATATAGGTGCCATAGTAGTGTGAGAAATTTTACACAATCAAACATATGGCTATGTTTGAGCCTCTGTGAATCTTATGTGACTATGCCCGAATGAGTGTTTCGCCAAAAGCATGGTGAGTGTAGGGAACGAATATGAAGTCTCCACTAGCATGTTGTACCATATCAATGCATAGTACATGTTGGCAAATACAATTATTGGTCCCATGAGCTACCAATTGTAACATAGAGCATATGGCAGCCTTACAATGACTCAGTACTGCACTATTTCAAATTTTTGTAACACATTAGGGACAATGAGAGAGCCACATGGATATGGATAAATACCTGCAAAGGATTTTTTAGGACACTAAATGAATGTAATCCAAATGTTAGTCACTCAAAAAGGCATCTAACATAGTGACATTGAATCGTAGTGCACCCCCTAGCACCTAATTGTTTTCTCCACCAAAATCATTGTCATCTAAAGTTGAAGAGTAAATAGTCATATGGGCCTTTAACTTCTTTATGGGCTACAAACAACCTTTTGTAATGAGCAAAAAGATGTCAAGCTCTTCATGCTAGTATTTCCCTGAAGGATATACGTTGTGTCAACCTGAACCATTGGAGCATTGGTGGTCTCCCCAAGAAATCTAAGTTCGTATGTCTAACATAGGGTTGTAGATAGCCTACGGTAAAATCAGTGAACATTGGAGTGTATCAATCTCTACCCGTGCTCTCAACATACCTCATCTAGCTTGAAGTCCCTTAAGATCCCTCAGGGTGAAGGGGGCTATATCCGTGATAGGGGACTTTACTCAGACTGCTTGAATAGGTAGATATGTCTGGGCAAATCTAAAACCTCCCTATTGAAGCCCTAAGTACACAAAGGCGCATGCGTATTTGTGCAAGGCCATTCAGTTGTTGAAGATGGGCTATTGCAAGGAGAAGGCACGCTAAGGATAATGTATTCTAGGAGGGTTTTATGTAGGGTCTGTCAGTTGCTATACTATGACAAACAAGGTCTACGTCAACTTAGCCAGGATTGGCGTATCGGTGCAGGACTAGTGGAGAAATTTTTTTGTGAGCTACACTGCACATGCGGAGTGGATAAGGTGCTAGCCTGGTGATCCGGGTGTAGGCCTTTAAGATCCCTGAGGCCCAAATATGCCCTGTACATGGATGCTTCTAGCAAGTACCATCATGGATATACATAAGTGGAGGAGCTCATTGCCTGGATTTGAGCATGCTCCCATGGAGGACCACATTCAGAAACTTGGTAATTGGATCATAATAGGCCGTAGAACGAGATGAGTTGGCAAACTTCAAGATGCCTATATGAATACCTTAGTGAGTTGCTGCACAGATAGAAATCACAGCAATAACACCTACAGAGAGAGATATCAATAGATGAGTGAAGATTTGCAGTGAATGTCAACGCATTTATCAAACATGTCTGTCATGTGCGTTAGATGGACAGATAAGAACGTAGGAGATGGATGTGACTTCAAGGGCTTGGAGGTATATATATATATATATTTTTGAGATGCATGACAGGATATGGATTCTAAGTTACCCACGTGAATGTTATGTGTATACATGGTGCTTACCTTTCTGAGATCACTCTGTAGATGCACCTCTAATGCAATGTAATGAGGTTACCAGTTTATAATGAATATGTACTAGTATATGATTATTTGGTGCATTTAACATATCTTCATGGTAAATCAAGTTTTACTGCAAACTGTTTATGGAACACACATTTGAATCCTTGTGCAATTTTCCCTATGAAGGTGATTGCCAATGAATGTCAATTCTAAATGTCTCACTCAAAGTACTTTTTTGTCATAGTGACATGATCATGTGCACCCCTAGCACCAAATGTACTAGAAGCAAGTACACATGAAAGCTCTCATGATGCTTGCATGTCTCAAACTTATGCTACTCACATCTTCCTTTAACTATGTGGCCTCATGCTAGTACTCCCTGAGGGAATACTTTATCCCACCTCCAACTTGCATAAATGGCTTAGAGATCTCAACACGTATATCAAACATAGGCTCGTAGATGAGCGCCCAGCACCCGTGTGGAGTGTATAAATATCTACGATCTCCTTCACTGCATGAGGGATTATCTCAGTTCTTTGGTGGGATTGTATACGGGGAACCTACCCTACTAAATAGTTGCACGTTGTGCTCTTGGTCAATCTTGTGCAGATCCTTTTCCTCGGCCTTGGAAATATCGGAAATCAAAATAATTTGGGATTTCGTTGAGGATAAAATCGCATAATATATTTTCCTCATAAAGTATAGTGGCACCTTGTTGTTATTACAAGGTGGAAAATCAAACACCATCCACCATTGGTCCCAAAAATGATTTAAAATCAAATTATTATTGCACCAATGGATGGGAAACCATTTACATGACAACGAAACAGGAAAATTAGTGCTGGGGTCCGTGAATAAAGCACATATGAGGTCTTTTGTAATTTATTTTTTTCTTTACATCCACAGATGACAATTTGTTGGAATAATAAACCCTATAACCCTCTCTGTAAGTTGTCCAATGATCAATTTGCCCCTTTTCCACGTCAACTTGAGTAAGTAATGCCTCCAATGTGTTTGCAAGATAGGCGTGGTGGGGGTTTGTAGATTGTGAATCCCTCATTCTTTTTATTAAATCCTCAATTTCAATTTTATTTTTAACTATGTGGGCTGCTAAATATTCTTGACTACCTAGGGGATGTTGAGAAATTGTGGAAGTGTCATGGGAGGGATGACAAGAAATAACAAGGTTTGTGTTGTGGTTGATTCCCTCTACCTCGAACTGTAACAATAAAAAATATGTATTCAATTCAAATTTTAATCTATAATTATCATATTTCAATGTAATTTTGAGAAATAAATTATGCTTACCTCTTCTCCATGGCACCATCATTGATTTAGATCTTCTCGGTGATCTAGAAATGATCCTTTGAGCTTGAGATCCAGTTGAATGAAAAAACACAAGTTCACGGTTAAGCTCTGAAAATCACGTTTGAGGGAGATAAATTGATAGAGGCTCAGGCCTATTTTTTTATTTATAGTAGGAATAATGTGTATGCGTTATGCCTTGGTAAATCCTAAACCTGAAAATTTAAAACATGATCATGTTATAATAGAATGCGTACGTGTTTTTCTTTTTTCAAATTTTTGTCTGCTTTTTGGCCCCCCAACTTTGTGCACTTATCATGTCCTTAGATGTAAACAAAGTGATATTGTGACCGAGTGCTACAGTATATTACATAACCGATGTAGTTTTATGTGTGTGTGTGTGTGGAAATCATGCCGTAGGATGCTCTTGTGCAATTCAAACTTGATAGAAAGTAGTAACTAGTTGTAGAAAATGTAAATAGATGTGTAAATGAAATAATTAATTTCCCTTCCTATGCATGTATATAGAAATGGATGTTAGATGGATTCTTGAATGCTTGAATGCTCTTGTGAATACATTTGGAATGCAACCTTAGGTGGTGATAGCTAATGTTTAGTTCTTTGGTCCCTTATTATGATCACATAGATTTGTATTTATGTGATTCTCTTGTTTTATTTTCTTAATTAACCACTAAAATAATGACTAGTAAAAAGAAAGATGCCCAAATGGCTAGAAAAGATACAAAATATGTTAATGGAGTACAAAGAGGTCGGAGTCAGCCAGAGGGGATGGGGGTGCATGGCACTAGTGTCCTTTTGGGGAGATGGTGTCCAGTGTTAGAAATGTTGGAGTATCAAAAGATAGACTGGGTAAGAAGGTGTGTAAGACTAAGAAGGAAAACTGAAAGAAAGTAAAGATGGCCAAAGCTAGTGATCAATTAGTACTTTTCTCTCTTAGGAAGCATATGCATATTGGTATGTGATTAGCACTAGATAAATACCCAAATTACATGATTTATTGTCTACAAGGTGGAACTTCCATTCATCAACTCATTCTGGCTTGAGGTACAACCCATTTAGAGGAGAAATGGATTCAAGAGAGGAATATTTTTTTTCATAACATATGATTCAATGCTTTGTGAAGACTCCACCAACAATGAATAAATACTAGATGACTAATTCAAGGTAATCATGCATAATCTCCTTTCAAATTTTGATATTTTTGTTAATGATGAAATGGATATATGTGAAGAAGTGAAAGAAAACCATCCTTCAATTTGGACTCAAGATGATGAATGCAAGGTCTTCATGGATAATTTTCTTTCCACTTTTGGTTTTTCAAGCGATGAAGAAATGTTGAATAACGAGATAGAGGAAATCGAAGAATAAAATTATATTCGTGATTCAATCATGGATGATTGAATGGAAGAGGCCTACTTCCTTTTTAAATTTGAGGATAATGAACAATTCGAATACAACATCTTCTCACCCAAGGAGCAGAATGATCATCTTGGTGAATGTGAAGTCTTTCATTTCCCATACGAGTAGGAGGATTCAATAATGGATGACTAAGATAAATTTGAAAATTCTTCCCATATTTCTTCCCCAACATGGTTCTATGCTTCCTATCTAGAGGATGATGAAATGAACTTCGAACTTGAAGGATTACCCTTCCCATTAAGCATGGATCTCTTCTCCTTGTTAAAAAATGTTGAGAATCACATATTCTTGTACTTACAAGAGGGCACATTTTGGGTGACAAGAGACATAGAGGAGATGAATGAGGATGTTTCAAATAAATCATGGAGATGTATCTATCATATTTTCAACCGTCTCTTAGAATCACAATGCACATATTCTTTCCATAAGGATGAATGGAAATATAGGAAGAGTTATCTTTACAAGACATCTTGAAGGATGCGGAAAGAGACTAAATACCCTCAACTTAGTCTCGAGTTCTTGACTTGGTATATGGAAATGTAAGATAGGTATGAATCAATTTTTTTCTCCTATTTTTGATACACCAATTTTTGATGTTGAGATGGAGTAGACGGATGAGTTGGATGTTCTCCCCAAGGCCTTGGTCAATGTGAGGGGAATGCAAATACATGCCCTTCCCTTTCATGTTTTGTGAGGAAGACCATAAGTGCAAAACAAGGAAGGTTATTGAATCTTATTTGAATGTCCCTAATATTAAAGACAACATCTCTGCCATGGAGGAAGATAGTAGGGAAAATTTTGAGCTCATTTACATTGAAGATATTTGTTCAGGAAAAAGTGAAATGTTGCAAGAGTATTGGGAGTTTGTTCAAGATCAACCTATTCTCACCACTTCAGAACTCTCTGCTAATGTAGAATAATATTCCATATGGAAAAATACACTGAATGGTAAAGAATGACTCTATGAAAATATTAAGGGTTGTAATTTTGAAAATGCTAACAAAATTGACTTTGAGTGGATAGATATTGGTGAAAATAAATCAAGAAAACAAAGTGAGAATGTGCATGGCTCTTAAAAATAAATCAAAATTTCATTGAACTCACCATTTCCTAAGCTCTGATTTTTCTTGAACATATTTCCATGCTACAACAATTTCTTGAAGATGATAAATACATTCAGACCAGTGATGTGACCTCTATTTTTGAAATCATCTTTTCGGGGAAAAAAGTGATATATTTAAATAAGTCATTGAATGGGAAGAAAATATTTTTTCCTCACTCCCTCTAAGTTCCTTGTTGACTAAGTAAATGTTTCCATGCCACAATCTAAGGAGTAAGGATGTTTCCATGATAAGATCATTTTTTCCACTCTTGAGGACATGGAGAATTGGTGTCTCATGATCATATGACATCAAGAGGAATCCTCAAGATGTAAGAGTTTCAAGAAGGTGAAAAAGTGTTTATTAAATAAAATAATTTTCTTAGTACAGTGTGAATACAAAGATGGAATCCTAGTCAGTCTTATTCTTCTCAAGAAATGCAAATTCATTACGAGAGTACGGTATGATCAGATAATGACTTTCACACTTCAAATGTCATACTTTAGTCTGTTGCTCCATGTTGGTATATAATTTTCCCAACCCATTTTCAGGTATGTTTACATTCTTTCCCCACCTATGTAAATATTCCTCCCTTGTAACATAATTTAACTTTTCTATTATGTGTTTCCTCCTTTGGTGTGCTTCCCTTCCACATGTTTTTTCTATGTGTGTGTGTGTGTGTGTTTAGAAGAAATTAATCTAAATCCAAATGTATAAGGAAATGTTCTATAAACTCATTTTATATTAAGAGGTTCCTCATGTTATGTACTCGTTGTGCTTGATCCAAATCATGTCCCCAAGATAGGTCCAGTTGTTGTCATGTTTTTTAGCAAGGGTAAAATTCAAACTCGAAAGCATGAAAACCATACCCTACTATGAAATTTTCACTTGTAAGCCATCATGAGCCTTCGTAAAGATCATCCTACACCTGTATCATGCCTATCCTACCATTCTAAGTGGTCACATGTGCTAGGTGGTTTAGGAATATCAATTTCATTCAAGAATTTTCAAGTCAAATTTTTTTCAAGATATACTTTTTAAGAAGCTTAAGAATGGTTATTTCTAGTTTTTCTAAGGCTGAAACACACACCCCGGAATATAATGAAAGAATAAAATTAATCAAGGAGGTTTATTGAACATCTAATAACATTTTGCAACTACTTTTGGAAGATTATAGAAAGTTTTAGAGGTCTTCAGACAAGTTCAGTGAAAGCGACTCTTGGAGGGTGAAGCAAATTGCAATGTAAAAACAACCCCTAACCTTTGGAAAGTGATAATGGGAACTTTGTAAGGATTTGGAGGTAAAAAATAAAACTTTTGGAAAGGTATTTCACATCTCTAAATTATGGAGGTTTCACATATTTCACAAGACATAATAAATTCTTCCCACATACTGTTTTTAGCATACACAATCAATGAGCCCAAAGAAAAATCCTATTGTTTAGGATGTTTTAAGAAAAATAAAGGCATGGGACCAATCCAATTCTTATCAAAAGGATATTTTCAGTCAATTTCATATAAAAAAACTACATGAACAGACCTTTAGATGCTCAAATTATGACTCTGTCAAGTTGTTGTCATGTCTCATGGGATTTATTACACTAAGTGTCCCAAAATTTTTGGGATGGTTGGGAGAATAAACTCTGCCAAACCCCTAGATAGTCCCTTGGATCATGATATGAACTTATTTTAGCCCAAAAAATCTATTTTATCTCCCATGCACTAATTTATAGAACAATTCACCATCAAACCATGGGGTGCCACTTTTTCTTACCAGATGAGGGGTGAATTTTCTTACACCATCCATCCCAAAAATTTGTGATAGTTGGAAAAAAAAAAATTCACCCAAACCCTAGTCTGACCCCTAGTCCTCCACATGACCCACAAAGGTGCTCCAAAAGCTTTTTTCAGCTCCCTCTCCTCTCTTCCTTAGCTAGTGACCATCCACCACTTATCAAACCGAGGTGAGGTCATAATTTTTAAAACAACCATTCCAAACATTTAGGATGGTTAAGACACAAATTTCCACCCAAACTTATCCCATTCTGTTGGTCACCCATATGATATCTATATCACCCATCATCCATATGAGATCATTGTCCATATGCTTTTTTTGTGATATCTCATCATCCAATCGCAGGGCACCACTTGTCACAGGGAGGGTGAGGAAAATTTTTGTGCAACATATGTCCTAAAAACTTGGGAAACTTGGGAAAAGAATTTCACCCTAGTCATTGAAATATTAAAAAAACTAATTTTTACAAAAAAAACTTGTTTCTTCTATTGTTTCTTCCCGATGCGCACTAGAACTTCACTGGTGGAAAAAACCTCAAAGCTTCATTGCCATTTCTTCCACCACTCCATTCGTTAATTTATAATCCATCTCCATTTCTAAATTCTTGTAAAAACATCCAAAAGAGATTTTTTTTCAGATACTACCATGCTCGTGTTACACCAGAAGATCTCCATAGTCAAAAACCTTGAATCTTCATATCTCACAAACTAGAAACTGGGTGCTTCTAAAATTTTGACCACATATTTTCCTCCCATGCCACCTTCAAGATGTATAAAATATAGAATTAAAAATGTTCCCCCATTTTTTTAAATCATAAAACTCAAAAATTTTCCCATCATTCTTCTACTTTAATTTCTCGGTGATCCAAAGAATGAATGAAGCTAGAAATTTGAGCGAAACATCCAAATGAAAAACCTATTCCAAAGAAGTTGATTTCATTGCAATATAATGTGGGAAATAAACAATTTGTGACTCCATTAATAAATGTCATGGTATATTTTTTTCTTGAATCTATGACTAGGTAAAATTTCATTTTTATTTCCAAGCATTCCGATGAGTGAAACACGATGAAATTTGGAGCACAAAATTAGGACGAAGAGTCGAATCTAAAAATTTCATCCTTATCATAAACCGCTACAGTTTTAGAAACTTACTAAAAAAACAATATTATATGATCCTCCATGTACTTAAAATAGTAATTCCATTGAATTTCAAGTATGGATAATCTGAAACAATCAGAGAAGATGCAAAATGAAAGACATGGCAAAAAATGTCAATTCTCCCAAAATAGTAAGTCAGTGAAAAATAACCTACTAATAATATAATGTTGCCAAAAATAATAATGCATCATTAAATGAGGAGAATGAAGTGTTCCAGAAGGTTCAAAAGGTCATATTGAAGTAAAATAAGGTGATATATCCTAAAATAGCAAGTCATTGTCCTACCTGCTAAAAGTAGAACATCTCTATTTTGGGTACAGAAAGTTGTAGTTGGCTCCATCTTCACTCATTTCCACTTTTTAACTATTCAAATGGTTAAAAAATGATCTCATATCTCAGCCATATAAATGAAGCCTCTATATTGGTCTTGAAAACATCTTCTTGGTCTTAGTTGTGCCCAAGAACATGGTACAACATGACATAGGAATTCCTAGACCACCGAGGAGCTGGAGAAAATTAAAATAGGTTCAAGGACTCAATTAATTCATTAGATTAATTCATCATGCTTATCATATGGGATTGAAAACATAACCACCTCATCAAGATGATCTAGTTGAAGTGATTAGATTGAGATGATGGAGCTGAGCCCATTGAGATGGGTGACCTAGTTATATTGCAATGAGATGAGTTGATAAAAAAAACGAGTTTTGAAAAGCTAAATGAGTTGGTCAGAGTGAGATTGATGATATTAGTGAGCTAAGGGAGTTGATCAATCAAGAATCAAGAGGATCATCATGAGAAATTCATGCAGTCATCTTGAGATTACATTATGTAATGCCAAAAGTGCTTCTAAACACTCATTCGACAATCCAAGGTTTTTGTGCATCATGCAAAAAGAGGAGATTATGATCGTCATCAGAAAGTCCTTCATCATAGGGAGATTCTTCATAAAATATGTCAACTCCCTATTCTTTCTTCTCATTTCTCCCCATTTCTTCTCACCCTCTTCTAATTGTTCATTATGTGTAATCATGATAGTTTGTCTTATTCATTAAAGTGACTTTATATAGTTGAATTGTAAAATTCCCTTTGATTTATGAAATGGGAACTTAATTTCTTAGGTCTTAGGAAGATGAAAAGTCACAAGTTGTAACAAGGACATGAAGAGTCATGTGGAGGGTAGATGAAAGGTCATTTCACATTCCTATAAATTGGTATGGCTTCTCCATTTTATAGGATCCTGAAATTTTTTTACTTTATAGAAATAGTGGATTGTGATATGTTGTTGAGATTTGTATCACCAATGCACATTAAATAAACGATACAGTTCTTCCATTTTCCTTTTCTTGTATTCCTCTACTTCTCTCTTTTATCTTCTTTAAAATTATATTGTTGGAGAGGAACTTTCAATCCTTGATAAATGAATCTAATAAATTTGTGTTTTAATTCATTGGTCCTACTAGCTTCATTATTTTTTTCATCCATATTGAATGTTGAACTCCTCTAGTTATTGGGTGTGAAATTTGCAACTTGCCTACTCACGACAGTAATCTTCCTTTCCTAATTTATCTCCTTTTCCCCTCAATGTTGTCATTTCCTCCATTATACCCCATACAAACACTTTGCCATAGGTTCAGTGGAGTGTCCCTTTGTGATCCCCGAACTATTTGGCCAACCCACAACATTTATTTTATGATTAGATTAGTTACATTCAATAATGGGAGATGCACCATTGAATACAGAGGGGGGTAGCCCCTTGAATGTTGGTTGAGACACCTAATTTTCCTAACTGATAAATTTTCTCACCAACAGGTCCAAATGGATTTCAAAGGTATAATAGAGCTATAATACATTGTTTCACACAAAAATAATATGAACCAATTTTAGGACTATATTTCTATCTCCCACCTTATATTACATCTTATTTGTAAGGTCATACCAAACCCCATGTTGTCAAATATCATATTCAAAAAAAATGGAAAATGCTTCGAGACCTTAACGAGAAATTAATTGTGGCTCATATGAGGAAATAATAAGTACATCAACACCAAAGTTGGAGGTATTTTTATGTAGGATGTTAGGTCTTCCTTTGATCACAATACAATTAAAAAAATCACTTAAATAACATAATAGTATAAATAGAGCACCAATTTTATGTTCCTTATAAAGCTCTCCACTAGATTAACAATATATCTCTTAAATAACAACTTCCAAAATCTTGAATATTGAATCTTAAATTTCACCTTAAAAATTCATGGATTGTGTACCTATTGATTGATTAGTTAATCCATTACAATAATGGGATCATCTCCATGTTTTGGTACCTTGGATTCTTGAGATGAATCTCTAGAGAAGGTCATCTCATTAATAAACTAGGTATAAACTAATGTAAGATCAATACATAGTCCTACAAATCTAATAACACCTATCACTAACTATGAATAAATTTCTTGACATGAAAAGAGTAAGGAGAAATAAAAAATAATTTTGGTGATGCACCAAGATGTTTAGTGAACACTTCTACTTTCTCTTCCTAACACAATAAAACCTTAAAACACTAATTTCAAGTAACACACCTCACATGATAATGTTGCAACAAAGGTAAAATAATGAAAAATAGATTATAAAAGGACTATAATGTCTACAATTTTATTCAACATAGGAAAAAATGGACTATAATATACCCACAATTGAATTTAATTGATTCAAAAGAGACTAAAAATTCACAAATAAAATTGAAATTCAAAAATTACACAGTGATATGGAAAGATGAGAGCAAGTATGTTCAATATTTTATTCACCTCAAGGATAAAATCACGTATTACAAAGTTTCAAAAATAGAAAATATTTGGTATATAATAGCATAATTTTTTCTCCTTTCTGTGTTACACCAGTATATCTAGTTGAGATACCTCAATTTTTGGAGAACAAGTCAAAATTTTCACGTGTGGGGGGTAAAATTCTAAAAGAGTGGGATATTGAATGTTTTGTTTGACATTTTACCTCTTCAATAGGGGTTTAACAGACATGAAACAATAGTATTTACTCATTTTATCTTGATAAAACAATATTCAAGAGGTGGTAGAGGGGTTAAATTGGTGTTTATGCCTTGTAACATCCTAAAATTTAGCCAATTTCCATTCATCATGTGTTTGAAATGTAAATATAGAGAAAATTTGACATATTTCCATGCTCTAGATTATTTCATGGTTGTCAAAAGAGAAAACTATTTCCATATTCTTTTAATGTATTTGAATGTTTCTCTAACTACATTAAGTGATCTTCAACTAACTCTCAATTTATCTTATATTCCATGAACATGTCTAGAATTTACATCTGTACAACATAGAACACTCCAAATCCTTATGCATGCCTTCAAAATGTAGTTTGATTGCTTTGAAATAGCCATACATTATCTTCAAATTTATGTTTCTTAAGGTTTGATATAGGCCTGTGTAAATGATTTTCTTGTTATCGAGGCTTGTTTCACACTAAAATTGGACTTGATTTACTTTAGTTCCCTCCAATATAACCTTATATTTCCCTAAATTATGTATTCAACTCTTAAAAACTTCAAAATAGTGTATTATTATGTCTTGATCTTCAATCCATTTATGGACTATATCCTCCAAGGATTTGTACTCCAAACAACCCCCTTAGAATCCTTCAAAGGTATATGATATATTTTCTTAATTTTGGATCTTCTAATGACCTTCCCCATGATTTTACATCATTCTTTTAGTCCCTATAACCCACTGAAATCTTAAAAAACAATTCACAAACAAGTGACTAGTGTACGGTTTTAAAGTAGGGTTTAAGACTTGTGGACATTCTATTACACCCTTATTCTTCCTAAGGGACCTTTTTGGACCGTCTTCTTCTCCTCTAAAAAATTGGTTATCGCTTTTAGAAAATTTCAAACACTCTATATGCCTATTGGAATAATCTAAGATAATGCTTTAGGTCTAATAATGGCTAAGATAGTTATTATCCTTATAAGGCATGTTGTAGTTTTATCTTCATTATATGAGCTCCATACTTCATATAAAACACTCACACCTAAATCCATGCATTCAAATCTCAAAAAAAATATAGACATTGATCACACATTGAAAGGTGATACAAATGTTTGTGATGGATATCCAAGGCCTTGAAAGTAGGGTATAAGTATTTTTTTAGTTATTTATATTATTATTCTTCATATATATATTGTATATTTTCCTCCGTCATCCGAAATTTGATTTTTCTTAACACCCTTTTCACTCTTAAATAGTCATAAGAACATAGGTCCACGAATGTACTAAGATCTTAGGTCATTATAGACTCTTGTAAGGGGCATGTATATTGTAGATCCTCACTGTAAAATATTCGAATAAACCTTCTTGAGATCTAAAACATGCACTTAAAAATGATCAGACCTTCAAACCAATTTTGGTATTTAGAAAACTAAGATAAAGGCATTTATTTGTGTATAGAGATAATATTGAATAGGGTTTAAGGGTCTTCAAACCTTCATAGACTCCTTCAGGACCTGCATACTCTCTTATCCTTCATAAATATTTTGTGACACCTTCCCATGGATTCAAACAATACATTCAACCCTCATAACATTCCATACAAAGATCTTGAAGTATACAATCCTATTGAACGTTAAGAGTCTTGGAATAGATTTTCTAGTCATTTGTCCTTAACTATTTTTCTCACTATTTTTCTCCCATTAGGGGCCTATAACAACTTTATCCACTTCATAGCAACATAAACAATGATTGAATGATTGTACATGTCTATCAAAGTGGTTTAACATGATCATGAATAGTGTTTTAGGACTAACAGCCTTTTGAGTGTGTATTCTATCTTGTTTTCCATCTTGAAAGATTATATACTTGTTTATCTCCATTATAAGATCCTAATACAATGCACTAAAGTGTCAAAATAAATTAAGCATTGAAAATAATAAGGGTTACAAACTGTGCATGGAGTGAGATAAGGTTTTATGGAGGCTTGTATACCTATTTGGATTGTTGACTTAATTCAAGGGAATGTATAATAGTATACCATTGAGGCTTTAAACAACCTACAAGATAAACATGCACTAAATATTTCAATGAATTACTCAACCCAAAAACAATAACTTTCTCAATAAATTAAAACATTTCATAGTCATGTAGGTGGATATTTGAGACATTCATGAAGGGGCTTAAAGTATGATACCTTCTTTGATTGTTATTATCCCTCATGAAGGATCTCATCATATTATTATTTTACTTGAGGGATTTATGAAGCCTCTCTAAATATTCAAGACAATGCATCCAAACACCTACAATATATTCTAAGAACATTGTTAAGGATGAGTAGAGTCCCTTATATGTTCAAGGCCCTTAAGACAAATATGTAAGGCATGTAGGATTCTAATATGGTTGTAGGATATTTTTGAGGTCTTCAAATACATAAAAAATCATTCTTCATCTTTGAAACATGCACCAAAACTTCCTTATTTATCCGTCTTAGGCATTTTCCTTGAAAATTAGGGTTTAATATTATAAAACCCTCCTCTATTGGTTTCATGTGTAACATGGTGCGTGGGAAGTTAGTATTGATGGTTCAAGGCTTGTGAGGCCTAAGAAAAAACATTCAAAGAATGAAAAAACTTATTCATCTCTATAGATGGAGTTTAAAAAAATGGATGACTCTGAAACATGCATAATAGTTCTTTTTATTGAGTTTGACAGGCCTATAGGTTCCCTTTCTCTCTTGTAGAACCTAGTAATGAAGATTATACACCCCTACGATGAACTTTAAAATCCTATGAATACTTGCATACTCCATTAAACCTACAAATCAGTATAAAACTCCTAGTAGGATTTTTATTCCTTCGTATTATGTACCTAAAAGATATTTATATTATTTTTTCAAACTAAAAAATCCCTCCTAAACAAGGTGTATAAACTTTATGGGGTCTTGAAATGATTTTTAGCTGAGAAAACACATTTATCATGAAAATATGTCATATTCTTGAATTATGAAACCCATTTAAATACTTATTAGACATGTATAATGTCCTAACAAGGATAATATGACCATTTTCTTCTCTAACACAACTTCTCATGATAAATAGGACCTATAGATTGGTAAAACATGAAAAATAACCTTTACAATGCCTGTGAATGAATTTTTTTTCATAACATGGCATTTGATACTACAAAGAATTGAAAATCAACAATAACTAATCTAAGTATTGCATTACATGCCCTTGAGCGAGATTAATCCTTATGTAGTTCTCCGAAGTGTATGTGTAAGTGTGAATGTGATCTAATTCAACCCCATCTAAGTGTATCCATGTATCTTGATAAAAAGTTAGTGGGATAATTATAAAGTATATAATTTACCCTACATGGTAGTAATGTGGGTTAGGGTTCTTCAGATGCTAGACTAAACCCTTTTTGTCCCTTTAAGACATTTGACAATGTTAGAGTGAATTTTTTCTTGCTAAAACATTGTTCTAGTGCATTTTCATGATTGGAAATAGAGGAAACTTGACTTTTTGACCTTGTTGAGTGATTTATACATGTAGTAGTGGATTATCTAAGTGATTTGTAATTGATTTTGGAAGATTTAGGAGAGACTTGAGTGATTTTGTGTTGATATTTGCAATAAGATTTCATGAAAGTGTCATTTGAGTTATTAAGTGATATTAACTTACTTATATAGGCTTCCCTAGGTGAGATATTATGGTAATGTTGACTCATGAAGAGTAAATGAGGAAATTAAGATATTTAAATTGAAAGAAGAGTTGTAATATTAAGGGGAAATGACTGTACAAGTTATCCAAGACCAAATTCCACTCTTATCCCAAACTATATGATTTTCCCTAGGCTATTAGTGATGTAAAATTAAGAATTCTAAAATGATTCACAAATATTATTTATTGTTTTGGTTAATAAATCATTATTGAATGAACAAAATATAAAAGTGTGCAAAATTGAAAGCCAAGAAAGAGATAGAGCGATATACTGATTGGACTTAGAATGTGAGAAGTTTTATTAGAAATGGAACATAGTCAAAATTTTCATTTCTAAAAAACAAGTTACCAAATTTTAGTGTCTACATTTCCCCCCCTTTAAGTGTGTAATTAGAAATTACATGCTTACAAAAAAATATACTTGACTTTGTACACACATTTTTCTTCACGTGATAGTTGTCATTTAATGTATTGATGTTGGCACACTCCATGGTGAAACTCACAACATAGAGTGTAGTCAATGTTTATGATAAAAACCGAACTTGAACTCAATATATAAATAACGATTGTAACTTTGGTAAAATTTAAATTACGTAAATTAAATTAAAGGAAATGCAAAACTTGAAATAAATACACATGTTCACCCTATAGAAGGAGGTATTTTGTTCTTTTTGTACTTTAGATATTTGTATTTGTTTCTTAGATGCCAAATGATTGGGGTGATCAGTCCTTAATTATTCCAAAGGATATATTGGAGTGTTGAGTGCATGAAACGCAATAGTGAAGAGGAGAGAGACAAACCAAAATAACCTATTAATAACCTTGATATCTTCCCTTAAAAATTTAAGAGGAGAGGAAGTACCTAAAAAGATATTAACCACTTTGATACCCTCTATAACCCCATGGACCACATTGCTACAAATGGATTCAAGCATGATTTTGTAAATAAATAACAAATTAAAAAAGGAATGGATGTACCATGCTCTCACTATGTATTATACAATTAAAATTGAGTATATAAATTCTAAAATAATGTAGAGGAGAAGAAGGCTCATGCCCCTAAACCTTGTTCATGTAACTGTATCTAAGTAGCTTAATGGACAAGGAATGAAGTGCTCATGCCCCCTATATAATTCTCTAAACTATTTTTGTATGTGTCAAAATTTATACCATAAGTCTGAAAATAGCTAAAAGAATTTGAAACTATTGAAAAATTCTCTTAATTTACCCTGAGGGTTATAACGTCCAGTAGGTTCGGGACCATACTATGGTCTAGACCTAAGGTGCATAGTTTTAATTGTTGACTTAAGAAACTTTCTAGCATTTGTACTATATTGAGGATTTTTTACTTTGTTAAAAATTGTTTCTAACTCCTATAGTATGATTATACTTGTTTTAGATGTAGAATATATCCTGATAAACTCCCCTCTTTTGAGGCACGTGTGGTAAAATATTTGAGAACATGGATCAAAATAAATTATGTTACCTATTGAATTTTAAAGTCACCTTAGCTGATTTTCCTTTTTATTTGACTATTTCCTTGCAAATGTTTTTTTGCCTAAAAACCATTTTCTCTAAAAAATCTCAAAAATTGCCTAAGTATGGAAAAAAATTAAATTTTGGATTTTGGGTTTTGGGAAACAATTTGTAATTTACATGTAAATTATTCTCCGAACCACAAAATGCAAAATAAAAAGAACTTAGTGAATTTTGGGTTTTGGGTTTCAAATTGTAATTTACATGTAAATTACAAAATGAAACTTGATTCCTGAAACTTGACTTCCTAATGGATTTTTGGTTTCTGGTTCTCATTTGCAATTTTTATGCAAAATGAAAATGGAAATTCACTCCCCGAAAAACAAAGAAATGAAAATTGTAAAATGAAACCTGAAACCCAAAATACACTAAATTCTTTATATTTCATGTTTCGAGGTTCGGTGAACAACTTATATGTAAATTGTGTATTGTTTCCCGAAACTTAAAATCTAAAATGTAAAGAATTTTTTTAATACTTATTAGGTTTTCGAGATTTTTTTAGAAAAATGGTTTTTAATAAAAAATGGATTTTTGCAAGGAAATAGTCAAATAAAAAGGAAAATTGGGAAAGGTGACTTGAAAATTCATAATATTTGGTAGGGAATTATTTCCTGCAAAGAAAAAGTCTAATAGCCTTGATTAAGTCCATTGGGCACAAGAGTCATCAAAACCTCAATCGAAACATAACCAAAAGCCCTCCAGAAAACTAAAAATAAAACAAAAATAAGACAAGAAAACAACATAATGTGCAAAAGCATTTAAAGGAATGAAAAATTGAACTATTGTTGCATAAAGTGAAGATACCTCAATAGAATTTTTTTAGGTGCATAACATTAACTGGGATGGGTAGTGCTTCTCCTTTGAGTCTAAATAGATGATATAATTTTTCTTATTTGCATCTAGTGATCACATATGGCTCACTCTATAGGGAATCAAACTTCGTATACCTTCTTGACTTGGATCTATCCACATCCCATTTAAGAACTTGATCACCCTCTTTGAAATATCTATCATTTTACTTCCTGTCAAATTTTTCTTCATTTGAGATTGATGAAGCTCAAGGGTCCTCATTGTTTGATTCGTTGTTTCTTCTAGCTCTATTATCTTAGAAAATCTTACTATCATAGAATCATTCTCCATTGTTTCTAGCTATTTTACTAGTTCCAAATATGGAGAATATAAAGATAAAGGAAGTGTTACTTCCCTCCCATATACTAGCATGAATGGATAGTTTCCAGTGGTCCTTTTTAGGGTGATTCTATCATCCCAGAGGTTGGTTTTGAGTTGATAATGCCATGTTCTTTGGTTATTCACCATAGTTATTTTGATGATCCTTATTAATTTATTGTTATTACACTCAAAATATCCATTACCTTGAGGGTAATAGTTTGATAAAGTCTTCATATAGACACCATGCTTCACAACCCGTTAATTGAGTTTTGCACCCGTAAAGGCTTTCACATTATCTAAATTGATGGTGGAGGTCACACAAAACCTTGTCATAATTCCTTCAAGAAAATCCAAAATGGAATTATCAGTAACTTATTTTAACACCATTGTTTCTGTCCATCTAGTGAAATAATAAATAAAAATTAACACCCATTTATGACCAGCCCTAGACGGATGATTTATCATGCCAATAAAATTAATGCCCCACTGCACAAAAGGATGTTATTTTTGAATCATATAGAGGGGACGAGTTGAAAAATTATTCTGACCTTTGAATAGTGCACATTATTTATAGTTCATTACCAACTTATGAGAGTCCTTAAACAATTTGAGCTAATAATAACCAGCCCTCATGATTTTGGTTGCAGTTTTTATTGTTGAATAATGACCTCTTGATAACCCATTATGGAATTCTTCATGTAATTTTTTAACTTGGAAAGGGTGGATACAAATTATAATAAATCCATTTAAGACTTTTTGGAAGAGCACAAAATCAATAAGGATGTAAGGAATTGATTGAATCCTGAATATTATTCTTTGATATCACTCAAGACTTAGAGGATACTATGGAAAATACAACTATTAAGAGCATGAGTTTCATATGGGTGATGGTTGTGTAGCACATGATTGCATTCTCCCTTCTCTTATAAATATGAAGTGAGATGATGATACAATCATTTTCCTCTCACTAGCTTGGTGAATTTAATATGGACATTGTACTCCATTACTTTGGTAATCCATCAAACTCTCTTTTTATTTATATCCTTAATAGAAATTATTTCACACCTAGATGTGATACCATCAGCTGGATTTTTTAGTTAGACAACATATGCCATAATTTCTTCAATACCCTTATAATAGTAAAAACCTACTTTTCAACAAAGGAATACCTTAGTTCATAGTCCTTGAGAACATGACTAAAAAAATAAATAGGCTATTCCATGTAATCGGTGTTTTGTTGGGTCATAATCCCAAACATACTTTCTAACCTAGTAAAGGCATAGAGGATGCAATCCTTTATGTATCTAGTGTTTACCAACGTGGGCGCTTGAGTAATATCCTGATTAAGATATTCAAATCTATTATTTGCTTCCTTAGTTTAGCTAAGGTATAAACCTCCTTACATATTTGATGGTTCCTAAGAAAATTTGAATATATTTCTTGTGGCTGGGAAGAGAAAGGGACAAAATAACACATTCTTTATGGGTCAATTGAAATTCCTTTCATTGAAATAATATGTCCCAAAACTATCATTTACTAGATAGTGAAGATGGATTTTTTTGGGTTCAAGGAAAAACCAAATTTCCTATACCTATAAATTATTTTCCTTAGATGATCCATGTAGTCATTTTTACCTTAACATAAAGAAAGGAATCCCATGTGCATTGGATTATCATCCAGCAAAATTTGGGCACTCATCTGAGGCACGCTTGGGTACCGAGTCTATCCTTTATGTGAGTTTAGTGGGAAACATCATCTATGATTTGTGTAAGAGATTCCAGAAGGGAAGTTAGGACATACAAGAACCACAGGGCTCAGAACGGCCTCTAGATCCTCGTAGTTATTTCAGACCAAGTACTTTAATAGAATCCATAATGTGTATTATAATAGAAAGAAACATACAAACATCCTTACTTAGCATGAAATGAAAGAGAGCTTATGAGAGAGAAACATGCATCAAAATAATTGATATTCATGTATATATATATAAGGTAACCTCATTACATCCATTGAGCCATTACAGAGTGTCACAGAGAAGCAGACCGTAGTCATGCATTGCACTAGAATTATGTAACTAAGCTACAAAAAAGAAAAATTATAATCCCTAAGCCTAATACATTCTCTCTTGAATACAACTATACACTAACAGAGTCCTCACAATATTTCTGCAGAGCTCTGCCCATACTCTTTGTCCCTCTTCTTTTACTCTACAGGTGCTTGTATTTATAGCACTCCTAGACTGCCAAATCACCCTCCAACGCCCTCAAATCTGGTGCCAAGTGTCTGAATGTGGTCCTCCATGAAAGCATGCTTCTCTAGGCCTTGAGCTTTCCACTTTATCCCATGATGTGCTTTTATAAGCTTCTAGCATGCTCCTTCTTGGGCCAACCTATCACTAGGCTGACACCTTATCCATGTGCAACTGGGTCATGCTTTTCATCTGTTCTTCTCCAAATGTCCAAATTGGCTAAGTCTTGAACCCTCCTTTGCATGCTTTTACCTTTTGAACTAAGACTCATGCGCCTACGTGCCTTGGCATACTTAGTTAATATTCTAGGGGTCCAACATCACCCCACACTATTCCTATTCTTCATCTGCGGAAACACTCCACTTAACCAAGATGCATGTTGCCTTAAGGATAAAAGGTGTAGTATTAAATTTTACAAAAGAAGAAAGGAATTAAATAATCGGGGGAGAAAGAAGAATGGGGGGAGGTATTAACTCAGCAAGCTAGGAAAATCCTTCCACAAGTATGCCAGCTTGTTCCATACGTCGACCTTGCTCTATGCCTTCTGACAGAGGTCACCTATCAAGGTGCTCACTTCATCAAAACTTAGGCCAATTCCTTGGGCACCTAAAGTGTCAATGATATTCTCCATCTCCTTGCCCAGGTCTTCGAGTGTGTCCATCCTCCTGGTGATCTGGGGGTATAGTGCTTTCAGCTGGGCCTTGATTGAACCCCTTAATGTTTCAATTGCTCATATTTTCTTTCTACTTTGGTAAGAACCTTATCTCTCTCTACCCTGTTTCCTTTATTCTTCTTTTGGAAATCCTTTAACTCCACTTTTAGTGTGGCGACCAAGGTGCTTGCTACCTTATCCCTATTTGGGCAAGTATCATATGCGGCCTTAGTAGATTGGGCATTGACTTTAACCTCTGTGAACACCTTGCTATACTCAGCAATGAGCACTACCACCCTCAACTTGTCCTCTTTCTTTAAGTGTGTGGCCACCTTCTCTATAGACTCTAGGGACAAAGGTCGTATCTCCATGGTGAGGACACACATTAGATCTTCTAACCATTCTAGAGTGTATGTGTACTTCTATGCTGGTGGCGCTAGGTCTGGGTGCTTTAAAATGCTAGCACTCTGTAGTGCCCACATTTTTATAGCTCCAGTTATCTGTTGGTTCCTTTATTTCTAGACATATTTTGATTGAGACTCTGATAGACTTTGGACATTTTACTATGATATTTTATCCTCATGGACATTATGGCATTTTTGGCGCGTAGCACCAATTGGACTAGATTTGTATACTGATATATTTCTTATGATGTTGATGACACTAACAGGGTTATATGATAGACTTATTGGTTAGATGTTAGTCTCTTGTGGTTGATTTGATTAATGGTATAGTGTTTTAGATTTAATGATGGTAATTTTCATGCTAACCTAAGTGTATGTCATTGCAATTTTATTTGTGGATGATTCATGGCAAACTATGTGGATAATTGTATGCATTGCACTAGCAATTGTAAATTATGTTCAGACATTATAAGTTTGATTGAGATTGTGATGTATAGATGATGTTATTATATTGGACAGTTGCGGTTAATGTGTGCAATGAGTGTGCAGGTGATAGGTGTAGGAGATCATGGGTTTTAGGGCAGCTACGCAATTGTGCACAAGCGGCCCATGGGCTGAGTCCTAGCCATGCTAAATTATTGAGGCCTTAGATTAGATGTATTTAATTGGGCACCATGGGTGAACCCTCAATTTGTAATGTAATTATGTCTTGTAAAATTAATTATGTTTAGGGTGTGTTTTATTAAGTAAACTAGCTTAGGGGTTAATGATCTTATCTTAAGTTAAGTGTTAGTTTTGGGAAGTGTGTGTGTGTTGGTAGAAGGGATTGGGGACCACATGTGAAACTTGGGTGGACCCCACACCCTCTACCCTTGTGCCCAAGCATGCCAAACCCGAAATTGGGTTATTTTGGGTAATTTTAGGGACCCCTTTTGAGTTTAGGGGTTCCCTTAGCATGAAAATGGGCCTTTGGACCCTACCTAATAGGTAGGGGGGTCTATTTCCAAGGTTTGGAGGGAGTTTCCCTCCCATTTTTCCCTCTTTAGTCACCATCCATGTAAGATGGTTAGGTTGTGTGAAATTGTTAAAAGTTTCTCCACTTTGTTTTATTTTAGTTTTTAGTATTTTGGGTGATAAGGGTTAAAAGGTGAGTTTACTCTTACTTATTTGGTTTTTGGAATCTTTGACTCTTGAGAGGAGAGGAGGTGACACTTTTCACTTTTTCATTGGTGAGGAAACTTTTGGGTTCCTCTTTTTATCCTTCCCCATGTGGAAGGAATGGGTCTTCTTGATTCATTCTTTTTTCTGGAGCACTTGGAGAATTTTGGGAGCTTGGAGGGGAGCTTAGACAAAGGGGAAAACTTAGAGTCTTAGAAAGCATTATAGAGGTAGGGTTCTTAACCTTTTTCTTCTTAGTTTTTTTTATCTTGTAAACTATGTTTGATCAATAAAATAGTGTGTGAAATGATGTGTTGTAAAGTTGTATGGTGAATGTGGTTATTTTCTTATTCTTGTTATTTTTCTTTGTTTTCTCTCCACCATCATTTGGAATGATGGTTTTTGGAGAATGTAGGGGAAGAAAGAGGGATTTCCCTCTCAAACCTCATGGTTGTTGGTCAAGCCATGAAGGTCCCTTCTCATCCCCTCATATGGTTTGAGGTGGGAGAAAGGTTCATATGGCTTGAACCTTTCCCCATTCTTGGTGAGGAAACCCTTTTGGGTTTGAAAATCCTCCCAAGAAGGATTTCTATAGCATAAGGAGGAATAAGGAGGATGAATGATTAGGAGTTATAAGGAATTTTGTATATATGTATTTAATGGTACTCCGATGGTTAGACACCTTGATTTGGGCATCCTTCTTCCTCTCTTCCCCCTTGTGAGGTTGACCTTGTTCTCCTCATATTGTTGTTTTCATTATATAGTAGGTCTAAGTGGTTGATTGGTCTTATATTTTTTTTCTTGTTGTGTGTGTTTAAACCCATTATACTTGTGCACATTGTGGAAGCTAGTTCCTCTCTCCCATGGGCTTGGGGGAGGCTAGCATGACTTCCAACCATGGAAAGGCATGTGATGATGCCTATTGGTTGGGTGGTAAACAAGCCATGTTCTCTTGGAGTTGGATTCTTGTAGGAGTATTGGAGTTGGAGCTCAAGTTGGAGATAGTAGAGCCTCTTGTCATCTTGGTCTTACTCATCTTTGGAGGACATTACCTTCACTTGTAAATAAATGTGGCTTTGTAAAGTGTCATACTTTTGTAAAGATCCATTTTTATTGCACTTATTGTTCCTTGAAAACATTGGTCATTACTAAGAAAGTTTCTATTTTATTGTTGCAAGAATCTTGTAAGGTTGTAATATTATCATATTGAATCATGAGTTTTCTTTTAGTTATATGTTATATTTTAAAAGTCTTGTTGTGTATAAATTTTCAAAGTAAGCTCATGTATGTTGCATCAAAACTGTAATTTTTACTTGTCTACTTTATTAAACAAAAAAAAAAGAAAGTTAAACATTCTTTTAGTTTGCAAAATTTTATGGCATTACACGCTCTTGATAGACTCCACCTTCTTGTATACTTCCTACACCTTTTCTTCTCATCATTTAGCTCATACCTGAGTTGTGCACTAATCAGTTCTTCTTGCTTCAACGTCTTGGCCTTCTCAGCCAGCTCCTCTTCCTTCTTCCCTAGCTTTCCCTCTAGCACTCTTATCCTATTATTACACATAAAGAGCCTAGCCTCTATCTCAACTGTGACCTTGTTGAGAGCATTACAGACCTACTCATCTAAGAGTTCCTAGGCATTTACCAAGGGATCAGATCCCTTAGACTCTGGTACTATTATGATTTCTCCTTCGTAGAATTCAAATTTTTCCTTGTCAATGTGGGATTCAAACGCCCAAGAGAGCATCTTCTTCATCATGGGGTATGCGCCCTCCTTTTCAAATTTCCCCATGACTAAAATCCTTTCTGTGGGTACAGTTCTCTGGAACTATGCACGTAGCACCTTCTTTTTGTCATCAATGCAGCCCATCACTTGTCTTTGCTCTGCATCAAGGGTCCTCCTACCCGAGCACGTGCCTTTAGGAAAACTCACCGTTAGAGTGGGACCTCCTCCCACACTGTCATGCTCCTTTTCTAAGTTTTCCTCTTCTCCTTCCTTCAGCACTATGTCAGCATTGCGCTCCAACTCTTGCTCTACTAAGGCCTCAAGCATTTTATTTTCCTCTCTCTCTGCTACCTCAGTTATCTACTCCTTTGTGAAGCTTATGGGCCCCTACTTCTCTACGCCAATCTCCTCAGAGCCGTGGTTCAAACACACGGACTCTTTGGGTAATTTCAGTTTTCGTCATCTTATTGCCTTGTTTCAAAAAAAAAAATCTATCTTTTCTTGTTGTTGGATTCCCCCTTGTTGAAATCTGCATTAATTATTTAGTTATTTTACATTGTGTTGGTCTGAAAATCTATCGCTTGGGCAGATCTATGGATAAACGAGCCAACAGTGTGCAGGGCATAGCCCCTCTTTGAGTCAGCAAAGCGAAACTGGTTTATTGCTATTCTACCAGCAGGAATCTATGCAAGTCTCACAGATTTTGCCTTCGGGGGTTTGGGATCTCATCCCAGTAGGTTTATTTCCGGCTGCGAAGATAAAGGAGTGAAAGAGAGGAGGAAGAAGGAACAGGTCCGAAGGGAGAAAAGAAATGAATTCCAAAGCAGAAAGGTTAGAAGATTTATGTTTTTGGGTTGGCAGTAAACAGAGCCAAACCTACTTGCATAAATAAACAAAGCAATACTGATGAGCAAATGACAGAAAAGTAGACCTGAATCTAACAGAATAAACACGTGTAGATCTAACATAAGAAAGTTCTGACACATAACACAAGTATTCAGCACAAAGTCTCAATATTTGTATTACTGTTTTCTTCTGTTACAAGAAAGATCAAAGTCTTTCTCTCCTCACTTCTATTTTCATCTAAAAAATGTTCACCCCCGAATACAACAAGTATTCCAATATATATAGAAGAGGAGAAGGAAAGAAGGCAAAAAGAAGCTAACCACCTATTTACAAAGATATTTACAAAATATCTAAAAGTCATGTTAACTTTTGACAACTTGATGGATGACATCATCCCATGACGCAACATGGATGATGTCATCATTTGTGCCAACATACTTTAGACATTTCAACAAGAAAGTCGGAGAAGAGAGAGAAGAAGAAGAAGCTACTCGTCGTCATCATCCTGCGGCCGAAAGGGGGTAGCCTACTTTTGATGTTGCTCAGGTGATGAGATATGGAACTGAGCGCGGTATTCCAAAAACTTGTTAATTATTGGCCCAAGTTGATGCTGAGAAGGATCCTTGTGCCTATCACTTATTGCCTCACAAGTCTGTCGCTCATCTATAAGCTTCTCCAGGAGTTTGGAAAAGTCCTTCTCCGCCTCAATGAGGAACTCGATGAAGTCCCTACAGGCCAGCAGGTTGTTGATAGATTCAGTGTCAAATGTGACCTCTGGTCCCGTTCCTTGAGAAGCGATCTCCTTGAAGATCTGGATGGTTTCATCAGCTGTCCTTAAGGTAAAGGAAGAAGTGAGCAACCCTGGAGACATGTTGAGAACAATTCACTCCATTTGATGCATTGTATCCAAGGCCTCTTCCTTTACTTTGTCAATCTTTTCTAGAATAAATTCTAGCTGATCCACCCGATAGTCCAGAGTGGACATGATTTTGTTGAGGGCCCTTGGATGGCCGAAGACGCCGAACTTGACTAGATCTTCGACTGAACAGTCGAACATTTGTTGGAAAGTCTCGTGCTGCAGTCTAGCATGTTCCAACTCTTCTGATATGGGCCCTGCTAACGCTTGGAGTTCTTTATTCGCCTTACTGATATTCAAGTATAAGTCAGAGAACTCGGCGATCAATTTTTCGCTGTCTTTGAGGATTTGGCTCCTCCAAGCGGAAACGGCCATACCCTACTCACCGATCTTTGCATATTCATTGATTTTCTCCTGGCTGAGAAGCTCAAAAGTCTCAGCGGCAGTTGTGGGAGGCGCACTACCCATCTTCTGTAAGGCTTGGAGCAGATATTTGTTTTGCTCTTTTAGTAGCCTTTTCTCTTCTTTCGTCTCTTGAAGCTTTTGACAGAGGGCGTCAACTGCAGAAAGAGCTTCCCCCTGGAGAATTTCAGAAGATGTCCCCATTGTGACTTGGGTCACAGTGAAATCTGTTGGAGACAGATCCTTTTTCTCTTTGAGGGGATCGGGGTATGCACTTTCCATGATTCTCTCACCTATAGCACTTTTAGAGAAGCGTATAATAGGCTTCTGCTTCTTTGCCCCTTTTGCTGGGATCATTGAAAATTCCATCGGAGTGATGGGAACTTTCCTCTTTTGCTGGCTTAGCTGCTGAGAGATCCAGACCGGTCCTATGGAAGAAGGACTAGAGACAGAGGAGGAGGAAGCTACAGTAGAAGAGGGGAAAAACATGGAGACACGCGGCGGCGACATTGAGAGAATAGTCGAAGAAGTGTCCACGGGAGGAAGGGAAACTGCAGCTGCGGAATACATAGGAAGGGAAGGGAGCCCAAAGATGAGGGAAGAAATGGAGGAGGACAGATCAGCGAGGGAGGAGAAGATAGATGAAGAAGCAGGGGAAAGAGTAGAAGAAGGGACAGAGGACACGACCAAAGGGATGGTCACTTGAGTCTCTCGAGGAGGGTAAGGAAGAGAAGAAGAAGGGATAGAAAGGACCTCTGTTGTGGTAGCAATGCCGACATCCTGAGTGGATGGGCCAATTGGAACTTCCTCTTCTGCTTCTTTCTCTGGTGTGACCAGAGATATTACCTGCTCGGGTGCCGCGGAAGGAGGACTCTCAGGGGCTTCTTCGTGAATGGTGCTAGATTCACCTTCTACACCTTTGCCTTTAAGCTGCTTCTTGGATCGTGAAGGTGAATTGCCCAATGGGGAGGTTGTGAAATCAACCCCGAGGTAGATTAGGCCGTTCATCCGGCACCAATGTTCTGTCCTCCGCAAAGTCTCCTTGACCCTCTCCTCAATTGTCTGAGGAGCTTTAGTTCTATCAATGGCTGGGAAGGGCCAATTGTCCCCATCTGTATCATTATATACCTTGTCTACTTCATCTTCTGTTGTTTGGTAGCCTTTGGGGACAATGGCTACCCCATATTGGATGATTTCTGCCAATGCTAGGTGAGAATGATCCTTTCTTCTGAGCTCTACCTCATGGAGGACGTCAATATAAATATCCTCGATCTGAGGAACATGGATTGGATCAAGCTTTGCTCTTGGCAGGTAGCCCCTTGGGTCGAAGGTAGGCCTGGCTGGGAAGTCATGCTTCAAATTGAGTAACTCCAGCTCTGCAAACATTTCCTTCACCTTGTGGTGGGTAGAGCATGTGTATCGGCCCACTGTGAGGGGGAAAGGAGTTCCACCCTTCTTTCTTTTAAGGCATTTTTCGTGGTATGTGACCAGCTGCCTTGATAGTTCCAGCAGAATCAGCTTAGGCCCAGCATACCTTGGTAGCCTGGTTGGCTCTCCCAAAAAGTTGGCAGCCCTTAGATAGGTGAATGTAGGAAATTGGGTGAACAGGGCTCCCCATTTCTCCATGGCTTCCACTATGGTTTTGGTTGTATGACTATGAGTCATATTCGGCCTTAGCAGGCAGATGATGTGATAGAAAAACACATCGTTAACTTTTGTGAACTGGGAGATGCTATTCTTCAGCCTTAATTCTGGATAATACTCGTATATTTTGACCTGAGGCCAAACTCCACTCCGGGTTAGGCCTGGATAATCCCTCTCTGACGCTGTAGCATAGACCACGTAGGAGTTCATATGGAATACTCCCGTTGTGCCGAATTGTTGTAGCTGTTCGGAGATGGTGTTGCTTATAATTTCCCCCCTGCAAAAGTGCTGATCAGGAAAATTATTGTTCATTGTTTCCAAGTAGCGCAACATCCATTTATGGAAGTAATGGGCGTCAGAAAGCCTGAAGACCCTGCTCAGGAAGGTAATGGTATCGCTGAGCTCTTCTGAGAAGTCACTGCGGTGGATGATTTGGGGCCACCGGGTTACCACCTTCTTATTTTTCAGATATACTTCATTCATTAGCTGCATACATTGGTCTTCATTGTCTTCCCAGGCCTTGATGCACTCTGCTTGGCTAACGGCCACAAAGTGACGGTGGTGAGGGATGCCGAGTATGATCTCAAAATGACGGGCAGTGAGGTTAATGAATACCTCGCCCTTACTATTTTTGACACATCTTGTGTCTTTGTTGTAACACTGGGCAACCACCATCATAAATTCATTGTTGACGGCACTGACGGGGATTCCTCCGGCGAAGTGCAGGGCACTGCCTATTAGTTTGTCCATCCATGGACTCCTTGTAACTTTCTGAGTTCTGGCCCAGAATTCCTCCATGTCGATATGCCCCAATTCTGAGTCTCTGACGTCCATGCTGCATTCGGCCTGTGACTCGGGCATTCTGACCCTTTGATATTTGTACTTCATCTCTTCCTCTGTAAGCTTGGCCTTTCCTTTTGGTTTGGTGGGTCTCCTGCTAGATGTAGACATATGTTCTTTCGAACTCAGTTGCTGATCTGCATGAAGAAGAAGCGAGACCCAATCCGAAAAGGTTGAATTAGCCATTTGATCTTCCATTGGAATGTTAGCAGAAGAAAGAGTTAGAGATTTTCAGGCCCAGGGCGCAGGAAAATTACAGCTTACAGGGCTAAAATAGGTAAGGCGCATAGGAAGAGGATGTTGCAAAGGTTAAACTGGCGCCAAAGGCGCATGGCGCATGCATACTGCAGAGTGCATTTTAGTAAAGGGTGCATGAAAAGTTACGTGTTGCATGGAGATAGGATGCGCCAAAGGACGCATGGACTTTTCATGTTACATTGGGATTTGGTGTGCCATTTGGCGCATGGGAAAAGTGTGTAACAGGAACTTTTCGTGCGCCAAAGGAAATATGGCACGACGCACGGAGGGTTTGCACAACACGAATGTTACTGTAAGGAGGGATGCGCCTGTGCTTTTACGACTTTATACTTGGCGTGGATAAAGCTTGTGCTACATGGGTGCGGGGTGTGCCATTGGTGCATGGAAAAGTGATGCAGACAAGGAAGGTTGGCACACCTTTGTTGCGCAAGTTCAGCTCTTGTAGCATATGGAAGAGGCGTGCCTTGAGGGCGCAGAAGTTAACGATGCAGCAGGCAAGATGGGTGCGCCATTGGCACGGTTTTTAGTCATGCTGCAGGGGGGATAGATGCGCCATGGGTGCGCAACTATTTATAATGTTGCATGACGCGCCGATGCGTCAAAAGGGAAAAACAGTCTTTTAAATGGCTCAACCCTTTGATACTTATACTTCCAAGGTTGTTTTGGGGAGACACAATGGTTCAATCCAAAGGGGTGGTTCAGACCATGCCCTCAAAATAACATCCTCCTCTGTAGATCTAGAAAGATGAAAATAAGGAAAGAAAGCACGGGGGGGGGGGGGGGGGCTAGCTCAAAAGATGCATTCAAAAACCAACCAGCAAGCACAAAGAACCAGAAAACAAATCACATGGAAGAGATAAGAGCACTTACCCAGATAAATAGGAAAAAACCTGGAAAACGGGTCCACAACGCGTTGAAAATGACGAGGCAGAGGCTGACAGGCTCAGAGAATCACGTGCTTAGCGAATAGTGAAAATGACATTTTGGGCGCGTAAACACATATATATAGGTGAGCTGGTCATAAATGCGCCACCCACTTTTGAAAAGCGCATGAAAATTGCTATCGACACGGGAAGGCATGCGCCCTTTGGCGCACTAAAGCGCCTGCCAACAAGAAATTAAGCGCGCCTTTGGCGCACCAAAAGCGATGTCGACACGGGATTATGTGCGTCCTTTGGCGCACCAAAAAGGGGTGCAACAAACGTTGTGACAACACAGGTGCATGCGCCTTGGCGCACGCAGGGAAGGCTCAACAAGCTTTGGCACACCAAAAGGTGTGTTGACACTGAAAATCATGTGCCAAAGGTTTTAAAGGGGGCGCACCAAAAGTTGGTGTTACATAGCAATTTCATGCGCCCAGCCAAAAAAGGCTCAAAAGACAAGTTCGAAAAACCAGATTTCCCGGGAAGGGATTTTATAACGTTTCGAACGCAAGGGATCCCTAACGAGGGATCGGAACAAAATTTCGGTATGGTTATCGGTAAAATTGCCCTTGTCAATTTTACGGGATAACAGCTGGCTCTTTCTGGGGACTATCCCTGAGCGAACTCGGGGGTAGAGAATCCCAGTTCTCATGTGCCTATCCATTGGGTAACAGAGTCAAAAACAAGGGCGACCGGAGGGGGAGAAAAAGAAACACACAACAAACCGAAAGCAAACACACGACAAAAGCAAACACACAACATAAAGCAAACTATACAAAGAAGAGAGCAAGCTCTACTTCCTGAAGATCTTCAGATGCTTCCCGCTATAAGGAAGCGGGAGTTCAGTTCCATCCAGATATGAGAGATAGAAGCTATTCTCTCCATTGAGCTGCTTGATCTTGAAGGGCCCTCTCCACAGGGAATCAAACTTTTCGTGCATGCCCTTTGGCTCTCTTCAGCTTGTCCCACAAAAGGACGAGATCTCCCACTTGAAAATCTCTTTGCTTGGCCTTCTTATCAAAAAGCCTCTTAACTTGATTCTGATGTTCAGTGATCCTGTCGACCACCCTTACTCTCTTTTCTTCAAGTTCTGCCAGATACATGATTCTCTTTTCAAGAGAATTTTGGAAAGTTTCATCTTCGATGGCTCGTGCCAAATGTAGAGCAGGAAGTTCCGTAGAAATGGGAAGCTCGGCATCAGTGCCATATAACACTTGAAAAGGTGACATGCCGAGAGATCTCTTGGGAGTAATACGATCGGCCCACAAAGCGTCGTACAAAGACTTGTGCCACATTCACTGATTCTCATCTACTAACTTCCGTATGATGGTCACCAAGTTCTTGTTACTGGATTCCACCTGACCATTTCCCTGAGGGTAATAGTCTGAGGCGTGAGCCAAAGTTATCCCATATTCATAGCAAAAACTAATAACTTCTCGTGAGGAGAAGTTAGAAGCATTATCAGCAACGATTTTTTTTGGAACGCCGAACCTGACAATGATATTTTCTTTAATGAAATTACAAACCACCTCAGAAGTGGCATGCTTGATAGGTATGGCTTCCACCCACTTGGTGAAGTAATCCGTTGCTGTAAGGACATAGCTATGTCCGGCACTCGATTGAGGATTGAGTGCGCCAATAAAATCAATTCCCCATTGCCTGAATGGTTCATTGATAATGACCGGCCTTAGGGGAAAGGCAGCCAACTTGGGCTTGCCGACGAATTGCTGGCAGGGTTCACACTTTGCCACCCAGATGGCTGTATCTTGAAAGAGCGTCGGCCAATAGTACCTGGCTCGAATGATCTTGTGCGCAGTTACGGAGGAAGAGAAATGCCCTCCACAGGCTGAATTGTGAAAACTTTCCAGTAGTTTTACTTGCTGGGGTTTGTCAACACATCGCAAAAAGATGCCATCTATCCCATGTTTATATAAACCGTCATCCCAGATGACATATTTAGCCGCTCTGAGCTTTATAGTGTGCTTCTCCTTTGCAGTTAGGTGCATTGGGCATTCGCCGTAGGTAAGGAAGAAAGCGATGTCGGAGTACCACTCATCACTAGTTGCAACAAATAGAACCAGAGGCAGAGAATCAGGCTCTTCTTGCTGGTCCTGTGTTTCATCGGTGTAGTCACCCCTGTCATCAGGGTTTTCTGAATCTTTGTTTTCAGCCATTAGCTGACACAGGCCCTTGCCCCTCACCAGCTTGGTTGGTTTAATATCCAGGTCATACTCCTGGACCTTTGCGATCCAATTTCCTCGCAAGCTTCCTAACTCCTGCTGAGTTAGAATTGATTTCACCGCCGTGTCTGGGACCAACACCACCGTATGCGAGTTTAGAATGTAATACCTGAAATTCTTCACTGCTTTGACAACGGTGAAGGCATGCTTTTCCAGTTGAGTCATTTTTAGTTCGTGAGGCTTGAGGGGAGAACTCATGAATGCGATCGGAGATTCAACCTCTTCCGAGTTCTTTTGCATTAAGATTGCGGACACAGTATGCTCAGATGCGTAACTGTACATGATGAAGTCCTTGGAGAAATCGGGGCATACCAGGACTGGTGCATGAGCAACGGAAGCTTTTATTTCTTCAAATGACCTTTTTCCCTCTTCACTCCATCTGAAAGTTGGTGACCCCTTCATCATGTTCAATATGTGACGGGTCTTCTCAGCAAAGTCAGGAACAAAACGCCTGAGAAAGTTCACCTTTCCAAAGAAAGAATGAACACCAGTCTTGCTTGTAGGCAGAGTAAGGCTTTGAATAGCCTTAACTCTTTCGGCATCTATCTTTGTTCCTTCTTTGCTAACCACATGCCCTAGCAACTTCCCTTCTGTGACTCCAAAAACAGACTTCTTTGGGTTTAGGGAAATCCCATGTTCTCGGCACCTGGCCAACACTTGCTCTAAATGATCACAATGATCATTTCATCGTTTAGAGAACACGGTCAAGTCATCTAGATAAACCACAATGACTTTCCCCATCATACCTTTGAATGTGAAATCCATGGCCCACTGAAAAGTGGCGCCAGCATTAGTTAGGCCAAAAGGCATCCTGCTGTAGGCAAATGTACCCCAGGGAGTAGTGAATGCTGTTTTAAACTGATCTTCAGGTGAAACTTCAATCTGATTGTAACCTGAAAAACTGTCAAGCATGGACAAGCATCTCTGATCCAGTTACTGCTTGCAGAACTTGATCCATTATCGGAAGAGGGTAGTTGTCTTTTAGCGAAGCTTGATTCAAATTTGAAAGTCTACGCATATGCGTATCTCGCCGTTTTTCTTGCGCACTGGCACAATGTTTTCTACCCAAGTACTGTGATGGATAGGAAAGATGATTCTCGCATCCAGCATCTTCTGAATTTCGGCCTGGATGGTACCCGAGATCTTAGGATTATAGTGCCTCTACTTCTGGCGGAAGGCTTTGACATCTTCTTTCAATGGGATATCATGCTGAACGTCCTTTGGCTTGAAGGACTTTAGATCGGCATAGGACCATGCCAACACATCCATATATTTTTTTAGCAACTTGACAAATTTTCACTTTTCCTCAGGCGTGCAACATTTGCCAATGTTCACAAATTGCGGGTGCTCTATCGAACCTATATTGACCGGTTCGGTTTCCGGGGATGAGTCAGGGTCATCCCGCTTTTTCTTTTTTACAAAACGGTCATGCCTGTCGAACAACCGCTCCAGAGAAACCAGGCCTTTTGGAATTTTATTTCCTTTGAGCTGACATATGCCGTCGTTCCCTTCAGATTCGTCGCCTTGATCGGTGACTGATTCACGGCAAGTGGAAGTAGATCCTTCAAAGTGCAATTCTTTAAAATTTTCCACCTTTTCCAGAAAAGCAATGAGTTGATTATCGTCGTTGAACACCTGCCAATGCTGAGAATTGTCTGGCACGCTCGGGCGGAAAACCACCTCAATGGTGTACTTGTTTGTTTTCAAACCTGGGTGTGGGAGCATGAGGGACGCTGAAACGGCCAATGAATCGGCCATGTCATTCTGGGCCCTTGGAATTGATTCTATTGAAAAAGCATCGAATTCTTCAATGCTGTCCCATACCGCATTACGGTAATGCCTGAGCCTTTCATTTTTTACTTGATATATCCTCTTGACCTGATTTACAACTAGCTCTGCATCACCTTGTACTTTTAGATTTTTAATTCCTCTTTCTTTTGCAGCTTGCATACCGAGTAACAGAGATTCATACTCAGCAGTATTGTTAGTGTTGAAAAACTGCAATTTGAACAAGAGAGGAATTACCTCCTCTTTGGGAGATAATAGCACGGCCCCAGCGCCACATCCACTAGTTGCACAGCTGCCATCAAACTGCAAGGTCCAGATCTCATTAAGATCCTTCTCCTGAACGAGAACACCCGTTTTATCTGTCTCGGTAGATAAGAAGTAGTTCCCCATCCCTGATGATTCGAAAAGGATTTGGGCCTTGGGGTCTTCAGAACTAGTAACCAAGTACTTCTTTTGTGATTCCGGCTCCAAAGTCTGCATTACGCCTTTGACTGGAATTCTAGCTTTAGACCAGTCCATATGAATTTCTCCACCAACTTCGCTGCAAAAACTTCTTCCCAGCAGAATTCCATAGGCTGCTGGAATGTCAGCAACAAGGACTGTCATTTTTACTCTTTTATCTGGGAAAGCCGCAAATGCAAATTGCGCGTCTTTGATTTGGCCAACCAACGGAACCTGCTTGGTTTCCAATGAATAACATCAGCCGAAAGGCTTGGTAAGAGTGAGGCCCAAAGCATGGGTGACTTTTGCCGGCATGACGTTATCAGAAGCTCCGGAATCAATTATGCAGTTACTCAACTTATGGCCATTGATTAGGAGAGAGAGATAGAAAGGCTCTATCTTGCCTGACACCGATGTTGAAGCAACATTTATGTGGGATTCAGGGGGAGTGGAAAGGATTCCTTTTGGGGAAACCTGCTTAGATGCAACAGCTTGACTCTGAATATATTTGGTCAATCTTACAAGCTTGTTCGGGGTTTGACTGAAGGTACTCAGCTTCAGACATTTGGATCTTGGTCTTTTTTGCATGATCTATGATATCAAATGCGGCCAAGGGTTGCGTTGGTGAGGGAATGAGTCCCTCACCTCGCGATGATGGAATAGGGTTGGTGGCCTTGGTAGGAATGTGAGAGGATTGATTTGGAGGAGAGATAGGGGGAAAAGATTTCTTTGTAAAAGATTTGCCAGGGAGTTGAGTAGGAAGAGGATTACCTCTTTTAGCAATGATCGGAGGCGCGTTTGACATGGCCTTCTCCTGCTGGACATGAGCAGCAACTTCCGCTTCTTTTCCTTGCGAGTGAGTAAAAACAGCGTATGACTGTCTACTTGCATATCCCTGGGTACCCTCTTCTTCATCAGATTCTTCCTCATCAAATTCCATATACCCGATAGTAGAGTCACCAGCCGGTTCACCGACATCTTGATCATCTTCGCCTTGAGACGAAGGTTCTTCATAATACTGCTCTTCTTCTTCAATTTCGGCCAGAGCGTTGACCGGAGGAGCCTCAAGTGCCAACCGTGGAGCAGCTGTAGGTAGGCACGGCCTTTGTGAAACATTGTTGGGAACGAAATTCCTCCGCGGAATATCCCGGTACGAGGAACTGGGGGAGGCCTGGGCCAACTGCTTCTTCAATGCAAGCAAGTCATTCGCCATCTTTTGAAAGGCTGGATCAGACAAAGTAGTGGGCGAAGGGCCCAAAGATTTAGGCTTGGCTGATTCCTTTTTCAATTCGCCAGATATAATCAGATTATCTTCTATCCGAATGGCAGTGGCTTGGGTGAGAATCAAGGTAGCCACTCACTCTTGAAGGAGCAAGAAACTAACTTTTGAGCTCATAGCGTTTACGAAGAAACATTTTTGATTTTCCGGCGTTGGAAGCATGGCAACAGGGACACGGTTGATTAGTGCATTAAACCGGGTGATAAAATCGCGCATGGTCTCATTGGCCTCTTTCTTCAGGTGAGTGATTCGTGATAATAATGCAAATGCATCCTCTGAAGGCTTGTACCTGTCTTCGAAAGCATCCCGTAGGGTGGCCCAACTGGTGATAGATCCAGCCGGCAAATGCTGAAACCATTCAGCTGCAGGCCCTTGTAGGGTTTCCAGAAAAAGGTGAACCGACACATCTTCATGAGTTACATCCAAAATACTGCATGACATGATGAATGCAGATATGTGGGAATCCGTGCTTTGATTTCCACTCCCGTCAAATTTAGGAAAATTCTTTCGATTTCCATGAGGGAGCGCGTGAACTGGATGTGGTAAAGCCAAAGGACCCATCGCGTTTCCCCATGGTACCGCCATCTGAAAAGCCGGAAAGAGAACACGAGATGGAAGTGTGGTTCCACTGAGTAGCAAGGCACTACAAAGGGATGTGGATGCCCCCTGTGAAAGACTTTTTCTTTGTGAAGGTGAGACGCTCCTGGATGACCGGCTAGCCGAGCTTAGCACTGAAAAACGTGCCGGTGTCACGCTGAAATTGTGCCTTTGAAGCAGATCGAAAGTAGGATCAGCTTCTCCACGGGCTCTCCTGCTGCACATAAAAGGTTCACTCGCCAGTGTACCTTCCAGATCTGTGATGTTATGGCGCAGATTCAAACTTTCTTTTTGGTTGTACTTGCTGATTTTCTGGTTTTTCTGATAAAAACCAGCAGCAAATACTTTTCTAAATATTTAAAACTATCCTCTTCAGAAAACCGATTGCGGTTAAATGACAAATAACAACGAGGATAAGATTGCAGGGAAGATTAGCAAGCTGATTTTCGGATCTGATTTTGACTTTTTTCAGAGGGTTTCAAACTTTTAGCAAACAGCCAAAAATCCAGATCTACGGCAAAATACTAATTTTTATAAAAACTCAGTGAACTAAAGATTTGTAACTAGGCCAGATCTATGGATCTCAGAAGAAAATTTTCAATTCAGAGCAAAATTTGCAAATTTTTGGATTTTTATCAAAAAGTTCAGATTTGCAAACAGGCAGCGATTTTCTTATTTTTTCTGATTTTTCTATCTTACCACCATCATAGATCTAACAGATCTATTCGTTCCCCAGTAGAGTCACCAAAAACTGTTGGTCCGAAAATCTATCGCTTGGGCAGATCTATGGATAAACGAGCCAACAGTGTGCAGGGCATAGCCCCTCTTTGAGTCAGCAAAGTGAAACTGGTTTATTGCTATTCTACCAGCAGGAATCTATGCAAGTCTCACAGATTCTGCCTTCAGGGGTTTGGGATCTCATCCCAGTAGGTTTATTTCCGGCTGCGAAGAGAAAGGAGTGAAAGAGAGGAGGAAGAAGGAACAGGTCCGAAGGGAGAAAAGAAATGAATTCCAAAGCAGAAAGGTCAGAAGATTTATGTTTTTGGGTTGGTAGTAAACAGAGCCAAACCTACTTGCATAAATAAACAAAGCAATACTGATGAGCAAATGACAGAAAAGTAGATCTGAATCTAACAGAATAAACACGTGCAGATCTAACATAAGAAAGTTCTGACACATAACACAGGTATTCAGCACAAAGTCTCAATATTTGTATTACTGTTTTCTTCTGTTACAAGAAAGCTCAAAGTCTTTCTCTCCTCACTTCTATTTTCATCTAAAAAATGTTCACCCCTCTGAATACAACAAGTATTCCAATATATATAGAAGAGGAGAAGGAAAGAAGGCAAAAAGGAGCTAACCACCTATTTACAAAGATATTTACAAAATATCTAAAAGTCATGTTGACTTTTGACAACTTGATGGATGACATCATCCCATGACGCAACATGGATGATGTCATCATTTGTGCCAACATACTTTAGACATTTCAACAAGAAAGTCGGAGAAGAGAGAGAAGAAGAAGAAGAAGCTACTCGTCGTCATCATCCTGCGGCCGAAAGGGGGTAGCCTGCTTTTGATGTTGCTCAGGTGATGAGATATGGAACTGAGCGCGGTATTCCAAAAACTTGTTAATTATTGGCCCAAGTTGATCCTGAGAAGGATCCTTGTGCCTATCACTTATTGCCTCACAAGTCTCCCGCTCATCTATAAGCTTCTCTGGGAGTTTGGAAAAGTCCTTCTCCGCCTCAATGAGGAACCCGACGAAGTCCCTACAGGCCAGCAGGTTGTTGATAGATTCAGTGTCAAATGTGACCTCTGGCCCCGTTCCTTGAGAAGCGATCTCCTTGAAGATCCGGATGGTTTCATCAGCTGTCCTTAAGGTAAAGGAAGGAGTGAGCAACCCTAGAGACATGTTGAGAACAATTCGCTCCATTTGATGCATTGTATCCAGGGCCTCTTCCTTTACTTTGTCAATCTTTTCTAGAATAAATTCTAGCTGATCCACCCGATAGTCCAGAGTGGACATGATTTTGTTGAGGGCCCTTGGATGGCCGAAGACGCCGAACTTGACCAGATCTTCGACTGAACAGTCGAACATTTGTTGGAAGGCCTCGTGCTGCAGTCTAGCATGTTCCAACTCTTCTGATATGGGCCCTGCTAACGCTTGGAGTTCTTTATTCGCCTTACTGATATTCAGGTATAAGTCAGAGAACTCGGCGATCACTTTTTCACTGTCTTTGAGGATTTGGCTCCTCCAAGCGGAAACGGCCATACCCTGCTCACCAATCTTTGCATATTCGTTGATTTTCTCCTGGCTGAGAAGCTCAGAAGTCTCGGCGGCAGTTGTGGGAGGCACACTACCCATCTTCTGTAAGGCTTGGAGCAGATATTTGTTTTGCTCTTTTAGTAGCCTTTTCTCTTCTTTCGTCTCTTGAAGCTTTTGACAGAGGGCGTCAACCACGGAAAGAGCTTCCCCCTTGAGACTTTCAGAAGATGTCCCCATTGTGACTTGGGTCACAGTGAAATATGTCAGAGACAGATCCTTTTTCTCTTTGAGGGGATCGGGGTATGCAATTTCCATGATTCTCTCACCTGCAGCACTTTTAGAGAAGCATGTAACAGGCTTCTGCTTCTTTGCCCCTTTGGCTGGGATCACTAAAAAGTCCATCGGAGCGATGAGAACTTTCCTCTTTTGCTGGCTTAGCTGCTGAGAGATCCAGGCTGGTCCTATGGAAGAAGGACCAGAGACAGAGGAGGAGGCAGCTACAGTAGAAGAGGGGAAAAACGTGGAGACACGCGGTGGCGGCATTGAGAGAATAGCCGAAGAAGTGTCCATGGGAGGAAGGGAAACTGCAGCTGCGGAAGACATAGGAAGGGAAGGGAGCCCGGAGATGAGGGAAGAAATGGAGGAGGATAGATCAGCGAGGGAGGAGAAGATAGATGAAGAAGCAGGGGAAAGAGTAGAAGAAGGGACAGAGGACATGACCAAAGGGATGGTCGCTTGAGTCTCTCGAGGAGGGGAAGGAAGAGAAGAAGAAGGGATAGAAGGGACCTCTGTTGTGGTAGCAATGCCGAAATCCTGAGTGGATGGGCCAATTGGAACTTCCTCTTCTGCTTCTTTCTCTGGTGTGACCAGAGATATTACCTGCTCGGGGTGCCGACAGAAGGAGGACTCTCAGGGGCTTCTTCCTGAATGGTGCTGGATTCACCTTCTACACCTTTTCCTTTAAGCTGCTTCTTGGATCGTGAAGGTGCGTTGCCCAATGGGGAGGTTGTGAAATCAACCCCGAGGTAGATTAGCCGTTCATCTGGCACCAATGTTCTGTCCTCCGCAAAGTCTCCTTGACCCTCTCCTCAATTGTCTGAGGAGCTTTAGTTCTATCAATGGCCGGGAAGGGCCAATCGTCCCCATCTGTATCATTATATACCTTGTCTACTTCATCTTCTGTTGTTTGGTAGCCTTTGGGGACAATGGCTACCCCATATTGGATGATTTCTGCCAATGCTAGGCGAGAATGATCCTTTCTTCTGAGCTCTACCTCATGGAGGACGTCAATATAAATATCCTCGATCTGAGGAACATGGATTGGATCAAGCTTTGCTCTTGGCAGGCAGCCCCTTGGGTCGAAGGTAGGCCTGGCTGGGGGAAGTCATGCTTCAAATTGAGTAACTCCAGCTCTGCAAACATTTCCTTCACCTTGTGGTGGGTAGAGCATGTGTATCGGCCCACTGTGAGGGGGAAAGGAGTTCCACCCTTCTTTCTTTTAAGGCATTTTTCATGGTATGTGACCAGCTGCCTTGATAGTTCTAGCAGAATCAGCTTAGGCCCAGCATACCTTGGTAGCCTGGTTGGCTCTCCCAAAAAGTTGGCAGCCCTTAGATAGGTGAATGTAGGAAATTGGGTGAACAGGGCTCCCCATTTCTCCGTGGCTGCCACTATGTTTTTGGTTGTACGACTATGAGTCATATTCGGCCTCAGCAGGCAGATGATGTGATAGAAAAACACATCGTTAACTTTTGTGAACTGGGAGATGCTATTCTCCAGCCTTAATTCTGGATAATACTCGTATATTTTGACCTGAGGCCAAACTCCACTCCGGGTTAGGCCTGGATAATCCCTCTCTGACGCTGCAGCATGTAGACCACGTAGGAGTTCATATGGAATACTCCCATTGTGCTGAATTGTTGTAGCTGCTCGGAGATGGTGCTGCTTATAATTTCCCCCCAGCAAAAGTGCTGATCAGGCAAATTCTTGTTCATTGTTTCCAAGTAGCGTAGCATCCATTTATGGAAGTAATGGGCGTCAGAAAGCCCGAAGACCCTGCTCAGGAAGGTAATGGTATCGCTGAGCTCTTCTGAGAAGTCACTGCGGTGGATGATTTGGGGCCACCGGGTTACCACCTTCTTATTTTTCAGATATACTTCATTCATTAGCTGCATACATTGGTCTTCATTGTCTTCCCAGGCCTTGATGCACTCTGCTTGGCTAACGGCCACAAAGTGCCGGTGGTGAGGGATGCCGAGTATGATCTCAAAATGATGGGCAGTGAGGTTAATGACTACCTCGCCGCTTACTGTTTTCGACACATCTTGTGTCTTTGTTGTAACACTGGGCAACCACCATCATAAATTCATTGTTGACGGCGCTGACGGGGATTCCTCCGGCGAAGTGCAGGGCACTGCCTATTAGTTTGTACATCCATGGACTCCTTGTAACTTTTTTAGTTCTAGCCCAGAATTCCTCCATGTCGATATGCTCGCAATTCTGAGTCTCTGACGTCCATGCTGCATTCGGCCTGTGACTTGGGGCGTTCTGACCCTTTGATATTTTGTACTTCATCTCTTCCTCTGTAAGCTTGGCCTTTCCTTTTGGTTTGGTGGGTCTCCTGTTGGATGTAGACATATGTTCTTTCGAACTCAGTTGCTGATCTGCATGAAGAAGAAGCGAGACCCAATCCGAAAAGGTTGAATTAGCCATTTGATCTTCCATTGGAATGTTAGCAGAAGAAAGAGTTAGAGATTTTTAGACCTAGGGTGCATAGGAAAATTGCAGCTTACAGGGCTAAAATAGGTAAGGCGCATAGGAAGAGGATGTTGCAAAGGTTAAACTGGCGCCAAAGGCGCATGGCGCATGCATAGTGTACAGAGTGCATTTCAGTAAAGGGGTGCATGAAAGTTACGTGTTGCATGGAGACAAGATGTGCCAAAGGCGCATGGGTTTTTCATGTTACATTGTGATTTGGTGCACCCTTTGGCGCATGGGAAAAGTGTGTAACATGAACTTTTCATGTGCCAAAGGAAATATGGCGCGACGCACATGGAGGATTTGCACAACATGAATGTTACTGTAAGGAGGGATGCACCTGCACTTTTACGACTTTATACTTGGCGCACGGATAAAGCTTGTGCTGCATTGGGTGCGGGGTGCACCATTGGCGCATGGAAAAGTGATGCAGCAAGGAAGGTTTGACGCGCCTTTGGGGCACAAGTTCAGCGCTTGTAGCATATGGAAGAGGCGTGCCTTAAGGGCGCAGAAGTTAATGATGCAGCAAGCAAGATGGGTGTGCCATTGGCGCGGTTTTTAGTCATGCTACAGGGGGGACAGATCCGCCATGGGTGTGTAACTATTTATAATGTTGCATGACGCACCGATGCGTCAAAAGGGAAAAAACAGTCTTTTAAATGGCTCAACCTTTGATACTTATACTTCCAAGGTTGTTTTGGGGAGACACAATGGTTCAATCCAAAGGGGGGGTTCAGACCATGCCCTCAAAATAACATCCTCCTCTGTAGATCTGGAAAGATGAAAATAAGGAAAGAAAGCATGGGGGGGCTAGCTCAAAAGATGCATTCAAAAAACCAACCAGCAAGCACAAAGAACCAGAAAACAAATCACATGGAAGAGATAAGAGCACTTACCCGGATAAATAGCAAAAAACCTAGAAAACGAGTCCACAACGCGTTGAAAATGATGAGGCAGAGGCTGACAGGCTCAGAGAATCACGTGCTTAGCGAATAGTGAAAATGACATTTTGGGCGCGCAAACACATATATATAGGTGAGCTGGTCATAAATGCGCCACCCACTTTTGAAAAGCGCATGAAAATTGCTGTCGACACGGGAAGGCATGCGCCCTTTGGCACACTAAAGCGCCTGCCAACAAGAAATTAAGCATGCCTTTTGCGCACTAAAAGCGATGTCGACACGGGATTATGTGCGTCCTTTGGCGCACCAAAAAGGGGCGTAACAAACATTGTGACAACACAGGTGCATGCGCCTTGGCGCACGCAGGGAAGGCTCAACAAGCTTTGGCGCACCAAAAGGTGTGTTGACACTGAAAATCATGCTCCAAAGGTTTTAAAGGGGGCACACCAAAAGTTGGTGTTACATAGCAATTTCATACGCCCAGCCAAAAAAGGCTCAAAAGACAAGTTCGAAAAACCAGATTTCCCGGGAAGGGATTTTATAACGTTTCGAACACAAGCGATCCCTAACGAGGGATCGAAACAAAATTTCGGTATGGTTATCGGTAAAATTGCCCTTGTCAAGTTTACGAGATAACACATTGAAATAAAGTTAATGTTATTGGGTTATAGGATTTATTGAAATAATGATGTTAGTTGTTTTATAATAGATGTTGGAAATAATGTTTGCCTTAGCCCTTTGTTCTTGCAAATATTGATAACAATGCACCATAGTTGTATTTTTATTTCATTTTTTGGGTTTTCTATTTATAACTATATTATTGCTAGAATAAACAAAAAAATAATAAATAATAAAATAATAATATATATACTGGTTTTTTTTTCTTGCAGCATATAATATTCTTGTTATATAATATATATTTATTATATATTATATAATATATATATTATATGTTAAGTAGTATATATATATATATTATATATTAATATATATATATATATGAGATTCAAAAAAATAAATAAATATATATATTCGTTGTTTTATATTTTTAAAAATTAAAAAAAAATTAAAAAAAAAACAGACTGTTTGGGGGGCCGAACCCCCCAAACTTCCCCCCTGCGCTGCCCCGGCACTGTCCCCCCCGGACCTCCCCGGACCCCTCTACCCTGCGACCCCCCCCCCCCGCAAACCCTATCCCGCCCCAAACCCCCCCGCAACCCCAACGAACCCCCTTGTCCCTCGTTCCCTATTGGACCCTGTCCCCGCGGACTCCCCAGTCCCCAGACCCGACACCCTGTTGCCCTCCCCGCGGCCGTCCCCTTCTACGCGGCCTGCCCCCCCCCCGCGCCATTCCTCCGCCCATCCACCGCAGTACAGACCTGCAAATAAAAATAAAATAAAATAATAAAACAATAAAATATTTATATATATATACACATATTCATATATATAAAACAAGATATATATATATATATATATATATATATATATATATATATATATATATATATATATCAAAACATGAGTTTTCCCTTACCAATTTTTAAAAAGAAATACATGGATTTCTAAAAAAAAAACAAAACATGCATGGATGTATGGATTTCAAATATATATATATATATATCTCAACAAATGAGAGATTCCATGAATTCATCTCTCCCTTAGCTCCTCCACAACCTGCACATTCAAATGACAAAACAAATGAGAAAAGAATAGAGGAAAAGAGACATAGAGAAATTTAGGGCACTTTTAGGGTAGATTCAAAATCAATGGCCAAGATTAAATCTGATCCTAGGTTCCTCCTTTAATCCTACTTTGCTTTAAGTCATGACATTTTAATGAGAATGTAAATTAATCTTTGGTGGGAAGTGAGTAAAATGAATAAAAGGGGGAAGATTAATTATTTTATTTCTAGGGGTGTAGATATTTAAACATGACCCTAGGAAGCTTAATAGGGTAAAACAGATTAAATTATTATTATGCTAGTGTTTATTTGATTTTGGATAAATTAATGATTAATATAAATTAATTATTAATGTGAGAGGCTTAAGCAAAGCATTAGTAATTATTGATCACTTCAAAAAAAAATTAAAAAATTATTAATTAACGCTTTCCACAACTTTAAAATAAATAAATAAATTAATTAATTAATTAAAAATAAATAAAAAAATTATAAACCATTTTAATTATCTATTTTTTTTATTTTATTTTTTTTTACCTCAGGTTTAGGATGGCACCTAAGAGGGGACGATCAGCTCGAGGTTCAGGACATAGTGCACCTACACGGGAGCCGCCAGCCCCCGATTTTGGGTCTTAGATATTGGAGACCCTGCAACAGCTGATAGGTGTGGTACAGGAGCGCCTTCCACTACCGTAGGTGCCGAGAGAGGAGGACATTTAGTTAGGAGATGAGGAGTTGATTGGTGAGGACGCACATCTAGAGCCACCTGAGCATGACATTCTGAGACGAGAGAGGTCATGCAACCCTTCCATCCTTGGTGAGAGGGTGGCCTCATTTCATCACAGCCGTTCACACAGGTTCGAGGGACCTTTTGGAGATATGCGACCCCTCTCACCTGTTAGACCACACCGTCAGGATCGAGACACAGGCAGTGTGATTCGAGACCTTCTTCACCTGTAGCCACCTACGTTTATTGGTTTAATAGATGGCTTTGGGGCGGAGTCCTGGCTCTTTAGCTTGAATAACTGCTTTGGTTTGCACTCTCATGAGAGAAACGTCAAAGCCAGGTTCACCATACACCTCCTCCAAGATGCAGCAGGCGTTTGGTAGAGGAATGAGGAGCAGAAGCTCCATTTGACTTAGGATACAGTGACATGGGAGTTGTTCAAGGATCGTTTCAGGGCCCGGTATATGTCAGAACATTTTGTGCAGAAGAGGATCGATGAGTTTCATGACTTACGACAGGGTTCTGGCTCAGTGGCGCAGTATGAGAGCAGGTTTTTGGATCTCTTGCAGTATGTAGACTACCTATAAGACGAGAAGTTACAGGTAAACAGGTTCATTCGGGGCCTAAATGCAGATATAGCAGGAGCTGTTAGGATGTTATCTCCTCCCACGCTTGAGAAGGCCATTGAGAAGGCCTACTTGGCTGAGGAGAATAGGAACAAGGCTTAGGAGCACAGAGAAAGAAACACTAGCAAGTTCCAAGACAAGATTCTTGCATTCCAGAGTCAGAGAGCATGGGGAGCAGTACCACGCCCTAGAGGAGGATTCTGGTCTTCTCTAGCAGCATCAAGAGCTCCTCCACACCCATCACAACAGACATAGCATCAAGGACACCAGCATCAGAGGAGTAAACAGACCCAGAGTTTTCAGCGAGGTGGGTCTAGAGGTGGTTTTGTTGGGTCTAGAGACAGGAGGCCAAGTACTCATCACTCTCAGCCAGCCCGCTCGCAGTAGTCTGCTAGGGTTGGACCGGTAGGTTCAGTTCACTAGAGTACAGGAGGGACCCCATCTCAGCGGGGTACATGAGGATGTTTTATTTTTGGGGCTCCAGATCATTATGTGCTTATGTGTCTGCACAAGCCCACTACTACGGATATGCAGAGAGCTCCTAGATCCAAGTAGATGGTGGGTGACGTGGGACACGCCCATCGTGTGTATGCAGCGGTTGACAACTGCCAGGCTAAGCATCAGGCCACGGTCATTGAGACGACAAGTACTATCAGGGGTATTTCTGTCTCAGTACTTTTTGATTCAGGTGCTTCAGATTCCTTTATATCACCTTCTATAATGGACCAGTGTGGGCTAGTGGTGGCTAGGCAGCCAGATAGTTGGCAGGTTGAGTTGGCCTCTGGGGCTAAACTTGCCATGGACTTGTATGTGGAGAGTTGTGTACTCGATTTGGGAGTCTTCTCCACTATGCTTGACCTCCGAGTTATTCCTTTAGGATCTTATCAGGTAGTGTTGGGTATGGTTTGGTTCGAGGCTCATCGAGTTAAGGTGGATTGTAGATAGAAGGTCATTGAGTGTCAGGATCATTTGGGTAGTGCAGTTGTGATTTTAGGGATGCAGAGACCCATTTCCTTGCATATGATCTCGGCTAAGCAACTCAAGCAGAGAATGTGTAAAGGTTTCCAGTTGTTTGCTATCACTATCAGTGATCGTTTGGACAGTACTCCAGAGCATTCACCCCTTGATGATCACGCAGTTTTGAGGGAGTATGCAGATGTGTTTCCAGGGGAGCTTCTAGGTTTACCACCTAGTAGAGAGGTGGATTTCACCATTGACTTAGTGCCTGGATCCACACCAGTTTCTAGGGAACCCTATCAGATGATGAATTTAGAACTTCATGAGCTCAATATTCAGTTAGAGGAGTTGTTAGAGAAGGGTCTCATTCGCCCTAGTGTATCTCCTTGGGGAGCGCCGGTCATATTTGTGAAGAAGAAGGATGGTTCTCTCAGGCTTTGTGTAGACTTTAAACAACTCAATAAGGTCACAATAAAGAACTGTTATCTACTCCCTAGGATTGATGACTTGTTTGATCAGATGCAGGGAGCTAGAGTGTTCTCCAAAATCTATCTCAAGCCAGTATATCATCAGTTGCGCATTTCAGATGTAGACATTCATAAGACAGCGTTTCACACATGTTACGGGCATTATGAGTTCACAGTGGTTCCATTTGGTTTAAAAAATGCCCCAGCTGTCTTCATCAGCCTCATGAATGGAGTATTCAGGACATTTCTGGATCACTTTGTCTTAGTGTTCCTTGATGACATATTGATTTATTCTCATTCCGAGGAGGAACATGAGGAGCATTTGAGACAGGTACTTCAGGTTTTGAGAGAGCAAAAGTTGTATGGGAACTTGGAAAAATGCAGCTTCTTTTAGACAAAGATTCAGTACTTGGGTCATATCATATCAAGCGAGGGTATCTCCATAGATCCCTCTAAGATTCAGGCTATCTTGGATTGGATAGCACCCACATCAGTCACTGAGGTGATGAGCTTCATGGGTTTAGCAGGGTATTACCGCAGGTTTGTGCAGGACTTTTCTAGGATTGGTCACCCTATTACTTCTCTTCAGAGGAAAGGGAAGAAGTTTGATTGGTCAGAAAAATGTGACCAGGCCTTTCAGTTGCTTAAGGAAAGGTTAACCACGGTGCCCATCTTAGCAGTTCTAGACCCAACAGAGGATTTTGTTGTTTGCACTAATGCATCACTAGAGGGTTTGGTAGCAGTTCTTATGCAGGAGCATCAGGTTATTGCTTTTGAGTCTTGTAAGCTCAAGGACTACGAGCTTAACTATCCTACCCATGACTTAGAGCTTGCAGCAGTTGTTCATGCACTTGTGCGTTGACGACATTTCCTTTTGGCTAGACCTTTCATCTTGAGGACAGATCATTATAGCTTACAACATATCTTCTCTCAGCTGAACCTCAATGCTCGTCAACGGCGTTGGATGGAGTTCCTTTGTGAGTATGACATGGAGGTGTAGTATATCAAGGGAAAGGAAAATGTTGTTGCAGATGCACTTAGTAGATGACAGCATGTGCTTACTTCTTTGACACTGCAATCAGATTTGAGAGGTAGGATACTTGAGCATATTCCAGAGGATAGGTTTAATGAGGGTGCTAGGCAGATGTTGGATTCTCAGGGTTCTTTTGAGGCAGATATTCAGGATGCATGCTAGAGTCAGATGGTTTGCTTCGGTTCCATAAGTGCATTTATGTGCCTAAGACAGGTGATCTGTGTAGTTTCATCCTTACTGAGGCTCATCGAGCCCCATATGCAGCACATCCAGGAGTGAAGAAGATGCATGCTGATTTGAGAGAGTTATATTATTGGCTAGGTCTTCATCGAGACATAGCAGATTTTGTAGCATGGTGTCTTGAGTGTCAGAGAGTCAAGGCAGAGCATTCTCATCCTGCAGGACTCTTATACCCTCATGACATTCCTGAGTAGAAATGGGATGTGATCTCCATAGATTTCATAGTAGGACTCCCTATGTCCTCTTATCGTCATGATGCCATTATGGTCACAGTGGATAAGTTGACCAAGGTTGCGCATTTCTCGCCAACCAAGGTCACCTATAATGCACAGGCCATCGCCAAAGTGTTCATGGAGGACATTTTTAGATTACATGGGATTCCGAAGACGATCATCAATGATAGAGACACTATCTACACATCAGTTTTATGGACTTCTTTTTAGGATGCCTTTGGTACACAGATTAATTTCATTTCGGCATATCATCCAGAGATAGATGGGTAGACAGAGAGGGTTAATCAGGTTCTTGAGGACATGTTGAGGATGTATGTGATGGACCAGCAGAAGAAGTGGGAGGATTATTTACACTTAGTTGAGTTTGCATACAATAACAGTTATCATAGCTCCATTGGCATGGCTCCCTATCAGGATTTGTATGGACGACCTTGCAGGACACCTTTGAGCTCGGATAGACTAGATGACAGGATTATTTTGGGGCCAGCTTACCTTCAAGATTTAGAGTAGCAGGTTATTCTGATTTGGCAGCGTTTCGAGTAGGCTAGAACACGCCAGAAGGCATATGCGGACACCAAGAGGATCGATCGTCACTTCTCAGTGGGTGACAAAGTCTTCTTGAGGGTTTGTCCTCATAAGAGTCTGATCCATTATGGAAAGGGTTCTAAGCTATCACCTCGTTTTGTGGGGCCTTTTGATATTTTAGAGGTCATCGGTCCAGTTGCCTATCTCCTAGCTTTGCCACCATGCCTTTCACAGGCCCATGACGTTTTTCATGTTTTTGTACTACGTAGATATGTACCAGATGTTTCTCATGTTTTGGATTAGTCGGCATTACAGGTAGAGGATGGAGGGAAGTGGAGATTGGAGCCCATACGCATACTGGAGCACCGGAGGTTGGCCCTTTGGGGTCAAGATTTGGACTAGGTTAGAGTGTAGTGGGACCGATATGATGAGTCATCAGCTACCTAGGAGGATGCTACACCACCGAGGGCTAGATATCCCTATCTCTTCCAATGACTTCAGGAGGAAGTCTAATTCTAGGAGAGGGGGATGTAGTGCCCACATTTTTATAGCTCCAGTTATATGTTGGTTCCTTTATTTCTAGACATATTTTGATTGAGACTCTGATAGACTTTGGACATTTTACTATGATATTTTATCCTCATGGACATTATGGCATTTTGGGCGCATAGCGCCAATTGGACTAGATTTGTATACTGATATATTTCTTATGATGTTGATGACACTAACAGGGTTATATGATAGACTTATTGGTTAGATGTTAGTCTCTTGTGGTTGATTTGATTAATGATATAGTGTTTTAGATTTAATGATGGTAATTTTCATGCTAACCTAAGTGTATGTCGTTGCAATTTTATTTGTGGATGATTCATGGCAAACTATGTGGATAATTGTATGCATTGCACTAGCAATTGTAAATTATGTTCGGACATTATAAATTTGATTGAGATTGTGATGTATAGATGATGTTATTATATTGGACAGTTGCGGCTAATGTGTGCAATGAGTGTGCAGGGTGACAGGTATAGGAGAGCATGGGTTTCAGGTTAGCTACGCAATTGTGCACAAGCGGTCCACGGGCTGAGTCCTAACCATGCTAAATTATTGAGTCCTTAGATTAGATGTATTTAATTGGGCACCATGGGTGAACCCTCAATTTGTAATGTAATTATGTCTTGTAAAATTAATTATGTTTAGGGTGTGTTTTATTAAGTAAACTAGCTTAGGGGGTTAATGATCTTATCTTAAGTTAAGTGTTAGTTTTGGGAAGTGTGTGTGTGTTGGTAGAAGGGTTTGGGGACCACATGTGAACCTTGGGTGGACCCCACACCCTCTACCCTTGTGCCCAAGCATGCCAAACCCGAAATTGGGTTATTTTGGGTAATTTTTTAGGGACCCCTTGTGTGCATGATTGAGTTTGTTCCCTTAAATCATGAACACTATGGGCCCTACAGACCCTAAATTCCCAACATACGTAGGGGGGCCTTTTGATAATTTACAAGGGTTGGAGGGATTTTCAGCTTACATATTACACATTGACCTGTAGTCACTATCCCTGTAAAATGGTTGGGTTGTGTGACATCCACGGACCCAAAAATCTTATCCAATTCGACTTATTTTAGGGACTTCATGTATTGCCTGGGGTGATAAGGGCTCAAAAATATGGTAGAAATCTGCTACTGTGTCCACTTATTTGGTCTTCAGAATCTTTCACTCTTGAGAGGTGAGGAGGTGACATCTTGTCACTTTCTCATTGGTGACCTGAAAGTCTTGGGTTCTTCTTACATATCTTCTGTCTCTCCTACTTTGGACCCAAGAATGGGTCTTATTGAAACACTTGATGATTATGGAGCACTTGGAGAGTTTTGTTAGACTTGGAGGGGACCTTGGATCTTAAGGGGGAATACTAGCACTTAGTGCCTTCCTTGGATCATTGATATTTTCCCACATATCCTATGGAATTCTTCAACCTTTTTCTTCTTAGACCCAAAAATCTTATAACACTTTGGTTGATTCAATGCGAACCTCAGTGTCCCCTGAAATGATGTCCACTTAATGAACTTGTATGGTGAAAGACGACGCATGTCCATTTTTTGTTCTTGTTCACTTTAGTCTTTGTTTTCTCACCACCATCATTCGGCCACATGTCTGTCAAGTTTTAGGAGTGGAGTTACATGTAGGGCAAGTTGACTTATGTTGACTCTCCTTTGATCAAACCTCATACTCGTTGGACCCAGAATATAATTAAGTCTCTTCTCATTTGACCTGCAAATGGTTTCAGGGTGGGACATATCTTCCTCCAGAGAGCTTCAACCTTTGCACAAAGTTGGACTCATTGGAAAGTCATCCTTTCGAATTATGAAAATACCAATACCTCCAAAACTACCAAAATCTCTATGGGCATGCTCAAGCAAGCATTTCAAGGACCTTTAATGATTAGGAGGTCAATAATCAGTTTCTGTCACTCTAGGATATATATAAAAGCTTACACAACTATGCTCAAAATACTTCATGAGCACGTAGGAGACATCAAGAGCTATCTGGAATGCCAAATATCTTCTTCATAAGAGACCCAACACAGCTTGTTGTACCTCATAATTGTTGTTTTCATTATAAATTAGGTCCTTAGTGGTTGTACTAGTCACATGTCTCACTCTTCATGTTACATGTGTTTAAACCATCCTTTATAAGCTTGTGCACAATCTCGTACCTACAAAGAATCATCTCTCCCATGGGCCTGGGGGAGGCTAGCATGACTTTCAACCATTTTAAAGGCATAGAGATGATGCCTATTGAGAACACTAAGTAAACACTCCCCATGTTCTATAAAAAACCCTTATGGATACTTGTAGGACACATGTATTGGAGTTGGATGCTCAAGCATTATAGATAGTAGAGCCTCTTGATAAACTTAAACTTACTCAAGATATATACAAGGATACTATGTGAGCTCCAACTTATCACTAAGAAGTGCACTACAATTGTAACAGTGTCATGCCTCTGACTAAAGATCCATTTAATTCACCATTCACACCTTTTCCATCAATGTTCATTTGAAATCAATGGACAACACTAATGACCAGGGTTCAACATGTTGTCTTGTTGTCCCTCAGGATCTTGTTGAAGGTTGTAACCTTCATAATAATAAATCATGAGTTTATATCGAAGCCTATGTGACAATCCATAAGGTCAAAAGTCTTGTTCTGTATAGACATCTGCAAAGTAAGCTCTTAAGTATGTTGCATCTATGAAAATGCTAATGTTGTAGTTGGTCTACACGATTGATGACTTATATGCTAATGTTATTACCATTCGTGGTTAGTTGGCAACATTGAATGCCATTACACGCTCTGGTAGGATCACCCTCCACCATACAAGTTGTATACTTCCTACACCTTTTCTAGACACCCTTTAGCTCATGTTTTGGATGTAGAAATGATCAGTATAAAATCCTTGCTGGGTCAGAGCTCTTGGCCTACATGCGAGTACATCTTCTCTTGCTTCTTCCCTAGCTTTCCATCTAGCACTCTTATCAAATTCATTGCATAACGGTAAGGAATTCTAGCCTTACTATGTTGATACTGTGACCATGTTGAGAGTATTATAAACCTACTCAAGAAAAAGGTCCTAATGCAAAAAATTATTTCCAAGGGATCTGCTAATCATGTATATGAACCTCATGGTACTATTATGATTTCACCAATAACCATGTTAATCCCAAAATGTTTCTCCGCTCTCAATGTGGGTTTACAATCTTCAGAAGAGAGAATATACGTCATCATGGGGTATGCGCCCTGATATTCAAGATATCCCCATGACTAAGGTCCTTTCTGTGAGTACAATGCTCAAAAACTGTGCATGTAGCACCTTCTTGTTGGTCATCAATGCAGCCCATCACTTGTCTGTGCTCTGCAGTTATGGATTCTCCTAACACCGAGCACGTGCATTTCAAGAAATCTCACAGTTAGACTGGGACCTCCTATGACACTGTCATGCTCGTTTGGAGACTAACATTTCCTCTTCTCCTTAATATGAGCACTATGTCAAGGACTCTGCTACGACTCTTGGATATTCAAAGATAAGCCTGGAAAAATTTTATTTTCGAATCTCACTCGAGCATACCTCAGGCATCTACTCGATTGATGAAAAACTTATGGGCCCCTAATTCTCTAAGCCAATCTCCTGATTCCTTCCCATGTCCAAGGCAGATGGTACTCTTGAAACCGTGTGAAATTAAATCTAACCTCTACACGGATGGTCTAGTTTCTATAATCCACTCTCTTGATTCTAAGATCATAAATGCTAAATATTTGATGGCTATTAATTGGCAATGAGGACTCAAATCTTCCTGAGGTTGACATCTTCAGTTCAACTCATCATCCTCCCTTCCACCCATGTACTTCTCCATGAAAATATACGGTTTCCTTGAAGTCACCTATCCTCTTCCATAACCCTCTGACTATTTTCTTGACCCTGTCCCTTATTTGATTAGGGAACTCAACAATGGCATATTTCTATGGACAAATTTTAAAATTGGTGAGGGGCCATCCAAGAGTTCCTCGAGGCTTCAAGACCCTTTTCTCTTGTCTGGATAAAAAAAATGATTTCGATATAAACCTGTGATGCTACTGCTTGGTGATTGTTGATGGCAAAGAACTTAAAATCTCTAGTCCAAAAGTAAAAGATGTAAAAAATAAAAGAAAAATAAAAATCATATCCCCTCTTCATAGGTACGAAAACCTTTCTGACCCATGTGATCTACAGCGTATGGAGACAAAAATTGAAAAAGAAAAGAAATAAAATAATGCATCTCCTGATGAAATTCAGTCTTATGTGGAGGTGTTGGAGCAGAGGAGATCCTCCTGAAATGGGAAACAATATTGGTCTATGACCTATATAAACCATGCAATACATCATCTTCATATGAAAATGTGCACTTCTAAGTTGTTGGTGGTAGTTCAAATGATGATTGCGCAACTCCCTGTAGTCACAAAATATCCAACCTAAACTACTACAACTTCAGCTTGTTAGATTCCTATCAAAAACATAAATAAAGGCACTTGGACAGATATTCTAGCTATGAGTTTCATGGGATGTCTTTGCACCATGGTCTCCATAAGGATTCATCTATTAGGCCTTGACCCTTCTCTTATGGTTCACCACCTTGGTAGTGCACTTCAAATTCCAAGCCTATAAAGAAAAATCTACATAAGATGCACCCTAAATTTGCATTATTTTTCATGAATCCTCGACTCTACCTTAAAAATGTTACTTAGGCATGCGTATACTGTTGGGCCCTTGGAATATTGACCAAGTATGAAAGTGCACGTGGGCGCGTAGGATCCCAGTTACTAGAATGGCATGCAAAGAAAAAGCGTGTAGGAGGAAGAGTTAAGGAGGCATTATAGTGTGCATATGACGCATGAAAGGAGGTTTAGGAATTATCTGATTTGAGCACCCAAGGTAGAACACGTGAAAAGTCGTGATCAGTTGCGTGCAGATAAGATGCCAGCCTGGTAACGTGCTGGCCTAGGAAAGAGCATGCCCAGTGATGGAATCTTCTAGAAGATCATCATGAGATGGAGTGGAGAGCTCAGGCCTGGAGGAAACATGCTCACATGGAGGACCACATTCAACAATTGGCAATGGATCTGAGGGTGCATGGCAAGGTGAGTTAGCAGCCCTGGAAAGTGATAAATACAAGTTCCTGCCAGCGGGAAAAGAGAGATAAATACATATACATGGAGACCAGAGATATACACACAGAGGGAGATATAGAGATAGAGGAATAGATGGGTACACAAAGAAAGAAAGATAACATGAGAGAATCTCTGAAAAATTACTGCGAGTGGATATTCTGGTTCAGGAAAGGAATGTACTAAGCATAGGAGTTGTAATTTATTGTTTCTTCTATTAGCATAATTAGCTACATATGTCCTAGTGATGTACATGACTGCAGTCTGCACTCTTTGTGACACTCTGTAATGAATCAATAAATATTTTAATTTTCCCTGTTGCATAAATAGATATGAATATCAATGGGTATTAATGTATATTTCATTCATATGAGTTCTCTTTCCTTTCATGATATGAATGAATGGTTGTATCTTTCTTTCTGCTATAGTATATGTTCTAGAATCTATTAAAGCACTCGGTCTGAAGTGACTGCAAGGATCTAGAGGTCTGTTCTGATCCCTATGGTTCTTGTATGTCTCAACTCCTTTCCTAAATACTTTTACACTAATCATAGATGAATGATCTTCCCACTAAGACTTACATAAAAGAGAGACTTGGCACCTGTGCATGCCTCGGGTGAGCGCTCAGCTTCTGCTGGGTGATAGGCTTGCGTGCACATGGGGTTCCTTCCTTTTGAGAGTAGAGAGTAAAAATGAATACATCTTGGTTCCATTGTTGGGACCTGTTTTCTGAAGTTGTAGTGGGATATAACATGCATCATGATCTATGTAAAGAGTAATGACGGATCAGTTAACATTGGAAAATGTTGAATCATGGTTCAAGAGCATAGAAGGATGAATTTGCTCAAAGATTCAGCACTGGACCTGAATGTAATACACGTAGATGGGTAGAGGAGAACCTCTACCATGATCTGTATGAGACTTTTTTCTGCTACTTCCCAGTTGAGTTATATGGATGGCTTTCAGCTTATGCAACTAGATCAAGTTGGCATTATGGTTCATAGATATGGACTGAAGAAGAATACTAGAGGTTGCAGGATGTATATATGACATGGACCCATGCTGTAGACCATTGGTGGAGAGGATTACTAGCTAGCTACACTCTGGAATACATTGCCATTTCTACGTATTCTTATCCCAGAGGTTGCTGAGTTGTGTGTTTTTGTGAGAACCTAGAGGAACGTTTCTACATGTTATTCCTCTAGCTATGAAGATATTGATGGTTACCATGAGTTTAGAGGTGCTCCCAATGGTCGGCTAAACCATTCTAAGCACTGGATAAGGAAGATCTTGGGTGGAGGAAGATGGTAGATGATATGACAGAGAAGGGAGAAGGAAGAAAGACTGGCTCAATTATGGCGAAGCACATGAAAGGGAGATTGTTAGATGACACAAGGTTGTTAGTGTGATGGATCTATGGAGACAGACGTTATGAGAAGGAGTTGAGGTTCACGTGGAGGATGTGGAAACTAAGTAGTCTTTGCTACCCCATCTTGGAAAGCACATAAGGGAGACACCCCTTCATGGCTTATGGTGAGAGCTCATCACATGGGGAAAGGAGAGTCGTTGGCACATATCTAAACCCACCCAGTGATCGAGCCCTGGCGCTTGGTTTTCCCGAACCAGGAAGAAGTATTGATCCAGTTAAAACTAGTGGAAGAGATAGATCCATGCCTTAGGAGGTAAAACTTTCACATTCCCTTCTTTTATGGCTACACATATTCCAGTATTCGGAGGATTTTTTGGACAAGGGGCAAGTGTACAAGCTTTCAGTCTCGCATCAGGGAGTAGCGCAGGACAAAGTAGTGGTAGTGGGGCACTATCACAGACTGTCAGTGCACAATTTAGTGGGACCATGGGGGGTGCACTTGGAACAACTCCTACATGCCCTATTGGACCCAATGGTTCTATGGTGGATCTGGTGGCTATGGAGGTACAGGACCCGGTGGACCTGGTGGATTAGGCAGTGGAAGAAACACCGAGAGGGAACCAAGGCTCTGGTTCAGGACAAGGACCCCAGCCACCAAATCAAGTATTCATTGAAATTTCTCTACATTTTCTAGATTACATAGGGGCATTGAGGATGCTGTGGAACATGTTCACAAGTGTGAAATGCTATGGAACGCGAAAGGGTATCACAACCCCAGAATGAAATGCTAGTCAATTTGCAACCACGTTGCAAGGGTGCGTGCATAGCTGGTATAGAAAGTATGACCCTCATCAAATGGTGGTGGAATACACTTCTTTAAATGAATGCATTCTTGGTAGAGTTCCACATTCCTGAGTTCAAGTAGAAAATCATTAGTGCTTTGAAGGAGATTTAGCAAGGAATGGATAGAGAGTGTGCGGGAGTATGATGCACATTTTAAAACTCTCTTTGTCTAAGTTGTCATATGATATTCACCCTTCACAGCATGCACAGTAGTTTGTTGGAGGATTGGTCACCCCATTTAGAAGGGCCTTGTCTCATAAAAATTTTATAGATCCACGCGAAGCATTGGAAGCCACCTTGCACGTGCTGAATGTTGTTGGTAGTATTGATACTAGACATTAGCCTCGTTCTTGGAGGATCAAATTGCTGCTATGGCCAAACAATTGGAAAATTCTATCTGTGAGACTAATGGTCCATGAGACTCGCAATGGTTTATGGTGCATGGATTGTGAAATAGAGGAGCACGTTAAGGATAATTTCCCCCAGGAGGATGCTACGTGCTGTGATAGTAGATTTACGAGATTTGTCATGGGGACTATGAAGTCAAGTAGATGTCCCTTGCTATAGCGGGGTGATCAGGAAGAATGTATCTTGTTATTGCAATATTTACACCTCCACAACCCGTGATACTAAAGACTGTAGGCTCATAGATCAGATACATGAGGCCATTGATCATGGGGTGTGCCAAACCAGCATTTCCAGTGGTTCTAAAAATGATGATCACCATTATGAGGAGCACGCAGATGGAGGCACGCGCAGAAGATGTTTTTGAGGAGGATTTCTTGCATGAGGTAACCACAGAGGAAGGAGTGAGTTCCCACGAGGGATGTGTTTTAGCTATGGATCTATAGAAAATTACAAGCATGAGTGCCCAAACTTGTTGCAGTGCTTTTTGTTTGGAAAGAAGCATAAGTATAAGGAGTGTCCAGAATTATTTGAGAATATGAATCAACAACATCAGAACGACAAAGGAACTGCGATGGTCAGCATCAAGAAGGAAGAAATACAATGGATGCCTTGGGTAACACAGGATGAAGGTTTGGAGCATGTCTTGGTAACAACAAGGGTAGAAGTCACGCGGGCAAGGGAGATACCAAGACAAAGGAACCTGGTTTCAAGAGAAGAGTTAATTCATGGAAAGTATCTAGACCCCGTGCATTAGAAGGAGATATATCAGGACACCATGGATGTTATTCGAAGCTTGCAAGGGGAGATCTAGTGTCTCAAGGAGCAATCCAGGAGGGAAGAACAAGGAAGGAGGATCGAGGTGTAGAAAGATGACCTCGATGAGGTCAAAGAGGTGTGTAAAATGCTAAGGTAGGAAAACATTATCCCTTTTCTAGAATCCTGGTTGAGAGAGAAGGTACCACACACTAGAGAAGAGTACGAGAGATAGGTATTACACGTGAACCTTCCCCCTCACAGCCTAGACTATGACAAAGAGATTACATTGAATGTAGTTGTGGATGGATGGATCCTCGGCAATATACTCATTGACACTGGCGCGGAGGTTAATGTTTTGAATTTAGATGCATGGCATCAGATGGGGAGACCTATATTACAGCCATCTTCAAATGTGTTATATATGGAAAACAAGACTAAGGAAATTACCATCGGTGTCTTGAAGGATGTAGCTATTACTATTTAGGAAGCCAAGTTTACTGGGGACTTCGAAGTCTTGGCGCTCATTGAGGTGGACAATTTCCTAGCACTACTTGGGAAACCTTGGTGTTACAAGAACAATGCAGACCTCTAGTTCAACAAAGGGTACATTAGTTTTGATAACAAAGAGGACCAGGTCATTATACCCCTAGTTGATGGGAAGTCAATGCCCTACATTGAACCATTGGGAGAAGAGGTTCTGGACAAGATTTATGTGCACTCAATCATAGACCCTGAGATGGTTCACTATATTAATGGGGTTATCCAATTTGAAGATGCTCAGTGAGTGAGTGATACCACCAGCCTGACATGTGACAATTGGGTGCATGGGACTTAAGAATTAATGGGATGGAAGTTGAGAGGATCGGTGAACAAGGTAATAAAGGCACGCATGGTTTGGAACCTTGGAGGAAAATAACTACCCAAGTACTCTAGAGGATCCTTCCCTGAGATCTTTCAAGAGGAGATAGAAGCTCAGTGGAAGAATGAGAAGGAACAAAGGGAGATGTTGAGTTATGTCTTGCTCAGCACAGTAGCTCATTTGTTGTCCATGAATCAAGAGAGCCTTTTAGAGTGGCACGAGGTAAGAATTGATCTCTGTTATATTTTCTAGAAGTAATATACCCATCATCATCAAGGAGCACCACTGGAAGGATCCCGCCTCTTTCCATATCTAGGAGTGTGAATGGGTCTAGAGAGAAGGTGTAGAGGCCTTTCCACCATCCCTCTAGGTGCACAAGTTGTATTCTACATTGCAGGGTTATGCATGCACATGGTACATTCATTCTAAGACACGCCACCAGACAAGGAATTGGCAAGAACTTGTGGCTGATCTTATTCAAGCCTTTGAGTATCGGAGTACCAAACCATCAGTTGATAAGGCCTTGCAAGGTATCAAGTGCCTTACCGTGGGGGATAGTACTAGAATGGAAAATGAGCTATTAGAATTACTAGGTGAACCAGGATTGGAGGTGCACTTCGAAGAGATTAAAGAAATAGAAGAGTTACAGCTTGAGCGCACATGTTTGGAGAAGGAGAAGGGAAAGTTAGTATATGTGATTGATGGAGATAAATCAGAAAGTTTATATGTTAGCCATTCTATGGGGACGCATGAAGTAGTGGATAGTATAGATGCTTGTGCACATGCTTACCATGAGCTGTTAAAGACACAAAAGGTTAACATCAGTTTAGGAGAAGAACCTAAGAAAGCTATTATTGGGGATTATTGGATGGAGAAGGAAGTATCTAAGATCATTGATCTGCTACACAAATTTGAGGATTTATTCCCACGTAGGTACCATGAGCTAAAATGAATCCACCATTCCTTGGGGGAGATGAGGATAAACTAAAGGAAGGTGCACGCCTGGTTAGAAAAGGCCCTATTGGATAAATCCCAACTTATGTGTGAAGGTTAAGGAGGAGATAGACAAGATGATAACTTCTGGGATCATTGAGGAAATGGAATAATTAGAATGGATAAGTCCAATGGTAATCAAAATCAAGAAATATGGGTGGATTAGGATTTGTGTGGATTATAGGGAACTGAATGTTGTTTGTGTCATTGATTCCTTTCCAACCTCCTTCAGGGAATAAATTTTAGGAGTCACTGGGCATGAAATCTATTCCTTTACGGATGAATTTTTAGGATATCACCAAGTTGGGATTGCAAATGAGGACCAGTAGAAGACAACTTTCACCACCAAGTGGGGAAGTTTTGCATATACATTCATGCCCTTTAGGTTGAAGAATGTGCCTACTATCTTTTCGCGCATAGTGGTGCAAGCATTCCAGGACTTCATTCATAAGTTTCTTTAGGTTTACTTGGATGATTTCACAGTATATGGTCTGGTTAAGGACCATTGTGACAACTCGAGATTAATGTCTGAAAGGTGTATGAAGTTGAGAATATCCCTAAACATCAAGAAGTGTTTGTTTGCTACACCCTTTGGGAAATTATTGGGGCATATCATATGTAAGGAGGGCTTGCTGGTAGATCCCACTAAAGTTACAGTTATTGTGGGGTTAAGGGAGCCTACTAGCTAGAGCGTAGTGCACGGATTCCTTGGGCATACGAGATATTACAGAAAATTCATTAAGGGGTATGCCAAGATTGCCATGCCTTTAGAGGAGATTCTTAGACACAAAAGTACCTTCCATTGGGAAAAGGCGCAGCAGAGGGCGTTTGACACCTTAAAAGATATGCTTATTACCACGCCTATTTTACGATTTCCTTCTTGGGACAAGCCCTTCCATGTCCATGTAGATGCCTCAAGAACCACCATTGGAGTAGTGCTTACATAACCAAGTGAGGGGATTTTTGATCATCCTCTCTGTTTCATGAGCAAGAAGTTAACACCAGCAGAGAAAAATTATACCACAACCGAGTGCGAGGCATTGTCAATGATCTATGGACTTTTCAAATTTCGACAATATCTACTAGCAACACCCTTTGTATTCTACACTGACCACATGGTATTAAAGTATTTAGTGAACAAGCCCATTCTTCAAGGGTACATATGTCAATGGGTGTTGTTGTTTCAAGAGTTTGAGTTCACCATTGTAGTGAAGCCTAGAAAAAACAATTTTGGACCTAATCATCTGTCAAGAATTGATTCAAGAGAGGAGGTGCAAAGTATTGAGGAAGAAATGCCAGATGTGTAATTGTTTATATTGTAGCACGTGCCCTTAGATTTGGAAGAGATTGTTGTGTTTTTAAAAGAAGGTGTGGTGCCAGATGGAATTAGGGCATTGGAAAAGAAGTAGTTGTCCATACACACCATGCCCTACATGTTGATTAGTGGAGACTTATACAAATTGGGATGCGATGAAGTTTTACGCAGATGTGTGTTGGAGCATGAGTGCCTAGCCATCATGGAGGAAGAAAATAGAGGAAGTGTGGGTGGGAATTATGCAGGTGATGCCACTGTATGCAAGATTTTAATGGTAGGTTTATGGTGAGAAACCTCAAACAAGGATTATAGGGATTATTGTAAAGTATGTGACCAATGTCAGTGCATTGGCAAACCAGGAAGGAGAGATGAAATGCCTTTGCATCCTATTCCTATCGCAGATCCTTTTGAAAAGTGGTTGATAGAATTTGTAGGACCTATTACACTGACAACGCGTAGGACTGGGTCATGTTATGTCATCACTTACATGGATTATCTCACGAGATGGGTGGAAGTAGCCTTGACTAAAAACTACACGACAGCGATAACGACAAGGTTCCTATGGGAGAACATTATCAAAAGGTATGGATGCCCTTTGAGTTTGACCAATAGTAGGGGTACGCATTTTTTAAATGAGACCGTGAGGATCCTACTATCTAAGTTCATGGTGGCTCATCATAAGACTACACCCTATCACCCACAAGTAAATGGAACAATGGAAGCATTCAACAAAATAATGAGTCATACCTTGACCAAAATATGTGATGTTGGAAGATAGGATTGGGATGACAAGGTATCAACAGTTTTATGTACTTACAGAACTACGTATAAAAGACTAAATAAAGTCACACCTTTTCAATTGGTGTTTGGCATGAAATTTGTTTTTCCGGTTGAGTTTATGTTACCTTCTCTACAAATAGCACGCACAGAAGGATTAGCTAATGAAGAAGCATTGGAAGAAAGAATTGATGAACTAATGAAACTGTATGAGAGACGATCACTTTCCCATTGGAGAAAAATAGTGGAAAAGGAAAAGAAAAAGGCTTGACATGATTTCCATATTAGAAAGAAGAAGTTTGAGGTTAGGCAGATGGTGTTACTCTATGATTCTAAATTTTTGTGCCATCTTGGGAAGTTGAAAGTCCATTGGTTAGGTCCCTACACAATCTCATACATCCTTGATTCAGGCACGTTCCAGTGACAAGTGCTGGATGGAACAAAGTTTCTTTGACACTTCAATGGTAGTAGGCTAAAGCCCTACTATAAAATAAGCCTTCTTGGTGTTTGTAAATAAGGTAGTTTTTCCAGTTAAGTTAGAATTTTCCCTTATGCATTTTCCTTTTCTTGTGTTTCCCTTTCGCATTGTTGTTTTGTTTTTCACCTTTTGCATCGGTAACCTTATTGTTATTTTTTGAGGATTTATGAGTGCGCAGAGGACCATGCATCGTTTAAGTGTAGGGTGGAGAAAAGTAAAGAAGCACATGATTAAAAGTACCAAGGAAGTTGTGTTGAAGATCCTTGTTGAGTAGCCCGGTTAAAAGAGAGATAAAGAGAAAATATAGAATGGTTGTTTCCAGGGTAAAGCTACTCATAGATCTCACGTACAAATAAAAAACAAGCGCATTTAAAGCAACACGAGGTAGGAGAAAGAAATAATCTAGATAGAAGAAGTGCCTTCGGCACGGATTGAGCACGCGTAAGAGTCTCCTGTAAGGTTGGTTTAATTACACACTGGAAGGTTGAAGGAGTTTTCACATAGGAGGGGCGCATGAGTTAAAGAGGGTTTTCACGTAGGAAGGGCACGTGGGTGAAGGCGTTGAAGATGATATTTTTTAAAAAAATCTACATTAAATGAACAAAGTATTGGGTAGGTAAAGTAACATTTAATGACCAGAGATAGGAAAAACTATAAATAGAGGGTTGGGGCACTCTCATTTTACTTTCCAAAAATGAAGAGTTGGATATATAAGTGAAATATATAAGCTAGGGTTTCTTAGATTGAATCAAGTGAAAGATCTATGTGATTAAAAATGTGAAGAGCCAGTTTTAGATTATGAACCAGAAGGAAGGAATTACATGGGTGTGGAGAGAAGTGAAAAGAAACTATCTTGTGAATAATTTATCAAACATAGGGTTCAGTAAACTAGGACATGGGTTTAGAAGAATTATATCACAGATTTGAGATTGAAGGTTGGGAGAAGGAAAGTAAAGTAACAAGGAGAGGATTTGATTAACACAATTACCTTGACCATAACACTGAAGAAAGGAAAAGGCAAAGCGAAGGCTAAATAACCAGAACCTGAGGTAGATACAAATGAAGAATGGTATGCAGAAATGTAGTACCCTGACAGAGTGATGATGGGGAAGGAATGGGAGTCCCATTTGAGAAGCATACCAGTCAGTGACTATAATCACCACACCAATACTATAGAGAAAAAAATGACATTAGAATTAGTACGCACAACCAACAAGTGACCACCTGAAGAGTTACCTATCTACAATGATGACGTGAAGGTCAAGCTGGTGAAGGTAGGGTTATTGCAACTCTATGAGTTACCTTATTTTGGGAAGCCAGATTGCTTTTACCAATGGCTAATGTCTTGGGTGCATGAGGACTACTTCCACTTTTTTGGGCACAAGATGTGCATAACTCCCCAATTGATTGCATAGTTTACAGGCCTCATATGCGAGGGAGATAGCCTGTAAGATGACCTTGGCAACAAGGAGACCATTCAGGAGATCGTCACAGAGTATGCCTACAAGAAAGGCTCACAGTATTATGACATCTCAGACATTAAGGACCTAGTTATGAAGATGGCCGCACACATGATAATGAAGCTGAATGGCCAGGAAAGATGGATGCAAGTCAACAAGCCATGGCTACATGTATGTAGGAAGATTGCAGAGGGGACTATTTATAACTTATCCACATACATTGTCGAGGAAATTGGAAAGTGTGCGAAGGAAGGGGACATGATCCTTATTGGAAATATCCTACTCACTATAGTGTTTACAGAAATTGGAGTGCTAGATACACTAGATAATTTTGTGTGGGAGTACCCAACCGAAGACCCTTCACCCACGAAGAGGTTTGACAAGTATGCATGTGATACAATGATGGCTCCCCATAAAGCATGGCTTGAAACATGGTATACACACTTGAGAAATGCATTTGGGGTGGAGTGGAGGATCCCTGAACAACTCCCAACAGCCACAGTAGGAGAAGCTAAGTTCATGTTGTACCAGCACTACTACTTGGTAAGGTTCAAACTTATTGATGAATCATGGAGCCCTTGGTGCAAGCTCCCTTTCACATTCATTGCCCAATACTTCCAAGCAGGAGTGAGTATATTTAAAGAATTGAAGAAGCTAAGGCTGGAGTTAAGAAAGTTGGACCAGGAGCACAGGGATATGAGAAAGAAACTAAACTATCCCAGAGGTAAGCATGCATACGTAGAGAACTACATGTCACACGAGATCATTATGACTAGGCCAATAACACTTCCTATCGCCGGAGGATCCGCGACGCATGTGTACATGTGCATAAGGACAAAGTTCGAGAATGACGCCTACTTGGTGGATGAGATATCAATACCTAAATACCACTTGGGAAAGAAGAAGCCAGTGTCTAAGAAGAGGGGTAGAGGAGAGGAAGGAGCACCAAGGGTAACAACTTCTCAAATAGTGAGCATGCCTTCTACGAGTGCCAAGATGAGCACCTATGTTTGGAGAAAGAAGTCTCCAGTAAAGAAGAAGGCATTAGAAGTAGAGATGCCCAAACAACCCACCACCATGGAGGAGTCACAAGAAGAAGAAAATAAGGTAGAATCTCCTAATTAGAAGACACCTCTCAGGAAGAAGTAGAAGGTAGATGAAGAAGCTGACTCAGAGGTGACCGAAAACTTGGAGAGATACCTAGGAGAAGGAGAGGATGAGAGTGAAGGAGGTGGCGACAAGGAACCTTTGGAACCTCGTGTATTTAGTCTTTATGACTCAAAGGAATAAAGTGGGGATGAAAAACAAGATTTCGTATTCGCGTGATGGAAAGGCACACAAGGTGATGAAGGCATTAAAAATACAAGGGTAGATGAGAGAAATGCCGAGGGGTAGAGAGCCACAAATTTTACAAAGGAGTAGATAACTGAAGTGGCAGAGCGAGAAGTGAAGAATATGCTCAAGGCCCTTGTAAACTAGGAGTTAGAGCGTAGCGCAGACATAGTGTTAAAGGAAGGGAAGGAGGAGAGCGTTTAAAAAGGACATGACAACCTAGGAGGCCCCGCTCTGAAAGTTAGCTTCCCCAAATGCACGCGATCAGGTAGAAGACCTCTAGATGTAGAATAGAGCTAGATAATGGGATATGTGGATGATTTAAGGAAGTTTCTACATGCATGATTCCATAGCATGATACCCACCGAAAGACTTATAGCCATGGGATCGTTTGATAAGGAGGTCACGTACCCTAGGACCAAGAAGATGCTTTCTTGGGCATTTGAGTCCCATGTCAACGAGCCAAACTTTGAAGTCTACTAATACGTACTTATCATGCTTCTAGAGTCTAAAGGAGACAACCCCTTAGAGAATGCCCAGGATCTCTTAGACAAGCAAGTTTGTAATGCTCTAAACAAGGTTGTGGTGAAAATAGAGGCAAGGTTGTTCATACAGAACTAAAACATAAGGGATTTAGAGGGAAAGTTAGCTAAGAAGGAGGAAGAGTTGGCTAAGGTGGCTAGAAGCTTCAAAAAGGAGGAATTAATCAGTGCCCAGCTAAAGTGTGAGCTCGAGGAGGAGAAGTAAAGGGTGCAGTAGGTCTACAAGAAATTAGACTCAATAAAAAGCACCATCATTTTGAAACACCCAGATCTAACACCTATCTCGCAGAGATATGCATCAATGCTGGAATTCCTAGAAGAATTAATGCACCTCCTCACCATGGAGAAGCAACCCTTGGCATTGGAATCTATGGAGGAAGTGGCCACACGCTTAAAGGAGGAGGACCGGTTAAAAGTGATAGCACTTGTTACCGAGTACAGTCAAGTACTCGTGGAGATCAAGGTCACTGCCTAGTCTGTAGAAGCCACATACGACACATGCATGGATCGAGATAAGGTGGCAAGATCTTTGGTTTCCACACTTGAAGCAGAGCTGAAGGAGTTCCAGGAAAATAACAAGGGGAACAGGGAAAAAAGGGACAAGGTTTTGGCAGAGGTAGAAAATAAATCAGAGGTGATTGAGGCTTTAAGAAGCTCAACTAAGGCCCAGCTGAAGGAACTATACCCATAGATTAAAAGGAGCATGGAAAATCTTGCAGACCTAGGAAAGGAAATGGAACAAATTGTGGACACCTTGGGCACCCAGGGAGCTGGTCTAATCTTTGATGAAGCAAGCACCTTTGTGGGTGACCTATGCCAAAAGGCGAAGGGCGAGGTCGAAGTATGGAACAAGCTAGAGGCAGATCTATGATAGGACTTTCCCAGCCTTCTGAATTAATGTCCACCCCTATTCTTCATTCTTTCCCCTATAATTTCATTCCTTGTTCATTTTTGTAATATTTGTCTACATCTTGGTTCCATTGAACCAACTTGCACCTTGGTTAAGTAGAATGTTTCCAAGGGAAGAGAATAGGTGTAGTGTGGGATGATGTTGGGCCCCTAGAATATTGACTAAGTATTAAGGCGCGTGGGCACACGGGACCCCAGTTATAGAAGGGCGCGTAAGGAAAAAGCACATAGGAGGAATAGTTAAGGAGGCATATGGTTCACGTGGTGCACAAAAGGAGGTTTGGCTCTTGTTGTTTAACCTTGGCCTTGCCCTTTCCTCTCTTGGGTGCCATTGTCGAGGTCCTCCTATCACTTCACTCCCTCCTTGTTACTCTACTCTTCCACTTCTTCCAGCCCTAGATCTCAAACCTATGATGAAAATCCTTTTGAACCCATGCCTAGTTTTTCAAACCATAACTGGGATAAAACTTCCACAAGATGACACCTCCTCATAAATTTTCTCATGCCCATAAAACCCATTCCTTCTGGTTTGCAAATCAAACTACCTGCTCATGCTTCAACCTCTCAGATCTTTCTTCACATGATCAAATCTAGAAACCCTAGTTTGTAATAGATGTAAAAAAATCACTTCTCTCTATTCGTAAAGTGAAAATGAAAGTGCCTCAACCCTTTACTTATAGCTTTTCCCTTTTTGAGAATTAAATGCTACTTCACCTACCACCATACTTTTTTTCATTTAATGCAGATTTTTTAAAACAAATCCCATCTTCAAAAATTTCACTCATGCACCCAACCTGTGTGAAACCTCCTCCAACCTTCTGGTGCGCAACAAATCCAACCCGATAGGAGACTCTTATGAATGCAAAACCCTTGCTGAAGGCACTTCTTCTGTCCTAATTTTTGCACTTACCTACCTCATGATTTTAACTCTCACCTACCTCATGTTGCTTAATGCAATTTCTCCTCCTTATTACGTGGGATATAAAAGTAGCTTTATCCTAGCATTGACCATCCTTCTTCCATCTTTTCTCTCCATACGCTTCTTTCTACTAGGCCAATCAACAAGGATTTTTAAGATACACTTCCTTGGAAATCTAACCATGTGCTCCTTCACATTACTCCACCCCACACTTAAAATGATGTGTGGTCCTTTGTGCACTCACAAATTATCCAAAGTAGCAAGAAGGTTACCGGCACCCAAGGTGTAAAATAAAATAACACAAAATGGAAACACAAGAAAGAGAAATGCATAAAGGAAATTTCTAAACTAACTGGCAACATTTCTTTATTTACAAACACTGAGAAGACTTATTTATAGTAGGGCTTCAGCCTACTCCCATTGAAGTGTCCAGGAAACTTCGTCCCATCTAGCACTTTTAATTGGAACGTGCCCAAATCAAGGATGTACAAGATTGTGTAAGGACCCAACCAATGGAATTTCAACTTCCTAAGATGGCACAGAAACTTAGAATCATATAGTAAAACCATCTGCCCAACCTCAAACTTCTTGTTTCTATTGTGGCAATCATGCCAAGCCTTCTGATTTTCTTTTTCTATTGTTTGGCTCCACCTGGCGAGTGATCATTTCTCATCCAGTTTTATTAACTCATCAATCCTTTCTTCCAGTGCTTGTTCATCAGCTAACCCTCCTACACATGCTATTTGTAGAGAAGGCAACATAAATTCAACCGGAAAATAGCTTCTACGCCAAACACCAACTGAAATGGTGTGGCTTTGTTCAACCTTGTATATGTTGTCTTGTAAGCCCACAATATTGGCGATACTTTTTCATCCCAATCTTGTCTTCCGACATCACAAATTTTGGTCAGGGTATGACTTAGTATTTTTTTGAATGCTTCCATGGTTCCATTTGCGTATGGGTGATAGGGAATATTCTTATGATGAGACACCATGAATTTTGATAACAAGATCCTCACGGACTCATTTAAGAAATGTGTACCCCTATCATTGGTCAAACTCAACAGGAATCCATACCTTGTGATAATGTTGTCCCACAAGAACCTTACCATTGTGGCTGCTGTGCAATCTTTAGTCGGGGCTGCCTCTACCCACTTGGTCAAATAATTCATGTAAGTGATGACATAACGTGACCCAATCCTACGTGCCTCTGGTGTAATAGGGCATACAAAGTCTATTGTCCACTTTTCAAAAGTCTCTGCACTAGGGATAGGGCGTAAAGGCATTTCATCTCTCCTTCCTAATTTACCAATGTGTTGACAATGGTCACTTGATTTACAATAGTCTTTACAATCCTTGTACAGGGTTTCCCACCACAAACCTACCATTAATATCTTATGTGTGGTGGCATCACTTTCATAATGTCCACCCGCACTTCCTCCATGTGCTTCCTCTATGATAGATAGGTGCTCATTCTCTAATACACACCTGTGTAAAACTTTATCATGTCCTAACTTGTATAAGTCTCCATTGATTAACATGTAGGGTGCGACACGTATGGCCAACTACTTTTTCTCTAATGTCTTCATTCCTTCTAGTGCCACACCTTCTTTTAAAAATATTGCAATCTCTTCCAAAGCTAAGGGTGCGCGTTGCAACCTAAAAAATTACGCGTCTGGCATTGTTTCCTCAATACTCTACATGTCCTCCCCTGAATCAATTCTCGATAGATGATTAAGCCCGTAATTACTTTTCCTAGGCTTCACTACAATGGTGAATTTAAACTCTTGAAACAACAACACCCACTGACATATGTGCCCTTGTAGAATAGGCTTGTTCACCAAATAATTTAATTCCATTTGTTCGATGTAAAACACAAAGGGTGTTGCCAGCATATACTATCTAAACTTGAAGAGCACGCAGATCATTGAAAATGTCGTGTGCTCAGTTATGGCATAATTTTTCTCTATTGGTTTTAGCTTCCTTCTCACAAAACATAGAGGATGATTAACAATCCCTTCACCTGGATATGCAAGCACTGCTCCAATGGCAGTCCCTGAGGCATATACATGGACATGAAAGGGCTTGTCCCAAGAAGGAAAACGTAATATAGGTGCAGTGACAAGCCTATCTTTTAATGTATCAAATGCCCTCTACTGCGCCTCTTGCCAATGGATGGAACTTTTATGTCTAAGTAGCTCCTCTAAAGGTGTAGCGATATTGGCATATCCCTTAATGAATTTCCTGTAATAGCTCGTATGCCCATGGAATCCATGCATTGCACCCTGGCTAGTAGGCTCCCTTAACCCCATAATAAATGTAACTTTAGTGGGATCTACCAGCAATCCCTCCTTATATATGATATGCCCTAATAAATTCCCAAAGGGTGTAGCAAACACACATTTCTTAATGTTGAGGGATATCCTCAACTACCTAAACCTCTCAAACATTAACCTTAAATTGTCATAATGGTCCTTAACTAGACCATACACTTTCCAATCATCCAAATAGACCTGAAGAAACTTATGTATGAAATCTTGGAATGTTTGCACCACTATGTGCAAGAAAAATTTAGACGTATTCTTCAACCCAAAGGGCATGATCATGTATGCAAAACTTCCCCACTCAATGGTGAAAGTCATCTTCTCTTGGTCCTCCTTTGCAATCCAGACTTGGTGGTACCCTAAAAATCCATCCGTAAAGGAATAGATTTTGCGCCCAGTGACTCCCTCCAAAATTTCTTCATTAAAGGGGGTTGGAAAGGGATCAATGACACAAACTATGTTCATTTCCCTATAATCCACGCAGATCCTAACCACCCATACTTCTTGATACTGATTACCATCAGATTTGTCCACTCTAATTATTCCACTACCTCAATGATCCTAGAAGCTATCATTTCTTCTATCTCTTCCTTAACCTGCACGTGCAAATTGGGATTCATCCGGTAGGGCCTTTTCCTAACCAGGTGCACACTATCCTTCATTTTTATCTTCATCTCCCCTAAGGAATGATGAATGCCTTTGAGCTCATGGTACCTGTGTGGGAATAAATCCTCAAATTCGTGCAGTAGATCAATGATATTAGATATTTCCTTATCCGACCAGTAGTCTCCAATAATAACTTCCTTAGGTTCTTCTCTTGAACTGATGTTAACCTTCATTATCTTTAAGGGTTCACCGTAGGCACGTGCACGAGTATCTACACTATCCACTACCTCACACGTTCTTATAGAATGGTTAACATCCAAGATTTCTTATTTCCTCTCCTTTAATCACATACACAAGCTTCCCTTTTTCCTTTTCCAAACATGCACGCTCAAGCTATAACTCTTCTATTTCCTCCACTTCTTCAAAGCATGCCCCCAATCCTGGTTCACCTAGTAATTCCAACAGCCTATCTTCCATCCTGGCATTATCCCCCATGGTAAGATGTTTGATACCCTATAAGGCCTTATCAACTGATGGTTTGGTACTCTAATACTCAAATGCTTGAATAAGGTCAACCATGAGCTCTTGCCAATTCCTTGTTTGGCAGCATGTCTATTAATGAATATACCATGCACACGCACAACCATGCAGTGTAGAATACAACTTATGCACCTTGAGGGATGGTGGAAAAGCTTCCATGCCTTCTCTCTAGACCCATTCACACTCCTGGATATGGAAAGAGGTGGGTTCCTTCCCATGGTAGTCCTTGATGATGGTGAGCACATTGCTCCTAGAGAATATGACAGAGAGAAATTCTTATCTCGTGCCACTGAAAAAGGCTTTTTTGGATGTGTAGCCCACCACTGATCCACTGTGTTGAGAAAAACATAACTTAACATCATTCTCTATTCCTTTCCATCCCTCCACTGAGATTCCACTTCCTGTAGAAAGATCTCAGGGAAGGCTCCTCCTGAATGTTTGGTAAGTTCTTTTCCCCCCAAGGCAACCGAACCATGTGTGTCTTTGTTACCTTGGGTCACCAACCCTCTCAACTACCATCCCATGAATTCATAAGTTCCATGCACCCAAATTGTCACATACTAGACTGGTGGTATCTCTCACTGACTAAGCATTTTCAAACTAGATAACCCCATTAGTAGGGTGTATCATCTCTAGGTCTCTGATTGAGTGCACATATATTCTGTCTAGAACTTCTTCCTCCCAATGGTTCAATATAGGGTGTCGAATTCCCATCAACTAGGGGTATAATGAACCATGCCTCCTTATTTTTGAAGTTTATGTACCCTTTTTTGAACCAAAGGTCTGTATTTTTCTTGTAACACCAAGGGGCACCCAAGTAGTGCTAGGAAATTGTCAGCCTCGGCGAGCACCAAGACTTCGAAGTCCCCAGTAAACTTATCTCTGTGGATATAGATAGTTGTATCCTTCAAGACTCCGATGGGCATTTCCTTAGTCTTTTTTTTCCATATACAACACATTTGAAGATGGTTGTAATGTAATTATTCCCATCTGATGCCATGCATCCAAAGTTAGAACATTAACCTTCGACGTCAGTGTCAATGATGATATTACCTAGGAGCCATCCATCTAGCACTACATTCAACGTGATCTCCTTGTCATAGTCAAGGCTGTGAGGGGGGAGTTTTGTGTGCAAGACCTACCTCTCGCACTCTCCTCTAGTGCGTGGTAACTTCTCTCTCAACCATGATCCTAGCAAGGGAATGATATTCTCCCACCTTAGCATTTTACACACCTCCTTGACCTCATCCAAGTCATCCTTTGGCACCTCGACTCTACTTCCTTATTCTTCCCTCCTAGATTTCTCCTTTACACACTGTATTTCCCATTGTAGGCTCCGAATGAAATCCATGGTGTCCTAATATATCTCCTTTTGATGCACAAGGTCTGGATACTTTCCATGAAAGACCTCCTCCCTTGAAACCAAGTTCTTCTATGTTGGCATCTCTCTTACACGGGTGGATTCTGCCTTTGTTATTACCAAGACAGGCTCCAAACCTACATCCCTTATTACTCGAGGAATCCACTGTATGTCTGCCTTCTTAATACTGACCACTATAGTGCCCTTGTCCTTCCAGTTCGGCTAATTCATATGCTAAAAAAATTCTAAGCACTACTCATACTTAATTTTCTTTCCACACCACGAGCACTACAACAGGTCTAGGCACTCTCATTTTTAATGCTCCGTAGATCCACAATTGAAACATGTTCCACATGGGAACTCACTCCTTCCTCCTCCGCAGTTACCATGACCATGAAATCCTCCTTGAAAACCTCTTCTGCATGCGCCTCCATCTACATGCTCCTCATAACAACAATCATCACCCTTATAACTACTGACAAGGCTAGTTTGGTGCACCCCATGATCAATGGCCTCATGGATCTAATCAATGAGCCTACAGTCCTTAGTATCATGGGTTGTAGAGGTGAAAATTTTGTAATAACAAGATACATTCTTCTTGATTACGTGCTATAGTAAGGGACATCTACTTATATCATGGACCCCCTGACAAATTTCACAATCTAACGTGCCCCTCTACTTCACAATCTATGCACCACAAACCACTACGAGTCTCATGGGATGAGTTTGCAAACAATTTTGCCAACTGTTTGGCCATAACATAAATTTAAGCCTCCAAGAATGGGATGATGCAAGTATTAACACTACTGACAGCTTTGGCACATAGGGTAGCTTCCAATGCCTCGTGCGGGTCTGTAAAAGTTTTATGAGATATGGACCTTCTAAAAGGAGTGATCAACCCCCCAAAAAACCACTGAGCATACTCTGAAGGGTGAATATCATATGATAATTTAAACAAGAGAGTTTTAAAGCACGTATCATACTCCTGCACACTCTCTGCCATTCCTTATTGAATTTTCTTCAAAGTGTTGATGCTCTTCTACTTAAAATCAGGAACGTGGAATTCAGCCAAGAATGCATTCTTTAAAGAAGTATAGTCCACCACTATTTGATGAGGTTCATACTTCATATACTAGCTATGCACCAACCCTTGCAAATTGGTTACAAACTGACTAGCATTCTATTCTGGGCTTGTGATACCCTTCGCGTGCCATAACAATTCACACTTGTGAACATGTTCCGCAATGTCCTCAATACCTCTATAATCAGGAAAATGTAGAGACATTTCAAAGAAAACTTGTGGGGGTGGTTGGGGCCCGAATCCTCCTGAGCTAGAGCATTGGTTTCCATCTGTGTTTCCTCCACCGCTTGATCCACTTGGTCCACCAGGTCCACCAGTTCCTAAACCACCAGATCCACCAGATCCACCAATCCCACCGTCTCCTGAAGTGTTCATGCCAAGGGTCCCACAGTTCCACTGAGCTACACACCTACAGTCTACGACAATGCCCCACTGCCAATAGTATACCTGTTATCCAAAATGTGCCCCTGCTCATTTTTGTGGCTAACTCCTTGTGTTCTTACCTCTATTGTGCCTCAGTCTCCATTTTTTATTTTTAGGCACTCAAATCTTTCTAAAAATGGCACCATTGGATAGAGCTCTCTCTCAGCTTTCCATAAAGGTAAAGTTTTCCTCCTAACTCATCATATTTTTCAAGTTATGGCTCGGCGGAGTTTTTGTGGGAAATTTTCCCTTAGGAGGCCCATGGCCAATATGAAGCCACCACGTGGCACCTGGAGTGGTGGAGCGCAGGGAAAATTTGAAATTTTTTCAAAAGACCAAATGGGTAAAAATTCAAACTTTTGCCTGCCGATCCGATTTTGGCCTGTTTTTGCCCTAAATTTTCAAATCGCCATATATTTCAATCCATAGCTCAGATTTTCACGTTCTTTATATCAATGGAAATATGGTGAAATTATCTACATGATTCCAGGGTCAATTTTGAATTTTGGTTGATTTTAGAGAGATAAAATCAAGAAACACCTCTGGCACGTGGTAATGGCCAAAAATGATGTTTCAACAACCAGTTTTAATGCAAAATGGGTCGCATTCTTCTTCAGCATGGCCAAAAATGTCAGGGCATGGGTTTGTAAGGACACCCATGCTGTTTTAATGCATCTTCATTCAATGGGGAATGGTTTCCACATTTTTTACATGTTTTCTCTCTCTTGGGCTTGACCCATGCATTGTAAAAGCCAGATTTGGCTCATTTTTTGAGGTTGAACATTTTTTTTGGATAGCAAGCTTCTTCTTTCACCTTCAACAAGTGATTTTTGCAAGTATCATACATTCTTCATGATTTTAACAGGTTTCTACCTCTTTGATGTTGCAAATGCAAGGATTTTGACAGTGAAAAATGACAGTGCAGACTCTGTGATCAATTTTCAGCCCTTTGTTTGTATTGTCTTGCTTCATTTTAGACCTCTAATTGCATCTTATCAGCCTGTGTATGATGTTTCATGTTGCATTTTATGAAATTATGTCAATTTGCATGAACAAGAAGTGTTCACCACTCCTTTGGTGTATCACCTATTAGTTTAGTTTCAATTTTTACACTTTCTATCTCTGTCTCCTTGGAGTTTAGAGTAGGATTACAATTTAAACCTCTGTAATTGTGTAAATAACAGATCTGATCAGAGGAGTTTGAGGAACTAGCCTCTAATCTAGAGATTCCTCTCTCATTTTACAAGTCCCACACTTGGAGAGAGGTTTCAATGTTGTGCAATCACACTGGATTCCTGAAACATCAACTTAGAAACCTGATTTGCATCCAAGGGTGCTACTGATTTGTAATAACAATACCCCGTGCCACTCCCAGATGTGAGACCAAACACATGTGTTCCCAAACCTTGCTCGAAAAGTCCTAACACTAGGCTAGTATTTGCAGCCATAGAAGTCCCAAACAATAAATTATACCTCTTGGGTGATCGATCGCCTCCAATGTAACCAACTATATTACCAATATTATCCCCCTGATTTGGAAAACCAACTGCCGGGGCCCAGTCACTAGGTGGGCTCAGATGCACACCAACAGTTCTTTCTCCACGTGAAAAACTCTCATCAGAAGCTGAAGGGGTTTCTCTCATGCGCTTGCCAAGATGGGGTCTCACAGACTGCTTAGGTTCCAGGTCCTCTACGTGAACCTCAAATCCTTCCCACAATGTCTTCCACCATACATCCATCACACATACAACCTCACATTTTCTAGCAATCTCCCTTTCACGTGCTTCACCATACGTGAGTCATTTTTCCTCCCTATCTTTCTTTATCGTGACATCTTCCATCTTCCTCCACCCTAGCCTCCTCACCTAGTGCTCAGAATGGTTTAGCCAACTATTGGGAAAGCCTCTAAACTCATGGTAATCATCAAGATCTTCAAATCCAGAGGGACAACACGTAGAAAATATCTTGTCTTCCCGTAGAAACTCAAACTCAGTAACCTTTATACATAAATATGTTGAAATGGCGTACTCTAGAGTGTAGCTAACCAATACTCCTTTCCACCAATGATCCACAACACAGGTCCACATCAGATCTACATCTTGTAGCCTTTGGTATTATTCTTTGGTCCACACATGTGATCCATAATGCCAACTAGATCTAGATGCATAAGCTGTGAGCCATTCATAAAACTCCACAAGGAAGCAGCAGAAAAAGGTCTCATACAAATTGTGGTAGAGATTCTCTTCTACCCATCTACGTGCATCAAACTCAGGCCTAGTGTTAAATCTCTAATAAAATTTATCCTCTTTGCTCTTGAACCATGATTCAACACTTTAAAATGTTAACCACTCTGTCATTACTCATTACACAATTAATGATGTATGCTAAATCCCACTATAACTTTGAAAAGAGATCCCAAAAATGGAATAAAGATGTAGTAATTTTTACCCTTAACATAAAGAAAGGAATCCCATGCACACCAGCCTATCACCTAGCGAAAGTTGGGTGCTCACCTGAGGTATGCACGGGTACCAAGTCTCTCCTTTATGTGAGTTTAGTGGGAAACATCATCTATGATTTGTGTAAGAGATTCTAGAAGGGAAGTTAGGACATACAAGAACCATAAGGATCAGAATGGCCTCTAGATCCTTGTAGTTATTTCAGAATGAGTAATTTAACAAAATCCATAACATTTATTATGATATAAAGAAACTGTTGTTGTAGACTCACAGCACCCCTGGATGCAGATCAGGCTTTTAGGGTGATCACTCTAGCATCTAGTGTGATTGCACAACATGGAAACCTCTCTCCAAGTGTAGGGACTTGTAAAAATGAGAGAGGAATCTCCAGATTAGAGGATGGTTCCTCAAAATCCTCTGATTTAGATATATATTTTGCAAAACTACAGAGGTTCAGATCCTAATCCTACTCTAAATTGCAAGAGGGCAGGGATAAAAATGCAAAAATTGAAACTAACTGAAGATGGTGATGCACCAAAAGGAGTGGTGAAACATTTCTGTCAAGAAAATAGACACAAACCAGAGATTTGTAACATGAAACATACACATACTGATAAGATATAACCTAGGATCTAAAATGAAGCAAATATTACAAACAAAGGACTGAAAACCATTCCCAAAGCTTGCATTATCATTTCCAGTACCCAAATCACTGCATTACAACCTCAGAGAGGTAAAAATTGTTACAATCTTTTGGAGAGGTCTGATTCTTGCATAAACTACCTGCTAGAGGTGAAAGAAGAATTTGCTATGTCAAAAATTGTTCCTTTTTTTAGAAATGAGCCAAATCTGGCTTTTATAGTGCAAGGGTCGAGCCCAGAGGATAGAAATCGTACAAAAACATGAGAGCCCATCCCTCCTCAACTATAGATGCATTAAAATAGTATGGGGGACATTACAAACCCATACCCTATCACTTTGACCAAATTACAGGAGAATGTGACCCATTCTGCATTAAATCTGGTCGCTCAAATGTCACTTCTGGCCATGAACACACGTCAGAGCTGTTTCTCAATGTTCTCTCTCCAGACTACACCAAAATTCAACATTAATCCCAGAATCACGTATAGAATTTCATAATCTTTCCGTTGATATAAATAACGTGCAAATTTGAGCTCTGGATCGAAAGATATGTCGATCTGAAGATTTAGGGCAGAAAACAGGTGAAAACGTGTTTTGAAAATCTTTCCTGCGCTCTGCCACCTAGATGACACGTGTCAAGCACTGATTGGATAGGTAATTCTCTCTCTTCCTTGCTTCATTAGACACGTGTCCTCTTTTAATTGGCTTGGTTCAGTGCTTGAAACCTCACCCTTTGACTTTTGGACTTTCTCCCTTGTGACACGTGTCGTGATTTGATTGGTCCGCAGGTCTGCCGGCTTTTCGCGCCCTTCGCGTCCCAGATGTCCCAAACTGTTTGGGACAAAAACTCCTGATCCACCTGAAATGGACCTCCTTGTCCCTCATTCGGCCAATGACACATGGCATTGCTTGATTGGATTTTGGCTCCTTCGGCTATCTTCGTCCCATGCGTCCCTTTGTCCCAACTATCCTAGTGCTGAAGTTCCCCGTTTCGGCTGAACCAGGTGGTTCGCGCCCTTCGCGTTTTCATGTCCCAAATGTCCCAGAGCAGTTAGTCATTTTTCTTCTCCTTCAGCTGAACCGGCTTTCTACGTCCCACGCATCCCGATGGCTCGGATGTTCCTTTTCCCTGCAGACTACCTGGTGGCCTTTCAGCCGATTCGCGCCTAGACGTCCCTCATGTCTCGACTCTGCGAGGGACTAGGAATTAACCAATTTTCACAATTTTTTCTAGCTCAAGCTTGTTTTTTTGCAGCCTTTTCACCTTTTCTCAGAACTTACTCTTTTCAACCTGGACAGGAGAGTTAGAAAAAGTTCTGAGGGGACCCTATAAACATGATTTTTGCCTTGAATCCATCCATTTGCTCGGGACTTGAGAATTCTGATGTATGTTATCAAATCAACCCTAGGGTGAATTTGGATAACAATTTGGTGACTCAGAAGGGGATACCTACCTGCTAAGTAGAAGATACCAGTTGCCTGAAGTTGTCCATTGGGCATGGAGTCATCAAATATTCTGTTCAGAACCCTAACTGACTCAGAATGTGCAAGGAGGAAGATGGAATGTCACCTGATGAATAGTAAGGACTGCTTAACATCTTCATGGACAACAAGCTGTGCCAAAGCACTTAGGGAAAACTAGACAAACCTACAACAAAACATTGTGCACAAGCACTTGGAGGAAAGAAAATCTAATCTAATATTTACAGAGATAGTGAACTTCCCTCTAGAAGTAACACTTGAGATAGATTCCATTGACTGGAATCTACAGTTCTTCACCATCCATTGAGGCCAATTGGAAAGCATTGTTGTTCTTACACTTTGTGACCATGTATGGGACACTCCAAATGGCATCAATTTTTGAATGCCTTCCCGGTTTTTCTCTATCCACATCCCATTTTAACACTAGATCTCCAACCTGAAAAGATCTAGCTTTGGCCTTCCTATCAAAGGTTTTCTTGATCAAAGCTTGATCCTTTTCCATTACTTGGGATGCCTGATTTCTGATCTCTTACAGCTCCATCAACTCTGCAATACCTCACCTCCATGGGCTCAAATTCAAGCAACTCCAGCTTCTTCATGAGTTCCAATGTTGGCAACTCAAGTGACATGGGCAAGATTGCCTCTCTTCCATAGACAAGCCTAAATGGAGAGTTACCTGTGGATCTTTTGGGAGTTATCCTATCAGCCCATAGGGCTGATTTCAGTTTGGTGTGCCAAGAACTTTTATTCTCATCAAGAGTCCTCCTAATGATCCTCAACAAGTTCTTGTTTGTAGACTCGGCCTGGCCATTACCCTGAGGGTAATAGTTCGATGAAGTACTTAAGTAAATACCGTTCTTAACAGCCCACTCAGTCACCCTAGATCCAATGAATGCCAATGCATTATTAGAGATTATTGTAGTAGGTACACCGAATCTGGTTGTTATTCCCTCATAAAAGTCTAAGATGCTAGACTCATTCACCTCTTTGAGTGCTACTGCTTCTGTCCATTTGGTGAAGTAGTCTGTGGCTGTCAAAATCCATTTGTGCCCTTGGCTTCAATTGGGATTAATGACTCTGATGAAGTCCAAACCCCATTGCATGAATGGCTGGTCAACTGAGATTAGATGCAATGGAAGGGCAGAAAACTTCTCTTTTCCTGTGAAGAATGCACAATTCTTACACCTCTTGATCCATGCATAACAATCATTGAAGATTTTAGGGCCAATAATAACCAGCCTTCATGATTTTTAGAGCTGTCACTCTTGGTGTAAAATGGCCACCAGCTGGGTCCATCATGGAACTCTTCTAATACCCTTTGAATCTGACCTGTGCTAATACATCTTAGCAGCACTCCATTTACATCTTTCTTGAACAAAACTCCATCAACAATGGCATACGGGACAACCTACAATCTGAAGTGTCTCCTTTGGGTCTTGTTCATCTCTAGAGGGCATAGGCATGTTCCTAGAAAGTGCATAATACCTTGGGTCCAGCAAGGAGTGGGGGAAGCATTTTCTTCTTCTTGCCTGCCACTCGGCTCATGGTTGTCTTGGACTGTCAAAACAGTTTCTTCTTTGTTGCATACTTCTTTTTTCTTCCCCAAAACCAACTACTCACACAATCCTTTCCCTCTTACCAACTTGGTGATCTTGATCTCAATGTCATACTCCATGACATGGGTGATCCAACCTGCCCTTTTCTCATTCAAATCCTTGTTGAGGAGGAAGTCCTTAACTCCAACATGTGAGACCAGCAACTGGACCTTGTTGTTTGAGACTAAATGCTTGAATTTCTTCAAGCTTCCGATTACTGCAAGTACATGCTTTTCAATAAAAGAGTACCTCACCTCACAGTCATCTAGGATCTGGGCTGAAAAAGGCAATCGGATGCTCATCATTATCTTTGTTCTGCTTGTACCAGAATGGCAGAAATAGTGTCATCAACTCCTAAATGCATAGAGGATGAAATCCTTGGAGAAGTCTGGGTTGATGAGAGTTGGTGCTTGAGAGATAGCTTTTTTGATCGCTTACAAAAACCTCCTTGCCTTCTGCTGTCCACTTAAAAGCGATGCTCTTCTTTAACATTTTGGTGATGGGCTTAACAAGGGCTGCAAAATCTGGGACAAACCTGCGGACAAAATTGATCCTTCCCAAGAAGCTTTGAAGAGCCTTCTTGTGACTTGGCAATGGTAGTGCTCTTATGGCTTCAAACCTTTCTGGATCAATTGTCAGTCCCTCTTTCAAGACAAAAATGGCCTAGAAGTTTCCCCTCATGAGCCCAGGAATATGCATTTTTTGGGATTCAATGATACCCCAAATCTTCTACACCTCTGAAACACTTACCTGAGGTGAAAGAGATGGTCTGCTGCATTCTTTGAGAAGACAATGATATCATCTAGGTATACCAGCACTATCTTGTTGATCAAACCTTTGAATGCCATATCCATTTCCCTTTGGAAAGTGGCTCCAGCATTTGATAGGCCAAATGGCATCTTCTTGTAGGCATATGTTCCCCATTTGGTTGTGAAGGCTGTCTTGAACTGATCTTCCTCCCTCACCATAATCTGATTGTAGCTTGAGTAGCCATCAAGTAGTGAAAACCTTTCTGAACCAGCTACAACCTGTAATATTTTCTCCATGGAAGGGAGTGGATAATGATCCTTGAGAGAGGCTCTATTCAAATCTCTAAAATCAACACACAACCTGATCTCTCCATTCTTCTTTCTGACCGGGACTAAGTTTGCGACCCAACTTGAGTGTTTGATGGGGAAGATGATACTGGCCTCAATAAGCTTGCTTAACTCTTTTCTCATGAGAGGTTCAATATGGGGATTCACTGGCCTTTGCTTTTGCCTGACAGGCTTGGATTCTAGATCCAACTCAATAGTATGTTGTGCCAACTTTGGGTTGAAACCTCTTAGATCTTTGTAAGTCCAAGAAAAGACATCTGGGAACTCTTGACAAAGCTGAACAAAATCAGATTTCTCTTATGAGGTACTTACTTTGCCAATCTGCAATGTTTTGCGTTCTTCCACTAAAATAGGCTCTGAATCTTCACCCTTTACTTGAATGTTCGCTTTCTCCTTCTAGAACTGATCATTCAGGTTGAAGATTGACTCCAAGGTTATGAGGCCTTTTGGTAACTTGTTATTTCTCAGCTACACCACTTGTTCACCATACTGCTGATGCAACTTGTCTTGATTCCTGGTGGAGAACTCAGCTTCTTCTTGTAGGAGATTAATAATCTGTTGATCATTCTTGAAGACTTGCCAATTTGTGTTGTTATCTGGAACAGTTGATCTCACAACCACTTTGATATGAGGCTGAGATTTTTCACTTTTGATACTTTCTACAACATCAAACACAGCCCCAATTGTTGCAAGTTTGTCATTGGCTTCATTCTTTTTTCTTGGGATGGAATTGATGCTAAAAGCTTTAAGATCTTCAATAAGATCCCATACCTGATTTTTGTAGTTCTTCAACAGATCATTTTTGGCAGCATTTTTCCTTTGACTTGGTTTACGATCAGCTCACTATCACCAAATACTTGTAAATTCTTGATGCATTTCTTCATTTCCCAGTGTAGTCCATGAATCAAGGCTTCATACTCAGCCGTGTTGTTTAAATAGGAAAACTGAAAACGGAAGGCTGAGTAATACTTTATACCTTGCGGTGAGATGAGCATAGCTCCTCCTCCTGCACCTTGTCTACTCCTTGAGCCATCAAAGAACAATTTCCATACTTCATTCTTGTCTTTATGATTTGGCTTGGTGAAGCTGGGGAGAGGTTGATTCTCTTCATGTAAACAATAAACTCCTAGCGCAGATTCTTCTACTTCTTGATAGGGATCAAAAGCATGTATCTTGTTTTCCCATTCGTCAAGAGTTAGATCTAGGATACTTCCAATCTTGGTGTCATTCTCATCAGTGCTAGGGTGATCTTCTTGATCAAATGTTGAGCAATTGGCATTAATCTGACTTGGAGTGTAAGGCTCAATATGGAATTTTGCAATAGGTTCAGATCTGATTGTGGCCTTAGTTTCATATCTTGTTCTGAATAGCATGTGTGACCAATCAGCAGAAAAATACCCCCCAATCTTGGCTGTGAAGCCACTTGACAAGCAAAGGGCAAAGAGTGGTGGAAGTTCTATGATTGATACATCTTGTAAAACAACAACATTTGGACATGCATGCAAGGTAAGACTCAAGTTTCTAATCACTCCAACTATTACTACTGCTGTTCCATTTAATTACACTACCCCTTTGGATGTTATTTCATACTGGAGCCCTAGCTGATCAGCTATTTGTTTGGGCATGACAGAACTAGTTTCCCCAGAATCAATCATGTAATTGTGTACTAGCTGATTTCCAATGATCAACAAAACATAGAAAGGAGGGGGCTTCAACATCTTACCTTGCTGTCCTCCATGATTTCCCCTAGGCTGGGCAGTGTTTGTAAGCACTTTTTCTTGCATCTAAACCCGTTGATTTGAAATTGGCCAGTCCTTCATGGCAGCTTGCAGCAGATCTCTTTGTCCTGGGATGGATAGGGATTCCCACATTGATATATTGATGTTAGTCTTCTTCATCTGTTCAATGATACTGAACGGGGATGAAGTATCTTTTTGTTGTCCCTTGGTTTGCACATTCACCCCTTGTACGTGGGCAGCAACAGTTGGCATTTGAGTTGGCCTAGGGGCTGTTCTTGGCTTCCCTTGTGCATTTGAAATGGGACTTTGCTTGCCAATCATTTCTGGAGTCATAGAGGGTTGTGGATTGGCTGGGGCTAATAGCTGTTCTTCACCCAAATTCCTCCTTTTTGACCTTGTGTTGGCTGCAACACCTTGAGAAACTACCTGATTCATGCCACATAAATCCTCTGCTTGCCAGTTTACCAATGTGGTGTCATTTGGGGCTGATTGTTGTTGGAATGTTTCTTGTTGTTGGCTATTTCCTTGACTGCCCTCACCCTCCACACCAGTAGTTGTCACCATCAATGCTTGATTGAGAGCACTATTGAACCACATGGATTGGTTATGGGGCTCGTTGCATGGAAAGCACCAATCATATTCTTGGGCCATGTTATTTTGGACTGGCACTAATGCTTTAGAAGTAGATATGACATTGGGGTTATAGGGCTGAAATGGTCTATTAGCGGGAGGCCTTACTTGGCTTTGATTTTGATTTGCAGCCTGATTTGGTGACCTATTTTGTTGGTATGGGGGCCTAGCCTGGTATTGCACTTGAGGTTGATATAGTCTAGCACTTTGAGCTTGCTGTCTTTTGATAGTAACCAGCTCATTTCCCAAATTTTGTAACTATTTCATGACCTCTTGGAGTTCATTTGAAGCACTAGAGGATGAAGTAGAAGTTTCACTTAAACTTTGATTTCTAGGGGTGGGAACAGGAGCCGAAGTGGGTGCTTGACTAGTGCTTGGATTTTCTAAGTTTGGATACAAGGGCATGGGAGGCCTTGGAGCCAGTTTACCAGCTTGAATAAGACAGTTTTCATCTCTAATGGCAATGCTATAAGCAACAGGTAAGGTTGTGCCTCCCATAGATTGAATTAACATAGAAATATCAGAATTCAAAGCTTTAAGGTAATATAGAAAAGCACCTTTTGCTATTGGCCTGACTGCCACTAGAATCCTATCCCAAGACCTTTGAAATCTGAAGTTGAAGTCAGTCAGCTACTCATTGGGGGCTCTCTTGATAGTTGTCAGCTGCTCCAAAAGAGACAAGTTGTCTCCCTTCCCTCCAAATTGCTCATGAAGTGCAATACATAGCTGATTCTAGTTTGTAATAGAACCATCTCCAAGGCTCCTAAACCATTGCAATGATTTACCCTTGAATGAAGATGCGAGTAACTTGACAGCCACTTGCATTTCATTGATTTCATGGATTGCACAAAGGTTAGCAATATCTTTAACATGATCACCTGGAGTAGTCTGATTTTCTCCGGTGAAGTAGGGAATGTTCTTCAAGGCTGCAATAGGAACTCGATGTTGTGCATTGAGAGCAAGTGGGCTGCTGCCTGTGAAGTTGACGTAGGGGTTGTTCTAAGCAATTCTGATTGGTCTTAAAACCCTTGTTGACTAAATGAAAGGTCTACCAGGTGGAGGAGTTGAGAGAGTTCTGTTTGGTGGAGATGGAGACCTCTGAATCCTTCTTCCTCTTTTCCTTCTTCTCGGAGATAATTTCTGGTATTCAAACAACACTTCTTCTTCTCCGACTCTTGACCTTGTGATTCTTCTCATAAGTTTTCAGGCCTGCACTACTAAAACCAGTTGATTTTTTTCCCTTTGGAGTCGCCAGATATGCAAATAATAGCTCTTTTCAAGCAATAAAATTACAGCAGACGCACATCAACCTTGCTGCAATAAAATGAGACTTCTAAGTCCCACGGAGCGTGCCAAAACTGTTGTTACAGACTCACAACACCCCTGGATGCAGATCAGGCTTCTAGGGTGATCACTCTAGCATCTAGTGTGATTTCACAACATGGAAACCTCTCTCCAAGTGTGGAGACTTGTAAAACTGAGAGAGGAATCTCCAGATTAGAGGTTGGTTCCTCAAACTCCTCTGATTTAGATCTATATTTTACAAAACTACAGAGGTTCAGATCCTAATCCTACTCTAAATTGCAAGAGGGCAGGGATAGAAATGCAAAAATTGAAACTAACTGAAGATGGTGATGCACCAAAAGGAGTGGTGAAAAATTTCTGTCAAGCAAATAGACATAAACCAAAGATTTTCAAACATGAAACATACATAGACTGATAAGATATAACTTAGGATATTAAATGAAGCAAATATTACAAAGGACTGAAAACCATTCACAAAGCTTGCATTATCATTTCCAGTACCCAAATCACTGCATTACAACCTCAGAGAGGTAAAAACTGTTACAATCTTTTGGAGAGGTCTGATTCTTGCATCAACCACCTGCTGGAGGTGAAAGAAGAAGTTGCTATGTCAAAAATTGTTCATTTTTTTAGAAATGAGCCAAATCTGGCTTTTACAGTGTAAGGGTCGAGCCCAGGGGACAGAAATTATACAAAAACATGAGAGCCCATCCCTCCTCAACTGCAGATGCATTAAAATGGTATGGGGGACCTTACAAACCCATACCTTTTCACTTTGACTGAATTACAGGAGAATGTGACCCATTCTGCATTAAATCTGGTCACTGAAATGTCACTTCTGGCCATGAACACATGTCAGAGCTGTTTCTCAATTTTCTCTCTCCAGACTACACCAAAATTCAAGATTAACCCTAGAATCACGTAGAGAATTTCATAATCTTTTCGTTGATATAAAGAATGTGCAAATCCAAGCTCTGGATCGAAATATATGTCGATTTGAAGATTTAGGGCACAAAACAGGTGAAAACGTGTTTTGAAAATCTTTCCCGTGCTCTGCCACCTGGATGACACATGTTAAGTGCTGATTGGATGCATAATTCTCTCTCCTTCCCTACTTCATTGGACATGTGTCCTCTTTTAATTGGCTTGGGTTAGTGCTTGAAACCTCACCCTTTGACTTTTGGACTTTCTCCCTTGTGACATGTGTCGTGATTTGATTGGTCCGAGGGTCTGCCAACTTTTCACACCCTTCACATCCCGAATGTCCCAAACTGTTTGGGACAAAAAATCCCGATCCGCCTGAAATGGGCCTCCTTGTCCCTCATTCGGCCGATGACACGTGGCATTTCTTGATTGGCTTTTGGCTCCTTCAGCTATCCGCGTCCCATGCGTCCCTTTGTCCCAACTGTCCCAGTGCTGAAGTTCCCCATTTCGGTTGAACCGGGTGGTTCGCGCCCTTCGCATCTTCATGTCCCAAATGTCCCAGAGCAATTAGTCTATTTTCTTCTCCTTCGGCTGAACTGGCTTTCCGTGTCCCACGCATCCCGACGGCCCAGATGTTCCTTTGCCTTGCAGACTGCCTGGCGGCCTTTCGGCTGATTCACGCCAGACGTCCCTCATGTCCCGACTGCTGTGAGGACTAGGACTTAGCCAATTTTCACAATTTTTTCTGGCCCAAGCTTGTTTTTTTGCAGCCTTTTCACCTTTTCTCAGAACTTTCTCTTTTCAACCTGGACAGGAGAGTTAGAAAAAATTCTGAGGGGACCCTAGAAACATGATTTTTGCCTTGAATCCATCCATTTTCCTGGGACTTGAGAATTCTGATGTATGTTATCAAATCAACCCTGGGGTGAATTTCGATAATAGAAACATACAAACATCCTTACTTAGCATGAAAGGAAAGATAACTTATGAGAGAGAAACATGCATTAGAATCATTAATATTCATGTATATATATAATAGGTAACCTCTTTACATCCATTGAGCCATTATAGAGTGTCACAGAGAAGCAGAACACAGTCATGCATTACACTAGACTTATGTAACTAAGCTACCAAAAAGAAAAATTACAATCCCTAAGCCTAATGCATTCTCTCCCGAATACAACTATCCACTAATAGAGTCCTCATATTTTTTTTACAGAGATCCTCCCATACTCTTTGTCCCTTTTATTGTACTCTGCAGGTGCTTGTATTTATAGCACTCCTGGACTGCCAACTCACCCTCCAGCACCCTCAGATATGGTGCCAAGTGTCTGAATGTGGCCATCCATGTTATCACACTTCTCTAGACCCCGAGCTTTCCACTTTATCCCATGATGTGCTTCTAGAATATTCTAGCATGCTCCTTCCTAAGCCAACCTTTTGCCAAGCTGGCAGCTTATCCAGGTACAACTTGGTCATGCTTTTCATGTGTTCTACTATGGATGTCCAAATTGGCTAAGTCCTGAACCCTCCTTTGTGTGATTTTGTCTCACATGTCACGCACAATTTTACCTTTCAACTTGAGACTCACGTTCCTACGCACCTTGGCATACTTAGTTGATATTCTAGGGGTCGAACAATCCATATGCTCATGTGCGTGTTTGGACTACACAGTTATATCATCTAGATATATAATGATCATATCATCAATGAATCCTAATAAGGCCATATCCTTATATCTTTATAAAGTTGTGTCAGTTTTTAACAATCTGAATGACATCTTGTTGTAGGTGAATGTGCCCCACTTAGTGGTGAAGGTCATTTTAAATTAATTTTATTCTTTTACGAGAATATGATTACAGCTAAAATATTTGTCTAGAAATGAAAAATTTTATTATCATGTCATGGTTTGGAGAATTTATTCTATGGATGGAAAAGGATAGTTTTCCTTATGAGAATCTCTTTTGAGATCCCTAAAGTCCACACACAATATTATTTCTCCATTTTTCTCCCTCACATGAACTAGATTAGCTGCCTAGGAGGAATGTTTGATTTGGAATATAATGTTGTCCTCCATGAGTTTAGAAAGTTACTTCCTCATAAAAGTTTTAATCTTGGGATTGATCGGTATCTTCTTCCACCTAATTGTCTTAGCATTGGGATCAAGTTAAATGGTGTGTTGGGATATGCCTAGATCAAACCCTTCGATATCCTTATTATTCCAAGTGAAGATATCAATGTATTCTTGAGAAAGGCAAACAAAATATTTCCTTTTAACTTGGGTACATACCATTCTTAATATTAAAGTATTTTTCTTTGTAAATCTCGACATTTTCAAAATCATCTTCCTTGAAGGTGATTTTGGTTGTTTCCCCTTTTGAACCATTCATCTAGTTTGAAGATGGATTCAAGCATGACCAAACCTTTAGGTAGCATATTACTTTTCAACTAGATGATTTAATCATTATAAATTTATTGCAACCTAGATCAGTTTCTCAATGAGAACTCATCTTCCTCTTGAAGAAAGAGGATGATCTACTGGTCACTGTCAAACAATTGCCAATTGGTTGCATTATATGGAATTGTTGGTCTTATAACCAACTTGACTGACTCACTTTCTTCATTCATAATATTGACAAGGACATCCATCATATTGAGACCCCATAGTTACAAGCCTATATTTGTCTTGGTTTTGTTTAATAATAACCACATGAATTCCAAAAGATTCAAAATCCTCAAACAAGTCCTAGATTATTCACTGCACTTTAAGCTTTGACTTAGTACACTACAAGTTCACTGTCTCTAAAAACTATCAACACCTTGATTCCTCTTTTTTGATCCAATTTTATACCTTAAACTAATGCTTCATATTTGGCCACATTAGTAGTGCAACTGAATTCAATTTTAAAAGATGGGAAATACTTTTTACCTTGGGGATAAATCATCAAAACCTTTTCTACTCCTTGATCCATAAAAGAAGAGTTGACATAATTCCTCTAGGTTGTCTTGAGATTTATAAATATTGGGTATGGTAGCTCCTTATTCATGAATAAAATAAGTTCCCAACCTGGTATGCTCAAATACCTAGATTTATGGATCAAAATGGAGCTTGATTGCCTAATCATCAAACATGATATCTTGTATCTTTTCAACAAGAGTAGTAGCTTCATGGTCTTTGATTTCATCATCTTGTTCATGTAAGATACACTTCATATTGATTGGATTAGTTTTGTAGGTCTAAACATGGTCTTTACATAATTTCTTAGCTCTTATGGTCACCTTAGTTCTATATCTGGTCCTAAGGAGCATGTGTGACTAGTTAGCAGACAAATACCCATCCATTTTGGTAGTGAAATACCTAGAGAGGAATATGGAAAAGAAAGGAGGGAGATTGATGATGAATATATCTTGGGTGATTGAAAGTCTTGGGCATGCATGAATGGTACTATTTAAGTTTTTTATCATTCTAATAGTCTAGACAACAATACCATATAATTAAACAAATCCTTTAGACACTATCATGTATTTAATAACCAATGTATCAACAATATTCTTGGGAATCACATAGATTCTAAAACCAAAATCAATGATTATGAAAAATATGCTTAGCGATGATTAGAGAGATGTAGAAAAGAGGTGACTTGTTAGTTGTAGAGTAATTCTTTTCCTTAAGTTGGCACAAGCTAGTTGAAGTAGATGGCCCACATTTCACTCTTTTCTTGGTGCACCAAATCCCTTCAAATATTTTTGCAATATGTTCCTTTCTAAAGGAATTGAAAGTGCCTCCCACATAGTGACATTGAGGTTCATATTCTTCAATTGTTCCATTATAGTGAAAGGAAAACTTCTCACCTTTGATTAATTTGTTGTTGTTGTTATGTCCTCCTCTTAGGGATAAGTGATAGTCATTGATGTACTAGGAAAAACTTCCTTTCCATTGGATTGATTAGCACGGGATCTGGGGGTTATACTTATTGTATATTTATTTATAGTTGCTTGTAGATGAGGCTAGGAAGTAGATATTTTATCAACTTTAGATGGTTCACTTTTCGTTGTTCTCTTCTTCGACCTCGTATTAGATTCCACCATAAGTGAATAGCTGGTACATTCCTCTATTACATCAATACCACAAAATATTCTTATATAAAATTTAGCAAGGTTGATTCTCCCTATGTTTTTGGTTGGTTTCATCTCCTTGTGGTGGCGCTTCCACTTGTTCTTTCATAGGTGTAGAAATACTTTGAACATAAGTGTTTGGCTGAGTACTCCATTGGGTCACATATTCTGATTATGTGGTTGCAAGAAATGGTAACATTATTCATAATATTATACAAGAATATTTTGGACTATGATAATATCTCTAGAAGAGTTATCAAGAAGGGAATTGCATGTATTAAATGGTTTTACACTAGCAATTTGGCCTTATATCTGAGAATTATTTTAGAAAGGTTGTTGATTGGGTTAATATGGTTGATTTGGAGGTTGGTAAGGGTGGTTAAATTGTGAATATTTCCTTTTGAGGGAAACCATCTCATTAAAAAACTCTGAAGTAATGATTTTACCTCGTAGATATCATTTTAATGAGGGATTGGTTGAGCTTACTTATTATAAATTGAAGGAAGAAGAGATATGATAGGATAATTAGAGGGAAACTTAGGAATCATGGGAGTTAGTGGCCTTAGAGCTATCTTTCTAGATTAAGTCAAATAAGTTTTAGCTCGTAAATTGATCTCGTAAGATCCTAGGAGAGTCATTTCACTAATTGATTAGATCATGACTACCAAATCTTTGTTTAAAGTCAAAAAATAATATAAAAATCCATTATTTGGGGAGGGCCTGACCAAAGGTGGGATTCTATCCCTCATCTTCTAAAAATGCAAGTTAAATTCTCCCTCGAACTCTTGAGGAGCTTTCTTGATGGTAGTTAATTATTCCATGAGGGATAGATGATCAATTTTTTCTTCAATTTTTTTGTAGAATTGCTTCCCCAACTTGTCCCAGTTGTGTATAGAATTCGTTCACAAACCTTGGTACCATTTAAGTGCTCTTCCCTTTAGAGAGGTGGTGAGAATTTGTTATACCACATTATCCTCTATGATAGTATGAACCAAAAAAATAGTGAAAATATCTTGTATGTGCTCTATCGAGGTAACATTGCTTTCACCAATGAATAATGGTATGATTTTTAGAGCCGCTACAAGTATGTCGTCTCATTGAGCAAGAACAAAGGGGTTACTATCATTGATGGTGGGGAATACTTATTTCCTTATTTCCATTGCAACAAAATATGGTTGATTTCCTCTTAGTGGAGGGAATATTCCAAATAGAGGTGTTGGTTGTGCTCTAAAAGAGGAGGATGCATCTCCCCTTTCTTCTTCCTAGTGTCTAGAAAAATAAATATTGATGGTCTGTTGGCTTCCTTTTTCTAAAGATGCCATTATTTGAACCCTTCACATTAGTGCATGAACTGTTCTTTGAAATATTATATATATGGAGTCATGAGGTGCCTTTTTATAATGTAACTACTGAGAGAAGTATTGACTCTTATTTTTTGTCCCACCAGACGTTCCAAAGAAAAAATCCACTTGGAAATTACACCCGCTATATCGATAATTGATCCGGTGCAACATGAGAACATACCCAAAATGTGGAACCTTTGATCCTTGAGATGAACCTTTGGAGTATTCTAGATTCCTAATAAACTATGTGCATCTAATTAAAGATAAAGCTACAAAACCTATGATTACTGGAAATAAACTAGATACAATTATTCAATTCTTTTCTGAGAAAAGAGGAAGAAATTTAAATAAAAGTAAAGTGTCATGATGCACTAGTAGTGAATGAACGAAATTATCAGCTTGTACCAACACAAAACACTCAAGAGAAAGACAATAATATGCACAACACCCTATCTTAACCTCTTAACATAATTATTTGACATGAAGGTTAGAAACTTAAGTAATAATAGAAGGTACTCACATTCACTTCAACAACTATCATAAATAAAATTTGTTTTTCATAAAATATAACATGCCAAGAGAAGAAATAACTTCATATGAAGGTAACATGGATCATATAAGTACTAAGAAAGAAATATTCACAAGTACAATAATCAAACATTGATATACGCAAGACTTGCAAGTGAGAGAAGGAAAAATATCAATTATATATCAATGCATGAGAATGTGCACAAGTGCTCAAAAAGGGAAGAGAATCCTTACAAAATAGATCAAAAAGTACCCTAATACATTATGCATTCTTGTATATATAGATAAAGAGGTTGGGAAATATCATTTAATCCTCTTAATTTATTACATTCTTAAAACAAGATGCATTGAAAACTATTAAAAAATTCCTCCTTTAAAATAGCTAGGTGGTTGTGCATCTTTGACTGGTCAAACATACAACTCAAAATGGTAGACCATGGCTAGAGCAATGTGTAAAAATGGCAATGATCTAAAGGGAAAAAATCAGCTGGAGTTGGCTTCACCCTTTGCTTGTGCACCCTAATATTTTTTTGTATCAACTTCCTCTAGATCCTCTCTAGTCTGTTTCTACTGATATTCAAGAAATCATTTGATGATTTCTTGTACTATTTTTCAAGCCCGCACACGTAGCGGTTCAGTATTTGGGTGGATTCAAATTATTGAAATATAATTTTAATATATTTTTTTACTCTACCCTAGATATTTTTAAGTTGTCCATAAAACCCTTATATAGCACTACCTTATCACCAAAATTGAGATCAAATATCTAGGATACTCTTTTACCCTTCTCAACCAAGCCTTTGAATTTAGCAACAATGTTTCCTATTGGGAGTTCGTTAATATCATTATCCTATAATTTGTAATGGATTTTTTCAAACACATCAATGATGTCATCCACAATGTTAATTTTTTCCTTGCATTGACCAATTTCTAGGTTCTTTCCTTGAGAATTCAAACAAAAAATTTGATAACATAAAAATATTCAAAGATTTTATAAGGGTCATCAATGACCCCTTCACTGAGGACAATATCAGGATTCATTTTCCATAACTCCATCTAATTTTATGGAGTGAATTCCTAGTTATCACAATCATCTCCCAAAATATTACACATCTTGGTCATATTATCCTTCTCTATTTCAAGATCATTATGCATAACCAAATAATATTTAATTACTTTCTCTCCTTCCTGTATCAGACAATCTATCCAAGCTCCAACTGCTCTCTCTTTTTGACCAATTTTTTCGACTGTGGAGAAAGAAGTGGTGTCAATTCTTGTTGAAATTATGAGGGTGGTAGAATGATTTGGCTACATGATCATGTGAATGGTGGATGTTATTTTCTCCACTTTATATATTATCTCATCCTTGGTGACCTTATCTATATCAAACCTTTTAGAAGTTTTCCAATGGAGATATAGACATATTGCTTGAGTCCTTCATTGAAGACTTTCCTAAGGAGATATTGGAGATTTTGTAATCTATTGTTGTGATATATTCTTTGGATTTATGTGCCACAGGTGTTGTGATTTTGATTTTTTTCCCCAAAATGATCAATTGATAGATGATAGATGGTCTTTGGTTTCTTTGACTAGCATCGAGGAGTAAGATCTAGAGTGTTGAGATCAAAGTCATTAGCAATGGATACCTTCTTCTTCTTATTTGGGGTTTTTCTACTTATCCAGGAAGGAGTGAAGGAAGAAATAATTTGGTGAGAGGATGAAAAAGGGAAAGGAAACCATTGGGTTATAAAGAATGGGTTATGCAGGGAGAGTTAGTGTAATGGTAATGAGTGGAAAGGAAGGAGTAACTAGTGGAGGAGGAATGGAAAATATGGTTGTAAGTATGGATGAAATGTGAAGGGTGATAAGAGGATAAGTGGGAAGAGAAAGCAGGGGAAGATGGGTCCTTAAGGGATAACTCAAATCCATACTATCTCTAGATGAAATAGAAGGAAGAGAAGAAAATACTTGGGCCATGGAATGAGAGGAGGTGAAAAATATGGGAGAAGACAAAGTGGAAGGAGAAAGAATATAGGTTTTGAGTGGAGGAAGTGTGAGAGGTGGAGGAGGGGAAGGAACTAAAAATGGGGATGAAGAAAGATGAGGTGAGAGTGGAGATTACAGAAATTGGGTGGTAGAAGATAGAGAAATTCTCAAATTTAATATTTTTTTAGGATCAGTAGATGAAATTCCCCCACCATTTCTTACGAGTTTGATTTTGTGAGTCTTGGCAATGGGTCTCTCTACTTTTTTAGAAATAGAATGGCTCACCACGGGTTGTACTTGTGGATTGGTAGTTGAAGTATGTTCTAGATCCTTGGGTGCAATTCTCAAGGAAATTAGCCACTAGTGGTTTTGGTTGAGGATGCTTTCCACGTGCTCATTGGTGACCATGCACTCCTGAATTGACCAATTAATTGATTGAAGTGGTTGCGCCTTTATATTCATTTGAGTGTATGTGGGGAAAAGGACCTCCTTATCATTGCATATGCCTTCAGGAACATATGCAATACCATATTTTTCCACCTATTCAAGTTTCAATCTAGAATAATCATTTTCTCTTATGGCCACCTCATCTTTGTAATTGATCCATATATCCTCTATTTAAGCCATGTGAACACTAGCTTGTCATATTCAATTGATGATGCCCAAGAAATCAAAGCTAATTTATTGGTGGATGGTTTTTATAGTCATCTAATTTATTTCTCCTTATATATTTTTTTCCTTGTAAGATGACACACATACATATCGACCCAATGTTATAGGAAACTAAACCCTTTCCTTATGTTTCCTTTGGTTATTTTTTTGGAGGTGAAACAATTTTTTGATTAACTCCATAAAGACCCCATTTATCAGTAGGGAATATTTGAAGCTTATAAGAAGTGCTTGAAAATCCCTACTTTAAGGTATGTGAAGGTTTGGAACTGCAAAGATACATCCCCATATTCTAACCACATTCTAGGCTTCATCAGTGACCCAAAAATTATACATGTCTTTGTCAAATATACACATGATGGCATAAAAGAAGGTGTCATTCACCTTTCTAAAATGTTTTTATCCTTACTTCATTATGAATTGGGGGTAAAAATAATATATTTTCACTTGGTTTCTTAAACCAATGGATGTCATCCCAAGATAATTCCTCATTCCCACTACAACATATATGAGGTAGGAATTCATGTAGAAATTTCCCATTATCCAAGCTTCCAAAAATTATGAGTGCAATGCATTGATGATATACTAAGACCATCAGATGAGGGTGGTACTTCTTACGGATAGTGGAGATGCATTTGTATATCCACTCTTGAAAATCCCTTGAAGAAGTAAGTCCTGCAAATCTTCTTAGGAAGGTAATTATGCCATTGAATTCTTGGATGAATTCTGAACAAGGAACGGTATTTGGAAACCTATTTACCATTGACCTTAGATTTGTAAGTTAATTCTTGTTGAGAATATTAATGTAAGTACCAGAATTATTTTTCCAATGCTTAAGATCCTTATTAGATGATATTTCCACATAATCCTCAACACTAGGGAGTTTTAACAAGTCTTCGAGGTAGCTAGTATCTAATTTGATCACTACCATTTCATCTTGATCCTTCATTGTTTGAGAATTTGAATCATAATGTGTGAATGTGATGTCTACAAATTTTGAGCACTGCATAGAAGGTGGGAAAGAGGATACTAGGGATATTCCACTGTCGTAGATGCTTTTAATCCAAACAATGTTGGATGGAGCTTTGACACTGTCGCAAAAATCGGTTAGGTCAATATGACCAATATTGGTATCTCTAATGTTATCAAAGTGTGATGTGATGCTTGAAGGGGGATTCACACCTTCAAAAATGTATTTCATTTTTACCTTATTTTTTATGAAGACTCCACAGTTTACTTGGAAATCCCTTGGAAACACTTAAAATTGATGGCGAAAGTTGATTCCTAAAATGCAACTGTCACCCCTTGCAATAGAAAGGGCATGGAAGGTCCCTCCAAAGGGAATGAAAAAATGTTGAGGAAGAGGATCAGAACTACGAGGAATTGAATAAAATAATGTAGCATCTGGAGATGGTTGTGTAGGTTATGGAAGAATCCAGATTTTACAATAGGGAAGGGATGATGGACAACATCGAGGCCACTAAACATATATGTATGTCTCAGAGGAACATAAGGGGGGAAGTTTCAGAGTTGGATAACTTGGTGAAAATTATGTGGAATCAATTGGATATTGTGGAAGAGAGCCCAAGGAATAGGAAATTTCAACTTTGTATTACCATTTCCAAGGATGAAGATAGTGAGGATCAGACATAGAAGAAGATGGAGCATGAGCACAACCAGGAGGATCCCACTAGCACTTCACGTAACCCCACAAAATGTCAAAATAATTTTATTTTTTTTTTCCTTATTCTTTAAATACTTATTGACTTTTGGTGAATTGTACTTGTCTAGTAAGTAGACTATTTTTTATTTCATCTTGTGGTTTTGTTTCTAAACCTTCTCTCTCTCTCATTAAGTTTGTCTCACTCATTCTAGTCCTATCTCTCTTTTTGCTTATTTTTGGGTTCTTTCACGAGATGCTCTCTTTTGTAAAACCTCTGGGAGATGATCCTTTCTTATTCCCTAATATATTTAAAAAATGACACAAATCTTGTAAAAAACGTTTAGAACACAATATTTTATCAATATATTTAGTGGTTCAAATGCCCTAAATATCAAGAAAACGTATGATCAGAAGTGAAATATCTTATGTAAGTCAGAGCATACAAAAGGATAGGTGAAAATGACATGGAAATATGACTATAAATAGAAAATGGTGCATTAATTGCATGTATGTGACACATGTAAGTGGGTGAGATTAATGCATTGACCAGACATCAAGGGGTTCAAGTTTCATGGTTTTGGGTTTCGATTTAAAATTTTCATGCAAATTGTAAATGATATCTCGAAACCTCAAATGCATTAATTTCTTTATTTTTTAGGGATCAGGTTTCTATTTTTAATTTACATACAAATTGAAAATGAGAACTTGTAACCTGAAATACATTGGGAAGTTAGGTTTCAGGGATAGGGTTTAGTTTTGAAATTTACATGCAAATTATCCAAACATATAAGATGAAATAACTTAAAACATTAGAAACCCAAATTTCATCTTTTGGTTTTGAAAAATAACCTAGTGTATTTTGGGTTTCTAGGGATTTTTCAAAAAACATTAGAAACAAAAATTTCCAGGAAAAAAACGGGATTTTGCAAGGAAATAGTTAAATGAAAAGGTAAATTGGGCAAGGTGACTTGAAAATTCAACGATACCCATGTCGAATACGTATGATAATTTTCATTCAATCATATAGAAGGTCTTAATGGTGGTCATTTTGGGGGATCTATAACTGTAAAATGGAGTTGTGCATGGTGGATACCATGGTGCACAAATAAGTTAACATGCAACATCTTAAAAATAAGATAAAAAATATTACATGTGTTATAGAATTGAAAACATTAATGAATAAATAGATAATCAAGTTGATATAATAAATAAAATAGATAATAATATATTTATCCTTGCACAAGACACATGTGTAAGCTCTGTTATCTCAAAATATAACATATACATAATATGTGTAATCAAGTATAATGAGGAAGTGTTAAGTAACTATAATGAAACAATATCACTTGTATAATGTAATAGATGCCCCCAAAGATTAGTGTCATGGGGAAGGGACTAATTTGACACCTCTCATTGTGTATCAATATATATATGTTTCCTAAATCAAGCTCAATATATCTTGTGAATGGATGTGTGTAAAGAGTATATAAAGAAGTATGTTATTCATCAAACCAATATGATAAACAATATACATAAATTATTAAGTTAGCTAGTCAATTTATGAATGGGTCTTGATTTTAAATTTTTTTCACTATTTGAATGTTTTACATTTTGAAATATATATATATATATATATATATATATATATATATATATATATATATATATATAAGGAGGTATAACAAGATAATTATAACTAATAGAAGTGGTATATGTACAAAAAATTGGATTAACATTTTTTTATTAGAGCATTGTGTCTCATGAGATTGAATTTGATTGATAGTGTTTTGAATTTTTTCATTGACACTCATTGTGATTGAATTATTTTGATATTTTTGTTGACTTGCGCATAACATGTGATGAGTATGGATGATATAAAAAATATTAGAAAACATATTCGAAGCATCACCCTTATCATAGTATGTGGGAGCATGTATAGTGTGAGGAAAACTATTCTTAATAAAAAAATGTAAGGGAGAATCCCATATTCCCCTAGGTGGTGGATAAGGGACTCTCATTCCTAAACTTTATCCAATGATTAAATATGAGGTGGTAATTAATAGATCCAATAGTAGTCTCATGAGCATAAAGAATAACAATATATTAAATGTAATGTTAGATGCCCGAATGTTTTATTTTTTAATTTAATTTTTAGAATATTGAAAAACATGTGCTAGCAGAGGAACTCTTAAAGAAAACTATAAGGTAAAACCACTTGGTTTATATAGTTTGTCATTTGTGCAGCTTTATAATTTGTAGTGACATATTGAGAAATATCATAATCATTTACATTTTCATTGGGAGAAATATGTTTCATGGAATAAGAATCAGCATAAGTAATGTCATAGCCATTAATAAAATAATCTATATAGTTAAAAATATTATCATTAAAATTTGATTCATCTTTTTCTCTAAATTGAATAGGAATGGTAAAGATTTTTTATTTATATAGTGCATTATTAGGTTACCACCTGAATTTTCTTGTGTATGTTCTAAGTTCTTTGATCCAGTATTCCAATACTCATGTTTTATTGGTATTATTTCCTCAACATGTGTATTTTAATATTTTTGTATTGACTCCTTTCCATTTTTACCATAGCATGATGTGGCTCTTGTACTTGCATAGGATTTTCCAAAGGACGTCTTTCCTTCACAGCGTACTTTTTCTTAGATGGCCTTTGTATAATAGACAAAGTTGTTTCATTTATTATTTCATTGTGTTCATATAATATAGATGTGTTAGTATTGAGGACCCATTTATATTTAGGGATTGTAGATGACTAAATATGAATCCTATCAGAATATTATGTATCGAAGGAAATAAAACCTTTATGTAAAAGTTGTTAGATTAGTCATTGTAATAATTGTCATGATTTTTTTTTAATTCTACAATAATTATAAAATTATTTATCTCTTATTGAGTATCTCATAGATAATGTCATGTTTTCTAGTATCCTTAGAAAATAGAAGAGGTGTTTTAGAAGTGGTTGCATTAGTGTTTGATATTTATTTCTTGAATTAGAATTAGAATATGTACCATATATATCATTTGTATAAAATTTATTTACTTTGGTCTTATATGTAAAGTGGCCATGATTCATAGATACTTGGTTAATATGTTCATTAAAGGGACTCTTTATATGTGTTATCTCATCCTTAAAGAATGTAATCTCAGTATGCATAGTAAGAATTTTTATTTGAAAATCATTTTGTAAATCTTGAATAGATTACAAGATATGCTTGTAAAGGTTGTGTTGAAAAAATAATTTGTTGCAAGGAAAAATTAGTGATTTTTCACCAACACTCTAGGAATAAGACCCTCCTCTTGGTAATGGGGAGGATCCAATTTATTAAATGTAGATAAATAAATCATCAGGTGGATGTAAATATGAGGATCATATAGTAGAACTCCACTAAACTTGGGGAATTTTGTTTTACTTAGTACAAGGAAAGAATTTTCTCGAAAAAGGAGGTAGAGGGGAGTAAGAAAGTAGTGAAGGAAGAATAAATTTTGTGAATAGGAACTACTAGATTTCACAACATTAACCATAGGAGATACACATAATTAGAGGTATTCAACCATATAACAATAATGAGACTAAAAAACAAAGACACAAAGTTCTATTGATTAATTTATCAAAGGTACGAATTCTGTTTTTGTTTTACAAGAAAACTGTCCTTACAAATTTTAGTATGGAAGAAGTAAAGGAAACATAGACAAGAGGAAATGGAAGAAAGTAATCTCTTTCTTGTATTTAGTAGAGAAAAAATGTGTCCACTAGCAACTCACAATGGACAACATTTTGGAATGGAAGAACCATTCCAATTTTTAATATTACAAAATGTATTTTTATCTCCCCCCCCCCCACATAAATTTTCACCATTCCTTATCACTTGTGACATTTCAAATTCCTAGGGAATAAAAGTGAGCATTTTTATTGTAACACCTGTGGAAAACTGTTAACTTTTCCTCTTTTGCATTGTAAGCGTTGACATGTGATTTTTCCTAAGAAGGTGTATTCTTTTGACTGTTAGAAATCATGCTTGCCATGGATAATTTATTTCAGTTTTTGGATTCATTTTTTTGAAATGATGTTTCTTGCAAGTAATCCATTTTTTTTGAGATAAGAAAGGTTGTAAACTGGTAATGTTGTTTACAAATTATCTCTTTATAATAACGAAACCTTGGTCAATTTCATTGATCTAAGGTATGTTTTAATTCTTCTTACCTGATCTATATGGTAAACTAAAATTCATAGGTTAAAGGAAATAAAGGACTTAACTCTTTTATTTATACAATTTCATTGATCTTATTGGAAGTTCTTGCTTTGCATTCTGTTGTAAGTAGTGTACTTGAAATATTCTTTTTAATTTCTTAGGGACGATGAATGGCGTAAAGAGGATGGAGGTATAATTCAGGACTATTGAGGGTAAAAACCTAAGTCCTAGATATTTAAGATCTATCCTAACGTGATTCTAACCTAAGGTAAACTAGACCTCCCTCATGTCTATGTTTACACTAATCTTGTTGTAACCTCACCTAAGTTGTATGTTTTACAAAGTGGGGGATTTAGAAATAACCTAAGGTAACTATAGGTTTATTTCTAGCCTATTACCTGATGCTAAATTGGTATGGAGTATGGTCTATCCTAAGATGGAAATAATACCTAAGGTAATGTTTAAAAAAAACCTAAGGTAAATACTTTCTAAACTAACCTAAGGTTAGATACTAAGCTAATGATATTTATCCTAAATTAATGAAAGGATGGAAAGGGACCTAAGGGGAGTTGCATGGAAAGTATGATACAATGGAGATGATTTCTAAGTCATTAATTTTATTTGATTTTTAATTTAGAACATTGCGGTACTATCAGTTTGACAGAGGCATGAAAACTAGAGGGAATCCTAGTTGGTATCGTCACTAAATTTAAGTAATGCATGTTACCTTTGAATTTGGACTCACCAACTTTAGATGGTGGTGGCATGAAGATATAGGCAGAAGATTGGAAATTAATGACATTTATGGTCATCAATTTTGGCAAGCAAACTGCCTTGGAAACCATGTGAGGGGATTTGTTGGGAGTTGTTTGGTCTTCCATGCATTTCAATTTTTTCTCTGTATGGAGCTATCTAGTTCTTCAAACTAGCAGTTCTATTATCAGTTTGATACTATTTTTAACTACCTCAGACTATTTTCAATCCAATGGAAGTATATGAGGCATTTGAGAAGGAATTTTTTGGTTGTTTATTTCGTTTAGAAAAAGGAGTTGTGAAGGTTTGGCTAGAAATCTTCTTCAAATCGATAGAAGCACTATCAGGCATGATAGGCTCTATCCATTAAGCTTCTCTACTTTTATCTAAATGTCTTCATTAAAACAAATTTTCTCTCGTGAAATAAATGGGTCTTTTATTTTGTTACAATTACCTTGCTTTCTTTCTTGATAAATCTCTGTTTTTCTTTTGAGGAATCTCTGCTTGATAAGGTAGGAGATGGATTGTTTTCCTGTTATTTAATGTTAAATCCCACCTTAAATATTTTGGTGATTTGAGTAATGGAGTGCATGCATAAATCTTTCTTGTCTTTTCGAAAAGGGGTTTATGGAAATGAAATGTGGCTTTAAGTTTCAAACTAGGTTTGTAGTTTGGGTTGTTAGAAGGTAAATGAATATCCTTTGTTGTCGCTTCTTGGTTTTGTTGAAGTTTTGTTACTCCTATTGGAACTATATGAATATGCATGCTTGGATTTAGAGCTATGTGAACTTGAATTTGTATAGAAAAATAGTAAATGCATGCCTTCTTCTTGAACTTACTGTATAATCTATTAGTTCTTTGAATTCGGTATTCGATGGGAGCTGGGAAGATATTGGGTGTTTGGAGTTTCTATTTTTGTGGATTCATCTTGTATGGAAACAAGAGTGAATGTTTTATTATTCCTCTAGACTTTTTAGTTAAAAACTGAGTCACTCAAATTAAGTTCTTTTATGGAAACTATGAGATAATTGTTTCTTGGACCCCTAGATTTCGATGTTATCTTGTTGGGAATACCTGTGTGTGAAGTATTTTATTTTTTTCTTGAGTACGGAATTAAAGGATAAATAGATGAGGTCCTGATTGGTTGGGGACATTGTGAGATTCAACTTTGTCTGAGTCGTTAATAGGGTTATTCACGTATCTCTGCTTGAGCTTTCAAAATATTGATAATGCTATCTACTTCCCTATTGAAGTAGATGTTGTTGGTTTTGAATATTTGTTCATGATCTGGGTTAATCTCTTGAGTATATTTCTTGAGTAAAATTGTTAAATCCTTTCTGATTGGGATAACGTGAAGCTTTAAGGATGCTATTAGGACTTGTGTTGATGTTTATTGATTTAGAACTAACCAAATTGATTCTAAATAAGGGGTTTCTAGACTCTTCCATTTCTTTGATCTCTGAGTAATATTGAAGGAAATAATTTATCTTGTCAATTTAGTAGAGGTGTGTAGTTGAACCTATCTGTAGAAATGTATTGAAAAGAATTTTATCATTTTTTTTGTTGGTAGCTTGTGCACCTGTATCTAAGCCATGTTGATCTTGGGTTGTACCTTCTTTGGAATCAAATAATGATGGAAATTTATCTATCCCTTCATAAGATGTATTTCTCTCACCTCTATGAGGATTTGATTGAGATTTTGTCTCGTTGATTGTTGTACTTTCATTTTGAAGGAATGGTTAGTCTGTGGATCCTTGACTGAAAATTTGACATTTTTTGAATGATTGTTGGAGACTGTAATTACCCTGTATGGTGATTAGAAACTTTCGTCATTGCATCTCATTTTTGATATGGGTATAATATTACTTCCATTAGTTGTCCATGATGGGGAACCTTGCTTAAATCTATTTCAAATGCAACAGTCACACATTCTATTTAATCTCTACTTATACGTGTTTTCTTTTATAAAGGAGTTAGGGATGTTTTGGTTGGGTCTGCATCTATCCTTTGTGACCTTCTTCACATGTGATAGAGTGTAGGAATTCCCTTCTGATCATGTCATTTTAATCCTTCTCTTTCATTCTCTGAGGTAAAGTCTAATCACTTCCCCTTAGAAATTATAGGAGGTTATGTGTTGTGTTCTCTTTTTTGAAGTTGTGAATGGGGATTTGGGTTAACAAAATTATAAAAGGAAGTTTTTAACTATTTTATCAAAACTGTTATTCTTTTGGGTAAATCTTGTCATAAGATTTAATTGGTTCAGTTGCATTACTTTCTTTAATGCCCTTGTGTAGTCGACATTACTACTTCCTTATTCACTTGACTTGTATTAAAGGATTTTAATATTTTTAATAGTAGATTAATGTGAGATGTTTTGCATTGATTAAATACTATACTAATGTTAATGTATGGCCTAACTTCATAAATTAAGCTATGTCTTGGATTTGGAATTAGGATGTCACATCTGATATGTGAAACTCTTATTTACTTATATTGTTAGATGATTCATCATAAATCCTTTATGAATTTGGAATGATCTTGGTTGTGGTTGTCTTTTTATAAAACTCTGTAAGCTGACTTAGAAGGCTCCTATTTTTGAAAGTAAATCTATTTTAGTTACATAGTAAAGTTAATTTTTGTATTTCAAATTCAAATGAATTGTGAAGGAAATAATTAGAAGGTACTTTTAATTGATATAGATAAGTGTTTTGGTTGGAACATTATTCATCTAATATCATGCTAGAGTTTGCTGATTTCATCATGATCTTACCTTAAATTTTATTCAAAATGACTAATGTGTTCTTATTTTATGGTTTATACTACTTATGATTTATTTTTTTGCTTGACCTCATTGTTTCATACAAGAAGATTTGGTTTAATGAAATAGTTAGTTAAAAGCACATCGTTTTAATGCTTAGTGTGTATCATGATCAGTTCAATGAACTAACCCGTACTAGCAATTTTTGAAGATGGACTTCATAAGTGATAAAGGAAGGTAATAAATTTTATGATGTATTGGTTGCTTAAAATTCTAGACCATTTATAGAAAATTCTAATTCATTATTGAGATGTATTGAAGGAAGAAAAGTTGTATTATTTAATGATCTTGATGTTGTTGACATGAAATATATCAGTAATGCATAGTTACTGTAAAATTTGTATTTTATCATGATGAATTGAAAAAGAGTGAAGTTACTTAAATTGATTATGTCAATTCTCTTGCTCATAATATGAAGGAAATTTGTAATCCTATCTTTGATGTTGTCATTCATATCTGATTGGATCCTTATTGTTGTTGTCATTGAATAGGCTGGATAAATGGGAATTAGTACAATTTTCCTTACTTGAATGCAACTTAATAAGATGCATGTATTGATGTTATTTACCTAATCTTGTATGGTTTATTATGATGTTATGAACGTATAGTTAAAATATCAAGATGTGTGAATTGGATAAGGGTATAACAAATCCTAATACTTAACCATAAAGACGAAGGTTCTCCTCCTCTCAAAAGGATACAAAATAAATGAATGGTATATGAGTTTGATAACCATTTAGAATTCATATCTATGAAGTCTACCATAAAAGAACTTGTTTTGGTTCTTATATATTCCTTGAATGGTTGAGACACATTAATTAAATCCTATGATGGATGTTGTTTCTGTTTTTGATTAATTGCACGTTAAGCAAAAGTTAATGAACATAAAAGCATTCATAGGTTTTTGAAGTTCCTTATTATTTAATCAACTCAAATAAGGATGGAAAAACTTAAGTATTGTTGGGATTAGGGTTATGTAAGGTTGTTATGATTTGAATCTTAATCCAAAGATAATTAAGTGGATATGACCTCTTGAGGTGTGTAAAATCAATGATGAAGTAGTTCTGTCGGATGTTGGCACATGCCAACTACAGAAATGTACCTTCGTGAAGACTTGGGTCTTCACGGAGGATACAATGTTGCAGTTGACATGTTTGCAACACCCTTCAACATTGGTTCATCTAGATCTACTCAAATATGGACTTGAACTTATTTTCTCTCTAGAACTTGGTAAGGGATATGATTTAGTATAGGAAGTGACTCTCAATGACTTAGGGTAACTAGGCACATTCAATTGACTTAGGTTGACTAAGTATGCCAATATACCCTAAGGTCATCATGAGTAGTTCCTTATACAAAATTATATCAATAACATGGGTTAGGGTCAAACCTTAGACAAGTGGACTGACATAAGTCATTAAAGACAATTCTAGATAATAGATGAGTGGGGTGAAGGGACATATTTTGATTAGACGAGTATACCATCTAGGAATAATAACATGAATAGTATGTGGGAAATATTTGGCCAAAGTATCGCAAGCTGCTAGTTGCATTGTCCTATGTTACCTAGTTTGAGAAATGTGATTTTCAGATGAATATGGTAACAAATATTCAAATATATTTGTTAAACATAGAACTCAATACATAGAATAGGGTAAGAGAACTAAGTATACATAGTATACCCCATAATATTCAATACTTAAGTTAACATGAGAGATTCGGTTGGTAACCGAGTCATGAAATGAGAGATCAATAGTTCATCGAGTCATTTACAGTTGCATATGGTTATCTATTTGTTATACCCCATAAAATTGACAAGGGAAATTTTACCGAACCATACCAAAAATTTATTTCGATCCCCTCGTCAGGGATCCCCTTGCATTCGAAACGTTGCAAAATCCCTTCCTGGGAAATCTGGTTTTCCCGAACTTAGTTATTTTTGGTCCTTTTGGCTGGGCGCATAGAATGACTATGCAACATCAACTTTTGATGCACCCCCTTTAAACTCTTAAGTGCATATTTTCCTGTGTCAACAGGAATTTTTGGTTTGCCTTTCTATGTTGAGGCTTCCCTGCATGCGCCAAGGCGCATGCGCCTTCCTGACGACAGAACATTTGTTGCGCCTCTTTTTCGGTGCCCCTCGAGTGCACATTTTTTCTATGTCAACACCGCTTCCCAGTTTTCCAAAAAGCGCACATATCTTTGTATTGGCAGACGCTTTGGTGCACCAAAGGCACATACTTTCTGATGTCGACAATGCTTTTCATGCGCCACTTGAAAAGTTGGTGGTGCATTTATTACTTCTTCACCTATATATAGGCACGTCTGCGTTGTCATTATACACCAATGCAAAACATGTGATATTTTCTCTGAACCTGTCAGTATCTACCACTATCACTTTCAACACGTTGTGGACCCGTTCTCATTCTTTTTCATTGTTTATATCCGAGTAAGTCATTTTCAATCTTTCGTGCTTTTTGTTTTTTGTAGATTTTGATTGCTAGGATGGTTCAGTAGGATAGAAGAGAATAGATTATGATATTGCCCCCCCTGCTTTCCTTCCACATTTCCTCCTCTTTCTAGATCTGCTAGAAGAAGGAGCTCTGTCCTATAAAATGATGTTGGCTTGATGATCCTTCTTGGTATTGCACTCCTTCATACGAACCTTGAGAAAGCTAAAACCTATGTGGAAACCCCTATGAGAGAATGAATAGACCTAAAAAACCATTTTCACCCATGGCACATAAACTTGCTATGCAAACATCAAAAATAGTTTCACCTTTGGCGCATCTGTCATCTGTGTTACATCATAAAAAGATGCACCCTCATGGCACATTTCTCTCGCATGCTACAACTGCTTCCCGTGCGCCCCCCTTATGTGCATAAAATTTGGATGCAACACAAAAGATTCATGATGCCCTTTGGCACACCCCAACATCCATGAAACACCCCTTTCATATATGTTAAGTACAAAGCCATAACGGCGCAAGGCGCATTCCTCATTACAACAACATCATGTTGTGTAGACCCTTTTGTGCGCCGCACCAAGTTACCTTTGGCGCACGAAAAGTTCATGTTACACAAACAATACATGCGCCTTTTGGTGCACTAATTTTCCCACGCAACATGAAAAATACATGCGCCTTTGGAGCATCCTAATCCCTATGTAACACCAAATCTCCATGCACCCCTTTACAAAATGTACCCTGCAGTATCTATGCACCATGCACCTTTGGCACTGATTTAACCCTTGCAACACATTTTTTTCTATGCACCTTACCTATTTAAGCCCTGTAAGCTGTAGCTTTCATGCGCTCTGCACCCTGAGCCTCAAAATCGCTAACTCTTTCTTCTGTTAACACTTCAATGGAAGATCAAATGACTAATACAACCTTTTTGCATTGGGTCCTCGCTTCTTCTTCGTGCAGCATCAGCAATTAAGCTCAGAAGAACATATGTCTACATCAAGCAAGAGACCTACCAAATCCAAAGGCAAGGCCAAAATTACAGAAGAAGAGATGAAATATAAATATCAGAGGGTTAGAATGCCTGACTCCCAGGCTGAATGTGACCTAGACATCAGAGACTCAGAGTTGGGTCACATTGATATGGAGGAATTCTGGGTTAGGGACTCAGAAGGTAACAAGAAGTCCATGGATGGAAAAAACTAATGGGCAGTGCCCTACACTTTTCTGGAGGAATCCCAATCAGCACCTTCAACAATGAATTCATGATGGTGGTTGCCTGGTGCTACAACAAGGACACAAGGTGTGTCGTAAATGACAAGGGCGAGGTCGTCATTAACCTCACTACCCACCACTTTGAAATAATACTCGGCATTCCTCATCATCAGCACTTTGTGGCCATCAGCCGAGAGGATTGTATTAAGGCCTAGGATGACAACGAAGATTAGTGCATGCAGCTGATGAACGAGGTCTATTTGAAAAACAAAAAGGTAGTGAACCCCGATGGCCACAAATCATTCACCGCAGTGATTTTTCAGAGGAGCTCAGTGACACCATCACATTCCTGAGCAGGGGTCTTTGGGCTTCCATGTCACCCACTTTTTCCATAAATGGATGCTGTGGTACTTAGAGACCAATGAAAAAGAATATGCCTGATCAGCGCTTCGAATGGGTAGAGAATTATAAGCAGCACAATCTCCGAACAGATTTAACAATTCAATACAGCAAGGAGATTCTACAATGAATTCCTATGTTTTTTTACACTGCAACATCAAAAAGAGACTACCCAGGCCTGATGCGGAGTGGGGTTTTGGCATCAGGTCAAAATATATGAATACTACCTAGAGTTGAGGCTGGAAAATAACATCCCTCAATTTTACAAAGATCAACGATGTGTTTTTTCTACCACATCATCTTCCTGTTGAGGCCAAATATGACTTACGGTCACACGACCAGGAGCATAGTGGTAGCCACTGAGAAATGGCGGGCCCTGTTCACCACCCAATTTCCCACGTTCACATATCTGAGGGCAGCCAACTTCTTGAAGAGCCAACTAGACTGCCGAGGTATGCTGGACCGAAGCTAATTCTGCTAGAGATGTCAAGGCAGCTGATCACCTATCATGAGAAGTGCCTCAAAAGAAAGAAGGGTGGAACTCCTTTCCCCCTCACAATGGGTAGATATACATGCCTTACCCATCACAAGGCAAAGGACATGTTCGCTAGAGCTAGAGCTACTTAATTTGAAACATGATTTCCCACCCAGGCCTACCTTCGACCCAAGAAGTTGTCTACCAAGGGCTAAGCTAGATCCAATCCACATCCCTTAGATCGAAGACATGTACATCAACATCATTCATGAGGTTGAGCTCAGGAGAAAGGACCATTCTCACTTAGCCTTGGCAGAAATCATCCAATACGGGGTAGCAATTGTCCCCAAAAGGCTTCCAAACTATGGAGGATGAAGTAGACCAAGTATATACTAAACACATATGGGGAAAATTGGCCTTTTCCATCCATTGATAGAACTAAGCCACCTCAGACAATTGAGGAGAGGGTCAAGGAAAATTTGCGCAGAAACAGGAGCATTGGTGCCAGAATGAACGGATTAATCTACCTCAGGGTTGATTTCACAACCTCCCCATTGGGTAACGCACCTCCTCGATCTAAACAATTGCCTAAAGGGTAAGGGCAAAGGCATAGAGGGTGAATCCAGCACCACTCAAGAAGAAGCTCCTGAGAGTCCTCCTTCCGCGGCACCCCGAACAGGTCATAAACTCTTGTTATGCTAGAGAAAGAAGTAGAAGAGGATGTTCCAATAGGCCCCATCCACTCAGGATGTCGGCATTGCTACAACAACCAAGGTCCTTTCTATCCCTTCTTCTTCTCTTCCTTCCCCTCCTCTGAGTGACTCAAGCGACCATTCCCTTTTGGTCGTGTCCTCTCCCCCCTTCTTCTACTATTCCCCCCCACTTCTTCGTCTATCTTCTCTTCCCTCTCACGGATCTTTATCCCCCTCCATTTCTTCCCTCATCTCTGAGCTCCCCTTCCCTTCCTATGTCCTTCCCTCAGCTGCAGTATCCCCTTCCTCCCATGGGCACTTCTTTGGCTGTTCTCCTCCATGCTGCCAGCCATGTGTCTCCACATTTTTTCCCTTCTTCTACTGTGGCTACCCCCCTTCTCTGTTTCTGGCCATTTGTCCCCATAAGTCCAGCCTGGATCTCCTAGCAGTTAAGTCAGCAAAAAAAGGAAAGTTCCCATCACTCCGATGGACTTTTTCTATAATCCCATCTAAGGGGGTAAAGAAGCAGAAGCCCGTCACATGCTTCTCTCAAAGTGCTTCGGGAGAGAGGGTAATGGAGATCACGTACCCCCAATTCCCTCTCAAGGAGAAAAAAGGATCTGTCTCTGACAGATTTATACAATGACCCAAGTCACAATGGGGGACCCTCTTCTGAAAGCCTTCAGGGGGAGGCCCTTTCTGTAGTTGACGCCCTCTACAAGAAGCTTCAGGAAAAAAAAAGAGGAGAAAAGGAAACTGAAAGAGAAAAATAAAATATCTACTCCAAGCCTTACAGAAAATGTGCAGTGCGCCTCCCCACAACTGCCACCGAGACTTCTGAGCTTTTGAGCCAGGAGAGAAAATTAATGAATATGCAAAGATCGGTGAGTAGGGGTATGGCCGTTTCCACTTGGAGGAGCTAGATCCTCAAAAGACAGTGAAAAAAGTAATCACCAAGTTCTCTTACTTGTATTTGAACATCAAAAAAGGTGAATAAAGAGCTCCAAGCGTTAGCGGGACCCATATCGGAAGAGATGGAAACATGCTAGACTGCAGCACGAGACCTTTCAACAAATGTTTGACTGTTCAGCATCGAAGATCTGGTCAAGTTCAGCGTCTTTGGCCATCCCAGGGCCCTCAACAAAATCATGTCCACTCTAAATTACTGGGTGGATCAGCTGGAATTTGTCTTAGAAAAGATCGACAAGGTGAAGGAAGAAGCCCTGGATGTGATGCACCAAATGGAATGGATCGTTCTCAACATGTCGCCAGGGTTGCTTACTCCTTCCTTCACTTTAAAGAAAAAGCTGATGAAAACCATCTAGATCTTCAAGGGAGATCATTTCTCAAGGGATGGGGACCAGAGGTCACTTTTGACGCAGAGTCTATCAACAACCTGCTGGCCTGTCGGGACTTCATTGGGTTACTCATTGAAGCGAGAAAAGGGACTATTCCAAACTCCCTGAGTAGCTCATAGACGAGCAGGAGACTTGCGAGGTGATTAGTGAGCGACACAAGGATCCTTCCTAGGATCAACTAGGGCCCATGATCAGCAAGTTCATGGAATACCGCTCTCAATTCCACATCTCGTCACCTGAGCAGTCAGCAAAAAGCAAGCTACTCCCTTTCGGCCGCAGGATGACAACGATGAATAGTGGCTTCTTTTTTTCTTCTTCTTCTTCTTCTCTCTTCTTCGAATTTCTTTTAAATATCTAAAGTATGTTTGGCACAAATGATGACATCATCCATGTTGCACCATGGGATGATGTCATCCATCAAGTTGTCAAAAGTCAACATGACTTTTAGATATTTTTGTAAATATCTTTGTAAATAAGTGGTTGGCTCCTTTTTGCCTTCTTTTCTCTCCTTCTTTTATAAATACCCCAATACTTGTTGTATTGGGCATGAGTGAATATCTTTCAAATGAAAAATAGAAGTGAGGAGAAAAGACTTTGAGCTTTTTGTAACAGAAGGAAAATATTAATACAATATTTAGACTTTGTGCTGAATACATGTGTTATGTGCATTAGATCTTTCTTACGTCAGATCTGTGTGTTTATTCTGTTGGATCTGCTTCTATTTTATTGTCATTTATTCATCAGTATTGCTTTGTTCATTTATGCAAGTAGGTTTGGCTCTGTTTACTACCAATCCCAAAACATAAACCTTCTGACCCTTCTGCTTTGGAATTCATTTCTTTTCTTGCTTCGGATCTGTTCTTTCTTTATCCTCTCTTTCATTCCTTTCTTTTCACAGTTGGAAACACCCTACTGGGATGAGATCCCAAACCCCTGAAGGCAGAATATTTTGAGACTTGCACAAGATTCCTGCTGGTAGAATAGTAATAAACCAGTTTCACTTTGCTGACTCAAAGAGGGGCTATGCCCTGCACACTATTGGCTCATTTATCCATAGATTTGCCCAAGCGATAGATTTTCGGACCAACACTATTATGATATTGATTGACATGGAATGTGTGTTCTAAATTATGATTATCGAGAATAGAGAACATTATGTATAAAATTATTTTTTCCCTTTTTTCTAAAGTCTTAAAATGAGAATGTTACATTTATTATTAATGAAAAAAAACTCTAACAATGTATAATTAAATGTCACTTAAGTGAATTAGACAAAATATTGATAAATTAAATCCTTAATGGAGAATTATAAAATGGAGAGAGAAGAAGAGAGAGAGAGAGAGAGAGAGAGAGAAAGAGAGAGAAAATAGTGTTGAACAATTTGATGAAGACAAAGCCTCTACCGATGAAGAACTGGCTACTAAAAAACTTTGAGGGAATACTTTGGGATGATTTCCTCACCTTTAAACTATATAATGAATTAGTCGTTAGTAGGTGCCACTTTCTCTTCATGTGGAATAAAAAAATAAAAGCATTGATACAAGTTTTGGGAACACTATTAAGGGTTTTGCATAGGTAGAACTAGAGTTGATGATATCTCTCAATATAATAGATTAATCCTCAAATTTTTGTGAGAGACTCCAAAGTGTCTTCATTGAATGAAAAATGATCTCCTGCTTATTTCTTGACCAATTCTTGAAAATACTAAAGAAGCTCTTTCACAGATGAATGTTCGTTGAGTGGAGGTGACCCAAGCTTCTATACAAATTTGTTGAAATTTCCTAAGATTTTAGATGCATGTTGTCCATATGAATCAAGTTTAAATATGGCATAATTTATCATGTCATAACTAGCACTCATCGCGCAAGACCACATGGGAGAAAAAAAATTAGCAATTAAAGTGAAGACATTATTGGTCACTAAGGAGTGAGAATCAAGGTTGTGGTATTTTTCTTTCTCGGTCCCTTACTTGGTCACTTTCAATCTGGAAGTAGTGGAAATCAAAAACTCAAACAATGAGATAACCTTAGGTAGAAAAAAAATTCCCTTTTAAAGAATATTCTCCACCCACTTGTCATTATCTTTCATGTGTATTGTATATTCGTGTTCCTTCTTGATTACCTCGGGGTCAAAACTAATGATGGGAGAAATGGCCTCTACAAGAGGGGGTGGTACTACATTGGGCTGAAAGAAATGTTGAACATAGGCAGTGAGATTTATCACTTTCTCCTCTAATTTTTCTATCATTTGTTTATTCTCTTCATTTGTAGAAAGCATGTGGGTAAAAGACTCCTTAAAAAGGTGTGCATCTCCTTTATGTGTGGCTTAGCCTAACGAGATGTGGTCAACTCATAATCATCATGAGTAATTTCTTCCATAGGTTTTGTAACTTTTGGCGTGACAAACCTCCATATATTGAGATCTAGAGGATCTATAGAATAAACAAGAGGTCACTTGTGTTTTCATTCTTCACTTGGTTTTCATTATTTTTGTGAAGGATCCAAAGTCATGTACTAAATTTTTTTGCATTATTATTGATTCACTTCTAAGAATCTCTTGCTCTACCAATTCCTTGATGATACCTGCACCACCTTCTCCACCATGTCCTCTAGATGTTCACCAGATAGGTGTGGGATCTTATTCACCTTCATCCCCACTTATTCTTCACTTATTATTCCCTCTCAAACATCCTCCAAAGATTCATTCCACTCTTCATGAGATTCATGTACACTATACACAATAGATTATTCTCTAACTTGCACTCCTCTTCCTCCTGTCCAGTGTCATTACCCTTCACACTCTCCATTCTCTCTGAATATGAACTCTGCACTACCCTCTACTTCTTCTTCACCAGAGACTGCTCCTTAATTTGGGACTTCTACTTCACTAGGTACTTATTCCTATGAGCATAAGTTCTCATGTATGTTCCTTACTCTTGTTCCCATAAGGTGTGAACCACATGCACGATCGGTGTCATGTTTATTGGAGTTTCCTTCCTATATATTTTCTTTGTCTCTATCTTCTTTCTTCCGGTAGGGTCTTTAGGGATAGAGACATTATATTCAACATACACACCTTTCTCAAAATTAGGCCTCAGGTGTATGTACACCATTTTTTCCATTGTGCCTATAAGTGGTAATGACAGGGGCCTTAGCATATGTATGTCATGAGAGACATACTTCTCCACATACACCCGCTTCTAAGGATATACAAGTGTCCTGCGTAGCACATGATGTTCCTGATCTACGTCACTTAGATCAAACATTAGTTTCTTAGCCTCCTTAAACTTGTTAACCACACTCTGAAAATATTGCGTTGTGAAGGAAGAAGGTAATCTACACCATGGGCTCTTGGTGTTATCATTCAATGTGAACCTGTCAATGTAGAAATTCTGGTATACTACAAATTCAGTGTCATCCTTCCCCAAGGATATAAGTTTCTCTAAATTCCTCCACTCTGCTCCAAATTCATTGTGCATCCACTTATACCACTTATCCAAGAACACATTTTATGTAGGTGTCAAAATTTCATAATTATATGCTTGAAGCCTCTTAGCTGGGGAGGGGTTCTCATCAGGGTACTCATAAATGTTGTTATTTGGCCCATCAGGTAGTCCAATCTCTAGAAACACAATGACAAGAATAATATTACCATACATAATTTTATCTCCATCTCACATGGCATTAATGATATCCTCTGCAATGAAGGATGAGATGTTGTAGATGATCCCAACTGAAACCTTCTTGTAAATGTTCAACCATCTCTTGTTCACCTGTGTCCATCGCTCTTGTCCATTCAACTTGGTGAATAGGAATGTGACCATATTCATGAATGGGTCAGTGATCTTGGAAATATCAAAGGCACACACCCACCCTTACTTTATTCATATGCCTTATTTATTTCCTTAACAACCTCATTATTTCCCAAGTCGTCATCCATCGATTCTCCTGTGTAGATAAGTCTGGTGTACTTAGAGGTCAATTGTGGAGTTATGTGCATCCTCCTTCCTACAAAGTAAAAGTAATCTATATGCACACTTAACATAAGCCACTAGTATAATCTTGTAGGCTTCCCAAAAAATGGTCACTCATAGAGTTACAAGATCCCAACCTTCTCCAATTTCCTCTTCAAAGAGTCATCATACACTAGTTTGTCATCTTCTGTTCTTTCTCGTAAAGGGTGAACAAGCACTAATGTCATCTCTTCCTCAGTTGTATTTGTGTTATGGTAATAATCACTTATAACCATTTTACACATGTGATATACCAAATCCATCTCCAATAATACCCCATCTGGGTATTGCATCTCCACATACCATTCTTCATTGAAACTTGTCAATGTGATTGGTTTTCCCTTTCCCTTGCCCTTCTTATTGGGTAAAATGTTTAATCATTTTTTTAGTGTTATTTTATTTTCCGGGTCCTTGTTAATCCTCCCTTGTATCTTGATTTCTTAGTTCTTAATCCCTTGGCTCCAATCGTTCTGCATAAATTCCTCAACAACTTACCCTAGTTTATTAAACCCTAACCTAGAAACACTTTCTTCCACAAGACAACATTAAAACTTGTAGAAATCCTTCCAAACAACCACTTATGTGCCCATATACTCCGTTCCAATCTGGTTCTCAAATATTTCACTTTGCATGCATTTTTTGCAAATTACTCGTAAAGATGCCCTAGTTCACAAGAGATCTTCTACGAGTAAATAGAAGGTGAAAATAATTGACCTCAAATCCCTATTTATAGTTTTCCACTATTTATCACATTAATTTCCATACCACCTACTACTATATTAGTACATTAAATTTGAATTTTTAGAGGGTGTTTTCTCCAGTACGTTTTCTCTAGCATGTTTCCTTTACGCGCCCACTCACACATAACCTCCTCATCCTTCTAGCACGTAAAACTTCATTGACCAAAGACTCCCTTTTTCACACTCTCAGTGCCAAAGTACATCTACCTATGCATATTATACTAAGTATTTTTTTATACCACTTCCTACCTCATGTTTCTCCACATGTTCATTACTGTACATGGAATTCATAAAACTATTTCTTGATACCATTTTATCTCCGAACATTATCACCTCTATTTTTCTGTCCTGGGCCACCAACAACATCACTCTAAATGTGTTCCTCTTGCTGCGCTCTCCACTCCACATTGAAAGTATCCACTATCCTTTACGCATGAAACCTCTTAGATAGTAATTGGTTACTAATGTGAAAATGTGCTTATTCCATAACACACCTAACTAATAGACAAAACATTGCAATGATGAAAGGGAACACATATAAAGGAAAATGCATTAAAGGGAAACCTATGTTAAATGGAAACACATCCTTCTTAAAAACACCAAGAAGACTTATTTATAATAGGGTTTCAACCTACTCCATGTTTAACCTCAAAGTAATATGATAAAACACATAAGGGTAATTGTCATAAGAGGAATACATGTGATTATGTAGATGGTGTGTGTGTGTAGAATGTTGACCAAGATGATTGTATAGAGATTCCCTTTAGCTAGGAGGAAAAACATGTAAGAAAAACAATAAGACCACAAAATAACATTAACAATATATGTTTGTGGACTACCTAGCAAGGGCTAGATCCAGGAAGTGAGGTGCTTCCTATAAGGATTTTAATCCACTTTCAAATATAATATAATGCAAAAAATAACATGAAATAAGTAAATCCTATTATAATGGTATGATTTAGGTGTCTCGTGCTAATACAATAAGTAAATTTAATCTAATAAGAAAAGTTATGATTAAATCGAGAGGGGTGGTAAGTTTTTCTAGGTTTACGATTAATACAGAGGTTGTAGGTGAGGTCCTGGAGAAGTTTGGTAAGGTTATGGGATGTTTGGGAGAAGTTATGAGCTCAATATTATAAGAAAAGTTACTAGTCATAGAGACCAGTATCATTTAGGTGACTGATGATGATACTAGAAAATGATTGATGTTAGTTGGGTGACTGGTGCCAATAGGGGAAATATGGTAGAAATATTAAAAAATGGGTGTTTTGGGTCTCTCTATGATTACATAGAGAGTTGAGAGGGTTCAGGAAGGATGATGTGATTTTTTTTAGGACTCAGAAAGGGTGGTATAGGTTCTTGGACAAGTGAAATGGTTCAGGTTGATGGAATAAGTGCTAAATAGGTGAAAGGTGGTATTTAGGATAAAGAGCATATGAAAGAAGTAAATGAAAGACTTAAAATAAAAACTAGGGATTAACAAATGAGAATGAATTACTTATTTGATAACCTATAGATTTGAAGGTGGTGGTGGTTGATGAGAATTCAGAGATAAAAAAAATATATGGGAATGTGTCCAGTGTTGTGGCAACAGAGCATGTGTGCTTTGTTGTGACGATCTAAAGTTGTGGATGAGATGACTAGATGTTGGTGAAGGTCTAATGGGATTTAGTTTTTATTTTGGTAGCTTGAATGCTCGAGATTTAGAATGCATAATCTTAGGTGAATGAAACAATTGAACAACCCATGAAAAGAGTTATAACTCTTACTTAAGGGTAACCAACAATGATTAGGGAATTGGTGTCGGCCAAGGGAAAACCGATGTCCGTTAGGGAGAAATGGTCAAATTGGCTAAAAATGGCTTGATTGCTCCTAGATTTGGCATGAATCAATTTTGAGTTCCTGGTTAGAAGAGGGATCTAACACTAAATATAGTGGGAGAGAAGTTAAAGAGATAATAGGTCACAATAGTTAGGGTTAGAATAAGTCCTAGTTGGTTAGGGAGTGTAGAGACTTGGTCTTAGTAATTTAATGAGGTTGGATTAGTTCTAGAATAAGGTGGAAATATGAGGTGGATATTAATCTAATTAAAGTAATTAAATTAATAATAGTGTGAGGATGAGGATTAATTCAATTATAGGTGATTAGATTAATATCGATGTGGGGAAGAGGGCCATGGCTAGGTATATGTGTCGAATTGATGAATTGAATGGGGTTAAAGGTCTTGTGACCTAAGTTTGGTGTCTAACTTTGATCCCTTTTTTATGTATCTTGTATTAGTAAGAGACACTGGAAAAAAATATGAGTGGTTTCCCTAGGTATGGTGATGTGATCCCCTTCAAACCAGGAACTGAGGAAGTGATAGGATGAGTCAATGGGTGGTTTGATAAAATGGTAGGTGAAGAAGAAATATAAGGTAGGGTTTGGGCATGGAAAAGGGTTATTTTTAGTGTAGATAATAGGTAGGGGAATTCAAATGCACACATATGTATAGAATGTGACAAGGCACTAGGATGAAGAGCTCACAAACTCTACATCGTGTAAGGTTGATAGTTTATCCAAACAAGGTTGATGTGATCCAGGTATCCAAGGTACAGGATACAGTCTTGAAACACAACCAGGCTACGTGGAGTAATAGGAATTTGGTGGGTTCTATATCACTAATAGGTTTGTTCAGGTAAATATAAACATCACGACATAAGGCAAGGAAAGTTTTTTAGGAAAAACAACATGATTAGCATCATCGCAAGGTATAGAGAGTATGCGAATTCGAGTGTCAAATGGGTGAGGTTGGATTGGGTAAATAGATAATGTCGTAGGATATGATAAGGTAGAGGAAAAAACATGCCCCAAATGATAGTGTGATCAGGTTTAAGGCAATAAGGAAATTAGGTGGGGTTATAAGGATAGGTGAAAGCTTGGGTAGCAAGAAAATGGTTTCGAGTAGCAGAAATTGAGGGTAAATTAAGTATAGGTTATTTAGAAAGGATGAGGGAAAATAATGGTGGATCTAACCTCCAAGGGTCCCATGCAATATAAGTGATACCTATATAGCCCTTGCAAAAGGGGCCTCAGGCCAATGTAGTTCTCCCATAGGATAGGGAATAATAACATGAGGTAGGTGAGTAGGTTGGTGAGTTTATGTATGGTTAAATTGGCAAGGTAAGTTAGACATGGTTTTGTTTAAGTCATTTAGTTATGGTTGTTTCTAGGTTTATTAGGCATGGTTGTGTCGAGTTTGATTAGGCATGGTTATGTCTAGGTTGATTAGGCATGGTTGTGTCTAGGTTGATTAGACATGGTATAATGTGTAAGAGGAGTTAATTAAAGTAGATGATGAATGTAAATGTAGGAGAAAGGAGAATAAATCCTATAAACTAAGTGTCAAAGATCTTTTCCTCTGTAGAAGAATCAATAAGTATGTAAAGGGGTGAATGGTAAAAAATGGCAAAATTCTCCATAAGTGGAAAGAACCATTATGAACATACCAAATATAGGCTTATGAACTTGAGCCCCTAAAGGTATTTCATGATTGAAATTTATAAGGGTGAATGAAGTCGTGTGATCACTAAGTGTCGTATGTACATCACATTCGTTGAGTAGGTAGAAGAAAAAAAATAGAAGTAAGGTGGGGTGGAGTGGTTTGTTTAGCATAATCTTGTTGTGGGACAACAAGAACCTTCTGCAAGATACCCAAAACCAAAATATTAAAGTCCATGACAAAATAAATTTTATTTTTCTTGAATTTTTTGTATTTTTTTTCTTTTGGTTTATAGACCGATCGATGTGGGAATTCTATATGGGATGAGTATATTATCTCCTTGAGGAATTTGTGAAGTTGATCGATGTGGGAAGCTTCAGAATAATTTTTATTTTATTTTTATAGAAATAGTCTTCTTTTTGGATAGACTATATACAATAAGGATAAATTTTTATAGTTGTCCTTCATGGGAGGAGTCTATTTATACCAACCAGATAGAAAGATTGATTTCTTTTTTGAGGGAGTCATCTATTTATAAAAATTTTGACTCAAGGAGTTGAATTTGAATATCCTATAATATATTTTCTTTTTATTAGACTTTTAGGTCATGGACAAGACTATAAAGGAATATAGGCTTCTTTTATTAAGGAAAAAACAATAGCACACAAAGTTTAACTATGAAAGAGATGTTTTAAGTGATGAACGACCATGGGATTACATCCTGAAAAGAATTAAAAAGTATCCATGAGAATCATGCCATGAGTAGAGTTGTGGTACTCATATTAAAGACAAGGCTGAAAGGTGAAGGATAATCACACAATCCTGGTTTAGTCATTGGTCCTTAAAATAGGTAGATGGGAGGCAAAGGTTACCAAAGGAATAAGTGTGTAATAGAAAAACGTGATGTAGTACTTAGTTCAATAGTATAATGGTCAAAGATGCAAGGCATTGAGGGGCTCAAGTTTAGGTTTACCTTCAAGAGAATATTAACAATAAACACTTGATTCATAGGTATGAGTGAAGATATAGGGTCTAAGCCAATTAGGATCAATCTTACCCCATTTACTTTTCTCAACTTTGGTTACATGTTTATTTTCCTTCAGGACAATGTCAACGACCTTGAAGGTCCGTTCATTGGTACATTTTTCATAGGCACATTTGATATGTTTTTGGTAGATTTGAAGGTGATAGAGAGCATTTAAACGACATTCATCTAGAAGATCAAGTTGGGCCAAATGGTCTTGGAAAAAGTCTTCATCATTGAGCATGTCTTTGAGTGAGATATGAAGAGATGGAATTTGAATTTTGAGAGGCATAACGTCCTCTATACTGTAGACCATAAAAAAAGGTGTGGCAGCAGTTGAGGTGCAAATATTAGTGCGATAATCCCATAAGGTGAAAGGAATGTGCATGTGCCAAGCCTTACTAGTATCATCAACCAATTTCATAAGATTTTTATTAAGGTTTTTGTTAGTCAATTTGGCTTGGCCATTTGTTTGAGGATAGTAAGGTAAAGAAAAAATAAGTTGAATGTCAAAGGTGTCACATTGTTTGCGTATGGTTTTGTTTTTGAATTATTTTCTATTGTCAGTGATAAGGTAATGAGGAACACCAAAATAAAAAATGATGTGATGGATGATGAATTCATATATTTTCTAGGCTTTGGTAAAAATGAGAGGTATGAATTCCACCCATTTAGTGTAGTATTTAGTTGTTGTGATGATCCCTTGGTGACGTTGAGAAGAATGAGAGTTGATCTCTCTAACAATATATAAACCCCATTAAGAGAAAGGCCAAAAGTCCCTGACAACTTATAAGGTGTGAATTGGGGTGTAGTGAAGGTTAGCTTACTGATAACACTTTAGGAAACATTTGACATAGTCGTAACAATATTTGTTAAGGGTTGGATAGTAATAGCTGATTTGAAGAATATGTTTGGCAATAATGCGACCAATGAAATTTCCCCCACAAATCTTGTCATGGATTTATTTAACGGCGTAAGAAATTTAATAATAATTGAGGCACTGTAAGAGGATACCATCAAAGCCACATTTGTATAGAAGATCCCCCATGATGATGTAACAAGATACCTTTTAACAAAAGTCTCACTTATCATTACGAGTGAGGTGTGGAGGTAGGATTGAAAAGGAGAGGTAGTCAGTGTACTACTTATACCAAATATTACATGGATCGGTTTTGACTCATCCCACAAAGTGTATGTCATTGAAGAGATAAGAAGGTTCCTATAACCATTGTACTCTAAAAAATTATTTTAGAGTCTGGAGGTGAGGAAGGTATTTGTGAGATGAGGAAAGCCATGGTATCCACGAATTTATTAGTGGATCACAGAACAGTTTGAATGTCATAATTGTCAAAGGTAATCAAAAGCATGTCGACGTGATGCTTATAGTTTTGAAGTATTTCATTACAACATTGGTATAAACCATTGACTTGGTTGACGACCACTTGAGAATCAACAAAGATATTAAGGGTCTTAACATCTAGGGAAATGGTAGTTTAGAGACCTAACATGATTGCTTCATATTCAGCCACGTTATTGGTATAATCAAAGTCGAGTTTAAAAGATAAAGGCATAGGCTCACCATCAAGAGGAATGAGAATGACCCTTGTGTGACCCCCACACTGACATTTAGAACCATCAAAGAATAAGGTCCTCTAGTAAATAGTGTCATCAAGGGAGAGGTTAGCAATGGATTCCTCAAGGAAATCAAAGTTAGAAGATTGATTTCTGGAAAGAGGTGCATCTACAAGTTGGTTTATAGTGGTTTTTCCTTTGACAAAATTTTGATGAATGAATTTGAGATCTAGTTCTGCAAGGAGCATGAGCTAATGTGTGACACATTGGTGTTGGAAAGGTTTAACATACATGTAATGCAAGGGGTTAGTGTTAGTGACAATGAAGTTCTTGTGGTTGAGTAGGTAATGGAAAATTTTGGTGGCGATGAAGACTAGGGCTAGGAAACATAATTTTTAACATGACTATATCTAGTCTCATATGATATAATAAATTCCCTGCTCCCTATGATGTTCATCACAATGAGTGAGCATGACACCCGAGGGATGTTCGGTGGAAAAAATGTAGAGGTAAAATGGTTTGTCATCCTTTGGTGGGATGAACATTGGTGGCTGAAGGAGGTATTCCTTTAATGCTTCAAAAGCTTTATGGAAGTCATCATCCCAATTGAAGGAAACATCATTTATAAAAATATGATGAAAAGGGTGACATTAGTTGAAAATATGAGAAATAAAGCACCTAATAGATTGTAACTTGCCTTACAAAATACAAATTTGTCAAAGGTTAGTAGGGGGAGGCATATAAGGAATAGCCTTGATTTTAGCAAGATTACCTTCAATACCTCACAAGAGATGATGAAACCAAAGAGTTTTCTAGAAAGGATGGTGAAGACACACTTCTTTGGTTGAAGGTGAACGCGATATTTGATAAGATGATCAAATATGACTTTAAGAACTGTGAGGTGTTCAGGTGGAGGCTTAGACTTAGCAAGAAGGTCATAAACATAATCTTCCAAAATTTCATGCATGATGTCATGGAAGATATAGGTCATGGAATGTTGATATATGGAAACAACATTTTTAAGGCCAAAGGGCATGAAATGATAACAAAAGGTCCCCTAAGGGGTGATGAAGCTAGTTTTGTGTTGATATTATAGCGTGAGTAATATTTGGTAATAACCCGAGAAACCATCCATGAGTGATAACATCTCATGGCCAACGGTGAGATCAACTAGTTTGTCAATACTAGGTATATGATAGTCATCTTTGGGGCAAGCAAGGTTAAGGTCATGAAAATATGTGCAAATGCAAAGTCCCCCTATAACTTTGGTGACAAGAACGATGTTAGAAATCCATTTGAAATAATCAATGGGTAGATTAAAAGAAACAAAAAAGAGGCATTGGAGTTCTTTTTTCATGAGAAGGGTGATGCAAGGATGTATTGTTTTGCAGATTTGTTTAACATGTTTAGCATTAGGAATAGTTATGATATTTTGGACCATGATATTTGGGTCAATACCAGGAATATCAACGTAATACCAAGAAAAAGCGGTGTTATAATCTCAAAGGAAAGAGGTGAAGGCTTCCTGTTTAGCAGAATTTAAAGATTGGCCTATCTTTAGAATGTGGGGGTAATCATGAGTGTGAATGTTGATCTCTATGGTTAATTCATTCAACATGGTTTATGTCTCAGAAGGTAATGACTAGTGAATGTAAGAATCTACCACTCCTAGATAGGTGAGAATGTAATCATTATCTTGACATTGAAGGACATTTATAGAAGGTTTGTTGTCATCGATCATGTCAGGATAAAGGAAAGGAAGGGAAGAAGGAGCCTCACCATCACAATGATAGTTCTGAGGTCCCAAGGAAATTATTTTCATGCAAAAAACGTTAATAGGGATGGATTCTAGATCCATGGACTCCATGGGTGAAGGTGGGGGTGGTAGGTAATGAGGTACAGAAGGTGGTTCTTCCTCTACAAGGTTGACTCTAGCTTTCTTAGAAGTAGGTGGTTCAATGAATATAATACTATTGAGGTATTTATGTGTGCGGGTAGTGTAAGGAATAACTATGTGATGACCTTAATCATAAAGACCAAATCTAAATCCTTTCCAAGAACAATGATGAAGAAAAGTGTGGGTGAAACGATGGTTGGTGAGGTAACGGAAGTCGGAGGAAAAGGGTTGTGTCTGAGTAGGTGGTTTGGGTGAATAGGAAGAAGTATCAAGTCCCTTGAATGTCAATTTGGTGCAAAGCTGAGGAGGATAGTATGGAAAGGTTTCTCCTATTTGATGATCATAATGCGGGTGTTGATGAATATTTCTTTATTCTTGAGGAGTTTGGAACGTGTCAATGTTGTACAAGTGATACTTCCCTAGGGTAAGGCATTGAAAAATACATTCTAAAGGGCTAGAAGTTGATACTTGGGTGGAGTGAATGGATAAGCTATTTGAAGTTTAAGAAGAAGGATTGGAAAATGGGTTAAATTTTGAAGCTATGGCAACAATGGGGAGAGATGAGCTAGTTGATGAAGGAGTAGTAGCAGAAGTGGTAGATGAAGTAGTGGAATAAGATGAGGTAGAAATAGTAGATGAGGTAGCAACAGTAGTAGATGAGGCAGTTGCAATAGTAGATGAAATATTAGTGGTAGTAGATGCCTTAACTTGGATAAGGACATCATCGGGTTGATACAACATGTTGTAGGTTTTGAAAGGTGAAGGACCTACTTGAATATTGTAAGGATGTCGTTGATATTCAAACTTGATACAATGGTGAAGATTCAAAGGTACACACCCCATGGCATAGATCCAAGATCGGGCAAGTAACATGTTATATTGGAATTCCCCTTCAAGAACATAGAACAATTACGTAGTGGCATGGTGACCCATGTGAATGTGGAGGATGACGATGCTGAGAGTAGAAATCAAAGCATCGTTGAAAGAATGCAACATAACTGGGTTATTATGCATCCAATTGGTAGGTATATGCATTTATTTGTATGTACAAGAGAATAAAATATTAATACTCACACCTCCATTGATCATAACGTGTCAGATGCGAGTATCCTCAATGTGGATGGAGATGAAGAGGGTGGGATCATGATCATCTACATGATGAGAAGAAAAATCCAAGTTAGAGAAACTAACAATAGAAATTTGGTGAGTGGTTTTTGAAATAGTGGTTTTAGGTGAAGCAGTGAGGGAGGATACATGATGAGGTGTGAATATGGTGGCAACAGGTGTAGGTTCATTTGATATGGAACCTCAATAAGATTGTAGGATCTTCAAGGATGAGCCTCACGATGAGACTCATAGGTTTGGATGAGGTCATATAAGAGAAATTTTAAGAGGATATTGATGAAGTTGTTTTATCATGGTATGATGTGCGAACTCCATCAAAAATTGGATAGGCCAACCCATATATGGTTACCTTGGGTGCAGGTGTAGATGGAATGGTAGGTAAAGGTGTACACTGGATGGGTTATCATATCTTCTCTTTTTCATTTGTCCTTTTATGTGCTTGAGTGAGAAACGTCAAACCATATTAATTTGAGGAAAATAGGAGACGTGTGTCATGAAAGCTATAATGGACAGGAGGGACAAAAAACTAAGTGCAAGATAAGAGCCCTGTGAAATGAGTATGGCACATTAGAACTATGGAGGGGGTTGTGCATAGCTCTCTGATTACAAACCATATTGATCTTAAAGGTTAGAGGAGGAAAACAGGGCTGTGGAGGTGGAGGTGAAGGTGGTTGAATAGATATAGGGAGAGGTTGTGTGGCGAAAGGAAGATATGGGATGGGCTCTTCATCCAAAATTTCATCTTCGTCAAAGAGAGTTTCAAAAAGAACACATTTGAAGAATAATATTTTTAAGGGCCTTACAATTTTCAACATCATGTCTTGGCACACGATGATAGTTTCAAATCTTGGTATCGTCAAACCCTTCTGGTTAAAGTTTAAGTTGGTCGTAAGGCCTGAGAGGTGGAAATGTAATGACAAAGGTATCTACAAGGTTAGCAAGGATGTTAGTGTAAGACCATGATAAGGGATCAAAATTAGAAGTGAGTGTGGATTTGGATGGAGGTTTGGGTAACTTATGTGGAAGTGGTATTGCTTGAGATGGAACAGGTTTGGATAGAGTCATGCATAGCTTCTATGGAAGAGGTTCTACTAAATGTGGAGTTGGAGGTTGAGTAAATTTAAGGACCTTTTTGGTAGGTAGTGTTGTTTTGGGATTGGGTTGCACCTTCTTTGGTAAAGTTTTTGGGTGAGCACGTGAAGTAGAAGGGAATGTCGAAGATGCAAGTGGAAGGGTCAACCATAGTGAGAGTGGAGGTACGGTGAAGGTAGTGGTAGAGGGTAAAGGTGTGGGTTATGATGAAGGCATGGGAAGTGGAGAAGGTATGAGAGATGGAAAATGCATAGGTAATGAAAAAGTCTTGGGTGGGATGGAATATTGCGGGAAGGATGTAGGTTGTTTCATTTTAAGTTTACTTAGGTAAGAAGGTTTCTTGACCAAGGTTGATGGATGAGGACCTAAGATGGATAGAAGTGGTGAAGGTGAAAGAGGAGTGGGAGAAACTAGGGTAAGAATCCTAAGAGGATGTTTCTTCCTCTTATGTGGGGGGAATAGGTCTGGTGATAGTTTGGGAGTAGGTGGCTAAATCGATCTTCATAGGAGGATGGATTAGACTCAATGTTGGTGCAACCCCCAATGTAGTGATAGGTTTGGGAATAGGTGAAGGTATGGGTGTATATAGAGGTTGGGATATAGGTGTTTTTTGGGGTAATGGTAAAGGGTTGGGTATAGGTGAGGCCAATGCAAAAGAAGATACTATAACCGGCTCATGTGTGATATATTTAGTTGTCTTGGACACTTTAAGATAAATCGTTAAAGTATCTACAAACAACATTTGAATTTGAGTTGAGATGGGAAGTCGAAGGCATCCCCAAAGCATGGATTAGTCAACATACTTCAAGTGATCAACCAAATGTGAGTATGGTGTAGAAGTGGAGGGGGATGATAATGATTTGGTATTAATCCCTATAAATAAATCTAACATCTGTAAGATAGGGAAATTTTTGGCTTCAGACTCTGTGGGTGGAAGAGACAATAGAAAAACAACAATGTCTTTAAAATCCAGTAGGGAATTGTTTCCAACATGAAGAGGATATACTAGTGGATCCTCTATGGGTAGAGGAGGGAGTAAGGTAGAAGGTATATGATCTTATTTTGGTGAAGAATAAGGTAAGTTGGGCTCCTTCATGGGTAGAAGAGTGAGTAATACAAATTATTTTACAGGTAGAGAAATGAGTGGGGTATATTCAGTCATAGATGAAGGGATAGATGAAGTGGGCTACTTGGTAGATGAAACAATAGATAAGGTCAAATAGTTTGTGGGTAGAGGAGAGGATGATGTAGACTCCTCCATTGGTAAAGGAGTGGATGAAATAGGTTCCTTTATAGGGGGAGGAGCTTATGTAAGATTTTTCTCAATATATGGGATGGAAGGAAATTTAGTAGAATGGGATGCTATGATATCAAAAATGGCATGAACCTCTCGAACGTTGGTATCATTTGTTGAGGTTTATCTAGCTTAGTTGGATGATGGGGTTTTATTTGGAAATTTATTCTTAAATATACGGAGTTTTGGTTATCTGGTGCATTGGGGTTATCCAAGACAAGATTTCCATTATCAAACATCTCCTGGAGGATGTTTTTAAAATTTATGCAATTAACATCACTATGACCTCTGAAAAAATGATGGTTATACTAATTGTTATCTTTGTACCATATAGGAACAAAAAAGGAAGGTTTAAGACTAGTATGTAGTTTGACATGTGGAAGAGTTATGGCCCCTGCATTTAACAACTTTTCCAAAACTGAGGAGTAAGGTTTTCCTATGGGAGTATATCATCTTTGTTTATGCCTATACTCAAAATTATGAATAGGAGAAATATTAGAAGAGGGTTTTGATTGGTTTGATGGATGAGAGAGAGCATCTTTTAGGACCACCACATTGGCGGATATTTTGGGCTTTGAATGACTAGTTTGTGGTTTGGAAAAACAACAAGAGTCATTTTATTTTAATGGAGAAATCTCGTTGCGCAATTGTAATTTATTCTCTTTGATAGCATGGATTTCAAGTTTTTGGGCCATAGTGAATGCCTCATCAAATGTTCAAAAGGTCTAAACTTAGAGATTTGGAGAGATATTTCTGGCACAAGCTCTAGTAAACAAATCTATTAGTTTGGTTTGAGATGATTGGAAAGTGAGTTGGTTAATAAGGTTCTGCCAACACGTGAAAAAATATGTGATAGAATCGTCTTCATCTTCGTGTATTGAATACATGATGGTCATGGTAACCTTATTGACAATGTTAATGGAGAAGTGATCGAGAAAGGCTTGGGGTAATTGATTGAATGAGAATATAGAGTGTCTAGGTAAAGCACTATACCAGTCTAAGGTAGGTCATGTCAAGGAAATTTTGAAATTTTAAAGAAGCAAACATCATCATGAGAAATTAGATAACATACATGTTTAAAATATCACAAGTTTTGTTTACAGATCTTCCTTGCTATTAAACTGGTTGAACTTTGAAATTTCCCAATGTGTGGGATAAGGATAAATTGGAATAGAAGAGTGAATAGTCTCATTACAAATCTTGTCGTAAGTCAGAGAATTCAAGGATCTGGAAATAGATTATTCTGGGGTCTGCATATTTTCCATCATTATCTTGATCAAATATGTGGTCAGATTAGATTGTGATGCATGTCTCGTGGTATAATGAGGTGGATACGATGTAGAAGGGACACTACTATATGGAGATTCCATGTAAGAAAACTGAGAAGGGGGGATATAAGTGACGCGTGGTGGTTGAGATGAGGTATATGTGGGAGGTACTTGTGCAGATATCCTTGTAGTGATAAGTGAAAGAGTAACAGGTACATACATGACAAGACTTTAAAAAGGGTTTGACGTAACTGAAGGTTGTGACGTAATAGTAATTGATAATGTTGGAATCCCTACAGTAGGATCCATAGATGATGGCATGGTGGAATTTGTAGGTGTGATAGATGTCGAAGGTGTGACATGTGTTGAAGGTGTGACATATACAAAAGATTTGGGGTCAATATGAGAAATGACTAGATGTGATGTGGAAGCGGGTAATGCTACACTAGTAGTATCTAATACAGAATTGGGGTGAGAGTGGGAGGAATGGAGATAGGCATCCCATAAATGAGTTATCTTGACGAGTCACGGGTGAATGAATGGGTTAGTTAATACTACAAGAGGGTGGGATTGTGATCAAGAAGTTTTGGAAACTCCTCGTCACCTTCATGTATAACAATATGAGAGGTGGGGTCCATGGGTGAAGATATAGAAGGTGGATAAGGACTAGGAGGTAATGGTTGACAGCTAGCGTAAAACACAAGGGAGTTGGCTTTTCTTCTAATCAAAACCATGTGAATAGCCATAGAAAAGGTAATATAAGTTCTATAGATGGTATAAATACACAAATAAAGAAGATAGAAGGAACTTTTTAAATAGAAATTGGTCCTTGTTTTGACGATAAAATTAAAACATAGAGACTGATTCTAGTAGGGTAACTAATGCCGGTAAAAATAAGTAACAAATACTGGTTGATGAGCCTATGTTGGTTATTGTGAATGAATGAAAGATTTATAAATCGGGAGATGAAGAATGTAAATTAGGTGGACCTAAACACTGTTAATGGTAACTGAGATTCAGAAATTTGATAAATGATAGAAATAGGTTATAGAAAATATCTTGATGTCAATTGATTACTATTTTGGGAAAAATAACAAAAACATCTAGGAAATGATGTCAGTTAGTCAACTGATGCTAGTATGAAGAGGTAACCGATGTTGATCACTGGAATAATGCAAATTACTATGAAATTTGAGAAAATGATGAAAATTTTAATTTTAGGTGATTAAGTCAAATGAAAACACCAACCTAGAAACTGAGAATGGAAGTGATGATTCCTAACACACCCATAATGAAGTGGAATACACCAATTATGATGGTGCGTTGTGAAGGATAATAAAAATAAGGAGAAACAACCTCACACCTCAAAACACAATTAAAGTAGAAAATAACAAACACATAAAATCCTATGCTTCAAATTTTAATGTTATCTGGCTTATGCCATTTAAAATTGATTATGATTGTAATGGATTTTTTGGTCAATGAGGGTACCCTATAAGCATTCTATGGTTAGTTTTAGGAGATTTTTTGATAAAGGGACCTAATATACCTTTCAGTACGTGTGGTACAACTCTGATCTTGTAATGCCTCTAACATGGTTGATATCTATGATGACTTCTAAACTCAAAGTTGCAAATGTTGATATATGATTCTTTTTTGAAGATGGTATACTCTTATGAACTAAGTAATCATGTTTGATGTAGATAATAGGTTATCTTATGGAAATAGATAAAATCATGCCATGTCTATTCTAGAATTAGAATGAAGTATTTCATTTATTCTTATGTTGAATGTTCACTACATGTGGATAGAAGAAATTGATTCATCTTAAATTTGTTCATAGTATTTATTACATCTAAACTTGTGCTTCATTCTTTATGGTTTATGATTCAGGATATCTATACCTTGGATCAATTTCATTAATCCAATCCATGCTCTTGATTTTATGACATCAAGGTCATCTTGACCGATTTGGGTAGAATATTGGATTTTTGAACCCATGATATCATGGGACCACTGTTACCTTTGTTTCTCACGTCCTTCTTATTTGATACATGAATGTCATTTTGATTATTTTTTATGGTTAGATTTAATTGAAAATTTTAATAATTGTTAAGGGAACCTAATCAAATCTAAGTTCCTAAGTTGTAATGTTATCCTAATTTAAACTAGATGATATTATTATGTTGGTTGTTTATTAGAAAGGGAAACCTAGACTAAACTAATAAACTAACCTAAGGACCTAAGTCGGTTTCTAATCTATTGTTTGTAAACCTAATATAAGACATGGACTAACCTAAAGGGATGACATAGACAATATATAAAGGGATGTCAGTGGCACCAATCTCTAAATATTTGAGAGGATTAAATGGGGCTTTAAACACTTTGTTGCCACCAATTTTGGCAAGTGCCTGAAAGGTTAGTGGAGGCTGAGTTGGCACCTCTGCTAAATTATTAGTTGCATGGAATTTTAAAATTGGTAATAGAAAAACATGAGTTTCCAAAGGCAAGAGATAAGTAAGAACTTTATCATTCTTATTTTCATTAATTGATCTTAGCAATTGTAAAAAATATCCTAGGATATAGGGGAAGTTGGAAGAAAATATGGTTTTTAGTTTTTCATTGTTCATTTGGTTTTTGGTGAGCCTGTAGCTCTACCTGTGGTTTTTAATTTTTGAACCTTGAGTTCAAATATGTGCATGCTTATTTTTCCTTGCATGGCGGTGATGGTAACTGGAATTAAGAGAGGAAGTTATAAGAAGAAGGAAAAGAAAGTTTAAAATCTTGGTCTTTGGCATTTTCATGGAAATTTTCTATCCAGGCTCTACTTGAAAATTTGCAATAAGGAATAAAAGAAAGGATCTCTATCATGCATGATGGGCCCTATCTTTGTAAGTCTTATTTTTTTATTTAAATGTATTTATTAAAAGAAGTCTTCTCTTTTTGAAACTTTCTGGTTCTAGTTTTTTGTTTCTTATCCTTTCTCCCATGGCGTTTCGACTTGGGTTCGTGGATTATTTATGATGTTGATTGTGTTATATTATTGTGAATCTAGGTTATTTTGTTTGAACAAAAAATGTGGTAACTTATTTGCACATGAACCTTCTTTGGCATTGAAATGAATATGAGTTTGTTTCTTTGTTAAATGGATACCTGAAGTGGGTATTGTGTATGCATTAATACTAGCTTGTTTTGTTGAAATTTGTAGATTTTGGCTTGAGTGCTCTTGTTATTATTTTTAATTGGATACTAACTTTTTAGGATACTTCGCCTCATAGTTAAGATTTACGCCTGTGACTTGAGGAAAATTTTGTTTTCCATTTTGGTCTATTTGCTTGCTGATGGCAGTGGGGACCAGCTATTTTTTATTCGAATTATTTTGTGACTATATTTTCATTACTTGCATGCAATATCCCGCTTGTTTAGATCTAGGATATGCTTGTTCTAGGTTCTTCCCCAAATGGAAACCATATCAAATATTTTCTTCTTTTGTAGAACCTTATTTGGGTGATTGTATCACTCGAAAGAAAGCAAACAGGAAAGTATGCCTGTGGAATGTTTTGGTTCTATTCTTTTCATTTGAATCATATTTTTTAAACCCATTATGGGCTTGTTGGTTTCTTAGTAGATCTTGTTGATCTTAGAAAGTATACAAGGAATGTTGATCTTGGGTAAGTCATTTAGTTGAATGGATATTGTTCTTATGCTCTCTCTCTACTTTCTTTGTTTGGTTAGTTACAACCTTATCAGGTGAACCAGTATAGTAGCTAAGAATGATTGTTTTCTCCTTATTTTCTTTGTTTTTGAGTTACTTGGAACTTAAACCCTTGTTAGGTTTGGCTTGTTCAAATCCAAGTCATAAATATTAAGTTGGTTTCATATTCTGGTGTTCTGGTTAAACCTTGCTTTCCTTTCTTGAAGCGAAGTATTTTTCATCTAATGGAATATCGTTTAAGATTTTTTCTAAATTTTGAGTTTGTTGAACTTGGAATTATGTGGGTGTATATCACCATTATTTTCTTGTTTGCATTTCATACTATCTTGAACCTTGTGTTAATCATGGTGTATTCTTGACTGTGATTTTTTTGGGTTTCTTGTATGACTTCCTTTAGGATGGTGGGAGTCTTATGCTATTATGAAATGTGTGGTTTCATTGAAATTATTTATCTCATTTCATTAATTTGAATGTAATCCTTTGATAGGAATGGAACCTTGTGTAAGGTTTTAAGTGAATTTTATTTCTCTTACTGTAGCTTTTGGAAACATTAAATATCAAGTTTTTGACACTTAAGGGACTACATGGTGTTTTCTAGGACTATTGTTTTGAGTTTAAACTTAGAATGGATTGCATACCTTTAAGGAAACTTATGTAGATATGGTTGTTTTGGGAAGCCTAACTGTTAGTTATGTATTGCTCGTTTAAGATCCAGAATCTGAAATAAATTCATGTTTTTCAGGGAACCTTATACCATGAGTTATGTTGGTCTTAATTTGTTGATTGGAAACTCTTTGAATCTTATTGAATCATAAATTATAATACATGTTGATAAATTTTGAATAATAAAACAAAATACTTAGTATAGAATGCTAGTTGTTTATATCATTGTACTTCTTCTTGAATAAGCAATAAGTTGAGTTGTGGAGCTTAAGATAGAAGCTTATTTGATAAGTAAATATTAAGTTAGAAATATGAATTTAGTTATTTCTTAAATATTGTTGTTTATATGACAAGCATGTTTTACTAAGTTCCTATTTGTGTTGAGATAGAATTAATTAAGTTGATTTAATTAGTTCTTACTTAAACATTTATTATTGTAGATCTACGATCTTTCTCTCTCCTTATTGGTTTGTTATATTTTCTAAAGTATTTTTTTAATCTTAATTTGTGATTTTGGAATTGTTTCATTAACATCAGGGTTCCTTTTATGAAACAATTAGATAAAAGAACATCATTTTAATGTTATAGCATTTATCATGCTCAGTTCATATGAACTAACTCATGCTAACAATTTTGCAGATGGATTTCATAAAAGATGAATAGAGAATGACATATAGAAATTTACATCTATTTTACTAAAGAAATTGTCTCTTTATTATGATGATTATGTAGCGACATTACTTGAGATGTAATTTTGTTGGAAAAATAAGATGTATTAAAACTAGTTTTATATTGATGCAATGACATTTTGTAATACTTGAAATATTCCTAAGTTCATTGAGTGGGTCACACCCTTTTTGATAAATAAATGGCTTTGATGATTGTTGATTAGTACTTTATTTATGATAATTTCATTGGGATAAATTGTGATTTATTACTAAGTAATATCATGCATGATGGGGGTAATTTGGATATGCATGTGATATAGGATATAGATATTATAATATATAAAACTCTTGATTTAAGGATCTATTCTAATAGTTGATCTATTTTTAAGTAAAAGACCACAACTAAGTTGATACTCTTAAATAGATCCTTAAATAGTAAAAAGGGAACATGCTAAATTATATAAATGAGAATAAATTATTTGTTGTGTCTAAGCATATGTGATATGTTTTCATAATTAGGACATTAGTTATTGTTAAAGGAAAAGAGATATTTTCCTTCTAATTAAATAATTAGATTTAATTGAGAAGTTGTTAGGTGTTATGATTAAATTATGAGGATGGTGGGTTGTGTTTTCTATAAGACGATTTCTACAATTGAAATAGGAATGCTTAAAAAGGATAATAAAAGGATTTATAGTTCAAATTTATGAATTCTAAAATAACAATTCAATAAGCTGGTTACAAGATAAAATTGAAGTAAAAATTAAGTTTTGATCACACTAACATAACACTAAATTCAGTCATAGCGACATATGAAATAGAAAGATAAGATTAAGATAAACGTAAGCATGAATTTAGAATGGTTAGGAAAGTAGATTTTATCTGCATACCTACCTCTTGTGTAATTTACACCTTGTAACCTTCTTAGGTTAAATGATGCTTAGTTGACCCTTAAAAGTATTGTTACCATTAACCTACAAGATAATGATTAATTGGGTTAATAAACTTATAATCTTAAGTATGTTCATCTAGTTAAGGAAACTCAGATTGGATGTCAGAACATAGAAACTATGACATAGTACCTTCATAATGGAAGTGTTCATTACAAGGATACTATGATGCAACTTGTTATGCCTCAACACCCCACTTAGTTTGATTAACTCGATTGACATAAGTGTAAGAGTGGATCACAGTCCCACCCTAAATAGAGATAGAAACGTGATCTAGTGTTGAGGTCAACTCATGTTGACTTAGGGTAACTAGACACACCCAATCAACATAAGTCAATTGAGTATGTCTATGTATCCTTAGTCACCATGAGTAGTCTTCCACACTAGTGCATGTTGCTACCCTTATCTAGTGTGAAACCTTGAATCAGATTGAGTTGACAGAAAGTCAAGAAAGACCATTCCAGATAATAGAAAAAGTATGATGAAGGACATATTCCTTTCGAAGAGTATGTCATCTTGGAATGTAAACATGGTAAACATGTTTAAAATTTTTGGCCAAAGTATCACAAGTTATTGGTTGCGTTGTCCTATGTCACCTAGTCTAAGATTTGTGATTTTAGATGAATATTAGTAACATATATTTAGATAGGATTCTTAGACAGAACACTTGGGTACCCCTAAAAGGCTAAAGGAACCAAGTATACATAGTATACACATTATTAAGTTAACATGAGAGATCAATTTAATACCAAGTCATGGAATGAGAGATCGGTGTCTCACCGAGTCATTTACAACTACATACAGTTTTCTGTTATGAGATGGATTGGAAATGGAATGTGTGTTCTAAATTATATTAATTTAGAATAGAGAAAATTATGAAAAAAATTAATTTTTTTCCTTGTTTCTAAAGTCTTAAAATGAGGATGTTACATCTTGGTATCAGAGCTGAAGGTTATAGCTCTTGGACCTATTGAGTCCATATCTGATAAAAAATTAATTTTCTTGTTAACAGAAAATGGTTAGAACAAGGGGAGGTGCTGCAAATAACCCACCTCCAGGTGGAGAGGAAGCTACCACACAAAAAATTGATGAGATTCTCGTTTCCCTGTTAGACACAAGAGATCATCTAGCTATACATGAACAACAAGTTATGGGTAATGAGGAGGAAGAAGATTCTGGTAATGAAAATCAATCACCTCCGGGGAATAAAGCCAATGCTAGAAATTTGTGCATTAATAATAACAATGTAGGAGATAACAATTTTGTGAATGTCAATAATAATGTTGTGAATGCAAATGCAAATGTACCCAATCAACCTGAAATTAAAAAAGGTAAGATTAGTAGCTAAACTCACAAATGACATAAATAGGATAATTCCACCAAATTTTTATGGCACTACATTGGGGGATGGATTTGAGAACTGGCTTGGAAAAATGGAGAAGTACTTTGCAATAAGGAACTTCTCAGAGGAAACAAAATTTGTATGGGGAGCTATCAGCTTTCCCATGAGGCATCCTCTTGGTGGGACATCCATAAACCTAAATTAAACATTGATGAATCAAGAATCACTTGGGATCAGTTTAAGAGATAATTTAGGCAACGCTGGCTAACATAATTCTATTATGATTAGAAGATGAAAAAATTTCAAAATTTAATTAAAGGAAAATTAACTGTAACTGAGTACAGGGAAAGGTTTAAATTCCTTAAGTGTGTCCCTTAGTATCAAATTGATGATAAGTTTAGGATACATAAGTTTATATGGGATTGAATCATATCATTTGGGGTGGAGTAAATGTTCATAGACCAACCATCATGGAAAGAGTTGTTGAAAAATATATTCGGCATTAACATAAATTAAAAGTAATTTTTTCCCAAAAGGAAGAGAATCGTAAGAAAATTCCTAATTATTCTTCATCTCTTGCACCCAAAAATGGGGCATGGAAAAATTTTGGTGCCAAAAATAATTTTGTAACTGATAATAATATGAAAACATTAACAAATAAACATGTTGCGAACATTCGAAATAACTTTGTGAAGAACAATAACAATGGAAAAAAATCTAATGGAGGAAAGAACAATAATTTCAGGGTTGGAAATAAATTTGAGCCAAAAAGGGGACATGTAGGGGGTTGTTTCAATTGTGGTAAGGATCACTATGTAAACCAGTGCCATCTAAAGAAAGATGACAATAATCAACAACATAGGATACATGTTGCAGTACTTGATAAACAAGAAGAAAAACAAGTTACGCCCATAGAAGTGCCAGGTAAATTATTTGGTATGCCTATTACTATACTTTTTGATACTAGATCTACTAAATGTTTTATTTTTAGTAAATTAGCTACAAAACTAAAAATAAAATATGGAATAACGGAAAAATCTTGGAATGTACATTATGGAAATAATGTTTCCCATACTGTTAGTACATGTCTTTTTGAAGAAGTCCTAGAATTACCTAATTTTTCTACTGAAGTAGATATTTATGTTGCTCCTTTGGGGTCGTATGATGTCATAATAGGTGTTAACTGGATTATCTAGCATAAAAAATAAATTATTATTTTGAAAAACACATTAGTTGTCTTGATGATATGTAGAAAATAAAAGACATCCAAAGGGTAAAACGAGAAATTTCAGTTAGAAAATTGTCATCTATGTAACTTAAAAAGGCCAAAAATAAAGGCTGCACTTTTTATGCAATAAAAATTTCTAAAACAGCTGAATGGGATAGTGATTTCTTGAAAAAAAATTCTATTGTTAAGATATTTTAGCAATGTGTTTCCAGAAGAACTACCTGGTCTTTCACCCAAGCGGGAATTTGACTTCATGATTGAAATCAAACCAAGTACTAAGATTATTTCTAAAGAACCTTATCGAATGACCACCATTGAACTAGTAGAGCTTAAGGCACATTTATAAGATTTTTTGTCTAAGGGTTTAATAAGACCGAGTGTCTCACCTTGGGGAGCATCGGTAATATTTTTGAAAAAGAAATATGAAACACTTAGAATTTATATCAATTATAGGATGTTAAACAAAGAAACAATCAAAAACATATATCCACTTCCTAGAATTGATGATTTGTTTGATCAGATGCATGGTCCATCAATATATTCTAAGATAGATCTTTATTTTGGGTATCACCAATTAAGAATAAAAGATGAAGATATTCATAAAACAACCTTTAGAACAAAGTATAGACATTATGAATTCATTATTTTACCTTTCAGTTTGACAAATGCACCTGTAGCTTTTATGAATTTAATGAATAATATCTTTCAAGAGTACCTGGAAAAGTTTGTACTTGTATTCTTTGATGATATTCTTATCTATTCTAAAAGCATTGATGAGAATCATGATCATTTGAAAATAGTACTTGAAATCTTAAGAAAGAGAAGATTGTATGGTAATTTGTCCAAATGTTCTTTTTAGGAAATAGAAGTGCACTATTTAGGATATGTCATAAGTAAGGATGGAATAGCAGTTGATCCAGTCAAAGATTGTTGCCATAACTGAGTGTCCCACACCTAAAAATGTACATGAAATCATAAGCTTCATGGGGCTTTCTGGTTACTATAGAAAATTTTTTAAGGACTTTTCAAAAGATGTTGCACCGATAAATTCATTACAAAAGAAAGATAAGAAGTTTGTGTGGAGTGATAAATGTGAATCAAGATTTAAAACTCTAAAAGATTAGTTAACATTTACACATATTTTAGTTGTACCAGATCCAAATGGAAACTTTATAGTAGTTAGAAATGCTTCCAATGAAGGACTTCGAGGTATTTTCTTACGAAATGATCATGTTATAGCATACAAGAGCATAAAAAGTCAAGTTACATGAGTTGAATTATGCTCCCCATGACCTAGATCTTGCTTCTATAGTTTATGCACTTCAAGTATGGAGGAATTATCTTTTAGGAAGACATTTTGAATTAAAGACTGATCATCTTGGGATGAAGTATATTTTCACTTAGCCAAATCTGAATGCAAGACAATGAATATGGTTAAAGTTTTTGTCACTATATGATTTTGACATAAGTTACATTAAAGGAAAAGAAAAATGAGTGGCAAATGCACTAAGTCATAGGAAACATATTTCTACACTTATAACTTTGAGAACTCAGTTTAATGATGAGGTAAAAAGTATCATGGAATCTGATTTATACTTTTAGCATGTAAAAACAACACTTACTACAGATCCAAATGATGCAAGATACAAAGGTTTTAACTTCGATAACGAAGGAATTTTAAGATATGAAAAGAGGGTGTATGTACCTTCGGGGAATGAGTTAAGGAAAATTTTAATGATGGAATTTCATAATTCACCTTACTTAGGACATCCCAATATTACAAAAATGTTTGCTGATGTAAAACAACAATATTTTTTGAAAGGGATGAAAAAAGACATAACTAATTTTGTTTCACACTGCTTGGAATGTCAGCATGTTAAGGCTGAGCATATGCACCCAGCTAGTTTATTATATCCTCATAGCATACCACAATATAAGTGTAAATTAATTAGCATGGATTTTGTTCATGGGTTTCCTATGTTAAGAAATAAACATGATGTTACTTTAGTTATTGTTGATAAACTCACAAAAGTAACACATTTTATTGCTGGTAATCTTAAGGATGATTCACCTATTTTAGCGAAAATATTTGTGCATGAAATTTTGAGATTACATGGAGTACCTGAATTGATTATATTTGATAGGGACCCTATAATGACATATTATTTTTGGAAAACACTAAATGCAGCCTTAGGAACAAAACTAAATTTTAGTTTTGCATACCATCCCGAAACAAATGGTCAAATTGAGAGAGTTAATTAGGTTTTGGAAGATATGTTATGAATGTACTGAATGGATCAACATTATAAATGGGAAGAATACCTTCCTTTAGTTTAATTTGCTTACAATAATACATATAAGGCCTCTTTGAAAATGACACCTTTCGAAGCATTGTACAAAAGGAAATGTAGAACTACAGTTAGTTGGGATAATATTGAAGATAGAGAGTTAATTGGACTTGAAATCCTTACTGAAATGGAACAGCAAAGTTAAAATGATTTGTGAATGATTAAAAGAATTTACAGATAGGAGGAAAAGTTATGTAGATCTGAAAAGGATCGATAAGAAATTTGAACTTAGTGAAAAGGTCTTTTTACATGTTAAGCCTAAAAAGATCTCTATAACCTTTGGAAAGGAAACCAAATTATCACCTCATTTTGTGGGACCTTTTGAGATTGTTGAAGTGATTAGTCATGTAGCTTATCTCTTAGCATTACCTCCCACTTTGTCATGAATACATGATGTTTTCCATATTTCTTTTCTTAAGAAATATGTTTCTGATGTATCACATGTGTTAAATTGGGATTCCTTTAGGTCCAAGACCCAAGAATAATTATGGTTGAACCCATAAGAGTTCTGGAAACTCACTAGTTACACTTACAAAATCATGAAATTAGTCAATGCAAGGTTCAGTGGGACCAATTTAATGAAGAAAGTGCAACATGGGAAAACCTTGAGGACATGAAAATTACTTTTCCTCATTTATTTGAACGAGATTAGTTCTAATGTTGGAAACAATTAAAGACTTTTTTTTAAATTTATCTTTAATTTTTGCCAGTTTTTGGTAGGTACTATATTTTATTAGTACTAGAACAACTATTTTAATGCTGTAATAAATTATGAAAACTTGAATTTCTCAAATCTGGTTTTTATTTGAGAACTTGTGGATAAAGGAACTATAATTATGATTATTTTTCTTGTTTATAATATGGACTAAGTTAATCATTAAGACAATGATGATTTTTAGGAGGGAGGTATGTAATGCCTCTAACATGGTTGATATCTATGATGACTTCTAAACTCGAAGTTGCAAATGTTGATATGTGATTCTTGTTTGAAGATGGTGTACTCTTATGAAATAAGTAATCATGTTTGTTGTAGATAATATGTTATCTTCCATAAATAGATAAAATTCTGCCATGTCTATTCTATAATTAGAATGAATATTTCATTTCTTCTTATGTTGAATGTTCACTACATGTGGATAGAAGAAATTGATTCCGCTTAAACTCATTTATTGTCTTTATTTCATTTGAACTTGTGCTTCAGTCTTTATGGTTTCTGATGCAAGATTGCTATACCTTGGATCAATTTCATTGGATCCAAGGCATGCTTTGATTTCATGATGTTAAGGTCATCTTGAATGAGAGCTGGGTAGAATAATGGATTTCTGAACCCAGGCTATCATGGGATCACTGGTAACCTCTGCTACTCATGTCCTTCTTATGTGATTCGTGAATGTCATTTTGATTATTCTTTTGGTAAGATTTAATTGACAATTTTAATAATTGTTAAGGGAACCTAATTAAATCTAAGTTCCTAAGTTGTAATCTTATCCTAAGTTAAACTAGAAGATATTATTATGTTGGTTGTTTATTAGAAAGGGAAACCTTGAACTAAACTAATAAACTAACCTAAGGACCTAAGTTGGTTTCTAATCTAATGTTTGTAAACCTAACCTAAGACTTAGAATAAGCCTAAAGGGATGACATGGATGACATATAAAGGGATGTTAGTGGCACCAATCTCTAATTATTTAAGAGGATTAAATGGGGATTTAAACTCTTTGTTGCCACCAATTTTGGAAAGTGCATGAAAGGTTACTAGAGGCTGAGTTAGCACCTCTACTAAAGTATTAGTTGTCATGGAAGTTTTGAACTTGGTTATAGCCAAACTTAGAGTTGGTGGAGGTGGAGATAATGGAAGGACTTATGTCATTCATGTTTCCATTAATTGATCTTGGCAATTGTGAAAAATATCCTAGGAAATAAGGGAAGTTGGAAGAAAAGATGGTTTTTCAGTTTTTCATTGTTCATTTGGTTTTTGGTGAGCTTGTAGCTCTGCGTGTGGTTTTTCATTTTCAAACCTCCAATTCAAATTTGTGCATGCATATTTTTACCTTGCATGGCAGTGATGATAACAAAAATCAAGCTAGGAAGTTATAAGAAGGAAGGAAAAGAAAGTTTCAGAGCTTGGTCTTTAGAGGTTTTCATGGAAATTTTCTATCGAGGCTCTACTTGAAGATTTGCAACAAGGAATAGAAGACATAGAGCTCTATCACGTATGATAGCTCTCTATCTCTTTAAGTCTTCTGATTTTATTTAAATGTCTTCATTAAAAGAACTCTGCTCTTTTTGAAACTTTCTAGTTCTGGTTTTGTGTTTCTTCTCCTTGCTTCAATGGCATTTCAACTTGGTTATTTTGGATGCTTTATGATGCTGAGTGTGTTATATTATTTTGAATCTAGGTTGATTTATTTGAATGGAAAATGTGTTACCTTATTTACATATGAACATTTCTTTGGCATTGAAATGAATTTGTGTTTGTTTCTCTATTGAATGGATACCTTGACTGGGTATTGTGTATGCATTAATAGTAGCTTGGATTTTATTGAATATGTAGATTTTAGCTTAAAAATCTCTCATTATTATTATGGTTGGAGACTAATCTTATAGGTGGAATTCATCATGACAGTTTGAGATATATGCCTGTGACTTAAGGAAATATTTGTGTTCTGTGTTTTGGTCTGTTTGCTTGTTGATGGCAGTGGGGACCAACTATTTTTTGTTTGATTATTTTGTGACTTTATTTTCATTACTTGCATAGAATATCCAACTTTTTTAGATATGGGATATACTTATTTTGGGTTCTTACCCAAATGGGAACTATATAAAATATTTTCTTTCTTTTGTAGAACCTTATTTGTGTGATTGTATTACTTGACAAGATGCGAACAGGAAAGTATGCCTATGAGAATGTTTTGGTTCTTTTCCTTTCATTTGAATCGTATTTTGTATTACCCATTCTGGGTATGTTGGAGCTTCTTAGTAATATCTTGTTGATCTTAAGGAAATTATCCAAGGATTGATTAAGCATCTAGAAGTAAGCATTTAGTTTAATGGAGATTATTTTATTACATTCTACTTTCTTCTTTGTTATGGAACAACTTTTTCAGGTGAACTAGTTGCTAAGAAGACTGACAATTTTTCTCCATTCTTTACTTTGTTGTTGAGTTACTTGGAATGAAACCCATTGGGTTGTACCTGTGAAATGAGTAATTGTTAAGTTTGGATTTTCAAGTTGAAGATGATAACATCTATAATGGTTTTGTATAAAATGAGGTTCTGGTTAAACCCTATTTTCCTTATTTGAAGGGAAGTATTATTCATCTAATGGAGTTAAGAGTTTTTTCCAATTTTTGAGTTTGTGGAACTTGGAATTATGTGGGTTTATATCATAATTATTTTCTTATTTTCATTTCATTCTGTCTTAAACCTCATGTTAATCAGATGTCTTATTGACCTAGTGATTATGTTGTGTTTTGTCATAGTGTTTCCTTGACCTTGATGGTGGAAGTCTGGTGGTAAGATTTTGGAATTTTTGGTTTGAGTTAATTCTGAAGTTTAGTCCTTTTATTTTCTTGAATTCAATTATTTAATAGGACTTAAAACTTGTGTAAGGTTTGAAACAACTTTTAGTTCTTCTTACTCTGGCTTGTGAAAACGTTAAATAAGAAGTTGTTAGGGACTACGTGGTGTTTTCTAGGACTGTTCTTTTGAGTTTAAACTTAGAATGGATTGTAGACCTTTAGGGAACTTATGCAAATATGGTTATTTTGGGAATCCTAAATGTTAGTTATGTATTGCTCGTTTAAGATCCTAACTCTGAAATAAATTCAGGTTTTCAGGGAACTTATACCATGAGTTATGTTAGGTATCTAATTTCTTGATTGGAAACTCTCTGATTCTTGTTTGGATCATCTGTTATAATACAGGTTGATAACTTTGAATACTAAAATAGAATACTTATTATAGAAAGGTAGTTTTTTATATCATTGTACTTCTTCTTGAATAAGAAACAATATGTTGAGTTGTGGAGCTTAAGAAATAAACTTGGTTGAGAAGTAAAGATTAAGATTAGAAATATGATTTACTTCTTTCTTAAATATTGTTGTTTAGATGAAAAGTAGTTATTTTAATGAGTTCCTATTTGTGTTGAGATAGAATTAATTAAGTTGATTTAATTAGTTCTTACTTAAAATTTCTTATTGTAGATCTATGATCTTTCTCTCTCCTTCTTGGTTTGTTATATTTTTGAAAGTCTTTCTGTTAATCTTAATTTGTGATTTCAGAACTATTTCATTAACAACAGGGTTCCTTTTATGAAATAGTTAGATAAAAGAACACTGTTTTTAATGTTATAGCGTTTATCATGCTAAGTTCATATGAACTGACTCATGTTAACAATTTTGCAGATGGATTTCATAAAATATGAAAGGAGAAATACATATAGGAAGTTACATCTATTTTACTAAAGAAATTGTTTCTTTATTATGATGACTATGTAGCAAATTTACTTGAAATGTACTTTTTTCTTGAAAATAAGATGTATTAGAATTAGTTTTATATTGATGCAATGACATTTTGTAATACTTGAAATACTCCTAAGTTCAGTCAGTGGATCACTCCCATTTTTATAAATAAATAGCTTTGATGATTTTTGTATTATTGATTTATTATGTGACACTTTCATTGGCATAAGTTTTTGATATATTACTAAGTAATATCATACATTATGGGGCAATTTGGATATGCATGTGATATAGGCTATAGATATTATAATATATAAGACTCTTGGATTAAGGACCTACTCTAATAGTTTATTTATTTCCAAGTGAAAATAATACAACTAAGTGGATACTCTTGAATAGATCCTTAAATAGTAAAAAGGGAACATGATGAATTATATAAATGAGTATGAAATCTTTGTTGTGTTTAAGCATATGTGATTTTTTTTCATAATTAGGACATTAGTCCTTGTTAAAGGAAAAGGGATATTTTCCTTGTAATTAACCAATGAGATTTATTTGAGAACTTGTTATGTGTTTTGATTAAATTATGAGGATGGTGGGTTTTGTTTTTCCTTAAGCAGATTTCTACAATTGAAATAGGAATTCTTAAAAAGGATAATAAAAGGATTTAGACTTCAGACTTTATGAAGTCTAAAATAATAGTTCAATAATATGGTTACAAGATAAAACTAAAGTAAAAAGGATCTTTCGATCACACTTTCATAACACTAAATTCATTCATAACGACATATGAAATAGACAGATAATATTAAGATAACATAAGCATGAATTTGGAAACGTTATGAAAGAAAATTTTATCTGCATACCTACCTCTCCTATAATTTACACCTTGTAACCTTCTTAGGTTAAATGATGCTTAGTTGACCCTTAAAATCATTATTATCGTTAACCTACAAGATTATGATTAATTGGGTTAATAAACTTATAATCTTAAGTATGTTATTCCAATTGAGGAAACTCATTTGGATGTTGGAACATAACAATTGTGGCATAGTACCTTCATAATTACAGGGTTCATTATGAGGATACTATGATGTAGTTTGTTATGCCTCAACACCCCACTTAGTTCGATTGACATAATTGGAAGATTGGATCATGATCCTACCCTAAACAGAGATAGAAACATGATCTAGTATTGAGGTCAACTCATGCTGAATTAGGGTAACTAGACACACCCAATCAACATAAGTTGATTGAGTATGTCCATGTATCCTTATTCACTACAAATAGTCTTCCACACTAGTGCATGTTTCTTCCCTTATCTAGTGTGAAATCTTGAATCAAATTGAGTTGACAGAAGTCAAGAAAGACCATTTGAGATAAAAGAACAAGTGTGGTGAAGGACATATTCCTTTGGACGAGTATGTCTTCTTGAAATGTAAACATGGTAAACATGTTTAAAAACTTTGGCCAAAGTATCACAAGCTGCTAGTTGCATTGTCCTATGTCACCTAGTCTAAGATGTAGGATTTCAGATGAATATCGGTAACAAATATTTAGATAGGATTCTTAGACAGGACACTTGGGGTACCCCTAAAAGGGTAAAGGAACCAAGTATACATAGTATACACATTATTAAGTTAACATGAGAGATGGGCTTAATACCAAGTCATGGAATGAGAGATCGGTGTCTCCACTGAGTCATTTACAGTTGCATATGGTTTTCTGTTATGAGATGGATTGACGATGAAATATGTGTTCTAAATTATATTAATTTTGAATGGAGAATAATCTATAAAAATATTTATAAAAAAAATCCTTGTTTCAAAAGTATTAAAATTAGGATGCTACAGATATGATGACTGGCCAGAACACCAACTAGATCCACCACCAATCTGATTTTAATCATTGACAACAATTACTAGGAAAGAAGATGTTTAAAAACTATGTAAATTGTTCAAATGATTTGTATAGGGTGTGTGTGCGCATAAAGTGTGTACTACACTTAATTCCTACCAATCATCAACTAGTCATGACCTCCAATATATAGATTGCAAATAAATTTAGGTGATGTAACTGTAACATACAAAGGATGAAATGAAGAGATTTTAAAGCCAAAATTGAAAGGTAAATTGGATGTGGAAAATAGAGAATAGGTTAAGAGGGTGATCTTTAACTAAATGCAAGTACAAGAGAAAGTTAGAATAATTATTTTTAAATACCAAATCACAAATTTCCCATAGACAAGTAGAAGAAGATAATATTAACCAAAGAGAATTTTAATGTGAATGTTTCAGAAAATAAAGAAACACTCAATTCCCTATACGAAGAAATGCAAAGAACCCACAAAAAAGGGTCCCACTAGGCATGCAAAAATGTTTCACCTTAAAGTAATGTGATAAAACAAATAATGGTAATGGGTGTAGGAGGAATACTTGTGATTATTTAGATGGTTTACGTGTATATAATGTTAATAAAACTAATTGTAGAGAGATTCCCTTTAGCTAGGAGGAACGACCTGTAAGAAATACAACAAGACCAAAAAATAGAATTAACAATATAGGTTGGTGGACTTCCTACCAAGAGCTAGATCTGAGAAGTGAGGTGCTTCCTAGAAGGTTGTCAATCCACTTTCAAATATAATTTAATGAAACAAATAACATGAAATAAGTAAATCCTATTGTAATGATACAATTTAGGTTTCTTGTGCTAATACAATAAGTAAATTTAATCTAATAGGATATTTTACGATTAAATACGAATGGGTGGTAGGTTGTTCTAGGTTTGCAGGTCTAATAGAGGTTGTAGGTGATGTCCTAGTGAAGTTTGGTAATGTTTTGGGCTATTTGGGACAAGTTATGAGCTCGATGTTATAAGAAAAGATACCAATCACAAAGACCAGTATCAGTTAGGTGAATGATGTTGGTACTGGTAAATGACCGATGTCACTTGCGTTACCATTTTCGATAGGGGTAATATGGTAGAAATATTAAAAAAATGGGCATTTTGGGTCTCTTTATGATTGCATAGAGAATTAAGCGGGTTTATGAAGGATGATGTGATTTTTGTTAGAACTCAGCAAGAGTGGTAGAGGTGCTTGGACAGGTGAAATGGTTCAAGTTGATGAAATAAGTTGTAAACATGTGAAAGATGGTATTCGAGATAGACAGGGATCAGATGAAAAGTAAATGAAAGACTTAAGATCAAAACTAGAGCTTAACAAATAAGAATGAATTACTTATCTATTAATAAGTAGATCTAAAGGTTGTGGTGGTTGATGAGCATTTGGATATGAAACAGAGATATGAGAACATTTCAAGTGCTATAACAATGGAGCCTGTGTGCTATGCTAAATCAATTTTAAGGTTGTGGACGAGATGACTAGATGTTGGTGAAGGTCTAATGGGCTATGGTTTGTCATCCCGGTAGCTTGAATGCTTGAGATTCATAATGTCAAATATTAGGTGAATGAATCAATTGAATAACCCATGAAAAGAGTTAGAAAACTCTTACTTAAGGGTAATTGATAGTAGTTAGGGAACTAGTGCCAGCTAAGAGAAAACTAGCATCTGTTAGGGAGAAATGTTCAAATTGGCTAAAAATGGCCTGATTGCTCCCAGATTTGGTGTGAATCAAGTTTCATTTCTGGGTCAAAAGTGGGAGATAATTCTAAATATATTAGGAGAGAATTTAAAGAGATAATAGGTGACAATGATAAGGGTTAGAACATGTCCTAGTTGGTTAGGAAGTGTAGAGACTTGGTCTTAGTCATTCAATGAGGTTGGAAAAGGTCTAGGATGAGGTGGTAATGTGAGGTGGATATTATTATAATTAAAGTAATTAAATTAATTATAGTGTGAGGATGAGGATTAATTCATTTATAGGTGATTAAATTCATACCGATGTGGGGAAGAGAGCCATGGATAGATACATGTGTCGAATTGATGAATCGAAAGGGGTTAAAGGTATTGTGACCTAAATTTGATGTCTACACTCCCATTAAAGAAACCAAGTAGCCTTTTTCCATATAAATATTCTAATTAGAAAAGTTCTTGAGTTAAGTATATATGTTACGACATCCAGTCCCAACCGATGCACTTAGAACTTCCCAGGGTGGTGTAAAAAATTGGAATCATATAGAATAAGAACCTGTCCAACGTCCAACTTATTATTTTTAATGTGTCAATCATGTCAGGCCTTTTTTCTTGCTTTCTCTATCTTCATTCTCCATCAGGATATTGTGCACCTCTCATCCAACTACATAATTTTTTCTATGTTCTCTTCAAGTGATTTCCCATCAACCAATCCTCCTATGTGTGTAATACGCAGGGATGGTAACATAAATTCAAATGGTAAAATAACCTTGGTGCCCAACACTAATTAAAAGGGTGTTTCTTTTTTAGTCTCTTGTAGGTTTTTCTATAAGACAAAATAACATTAGATACTTTATCATCCCAATCCTTCCTTCCAACATCACATATCTTTGTCAATGTTGTGGCTCAAAATCTTGTTGAAAGCTTCAAATAGTTCCATTAACTTGTGGGTGATAGGGTGTAGTACTATGATGTTCTACCATAAATTTTGTGAATAATATCCTAACATTCTCATTCAATAAATGAGTACCCCTATCACTTTTTAAAATTAATTGACATCCATACTTTCTTATGATATTCTCCCAAAGGAACCTGGTTGCAGTAGATGAAGTGCAATCCTTCGTAGGTGCTACTTCCGCCAATCATGTAAGATAGTCTATACAAGTAATGATGTAGTGTGAACTTGACCTGTGTGCCAAGGGGAAATAGGACCCACAAAATTCAATTTCCCATTTTCAAATGGTTTCACACTTGCTATAGGAATTAACAACATTTCATCTCTATTCTGAGGATTCGCAAGGCATAGGAAATGTTCATAGCCCTTGACATATTCTTAGAAATCCTTGTACAATGTCTCCCACCATAAACCATCCATTAAAATATTACGCATGATGTCTCACCCTGTATAGTTTCCACTAACAATCCATCCATGATCTTCCTCCATAATACCCACATGCTCATGCTCTAGTACACACCGACATAAAATATCATCCCATCCAAGTTTGTGTAGTTCTCCAACAATCAACATATAAGGCATGAAAAAAAATTCAAGTTTTTTCCTTTCTATACTCTTCAGTTCGTCAAGCACCACACCTATTCACAAAAATAAATTAATATCCTCCAAATAAGTGGGGTACACATTGTAATCTAAATAACTATGCATCTAAAATTGTGTCTTCAATGATTTGTGCATCCTCACCTGAATTAATTCTAGAAATATGTTCAGGTCTTGAATTGTACTTTCCTGGTTTGAATACCACTGAAAAGTCAAATTCCTAAAATAACAAGATCCATTGCACCCTTGAAAAATATTCTTGTTTACCAAATACTTAAGTAACACGTGATCCGTGTAAAAGATAAATGGAGTGGCCAACAAGTACTTCCTAAACTTATGTAGCACATAAATCATATAAAACACTTCACGCTTTGTTGTTGTGTAATTCTTCTCAGTTTGAGTTAGTTTTCTTCTTGCATAACATAAAGGGTGATGAACAATCCCTTCCCCATGTTGTGCTAGAACTGCTCCAATTTTCATACATGATGCATCCACATGCACATGAAAGGGCTTGTTCCAAAATTGAAAGTGAAAAATGGGCACAGTAGTAAGCTTCTTCTTCAACATATCAAAAACCATCTGCTGAACCTCATCCCAGTGAAATATTCCTTTATGCCTTCATAGTTCTTCCAAGGGCAAGGAGATCCTAGCATAAGCTTTGATGAATTTTTTGTAGTAACCCATATGTCCTAGAAATTTGTGCATTATGATTTGATTTACAGGTTCCTCCAAACCCAAAATAATATCAAATTTGGCAAGGTCCACTAATAAACCTTCCTTACAAATAATTTAACCTAGAAATGTGCCAAAAGGATTAGCAAAGACACATTTCTTAATGTTTAGAGAGATACTCAAGTTACTGCACATTTTAAACATTAATCTCATGTTTTTTACATTGATATTTAACTAATTCGTACGTTGTTCAATCATCTAGGTAGACTTGTAGAAACTTATGAATAAAGTCTTAGAATACTTATAACACAATGTGTGAAAATACAACAAACACATTCTTAAGCCTGAATGGAATAACCAAATAAGAAAAACTTCCCCACTCAGTGGTGAAATTAGTCTTCTCCTAGTCTTATTTTGCAATCCTTACCTGGTGATACCTTTAGAATCCATTTGTAAAAGAGTAGATTTCACACCCAAATACACCCTCCAATATTTCTTTAGTAAAAGGCATTGAAAAAGGATCTATAACACATTCATCATTCAAATCTTTATAGTCTACAAAGATTCATATCATTTCATATTTATTGATACTAATCACCATTGGTCTAACCCATTCAAATTCATTAATAGCTTGAATGATCACGAATTCCAACATTTTATCAATCTTTTCTTTCACCTTCACATGAAAATTAGGATTCATCCTATAAGTCCTTTTCCTAATTAGGTGTGCACATTCCTTTAACTTAATCCACATTTCTCCAAATGAGTAATGAAATCCTTTCAATTCATGGTATCCACATGATAAAAATCTTAGAATTCATGTAGTAGCTCAATTATCTTTGAGACCTCTTGGTCTATCTAATAATCACCAATGATCACTTCTTTCGGTTCTTCTTCTGTGTTAATGCTGACCTTATTTATCTTGAACAACTCATGGGAGGAATGTGCCTTCTCATCTGAACTATACAATACATCACACATACCCTTTGTATGATCAACATGAAGGTTCTCTATTTATTCATCTTCTATCAGGTATACCATTTTTCCTTTCTCTTTTTTTAGGCACTCAAATTGTATTTCATCTGTTTCTTCTCCTTCCTCAAAGCGTGACTCTAAATCAGGATCCCTGAGTAAATCTAGGATGGGGTGAACGTGGTACAAGGAATATTCCCTCCCATGATACTTGTATATCCTTGAAGGTCCATTGGTCTAGAGAAATCTAACAGAGAACACAATTCTTACCTTGCACCACTCTATAAGATTATCTCGATGAGTCATCCACCAATGCATTGTTGTCCCATGCAAGGTATAAATAAGTGAATTACTCTATTATACTTCATGGGTCCACTTGAATTCCATAGCACATAAAAAGATGTTAGGGTGACCTTTTCCACTGTAACTTGGTAAATGTCTTCCTCCCAGACACCTAACCAAATGCGCCTTGACAACATGAGTCAATGTGCTCTTCAATTCTATTCTAACCAACTCATAAGTCCCATGCACCCAATAATCAAATGCAATGCTACTCGTATCACTCAAGGACTAAGCATAATCCCACTAAATGAGTCCTTCTCTTGATGGCTCAATAATCTCTAGGTCTTTGATAGTGCACACATAAATTATATTGATGTCTTCTTCCCCCAAAGGCTCAACATAAGGCATACAATTACTATCTTTTAGTGGAATAATAGTGCACTCCTTATTATCAAATCTGATGTATCCCTTGTTGAAGTGCAAATAAACATTATTCACATAACACCAAGGGCATCCAAATAAGGCTGGAAAACTATCTACCTTGGAAAATGCTAAGAATTCAAAGTCCCAACTGAACTAAGCCCCTTGAATTTTTATGGAAGCATCCTTCAAGAATCTAATAGGCATAGTTTTATTTATATTCACCATGTACAACACATTCGAATATGGATGTGATAGTGGTCTACCCATCCAATTCCACACATCCAGAGTAAGAACATTAACTTTAACACTTGTGTGAATTAGTATATTTCTCAGAATCCATCCATCAAATACCACATTCAACATGATCTCCTTGTCATAATCAAGACTATAAGGTGGAAAATTATCATGCAAGATCTTCCTCTCGCACTCACATCCAACATATGGTACCTTTCCTCTCAACCATTCTCCTAACAAGGGAATGATATTTTCCTGCGCAACATCTTACATACCGCTATGACATCATCAACATCCTTCTAAGGGATCTAAACATTATTCACCTGTTCTAACTTCTATGAGTTCTCTTTTAAGAACTAGATCTCCCTTTGCAAACTCCTAATCACCTTCATAGTTTCCTAGTAAACCTCCTTCTAATAAGTCATATCAGGGTACTTTCCATGCAATACCTATTCTCTATAATGAGATGCCTCTGCTTTGATATTTCTCTGGCATGTACATCTTCAGTGCATGTAGTTACTAATATAGGCTCCAACTCAAGGTTAGATGCTACTATAGGCATGAACAAAGGTTTAGCATGCTTCACACTAACCATTCATTCAATCATCCATGAACCATGTGATCTCATTAAGTGTGTACTAGACATTCAAAAGTTCATACAACAAGAGAGATAACAAAAAACACCAAATGTAAGTGGGAAACCCTAAAGGGGAAGAAAAAACACTGAAAAACTTTTCTTATATTACACAAAATAGAGGACTTGCATGAATATTACACATCATACAATATTTCTTTAGGGGGGAACCCACCCAATAAGGAGTATTAACCCCTATGTTAGGAAAATAATGTAGTTTTCACATTATTAATGTGATTATTGTAAAATGAATAATTACGTCAGTAATTATTCATTAATGGTTAGTCATATATATATATATATATATAGTTATAACTAACAATATATATGCATATATGTTGTTCTATTAAGTTGGTTGTTAGTCAGATGTTTAAAAATATTATTGTTATAAAAAATAATACATAATTAAGGAATATTTTTATATTAGTTTCCTATTTTATAGGAATGACCTATTCCTATATATTTGTAAGAGTTCCTGTATGGTTGAAATATAGAGAGAAGAACTAATCAATTTTTTCTCTGTCAATCTATTGTTGCTCTTTCATTTGGTACCAGAGTGATCATTTGTAATTGATAAATGGATGTCTAATTTTTTTTGGCAAGGGGTAGTACATCTTTATTGTTGCTCCTGTAGATTCGAGTCTAGTTTTGAAAAAAATTGTATATAAAAATATCCACTGCAAGTATTGTTTTTAGCTTATTTTTCATGATTGGCAGAGATTGTATTGGTATTAGCACACATGCACTTTCATTTGTCTCTATACTGAAGTGATTTTTTGTCACTTCATTTGTTTGAGGAGATTATATTTTCTCAGATTACTTGATAAGTGTGAATAGTGAAGCGACAAAAGACTGGAATATCAGATTGGATAGATCAATCTAGAAAATTGGATCATAGAGTGGTATAACAGATCTACCTAGGTGGATATAACTTGATGTGGAGACACTCAAACTCACCCACCAAGTAAACATCCAAAATATTCATGAATCCATGGTGAGAGTCTAAGCGCTTGTAGAACAATGCCTTCTGAGTTCTGCATGGATTATCATTGTGATTGCATCGTCCTTCGTGGATCTTGATTAAATTATCTATCTTATTTTATGGACTAAACTACATAGTTCATTGGCATAGACTCCATCAACACATGGCTCATTCTAATCCCCAACTCCACATTAATCCTTCACGAAACTGAAAATCTCATATATGCATACCTGTGAATCTATCTCAAGCTCGACTTCAACACATCAACTAGTTTAGGCATCATTTAAAGGTAAATATTGTTTATTCAGTGGTATTTGGTCATAATTTTAATTGTCTTGATGATTATTCTAGTCGTGTCTAGATTTAGGGTACTTTGATTCTGTAAGTTTCATAGTGCAAAGTTATCAAAATATTAAAAGCTTATAGAGTCATCATTGGAAAAATGGTATAGGTTATATTAGTATTTAAATATATTATTTTTGCATTAGTATAATGCTTCAAAGTCTTGTTCATTACAAAGTTTATTCTAAGTGTTGTAGGACATTAGTATCATATTTTCTTGGTGTGTTTAGTCCTTATCATGTTATAGTGATATTAAGTCATGTATTTTAGCAATCTAAAAAGTAATTAATTATTAGTTGTTATGTGTTAGTTAAATATTTGTCAAAATTATAATGAAGAGTCTCATGTTCTTGTATTTTTTGTGTTGTCAAAACTATTGTAAAAATAAATAAATTTTCCTTACGAACGCATTTTCAGTGGTCTCCGACGTTTGGGTAAGGTATGTATTTATTGAGAATCCAAGTCAAATCCAAATAAGCTAGTAGCATGTCATTGGAGGTTGAAGGCAATGGAGGATGGAGGGTGATTAATGCCTCTCGTCAGTCACCAATGATGGGGTTGCATTCAAATTTGGTGGCATTATTTTATATTATTTCAATTATGTGGTGTGTACAGAATAAAGTGGTGTGTGATTTCCTTCCCTTTTTTTTATTCAAATGAGGAAGATGTGCATTTTTGGATGATGAGAACAGTTGTATAGGAGGGCAACTAAATTGGAGTGATCCTTTGACTACAGATATCCTTTGATTGTCGTAATTCTAACATCGATCGGATGGTGAAATCTAACATTCATTAGAAGTGAAAGCAGGAACTATTGAGTTTACGTATGTAGGTTTATCAGTGGAAGTGTGATCATCCATAATGGGGTTCACTATGGTGAAGTGGATTGGTCATGTGTAACAAGATCTAGATAGCAAGATCCAAGCCATTAGTATGCAAACCTAAAAGTATGCCAAGGCATACGATTCTTGTTCTAGTTCTATGGTGCCTCTTTTCCATGTTCACATTAAGGGAGTGAAGAATAGATATTAATAATTTTCACACTAAGGGGGTGAATGTTAGGAAAATAATGTAGTGTTCTCATTATTAATTTGATTATTGTAAAATGAATAATTATGTCAGTAATTATTCATTAATGTTTAGTGATATATATATATATATATATATATATATATATATATATATATATTGTTATAACAAACAATATATATGCATATATGTTGTATTATTAACTTGGTTGTTAGTAAGATGTTTAATGTATTATTGTTATAAACAATAATATGTAATTAAGGAATCTTGTTATATTAGTTTCCTATTTTATAGGAATGACCTATTCCTATATATTTGTAAGAGTTCTCGTATGGTTGAAATTTAGAAAGAAGAACGAGTCAATTTTTTCTCTATCAATTTGTTGTTGCTCTTTCATTTGGTACCAAAACGATCATTTGTAATTGACAAATAGATGTATAAATTTTTTTGGCAAGGGGCAATACATCTTTATTGTTTCTCTTATAGATTTGAGTCTAGTTTTGAATAAAATTGTATATCAAAATCTCCACCTGCAAGTATTGTTTTTTTTCTTATTTTTCATCATGATTGGTAAAGATTGTATTGGTATTAGCATACCTTTACTTTCATTTGTATCTATCCTAAACTGATTTTGAGTCACTTAATTTTTTTGAGGAGATTAGATTTTCTCATATTACTTGATAAGCATGAACAATGAAGCCACAAAAGACTGGCATATCAGATTGGACAGATCAATCCAAAAAATTGGATCATAAAGTGGTATAACAAATCTACCTATACAGATACAGATTTATGTGGAGAAACTCAAACTCACCCACCAAGTAAATATCCAAAATATTCATGCATCCATGATGAGAGTCTAAGCACTTGTAAAACAATGCCTTCCAAGTTCTCGGTGGATTATCATTGTGATTGCATCGTCCTTCATGGATCTTGATTGAATTATCTATCTTATTTTCTAGACTGAACTGAACAGTTCATTGGCACGGACTCCATCAACACGTGGCTCATTTTTATCCCCAACTCCACATTGATCCTTCATGACATTGAAAATATCAGATATGCATACCTGCGAATCTATCTCAAGCTCGAATTCAACGTATCAACTAGTCTAGGAATCATTTAAAGGTCAATATTATTTACTCATTGGTATTTGCTCATAATTTTAATTGTGTTGATGATTATTCTAGTCGTGTCTAGATTTAGGGTACTTAGATTCTTTAATTTTCATAGTGCAAAGTTATCAAAATATTAAAATATTATAGAGTCGTCATTGGAAAAATGGTATAGGGTATGTTATTATTTAAATATATTATTATTACGTTAGTATAATGCTTCAGATTCTTGTTCATTACAAAGTTTTTTCTAAGTGTTGTATGACAATAGTATCATATTTTCTTGGTGTGTCTAGTCCTAGCATGTTATAGTGATATCAAGTCATGTATTTTAACAATCTAAAAAGTAATTAATTATTAGTTGTTATGGGTTAGTTGACTATTTGTCAAAATTATCATGACAATTTTTGGTGGTCTCTGACGTTTAGGTAAGATATGTATTTATTGAGAGTTCAAGTCAAATCCAATTGAGCTAACATCATGTGATTGGTGGTTGAAGGCAACGAAGGATGAAGGGCAATCAATGCCTCTTGTTAGTCACCAACAATGGGGTTGCATTCAAATTTAGTGGCAGTATTTTATATTATTTTGATTGTGTGGTGTGTATAAAATAAAGTGGTGTATGATTTCCTTCCCTTTTTTTTATTCAAATGAGGAAGATGTGCATTTTTGGATGATGAGAACAGTTATATAGGAGGGAAGTTGAACTAGAGTGATCCTCTAACTATAGAGATCCTTCAATTGTTGTACTTCTAACATCGATTAGATGGTGAAATATAGCATTCGTTAGAAGTGAAATCGGGAACTGTTGAGTTTGCGTATGTAGGTGCATCGTTGGAAGTGTGATCATCCGGTATGGGTTTCACTGTGGTGAAGTGTATTGGTCATGTGTAACAAGATCTAGACAACAAGATCCAAGCTAGCAGTATGCAGACCTAAAAGTATGTTGAGGCATATGATTCTTGTTCTAGTTCTATGTTGCTTTTTTCGATGTTCACATTAAGGGGGTGAATAATAAATATTAATATTATTCATTAATGGTTAGTCATATATACATATTGTTATAGCCAACAGTATATATGCATATATATATATATATATATATATATATATATATATATATATATATATATATATATATATATATTATATTATTAAGTTGGTTGTTAGTAAGATGGTTCAATGTATTATTGTTATAAACAATAATACGTAACTAAGGAATGTTGTTATATTAGTTTCCTATTTTATAGGAATGACCTATTCCTATATGTTTGTAAGATTTCATGTATGGTTGAAATATAAAGAAAAGAACAAAACATATTTTCTCTATCAATTTGTTGTTACTCTTTCACCCTAAACCTTTGCTAATATGACTCATAACAAAGGAATTGCATAAATATTACTCATCATAAAATATTTTTAATGAATAATCATAGATGTTATGTTTCCCCCACAACTGATTGTGATCCAAGTTCAGCTCCAAACACATCAAACCCTCTTCACGCTTCTCTCTTTCCTATCTTTCTCAATTATTCTTCTTCATGGGTTGATTAGGTCAATTACCTTTGCATCACTAATCCTAAATATTCTTTAGGTCTTAAAAAATATTCTATGATATTTCCATAACCCCTCTACAGTCTTCATCAATCTCCTATGGGTCACTCATAACCTCATGGACACAACTAGTCACAAATGACTAAAGCCACTACCTTATATACTCAACTCAAGCTCATGAAATTTCTAGTTTGGACCTAAACATATAATTCACTCATCCCAACACAAAAATAGATCAAAAAAATCATATAACATCATTCCAAAATACCTCAAGGGTCGGTAATAGCCCAAACATCTCATATAAGCACAACTAGCCCAAAATAGGCTAAAAATAAGCATTCGTTCTCCAACAAATGAATCATGATATTCAATGGAAAAAGAATATTTTTCATGGATCTAAAATCTCCACATAAGTCAGTGACATCCTCTAACAACCTTCACCAAGACCAAGATCCTCTACATCAGCTCCAATCATCATAAAGCATACTAAGAAGCAAACATACACAACTAGTTCTTCAAGAACCCAAAATTTTGTCCCATAAAATGACAAAATTCTCATATAAAATATCATCATGAAGGATTAATTTATATACCATTAGAAATATCACTGAATATATTTTTTATAAAAACTCACTTTATCATCTAACTCTTAGTGCAAGGTCTCCAAACAATTCAATATCTTAAAATGCTCCAAACTGCCAAACAAGACTCAAGAATCACTCTTGAGAGAAAAATGCTCAATCATCTTTAAAACCTCTTCCAATATAAACACCCACCTATTAAAATTAAATCGCACTTGTACCAACATGTTGAAAAATTAATAAGCATAACCCATGTAGAGAAATCTAATCCAACACACTTGTTTGAGTCACGTTCTTGAGAAAACCAACTAGGGATTTCTAGGACATTAGGTATTCAACTAAAAATCTCTTCACCATACCATTTCAAAAGATCAAACACATCATGTCAGGTTCCTACATGTTATTCATAATAATAAACCAGCACTACAACATGTACAATGGTCAAACTCAACTCAAACCTCAAGACTAGAATTTTAGCCCTTAATGCCAAAATCGATAGTGCAACTTTAAGGACTTGTAACTAAAAATTTTATCCAAAAAACATGCCTCATATTTTCCATGTCCATGTATCATGTTAGTGTTTGAGTATATTTCACCCTTTTATCTAGTATATTCCTTCGAAACTAGTTTGCTCGCATAAAAAACATGTACTTGAAGATATAATCATGGTGAATGCATGTGAAAATCTCGTGTTTAGGGTGTAAATCCTAATTTTCAGTTGAGGAACATAATAGTAGTGCTGCCTTTGTAAAATACCTATCAAAATATGATCATGAATCAAGTGTAATGTTGAAAAACATCTTTGTATATTATCCTCTATCCACTACTAGAAATTTCATATGTTTCTCTACCACCCAAAGATACATGACATATTCCCATTAGTTGCGGTGTTATGAGATTAATTTGAAAAGTTCCAACAATTAAATAATAAATGCAAAATGTAAACTTAGCCCCGAGGCCTGATAAATATCTCAGTAATATTCAAACTGAAAAGATGTGAAACAAGAAATTACCTCACTCCTGAAGTGGTATACGTGTTGAAATATGATTAGAGAGGGGAATCGAGGCCGATGATGTTCTCTTAACCTTAAGTCAATAAAAGTGCAAAGTGTAGAAAAATTTATGAGACCCTCCAAGTACACATGGTGTATTCTCAAGCCAAGGTTTGAGAAGTGGGCCCTCAGTGGAATTGGTATGATTGTGCTTGGTTAGGAAAATAGACATAAATGAATAAAATTCCCGTAGCTCTGTTGTCACTAATATTTGAACGCATCTCATTATCACAGTAAAATTTAGAGGGCGGGTGATTGTGTCAATGTCGTAAACTTGTTTGCATTTAAAGGTAGTGTAAAAATACAAAAAGACTCCTTGATCCTGCATAGCATGGAATTTATCCATGTGAAAGGCCCACATTTGAAAGGGGTGGAAGCAAGACAAATGACCATGATTAAATGCATTTATGGATACCACCATTAATGCATTTTTTGCACAGATAAGGGAAAATTTGTTTGAATTATTCAAATGCTTTGATTTTTTTCATTATCATATGTCAAGAATTGAGTACCCTTGCTATCAGAATTTTTAGAAGAAAGAAGTGAGATTGATTGGGAAGCATCGATTGAGATCCGAGAATTCACAAATCTAAGGAGCAAAAGAGAATTACGTGGATGTTTGCACAGGAAATTGGTAAGGATTATATTACTCTCATACTTTCATTTTCGTTTACTCAAAATTTACAAAGTAATTGAAAGTAAAAACTAGTGCATAAAATATGAAGACAATGCCATCAGGTTTTCATATCACATTTGGAATCACTAATGATTTCAATAAGATTATAGAAATGGATTTAATGAATGCTGATCTGAATGAATTCCTACAAAGATTTAGTAGCCCATACAAAAGTGACCTCATGGAAGAAATCGAGAATAGTAAAATTTCCTTGGTTGGTGTCATACCTCCCTCTATGCATTTTCCTAAATTGGTGAGGCTTTATGCCATGAATTTTAATCTAGAAAAGAGAGAAGTCTTAGATGGGAGTGGTGAAACAATATTTTACTTAACACCCCATGCTTTTAGGATAATGTTGAACTTACCAATAATAAAAAATATGATAACATTGGGTGTTGAATTAACCCTTAAATATTATGAAACCAAGAAGAGAGAATATGTTAAAATTATAAACACTAAGTGGATGTTATCAAAAAATAAGGTAACCACCAGAATTCTGAAGAATTTTTTCAGGGCACAGTTCCTAGAAGAATCAAAAGATACAATTTTGTTGCTAAATAGGATGGTTGGTTTGGAAACAACAAATGAATTCTAATAATGGATGTGCCCATATATGTGGATTATTTTAGAAAGGAAAGGGATCATTTTTTGGGCAACCCTTATTACTGATTCAATTTGTGATCATCTTCTAGCTTTGGCTACAAAGATCCATTTAGGTGGTGTTGGGGAGTTTGAGTTTTACATGATGAAATATCTAATTTACAATATTGCATACCATAGATGTTTCCCTTCCCTTATAACATATTTCACTTTCAAAAAACACAAAGTTCATGAAGTCTATCCCTAATTACAATTGAGTAATTGGAAGGGAAATGTAAGATTGGTGAATGATTCATTTTTTGCACCTATCATATGCTTGTTAAAACCTTAATGGGAACAATATAGAATATCAAAATATGGTATAAATATAATAATGGAGTTTGGTTGTTTTTTTATTCAATATAGAAAATTCACTTACATAAGAACTAGTAGATTTGAAGGACAACTTTGTAAATTGCCAAGGTATTTTAGATGATAGATTAGCTTGATGTGATCTGGAAAGATAATTGAATCCTATTCATAAGATGATTGCTGGAAGACATAAAACAAACATTAAATTTCCCATAATGATTGGATGGTATTCCTTCCTTTCTCTATTAACAAAGGAGTAAAAGGCCAATTAATGACCCCATGAAGTAGGATGAGGGATAATATGATGATCAATATGGTAGGATTGTTCATGTAATGAGGAAAAATATGACTTGGTTGAAAAAAAGAACATTGATTTATCCATTAAGAATAAAAGAGTGCTTTGTAAGTTCAGAGAATTAGGGATTTTAAAGGAAGATCTCCCCCCTTTGAAGGAGAGAGCTGATAAGATGGATCCATTGAGAGGAAAATATCCTCAATTACCTTCAAAGAGACCAACTACAAGAATTGTTGTTGAATGGACATCTACTGCTAGTGGGACAAGAACATTCATATCTACTTTGAAGCATAAATATGAAGATATGCTTCTAAAATCTATGGAAAATTCTCCTATCAATTTTGCAGTACCACTTCAAACAAAAGGGAAGCGAGTAGCTAAAAAAATGACCCCTCTAGAAGATTTAAAAAATCCTCTGAGTACTGAAACATTGAAGAGAGGAGCCATGACAAGTTCCAATGTCCAACGTAAGCCAAAAATTTCCAAGGAAAGGGTGAAATAAAACATCAAGAAATTTGAAAGGAAAAAGAAGAGATACAAGATTGTATTTGAACAACCCTTAGTAAGAGAAATTGATCATGCACGTAAGAAACACAAGCCTAAGAAGAATGAAGTGATTAATCCTCTTATGATAACTAAGGAACAAGAATAAATAGTTACCTCTCTGGTTCATTAAGAAATTCCATCATGAGGACAATAGGTTGACCAAGACAGGCTAGTTATACAACCAATATCTCCTACTTTAGAAGTGAAAGGTATAAATGTCCCTTCTTTTGATCAATTCCATGAATCCACAATATGCCTGATTTAGATAGTAGATATAGATGTAAATGAGGAAGTTCCTACATCTAAGGCATCTGAAATAATAGTGGAAATTCCAAAATTAAAAGACTAAGATGTTCATCAATCAGGTGAGAAAGACAAGGAATATATCCATGTGCTAACTGTTGCATCAAAATTTATAATGTTAGAAGTATTTCCTAAAAGTCAAACCACTTCAAAAGTGAACAAGTCAGATGTCTATGGAATTTCTCATGGGGAGGCTATATACATTGAGACACTAGTTGAAAAATATTCTTGAAAGGAAAACAAGGTCGCTCAGAGCAGTGAATCACCACAACAAGAACATTCTACTGAAGAAAAGGTAATGGAAGTTGCAAAATAAATTGGTACAAAGGAAAAGAATGATAATAGTGAGAGTATGTAACATATTTATAAATGTAAAGAATTGAATACTGAGAGCTATCCTACCATGTCACCAAATGAATAATCAAAAGAGAAAAAGGATATTAGTAAGTCATTTTATGACAATATTCCCACCAAGCAGCAACCTCTAAAGGAGGAGGAAGTTGCAGAAATAAAACAATTTTCCAAGGAAACAACATTAAATCAGGAAGCCCCTAAAGAAAATGTAGAAGATGTGACTGCAGAAAGTGGGGAGATGAATAGAAAAAATATTCCAACTATTGATATGACTTCAAAAGAATTTGGTCAACACCAAGTCCAAGACTAAGGAAAAGAGAAATTGGGTGAAAAGAAAACAAAAAATGAACCTAACGAAATGAAAATAAAAGAAGAAAATGAAAAACACAAGGATCCTATTATCCAAATAACTCTCCTAGTTATTTATGTAACTTGTATACACACTCTAGCTCTCATTTCCTCATTGAAGGTTGCATGTGCTCAAGCTCAATTGACATAACTCCTGATTTGCAATTTCCCCTTGGAACCCCTTCTTTTCTCAAGCAACCTTATACACTTTATGTCCTCTCCTTCCATTTTCCTTTTCCTCTTTGTTCAAATCCTCCCTCGCACCCACCTTATGTGTATTCACTTTCTTTCTAATAATTTGATTCTCCTTGTGCATTTCTCACACTCACTTCAATCAACAAAGTCCCTGACCTTCTCACATGATGTGCCCATCACTTTGTAATGGTTTCTCTTTCACCATACATCCTATGCTCTTAAGTTTTCCTCATTTCCCCATGCACGTCGTGTGCATGTCCCTCGACTCCTTCCTCTATTTCTTTTGAGCACCCTTCCCTTGCACCCTTTTATGCCAGGTCACCTTCTGGCATGCTTAAGTGCTCCACACATATCCAGTAAAAGCATGCCAATAAGGTGCCAAATCCTTACAATGAATCAATGAGTGACACATGTTAGAAATCAAAAATATTTACATAGTTGGCCATCATTTCAGCCAATCTGCACATGCCACATGTTTTTCAAGTGCCAATGAATTTGACATCTTGTGACAACTGTATCTTTTGTTGTATAGCTCATATCAACATGCACCTTAAATTTTCAGAGAGCTAATGACATCAGTTATAGTGCTAGATATTCAAATTCAAATTTTTGGTGGATCTAGTAGGTGATAAATGGGAAAATGTCTCCTTGATAATTGATGAGTAGATCTGATTGCTCCAACCACCTAATTTGATATGATTTTCCCTCCTTCCTTCTTCAACATGCCAAATAGGCTTGGGGAAGTGTATTTCACATATCTCTAGGCATATTTACAGGAATTGAATGCTTCTTGTTGGTGGTTGTATTTCAAATTCAAGTTTTGCTTCTTTCTCTTCTCCTTCTTCAGATTCATCTATAAATCTAAAAGCTAGGCTCATTAGTTATGTTGGACACTCTGGATCCTTATATATTTTATGCTAAGGACTTCATATTTTCTATATTTTTGGTTACAGACCTCTAGATCTGGCTCTCACATGTGGATATCGGTCTCCTTCATCATTGTAATAGAACTACACATTTATGGAAGTAATAGAAACATCATTTTGTGACTATTATCTATCCTAAAGTGTTTAGATTCCTTCTTGAATTTTATTTTACATTGTGTGTTGGTTGTGCCATTTCAGGTCCCTTGTAGTTCTTTAATTAGTTGTGTTCCATGAGAACAATCTGGTGAATACATGCTTAGCTTGTCTACTTGTGCCTAGCCTCCTTTCACGCATTTCCTTTCATTCTTTCTTAGAACAGATAGTCTTCATCCCTCTTTTTTGGTGCTATCACTTTTTAGTATAGTTTCCTTTCATGGTATCCTTATATCCCCGGTCCCTTGGTATTATTAGTTTAGCTTTCCCTTCCAACACTAGGAGTAGCAGTAGTAGTAGAAATAGATAGAGGAACCTGCCTTCTTTGGAGATCTATCCAAAGTGTGCAAGGTCTCACAACTTAGGGATGGTTCCATTATGGTATCAAACACCTCATCCCTTCCAAGATCTAAGATGTGGGAGAACATTTGAGAAACCAATAGTTTCTAGCACACCCAGTGGGACAAACATTGAAATATTAAATTTCATATCTCTAAGTTATGGTGTGTGGACTTAGTGTTTCAACCTTTGGAGGCTCATTTCAACACATATGGTGACTCCCAACATTTTAAAATATATGTTTTATTAGTCTTGAGTACCTTTCATGGGAAGAGTGCATATAAGAAAAAGTGCAACAGCTAAAGATTATTTTGAGTACCTCCAGCTATCCCCGAGAATATTTCATTACAGAAATCCACATGCACATCTCCATCTCCTGCATGCCTTACAATGGCGCGTCAACAACCTCCTCCACTTAGGAACTTTGCAAACTTTTTTGGAGGAAGTCCCTTGGCTTTGGCTATGCAACATGATATGCCAAATGTCATGCTCAAGAGTATTCTATAATTTACTAGTGAAAATCAAGTCACCCCTCAGGAACATATCCAGGATATAGCAAACATGTGTTCACTTTATTTGATCACACATGATGATGTAGTGGTCAGGATATTTGTAGCCTCTTTTAAAGGTAAAGTGATTCAATGGTATCGAGGCCCAAGAATTGGATCTATCACCACCTAAGTTGAGCTAGGAATAGCTCTTTGCAATTACTTTAAAGATAAGTCAGATCACGTATCTCTTGTGGAGCAAATGAAAATAATAAGGAGGGCGCCCAAAAAGTAGATGATTGATTTCAACATCATATTTCAGAAGAATTAGGATAGAATCCCTCTTATGGTAAAACCTATGGCCCAACATGATTTCCTATATTATCTAAAGGAACTCAATAGAAATATCTCATTCATGATCCATTCCATGGGAGGTAGGACTTTACCAGCTTCTTATAGTATCACAATAAGGGTAGAGAATAGTCTTATTTGGGTGGGAAAGATAGCTCCTAGAATAGCTATGCCCTTGTTCCTATAAATTTCAAAAGCACCCCAACCTTTTGTGGCCCCTATTCTTGTTCCTGAGAAAAGTGCTCAATTGGTTGCCTCAACATCCTACTCTCTAGTGCAGAAAAAGGAGCATGAAGAGTTGACGACCCTAATTAGAAATTTATAAAATGAATTCATATCATAAGAAAAACAATAGGTGCAAGCCTATAGAGGTAGTTTTAATCAGGCACATGGACAAAGCAATTAGCATTGGTGTAATAAGTATGTAAATAAAAGATATGTGCCCAACCAATAGAATGATAGATGGAATACCAATGCACATCTGCCCTTACAAGTTGTTCCTCTCACACATCCTCTTCCAGCACCCAGTGCAAGTTAGGTGCTTGTCCCAGTTTAGCAGAATTTGGCATAGGAGTCGGAATGGTGCTTTCCTTGCAACATGCCTCATATTCAATATCATTGTGCCAATTCTACACGTGTCTTGGCCTTCATGATCCAAAATTATTTATCTTATGAGCCTTCAACAAGTTCCCTTGAAGCAGATAATCAAGAGAGACTAGAAGCTCCTCTAGAGACAAATTTGATGTTGTTTGGAACTGAGGAATTCTATGCAATCAACCAAGCTGCAGATGATGCAAAAAAACCATGTGCTCAAGTTGTGCACAACACAAGATATAAGAAAATAATGTTAGATTAAAGCATGTACATCCCACTCCCAGCAATGTAATTAAATCCTCAGAAGTAGAAATACGTAGAAAAGGGATCCTATAGTAAAAACACTCAAGCCCCTCTACAAGAGGCCACGCGCAAAGCTCCTTTTTAAAAAGCAAACGCCCCTCCTTTGGTAGGTCAAGCCTCTGATTTAACTAAAGTCCAAGATTTCATGCCTGAACAGTTAAGAAGGGATGTTGTTCCCTAAATGCAAAAGACAAGGGGCCCTCCATTTAGCATTGTGGACTAGATGAAGAGAAAAAACATTAATGTCACAATGTGGGATGCCCTGACCACTTCTTCTCAAAGAGACCTATTGCATGTAGCTTTGGAACAACCCCCCCATGCTAATCCAGTTGTGCAGAAGCAACGCACTTCTATCAATATCTACCAAAAATAACAAAAGAAGTCAGTAAGTATAGATGTTAAAACCCCACCCTTCTACATGTCCTTGATCATAGGCAAGCACCTAGTGCATAATTGCATGATTGACTTAGGCGCTAGTAATTTTTGTATGCCTAAGAAAATTTCTGATGTCTTAGGTCTGAAATATAGTCCTTTATCTAAAGGATTCCTACAACTTGATGGCTCAACTTTTACCACCTTATGAGTCATCAAGGTTCTTGAGTTGACCCTCCATGCATGTCCAAGCGTAACCATTACTCAAGATATGTCAATTTTTGACATACCTCCTTTTTTTTCCTTGTGTCTATCAAGAGACTTTACTGTTAAATTAGGTGGTTACTTGTATTCTGATTGGTCTCATATGTTACTCAAGACAAGGTATGGTACTCGGTTTACCATATAAGTTGAACCTATATTTTCTTATCATGTACAGTCTTATGTCCTATACCCTCTCCAAGCTAACTATTTAATCTAAGAAGAACAAAATTTAGTTCTTGAAGAGTATTCTCTTCCACCCTCTGTTCTTGACCTAGTACTTGAATGGGTGGAGAGGCACCATAAATTTGATCCATATGCTGAAGAATTGGAAGCTTATGAAACTAGGCTTGGTACTTACTGCATTCTTGAAGAAGAAGTTATGTTTCCGCATGAACTCAAGAAAACCAAATTTGAACTGGGTCTATGGAAGTTGTACTTTGAAGGATCTAGAAGTAGAAACAACGTGGGAGCAGGAGTGGTTCTCATTTCCCCTAAGGATGATAAATTATTCTTTGCGCATAGGTTGTAATTTACATGTTCTAATAATGTGGAATAGTATGAAGTGCTGGTCCATGGCTTGCTCATTCTTGAGAAGAAAAAAATTAAGATGTTACATATCTTTGGGTACACAGAATTGGTTATCCACCAGGTTACCAACAAACTCTAGATAAAGAACAATCTTCTCAAAGCTTATAAACATATAATTATGGATCTCCTTGAGAGATTTGATCTACATTTGTAGGTGGTGCCGCAAAAAATGAACAAGGAAGCTGACCAGATGGCCGTGCTTGGTTCACATTTCTCTCTTGCTGAGGATTTTTTCAAAGGAAACACTAGACACGTCAAAATGGTGATCAGGCCATCCATTTCCGAAAACAACACCAACTGGAAAATGTTTGATAGTGACATGCAAATCATCTAGTTTATCCAAAATGAAGCTAATTTCTCATCAAGCATGCAAGCTGAATTACATGACAAATATGGTGACTAAGTGATATAGCTGAAGATAAACAATTTTCCTAAAGGTCTAGTCACCTTAGAGAAAATAGTTATCCTTGATGATGAGTTCAAGGGTGAAGAAAGGTACATGCATGCCACACAAGAAGACTACTCCCCAGTCACTATTACATGCGGAAAGAAGCTACTGCTTAGTAAAGCTTGCACGCATGAGGAAAAGCATGCCTTTATATCTCTCTGTCGAAAATAATGTGATATCTTCTCATGGGATTATGAAGAACTCAAAGGTTTTGATCTGAGTGTTGCTCAACACTCCATTGACTTGGATCCTAGTATTAAGCCCGTCAAACGGAAGCAACGACCAGTCAATCCAAAGATAGATCCCCTCATGAGAAAGGAATTATCCAAACTCATTGAGGAGATAATTATTTTTCCCATCAAATACTCTGCTTGGGTCAAAAATCTAGTTCCTGTGCACAAGAAAAATGGTAAAATCAGACTCTGTGTTTATTTCAAATATTTAAACAAGGAATCTTGGAAGGATCATTATCATTTTCCTTCAATGGAGTAGATTTTATATACTGTGGCCGATGCCTAGAGATTCTGCATGCTAGATGGATATTAGGGTTTCAATCAAATCTTGGTCAAGGAAGAGGATTAATTCAAAACAACATTTACAACCAAGTGGGGAACATATGCATATCAGAAAATTCCCTTTGGTTTGTCAAATGTGGGTGCAACATTTCAGTGTACTATGGATATTACCTTCAAAGGTTACATCAATGATTTCATCCTTGTTTACCTTAATGAAATAAAAATCTTCTCAAAGTAGAGTGTAGATCATATGGCGCACCTAGAAAATGTCTTTAAGAGATGAAAAAAAATTGGGGTGTCTCTTAACCCTAAGAAGTGTAATTTTGCAGTGGCATAGGGAAAGATTTTGGGCCATTTGGTTTCAAGAGATGGAATCACAATTGATCCTAAGAGGCATATCAACCATATTAGCCCTTTCTCTACTGGTGCACAAAAAGGTCCTACAGTCCTTCCTTGGCAAGATCAACTTTGTTAGGTGTTTTATCCCTAACTTTGTAGGACTGGTTCATCCCATCACCTTGATGCTCAAAAAGGAGATAGATTTCAGATGGACAACAAAATGAAAAGAAATATTCAAAAAAATCAAGAAAGAAATTTCATGTGCACCAAAACTCATCAATCTAGATTATTCAAAGTATTTCATCCTTTATACTTATGACATTGATGCAAGTTTTTATTTTATCCTAACACAAGAAAATGAACAAGGGTTGGAATAGCCAGTGGCTTTCTTTAGTCAGACACTAAAGAATTATTAACTAAAGTATAATAACATGGAGAATCAGGTCATCACCATCATGCGCACGCTCAAGAAATTCAAGAATATTCTCACCACCAATCATATCAAGGTGTTAGTCTCCCACTCTTCTATAAGAGACTTCATCATGTGAGTAGAATTTAATGAGAAAAGAGCACAATGGGTGACCAAAATCATGGAGTATGATGTGACTGTTAAGGCTAAAAATCTAGTAAGAGGTAGTGCCCTCTGTAGGAAAATTGATGAGGATGCACAAAGTGAATTTGAGACTTCATTATTTCTAGATGAATGTATTCCATGTGTTGAGCTTGAGAAGAATACAAACCTTGGCACACGTGATTAGATGAAGGACATGATCAAATTCATTTCCAAGGGCGCATACCTTCCTATTTTAAACAAAGAAAAGAGAAGACATCTAAGGTTACAATCTATCCCCTATGTTTTGATCGATGGACTTCTATTAAAAAGGAATCTTGATAGCATATTGTTAAGATGTATCAATGGCACGTAAACTAAAAAGATGTTAACAAAATTTCATGATGGATTCTCTGGTGGACACTTCTCTGCCAAAACTACAATATTGAAAATCATAATGGAAGGTATCTTTTGGCCTATCTTGTTTGTAGATGTGCACGGGTGGGTCACAAAATTCAAGGAATGTGCTTTCTTTGTAGGAAATAAAATATTGGCGGCGCTTCCCCTCCAACCAATCTAGGAAGATCAACCTTTTGAAAAATGGGGGTGTTGAATTCATAGGAATGATCAATCCACCTTTAAGCACTTGACATAAGTGGTTGTTAATGGCTACAAATTACTTCACCAGATGGATAGAAGCTGCCGCACTCAAGGAATCAACTGAGTCATTCATTCTTGAATTTCTCGAGGGTATAGTCAAAAAATTTGGCGTTCCTCAAACCATTATCTATGATAAAGAAAAATCCTTCCTTGGTACTAAAATCATTGATTGGGCGTCTAAGCCTGGGAATATATTTGAAAACATCTTCCAACTATTACCCGCAAAGGAAATGGTTTGGCAGAGTCAACAAACAAAAACTTGATTAGAGTCATAAAGTGTGCAATGAATATCAATCATTGACAGTGGCATACAAAGGTCTCACATGCACTTTGGGAAGACAAAATTATGGTGAAAGAATAAAATAGGAACTTCACCTTATAAGATCTTGTCTATGACAAGGAAGCTTCTCTTCCTTTAAAACTTGAGTTGAAATCAATTGTCACTTGACCAGCAGCTGGAATTTGAAGGCACAGAACAAAGAGAAATCATAATGGATAAAATTGGATAGTCTTGAAGAATCAAGATAACTTTTCCATGATCAAGCTGGAACAACATCAATCAAGAAACAAAGAAAGTGGTTTGATACAGAAGGAATCTATGCATCAACCTTTCAAGGTTAGGGACTTGGTCTTGAAGATGGGATGCTGAACAAGATAAACTAAGGTGCCATTCAAATTTTGATTCACTTTGGAGTGGCCCATATATCATCATTTTCATGCAATGAGGCTAAATCTTTCGAGTTGTCTCATCTTGATGGAGGCGCACAACTGTAATTCCCAATAAATGGGATCTATCTTAAACCTTTCCATTAAGTTTTATGCTATCATTTTTTTGTAAATATTAGAGTAGTTTCAATGTCCTCTAAGTGCATGTTACACACACATTATTTGTTTGTACATAGTTATTTATTCTCACTTCCTACTGTGCGCGCTCTCTTCTTTCTACTTCTAGAATGTAAAGATTCTTTCAGTGGTTGCAATATTCAAAATAGAGTCAAGAAATGATCTTTCAATTGACTATAGGGGAATTTTCATGATTCCATAAGCATACCCCATGCCCAATGGATGCTGCAAGCTACTAATTTTCTTAATCTAGTAGGAAGATGGCACCGAAATTCACCAAAACTATTATCCAAATAACCCTCCTAGTTATTTGGGAAACTTTTATACACATTATAGCTCTCAGTTCCTCATTGAAGGTTGCACACACTTAAGCTCAATTAACACAACTCCTTGTTTTTTATTTTCCCCTTGATGACACTTATTTTCCTCAAGCACCCTTACACACTTTTTGTTCTCTCCTTCCATTTTAATTTTTCTCTTTATTCCACTCCTTCCTCGCACCCACCTTCTACACATGCGCATCTCACACTCACTTCCATGAGCTAAGTCCTTGACCATCTCACACGCTGTTTTTTCACGCCCATCACTTTGTAATGGTTACACTTTCAAAATGTGTCCTATGCTCACCACTTTGCCTCATTTCCCTATGTGCATTAAGCCTACGTTCCTCTATGCATTCCTCTATTTCTTCTGTGTGCCCTTCCCTCGCGCCCTCATTTACACCCTTCTATACTAGGTCACCTTCTATTATTCTTAACTACACCATGTGTATCCAGTCAAAGTGCACCTATAGGGAACCAAATACTTGCAATGAATCAATGAGTGAAACATGGTAGAAATGACAAATATTTACACATTTGGCCATCATTTCAGCCAATCCATGTGTGCAACATTTTTTGCATGTGCCGATGAATATGAAATCTTGTGATAGTCGTATCTTTTGTTGTAGAGCTCAAATCGACGCATGCCTGGAATTTTCAAAGAGATGATGACATTAGCTACAATGCTAGATATTCAAATTCAAATTCTTGGTGGATCTGGTATGTGAGAAATGGGAAAATGTCTCTCTGAGCATTGATGGGTAGATTTGATTGCTCCAACCACCTGATTTGATATGATCTTCCCTCCTTCTTTCTTTAACATGTCAAATAGGATTATGGAAGCATATTTCAAAGATCTCTAGGTGGATTTACAGGTATTGAATGCTTGTTTTTTGGTGGTTGTATTTCAAATTTGATTTTTTTATCCTCTTCTCATTCTACAGATTCATCTTTAAATGTAAGAGCTAGGATCATTTGTTATGTTAGACACTTTGGATCCTTATGCATTTTTCGTATTTTGAGTTGCAGACCTCTATATTTATCTCTCACATGTGGATATTGGCCTCCATTATTGTAACATCATTGTGCATTTATGGAAGTAATAGAAACATAATTTTGTGACTATTATCTGTCCTAATGTGTTTGCATTCCTTCTTGAATTTTCTTGTACGTTATGTGCTAGTTGTGCCATTTTAGGTCCCTTATAGTTCCTTATTTATTTTTGTTCCATGATAATGATCTGGTGAATATGTTTTTAGTTGTGCTACTTGTGCCTAGCCTCCTTTCAAACATTTCCTTTCATTCTCGCTCAAAATAAATATTGTTCATCCCTATTTTCTAGTGCTATCGCCTTTTAGTATAGTTTCTTTTCATGTTATCCTTCTATCCCTAGTCCCTTAGCATTATTAGCTTAGTTTTTCCTTCAAGCACTAGGATTAGTAGTAGCAGTTGAAATAGATAGAGGAACCGACCTTCTCCGAAGATCTGTCCCAAGTATGTAAGGTCCCATAACTTGGGGATGGTTCCATTGTGGTCTGAAACACCTCAGCCCTTCCAATATCCAAGACGTGAGTGCATGTTTGAGAAACCAACAGATCCATCAGTGTAAAATATTCTATAAGTATCCAAATAATTAGTGTTTGTTCCAAAAAAAAATCAACAAACACTACAAGAGACAAAGGTGAAAACTACTATTGCAAAAGGCTAGATAAGAGAATTGATCTCCAAAGAAGAAGAAGAAGAAGAAGTGGTGACTATGAAGGCTAAAAAAATTATAACATTATCTTTCCCAACACCTACCAATAATCCCAAGAAGACTACGGTCATCACAAAGAATCATAATGATCCATTCGGATCCAATACTTTAGAGGTAGAAATTCCACATCTAGGGGAAGACAAGGAGTGTAACAACTGAGTATTAAAATGTTTAATTCATTCCTCTAGGAAAACATTCAACAGATGCCCTAAAAAAAGTATTTTAGAAGAATTAATTGACTTGTTAGCAAAAGTGGATGAGGATAGGGTAACAAAGAGACAACTAAAGGAACTAGTTAAATTACCGAATTCATGCCTACAATAATTAGTTGGCCAATCTAGTGTGAGCAAATAAGAAATATCCACAAATACTCCTGAAGTTATAAAACATGTTGAAAAAGTTGTTAAGAAGGTTCAATCTATTGACACTTGGGTAGAAAAGGTAATTAAAAAGGGAAACAAATCCATTGGAAAATTCATAACAAAGTATTAAGAGCTCAAAAATGTCAAACTCAATGAAATTAATGAGTTAATTGAACAATGTGATAATGGGATATTCTATTTTGAAGGAATTATCCCCAAAATGAACCATATTACTCATCTGGATGAATATTTTGTTTAAAGGGAAGGAATTGTATCATTTGGGCATATGGCAGCACAATATGCTATTGAAGAATTAGATACGATTAGGATTGAGGTTTTGAAAGAGATCAGGGAGAAAATGGAAACATAAAATAAATGGGTGGATAAGAATATAAACACCATTTATTTGAAATTGGAAGACATGGTATTTTACAAGTTCAAAAAGAGTTATGGTGATTTGAAAAATGACTTCTTACTTTGTTTCTTTGAGAAAAAACATCCAAAAAGAAAAATTCTCCTATAAAGTCATCAAGACATTGATGCGAAGATGGAAACTAGGATTTTAGAATTAAAATCAAGACCATGGGAGTATAAATTGAAGATGGATAATTGTTTGAATGCACTAAGTAGGAAGTACCTCATATTGCAACATCACAAAGATCTAGATGAGGATGAGATAAAATAGTTGTTCTAGAAATATGATGCATATATAGAGAGAGAACCAAAGGAAGAAGAAGGTGATGAAAATAAAGATGCAAACGTGAAGACTGAGGAACATGCCTAGGCTTATTTTTTTAAACTTTATTTTCATCACTTCTCAATTACTACTCTTTTTTCATAAGAACTGAATATTACTTTGAATTTGTTATTTTCACACATGAATGTAATTTCATACAATGCATTAGATTTTTATATTGCTTGGATAATATTTCATGTCCATTATGAAGCATATGAACTAATGTAAATGTTATGTTATCTTTTATATTGTTGAAAAAGAAAAAATGGTGATCTATAGGGGCCCCTGCCCATGAAAATCACATACATTTTTCAAAATATTACATAAAAAAGGGGTATCATGAGAAGACAAATATTTAATAATTCTTTACTCCCACCTTAATATCTTTTCCAAAAGAGGCTATTTTGATCAATAACTTGTTCTTTCGTGGTATGAATTCCCCTGAACCCTGAGATGATTGAAAAATATGATTCCCCCAAATAAATTGTGAGACATCCCAATGTCCTTCAATGTGTTCATGTACATCTTGGGACCATAAAAAATATTCTCCAATTCTATCTTCTTATCAAGACAAGATATCCATTCCAAGAGATCTAAACCACCATGAGGAAATGTTGTTTTCCATTTTTCCTTATAGGGAATAGAACTGGGTGGAGAGGGTTGGGTAGAAGTAGGTTGAGTAGGAGAAATTGGAGTGGATGGAAGAGAAATCACTTTGGTTCTAGGAATCAATGAGACAAAACAAATAGAGTTGGATTCACCTTTTTGCATTCTTATGAAAGGTGGATGTTCCCTGGGGAGGGAAACAGGTTGAGGTCTTGATAACTTGTGCTCCATCAATGAAGATTGTTTTTGTGAATGGAATGGGGGCTGTAAAATATACTTTCCTTTAGAATTTGATGCCCTAGGGTGTAGAAGAAATTAAGGCCCTGATTCCTCTTCATCTAAAATGATAATAGGGGGCTGAGAACTAGATTCTCTACTTTCCTTTTTTTTTACAGTGGTGGTGTTGTAGATGGTTGAGATGACATAGGGCCTATTGGACCTTTTTCAAAAGAAAAAATACGTTGTTATAATTCACCCAACTTACAAGCAATGGTAGGCATAAAATCATTTGAAGTCTTATCATAGAGCACATATGACTCAAAAGGAATATATTTTTGAAAAAAAAAATCATACATAAGAATGGGCATTCATATTCAGTTACTTCTGATATAATAAGCCTTCTCTCAATCCAAATGTTTTTCAATACCTATAGTTTTTTCTAATTATCCCATTAAAAGACGTTATATTACATAGATTAAAATGCTAAAAAAAAAGAGCAATCTTGATTAAAACTCAACATTATAGTGCCCACTTCCCTTTGACACTATTTAGATACTGATCTTGCTAATGTTGATCTCATTTCAGACATTATTATGTTTTGATTTAGTATGATGTGTATATGTTAGATCATGGATTATTATGGACCTTGATTCAGTTAGCATTTAGGATGATTATTGGAGACATTATTATATATGGATGATGATATACTGCTTGATATGGACAGGTTATTGATTTTGTTTTTTGACATGTGACATTTGATATTATGAGTAGCTCTAGTATAGAAATTCATTGGATGATGATATAGTGGTAAAATTGAATTTAAAATTATAATGTTGAATTCTTGATATTTTTGTGATTTGGACTTGATATTTATATGTTGCTTATATCATTTTTGGATGTTCTGATATGGCCATGAGGCCAAAGGAGGTGTTGTTATTTTGCGGTTAAAATATCACAACAATGTCGGGGGACTGAAGACTAACCATATTGGAATTCAGGGTGAAATCAACAAGGTCACAATAGCAACTGTAATTGCTTGTGTGTTGTGTTGTGTTAGGATTTCCCATGGGGGGGATTTCCATTATATGTGACCATGGGATATATGTGTTTTATTTATGTGTTCCATTTTTAGTATTCTTGTATGTATTTTTATTTGTAATGTTTTCTTTTTATTATTTAATTTTAATGTGATAGTCATATAGTTAAACTTTATCTAAATTTAATTGGGATTTGGAATGTAAGTAATAAAGTATTGTCTTGGTTATTAATTAAATTGGATTTGTGTCATGTATAACCATATGTTAAATAAATCATGACGTCAAAAGTATGTAATAAATGAAGTCATAGATATTAATTCATGTTGTAAGAATGTATAAGAGGATGTAAGAGATGTGTAAGTCATATTTTGGTGTGTATAACACTTCATCCTCAAAGGAATTCGAATTTTTCCTTAAGGTCTGCATTTTGAGGCTTGTGGGACAAGTTAGACTTGTCCCACACCTCTTAAAATCATACACCAACCATGCCTATGGGTTGGGAATAAATTTTATCCTTTTTAATTAAAATTTGAAATGACTATGTGCAAGTCTTTATTGCACTTTACTTACAATTTTTTAATTCAGTCTTTGTTAATGTATGGATTAATTTTGAGTGTGTAAGTTGCTTGTCATCTCCATTTATTGTGATTAATTGTGAAGTTGAATTTATTCTTTTGGGGTTGAGTAAGAATGATGTGGCATCCCACTTGGAATCCACATCATCCTCTCCCTCCCTCTCCTTTAAAATTTGAATTTTTTCTCCTCTTTTTGGGTTGTTGAAACTTTGCTCTCTCATCCTTGGGTTGAATTTTAATTTCTCTTGGAGCTTTCTTTGTGGAAGGAGTTGGAAATTCTTTGCATGCTTATACCTTTCTATTTTGGGACTGAATTTTGAGCACTGAAGGAACTATTGTTTGGGAAGACAATCTCCACTATGGAGAGGTAGGGTCTTGCCTTTGTAAAATGTTGTTTTTCCCTTTTCTTGCATGCATTTTTGAACTATTTTTGTGTTTGCATTCTTGGCTGGTTTGGTAGAATGCTTAGGGAAAGGTGTAGGAGAAGACTATGGGGTTTCATATGGGAGGGCATAAGGGATTGCCAATGGCACTTATTCTTTGTGGAGGGAGTGTTGGTTTGGGATCCACCTAGGAAAAGAAATTGTTCACATTTCTTACTCTTGGGGGGGGGGGGGGGGAGTGGGGGCATAAGTAAGAAACTTTGGGGGGGGGGGGTGCATAAGGAGGGGTTGGGAGATATAAGGTTTATGGGATTTGGTATGTTTAATGGCGGTATGCTTTTGGTGGATGCCCAATTCCAACTTGGGAGGTATAAGGAGCTCCCCATAGCTCTTTCTCTTGTTTGGCTTGCTTAAAGAAGCCTTTGTTTTGATTGTAACTATTGATGTAGTTATGAACTACATCTTGGTTGATTTATGTTTTTATGTGAATGTGAAATGTGCTTGTATGTGAAAGAAGCTTTTGTTGCTATGGGTTGATATTCATGCTCCATTTCAATATGGTTGGGGCTCGGGGGCCAATGGGGATGGAAGGCTTCTCCTTTTCCCATTGGATGTCTTGGTTGGGTGGAGATCATTTCCTTTCCCCCTTCCTTGTTGTGATCATTGAAAAGATGAAGAAATCAGCATGCTGCTGTTTTAGAGCTTGGAGAAACCCAGTTTTGATAGTCCCTTCCTTTGAGAAAGTCATTGTATCTATTCCCACCTTGTAGTGGATGAAATGTATTAATATTTTAATTAAAAGACATATTGTATTGCAAAGAAAAAGATTGAGGTTAAATTGAGAAATGTAAAGATTTGTATTTCTCTTTGTTTTGGAAAAGAAATGTAAATGATATTACATGCATTGTATGATGTATTTGGTGAATTGTATTTTGAAACCAAATAAGGAAAAAAAAAGAGATAGGTTGTAAAGATGTTCTCTGATTGTAGTCAATGAAAGAAATACATTTCCTCCCTCAATTACATTGTTGTATTGAAATTTAATTGTTGTTGTATTTTGTAATTTCTGTCTAGGAAGAAGAACACGAAGGAAAGAAATGGCAGTCTGTTCAATCTTCGATAATGAGTTTTAAATTTAAAATCAGCTTTGCACATTGAATAAAAAAATGCATGGTTGAATCAATAGAATTCCTTAGATAATATTGGATATGATTTCCATGTTTAAGAGTTGCAAATTTCTAATTAAAACTATTAATGAATGAAATCTATTTCTTTTTTTATAAATCTGGCATTTTAATTTTATCTAATAAATGTACAATTCTGAATTACAAATTAAATTAAGAAAGGAGACAATACAATTCATATGTAATAATTCCTAATAAACCAAATTGGCACTCAACATTTAAGAAATACATTTTAGAACTTCATAAAAATTGATTTTTAAAACTAGCTCAACCGTTTTTCTATCAAAAGTTGCAAAATATATAAATTGCAACTCAATCCACAAATTGAAACTTGAAAACAATACTAAACTTACCCAATACCATTCTCCATGTTAAGTTTACAAGTTGAGAAGGAGAAAAAAATCAAAATTGAATCAAATCCATTCCTGGGTCGTTTTCTTTCTATTGTTGGAAATTGCCAGTTTTCAAATTAAAAACCCTACAGATCTATTTCTTAAAATAAACCCTCAAAAATTCATTAGAATCAAAAATTTATGATTCCTATGCAAAGAGACTCCGATAAATTTCTAAAAAGTCCTTGTTTGTCCAAAAATGACTTCTCTATCAAAAGTTATGGCCATTTGAAGTTTTACTTCAACATGGCCATCCAAAAATAAATCTAACTATATAAAAATCAAAATTCAAACTTTGGAAAAATTTCCCCAAAAATTCCGTGGCCCCGCAACACTCTTAGTCAATCAGGTTTCCCACGTGACACTTAGGAGGGGAAAATCTTATTGAAAAACTTAACTTTTGAAAAAAATTCCATTTGGGAAAATTTTGCCAATTTTCTCTGCAACCCCACGGCCCTGCAGCCAATCACGTGTTGACATATGGCTTGGCAGGTGCGCGAAAGAAATTTTGAAAACTTTAACTTTTAGTCTTTTGGAATAATATCATCTTTTTCTCTGCCTCTTCGCCGACCCACGTCCAATCATAGGATGCCACGTGGCACTTTTAGCAATGGGCGAAGGTTTGGAGGTAAAATTCCTTTGAAAATTTTTGGGTTTGGACTTTGGGAAAAATTCCCAATTTTTCCCTGCCACCAATAGGCTCTCAACACATAGCATGGGTTTTCCTTGGTGGAGGCATGCATTGTTTTTCACCATCGAGATTTTTGCCTAAAAATTTCTAAACTCTGTTGTGCCCCACCATCTGTGTCTCCCTGCGCCAATTGGAAAGTGCCACATGTCCCCTTTGTCAACCCTACAGGTGCACAGAGGTTTTTTGCACCTTTGTGCCAAAGAAAGGAAAATTCTCAATTTTCCTCCCCACTCCGCCAACCCACCCTAGGGAAAAATTCTCCCTAAAACCACACCAGCCCATAACTTGGGTTTTACAAGGAGTTAGAAGGGCTTCTTTATATGGATGGAAAGGTGAGAAAATTTTCTATCCCATGAGCATGATTTAGGAAATTTTTTATGATTCTAAGTGTTCAAAAAATAAAGTTGAATCTTGTAAGCCTGTTAGGGCAGGGAGGAGTGAGAATTTACTCTCCTAACCTAAGTGATGAATTTAATCCATTGTTTTGACCTTGAGCTTGTTGTGAGATGTTGTAGGGTCATTTTTGCAAGTCAATATTGATTTTTAACCTAAACCTAGTTTGTGATAGCTATGATCTTGTAACCTTATTTGCTAACACCCTTATCAAAAAAAAATTATTCCATAAATTTCCTAGCTAAACCTAGTTTGTTTCTTGGTCTCAAGTGGTAGTTTGAAGTGGGCATCACAAACATGAGATAAACTCAAACCTCATGGTGTGTTAAAGGCTCTTTGTTGTCCCCTGGGTTAGCTATCTCAAATAGAGCCTTGATGAAATCTTTATATGGGGCTTGTTATCCAATTTTACGCACATGGAAAAATTGGAAAACAGGGCCTTATTACTATCAAATCACGACATTGGTCCCATGGACCCACTTCTCGTCATCAGTGTCAAATCGGAAATAAAGAGATGAGTCATCAAAGGAGTTCATGCCTTGTCCTAATTTGGTCATAACTCAGATCACAAGCCTTAGACGAGTTCATGAGTAGGAAATGTAAGTTCAGTAACCGAGTTTGGCTTTTCATAAAGGAATCTCGATAGAAGTGGAGGATGTTTCGATGGTTGGCTCATTAAGGCAGAGAAATGACGAGCTCGACTCAAGTTAATTCAACATGGAAAAATCGATGCTTCCTCATTGGAATATGAACTCAATTTTAATGACTCGACGGAGATAATAGCATAAATGACTGAGCCTGGTCTTGATAAGATAACCCACAAAGAGAAATCATGTCGAGTTCGCGGTGAGTCATAGTTAAAGGAATGAGTCGACTACCATACATAGAGGTCGATATAATGTTGCTCGCAATGAGACCAATGGAGCTCAAGCTTGGACTAATAAAACACAATGCATAGAGTTGGATAAAATGTGAGAAACGAGATGAAAGTGGAGGTAACACGCCTACTCCACTAGCTTGCAGCTTCAACTATAACCACCATATCGAACCCATGGGCTAGGCACTGGAATAACTTCTAGCCATTACTAGAAACAGTAGTGAACACAATCTCAGCCTCATTCGCAAAACTTGCCTCAAGATTTGATCGAGCTTCTTCCATGGAAGAGACTTTCCAAAGTGAAAAGGCGAGACAACTCAACTAAAAATTTATCTCGTTCTTCTACTACAGCGGCAAGATTTTACAACAACTGATCACGGCTATGGTTGCATGCAACCAGAACATCAAGATCAACACCAACAGTTCCTTGGGATCACCCTGTGGTAGCTGTCACAATTAACTCTCTCCGGAGGTGATTGATTTATGAGATAAAGTTTACTTCTCTACCATGTAGCTGCTGCGTATAGCCAATTCAAATTGCCAAGTGAAGGCACGATCATGGCAAGAGAACAATATTTTCGCGCAAGGGAAATGACATGGTGGGCCAAGCGTGAAAATCTCACGCGCTGGTGGGAATAGTGGAGAAATCGGGTCAAATTGCCAAATCTGCATGGCGAAGTTGAGGCCGGGGCCCGTGAATTAATTTAGCCAAGCAGTTATGTGAGAATTCAGAGCTGGTATGCCAAATGGGAAATATTAAGATGGCATTCCAAGCTGTTCACTCCGAGTAGGGGAGAAATCAGACCAAACTGCCAAGCGTGGAAACAATATGATGGCTATCTGTCATGAAAACCCCGCGTAGCTTGGAGTGGTCCGATTCTTTGTGAAAGTCACACGGAAGGTAAGTTGGAGAACGTGGGAATGAGGCAGTTGAAGTGTTTAATAGGATTGGACATGGTTGTCTAGCCTGGCCAAAGTCGAGTATGACACAAAGATGGGCAAAGGAGGACATGATAAAGAGCTTACGGAGTGAGCCGAGTTAGCATCAGTCAGTGTTAGTGAAGGCGGTTGATATGTGGAGCTCATTCAAGCAGAAAAAGGATAATTTGTGAGTTTATAGATGAGTTTGGCATGGACATTGAAAGCAAGTAGGATTGTTGAAGCTCGGTGGAGATCATATGAAACACGATGGAGCTTGGCGAATGTGAAGAAGAAGCTCATATCAACAATGAGCTCATGCATAGGAGTAGAAGTGAGCTTTGTCTTGATAGATCTTGTAGAAGATGAATGTGCGAGCTTAAGGCCAAGAAAATTGGTAGTTCACAGGAAAAATCAATCTAATGCACAAAGTTGATTGGCCAGATGATTCAGTAGCAAAGGAAGCCTGATATGAAATGAGCTATGGCCAATACAAGGCTCGTGGAAGTCAGATCAACGTGAGCCACATGAGGTTGAACTTGACGATGAGTTGAAGTCAATGGATTTATAAAGTTTAAGTTGTTTGATCTTTAGAATAATCACCTATACAAGCTTTGTTATTTTAACATGAAAATGATATTGACTCAGTGTTAGGAAGAGCTCAACGTGCCATTAAGGTACCAAATCAAACCAGAGTCGATGAAATGATGTGTGAATTTGGCTCAGAAATGAACCCGTGAAAAGGGCTCAGATGACCAAGTCACGTTTGCCAGGAAATGAGTAAGTGAGTTACCCGAGTTAAATTGAGATGGGGAATGAAGTATCCGGGTGAGTTAGGCCCGTCGGAGGAAATTCACAAGCGAATCAAACAGATTTTTGAGACTTTCAATCAATGTAATACATGGGAGGCTGAGAAGCTCGAGTCAATCGTGGAGCTCAGCAAAAATGAGTTGAGCTCGGTGGAATGTTTGTTTGAGCTCGCAGCTGTTGGGGGTCTTTGGGAATGACAAGGTGGGTTCATTCGAGGTAGACCAACGTAGCGTCAAGAGAAGTTTAATGTAAGGAAGCTTGGATCGTTGAGTCAGTAGATGACAAGGAATAAGAGGAGTTTGGTCATCGAGTAAAAGACAAAGCTTATTTTAGAGCTCGATGCATTGGTGGTGAGTTGGCATGCAAGCAAGATGAAAGAAGGAGCTCGGGTGATACGATGGAAATGGACTCAGCTAGTACATAGCACAGAGGAGCTCAGACCCAACTCAGTGAGTTGGCTCGGTGAGCCAACCACTAAGTTGGGATCTTTTTGGCCATTTTCTCATGATTCTCCCCTTCAACAAAAACCGGTCAACAGTGGGGCCCACATTATGTTAATTAAATTAATATTTTTATTTAAATATTTTAATAATAATATTTATTATTATTATTTAAATATTCTTTTAATTAATTGAGAAGACTTGGTCATCAGGTAATTAATGACCCATGATGGAACCTTCTCAGGTAGTTCAACTAACTGTAATAAATACATCATGGGCCTTCATTTTAGGAATGTAATTATGACCATTTCCTCTTCTTTCTCACATATTCTTCTATAAATGTAAGTTGGAAGCTCATTTCAAAGGGTTCCAACAGTTCAGACAAGTTGGACAATTAGATATCTCAGGCGAGTGTGTACTTTTCAAGAATCCTCTCTCTTCTGCAAGTTGTTCTTGTGTGTTGAGAGAACTTTCAAGCATCCTCTTTAAGACTGTAATGGCAACTATTGCCTCTTCTGAATGTATGATGCATTGTGCATGTTATTGAAGCAATAAAAGTGTGTGTTTTGTGACTAATCTCGGTCCTTTCATCCCTTTATGCTTCTTTGTGCTTTTCTCGTACTTGCAGGTACACTGTGCAAGTTTAAGTTTCTATTGCAGGTTCTTGGAGTTATGTGCTTATCGAGTGGTGGAGTATTGCATGCAGTTGAGTTGTGGTGTTTGTTCACCCTTCTTGAGTTCATCCTTCTTCACTGGGAAACTAGTATATTTCTCGGTCTGATAAAGTTTAACAAAGGGAACGCGTGTCTCTTAGTCTGTGGTATCTTGTACCCTCTCTAAGTTGCAGTAGGTGAAGTTGACCTGTGGTGCACGCACCCTCTTCAAATTATCCCTTCCTGAATCTGAAGACACCCTTTATTTGGTGCATAACCATCCCTAGTATAGTTTCATTTCTGTAAATCTCTTTCCCTAAAACCCCACGAAAAGGTTAGCATAGGACTAGATAATCATTTTTGTTACACTAGGAGTAGTACAACACTTAGTTTAGGAAGAGGAAGCCGGCCTTCTCCGGAGGTTCACCTCGAGCCCAAGTCCCATAGCTTGAGAGGTGATCCCATGTGTCCCAATCACACCGAACGTCCTATTCACATCCTGGTCATTCGGGGGGTGCAGTGATTTGGTGACAACAGTTTTTGGCACGCCCGGTGGGAGAGAGTTGGTACTTCTCTTCTCACTTACACAAGTCAAAGTACCTGGCGACTCTATATCTCTGGATTCCAAATCTCAGTGCAGTAACTTATGTGAATAATTCAAACAACAGCTTCTTCAAAGAAAGGAAAATATCAGCATATCGAACTTTCCTTGTCTCCTCCAAAGAGAAGTAGAAGAGGCATTTCCACATCCCCAGTTGCAGATTTACCTAGTAGGGGTCATTCAACTCCTCCTTACGGAAGATTTCCTCCACCCAGGAATAATCAACCTTTCATTGTTATGGCAAGGAACCAAGTTTTTCCCCCTTTCAATGCAAGCAGTCCTCTCATGTTGGCTCAACGTGACATGATACATGTTGCGGCACTCAAAAGTTTACCCTTCTACATGGGGGAAACTCACGTTACTCCGGTGGAGCATATATTTTATGTAGCCAGTATCTGTGCAGTACATAATATCACCGAAGACAACGTTGCAGTTAGACTTCTTGCTACCTCTTTCAAGGGAAAAGCACTTCAATGGTTTCGCGGGCTAGGTGTTGGCACTATAACCACTTGGGATGAGTTGGGAGAAAAGCTATGAAAACAATTTGAAGACAAAAGTGATCACCTATCACTTTTGGAACAACTTACTACCATAAAGAGAGCTTCCCAAGAATACATGAGTGATTTCAACTTCCGATTCCACAGAACTTGGAATAGGATTCTGGTGCTCGTAAAGCCTTTTGCACATAATGCATTCTTGTACTATTTGCGAGCCTTGAATAGTGATGTAGCAGTTATGATCCAGTCCATGGGAGGGACTACACTTCCTGATGCTTACGAAGTTGCCATAAGTGCAGAGAATTCTTTGATTCAGGCTGGAAAGATAGCTCCACGACCACCAATGCCCTTTTCTCCAGATCTTACGAATCATCAGCCTATCATTGCTTCTATTTTAGTAGACTCCAGGAAACCATCTCAATCTTCCTCTGCCTCTTCAAATGATCTATTTGAATTCAAGTCACTGCTGCAAAATTTTGGAAATGAGCTCGTTGCACTCAAAAGGAAACAATTTCAATACAATCGTCCGTATCAGCCACAAAATTAGCAGTATCAGGCTAACCGTCCTCCTTTTCAAGGAAACAATCAACCTCAAAATCAAACTACAAGTCAAGTTGTAAATGTCAGGCCCTTGAACTTTCAGAACCCTCTTGCAGCTAGCTCATCTAGAGCTATAGTACCTGTTCAAAATAATCTGGTTCAAGACTACGAATGGTGTTATCCTTGCTCTCAACCTCACAATCAAAATATTTGTCCCAATGGGGTTCTTAGCCAGGCCCTTATTGTTCAAAGTGTATCTGCCCCTTCAGAGTTAACAAACAATTCATCTACACAAGAAGCAATCAGATCAACCGCAAGCACCAGAAGAATCCACTTTGCTAAACTGGTAAGAAGAAGATTTTTGCAGATTGAATATAGATTCTTCATCAGTGGCAGCAAACACTCATTCCAAAAAGAGAGCAATGGAGCCTCAACCTCTCGAAGCTGATCTAGAGTCCACTTCTCAACCTGGGTTTCAAATGGCAGTTGATAAAAATGCGAGAAAGAAATCACTAGAAACACCAGCTAGCCACGCCGCAGGGAAAGATGGTTCTCCAGGCATCACGGTACCCAACAAACATTTTCCAAAGGAGGACCCCAATGCCCAAAAAAAGTGTCATCAAAGTTGGAGCAATTCCCTTTAGCATATTAGAACAAATGAAGAAAACCAATCTGAGCAATACCATGTGGGACGCACTCTCGATCCCTTCCTAAAGAAACCTGTTGCGAGAAGCTCTGAACAGTTTTAGTACAACCAGTGGATCACCAAGCCATAGAGTGACAAATGCTACAAATTTGTGTCAACTGGAAGGGAAAATCATTTCTATGGCAAACAAACCACCGCCATTCTACATTTCCCTGATCATTGGCGACCACTTGGTACATAATTGCATGATCGATTCTGGTTGCCAGTAGCTCTGTCATGCCGAAACAAATTGCAGATGTACTAAGCATACAATATGTGCCAGTTGCGAGAGGGGTTGTTCAACTGGATGGCACAGCTATTAAGACTATTGGGGTTATCAAAGGACTTCAACTTACCATTCATGCATGCCCAAGTTTGTCATTCACCCAAGACATATCGGTCATCGATCTCCCTCCTCTCTTTGCCATCTGCCTATCACGGGATTTCACTGCCAAGACGAGCGGTTACCTATCAGCCGATTGGTTACATATGATTCTCAGGACTCGATATGGAACCAAAGTAACTATAAGGGCAGAACCAATCTTCCATAATCATGTAGAACCCTACACTGCTAGTCCCATAAATGGAAATTACACCATCGGCGATCCCGAAGAGGAAGATGCCGATCATGAACCAACCACCCTTGTTGAAGAAGTTCCTGATACTTTGTTGAATGAAGTAAGTAGAGATCATCAATACGATCCCTACATTGATGTATTGGTAGAAGAAGAAGCTGGTTTGCTGGTCTTGGAAGAAACAGGATTAGGTACTTACTGTATCCATGAAGAAGATACGATCATACCACAACTTGTCAAAACACCAAGTGATTCTAAAGGACTGTGGCAATTTTTTTTCGATGGCTCAAGAAGTAAGAATGGATCCGATGCTGGTGTTATGTTAATTTCTCTAGAGGGAGATAATTACTTCTCATCTTTCTGGTTGCAGTTCAATTGCACCAACAATGTTGCTGAATACGAGGCTCTTGTGCAAGGAATTCAGCTAGCCCAAAGGAAGGGGATCAAGGCCCTAACTATTTTTTGGAGACAGTGAGTTAGTTGTTCATCAAGTTTCGGCACGTAGTGCATCCAAAAATGATCTTTTACGATCATATAAGAATTGAGTCTGGGACTTGATTGAAGATTTTGAAGCTTTTGGAATCCATGCAATTCCTAGAGGTCAAAATCAAGATGCAGATAGGCTTGCTACAATTGGTTCACAATACAACATACCAGTTGATATCATGAAAGAAGGGCAGCAATTTTTTAAAATGGTGGTTCAACCAGCAGTCCTTGATAATGTGAATAGTTGGCAAGTGTTTGATAGTGACAACCAAATTGTCCTCTTCCTATAAGAAGAGGCGGAGTTTGCTGTAAAAAATCAAGATAAGTTACAGGAGTCATATGGTGAGAAAATTATCTAATTGAAAATCAATAAGTTACCAAAAGGTTTAGTCACTTTGGAATCCATTTTCAATTCAGATGACCAAGCCACAAGACAAAGCCCTAACATGGTGGTCAGAGAAGAATATTTTGAGGAAGTTGAAGTATCAAATGAAAAATTTCTCAAGATCAGAAAAGTGTGTACTTCTGAAGAGAAAGAAGCTTTCATCAAACTTTGTCAAGAGTATCATGACATCTTTTCATGGAGCTATAAAGATCTGCATGGTTTTGATCCAGGTCTAGCACAACATACCATCGAACTGGATCCTAATGCTAAGCCAGTTCATCAGAAACAGAGACCAATTAATCCCAAAATTGAGCCGCTAATGAGAAAGGAGCTAACCAAGCTCATTGAGGCCTGTATAATTTTTCCCATCAAGCATTCCTCATGAGTAGCCAATTTGGTGCCCGTGAGGAAGAAGAACGGAGAGATCCGGTTATGCATAGATTTCAGGGATTTGAATCGTGCATCATTAAAAGACCATTATCCTCTTCCATCGATGGAACAGATCCTTCAAATGGTGGCAGGAGCTCAAATATTTTCTTTACTCGATGGATATTCAGGTTACAATCAAATCCTAGTCCAAGAATCTGACCAATTCAAAACGGCTTTCACTACCAAGTGGGGCACGTATGCCTACAATAAAATGTCATTCGGATTGTCCAATGCTGGGGCTACTTTCCAAAGAGCCATGGACATGGCATTTAAGGGAATAATCAACGATATTATTTTGGTTTACCTTGATGATATAACTGTATACTCTAAGCATGCAGAAGATCACATCACACATCTAAGGAAAGTTTTCCAAAGGTGTAGGGGAATTTGGGGTTTCACTTAACCCCAAGAAATGTATTTTCACAGCGCACGAGGGAAAATTGTTGGGGCATGTGGTTTCAGCAGAAGGATTATCAATCGATCTAGCCAAGATTCATTCAATTATGTCCTTATCTCTCCCAAGTCACAAGAAGGGCCTCCAGAGTTTTCTGGGAACCATAAATTTCGTGCGGAGATTCATCCCTCAATTCGCGACATTGGCTAAACCATTGACAGCCATGCTAAAGAAAAACATGCCATTCTCATGGACAAAGGAAGGATGAGAAAGCTTTGAAGCCGTCAAAACAGCCATTTCTCAAGCTCCCACGCTTGTGAACCCCAGGTTTGACAAATATTTTATCCTTTATGCTTTTGCAGGTCAAGAGAGCATTTCAGGGATCCTCACCCAACAAAACAACAACCTGATGGAGCAACCAATCATTTCTTCAGTCAATCCCTCAAAGACTATGAGTTCAAATACTCATTCATTGAAAAGTAAGTCTTTGCGGTTATTTGAGCTTTGAAGAAATTCAAGCACATGTTGTCCAACAACAAGATTCATCTGATGGTGTCTCATCCAGGTGTTAAGGAGTTTTTGCTGAACAAAGAAATGAACGAAAAGCATGCTGGATGGATCACGAAGGTAATGGAGTATGACGTGCATATCAAAGTCACTAAACTCATCAGAGGTAAGGGTTTATGTCAGCAACTTGCTGCAGACATGGAATTAAAAGGTAATGAGGACGTGACACTCCTCAATACTGATGAGGATGTTGATCAAGCTGACTGGTTATCCAAAATGAAGAATTTCATCTTCTCAGGAGCATACCTGACAAACATGGATAAAAAAAAGGTGAACTTTCCATCTTCAATCTATCCCATATGTTTTGGTAGATAGCGGTTCTCTTTCGAAAAGATTTGAATGGCATCCTCCTTCGGTGCATAGGACCAGAACAGGTAAGTAAGATACTAGAAGAATTTCATAATGGCCTATCTGGAGGACATTATTCCGCATGAGCAACAGCTACCAAGATCATGCGAGATGGCTACTATTAGCTAGATTTATTCAAGGATGCCCATCTTTGGGTAAGGAAATGTAAAGAATGTGCCTTTTTCACAGTTAAGCAGAAGCTGGCAGCTCTTCCATTGCATCCAATTCAAGTGGATCAACCCTTTGTTCAATGGGGGTTGGACTTCATTGGAATGATTAATCCTCCATCTAGTGATAGACATAAGTGGGTCCTTACCGCAACAGACTATTTTACTCGATGGACAGAGGCGGGTAGCATTAAAAGAGAGCAATGAAAAGGCAGTTCTATATTTTTTGGAAGGTATAATGATGAGGTTCGGTGTTCCGTTTACAGTCATTTCAGACAATGCGTTGGCTTTTCTTGGTATGAAATTGAGTGAATGGGCTGTTAAAAAATGGGGTATACCTCAAAACTTCATCCAATTACTATCCTCAAGGAAACGGATTGGCTAAGTCTAGCAACAAAAACCTCATAAGGATTATTAAGCACACAATGGAGACTAACAAGAGGACTTGGCATACACATCTTAAGACTGCCTTATGGGCAGATCGGATCACACCTAAAAGGGCCATCGGAAATTATCCTTTCGTTCTTGTATATGGAAGAGAGGTAAAACTCGCACTCTCATTGGAGTTACCTTCTTTGGAGTTAGCTCATCAACTTGAAGTTATAGAGAGTGATCCTCTGACAGTAAGGTTTGCTGAACTCATGGAGTTAGAGGAAGTACGAGACAAGGCTATGAAAACTTTGGAGCAGCATCAGGCTCAAGTTAAGAAATATTTTGACAAGAAGGCATCTGCCAGACATTTTCAAGAGGTAGATTTAGTTCTCAAATGGGATGAAGACAGGGCCAAACCAAGCAAGCATGCTAAGTTTGACGCTCTCTGGAGTGGACCATACATCATCACAAGTTGCAAAGAGGAAAATTCATTTCATCTATCTAGGCTCAATGGAGAAGAACTGCCTATTCATGTGAATGGGATACATCTCAAAGCTTGCTTTTGAGAAGCGTTCCACCCCCTGTACAGTTAAATTAGGTGTTTTTCCTCCAAGTGCTTATGCACATTGTTGTGTGTTGTTGCTTTTCTTTCCTTGTTGTTGTGTTTTGTGTTGTTCTGCACTTGTTTCATCATTGGAAGGTGTCAAGGAGAAGAAGGTTCAAGGTTTCCATAAGAGTTTCAAAATCTGCTTCATTCAAAATTTTACAATGTTCCATGGATGTCAAGCATTCAATAGATTCAATATACTTCATTCTTAGCATTCCAGGGAGGTCCAAGATATCAGCAATGCTCAAGGAGATTTCAGGATGTGTCAAAGAAAATCATACTACTTTCAGGATTCCAACATAGACTCCATTCCCAGTGGATGAATTAAGGCTACTGGAATCATGCTTAACAGGAAATCATCCCCGAGAGGTCACCAAAAATGTTATCCAATTTTACGCACATGGAAAAATTGGAAAACAGGGCCTTATTACTATCAAATCACAACATTGGTCCCATGGACCCACTTCTGGTCATCAGTGTCAAATCAGAAATAAAGAGATGAGTCATCGGAGGAGTTCATGCCTTGTCCTAATTTGGTCATAACTTAGATCACAAGCCTTAGACGGGTTCATGAGTAGGAAATGTAAGTTCAGTAACCGAGTTTGGCTTGTCATAAAGGAATCTCGATAGAAGCGGAGGATGTTTCGATGGTTGGCTCATTGAGGCAAAGAAATGATGAGCTCGACTCAGGTTAATTCAACATGGAAAAATTGATGCTTACTCATCGGAATATGAACTCAATTTTAATGACTCGATGGAGACAATAGCATAAATGACCAAGCTTGGTCTTGATAAGATAACCCACAAAGAGAAATCATGTCGAGTTCACGGTGAGTCATAGTTAAAGGAATGAGTTGACCACCATACATAGAGGTCGATATGATGTTGCTCGCAATGAGACCAATGGAGCTTAAGCTTGGACTAATAAAACACAATGCATAGAGTTGGATAAAATGTGAGAAACGAGATGAAAGTGGAGGTAACACGCCTACTCCACTAGCTTGCAGCTTCAACTATAACCACCATATCGAACCCATGGGCTAGGTGTTGGAATAACTTCCAGCCATTACTAGAAACAGTAGTGAACACAATCTTAGCCTCATTCGCAAAACTTGCCTCAAGATTTGATCGAGCTTCTTCCATGGAAGTGACTTTCCAAAGTGAAAAGGCGAGACAACTCAACTAAAACTTTATCTCATTCTTCTACTACAGTGGCAAGATTTTACAACAACTGATCACGACTGTGGTCGCATGCAACCAGAACATCAGGATCAACACCAACGGTTCCTTGGGATCACCCTGTGGCAGCTGTCACAATTAACTCTCTCCGGAGGCAATTGATTTCTGAGATAAAGTTTAATTCTCTACCATGTAGCTGCTGCATATAGCCAATTCAAATTGCCAAGTGAAGGCATGATCATGGCAAGAGAACAATATTTCTGCACAAGGGAAATGACATGGTGGGCCAAGCGTGAAAATCCCACGTGCTGGTGGGAATAGTGGAGAAATTGGGTCAAATTACCAAATCTGCGTGGCGAAGTTGAGGCCGGAGCCTGTGAATTAATTTGGCCAAACAGTTATGCTAGAATTCAGAGCTGGTATGCCAAATGGGAAATATTAAGATGGCATTCCAAGCTGTTCACTCCGCGTGGAGGATAAATCAGACCAAACTGCCAAGTGTGGAAACAATATGATGGCTATCCGTCATGAAAACCCCGCGTAGCTTGGAGTGGTCCGAGTCTTTGTGCGAGTCACACAGAAGGTAAGTCGGAGAGAACATGGGAATCAGGTAGTTGAAGTGTTTAATAGGATTGGATGTGGTTGTCTAGCCTGGCCAAAGTCGAGTATGACACAGAGATGGGAGAAGGAGGACACGAAAAAGAGCTTGCGGAGTGAGCCGAGTTAGCATCATTCGGTGTTAGTGAAGGCGGTTGATATGTGGATCTTATTCAAGCAAAAAAAGGATAATTTGTGAGTTTATAGATGAGTTTGGCATGGACATTGAAAGCAAGTAGGATTATTGAAGCTCGGTGGAAATCATATGAAACACGGTGGAGCTTGGCGAATGTGAAGAAGAAGCTCATATCGACAATGAGCTCATGCATAGGAGTAGAAGTGAGCTTTGTCTTGATAGATCTTGGAGAAGATGAATGTGCGAGCTTAAGGCCAAGAAAATTGGTAGTTCACAGGAAAAATCAATCTAATGCACAAAGTTGATCGGCCAGATGATTCAGTAGCGAAGGAAGCCTGATATGAAATGAGCTATGGCCAATGCAAGGCTCGTGGAAGTCAGATCAACATGAGCCACATGAGGTTGAACTTAACGACGAGTTGAAGTCAATGGATTTATAAAGTTTAAGTTGTTTGATCTTTAGAATAATCACCTATAGAAGCTTGGTTATTTTAACATGAAAATGATATTGACTCGGTGTTAGGAAGAGCTCAACGTGCCATTAAGGTACCAAATCAAACTAGATTCGATGAAATGATGTGTGAATTTGGCTCAGAAATGTACTCGTGAAAAGGGCTCGGATGACCAAGTCACGTTTGCCAGGAAATGAGTAAGTGAGTTACCGGAGTTAAATTGAGATGGGGAATGAAGTATCTGGGTGAGTTAGGCCCGTCAGAGGAAATTCACAAGTGAATCAAACAGAGTTTTGAGACTTTCAATCAAAGTAATACATGAGAGGCTGAGAAGCTCGAGTCAATCGTGGAGCTCAGCAAAAATGAGTTGAGCTCAATGGAATGTTTGTTTGAGCTCGCAGCTATTGGGGGTCTTTGGGAATGACAAGGTGGGTTCATTCGAGGGTAGACCAACGTAGCGTCAAGAGAAGTTTAATGTAAGGAAGCTCGGATCATTGAGTCAGTAGATGACAAGGAATAAGAGGAGTTTGGTCATGGAGTAAAAGAAAAAGCTTATTTTAGAGCTCGATGCATTGCTGGTGAGTTGGCATGCAAGCAAGATGAAAGAAGGAGCTCGGGCGATGCGATGGAAATGGACTTAGCTAGTACATAGCATAGAGGAGCTCAGACCCAACTCAGTGAGTTGGCTCGGTGAGCCAACCACTAAGTTGGGATCTTTTTGGCCATTTTCTCATGATTCTCCCCTTCAGCGAAAACCGGTCAACAGTGGGGCCCACATTATGTTAATTAAATTAATATTTTTATTTAAATATTTTAATAATAATATTTATTATTATTATTTAAATATTTTATTTAAATATTCTTTTAATTAATTGAGAAGACTTGGTCATCAGGCAATTATAGACCCATGATGGAACCTTCTCAGGTAGTTCAACTAACTGTAATAAATACATCATGGGCCTTCATTTTAGGAATGTAATTATGACCATTTCCTCTTCTTTCTCACATGTTCTTCTATAAATGTAAGTTGGAAGCTCATTTCAAAGGGTTCCAACAGTTCAGACAAGTTGGACAGTTAGATATCTCAGGCGAGTGTATACTTTTCAAGAATCCTCTCTCTTCTGCAAGTTGTTCTTGTGTGTTGAGAGAACTTTCAAGCCTCCTCTTTAAGACTGTAATGGCAACTATTGCCTCTTCTGAATGTATGATGCATTGTGCATTTTATTGAAGCAATAAAAGTGTGTGTTTTGTGACTAATCTTGGTCCTTTCATCCTTTTATGCTTCTTTGTGCCTTTCTCGTACTTACAGGTACACTGTGCAAGTTTAAGTTTCTATTGTAGGTTCTTGGAGTTTTGTGCTTATCGAGTGGTGGAGTATTGCATGCAGTTGAGTTGTGGTGTCTGTTCACCCTTCTTGAGTTCATCCTTCTTCACTGGGAAACTGGTATATTTCTCGGTCTGATAAAGTTTAACAAAGGGAATGCGTGTCTCTTAGTCTATGGTATCCTGTACCCTCTCTAAGTTGCAGTAGGTGAAGTTGACCTGTGGTGCACGCACCCTCTTCAAATTAACCCTTCCTGAATATGAAGACACCCTTTATTTGGTGCATCACCATCCCTAGTATACTTTCATTTCTGTAAAGCTCTTTCCCTAAAACCCCATGAAAAGGTTAGCATAGGACTAGATAATCATTTTTGTTACACTAGGAGTAGTACAACACTTAGTTTAGGAAGAGGAAGCTGGCCTTCTCCGGAGGTTCACCTCGAGCCCAAGTCCCATAGATTGAGAGGTGATCCCATGTGTCCTAATCACACCGAACGTCCTATTCACATCCTGGTCATTCGGGGGGTGCAGTGATTTGGCGACAACAGGGCTGATAAGTCAAAAATCTGATTTAGGTCCTTTGAAGATTGTTCCTTCAAGATTGTTGCTACCACTACCCTTGTCATCACACCAACAAAGAATTCTACAAAATTCTATCATGTTCAAAGTTAAAAAAATAATGTGTTTTAATGGAGAGGAAGACGAGCTAAATTTATAGAAAAGATTATACATACGAGATGAACTAGACAAAATCATCAGCATTGAATGAGAAACGATTTCTTGCTTAGCTCGCACAAAGGAGATAAATGTGAAGCAAAAGGATATCTTGCAAAAGGATGATAATCAGCTTGACATGACATAAAATGGAAAGAAAATGTCCAATTCTGAGAAATTCAAAGAGGAGTGTGTGTATCTCGAGGGAAGTCTTTGAAATGCGAATGATTATAAGTCACATCAAGAAATTTTTGTCATGTCCAAGAGTTACGGAAAGGAATTTCCAAACCAACCCAAAAGAAGCCAAAATTGATGATGTTAGGATAAATGATGTAAGCATTTTATTCCCCACATAAGAATAAAATACACACCTGACAATATCTGCAACACATTTCTCCAAATGGCACAACAAAGGATAAGATACTCCAACAAAATAATTAAAAATTATTCCTTTGGAATATCTAGTGGTAAAATTTAGATTTTGGGCAGAAAAAATTCAAGGAATGAAAAAATATGTTGTATAGATATGAGAGGCATGTTCTCATATCGAAGGGGGTTAAAATTTTATGAAATTGTTTAAAGAAAGGCGTAAACTGAGAGAAACCATTTTTTCCCAAGAAATTTTCTAAGAAACCAATTAATTTCCTTAGCCTTTAAATCAAATCATGTCAAGATGGTTTCAAGTGTAAAACCATTGAGATTGTAAATGAAACTTTCCCTTGCCGATAAAATCGATGAGCCCTGAGTTAATTTTGTTAATCATGAGCATTGTCGTGTCTGCTTCTAAGTTGAGATGTTTCAAGTAGATATTCATGTGCCTGTTGCAATCTTACATTAAGAATTCCTCTAAGGCACACAAGATCTTATTCTTATGGTATTATTTTTGTAATTACAATTATGTTGTGAGAAGAGATTTCATTTAATTTTCCAATAAACACTTTTAAATTCACTTTACTTCCATTTTGTTGATACAAGTTGTTTTTAAGTCTATGAGTGTATCTTAGGTGTGATAGATAAGGGATTCTTGATGTTTAATTGAGTCTTTGACATGATATTTTATGTTTAGATTATCAAAGAATGTGTGAAACAATGTATCTTTGGGCTTCCAGTGGTGCACATCTTCTAGTTGAAGGTTCATTGTTGGTTATTTGAATTATTTTCATAATATTGTTTGGTAGATCTATCATCCTTTGTTGAAATTTCTAAGAATTTTTGTATAATCAATTTTACCCTTCTTAATTCCACAAAAAATTACATCAAAAAATGATAAATCCTACAACAAATACCCATGCTTGTTTTGTGTATACTCAGATGCTAGAATTTAAAATATATATAAAACAACAAATGAGTTTTATTATTTCCTTTAGAAACCTAAACCTTGTCTAGGAGGCATTTGCATCCTCTAGGGTGACAACTTATGAGGGTTATATTATGTTGCATTGACCATGTCGTCTCAGGGATTATTTCTCAATGTCTTAAAATGGAGAGTCAAATATTGTTGATCCATTATTTTCCGCTAAAAATACAGGTTACAAAATGGATCCTCTCACCTTGGTTGAAGGCAAGACCTAAAGTAGTAGGGTAGGTCAAACCCTTAGCATGGTGCTATCCAAATTTTCCAAGCATGAGTGAAAAAGAGTCAGTTATATCCTTCCCCAGATACAAAACAAATTAAATTCTAAACTATCTTTCTCTAAGCATCTTGCTCAGCATGTGGATGTTGCTCTACTTCATAAGGAGAAAAAAAATTGTTACCAACACCACTCTGGAACTGTTTTTGAGGGTTATTTGTACAAATAAAGATAAATATTGACCTCTCATAACATAGTACATATGTTTAGAGGAAAATACATGATCTAGATATCATACTTTGTTGAGATTTACGAAAAATGAGCTTAATCAGAAGTTATTTGCTTGAAAATTTTCTTGTTTAAGCAAGCTTTCCATTAAATTTTCTTAGTTAGGGGTAAATACTGACAAAGGATGTTTATATTTGTCAAGAATTGCTAAAATTTATTATTAAGTTTCAACTAACAAGTCAATTCAAGTGATTTACACATCAAAGGTAAAATACCTTAGTGGCGACTCCATATTGTTTAGAATTTCTAGCAAATACTAGTGTTTTGGGCTTTATTAATTTAAATTTGTTGCTAAGATCTGTAAAGATAGAAGGAATAAGGTCCTTATTTAAGACAAACCCTACTAGAAAGTTGTTTCTAGAGCTTTGAAGGACAAATCCGAATAAGAAACAATTCTGGAAATCTTTGGAAGGTCAAAGATCAGAGGAGAAATTAATGCCAGTCATTGAGAGTGAACAACCTTTGATTGAGGATTATTCTAGTTCCCAGATAGTCCCCGTGTAAATTTATACACTCCAACTAGTGAGGCGCCTTCATTTTCAACTTATATAGGTATTCAACATCTTCTTACTTTATCACTTAGATCTAATTGAGTTTTATGTGAAAGTGAGTCTGTAAAGGATCATTACTTTGAATGGCATACACCATTACCTCAAATCCCCCATGTCCCACACTATTTTAATTGCTTTATAGGATCACCTCCTTAGAATAACATGACACCTAGTCCTGAATTTGTTGTAAATGTTTTTGGAGCCATAGATTTCATAGGCATGGTGGGATACCCTAATGTACTTCCACAAGAAGTGAGGAATCAGTTTCCCAAGTTTCAAGGAAATAATTTTATTACTAGTGACCAAAAACCTAAGAATTTTTTTCAATACTATGGTGGACTTTGAGATTGAAAATGAATATGTTTGTATAAAATTGTTTATCCACACCTTAGAGGAGGATGTATGTGACTTGTATTAGTCCCCTACTAGATAATTCAATTGATTCATGGAATGAGATGAAAAATTCATTTAGATCACAATATGGGGATTAAAATTACCCTATATTTCTTTTTATGTGAGTTCGAGAACATAAAGAAGAATCAAAATTAGTCTTGTTCAAGAATTTAACACCAAATTCAACAAAACTTTAACTAGACTACCCATAAATTTGAGACCAAGAGATGAATCCCTCCTAATAAAGTACTATGATGATCTCTTGATAATAAAGTTGCATATTATCTAGAGGGATAATAACCCTAGGACCTTGAGGAAAGCATTTCACCATGGCAGTGCAAATTGGAAACAATATTAAAGAAGTAGAGAAACCTTCTAAAAGGGAGGGTTTTAAGCTAATAAACCCTGAAAAGACTCAGACAAGATAAGGGATTTGATCTAGGAGAAAGTAGTTAAGACTTTAGCAGGAGAAGTCAAGGAAATTTCCTATAAAATGGCTAGAGTAAGAGAAAGGAATATTGCAAGGGCTCTCTAGGGCCAGAACCAACCTCTAAGGACAAAATAGATTTCAGGAATCATCCTATAGGTGATAAAAAATTAGATGAGAGATAGAGAAAGGGCCCATGGGATCAGGCAATAAACAACAATCAACCAAGAGAGAACCGATTGGTCCCTGATCCTTTGACTGCTAGAGTTTCTATGGCAGAAGAAAACTATGTTATTGATTGGTGTAATGACAAGTATTTCTTTCCACATCCCCCTTGTGATCTAAATGAGGAAATTGAATAGGATAAATGATGATGCTAATGTTTGGTAATGTATGCATGATGGAGTGCCCTGATAATTCACAACTAAGGAGCCACTTCCACTGAGATGATCAATGTGCCAGAATTATAGAATGTACTTTTGGAACTGCATCCACCGGGTATCTCCTCTTCCTTCCACAATTAGCGATTTTGAAGTTGATATGGTCCATGATTTTGACTTTACCCAACTATGATTTGGAGAACTTAAGGGCATTGACAATTAAGAACTATGATGGAGGAATTCCTTCTGAGGAAGTACATACATACTTTTGATGAATAAAATGGTTTCTTGGGAAAAGTAGTACAATCTCAAAAATAGAGTCTATCAAAAGGAGGAGGGCAACAAGCCAAGCCAAAAAATTCACTTCTCGCTAATATCCCAAAGGATCCTCCTAATAAGATATACACCTAAGAACGGTCCAAGTCATTCCCAATAAAATAATTCCCCCATGGTCCATTCCCAAACCATGAATATTCTCATCCTAAAAGAAGGGGCAGTTACTATCTCTCCCAACATAGTATTCCCCTAATATGTCCCCTAGTGATATTGTCTCATATTTTGAGCCAAAATAAAGTCACTATACCCATTGTTGAATTTCTTAGAATCCCTGAGCATAGGAAAAGGGCATTCAAGTATTTGGGGGTTCAAAGAGGAGGTAGGTGACCTTAGGAAAGGATGTACATAGTGTGGACCTTCCCCCTGTGATTGCAGAGTTGGAAGTTCTAGAAACATTGGAGGACTTTGGATGAATCTCAAGAAGTTTATTTGGGTACTTCCCTTGTTGAATCTCAACTTGACATTGATCATTTTTATACTACTTTAATTATCAAGGATAGACTTGTGCACAATTATCTATGTTCAATTCAGGAGCTTCATGTAATGTGATGCCTCTTCAAGTAATGAATGAAATAAACATCAAGGTAACAACAACCTTTGGAAATTGTACTATTATGGACTCAAGAGAGGTACCAGTGATACGGTATGTAAAGGGCTTACTTGTGCAATTAGTAGCCTATTCTTGGTAAATACTTAACCATGAATGTAATTATTGTGGATTGCCCTACTAAATGGGGTATGTTACTATCAGAGAAAGTGGATTGTTAGTGTGTGTGGAAGTGTGCAGATGGATATTTCATATGCCACCATACCAGTAGAAGGGAACCTTGTCAAGTTGTGAAATTGTGAGAAAAAGATGATAGCACTCTGACTGAAGATCCTAGTAATGCTTCTTATGAAGTATTATATGTAGATTTGGATGTCAACAAATTTTTTGGCTATGTGGATTTTGAAGAACATGATATTGATAAGAGTAAGTGTCTTGAACAAGTTGGTACCCCCCTGGATTGTGATGTTTTATGGAGCTTGCTCCGATTTTGGAAATGGTGCTAGAGTTGTCCTTATGTCTCAAAAACAAGATGATTTTGTAAATTTTCCTTTAAGCTCAAGTTTGAGTGCACAAATAATATTGATGAATATGAGGTAATTTCTTTTGGGGTTTAAGGATTTCATGGAGGTATGGTATCAAGTATATAATTATTAAATGATATTCATAATTAGTAGTCAAGCAAGTGTCAAAATTGTATACCACTAAAAATTAAAGAATGAAACAATATAAGCATTTAGTTTGGGACTTTATTGAAATGTTTGAATCCTTCAATATACTGTATCATGACTAAAACCAGAATGTTGTAGTAGATAGGTTGGAAGTACTTGGTTCTAGGCTATAAAATTGTATTGTCTCTCCTTATTGTGATTATGATATTGAAATATTTTCAAACACTTTTGTCCCCGATAATGTAAAACATTGGCAAGTATTTGATGATGATGCCCATGTTTAGATTTTTATCATAATGAAGGATAATTCACTAACAATTGCATGGATTGGGAACCAGTGGTTTCTATTTGTGATGGTAAGGAAACCTTGTTTGGAAAAGACATTATTCAGTTAAAGACCAATACCATTCCATGAGGGTTGGTTGCATTGGAATCAAATTTTGATAATGCTTATAGGGTAGTTCATAGACATATCTCAACCTCAAGAGATGTGGAAGAGCATAATCTAGGGACTGTAGAAAAAACAAGAAAAGTGTGGCTATGTAGTGATTTGAGTAAAGAGGAAAAGCAGTCTAATTTTGAGTTGTTGAAAAAGTACCAAGACTACTTAGCATAACCTTACTCAAAGCTGAAAGCATATATGGAGGATCTTGTTCAACATAAAATACCTTTAGAACCTAATGCTAAACCATTTATAAAAAAGAAGAGGCCAATTAATCCACTTTATTTCTCTCAAAATGCAAGATGATTTGAAAAAGTTAAGGGATGGAGGGATAATACATCCAACAATATATTCTTCATGGGTGGAAAACATGGTGCCAGTTAGAAAGAAAAATGGAGACATAAGGTTGTGTGTGGATTTTAGGAACTTGAATAAGCCCTCAATCAAAGATAATTATCCATTTCCTAATATTGATAACATGTTACAATTGGTCACTGGGTATGAGTTATTGTCCACATTAGATGGATTCTCAGGATATAACTAGGTCATTGTAAAGTAATCAGAAAGAATAAAAAATACTTTCACCACTTCATGGGTACCTATGTATATGTGAGAATTTCATTTGGTCTGATGAATGTTGGGGTGACTTTTTAAAGAGATATGAATGTTGCATTCTTAGGCTATATCAATTATTTTATTGGTTTAGCAAGATGGTGTGACAGTATTTTTTAGGAAAAGGAGTGATCACTTGCAACATGTGGAGAATATGATGATGAGATGTAGAGAATACGACATCTCATTGAATCCTAAAAAGTGTCATTTTGGGGTTCAAAAGGAAAATATGTTAGGGAACATTGTATCAAAAGAAGGGGTCAGGATTGATCCTGAAAGGGTGGAAGTAATTTGTAAAGTTCCTGTCCCAAAAACTAAGAAAGGGATCTAGTCATTCTTTGTACAAATAAATGTCATTAGGAGATTCATTTCTTATTTTTCTAAAATGACTATCCCTACTACAAGCATGTTGAAGAAAAACCATATTATCAAATGGGAGGAAGGAACTCTCTAGGATTTCACTAGAATCAAAGAAGCATTGAAAATTTCTCCAATATTGGCAGCCCCTAATTATAATAAGGGATTTTTAGATATTTTCTTTTGCATCTGATAACACTATTGCATCTATACTATTGCAAAAGGATGAAGAAGGAAATAAAAGACCTGTTGCATTTCCTTTTAAGTAAAGCCTTGTAGGGGGTTGAACTGAATTATACCATCATGCAGAAGCATGATTTTTCTTTGGTGAGAGAAACTAAAATTTTCAGTCCCTATATCTTCAGTTCTAAAATTATATCTTATGTTCCCCACACAATGGTCAAAGACATTTTTATCAGAAATAGAAATCTCTAGCAAAATATGTCCTTGGGTAAACAAGATGCAAGAGTATGACATGGATGTAACAAACCACTAAGTTGGTTAGAGGCCTAGGTCTTCCAAATCTAATAGCAAGAAATTAACCTACAGGTGATGGAATTCAATGAAACTGAGGAAGTAAATATGGACTGTCCATGAGAAGTTAATCAATTATATATGGTCTAAGGACATAGTATTTTACCTCTAGGAATTTGGAGTGTCCTGGGAATCTAGATAAAAATCAAAATAAGGACACTCAAACTATCCTCCCAGAATTATATCATTAGTTATTATGGGTTGGCTTGGAAGAATCATCGAGGGGGTTATTTTGAGGTGTATTATAGAATATGAAGCTCCCAAATTGATTACATAATTTCATGGGGGAGTGTGTGGAGGCCATTTTGCTAGAAAAGTGACTTACCCACAAGATCTTAAGGGTAGGTTATTAGTTGGCCTACACTCTTCAAATATGTAGCCTTGTTAATTCGAAAATTTGAGAGTTTTCAAAGGTTCTCAAGAAGAATGAACGCTTCAGGTGCCCTACCTTTACAACCAAGTATAAATATAAGCTCCTTTTAAATAATGGGGCATGGATTTTATTGGAGAGGTCTTAGATTTTTCAAGTGAAGGGTGACAAATGGATACTGGTGGCTACTTATTATTTTACCAAATGGGTTGAGGCTTATCCCTACTAAAAAATAAACTCATCAAATTGTTCACGGATTTTATCCTAAATCATATAATTTGTAGGTTCGAGAGTACCTGCAAAGATAGTTATTGACAATGCATATGAGTTTTAGGGCTAAGCCATTAGAAAATATGTGCCAAGAATATGGGATAAATTTGACATATGCATCAACCTAAAATGCTTAGGGGAATGGTTCAAGTTGAATGAAGCAATAAAAATTTACTTAAAATCATTAGAAGAACATTAGAGGCTAACAAAAGGAAATGGAGTGAGCAGTTGAAGTTTTGCATTATGTGGTAGATAGAATCACTTCCAAAAGAGCCAAGGGAAAGAGCCCTATTTGAATTAGTTTATGGATTCCAGGATCTTCTATCCTTTATAGATGTAATTATCCTCTTATCATTTCATACAGCAGCTTAAGGATGAAGAATTGAATCCTTATGAAGCTAGGAATAATAAAATAGTTGATTTGGATGAAGAGATAAGGGCATATCACCAAAAAAACCTGAGGTTCAAGAGATAAAACTCAAGAAATTGTTTAATAAGAAAGTAACTCCCATAGAACCTTTCAATGTTGGAGACCTTTTTCTTATTGTGTGATATCAGGAATGAAGATAAGGAAAAACATGGTAAATTTGATGCTTTATGGATGAGTCCTTATTCCATTGACACATACGAATTGGTTAGCACACCTTTTTCCTTAAGCACCATGGATGGAGACTTGCTTGAATTTCATATTAATGGTAGGCATATGAAACACTTACTGGATTGATCCAAGGAATGTATGAATCATTGTATAGTTTATAGTCCTTTTGCTCTTTTTTTCACCTATTTATTTTTGTTTTTGTTTCCCTTTTTGTTTTCATGGTCTACAATGACCAGTTGCCTTGGTTTCTTGGTTTTGTTTTGTGAAATGCATTGTTGTTATTTGACCTAGTGTGTAATCTTTGAGTGACTATATAACCCAATGGATGTAAGCACTTGGTATATGTTTTATGGCTAGTATGGACTGGTTCTTGTGGCACCCACAGGGGGTGCCCATTCTCTGATTCAGGATGCCTGTGTTAGTATTCGAATATATCTCACCCATTTATATAGTATATACCTTTGAAAAATTTACTCTTCATTGGTTTTCTTGTATAAAAATGCTTATTTGAAAATATAGTCATGGTGAATGCATGTGTAAAAATCTTGTTTTTAGGGTGTAAATCCTCTTTTTTGGTCGAGGAATGTAATAGTCGTGTTGCCTCTATAAAATCCTATCAAAAGGACTGACCATGAATCAGGTGTAATCTTGAAAAATATCCTTGTATATTATCCTTTGAATCCACTACTACAAATTTCATATTTTTCTCCACCACTCAAAGATACATGGCATGTTCCCATTAGTTGCGGTGTTATAAGATTAATTTGCAAAATTACTAACAATTTCATAATACATACAAAATGTAAACTTAGCCCCGAGGCTTGACGAATATTCCGAGGAATATTCAAAGTCAAAAGATGTGAAAAACATGAGTTTACCCCACTCCCAAAGTGGTATACGTGTTAAAATATAATTGGAGCGGGGGAATCATGGGGCCGATGATGTTCTCTTGACATTAAGTTGATAAAAGTGCAAAGTGCAAGGAAACATTTCTGAGACCCGCCAGGACACATGGTACATATTTTCAAGCCAGGTTAGAGAAGTCCGGCCTTAGGTGGAATTGGTAATATTGTGCTCAATGAAGAAAATAGACAAATATGTAAAAAATTCCCGTAGCTCTGATGTCACTAATAATTTGAACATGTGTCATGATCACAAATAAAAGTCAGAGGGTGGGTGATTGGGTGCAAATTTGTAAACTTGTTTGTAATTTAAAGTTAGTGCAAAAATATAGAACAGTACTCCCTGAGCCCACCTAGAACATGGAATTTACTCCACGTGGATGTGCCCACATTTAAAAGGGGTGGAGGTAGGATGGATGGCCACGATTCAATGCATTTATGGCTTACCGCCATTAATGCTAATTTTTCACAAATAAAGGAAAATTTGTTTAAAGTATTCGAATACACTTCAAGATTTTTCATTATCATATGTCAAGAATCAAGTGTCTTTGCTATTCATAATTTTTAGAAGAACAAAGTGAGATTGATTGGGAAGCATTGATTGAGAGCTAAAGGATTCAAAAATCTAAGGAGTGAAGGAGAATTACATGGATATTTGCACATGAAATTGGTAAGGATTGTATTACTCTCATACGTTCATTGCCTTTTACTCCAAATTCACGAAGTAATTGAAAGTAAAAACTAGGGCATAAAAGATGAAGAATGTTGTTGGGGTTTCATGTCACATATCGGAATTACCAGTGATTTAGATAAGATTACAGACATGGATTTAATGAATGCATGATTTGAATGAATTCCTACAAAGATTGAGTAGCCCAGAAAAAGTGAACTCATGCAAAGCAATTGAGGATAGTAACATTTCCTCAGTTGGTGTCATAACTCCCTTTTGCATTGACCATGAATTAGTGAGGCTTTGTGCCATGAATTACAATATAGAAAAGAGAGAAGTCTTAGATGGGAGTGGTGAAGCAGTACTGACCTTAACACCCCAAGCTTTCAGGATAATGTTGAACTTTCCAATAATCAAAACTCTGATAACCTTAGGTATTGAATTATCCCTTAAAGATTATGAAACCAATAAATAGGATATGCTAAACTTATAAACACTAAGTGGATGTTATCAGAAAATAAGGTAACCACTAGAATTCCCAAGAAGTTGGTTAAGCGCACAATTTGTGGAAGAAGCAGAAGATGTGGTTGTGTTGCTAAGTAGGATGGTCTGGTTTAGAAATAAAAAAATCGAATTCAAAGAATGGATGTGCCCATATATGTGGATTGTTTTAGAAAGGAAAGGGGAGCATTTGTTGGGAAACCCTTATTGTTGATTCAATTCATGATCATAATCTAGCATTGGCTACAAATATCAAGTTGGGTGGTCCTGGGGAGCTTGAGTTTTACATGATGACATATCTTATTTACAATATTTTAGGCCACAGGCATTTCCCTCAGCCTTATACCACATGTAATCCCTTTCAAAAACACAAAGTGCATGAAATTTATCCCCAATTACAATTGAGTAATTGGAAAGGAAATGTAAGATTTGAGCGAATGATATATTTTTTACACAATGTCATATGTTTGTTAAACTTGAATGGGAGCAGTATAGGATATCAGAAGATGGCTAGAAACAAAATAATGGAGTTTGGTTGTTTCTTTATTCTAGTATAGAAAATTCACTTACATAAGAGCTAGTGGATTTGAAGGATAACCTTACAAACTTGCCAAGGTATTTGGATGACAAGATGGTTTTATGTGAGTTGGTAAGATAGTTGACTCCTGTTCATAAGATGATTACTAGAAGACATAAGAAAAATATCAAATTTCCCATTAGAATTGGAATATATTCATTCCCTTCCATTATAAAATCTAGGCTGATGGAGGAAGAAATGGAAAGGTTTCATATGGAAAATTTGAGGTAGAGGTCTAATTATGACATTAGGTGGGTGGTAAATACTTTGGAAAATTCCTTTGAGCATGAGCCTCACTTTGAGGACTACTAGATGAATTACAGGGATGAGGAAGAGGTCAAAATTAGAGACTTCTTGAGAATGACCCTTACACAAATTATTGATTTCAAAATTGTTGTAGTATCTGAGGGGATTGTATATGATGAACCCGTGTGAGAATTGTATATTGACCAACTAATAAAAGGCCAGCACACATGAAGTGGGATGAAGTTGTGAGTCAATTTGATATTGACCAAGGAATAGAAGTTACCCAATGAAATCCTTTAAGTGAATTTGTTGATTAGTATAGTTTATTGATGGAATTAGGGATTTTGAAGGAAGATCTCCCCCCTTCAACAAGGTCAAGGATGGCCTGAATAATATGGATCCACTAGGAGGAAAATATCCTCAATTACCTTCAAAGAGACCAACTAAAGGAATTTTTTATGAATGGACTACTACTGCTAGTGGGATAGGAACCTCCATGTCTGCTTTAAAGTAGAAAATTGAAGAGATGCTTCTAAAACTATGGAAAATGCTCCTATCACTTTTGCATTACCACTTCAAACAAAAGGAAAGGTGTAACTACATAAAATGACCCCTCCAGAAGTTTTACCAAATCCCTCCGAATACTGAAAATTTGATGAGAGGAGCCATGAACAAGTGCCTAATGTCTAATCTAAATCACAAAGTGCCAAGGAAAGGGTGACCAAAGCATCAAGCAATTTGAAAGGACAAAGAAGAGATACAAGATTGTATTTGAACAACCCTTAGTAAGAGATAAGGTGATCATACACATAAGAAACACAAGCATAAGAAGGATGAAGTAATTGATCCTCCTTTTCTCACTAAGGAACAAAAAGAAATAGTTACCTCTTTGGCTCATCAAGAAATTCCATCACCAGGAGAACAGGTTGACCAAGATAGGCCAGTTATACAAGCCAGTATCTCCTACTTCACCAAGTGAAAGGTATGAGTGTCCCTTCTTTTGATCAATTACATGAATCCATAGTAGGCCCGATTGAGATAGTAGATATAGATGAAAATGAGGAAGTTCCTACATCTAAGGTATCTGAATTAATAGTAGAAAACCAAGAAGTAAAAGATACAGATGTTCCTCAATCAGGTGAGGAAGTCAAGGAATCTATCCATGTGCCAATTGTTACATCATAATTTCTAATGTCAGAGGTATCTCCTAAAATTCAAACCACTTCAGAAGTGAACAAGTAAGAGGTCCAAGGAATTTCTGGTGGGGAGGCTATGGACATTGAGACACTAGTTGAAAATTATCCCCTAAAAGGAAAACAAGGTCACGCAGAGCAGTGAATCACCACAACAAGAAAAATCTACTGAAGAAAAGGTAATGGAAGTTGCAAAAGAAATTGGTACAAAGGAAAAGGCTGATGACAGTGAGAGTATGCAAAATATTGACAAATTTAAATAATTGACTACTGAGATCCATAGCCTACCATGTCACCAAATGAGGAATCAAAAGAATAAAAGGAGATCAGTATGTCAGTTTATGACAATATCCCCTTTAAACAAGTGGCAACATCTAAAGGAGGAAGAAATTGACAAAAGGAAAATTATTTCCCAAGGAAACAACATCAACTCAAGAATCCCCAAAGAAAATGTAGAATATGTGACTGCACCAAGTGGAGGAGATGAATAGAGAAAATATTCCAACTATTGATATGAATCCAAAAGAATTTGGTCAGCCCCAAGTCTAAGAACCAAGGAAAATAGAAATTAGGTGAAAAGCCAACAAAAAATGAACCTAAGGAGCTGGCAATGGAAGAAGAAAAGGAACAAGAAAGATCGATCAATGTGTGAAAAATATTCAATAAGTATCCAAAAAGTTGGTGGTTGTTCCATAAAAACCTCAACAAACACTACAAGAGACAATGGTAAAAACTAATCTTGCAAAAGGCTGGATAGGAGAATTGATCTCTAAAGAAGAAGAAGAAGAAGAATAAGAAGTGGTTATTGTGAAGGCTATAAAACTTACAAAATTATATTTCCTGTGAAGGCTATAGAACTTACAACATTATCTTTCCAAAACCTACCAAGACTCCTAAGAATTCTAAGGTCATCACAAAGAACTCATACTGATCCATTCGGATCCAATGACTTTAGAGGTAGTAATCCCACATGAGGGGAATCATAAGGAGTGATATAACGACTGAGGATTATAATGTTCAATTCATTCCTATAGGAAAACCTTCAAGAGATGCACTGAAATAAGGATTTTAGAAGCATTCAGTGATTTGTTACACAAAGTGGATGAGGATAGGGTAACAAAGAGACAAATAAAGGAATGAGTTAAATCATCGACTTCATGCCTACAACAATTAGTTTTCCAATCTAGTGTGAGCCAAGAAGCAATCTCCATAGCTACTCCTAAAGTTATAGAACATGTTGAAAAAACTGTTAAGAAGGTTCAAGATATTGAAACTTGGGTAGAAAAGGTAATTAAAAAGGGAAAATAAGCCATTGGAAAATCCATAACAAAATATGAAGAGCTAAAATAAACTCAATGAAATTAATGAGTTAATTGAACAATGTGATAATGATTTGTTCTATTTTGAAGGATTTCTCCCCAAACTAAACTGTATTACTCATCTCAATGAATATTTGGTTGAAAGGGAAGGAATTTTATCACTTGAGCATATGGTGAGCTTAGTATGCTATTGAAGACCCAGATACAATCAGGATTGAGGTTTTGAAGGAGATCGGGGAGAAAATGGAGACATAGAAAGAAATGGGTGCATAAGACTATCAGAACACCATTTGATTTGAAATTGGAGGACATGGTATTTGAAAAGTTCAAAAAGAGTTATGGTGATCTCAAAAATGACTTCTTATTATGGTTCCTTTGAGAAAAACATACAAAAATAAATCTTCTCCTATGAAATTCATCAAGACATTAATGAGGATGGAAACTAGGATTTCAGAATTAAAATCAAGACCATGGGAGTATAAACAAAAGATGGATCAATGTGTGAATGCACTAAAGAAATAAATAACATCACACATTCAGATGAGGATGAAAATGAGTTGTTCTAGAAATATGACGCATATACAGAGAGACAACCAAAGGAAGAAGAAGGTGATGAAAATAAAGATGCAGACATGAAGACTGAGGAAACAAGCCTAGGCTTGTTTTCTTTGAGATTTATTTTCATCACTTTTCAATTACTACTCTTGTTTCATAAGAACTAAATATTACTTTGAAGTTTTTATTTTCACACATGAATATAATTTGATACAATGCATTATATTTTTATATTTCTTGGATAATATTTCAAATCCATTATGAAGCATATGAACTAATGTAAATGTTGTGTTATCTTTTGTATTGTGGAAAAAGACAAAATGGGGATCTATAGGGGCGCCCTACCCATGAAAAGTTACATACTATTTTTCAAGATATTACATCAAAAAGGTGCATCATGAGAAGTCAAATATTTAATCGTTCCTTTACTCCCACCTTAAGATCTTCTCCAAATGAGGCTATTTTTCTCAATAGCCTGTTCTTTCTTAGTATAAACTCCTCTTAACGCTGAGATGATTGAAAAAATATGATATCCCCTGCCAAATTACAAGACATCTCTATGTCCTTCAATGTGTTCATGTTCATCCTGGGACCACCCAAAATCCTCCCCAATTCTATCTTCTTCTGAAGAGAAGATACCCAATCCAAGAGATCTAAACCACCACCAGGAAATGTTGTTTTCCCTTTATCCTTATAAGGAATAGAACTAGTTGGAGAGGGATGAGTGGAAGTAGTTGAGAAGTAGAAATTGGAGTGTCTAGAAGAGAAATAACTATGGGTCTTGGACCCAATGGGAAAAAATACTTGGAGCTGGACTCACCTTTGCACCTTCTTGTGAAAGGTGGATGTTCTCTTGAGAGGGGAACAGGTCGAGGTCCTGAAAACTTGTGCTCCATCAAAGAAGATTTTTTTTTTGAATGGATTTGAGGGCTATAAAATAGACTTACCTTTATAAGTTGACACCCTGGGGTGCTGAAGAAATGAAGGCCCTGATTCCTCTTCATCTAAAATGATAATATAGGGGGTTGAGAATTGGATTCTCTCCTTTCCTTTCTTATTGACAGTGGTGGTGTTGTAGATGGTAGAGATGACATAGGTTTTGTTAGACCTTTTTCCAAAGAATAAATATGATGCTCTAATTCAGTCAAATTACAAGAAACGGTAGGCACAAAATCAATTGGAGTCTTATCATAAAGCACATAAAACTCAGAAGGAATCTCTTTTTGAAAAAATAACTTTCATCACACAAGAAAGGGAATTCATAGTCTGTTGCTCTTGATACAACAAAACTTCTCTCAATCCAAATTTTTTTTCAACACCTCTAGTTTTTTCTGATTCTCCCATTGAAATAGGTGATAATACATGGATTGAAATGTTGAAAAATAGGATTAATCTTGGTTAACCTTAGCATGAGAGAAATCTAAACTACGTAGTGTGTCAAAGGCCCTTTGTTGTCCCCTAGGTCAGGGATCTCAAATAAATCCTTGACACGAATGCTTCATCTGGGCCTGACAAGTCAAAAATCTGATTTAAGTCCTCTGAATATATTTCCTTCAAGCTATGTTACTACTACTATGACACCCTTTCCATCACACAAACAAAGAAGTTTGTAAAATTTTATCACGTTCAAAGGTAAAGAAAGAATGTGTTTTAAAGGAGAGGCATACAAGCTAAATTTATAGAAAGATATTATACATACCAGTTGAACTAGACAGAATCATCACCATTGAATGAGGAAAGATTTCTTTCTCAGCTCACACAAAGGAGATAAATGTGAAGAAAAACAATATCTTGCAAAAGGATGATAATCAGTTTGACATAACAAAAAATAGGTAGAAAACGTCCAATTTTGAGAAATGCAGAAAAGGAGTGTGTGTATCCCGAGGGAAATATTTGAAAATTAAGAATGATTATCAGTCATATCAAGCCATTTTGGGGCCATCCAAGAGTTATGGTAAGGAATTTCCAAACCAACCCAAAATAAGACAAAATTGATGACGTCAGGATAAATGATGTAAGAATTTCATTCACCACATAAGAATAAAATACACACCTACAAATATTTGTGACACATTTATCCACTTGGCACAACAAAGGATAAGATACTCCAACAAAGTGATTAAAAAGTATTCCTTTGGAATATCCGGTGGAAAACTTTAGATTTTGGGGGGGGGGGGAACTGAAGGAATGAAAAAAGAAGTTGTATAGATATGAGAGGCATGTTCTCATATCAAAGGGGGGTTAAAATTTTATGAAATTGTTTTAGAAAAAGGTGTAAACTGAGAGAAATGATTTTTTTCCAAGAACTTGTTTGAGAAACCTATTAATTTCCTTAGCCTTGAAATCGAATCATGTCAATATGGTTGCGAGTGTATAGCCATTGAAAAACATTGAGACTGTAAATGAAACTTTCCCTTTCTGATAAATTTGATGAGCCCTGAGTTAATTGTGTTAATCATGAGCATTGTTGTGTCTGATTCTAAGTTGAGATGTTTCAAGTAGCTATTCATGTTCATGTTGCAATATTATGTTAAGAATTCCTCTGAATCACACAAGATCTTATCCTTATGGTAGTATTGTGGTAATTATAATTGTGTTGTGGGAAGATATTTCATTTCATTGTGTAATAAACAATTTTAAATTCACTTCACTAAAAAAAAATTGATACAGGTTGTTTGTTAGTGTATGAGTGTATCTTAGGCATGATAGATCAGATATTCTTGATGTTTAATTGAGTCTTTTACATGATATTTTATGTTTAAATTTGTAAATAATGTGTGAAACCGTGTATCTTTGGGCTTCCATGGGTGCACATCTTCTGGTTGAAGGTTGATTGTTGGTTATTTGAAGTGTTTTCATCATCTTGTTTAGTAGATATTCCAGCCTTTGTTAAAAAATCTTAGAAATTTGGTATAATCAACTTTATCCTTCTTAATACCCCAAAAAATTACATCCAAAACTTGATAAATCATACAAGAACTACCCATGTTTGTTCTTTGTATACTCGTGTGCTAGAATTTAACAAAAATATGAAAAACAAGCAGGTTTTATTGTTGTCTTTAGTAACCTAAACCTTGTTTAGGAGACATATGCATTTTCTAGGGTGACAACTCATGAGAGTTAGATTATGTTGCATTGACCATGTCTTCTCAAGGATTATTTCTCAATGTATTAAAATGGAGTTCAAATATTGTTGATCCATTATTTTCCCCTAAAAATACAGGTTACAAAATGGGTCCTCTCACCTCTGGTCAAAGGTAGGACCTAAAGTAGTAGGGTAGGTTCAAACCCTTAGCACAGTGCTATCCAAATTTTCCAAGCTCAAGTGACAAAGAGTCAATTAGATCCTTCCTCAGCTACAAAATGAATTAAATTCTAATCTATCTTTCTCTAAGCATCCTACTCAGCCTGTTGATGTTGCTTGATTTCACAAGGAGAAGGGATTTAGGTACCAACACTACTCTGGTGCCATTGTTAAGGATTATTTATTGCAAAAATAGATAAATAGTGACCTCTAGTAATGTGTTACATATGTTTAGATGGAAATATATGATCTAGACATCATCCTTTGTTGAGATTTCATGAAAAATGAGCTTAATCAAAAGTTATTTGCTTGATATTTTCCTAGTTTAAGCAAGATTTCCATTAAATTTTCTTGGCTGGGGGTAAATATTGACAAAGGATGTTGAGATTTTTCAAGATTTGTTAAAATTGATTATTAAGTTTCAATTGATAAGTCATTTATAGTGATTTACACATCTAAGGTACAAGAACTTAGTGGCGACTCCATATTACTCAGAATTTCTAGAAAATACCAGTGCCTTAGGCTTTAATAATTGAAATTTGTTGTTAAGATCTGTAAAAATGCAAGGAACAAGATCCTTCTTCAAGACAGACCCTACTAGAAATTTTTTTCCAAAGCTTGGAAGGAAAAATCCAAATAAGAAAAAAGTTTGGAAAGCTTTGGGAGGTCAAAGATTAGAGGATAAAGTAGTGTATGTGGTTGAGAGTGACCAAAATTTGATAGAGGATTATTCTAGTTCCTCAGACAATTACCTATCAAGTAGTCCCTGTGCAAATTTATACACTCCAACTAGTGAGGGGCCTTCATTTGTAACTGATATAGGTATTCCTCATCTTCCTCATTTATCACTTAGATCTAATCAAGTTTTCTGTGAAACTGATTCTTTAAAGGATCATTACTTTGAAGACCATACATTATTTCCTCAAAGGCCCCCTATCCCACATGACTTTAATCCTCCTATAGGGACACCTCCTCAGAATAACATGGCTCAACCTCCACCTAGACCTACCTTTGTTGTAAATGTTTTTAGACCCATAGATTTCACAGGCATGGTGGAATACCCTAATGCAGTTCCACAAGAAGTGAGGAATCAGGTTTCCTAAGTTTCAAGGAAATAATTATATTACTGGTGAATGAGCACCTAAGAATTTTTTTCAATACTATGGAGGACCTTTTGATTGAACATGAAGATGTTTATATAATATTATTCATCTACACCTTAGAAGAGGATGCACGTGATTGGTATAAGACCCTACCAGATAATTCAATTGACTCATGGAATGAGATGAAAAACACATTCAGATCACAATATGGGGATAAAAATGACCCTAGATTTCTTCCATATGAATTTGAGAACATAAAAAAGAATCCCAATGAGCCTGTTCAAGACTTTAACACCAGATTCAACAAAAAATTAAATAGACTTCCCATAATATTGAGATAAAGTGATGAATCCTGTCTAATAAACTACTCTTATGCTTTTGATAAGAAAGTTGCATATTATTTGAGGGATAAGAACCATATAACCTTGAGGAAATATTTCACTATGGCAGTGCAAATTGAAAACAATATTAAGGTAGTAGAGAAATACCTCCTAAAAGGGAGGGTGTCAAGCTAATAAACCTTCGAAATCCCTCAGACAAGCAAGGGAGTTGATCGTGAGGAAGTAGTTAAGAATTTGGTAGGAGTAGTCAATTAAATTTCCATAAACTTGCTAGAGAATAGAAATGAATAAGGAAGAGCTCTCAGATCCAGCACCAACCTCTAGGGACAAAATAGATTTTGTAATCATCCTAAAGGTTATCAAAGATAAGATGAGAGATGAAAAGGTCCCATGGGATCAAGCAATAAATAGCAGTAACCAAGAGATAACAAATTGGTCCCTAATCCTTTGACTACTAGAGTTTCAATGGTAGAATAAAACCATGTTATTGATTGGTGTGATAAGTGTTTCTTTCCACATTCCTGTTGTGATCGAAATGAGGAAACTAAAGAGGTAGATGATGATGCTACTTTTGGTGATGTATGTATGATGGTATGCCCTGATCCAATTCACAAAAAGGGGCCACTTCTACTGAATTATTAAGTGCCAGAACTATATAATGTTTTTTGGATTGCATCCATCAAGTATCTCCTCCTCCTTCCCCTAATGATTTATGAAGTTGTTATGGTCCAGGATTTTGACTTATCCAACCATGATTTTGAGTACTTAAGGTCATTGATGATTAAGAAGTATGATGGAGGAATTCCTTCTAAGGAGAACATGAAACTTTTGATGAATACAGTGGTTGCTAAGGAAAAGGTGTACAATCTTAGAAGTAGATTTATCAAAGGGGGAGGGCTACAAGCCAAGCCAAAAACTCCATTTCTCACTAATATTCAAAAGGATACTCCTAAGAAAGATACACCTAACAAGGTTCCAATCATTCCTAATAAAATCAGTACCCAAGTTCATGGCCAAGCCATGAAGAGTCTCATCCCACAAGAAGGGGTAGTTACTATCCCTCCTAACGTAATTTTACCCAAATATATCCCCTGTGATATTGCTTAGATTTTGAGCTAGATTAAATTTTTTATACCCATTGTTGAATTTATTAGGATCCCTAAGCATAGAAAAAGGGCATTTGAGTAGTTTGGGGTTCAAAAAGGAGGTAGTGCCCCCTATAAAGGATGTAAATAGTGTGGACCTTCCCCCTATGATTGAAAAGTGGAAGTGCCAAAACTATTTGGAGGACTTGGGTGAATCTCTTGAAGTGTATTTGGGTACCACCCTTGTTGAATGTCAACTTGAAATTGATCCTTTTTATACTACTTTAATCATCAAGGATAGACTTGTGAAAAAAATTAGATTTGATTCAGGAGATTCATGTAATGTGATGCCTCTTGAAGTAATGAATGAATTGAACATCAAGGTAACAAAAGACTTTTAGAAAGTGCACTACTATGGATTCAAGAGAGGTACCAATGATAGGGTATGTAAAGGGCCTAGTTGTACAATTAGTAGCCTATCTTGGTAATTAATTGACCATGAATGTAGTTAATGTGGATTTCTATGCTAAATGGGGTATGTTACTTTTAAGAAAGTGGGATGCTAGTATAGGTGGAAGTGTGCAAATGGATTTTTCATATGCCACCATACCAGTAGAAGGGAACCTTGTCAAGTTATATGGTGAGAAAAATATGTTGCATTTGATTGAAGATCCTAATAATGTTTCTTATGAAGTATTATATGCAGATGTATATGTCAACATATTTGTTGGCTAGGAATATTTTGGGGAACATGGTATTGATAAGAGTAAGTGTCTTTAAAAATTTGGTATCACCTAGAATTTGATGTTTGATGGAGCTTGATTCAATTTTGGAAATGGTGTTGGAGTTTTCCTTGTGTCTCCAAAACAAGATATTTTTAACTTTTCCTTTAATCTTAAATTTGAGTGCAGAAATAATATTGTTGAGTATGAGGTAGTGCTTTTGGGTTTAAGGATTTCATGGAGGTATGGTATCAAGGATATAATTGTTAAAGGAGACTCAAAATTAGTAGTTAAGAAAGTTATAAAATTATATGCCATTAAAATTCAAAGAATTAAATAATATAAGCATGCAGTATGGGATTTTATTGAAATGTTTGACTCCTTCAACATATTATATCATGAAAGAAATAAAAATGCTATACAGATCCATTGGCAATACTTTCTTCCAGGTTTGAAAATTGTATTGTATCTCCTTATTGTGATTATGATACTGAAATATTGTCAAGACCTTATATCTCTGATAATGTTAAATGTTGGTAAGTATTTGATTATGATTCCCAAGTTTAGAGTTTTTTTTAGAATTAAGGAGAGTTCACTAACCAATGAATGGAATGGGAACCAATGGTATTTGTTTGTGATGGTAATGAAACCTTGTTTCGCAAAGACATTTTTTAGTTAAAGACCAATACCATTCCAAGAGGGTTGGTTTCTTTGGAATTAAAATTTGATAATGTTGATAAGGTAGTTCATAGACATATCTCAGCCTCGAGAGATGTGGAAGAGCATAATCTCAGGACTGTAGAAAAACAAGTAAAGTGTGCCTAGGTAGTAATTTGAGTAAGGAGGAAAATTAATCCTATTTTGAGTTGTTTAAAAAGTACCAAGATTACTTAGCATGGTCTTACTCAAAGCTGAAAGCATATACAGAGGATCTTTTTCAACATGAAATACCTTTGGAACCTAATGCTAAACCATTTAGATAAAAATAGAGTCCAATTAATACACTTCTTTCCCTCAAAATGCAAGAGGAATTGAAAAAGTTAAGAGATGGAGGGATAATACAAATAATAAGATATTCTTCATGGGTGGAAAACTTGGTGCAAGTTAGAAAGAAAAATGGAGACATAAGGCTGTGTATGGATTTTAGGAACTTGAATAAGACCTCAATTGACTATAATTATCCATTCCCTAATATGAATAACATGTTATAATTGATCCTTGGGTCTGAGTTGTTGTCCACATTAGATGGATTCTCAGGGTATAACCAGGTGGTTGTAAAACAATCAGAAAGAATCAAATTTTCTTTCACCACTTCATGGGGTACCTATGTATATATGAGAATGCCATTTGCTTTGATGAATGATGGGGATACTTTTCAAAGAACTATGGGTGTTCAATTCTGAAGATATATTAAATATTTTATTGTTGTTTATTAGGATGATGTGATAATATTTTCTAGGAAGAGGAGTGATCACTTTTAACATGTGGAGAAGATGTTGATCATATGTAGAGAATATGGCATCTCATTGAATCCTAAAAAGTACAATTTTGGGGTTCAAAAGGAAAAGTTGTTTGGGCACATTGTGTTAAAAGAAGAAATCATGATTGATCCTGAAAGGGTAGAAGCAATTGGTTAAGTTATTGTCACTAAAACTAAGAAAGGGATCTAATCCTTCTTTGGTCAATTAATTTTAATTAGGATATTCATTTATAATTTTTCTAAAATGAATATCCCTATTACAAGCATGTTAAAGAAGGAAAACATTATCAAATGGGAGGAAGGATCTCTCCAAGATTTCACTAGAATTAAAGAAGTGTTGAAAAATGCTCTAGTATTGGCATTCCCTGATTACAAGAAGGATTTTCAGATGTTTTCATTTGCATCTGAGAACACTATTACATATGTGCTATTGCAAAAGGATGAAGAAGGAAATGAAATACCTATTTCCTTTTTCAGTAAAGCCTTGCAAGGGGTTGAGCTGAATTATACCATCATGGAGAAGAAATATTTTTCTTTGGTGAGACCAACTAAAATTTTGAGGCCATATATCTTGAGCTCTAAAATTGAAGCTTATGTTCCCCACACAATGGTAAAAGATATTTAATCAGAAATGGAAATTTCTAGCAAAATATGCCATTGGGTGAATAAGCTGTAACAATGTGAAATGGATGTACAAAATACTCAGTTGGTCAGAGGTCTAGGTCTTGCAAATTTGATGGCAGAAAGCAACTTGTAGGTGATGGAAGTCAATGAAATTGAGGAAGGAAATATAGATTTCATGAGAACTTAATCAATTCCATATGGTATAAGGACATAATATTTTACCTCAGGAATTTGGAGTGTTGAGGGCATCTAGATAAAAATCAAAGGAGGACACTCAAAATATCCTCCCAGAAGTATATCAGCACTGATTATGGATTGGGTTGGAAGAATCCTAAAGGGGTTATTTTGAGGTGTATTACAGAGGATGAAGCTCCCAAATTGATCACATAATTTCATGGGGGAGTGTGTGGAGGCCATTTTTCTTGAAGATTGACTACCCATAAGATCTTAAGTGTAGGTTATTAGATGCCTAAAATTTTCAAAGATGTAGCCTTTTTGGTTAGAAAATGTGAAAGTTGTCATAGGTTCTAAGGAAGAATGAAAGCTTCAGGCACTCTACCTTTACAACTAGTATCAATAGAAGATACTTTTAAATAATGGGGCATGGATTTCATTGGAGAGATCTTAGATCCCTCAAGTTCAGGGAAAAAATGGATACTGATGGGTACTAATTATTTTACCATTTTAGGCTATCCCTACAAAAAAGTAACTCATCAAATTCTCATGAATTTTATCATAAATCATATAATTTGTAGGTTCAAAGTACCTGTAAAGATTGTTGCTAACAATGCAAGGAAGTTTTAGAGCTAATCCATTGGTAAATATGTACCAAGAATATGGGATAAATATAACATATGCATTAAAATACAATCCTAAGGGGAATGGTCAAGGTGAATAAAAATATAATTTTTTTTTTAAATCATGAGAAGAATGTTGGAGGTTAACAAAAGGAAATGGGGTGAGTAATTTAAGTTTGCTTTATGGGAAGATAAAATCAATGCCAAAAGAGTTGTTGGAAAAATCCCATTTGAATTAGTTTATGGAGTCTCGGATCTTCTACCCTTATATATGAAATTATCCTCTTATCAATTCATACATCAGACTGAGGATGAAGAAGTGAATCCTTATGAAGTAGTTGAATTGGATGAAGAGAGAAGGGAATATCACAAAAGACACCTAAGGTTCAAAGAGAAGCTTAAGAAGTTATTTGAAAAAAATGTGACCCCTAGAACCCTCAGTGTTGGAGACCTTGTCTTACCGGTGGGATAAAGAGTTAAAATATAAGGGGAAACGTGGTAAATTTGATGCTTTATGGATGGGTCCTTATTCCATTGACATAATAATTGGTGAACAAACCTTTTTCTTGAAGGAATTAGATGGAGACTTGTTTGAATTTCCTATTAATGGTAAACATCTGAAACACTTCCTGGATTGATCTAAATAAGGTAAAAATAATTATATAGTATCGCTTTGTTTTTTTCCTTTTATTTTATTTTTATTTCTCTTTTTGTTTTCCTTGTCTACAGTGACCGTTTGTCTCAGTTTATTGGTTTGTTTTTGTGAAATGCATAGTTGTTGTTTGACCTAGTGTGTACTTTGAATGACTCCATAACCCAATGGATTTAGGAAATTGGTCTATTTTATGAGTGGTATGAATGGTTATTTTGGTACTCATAAGGGGTGCTCATCCTTGAGTTGGAGCCTATGTTAGTATTCAAATATATCTCACCCTTTTATTCAGTATATGCCTTCAAAAATATTTACTCTAGCTAGTTTTATCATATAAAAATGTGTATTTAAAGATATAGTCGTAGTTTTTACGTGTGAAAATATTGGGTTTAGGGTATAAATCCTCTTTTTAGGTCAAGGAACATAATGGTCATGTTTCCTCTATAAAATACCTTTTAAAATACGATCATGAATCAGGTGTAATATTGAAAAACATCTTTATATATTATCCTTTGGCCGCTGCTATAAATTTCATATTTTTCTCTGCCAGCCAAAGATACGTGGAAAGTTCCCATTTGTCATGGTGTTGCGGGCTTAATTTTCAAAGATACAACAATTACGTAATACATACAAAATGTAAACTTAGCCCTGAGGCCCGACGAATATTCCCAGGAATATTCAAAGTCAAAAGATGTGAACCAAGAAGTTTCTCTGCTCCCGAAGTGGTATATGTGTTACAAGATGACTAGAGTGGGGAATCATGGTCGATGATGTTCTCTTAAAATTAATTCTAAAAAAGAGTAAAGTGGAGAAACATTTCCGAGACCCACCAGGGACACATGGTGTAATTTCAAGCCAAGGTCAAAAAAGCAAAGCCTTGGGTGGAATTGGTAAGATTGTGCTTGGTCAGGAAAATAGAAAAGTCTCGTAGATTTGTTGTCTCTAAGATTTGAACATGTGTCATGATCATAATAAAATTTAGAAGGCAAGTGATCGGGTGAAATTTGTAAACTTGTTTACGTTTAAAGGTAGTGTACAAATACAAAAATACCCCTTGAGCCTGCATAGCATGGAATTACTCTACGCAGATGAACCACATTTAAAAGGGGTGGAGGAAGGATGGATAACCATTATTCAATGCATTTATGGTTTCCACCATTAATGTGGTTTTTACATAATTCAAGGAATTTCTTTTTAAGTATTTGAATTCTTCGAGATTTTTAAATATCATATGTCAATAATTGAGTGCCCTTGTTATCAAAATTTTCAGAATAATGAAGTGAAATTTATTGGGAAGCATTAATTGATATTTGAGAATTAAAAAATTTAAGGAGCAAAGGAGAATTACATAGATATTTGTACAGGAAATTGCTAAGGATTTTAGTACTCTCATACTTTCATTTTCGTTTACTCCAAATTTGTGAAGCAGTTGAAAGTAAAAACTAGGGCATAAATGATGAAGACAATTCCATAAAGTTTTCATGTCACATCTGGAATTACCAGTGATTTAGATAAGATTACAGACATGGATTTGATGAATCCCAATCTGAATGAATTTTTGAAAATATTGAGTATCCCAAACAAAAGTGAGCTCATGGAAGTAATCGAGGACAATAACATTGCCTCAGCTAGTGTCATACCTCCCTATATGTATTACCCTTAATTTGTGAGGATTTGTCTCATGAACTATAATCCAGAAAAGAGAGAAGTCTTAGATGGGAGTGGTGAAGTAGTATTGACCTTAACACCCCAAGATGTTAGGCTAATGTTGAACTTTCCAATAATCAAAATTTTGATAACCCTAGGTATTGAATTAACCCTTAAAGATGATGAAACCAAGAAGAGAGAATATTATAAACTTATAAACACTAAGTGAATGTTATCAGAAAAGAAGGTAACCACCAGAATTCCCAAGAAGTTGGTCAAGGAACAGTTCGTGGAAGAAGAAAAAGATGTAGTTGTGTTGCTAAGTAGGATGGTTGGTTTGGAAACAACAAATGAATTCAAAGAACATATTTTCCCATATATGTGGATTTTTTTATAGAGGAAAGGGATAATTTGATGGGAAACCCTTATTGCTGATTTTTTTTATAAAGGAAATTGATCTTCTAACATTGGCTACAAAATTCCAGTTGGGTGGTTTTTGGGAGTTTTATTTTTACATGATGACATATCTTATTTACAATATTATAGGCCATAGATGTTTCCTTGGCTTTATACCACATTTCCCTTTAAAAAAACATAAAGTGCATGAATTCTATCCCCAATTACAATTGAGTACTTGGAAGAGAAATGCAAGATTGGTGAACGATACATTTTTTACACCTATCATATGTTTGTTCAAACCTAAATGGGAGCAACATAGAATATTAGAAGAGGATAGAAACATAATAATGGAGTTTGTTTGTTTCTTTATTCAATATAGAAAATTCACTTACATAAGAGCTTGTGGATTTGAAGGACAACCTTGCAAATTAACAAGGTATTTGGATGACAGGATGGCTTTATGTGAGTTGCTAAGACAGTTGACTCCTTTTCATAAGATGATTATTGGAAGACATAATAAAAACATAAAATTTACCATTAGGATTGGAAGGTATTCCTGCCCTGGCATTATAAAATATAGGTTGATGGAGGAAGAAATGGAAAGGTTTGATATGGAGAAATTTGAGGCAAGGTCCAACTACGACATTAGGTGGGTGGTAAATACTCTAGAAAATTCCTTTGAGCATCAACCTCACTTTGAGGACTAATAGATGAATTATAGGGATGAGGAAGAGGTTAGACTTATGAACTTCTTGAGAATGAACCTCACACAAATCATTGATTTCAAAATTGTTGTGGTACCTGATGGAATTGTAGATGACCAACAAGTTGTGAGTCAATTTTATAATGACCAAGGAATATAAGGCCAACCAATGACCCCCAAGAAGTGGGATGAGGGATAATATGATGATTAGTATGGTAGGATTGTTCATGTAATGAGGATAACTTTGACTTAGTTGAAAATAAAAACATTGATTTATCTATTTAGAATAGAAGAGTGCTTAGTAAGTTTAGAGAATTAATTATTTTGAAGTAACATCTCCCCCCTTTGAAGGAGGGAGCTGATAAGATGCATCCACTAGGAGGAAAATCTATTAAATTACCTTCAAAGAGACCAACTATAGGAAGTGGTGATGAATGGACTTCTTCTACTAGTGGGATAGGAACCTCCATGTCTACTTTGAAGTAGAAAACTAAAGAGATGCTTCTAAAATATATGCAAAATTCTCTTATCACTTTTTAAGTACCACTTCAAACAAAAGGAAATGACTTAGCTACACAAAATCCCCCTCTATAATTTTTACCAAAGCCCCCAAGTACTAAAAAGTTGAAGAGAGGATCCATGAAAAGTTCTAATGTCCAACCTAAGCCATAAAGTGCCAAGGAAAGGGCAGTACAAAGCATCAAGCAATTTGAAAGGACAAAGAAGAGATACAAGATTGAATCTGAACAACCCTTAGTAAGAGAATGTGATCATGCATGTAAGAAACACAAGCCTATGAAGGATGAAGTAATTGATCCTCCTATTCTCACTAAGGAACAAGAAGAAATAGTTACCTCTCTAGATCATCAAGCAATTCCATCACCAAGACAACAGGTTGACCAAGACAGGCTAGTTATACAACCAGTATCTCCTCCTTCACCAGTGAAAGGTATGAGTGTCCCTTATTTTGATAAATTACATGAATCCACATGAGGCTTGATTTAGATAGTAGATGTAGATGTAAATGAGGAAGTTCCTACATCTAAGGCATCTGAAATAATAGTTGAAAAACTAGAAGTGAAAGATACAGATGTTCCTCAATAAGGTGAGAAAGTTAAGGAATCTATCCATATTCCAAATGTTGCATCAGAAGTTCTAATGTCAGAGGTATCTCCTAAAATTTAAACCACTTTAGAAGTGAACAAATTAGAGGTCCAAGGAATTTATGGTGGGTAGGCTTTGGACATTGATACACTAGTTGAAAAAGATCCTCAAAAGGAAAAAAAGGTTACCCAGAGTAGTAAATCACCACAATAAGAAAATTTTGCTGAAGAAAAGGTAATGGAAGTTGCAAATGAAATTGGTACAAAGGAAAAGGTTGATGACAGTGAAAATATGAAAATTATTGATAAATGTAAAGAATTAACTACTGAGATACATCCTACCATGTCACCAAATGAAGAATCTAAAGAGAAAAAGGAGATCAATATGGCATTTTATGAAAATATTCCCACCAAGCAACAACCTCTAAAGGAGGAGGAAATTGTAGAAAGAAAAGAATTTCCCAAGGAAACAACATCAACTCAGGAAGCCCCTAAATAAAATTTAGAAGATGTGACTTCATCGAGTGGGGATATGAATAGAGAAAATATTCCAATTGCTGATATGACTTCAAAAGAAGTTGGTTAGCCCCAAGTCCAAGACCAAGGAAAAGAACAATTGGGTGAAAATACAACACAAAATGAACCAAAGGAGCTGAAAATAGAAGAAGAAAAGTAATAATAAAAGGATCCATCAATGAAAAATATTCAAGAAGTATCTGAAAAACTTGCAGTTGCTCTAGAAAAAACTCAACAAAAACTACAAGAGACAAAAGTGAAAACTACTCTTGTACAAGTTTGGATAGGAGAATTGATCTCTAAAGAAGAAGAAGAAGAAGAAGTGGTGCTTGTGAAATATTTTCCAAAACCTACCAAGACTCCCAAGAAATATAGGGTCATCACAAAGACTAATACTGATCCATTCGGATCCAAGACTTTGGAGGTAGAAATCCCGCATTAGGGGAAGACAAGGAGTGATATAACAACTGAGGATTATAATGCTCAATTCATTCCTCAAGGAAAACCCTCAAGAGATGCATTGAAACAAGGAATTTCAGAAGTAGTTAGTGACTTGTTACAAAAAGTTGATGAGGATAGGGTAAGAAAGAGACAACTCAAGGAACAAGGTAAATCACTGACTTCATGCCTACAAAAAATAGTTGGCCAATCTAATGTGATCCGAGAAGATATCTCCACAGCTTCTCCTGAAGTTATAGAGCATTTTGAAAAATTTGTTAAGAAGGTTCAATCTATTGACACTTCGGTAGAAAAGGTAATTAAAAAGGGAAAATAATCCATTAGAAAAACCATAACAACATATGAAGATCTCAAAAACAAACTCAATGAAATTAATGAATTAATTGAACAATGTGATAATGGGTTGTTCTATTTTGAAGGAATTCTCCCCAAACTAAAATGTATTATTCAACTCAATGAAGATTTGGTTGAAAGGGAATTAATTATATCACTTAATAATATGGTAACTTAGTATGCTATTAAATAATAAGATAAAATTAGGATTGAGGTTTTGAAAGAGATTAGGGAGAAAATGGTTACATATAAGAAATGGGTGGATAAGATTATAGACACCATTGATATGAAATTAGAGGACATGGTATTTCAAAAGTTCAAAAAGAGTTATGATGATCTGAAAATTTAATTATTATTTGGTTCCTTTGAGAAAAAAATCCAAAAAGAAAAATTCTCTTATCAATTCATCAAGACATTGATGAGGATGGAAACTAGGATTTCAGAATTAAAATCAAGACCATGGGAATATAAACATAAGATGGATCAATGTGTGAATACACTAAGAAGACAGTCCCTCATATTCTAACATCACACAGGGCTAGATGATGACGAGATAAAAGTGTTGTTCCATAAATATGATGAATATATAGAGAGACAAATAAAGGAAAAAGAAGGTGATGAAAATAAAGATGCAAACATGAAGACCGAGAAATAGGCCTAGGCTTGTTTTCTCTGAAATTTCTTTTCATCACTTCTCAATCACTACTCTTGTTTCATAAGAACTGAATATTAATTTGAAGTTTTTATTTTCACACATAAATGTAATTTGATATAATACATTAGATGTTTATATTGCTTGGATAATATTTCAAGTCCATTGTGAACCATATAAACTAATGTAAATGTTGTGTTATCTTTTGTATTGTGGAAAAAGAAAAAATGGGGATATATAGGGGGCCCTGCCCATGAAAAGAACATACATTTTTCAAAATATTATATCGAAAATGGGTATCATGAGGAGAAAAATATTCAATCATTCTTTACTCCCACCTTAATATGTTCTCTAAAAGAGGCTGTTTTGTTCAATAGCCTATTCTTCCTTGGTATAAATTCCCTTGAACCATGATCTGATTAAACAAATATGATTCCCCTAGCCAAATTAAGAGACATCCCCATGTCCTCCAATGTGTTCATGTCCATCTAGAATCCTCTCTAATTCTATCTTCTTTTGAAGATAAGATACCCAATCCAAGAGATCTAAACCACCACTAGGAAATGTTGTTTTCCCTTTTTCCTTATAAGGAATATAAATAGTTAGATCTAGTTGAGTAGGAACAATTGGAGTGGCTAGAAAAGAAAACATTGTGGGTCTCATACCTAATGGGAAAAAATACCTGGAGATGGAATCCCCTTTGAACCTTCTTGTGAAAGGTGGATGTTCCCTTGGGAGGGGAACAAGTCGAGGTCCTGACAACTTGTGATTTATCAAATAAAATTGTTTTTTTGAATAGATTGAGGGCTCTAAAATAGAATTTCCTTTAGAATTTGACATCATGGGGTGCTGAAAAAATGAAGGCCCTGATTCCTCTTCAACTAAAATTATAATAGGGGGCTGAGAACTAGATTCTCTCCTTTCCTTTCTTATTGAGCATGGTGGTGTTGTAGATGGTTGAGATGACATAGAGCCTGTTGTACCCTTTTACAAGGAAGAAAGAAGGTGCTCTAATTGACCCATATTATAAGCAATGGGAGTCACAACATCAATTTGAGTTTTAGCATAGAGCACATAAGACTAAAAAAGAATCTCTTTTTTAACAAAACTTTCATCACACAAGAAAATAGTTAGTTGTTCCTGATACAACAAGCCTTCTCTCAATCAAAAAATTTTTCAACACCTCTGGTTTTTTCAAATTTTCCCATCGAAAGAGGTGATAATAAATAGATTCAAATGTGAAAAAAAACAAGAGTAATCTTGAATAACCTCATCATGAGAGAAATACAAACCACTTGGTGTGTAAAAGTACCTTTGTTGTCCCATGGGTCAGCTATCTCAAATAGAGCCTTGACGAATGCTTCATATGGGCCCAACAAGTCAAATATCTGATTTACTTCCTCTTAATATATTTCCTTCAAGATTTTTGCTACCATTACCCTTTCCATCACACCAACAAATAAATCTACAAAATTCTATCACATTCAAAGGTAAAGAAAGAATGTGTTTTAAATGAGAGGCAAATGAGCTAAATTTATAGAAAATATTATACATATGAGCTGAAATAAACAGAATCATCACCATTGAATGAGGAAATATTTCTTGCTTAGCTTGCATAAAGGAGATAATATGAAGTAAAACAATATCTTTCAAAAGGATGATAATCTGCTTGAAATGACACAAAATGGGTAGAAAATGTCCAATTTTGAGCAATGCAGAAAGGAATGTGTGTATCCCAAGGGAAATATTTTAAAATTGAATGATTATCAGTCACATCAATCCATTTTGGGGGTGCCCAAGAGTTATGGAAAGGAATTTCCAAACTAACCCAAAAGAAGCCAAAATTGATGATGTCAGGATAAATGATGTAAGCATTTTATTCACCACATAAGAATTAAATACACACCTAGAAATATTTGTGACACATTTCTCCACTTAGCAAAAAAAAGGATATGATACTCCAACAAAAGAATTAAAAAGTATTCCTTTGGAATATCCAGTGGAAAAATTGAGATTTTAGGGGGGGAAATTCAAGGAATGAAAAAAGAAGTTGTATAGATATGAGAGGAAAGTTCACATATCGAAGGGGGCTTATAATTTTATGATTTTTTTTATAGAAAGGCGTAAACTAAGAGAAACCATTTTTTTCCAAGAACTTGTTTGAGAAACCTATTAAACTCCTTAGCCTTCAAATTGAATCATGTCAAGATGGTTACAAGTGTACAACCATTGACAAACATTGAGACTATAAATGAAAATTTCCCTTACAAATAAATTTGATGAGCCCTAAGTTAATTGTGTTAATCATGAGCATTGTTATGTCTTCTTCTATCCATGGTCTCCCATATATATAGATAGGGCATGAATTACGTATATATCAATATATATAATGACAATACCCATATATAGATCAGGATTTCTAGATGCCACCCATTACTGAACACTAGAGAGCATTGCATACATAGTTCAAGTTAAAGTTAAGATGTTTCAAGTAGTTATTCATGTTCCTCTTGCAATCTTACGTTAAGAATTTCTCTTAATCATAAAATATCTTATCCTTATGGTGGTATTGTAGTAATTGAAATTGTGTTGTGAGAAGAGCTTTAATTTCATTGTGTAATAGATAATTTTAAATTCACTTTACTTCCATTTTGTTGATATAGGTTGTTTTTTAGTCTATGAGTGTATTTTAAGCATGATAGATCAAGGATAATTGATTTTTAATTGAGTCTTTAAAATGATATTTTATGTTTAAATTGTCAAAGAATGTGTGAAAACGTGTTTCTTTTGGCTTACATGGCTGCACATTTTCTTGTTGAAGGATCATTGTTTGTTATTTAAAGTGTTTTTATCATCTTGTTTTGTAGATCTTCCAGCCTTTGTTAAAAAAATCCCTCAAATTTGGTACAATCAACTTTATCCTACTTAATTCCCCAATAAATTACATCCAAAACCAATAAATCCTACAAGAACTACCCAGGATTGTTCTATGTATACTCATGTGCTAGAATTTAACAAAAATATGCAAAAGCAAGTGGGTTTTATTGTTGTCTTTTGTAACTTGAACCTTGTCTAGGAGGCATCTGCATCCTCTTGGGTGATAACTCGTGAGGGTAAGATTTTATTTCATTGATCATGTATTCTCAAGGATTATTTCTCAATGTCTTAAAATGGAGAGTCAAATATTATTAATCCATTTTTTCTCCTAAAAATATAGGTTACAAAATGGGTCCTCTCACCCTGGTCAAAGGCAGGACCTAAAGTAGTAGGGTAGGTCAAACCCTTAGAACGGTGCTATCCAAATTTTCCAAGATCGAGTGGCAAAGATCCAATTACATCCTTCCTTGGCTAAAAAATGACTTAAATTATAATCTATCTTTCTCTAAGCATCCTGATCTACTTGTTGATGTTGTTCAATTTCACAAGGAGAACCAATTCGGGTACCAACATATCACATCTCCAAATGATTCTCGAATGGGTTTCTTTTCATCTTACAACCTCCATTTAAGCCCTAAAATTGTAAATCTACACAAAACAAGGGATTTTCTCTCTCTTCTTTAAACAACTAAAACACCAAACACCACTAAAATGGGATATGAGGAATCCTCTATAACCCTAATACATCATTTTTTCTTGAAAATTTTATTTGGAGTCCATACAAATAAAATTTTCTAAGCCTCTCTAGAAGGAGGGTTTAAGAGTAGCTTATCTTCTTAACATTTTTTCATAAAAATATGACAGAGTGTATGAGAGTAGGTGAACGTAATAATTTTCCAAATCAATCTAGTTTTTCCTTCTTCAAAACTTGGTTTTTATAAAATCAACATAACTTGAGAAAAATTCTTCTTACAGACCTAAACTTTGACTTGAAGCACTATGATTACCTCCTCTAACTGACCCAAGTATCTATAGAAACAAAATCAGGAACTTTGTGTAATTATGTAGTTCCGATTACATACTACTATTCATATGATTACGAAGTAATAAAATTATTAATCAACCCATGTCTTTGGTCATCTTTGATTTCTTTTTGTTTCCACTTTTGGTCGTACATTTATTTATAGCTCAGTTTATATTTTCACAACTCAACATTTCTCATCCTTGATAATAACATCCAATTAGGATGACAACATTAGGCACCCCCTTCCCCTATGGGTTCCCCTGACCTCTTTTTACTTTACTAACATATTTTGGGTCCTTTCTAGTTGTTTGAACATATCATATTTTTGGTAGTCGGCCTTTTTAGGGTTAATTACAAAATTCAAGCAAGGGGAATCATATAAATATAAATTTATGTGATCATAGTAAAGGAATCAAGATCACTAAGTATTAGATATCACCACATACGGTTGTATCCATCAAGGCTATCTCAAGATCATCCATTGCATCCATTCTAACATCCATCCAAGGGACACAAGGGATTGGTTACTTCTACATACACTTCATACAAGGAGAAGTTCATTCTATTACATTCACACATATACTTAGGTCTTCTACATCTATATATTTTCTCGGCAATCTTGGTGTGACACTCACAAGTGACACCTAAAGATTGAACAACACACGACACACTTATCAACCACATTAGAGGATCTAAAATTTATGAGCATTTCAGTCAAACACAAGCTCACTCATTAAATTGACCTAGAGGAGCCTACGATCTGACCCCTGTGCCTCTCCAGGTGCTTTTAGTCTAGGAAGACCATCATGCTCACACACTTTTCTGAGGGTTTTGTGTGGTCAATATCTCCCTCTCTAGGTTCATCCATGTCATTGCTGATCATTTAGTGACATATTAGGGATAATGAGAATAGTGAATCAGCTAAGGCTTTCTACCCCTCTGTAAAGGAGGGTTCTTAAGGGTTTCAGAAGTTTTAGGTGCCCTTTGTTTGTATGTGGTGCTTAATTTTTGTACTTGATTGTATATTCATTTACCCTATTATAATAAGAAATCATAATTAGGCATATATTTTCCTAGGCTCTGTGTGACACTTAATCATAATGATTATCAGAAGATAAATAATGTGGGTACACAGTATCATATGATAGGGGCAACGTGGGACTAATGTAATGTCGATTCGTAAAAATTCTGGGGCAACTAAGGTTTCGTGTGAAGAAGTAGCTGTGAATTTAATGGGGTGATCATGTGAGATGCAGGTGTTTCATTAAGGGAATGGATACAGTGGAATCAGATGTATTTGGGTGAGATCTATGTGATAAAAAATGGGAGTGAATCAGTCTCATCCATGCTCAAATATTCTTGAATCTAGTCTAGCCAAATTGACTTACCTGTGTTGTCCTACATTAGTCTTCACCTTCTTGATTCCCAAGGACCATGAAGCATCATGAAACATCTAGGGAGAATGTCCTGAAACTCCTGTGGTACACAATGTCAGTTTAGGAATACCATAAATATATGGTTTCATACTTTTACATGTAATATGTTTGATCCAAATGTCATGCCACCATACCAAACCGCATGCACTAGCTCTAGGGAGAATAGGCCTAAATGACCTAACTGGAGATGCACATACAACTTTCATGAACATCGTGGATACCTCATTAAGATACATTGGAACATGGTCAGAAACACATATTAACCATGATTTTAATCCCATAGATAGACCTTTAAACAGCTTTAGAGCACTCAGTAAATTACCAGTTGCCACTAGACCATGTTTTTTCTGAAAACACTAGCTACCCATAGTTGAATTCACCAAATCACGAAACTACCAATCAACATTCATGTTTAAACTATGATAAGTCACACTACATGGACCCTCACTATGAAACTTACACACCCTTGGTGATTAATTATTTGACATCAATTACAAAACTATGACACAATGGCCAATAAAATTATCCCCCTTTGCCATTGATTACAACCAATAAGACCAAATCTTACAAGACCTATTTTATGTATTGTCAAAAATTATACTCCCTAATCCTTTGAAATATATGACAAATAAAGTAATGACATAGCATTCATGGATAAAATACTACTCACAATAAACAATATTAAATGATAAAACAAACTTGTTCAACATGAATAAGGTATACCTAGTCAGTCCTTGTACTTAATTTTCTTTTACTTCAACATTAATACTACAAGATCCACGGACAATAAGACCTTGCAAAAATAGCCTAAAATATAGTAATATGTACACATTAAATAATGGCTCCATAATTTCTATAACAAACCCTTGGAAAAATAGGTGTCACAAATATGCAATAAACCCCTACAATGGCATTCTTGTATCCACAAATTTAGAAGAACAAAACCTACAGAAATGGCCCATTAATATAAAACACCCATAATACAAAAATGACCCACAAATATGCAACATACCCATTACACAAATTCCGCATAAATCTACAACAAACCCCTACAAAAATGGTCTCAAAATCTACAAAAAAAAACCCACAAAGGCCAAACAATTTCTTATTCGACATATTCTGCAGTTAACTACAAATGGCTAAAATAATCTTCTACGCTTCCCCACAAAATACTATAATAGTGAACAATATTAAAATAATGTTTTGGAGGCCCAAAAAAATCTACATGTGAATGGAATAGAACATTCCCATTTAACTTTAGCATTTAGGTATTGTCTTTTAAATGGTTTTTTACATGTGTTTAATCTATTGTTAGACTTGGGATACATTAATGGTGACCATTGAATTCAAAGCTTACCCTAATGTCACCAATTCCTCCCAAAATTATTAAATATGGCCTTAAAGTGGCCTTGATGTTCACCTAAAAAGTTACTCTAACATTTCATCAACAATTTTACTTAAAAGTTATGGGTATTTTAATGACTTTTAATTAGATTATCAACTACAATTATGACAATAACTAGCAATTATGTCTAAGGGGTGCAATGGAGATGTTGAAAGGGAGCATGATTCATGAAGTCAAAGTTGAAGAAGTGAAAATGAAACATTACATGACCCAGAAGAGAGGTGATACCAAGAAGGATGGAGCACTAGGTGTGAGTTTTGTAAACTGCTAAAACAAAATAGGAGGTGTGATGCATATATCTCTAAGAAAATATTCTTTAGAGGTCACACTAGTGTAATTAGGATGTCAAATTCTTTCATTTAGGGATCTAAAGCATATTTTTAGAGTATTCACACTAGTAAGTTTATCCCAATGTCATGTTTTTTAGGGTGTCGCACTTGTGACCTTAGGGTGTCACACTAACCTTTAGGGTGTCACACCTTGGTATTTAGAGTTCTATCATATGTATTTTTAAATGTGTTTCACTAGTGTTTATGGTGTCACACAAGTGTTTACGGTGTTGCAGTAGTGTTTATAGTGTCATATATGTTTTTTACAGTGTTACATTAGTGTTTAAGTTGTCACATTTCAAACGTAAAAAATTAGGGTGTTGAACACTAGTGTTTAGGGTGCCACATTTAGTGTTTAAGGTGTGACATTTTCTTTAGTGTCATTCATACTAATTTTTAGGGTGTTACACTACCTTGTTTACAGCATAACAATTATGCTACTTAGGGTGTCACACTAGTGGTTGGGGTGTCGTATGTTTTGTTTAGGGTGTCAATTATTTTTAGGGTGTCACATTGGTGTTTAGGGTTTCCACACTAGTGTTTGGAAATATGTCTTCCAACTATTTTTTAGGGTGTCTCACTAGTGTTTATGTTGTCACGCTCAGTGTTTAACATGTCTCATTGGAGTTTAGGGTGTCATATTTTTTGTCTAGGGTGACACACTACTGTTCCAAGGGTGTCACATTTATTATCTTAGGTTATTACACTAATTGTTTCAAGGGTGTCACATTTGATTCCTTTCAATATGTGTCACCAATTGGTTTTTAGGGTCTGACACCTATGTTTAGGGTGCTGCACTAGTCCTTTAGGGTGTCATACTAGTGGTTCAGCATGTCTGCAATGGCATTTATGGTGTCACATTTGTTGTTTAGGGTGTTGCACTAGTGTTTCAGGGTATCACACTAGTGTTTATTATCTGTAACATTGTGGTCCCCAATAAGGGTATCATATTTGTTTTTTATGGTACCACATAGTGTTTACGGTGTCACATTTTTTGTTTTAGGTGTTACATCTAGTGTTTAGGGTGATTTTAAATACCACTATTGTAGTCGTAATAATGTTTAAGGTGTCGTACTAGTGTTTACGATATCACATTGTGCTTTAGGGTGTGCCATATTTGTATGTTTAGGGCATCCTATTTGTTGGTTAGGGCGTAGATGGTTAGGGCGTAGTGTTTAACATGTCCACATTTGTTGTTTAGGGCGTTTCATTAGTGTTTAGGTTGTCACAGTTTTGTTCAAGTTGTCACATCCTAGTGTTTAGGTCATTAAAAATCCTCTATCAAATTAGTGTTTAGGGTATGTCATTAGGGTGTCTAGTTATAAGCACCACGTTCTACTTTGGGTGTTGCGTTAGGGTGTCATATTAGTGTGTCACATTACAATGTCATGTTAGGGTATTTCATATTTAGGGTTCACATTAGGGTGTCAAGTTAGGGCGTTGTATTAGGATTTTCTTCTAGGGTATTGCATTAGTGGTGTCACATACCTAAAATCCTTCATAAAAGCATGTCACATTAGGGTTTCATAATAGGGTGATCATGTTAGGTTATAATCTAAGGTTGGTATGATAGTGTTTCATATTAGGGTGTCATATTATAGTATCATGCTTCCAGGGTGTCACATTATGGTGATCACAACTTGGGTATCACATATATTATAGTATTGTCCCATTAGGGTTTCATCAACTAGGGTGTTGTTTTATGATTTTTTAATAGGTTTTGTGATTGGGTGTTGCATTAGGATCAAACACATTATGGTTTCATGCTAGGGTTTTCTATAAGTGTGTCATGTTAGGACATATTTGGGTGACTGTTGTTAGGGTGTCATGCTAGGGTGTCATGTTAGAAAAATCCATTTCAAATCAATGGAAAATCAAATCTATTTAATGTAAATTATTTCGAATTATGTCAAACGAGAGGGAAATTAGGGGATAATTAGGGTCAATCTCAATGCAAATTATATCAAATTACGTTAAATCAGGGGAAATTTATGAACTTAGGGAAACTGTTTGCATCAAATTAGGTTAAATAATATAAAAAATAGAATATTAGGTCAGATTAGATGGAAATTTTTAAAATTAATTAGGGGAAATCAGGTCAAATAATGGGAAATTAGGTGGAGAAGGGGACACATCGTTCCATATTTATCCTAGACTCACTATAGATGACCCAATAGTGAAAGTAATCCAACCAAGAAGAAGAATGATCCAATATAGTCTATTCAAGACAAGTGCAAGATTGAACTCTAGAGCTAATGTTTGCAAGCATATGAAAATTTAGTGCAAAAGAGAATATCATATGGAATTTCCTACCAGATCCGATGGGCCTCCTTCTGTTGGGGTTAGCACACCGGTTGTACAGATAATATATTAGATCTAAACATACATGCAAATAAAAGTGGATATTCTATTAGAAGAAATATACAAAACAAGAGATATAAATCAACACCAAATTTAACGTGGTTCACCCAGTGTGGGGTACATCCACCAAGAAACAAGCCAATCTATTATCCAATATTTCACAAGATATACAATTGAAGATTTATAATCTTCCATGCCTCTTAGATGTACAGTACTTTCTTTCTCTCAATCTTTTGCTTTTTCTCCAAGAATTCTCTCTCTCACAATTATTCTCACGATAATCATCAAATTTTGTAAATTATTCTTAATTCTTACTTCTAAACCCTAGCTTTCATGCTTATATAGGCGTATACAAACTTAGAGAACTTAGCCATGTAATTACAATCAATAGATATGCTTTAATATTAAAAATAGATCTAATTCAAGTGAGTTAATTAAAACATCCACACATAGGTAACCGACGTCGATTAGCCCTAATTGATGTCAGTTCCTCCTTGCCTAAATGATGCTGGTCATAGGTGACCAATGTCAGTTACTGTGTTTTCGATAAATTTTCATAGTGCATGCTAATCCGAAGTAATTGAGTTCCATAACTCAACAATCTCCCACTTGGAGATTAATTATTGCACCATACATATACAACGTCATTCTTAGAATCCTTCCTTAGCCTTTGTTTCTTCCTCTTCAAGTCTCAAACTCGAAGACCAGCATAGAAGTGGATTGTAGCTCCAACTTCTCCTTTTCTAATGGATTCTGTTAGCATATCCGCAGGGTTCTCACTTGTATGAGTCTTTTCTAGATTCAACTTCCCATCCTCCAATACCTGTCATATGAAGTGATACCTCAACTAAATTTATTTCTGTTCTCGAATGAAACATTGAGTTCTTTGCCAAATGAATTACACTCTGACTTTCACTGAACATGTTAACAATCATTTTTCTCCTTTCCCAACTCTTTCCATGAACCTACTCATCCATATCATCTCCTTGTTAGCCTCTATAACTGCAACATACTCTGCCTTAGTAGTAGAAAAATCCACAACTTTCTGTAATCTTGAAATCTAGCTAACTACCATCCCACATAATATGAAAATATATCCAGTAGTGATCTTTCTACTCATCCAGATCTCCATCCATATATGAATCAACATAGCCACATAATGAAATATTCTGAACCTCCTATAGCATAACTGCATGTTCTAGATGTTCCTTTCAAATACCTGAGTATCCATTAGACTACTTTCCAATGCTCTTTACTTGGATTGGCCATATATCTACTCACAACTCCCACTACCTGTGTAATGTCTGGGTCTGGTGCAAACCATAACATACATGAGACTCCCAACTTCTGAAGCATATGAGCACTTGTGTCACGTATTTGACCTCATCATTTGAGGAAGGACACTGATATTTGCTCAATTTTATGTGTCCAGCCATAGGTGTACTAACACGTTTTGCATTCTGCATCTTGAACCTTCCTAACAACCTGTAGATATAATCCTCCTGAGACAAATACAATTTTTTGTCCTCTCATGTCTCTATGTATTTGCATGCCAAGGATTATTTTTTCAGATCCTAAATATTTCATAAAAAATTTGTGAGCTAGCTTTCCTTTAAGCTCACCAATGTCCTGCATACTAGATCATGTAATAAGCATATCATCCACATAAAGTAACAAAATAATATAGCTCCCATTTTCAAGCTTCTTGAAATAAATACAATGGTCAAATTCACATCTCAAGTAACTATGCTCATGCCTAAAACTATCAAACCTCATGTACCATTGTCCTTAGAGCTTGTTTGAGCCCATATAGGCTCTTTTTCAACCTACACACTAATTTATCCTTACCCTTGACTTCATACCCAAGCGGCTGCTACATATAAATCTCTTCATCCAAATCACCATGAAGGAAATTCATCTTCACATCTAGTTTCTCTAAATGGAAATCCTCTACTGCAACTAAACTCAATAAAGTATGAATAGAAGTCATATTTACAATAGGAGAAAATATTTCACCAAAGTCAATACCTTACTTTCTATGCAAATCCCTTTACTACAATCCTTTCCTTGTACCTTTTTCAGTCCACCCTCTTTTTCCTTGATCCTATAAACCCACTTGTTCTGCAATGTCCTCTTACTTGCTGAGAAACTTAACCAAATCCTAATTTTGGTTCTATTCCAAGGAGTCCATCTTCTCATCCATGCCATGCTCCTATTAGAACGTGGGTCTTATCTTACATTGCTTCTTAAAAAAAAATTGGTTCACCAGTATCAGTCAATAATAAATAAAATAGAGGTGTAAATATTTCTCAGAGGTTTACTTACCCTTTGTGAACCTTCTCACAGGAGTTTAGGGGTACCGGAGGCTCATTATAGACCTCCTGGACATTTGTATCTAAATATGTCAGTGACCGACGCTGGTCACCTTCCACTGACGTCGATTATGCTAACCAAATTCGGTTCTACTAACTGATGTTGGTTTAGATCTTCTGTAACCGATATCAGTTTTGTTGACCAATGTTGGTCAGGGATCAACCGACATCTGGCTACTATGTAACCCTATTGGTATTACCTTTAAATCTGAGAGTTTAGTTTCATTCACAAACTTCTCAACCGGGGTTCATCGTTGGGTACCAAAATTTGATCTCTTGTACATTCTCTTTTCATTCTATTCAAGTATCAAGACTCCTAATAATTTTAGAATTCTCTAAATCCCAAAAATGGAATCCAAAATCATGAGATCCATAACCAATGAAAGTAGCATCTCTTAGATTTTGCATCCAACTTTTTCGTATTTTCCTTATCAATATGCAAAAAATCTTCTGAACCAAAAAATTTAAGAAAATAAAGATCTACCTCCTTATCTAGTCCAAGATTCCTCTAATATTCTTCCATCTTAGTGAACTGTGAAGGCCCACATGGTTAATCAAATAAACCATTGTATGAACTACTTCTACCCAAAACTGCAAAGGCAATCCAAAATGTATCCTCATATTTCTAGTACATGTTCCATGATTGTCTTGTTCATTATTTTTGCAACACCATTCATCTTGTGGTGTTCTTAGAACCATCCTTTCTCTATGTATCTCATTCACTGAACAATAATCATTCAAATCCTTGCTACAATATTCACCACCATTGTCAGATGTAAGGTACTTTAACTTTGAATTTGATTCATTATCAACAAGGGCTTTCCATCTTGTAAAAGTATCAAAAACATCAGATTTACGTTTAATACAATAAACTCATATCATTTTTTGTAGCATCGTCAATGAAAGTAACATATTACTAGGATCCTCCATGAGAAGCTACCTGAGCTAGTCCCCACACATCTGAGTGTACAAGATCTAATTTATGCTCCTTCTTAGTTGCCCCAACTTTGAGAAATCTCACTCTCTTTTTCTTTCCAAAGACATAATGCTCACATAAATCAAGATCTAAATATTTCAAATCTGATAACTTACCCTTATCCTTTAAGATCCGCATTCTTTTTTGAATCATATGGCCCAACCAGTTACGCCACATTCATGCATCTGAATATGAAGTAGATAATGCAGAAAAGGAATCAGTAACATAGGTAGATAAATATAATGTTCCTACCTTATTACCTCTTTCCACAACAAGAGCACCCTTGGTGACTTTCCAAGAGTCTCATGTAAAAGTAACCATGCAACCAACTTCACCTAGTTGCCCAACAAAAATAATATTCCTATTAAGGCTTGGTGCATGCCTCACACCTTTCAATACCCATGTATTTCCATTCTACAATTTTAGATGGACTTCCCTTTTACTAGTAATACTGCAAGTTTCATCATCACCCAAATAACATGTCCAAAACTTCCCTATACATGATTTCTGAAATAACCCTTATTAGGGATTGCATAGAAAGAATCTCTTGAATCTAAAACCTGTGATTTAATTCCATTATCTAAAGAAATAATAAGAGCATATTGCATTACTTATGCTGCAGTAAGATCTTCTTCTTTACCTTTTTCTAGTTGTTGATTCTCTTTATCCTTTGATTAACAATATTTATTTGCATGTCCTTTCTTTCCACATTTCCAACAAGTAATTCACTTACCTCTGGATTTAGATCTGTTATCCCTTGGCTTTGATTTCCCATTACTCTTACTTTTGGATCTCTCCTTCTACCTACACCTGCTTTCTACATTCAAAGCATTCCCATATGATGATTCCTTTGTAATCTTCCTGTGAATTTCTTCATTTAATATTATACTAACCACATCATCAAACTTCAAAATATTATTAGTAGATGTTGTATTAATAACATCAATTACCAAGTTATCCCAACTATCAGGCAAAGAACATAAGAATAAAATTTCTTTCACTTCATCATCAAACGAAATATCAACCGATTTTAACTGATTTACAATAGATATGAAATCATTCAAATAACTAGATACAAATTCACCTTCATGCATATTAGAACTAAATAGTTTCTTCATCAAATAAACTTGATTTGAAGCACTAGGTTTTACATATAAATTAGCAAGAGATTTCATTAACCATACCATAGAAGTCACTTCTATAATATTGAAAGCCACGGATGTTACCAAGATCAATCTTATATATCCCAAAGCCTTTCTTTCAAGAATATTTCATTCATCATCAGGCATCTTCATAGGTCTAGAATTCTCATCCAACAGTGAATACAAATCTCTTTGATATAAATAATCCTCAATTTGCATCTTCCATAATTGATAATTTTGTTCGTCAAATGTCTCTACATTGTATTTGTTTTCTTATTCCATTGATGTAGCTCTCACTCAATTAGAAAATCCTCTTTGAGTAAATATTTCAACACTGAAAACCCTTCAACAAAGATTTGATACCATTTTTTGGGGTTAGCACACCGGTTGTACAGATAATATATCAGATCTAAGCATATATGCAAATAAAAGTGGATATTCTACCATAAGAAATATACAAACAAGAGATATAAATCAACACCAAATTTAATGTGGTTCACCCATTGTGGGCTATGTCCACCAATAAACAAGCCAATCTAATATCTAAATATTTGACAATATATACAATGAATATTTACAATCTTCCACACCTCTCAGATGTACAGTATTTTCTTTCCACTCAAGATTTTGTTTCTTCTCAAAGATTTCTCTCACTCACAATATTCATCAAATTTTAAAAGTTCTTATTAATAATTAGTTCTAAACCCTATCTTTCATGCTTATATAGGTGTATACAAACTTAGGGCACTTATCCATGCAATTACAATTAATAGATCTGTTTTAATGCTAAAATAGATCTAATTCCTGAGAGTTAATTAAAACACCCCCGCACAGGTAACCGATGTTTGTTAGCCCTAACCAATGTTAGTTCCTCCTTTTCTAACTGATGTCGGTCATAGGTGACCAATGCCAGTCCCTCCTAACTGATCATAGTTACTGTGTTTTCCAAAAAGTTTCATATTGCATGCTAATCTGAAGTAATTGAGCTCCACAACTCAACAATCAACATCTAATAAACTTGTTGTGAAGGAATTTTAGATATATTTGTTAACACTAGCCAATCTCATCATCACAATCACATCCACCTCCTTCCATCAATCCATAAGTGATTCTCAACCCCTTGTCAATCAGGAGAGCTAAAATCATTTTTCAAAAAGAAAAAAGAATCAATCAAATAAAAAAGCTAAATATAAATGAAAAAATAAATTAATATATAACTCTCTCTTGGGGTATTTCCAATAATCTCTACCAGGGATATGGACACCTGGTTAGAATTAGAGTAATTTTGTGATTAGAATTAAATGCATCTTCATCATGGCTATGGATGTCTAGCTAGAAATGGAGCAATATACGGCTCTCCTTCCACAATCCCTTCACAAATCAACTTTAAAAATAGATCATTCATGCACATTGGCTAGGGTGTCTTCGCTTGTTGTCTATCAAATATTCCCTCCAAGAGGTGATAAATTTCCATGTGCACACACTGGATCTCGATGAGAAAACAAGATTAGTATGTTACCAAGTGTCTTTTTTCGGACCTTTTTTAGAATCTTACTCTATTCCATATCTTGTCTCATGATTCATGCCTTTGGATAACTATTTCTTCATCGCAAGGATTCTAAGCTACATTCACAACATTCTTTGTTCTTCTACTTCTTTCATAACATCCATGTGTATAGGATTTCCTTTTTACCATGTTTAAGGGCACCTTTGTCCCCTTACACAAAAATAGTCTTCTACTTATTTCTATCATGAGTGTCTTGGGTATCTTACATTGGGGGCATCCTTGGTCCTTCCTAACACTTCATTGGTTTAAGTTCTTCATCATGTTGAACCTATCCATATTGGCCCTGATATCACTTCTGTGTGTTAAGAATTTTCCTTTGTATATTACCATCTATCATTGGGGGAATTTTCACATCTTCACTTTATTACACATACACGTTGAATTCTACCCTTGAACATCCCATATGTCGTTAGGATCATCCACCTTTCTTTTTTTTCATGTACATAGCTTCATAAAACTTCTAGAAAATTGCAAAAAGTATTCAAATATGTTTTAAAATCCCAAAAAATTCAAATATGTTAGTCAAAAAATTCAAAACATTCAAATATGTCTCCATAGAAAACTTAAAAAATAATATAACATTTTCTTGAGGTAAAAATCCAAAAAAATTGGTAAATTAAAAAAAAATCATAAAAAATGGTAAAAAAATCATTAAAAAATTACAATTTTTTTTTTCAAAAATTGGTAAATGGCATGCACACAACTAAAGCTTGTTATCCTCAAACATCAAAATTTATCCTAAAAAAACATATTTCTTGTTCTTGTCTCAAATGACTTGTGGATCATCATGATCTACCTCCATTAATAAAGCTTGCTTGCTTATATGTCGGTACTCCCGTGCAATAATAAGTTTCCAGAGACTGTGTCATAGTGCATGAATGATTTTCATGGGACTACTTGTGTCCTCCATTATTCCTCTTGCATGTACCCTTTCTTGTGGAACATATTTTAACCCTTGTCATTAAAACACGAGCATTCGGGAACTGACGCTTGACAACAAAAACATGGGTACAACTGTCTTGAACATTGTTTGTTTGAGTAGATGTGATTGTACTTATTTCTCTGTTAGGTTAGCTAGTTTAATTTCTCGTATTACATTGCATTATTTATGTTTCATGGAGTTATGCATTTTTAGCAATGAAAAAATGTTAGTAATATAGCTTTTCATGTTATTTTACACTTTTGTTTATTTTAATAACGATTGATGATGAAGATCATAGGGGTAATATGATGAAAAAAAATTCTTATTAAATATTGGATGCGAAGAGCTATTCCTACATTCTACACTATCATGTCTTACCACCATTATTTTTTCTTCCAAAACACTAGGGGAAATAAACAAGCATGTTTATCCCTATTCTATTTATTCTATCTATTTCAATCATATTTTCAATCGTGAATTGACTTATTATATCACCCCATTGACACTCGAGGGGGCATCATTTATTCTACTAATTTTTCTTCAAAAATTTACTTGTTTATGTTTGTCTACTATGTTTGAAGTGACATCACTTACTTCACCTCAAACAAGGGAAAATGTAGACACCTAAATTCCACTTTTGCAATATTATTGTTAAAAGCACACTAATCACTCTCATTCTTACTAATTCAGTTATAATTAGTGATTTATGTTAATTAACTAACATTTCTTACCATTTTGGTTAAATAAAAAATGATTTTTTGATTACCTAACCTCTTTCAAATCTAGGATGCCAATTTATGACACATCGTAAGTTAAAATCTTCTTCTCAATAAATAATTAGCAATAATTAGCTAATTAAGCCTATTTTTGCTCTTGTTTTGGTCAATAAAACTTATTATTGGCTCAAACCCCTCTTCTAACCATTCAAAATCACCCCATTTCCCTCTTAGACATCTCAGAAGGATTCAAAATCCTGCCCTAGCTTCTTAATTGACTCTAAGTGGTTAATTAAGTCTCCTCACATCCTAATCACTTGTTAATTCACTAATCATGATTAACAAACCTTAATTTACTTTTTGATTTTAGTTGCACATGCACCAAGATGCAAGGTTTCCTCAAATGGAAAACTATAAAAAGGACTAACCAGATAAATTTAAATGATAACTACTAAAAGTCTCTAACAAAGCTAAATAACGAGAGTAACAACAAATATTCTATTGACAAAGCTAGGAATTTAACAATAGTAACATCAATGATTAAATCTGAATGGAATACTTAAAATAACTAACATGATATCAATCAATATTAGCTAAAATATTTCTACTTAGTATGATTTGTTAAATAACATAGACCTAATTAGATCTAAGAGGAAAATCAAATTGGGTTTGTTACTACTTCACAAATGGTGAGAGGTTCTCTCCAACAATGGCTACAAGGCCATATTGGATATTACTCTACTAACCAACATGAATACTGGAGGAAAATATTGAGCTAGGATCTTAATCATATTTCTAATATGATATGAAATTCAAAGCATGGTGTAAATTTTAAAGGTATGTGGTTAGTCCTTTTTATAGTTTTCCATTTTAGGAAAACTTGCATCTTGGTGCATGTGGGACTAAAAGAAAAAAGTAGATTAATGTTTATTAATCATGATTAGTGAATTAACATGTGATTAGGATGTGAGGAGCCTTAATCAACCACTTAGGATCAATTAAGAAGCTACGATAGGCTATTGAAGCCTTCTCAAATATTTTAGATGGAAATGAGGTGATTTTGAATGGTTGGAAGAGGGGTTTGAGCAAATAATAGGGTTTATTGACCAAAACAAGGGTAAAATAGGCTTAAATAGCTAATAATCACTAATTTTTTATTGGGAAGAGGATTTTGACTTATGATGTGTCATAAATTAGCATCCTGAATGTGAAAGAGGTTAAGTAATCAACAAAGAGTTGTTAATTAACTAGAATTGTAATAAATGTTAATTAATTAGTGGAAATCACTAATTATAATGGAATTGATAAGAATGAGAGTGATTAGTGTGCTTTTACCAATAAGATTGCAAAAGTGTAATTTGGGAGTCTACATTTTCCCTTGTTTCAGGTAAAGTAAGTGACATGACTTCAAACATAGTAGACAAGCATAAAAAAGTAAAATTTTGAAGAAAAAATAGTATAATAAAGGATTCCCCCTCGATTGTCAATGGGTGATAGAAGAATTCAATTAATTATTGAAAATATGATTGAAATAGATAGAATAAATATGATAGGGATAAACATGCTTTCTTATTTCCCCAGGTGTTTTCAAAGAAAAATTAATAGTGATAAGACATGATAGTGGAGAATGTAGGAATATCTCTTTGGACCCAATATTCAATAAGAAAATTTGTTTCATCATGTTTCCCCTATGATCTACATCATAAAACCTTATTAAAATAAACAATATTGTAATAACATGAAAAGCTATATTACTAACATTTTTTCATTTCTCAAAATGCATAGCTCCATGCAACATACATAATGCAATGCAATATGATAAATTAAACCAACTAGCCTAACAGAGAAACGAGTATAATCACATATACTCAAACAAATAATGTTCAAGATAGTTGTACCCATATTTTTGTTATTAAGTGCCAGTTCCTGGATGGTCATGTTTTAACGACAAGGGTTTAAAATGGTGCCCCAAGAAAGGCTACATGCAAGAGGAATAACGGAGGACACAAGTAGTCCTATGAAAATCATTTGTGCACTATAACACAATCTCTTGAAACTCATTATTGCCTGAGAGTACTGACGTAGTAAGCAAGCCATATTTGTTAATGGACGTAAATCATGATTATCTACAAGTTGATTGAGACAAGAACACACAAGAACCTACGAAAGATGTGTTTGTAGGAAAATTTTCGATGTTTAAGGACAATGCATTTGATACAAGCTTCAAGTATATACATGTCATTTACCAATTTTTGAAAAATTATACATTTTTGTAATTTTTTGGATTTTTAATGATTTTTTTACCAATTTTGTTTGGATTTTTTATGAAAATTTACCAATTTATTTGGATTTTTACCTCGATAACATGTTATATTATTTTTTTAGTTTTCTATGGAGACGTATCTGAATGTTTTAAATTTTATGACTAACATATTTAAATGTTTTTACAATTTCATAGAAGTTTTTTGAAGCTATGTTTAGGAAAACGAAGAAATGTGGATGCCCCCAGTGACATATGGTATGTTTAAAGGCATAATGCCACACATATGTGTAAGAAAGTGAAGATGTAAAAATGTCCCCAATGATAGATGGGAATATACAAAGGTAAATTCTTCATGCTTAGAAGTGGGATTAGGGAAAATATGGATAGGTTCAACATGACGATGAACTTAAACCAATGAAGTACTAGGAAGGAGCAATGATGTCCCCAACGTAAGCTTCCCAAGAAACTCATGATAGAAAGAAGTAGATTGTTTTTGTGTAAGGGGACAAAGGTGACCTAAAACATGGAAAAAATACAATCCTATACACATGGATGTTCTGAATGAAGTAGAAGAACAAGGAATGTTGTGAATGTATCTTAGAAGCCTCACGATGAAAAAGCGATTAACATAAGCAACACATAATGAGATAAGATACAAACTAGAGTAAGAGTCTAAACAAGATCTAAAAAAATACACTTGGTAACATACTAATCCTATTTTCTCATCAAGATCCAGTCTGTGTACATGGAAATTTTACCTCCTAGAGGGAAGATTTGATAGACAATCGAAGAAAACCTAGCAAATGTATGGGAATGATCTATTTTCAAATTTTATTTATGAATGGATTGTGTAAGGAGATTCATACATTACTCTGTTTCTAGCCAGACATCCATAGCCATGATGAAGATGCATTTAATTCTAATCACAACATTGCTCTACTTCTAGTTAGGCATCCATAGCCCCAGTAGAGATTATTGGAAATACCCCAAGAGAGAGTTATATATCAATTTTATTTTCATTTATATTTTTCTTTTTGATTTGATTGATTATTTTTCTTTTTGAAAACTTATTTCAGCTCTCCTGATTGACAAGGGATTAAGAATCACTTATGGCTGGATGGAAGGAAGTGGAAGTGATTGTGATGATGACATTGGCTAGTGTTAACAAATATATCCAAAATTCCTTTGCAACAAGTTTATTAGATGTAGATTTTGATAGGATCTTTAAGAGGTCATTGTTTCTTTAATTTACCAAGGTGATGAAAGACCAAGGTCAAATGGATAACATCGAGATAAATGTCATAAAATGTTTGCGAATAGACAAACCAAAATATCATCAAAGGGATGGAAATGTTGGATGACTTGCAGAGGGATGGCAAGAAATGGAAGAAATATCATACATGTGTATAAAATACTTGATTGGAATGTTTGATCTTTGTAACTTTGGTTTTTTATACTGCTTTAATGTTTTCTCTTTTTTTTGTATTTTGTATTTTTTTATTTATTATATTTTGGGAAATAGGGACTAGTCAATATCAATCTGTGTGATAAGATCCAACAACAATATTCATGATTTTCTTGATAAGGGATATTAAGCTTGTTTTTTATCATCAAGAGTCATTTTATCTCTGATTTTTATGATCATAGTGAGATCATACTCAACAAATGACTTCGATTTATCTTGAAACATGGATTTCCTATGTGGGGGGTTGAGCTCCCTATCTAGAGTTTTATGAACTTTGCACCATACTTGATGGGTGTGTTGGTGTGCATTATTGAATTGAATTTGATTATGAACTTTATGATTGTTTAAATTGTTCGATCTTTGGAGATCTTAGAATTTTTTTATCTTATCTCAATACATATTTTTTTGGGTTTTCTATAAGCTAATACGTGACTTTTATGATCCTAAGAAGTTTGAAGATAAATTAGATGTTTAGAATTGATGTGAGAAATGAAGGTAGGCTTGCCACAATCATTAATAGAAGGATAATGTGATGTACAAAAAGGATACAGTCCAAGAATTGAAGAGAATGGGCTACCAGGAGGTGTCCCATATAATGAATATGCTGGACTAATAGGATGTGGCCCACACATATAATAGGATGGGATACTAGGAGGTGTCCCATAGATTGAAGTAATATTAGGATGTGGCCCAAGTATAGAAGAGGATGGGATACTAGGAGGTGTTTCATACACTAAAGATGAATGACTACTAGTATTTGGTCCAAGTATAGAAGAGGATGGGATACCTAGAGGTGACCTCCAAATAGAAGATAAAGGGCTACCGGGATGTGGCCCTAGAATAGAAGGTAATGGGATACAACTAGGTGACCCAAAAATAGATGATGAAGGGATTATTAGAGGTGGCACACATATAGAAGAAGACGATGGGATACCAAGAGGTGACCCTATTGGTTAGATATTTTGTCAAGCAAAAATATGAGTATCAACCATATTACATGGGATTAAATCCCTCCTTAAAGATAGGTGAGGCTGCCTATTTATTACTAATCTAAAACACAGAAGAAAAAGTATATACAATATTCACACTATTCTAACCATTGGGGTTGGGATAGAATCCCGAAATCCATATCCACACTAGGTGAAGTTATTGTTGGTTTTATAAATAGAATGGGTCAGAAAGAAAATTATTATTATGGAAGAAATACAATGGAAAGGAAATGAGAGTAATGTATTTTCTTTCGAGCAAACATAGATCACGAAATAATCATACGAGTTCTAGATAAAAAATGTAATGTTAAAACAATTAAAATAATTGAGAATGATAAACAAATAATAGGTTAAGATTCTAAACATAAGAACAATATCTTGAGAGAGATGAATCTCAAAACACAAAGTTTGAAAAATAGCATCGGTTTCTATTTCTCAAATGATTAAAAGAAAACACAAAGTTTTTCTTCTTCACAATAGTTTTCAATATTCCAAAAATATCAACCCTTTGGAATGCATAAGTATCCCTTATTTATAAGAAAAAGAGTTGAGAGAAAATAGGATAAATCCTAGGAAATAGTCTATTAATGAGATTCCTATTTTTCTTGACTCTCACACAGGAGACCAAGTCAAAATTTGCTTCCTACATGACGAAACAAAAATGAAAAATACATGTCAATTTCAGGATTGAAATGACATGAAACATTATGCCTATTCCATTTCATCATCTTTGTCTTCCTCCAGCAAAGCTTTCTTTTCCTGAAATTCGTGGAACTTTCAGATTATGCCCTACATCTCATCTTCATCAGGCATGGTGGAATGGTCACTCAAGACTTCACACATTTCTTGAGTATCGCTCGTGTTACCAGTAAGTTCTTTAGTCTCTTATTGAGTTTCTTCAGTGATTCCAAAGCATGTTCCATCTTCATGAACCTATCAATGATTTCTAGGCTAAATCCATAATTTGGTTCGTGCTAAATTTATTCTTGGATCTACTTCTAAAGATCATCAGTGGGGAGAATAATTGAGATTTCATTCAACACTTTAGCATAGATCTTGATTATCTCTTCTTCTATGTCATTTGTGCCATCAACCAATTGATCTCTTGATTCCCTCAATTTTTTGTAAGCTTCATTGAGAATCTTTATTCTAAATCTAATGTCTTTGGTCAATTGAAAATGCTTTTCCCCATGTGGAAGGATTCCTTCTTTGACCAAGATTCGGGACAGAACCTGTTTAAGTGTATTGAGAGCTTCAAAATTTAACTCTAGGTTCCTGACTTTTGCCGAAAAATCATCATCCATTTTCTTTCCATTCTTCTTTATATCCTCCAAGGATTTGTAGACTTCCATGGTGTCATCAATGTCCTCTTTTCCTTACAAGACAAGCCTCTAGATCCATTCATCGACTGTTCTCCCCTTCTCATTAATCATCTCAATCATGGGTACCGATGAGAAATCAAACCTGATAGGAGTAGAGGATGATGCTGTTGACTCAAGAGGATTTGAGAGCTTGAGTAGAAATTCTGTTAGCTACTCTACTTTCTCTTTTAGCTCCTCTCTGCTTGCATTTTTTTCCTTCAGCTTATGGCACAACACATTCATGGAATCTTGTGCATTCTTTTGTACTCCCTCCATTGTTACTTTTCCTAGATCAACCCTTGTGATCTGATAATTAGTGACCATTATATCATTCCTGGTTTTGTTAGCCATGGGAGTGGAAATTTCTGTAAACTTATGCCCTGAGGCATCCACTGAAACCCTTGAAACTATATTGGGTTTCTTGGCAGAATTGGTAGGAGTGACCTTAAGGGAACTAAAATCAAAGGCTAGTAGGGGAACTATCACCTTCCTCTTCCTTGGGGTCTGATCTATTAACCATTGAGGCATACTGGAAGAATTTTCTCGCATCATAGGTGTCATGTTCACATATTCAGGTGGAGGAAGGTTTTCTTGTTGAGTGGTGATCAATGCAAGTGTAGTGTCATTGGAAATAGACTTAGGGAATGAAGGTATAGAAGAAGGAGGCATATCCATGGTTAACTTGGGTCCAGTAGGGAGAGGTGAGAGGCCAGAGAAGATTTTGGCCATGGCTGAGGAATTTGGTGAAGAAATCTGAGGCAAGGAAGGCTGAATGGGAGGAGGAAATGATTATGAAATTAAAGCTTGAGAGGTAAGAGGAAGACTTACCTATGATGAGCTGCCAACCAAAAGGGGAATGAGAGGTTGACCAACCTCTTCTCCTGAAGTAAGATTTACTTGTTATGGTGGTGGAGGTGAATCAAGTATCTCAACTATTTTTGGGATAGTGGCCAATGATGTGGTCACTTACTCTTCTCCCTTTCTAACAAACTTAACCTTTATTGGGCTCTTAGAAGGGTCCTTATCCTTTTCCTTTTTTCCCTTGGAAGGTCCCACTTCTAAAGTAGCTATCTTTGAAAAACTCTTTTCTTTATAACTCATTCCCCAAGAAATGAGCCACATCTTAGTATAGGAAAGAATTTGAGTATCTCTTCCTACAATAGAAGCTTTCTTAGCAATGGACCAATCAATGGCTGGGAATACATATTGGTCTTCATTCAACCCATCATATGAGGCATCAAGGAAACTTTCATTGTCCATGGTACCTTCTGGGATGCTAGATAGATCTAACATCTGAATCTCTTCAAGTGTTAACTTGATATTGTCCTTTCTTTGGATTGAAACTTTATCCCGAAGATCAACCCAAAAGTCTTCTACACTGGGCACATGTAGATATAAGGTCCCATACGACTTAAGGACTCCTTCAAAATCAAACCCATCTCTATGCTTCAAGTGATTTTTCAACTTCTCCTGCACCTTGTGCACCACATTCGTTGCTTTAACCACTGTTGAGCACTTTTACCTTTCGATGGAAATAGGGAAGGAGATGACAGCCTTGTGCTTACTCTATTAGAATTTGTGAAAAACCAACAATTGTCTAACCAACTCCATCAGGATCAACTTATCTCCTGGGAACCTGGGGAAATGGAAAGGATTACCTGGGTACATGACCACCCAAAGGTATGTGAACTTCTTCAATTGTAAGAAGATACAACCCCATTTTGATACTTCGGCACATACCTCATCAGAGACTCTTCTCTTCCTTAAATTGGGGTTCACCGTGCAGATGTTTTCATAAAAGAAGGTGTCATTCACTCTTTTGAATTGATCCTCAGACCCCTTCATTGTTAGCTAAGGGAAATACTGATATATATGTTTCGTTGCCTTATTTCCCTTTGCATTCAACCCTGGATAATTTCTCATGCCAGCTACTGCATAGGTGACGTATGACAACATATAGAACTTTTTAGTAGTCAAGGCTTTTTTCATTTGGGATTCTATCTCATCTCTTATAAGACTTCTCTAATCGATCCCTTGGTCATTCTTCTCTATGATGACCATGAATTGATACATCTACCCTTGGAAGTCTCTCAACTTGGGGAGTCCAAATACTCAACTTAGCAGGGTGATGATATCACTGATTTCAAGGATGAAATCACTCCTAGGGAAAAACTTTGGAAACCTAGAGATGACTGGCTTGGCCTTGATTAAGAACATTTTGTTTACATGCCTGATGCAATCTTCTTGATCATTGTCCCAGGGCTTCTACGTTGGTTTAAGGTTCAAATCAACATATTCTACAAAGTTGGGATATCTTAAGAGGTCATCAAAGTAACCTCTGTCTAACTTCACAATGGTTTCTCCTGATTGATTTCTCACTGAGCGGGAAGCTGAGTCATAATTGGAAGCACAGGATAGAATGAACTCAGGGTATTAAGAAAATATTGGGAATCCTACCACAAGAGTGAGGCCACTGTTGGCTATTGAATTCATCTAGGGAATTTGAGAAGAATCCTTGATTTTGTTCCAAAAGTCTTCCATGTCTATATTACCAAGCTCTATCTCTCGAATGTCATAATTACAATCTATGTAAGAAGGGGATTCCATCTTCCAGTACTTGTACTTCATCTTTCCTAACTTGTATGACTTATCCCTAGATTTTCTTGGATCCAACATGAGAAGTTTTGAAGAAAAAATGCCTAGATGACCTCTGGTTGAACAATCGAGCTTGAAAGCTTGTTGATCAACCCTACAGACCTACCACACTAACCAGTCTTTGGGACATGTAAAGCACATTCTGAAAACTGACACACTATAATGTATATCAAAAATTTGGTCATGTCAAACACTTTGTGAAACCAAAACCAAAGGCGAAACTCAGGGGAAGTTAAACACTTCACGAAAACTGATAGACTACGGAACTCAGGGGATGTTAAGCACTCTGTAAAACCCAAAACAAGTGGAAACATGATGATGTCGAACACCCTATAAAACCTGAAACAAAGGCTTCGGGTTTCTGAGATGTTAGAACAAGTAAAATTCTCGCCAACTTCATAAATTAGGATTTTAGATTAATCTCAAAAACCAAAAAGAGTATATCCCATGGGAAAAATAATAAAACACCCAAAGGGTGAATTCAAACAAGATTTTTCATAGGAATACAATAGGAAATGAAGAAAACAACCCAAAACCCTAAACCTAGAGGGAAGAAAAAGAAAAGAAGAAAAATGCCAAATGAATACCTCAAAAACAATGCCAAAGACCTCAAAGTGGTAAGAAGAGAAAAAAACCTTCAATTAATTTGAAAAATGGTCGAAGATGGATCACGAAATCGATCAAGAGCTTTAGTTGGGTTCGGAGATCGAAGGAACATGCACAAAAAATCCATGTAGTGAAAAATATACCAGGTAAAAATGACATGTAAATTAGAACTATTTATAAAGCCCTAGCATTAATTACACCTTTTCTGACACGTGTGCCAACTACCTGACAACTCGACATTAATGCTATGTCATCATGCTCGGAGTGTCCGAAAACCTAACACAAAGGTTTTACTATCAAATTGGGTTTCAAGAAACAAATGACATGAAGCATGAGATGTTTTGATGTTATCAAGTTCTGAAAACCTGACACAAAGGATAATTTGGGTTTCAGGTTTTGGGAACCAAGTGACATAGAGCATGTATTTTGCAAGGTATGTTCCGATGCTTCTAAGTTCCAAAAACCTGATACACTAGCTTGTAATCATGTTTTGGGTTTTGGGAAACAATTGACAAGAAGCATGCAAGGATATTTTTCCATGCGATGGAAACCCAAAAACTCAAAAATCTCCTTCAAAGGGCATTTTTAGGGGATTTTGTCAAAAAAAATCTATGGTTATCTCAATTTTAGCTGAAATCACTAAAAATGAGATAACAATTGGCTCCAATTAGGGAATTTCTTTGAGACATCAAAGGAAGAGAAATCATATATCAAAAAATCTTTATCCATTGGGATACGGAGTTTGAAGAAGAAAAACTGAAAATAAAGAAAGAAAGAAAGAAAAGAAAGCAAACACACAATAGAAAATAAATTATGATACAGTGCAAGAGAGCGTCTTTAATTAATGATGGAACAACTTTAGATGTTGACCACTGAAAGGTAGAGGGAGAAAATCTCTATCCAGATACAATAGATAGAAGCTATTTCCACCATTTAATTGATGTATTTTGAAAGGACCTTTCCATAAGGAGTCAAACTTGCCATGCATCCCTGTCTACTCCCTTCTCTTGTCCCAGAGAAGTACTAGATCTCTGATCTGGAAATTGTATTGCTTCGATTTTTTGTCAAATATCCTTTTGACTTTGCTCTGATGATTTGCAATGCAATCCACCACCTTGTTCCATTCTTTTTCTAACCTGGCTAGGTACCTTATCCTTTTCTCAATGGAACTTTGAAAAGTTTCATCCATAATTGCTTTAGCCAACCATAAGGCTAGAAATTCTATAGAGATAGGAATCTCAACATCAAACCCATACAATACTTGGAATGGGGACATTCAAATAGCTTTCTTATGAGTAATCCAACCTGCCCATAATGCATCATATGATGCTTTGTGCCATGTCTTCTGATTCTCATCGACCAACTTTCTGATTATGGTCACCAGGTTCTTATTGCTTGATTCAACTTGACCATTTCCTTAGGGGTAATAATCAGATGAATGAGCCAATGTGATCCTAAATCCATAAAAAAATTATGTCAAATCATGGGATGAGAAATCAGAAGCATTGTTAGCAACAATCTTGTGTGGCACACCGAATCTAACAATTATATTCTCTTTGAGAAAATTGCACACAGCTTTGGAAGTTGTTTGCTTGATTAGCGCAGCTTCCACCCACTTGTTGAAATAGTCTATTGTGGTGAGCACATAATTATGACTGAAACTAGAGGTAGGATTCAACACTCCAATGAAATCAATCCCCCATTGGTGAAAAGGTTCTTCAATTACCACAAGTTTTAAGGGAAGAGCTGCCAGCTTAGGACGACCAATGAAATGTTGAGAAGCTTCAAACTTGGCTACCCATTTAGATGAATCTTGAAAGAGAGTAGGCCAATAGTACATGGCCCGTAAGATCTTATAATTCATTATGGAGGAAGAGAAATGTCCTCCACATGCTATATTTTGGAAGGACTCTAGTAACCTTACTTGTTGAGACTTATCAACATAGCACAGGAATACACCATCAATACCTTTCTTGTATATACCATTATCCCATAGAATGTATCTTGCATACCTTAACCTAACTATCCTCTTTTATTTTTGGCTTAATTATGGAGGGTATTCACCATAAGTTAAAAAGAAAGAAATATCCATGTACCAATCATCAGTTATGCTTACAAAAGGAACCATAGGCAATTTTGAAGAAGTACCTTCAGTTTCTTCACATTTTGTCTCAGTATTATTTTCTGTGATCATTTAGCACAGGCCTCTTCCCCATACCAACTTGGTAGGTCTGATGTCTAGGTCATACTCCTAGGCTTTAGCTATCCAGTCACCTCATTAACTACCCAACTCTTGTTGAGTCAAGGTGGATTTAACTGCGGTATCAAGAACAAGAACAAGAGTGTGAGAACTCAACGCATAATACCTAAAATGCTTCACCACTCTCACTACTGCATAAACATGATTTTCAATTTGTGACATCTTCAATTCATGTTCCTTTAGGGGGAAGCTCATGAAAGTGATGGGATATTTTATTCCTTCTTCATTCTCTTGCATCAGGATGGCTGATACTATATGTGCGGAAGTGTAGTTGTACATGATTAAATCCTTTTTGAAGTCTTGGCATACCAGAATAAGAGCGTGATCAATCACTCTTTTGAATTCTTTAAAAGAAAGCTTCCCTTTGGTGCTCCATCTAAATGGATTCATATGTTTCATCATCCTAAGGATATCCTTGGTTTTATCGGCAAAGTCAGGTACAAATCTTCTTAGGAAATTGACCTTCCTGAAAAAGGAGTAAACCTTAGTTTTTCTTATGGGTAGGGTAAGGCTTTGGATGGCCTTCACCCTCTCTGGGTCAATCTTGGTTCCTTCTTTAGTCATGATATGACCCATCAACTTTCCTTTTGTTACTCTGAACATGGAATTTTTAGGATTTAATGAAATCCCATGATGCCTGCACCTTAAGAGTACCTGTTCCAGATGATCATAATCATCACTTCACTTTTTTGAGAAGACCGTTAAGTCATCCTAATACATAACTACAAACTTTCCCATCAAATGTATGAAATCTAAATCCATATCTCTTTGAAATGTGGCTCTGACATTAATCAAACCAGAAGGCATCCTCCTATAAGAAATGGTTCCCCATGGGGTGGTGAATGCCATTTTATGTTGATATTCAGTAGCTACCTCAACCTGATTATACCCCAAAAATATGTCAAGTGTGGATAACATTTATGATCCAGTGAAGATCTATAATACTTGGTCCATGATGGGAAATGGATAATTGTCTTTTAATGAAGACTGATTGAGGTTTCAAAAGTCAACACAAATCTAGATTTCACTGTTATTCTTTCTAACGGGAACAATATTAGCAACCCAGGTGGAACGATGGATTGGAAAGATAATCCTTGCATTTAACATCTTCTAAATTTCAGTAAGGATAGTCCCTAAGATCTTTGGGTTGTAATGCCTTTTCTTCTACCTGTAGGGTTTAACCTCAGGCTTTAAAGTAATGCTATGTTGCACATCCTTAGGCTTGAAATACTTTAGATCCATATATGACCATGCTAGGACGTCCATATATATCTTTAGGAGTGAAGAGAATCTTTCTTTTTCCTCCAGGGAACAACATTTACCAATGTTTACCATCCGCGGTTGATCAGCAGAGCCCAGGTTAACTTGATCTACTTCTAAGGAGGAAGCACCTTCGGCTTGCCTTTTATTCTAAATGAAATGGTCATGTTTGTCAAACAGACCTTCATCAGAAACTAATCCCTTCGAAATCTTATTTCCTTTGAACTGAATGAATTCACCATCAATTTCTTGATATGAATTCAAGAAGGACTCATAGAAATCTGATTCTGATCATTTAAAATAAAGCTCACTAAAATTATCAACTTTCTCAAGAAAAGACAATACATGTTGATCATCATTAAACACTTGCCAATGTGCTGAATTATCTGGAACACTTGGATGATACACAATATCAATGGTATATGTGTCTTGTTTGAACTTTGGATGAGGAAGGAGAAGAGATGCAGATATGGCTAAAGAATCAGCTTTATCATTATAATATCTTAAGACTACCTTAATGGAAAACACATTAAAGCATTCTATACTATCCCACACCTTGTTCTTGGAATGCCTTAGGTGATCACTTTTTACCTGATAAGTCCCCCTTAATTAATTCACAATCAACTCGACATCTCCCAGCAGTTTAAGATTTTGGATTCACTTTTTTCTTGCCATTTCTAATCCTAATAAAAAATCTTTTTATTCGGCTATGTTGTTAGTATTATCAAACTGCAACTTGAAAGTAAAGGGAAAATTCTTGAAATATGGAGATATAAGAACCACGCCAGCACCTGAACCAGTAGTTGAACAACTCCCATTAAACTCAAGGGTCAAAAAATCATTAGGATCTTCTTCTTTGACTTCTATAGAGGGAACCTTAGATGTCATGAAATAATTACCCAAGCTTGCATCTTCAAAGATAATTTGAGCCTTGGGATCGTCTAACTTAGTGACAATGTATTTTTCCTGTGTTTCAAGGTGAAGGACACGAGGAACTCCATTTACTAGAATTTTAGCTTTGGTCCAATCTATGTTGATTTCTCCTCCAACATCATTGCAAAAACATCTTCCTAAGAGAATACCATAAGCAGTTGGGATATCAGCAACCAGGATAGTAATTTTCACTCTCTTTTCAGAGAAGGAAACAAATGTAAATTGTGCATCCTTGATTTGGACAATCAAGGGGACTTGTTTGGTTTCCATGGAATAACACCACCCATAAGACTTAGTCAGGGTGAGTCTAAGGGCATGAGCTACTTTTGCAGGCATTACATTATCAGGTGCTCATGAGTCAATTATGTAATTGCTGAGTTTAAAACAGTTTATAAGTAAGGATAGATAAAATGGTTCAATCTTTCCGGAAGAAGTAGCAGAGGTCATATTACTCTGAGGTAAAGGCTGAGTGGGACTAGGAAAAATGCATTTTGAAGATGAAGGAATAACAACCTTACTTCTAATGAATTTGGAGAGTTTTTCAAATTTCTCAAGGTTGGACTACAGGTACTTGGCTTCTGACATTTAGATTTTGGTTTTCTTTACATGATCAATGATGTCAAAAGAGGTATATGAAGGAATGATGGAGGTCTCAGTTCTGGTTACACCGGTCTAAGTTGAGGTACTAGCCTTGAGAGAAGGAGAAAAAGAGTTATAAGATGAAGTTACCTTTTTAGTTTTCTCCTTTTAAGTTTGGGCTAAGATAGGAGAGCCCCTTTTAGCCATAACCAGTGGATCTTCTTTACTTTTCTCCTTAGAGCCTTCAACTGGCTTTCTGGGATTCTGAGATTGAGATCAAGTGAAGAATACAAATGATTGGCCATCATGGTCACTTTCATCTTCCTCGTACTCCAAGTATCCAATGCTGGAGTTGCCAGCTGAATCATAAAAAAGACTCATCAGCATATCCTAAAGCTTTGAAAGCTTCATGAGAATTTTGATCATTTGGTTCTTTACCCTCCTCAACTATTTCAACTACTGTGTTGACAGGAGGAGCTTCAATGGCTAGCCTAATGGGAGCAGTGATCAACTAATTATTATCTCTTATGGGAGCGCCATTGGTATTTTTGAAATTCTATCTAGGAATATCCCAATAAGGAGCATTGATCACTTGTTGGGACATTTTCTTCTTTAAAGTGATTAAGTCATTGGCCATCTTCCGAATCATAGGATTAGTAGTACTCTGATAATAAATATGATTTTTAGGCCTAGATGATTCTCTTCTAATCTTTTTGGCCAGAATAAGATCATCTTCTATTTCAGTGGTTGTAGCTTGAGCAATGGCCAAATCGGGTATAACAGATCTTCTCAAAAAGAAGCTCGCACTAGGAGGCTAAGCGTTGATGAAGAAATAGTTTTGATTTTCAAGAATGGGAACAACTAGGTCTAGAATCTTATGGATCGGCTTGTTAAATTTGGCTATGAAGTCCCGCATGGGTTCATAAGATTCCTTCTTCATGTGTGTAAGTTGTCCTAACAAGGCATGAGAATCTTCAAATGGTTTGAACCTTGCTTCAAATATGGATCTCATGGTAGCCCAGTTGGTAATTCATGTATTCGGAAGATGGTAGAACCATTCTGCTGCTACACCATGCAATGTCTCAACAAAGATTCGAATAGAAACGTCCTCATGAGAAACTCCAAGAATGCCACATGCAACAAATAATGAAGTGATGTGTTCATCAGGGTGTTGCTTCCCGTCACCGTTAAACTTAGGAATATTCTTATGAGACCCATGAGGCAGGTCATGCAATGGTGGAGTTAGGGAAAGAGGACCAATAACCACACCCTAAGGCACAGTTCGTGCTTCCATTCTTCTAAATGAAGTGCGTACAAGAATCTAAGTATCAGATAAGAATAATGCACAACAAGTTACAGAAAATTATTGTTCTTGAAGAATCCGAGTTCTTTGGATGGGCGAAGAATTTCTTACTTGACTAGATGTAACACTTTTGGGTGAAATTATAAAATTATGTTGCCGAAGCAAATGAAATAACGGATTAGTTTCACCCCTAGCTTATCTTGACCAAGTGAAGATCTTTCTAGCTAGCTTGAACTGGAAAATAGACCTTGTTGAAAATTAGTCAAATATGGAGTTGACAGACACCAATCTAATAAGCTTAGTCTTATCAATTTGTATTCCCCAACGGAGTCACCAAAAATTGTTGGTTAGATATTTTTTCAAGCCAAAATATGAGGTTCAACCACAGTGCATGGGATTAAATCCCTCCTCAAAGACAGGTGAGGCTACCTATTTATTACTAATCTAAAACACCCTAGAAAAAGTATATACAATATTCACACTATTCTAACCATTGGGGTTGGGATAGAATCCCAAAATCCATATCCACACTAGGTGAAGATATTGTTCTTTTTATAAATTGAATAGGTTGGAAATGAAATTATTATTATGGAATAAATACAATGGAAAGGAAATGAGAGTAACGTATTTTCTTTTGAGCAAACACAAATCACGAAATAATCATACATGTTCTAAATAACAAATGTAATGTTTGAAACAATTAAAATAATCAATAATGCTAAACAAATAATAGCTTAAGATTCTGAACATAAGAACAATATCTTAAGAGAGACGAATCTCACAACACAATTTTAAAAATAGCATCAGTTTCTATTCCTCAAATGATTAAAAGAAAACAAAAAGTTTTTCTTCTTCACAATAGTTCTCAATATTCCAAAAAATCTCAACCCTTTGGAATGCATAAGTATCCCTTATTCATAATAAAAAGAGTTGAGAGAAAATAGGATAAATCCTAAGAAATAGTCTATTAATGAGAGTCCTATTTTTCTTTCCTCTCACGAAGGAGACCAAGTCAAAATGTGCTTCCTACATGATGAAATGAAAATGAAAAAGACATGTCAATTTTAGGATTGAAATGACATGAAACATTATGCCTATTTTGTTTCATCATCTTTGTATTCCTCGAGCAAAGCTTGTTTGTCCCAAAATTCTTGGAACTTTCAGATTATGCCCTACATCTCATCTTCATCAGGTGCAGTGGAATGGTCACTTAGGACTTTTCAACTTTCCTGAGTATCGCTCACATTACCAAGAAGTTTCTTCAGTCTCTTGTTGAGTTTCCTCAGTGATTCTAAAGCATGTTCCATCTTCATGAACCTATCAATGATTTCCAGGCTAAAGCCAAAATTTTTGTTCGTGCTGAATTGATTCTTGGATATTATTATAAAGATCGTCAGTGGGTAGAATACTTGATCTTTCATTCATCACTTTAGTGCAAATCTTGATTAGCTCTTCTTCTATGTCATTTGTGCCATCAACCAATGATCTCTTGATCCCCTCAATTTTTTGCAAGCTTCATTGAGAATATTTATTCTAAATATAATGGCTTTGGTTAGTTAAAAATGATTTTCCCCATGTGGAATGATTCCTTCTTTAACCAAGACATAGGATGGAACCTATTTTAGCATATTGAGAGCTTCAAAAGTTAACTCTAGGTTCCTGAATTCTACCAGAAACTCATCATGCATTTTCTTGCCATCCTTCTTTATATCCTCCAAGGATTTGTAGACTTCCATGGTGTCATCAACGACCTCTTTTCCTTGTAAGAGTAGCCTCTAGATCCACTCATTGATCATTCTCCCCTTCTCATTAATCCTCTCAATCATGGGTACCAATGAGAAATCAAACCTGATTAGAGTAGAGGACGAAGTTGTTGACTCAGGAGGCTTTGAGAGCTTGAGTAGAACTTCTATTAGCTTCTCTACTTTTTTTTTTAGCTCCTCTTTGCTTGCCTTTGTTTCCTTCAGCTTCTGGCACAACACATTCATGGAATCTCGTGTCTCCTGTTGTGCTCCCTCCATTCATACTTTTCTTAGATCAACCCTTGTGATATGATAATTGGTGACCATTATATCATTCCTAGTTTTTTCAGCCACGAGAGTGGTAATTTCCACAAACTTATGCCATGAGGAATCCACTGAAACCCTTGAAACTGTTTTGGTTTTCTTGGTAGACTTGGTAGGAGTGACCTTGAGGGAACTGAAGTCAAACACTGGTAGGGGAACTACCATCTTCCTCTTCCTTGGGGTCTGATCTATTAACCATTAAGGAATACTGGAAGAATTTTCTCCCATCGTGGAGTTATGGTCACATATTCAGGTGGAGGAAGGTTTACTTGTTAAGTGGTGATCATTGCGAGTTTAGTGTCTATGGAAATGGACTTAGGGAATGAAGGTACAAAAGGAGGAGGCATATCCATGGTTATCTTAGGTCTAGTGGGGAGAGGTGAGAGGCCACAGAAGATGATGGCCATTGCTAAGGAATTTGGTGAAGAAATATGAGGCAAGGAAGGTTGAATGGTAGGAGGCAATGAATCTGAAATTAAAGCTTGAGAGGTAAGAGGAAGACTTACCTATGATGAGCTGCCAACTAAAAGGGGAATGAGAGGTTGACCAACCTCTTCTCCTGAAGAAATATTTCCTTATTCTAGTGGTGGAGGTGAATCAAGCATCTCAACCATTTGTGGGATAGTGGCCAATGATGTGGTCACTTGTTCTTCTCCCTTTCTGACAAAATTAACATTTATTGGCCTCTTAGAAGGGTCCTTATCCTTTTTCTTTTTACCTTGGATTGTCCCACTTCCAAAGTAGCTAGCTTTGAAAAATTCTTTTCTTTATAAATCATTCCCCAAGAAATGAGCCACGCCCTAGTACGGGCAATAATTTGAGCAAATCTTCCTATAATAGAAGCTTTCTCAGCAATGGACCAATCAATGGCTCAGAATACATATTGGTCTTCATTCAACCCATCATACGAGGCATCAAGGACACTTTTATTGTCCATGGTGCCTTCTAGGATGTTATATAGATCTAACATTTGAATATCTTTAAGTGTTAACTTGTTATTGTCCTTTATTTGGATGGAAACTTCATCCCGAAGATCAAACCAAATGTCTTCTACACTAGGAACATGTAGATATAAGGTTCCATATGACTTAAGGACTCCTCGGAAATCAAACCCATCTCTGTGCTTCATGTGATTTTTCAACTTCTCCTGCAGTTCATGTACCACGTTTGTGGCTTTAACCACTGTTGAGCACATGTACCTTCTGAGGGAAATAGGAAAGGAGATGGTGGCCTTGTTCTTACTTTATTGGAATTTATGAAAATCCAAAAATTGTCTAAGCAACTCCATCAGGATCAGCTTATCACCTAGAAACTTGGGTAAAAGGAAAGGATCACCCAGGTACATGAGCACCCAAGGTATGTGAACTTATTGAATTATAAGAAGATATAACCCCATTTTGATACTTTGGCCCATGCCTCATCAAAGACTCTTCTCTTCTTTAAATCAAGGTTCATCATGCACATGTTTTCATAAAAGAAGGCATCGTTCACTCTTCTGAATTTATCCTCAAACCTCTTCATTATCAGCTAAGGTAAATAATGATATATATGTTCTGTCGTCCTATTTCCTTTTACATCCAACCCTGGATAATTTCTCATGCTAGCTGCTACATAGGGGGTGATGTATGACGACATATAGAAATTGCTAGTATTCAATATTGTTTTCATCTGGGAGTCTATCTCATCACTTATACGACTACTCCAATCATTCCCTTGGTTGTTCTTCTTTATAATGACCATGAATTGATACATCCACCCTTGGAAGTCTCTTGACTTGGGGAGTCCAAATACTCGACTTAGAGTAGGGTGATGATATCACCTATTTCAAGGATGAAATAACTTCTAGGGACAAACTTGGGAAACCTAGAGACAACTGGCTTAGCCTTGATTAAGAACTTTTTTTTTACATGCCTGATGCAATTTTCTTGATCGTTGTCCCAAGCCTTCTGCATTGATTGAAGTTTCAAATCAATATATTCTACAAAGTTGGGAAATCTTAAGAGGTCATCAAAGTAACCTCCATCCAACTTCACTATGGTTTCTCCTGATTGATTTCTCACAGAGTGGGAAGCCTGAGTCATAATTGGAAATGCGGGCTAGAATGAACTCGGGGCTTTGAGCAAACATTGGGAATCTTGCCACAAGAGGGAGGCCACTACCAGCTATTGAATTCATCTAAGGAATCTGAGAAGAATGATTGATTCTTTCCAAAATTCTTCCATGTCTATATTACCAAGCTCCATGTCTTGAATGTCATAATTGCAATCTATGTAGGAAGGGTATTCCATATTCTGGTACTTGTACTTCATATTTCCTGACCTGCCTTACTTATCCTTAGATTGTCCAGGATCCGACATGAGAAGTTTTTAAGAAAGAATGCCTATATGAAACTCTAGTTGAACAATCAAACTTGAAATCTTGTTGAGAAACCCTACATTAACCAAAATTTGGGACCTGCAAAGTACTTTCTGAAATCTAACACATTGCAATGTATATCAGAAATTTGGTCGTGTCAAACACTTTGTGAAACCCGACCCAAAGGTGGAACTCAAGCGATGTTAAACACTTCATGAAACCTGATAGACTATGGAGCTCAGGGGATGTTAAGCACTTTGTAAAACCTAAAACAAGTGGAAACAAGATGATGTTGGACACCCTGTAAAACCTGAAACAAAGGTGTCGGGTTTCTAAGATGTCACTACAAGTAAAATTCTTGCCAAGTTTGTAAATTAGGATTTTAGATTCATCTCAAAAACCAAAAAAATTATATCCCATGGGAAAAATAAGAAAACACCCAAAGGGTGAATTCTAAACAAGAGGTTTCATAGGAATACAATAGGAAATGAAGAAAACAACACTAAACCCTAAACCTAGAGGGAAGAAAAATAAAAGAAGAAAAATGCCAGATGAATACGTCAAAAACAACTCCAAAGACCTCAAATTGGTAAGAAGAGAAAAATACCTTCAATAATTTTGAAAAATGGTCGAATACGGATCACGAAATTGATCAAGAGGTTCAGTCGGGTTCGGAGGTTGAAGGAACATGCACAAAAAATCCATGCAGTGAAAAATATACTAGGTAAAAATGATGTGTAAATTCAAACTATTTGGAAATCTCTAGCATTAATTACACCTCATTCGACACGTGTGCCAACTACCTGAAAACTTGACATTAATCCCATGTCATCATGCTCAGAGTGTTTTAAAAACCCAACACAAAGGTTTTACTATCAAATTGGTTTTCAAGGAAACAACTAACATGAAGCATGAGATGTTTGGATGTTATCAAGTTTTGAAAACCCAACAAAAATGATCATTCAGGTTTTGGGAACCAAGCCACATAGAGCATGCATTTTGCAAGGTATTTTATGATGCTTCTAAGTTCCAAAAACCCTATACACTAGCTTGTAATCAGGTTTTGGGTTTTGGGAAACAATTGACAAGAGGAATGCAAGGATATGTTTCCATGTGATGGAAACTTGAAAACCTAAAAATCTCCTTCAAAGGGAGTTTTGAGGGGATTTTTTCAAAACATTTCTATAGTTATCTCAATTTTAGCTAAAATCACTAAAAATGAGATAACAAACCCAAGGTGATATTATGATTGAGGAATCATGATATATAAAGAATGATTGGGTAATGAGAAGGTAGGCCATCGATCAATGTTAGACCCAAGAATTTCATCACGCAATGAAGAATGTGAAGATGAAAGAATAAGAGGAGGTTCAAGTGTCATGATCCTAGGGTCTTACTCTATTTTGTGATAAAATGAATCAACCTCTTCCCCAATGTACATTAACATATCGAGTTCTAAAGAGAATTCTCTCTCGAAACCTTCTAGAGGAATATCTTCACATACCCCTATAAATTTCTCCAAACAATTCTTCATTTTGAAATGAATCGATTGATATGTGTTGTTGGTTGACCATAAGAGGTTGATTGGAAGAAATAGGTCCAACAAGTGTGGAAGATTTAGAATATATTTGATGAGGGGAAGGTTTGACCTTATTTTTTCCATAAAGGAATTAGATAGTGCATCAAAAAGATATCTTAGCACGCCATTTCTTATGAATGGTTCTCTATGGATGTAAACATCGATCTTTAGAAGATGGAGGAGGATATGGTACAGTATTGTTGAAATGGTTAAAATGCCAATGAGGGATTAGATTTTGATTGATATAAGAAGATGTCTCAAGAGAGGAAATAGACTTAGATTTGGATGTCTTGTGAGTAGCTTGAGGTGTAATTTTAAGATGTGAAGTGGCATTGGTTTTCTTATAAGATGACATATTCTAGATAAATCAATAGGATCAATCATCTAGGAAGGGTAATAAAATGTAGGGGTTGAATTGGGATGATCAATTAGAAGAACCTTGAGTCACATGAATCTTCAAAAGAGGATGACATCTTTGAGGTTGACTGATAAATAAGGTCCTGTAAAGAAAGGGAAGACTATGACTCAAGAGTTGAATTTGATGTTTGATTGGAAGATATTTTAATTCGAATGGATATTAAGTGGAAGAAGAGTTTCTTAAGGTGATTGATAAATGGGGGTCTTGTAAGAGAAAGGGAGGACCTTAACTCAACAGTCGAATCAGAGGAATTTGAATAATAGTTTGGATTAAAATCAATAGAATACTGAGAGGAATCAGAAGAATCATTTAGATTGGAAACCTCAGAAGACTGAGGGTAACCAAAATAATAGTTTTGATTAGAAGAGTTAAAAACATACCACTGACTATGAGATTAAGGTAGGGAACGAGGTAACTGAATGGGTTCTCTAATGTGAAGAACCAACTGAGGATTAGCAGTGATGGGCATCCTTTTATGGGGAATGTTGAACCTAGGTTCCCTATTGTCGTAAGTATGAGGAACAATGCAATAATAAGTCATGGTTGGAATTATTGAGTACAAATTCTCAGGCCTATATGGTGATTGAAATCCTTTATAGTGAATAAAGTTCTACATAAATTTGAGTTGCATAACAACAACCAACTAGACATTTTTCAAATATGGACCCTAGGAATAACCAAGCAATGTAACGATATCAAAACATCATAAATAAATTTTAAATAAAGAATGGTATCGAATCCAAAGGATAAATATGAACCAAGGACACCAAAGAATAAATAATAAAAAACTAACAAGGTTATATATAACAAGAATTATCTAGGATAAGACAATTAAGACAAAACTCAAATCTAATCACAAGAATAGTTTACTCCCTACATTTTCCAAGACAGGTTTAGTACAAATAGTGACAACACAATATCACCAGTTAGGTCAAGTTTAAAATAAAAAAATACCTAAATACTAATAAATAGTTGACACGATCTCCCTATAAGGTATATTAAAACTATTTTTAGACACCAACAAAGTCCAAGTATTTAAAAATGGAAGTTACAAATTCAAGCATCGTAACAACACTATTTAGACATGTTAATCAAGCTTTGCAATAAAACTAATATTTTAGTATCAAAATGATGTTATCACAATGCAAACATGATGTTATCGTGATGTGAATGTAACGTCAACACTATAAAAAAATCAAGGCAATGTTAGGATTAAAATATAATCCTAATTAAATCAAGAAGTTACTATGCGTGGTGAGTAGCATAACAATGCAATTTAGGAGACTCAGACCAAGTTTCACAATGGAAACAAGATGTAAGTAAAAAAAATTGTATAGATATTAATGTGGACAGTGTAAAAACTCAAAGGAATCCAATGATGATATCACCTAACTATAATGATAATTAATCTCAATATGGGTGTGAGACAAAGGCCCTACTAGAAAATGAATACGTACCTGCGTTTTGACATTGCAACCTAGTCAAGCAAGTAGACTAAAAAATTGGTGGACATGATTATTTATAGTGGTATTTCCGTAAGTTCTTATTTTGTCCCCAAATGGTAAATGTTATGGCAAATCAGCAGCACCCCCTGGATGTTGGTCAGATTTCTAGTTTGATCATACTAGCATCCAATGTGATTTCACAACATTGAATCCTTTCCCAAAGTGTGGCACTTGCAAAAATGAGAAAGGAATCTCCAATTTAGAGGTTGGTTCCTCAATTCCTTTAATCAGATTTATCACTTACAAGTTGTAGAGGTCTATATTCCTAACCCTACCCTAAATTCCAAAGGACACAGAGATAGAGAATGTAAAAAATCTAAAACTAATGCTAATAGGTGATGCACCAAAGGAGTGGTGAGAATTTTTTACTTCTACAGATTGACACTTAGTCCATAAAAATGCAACAAAGAACCTCATGCACAAACTGATAATTGTAATGAAGGATCAGAAATTAACCAAACAACACAGGCAGAGGATGAAAACTAATCACAGAGGCTGTATTGTTATTTTAATCATCAATATCACTTGCATTACAGCACCTGAGAGGAAAAATAAAATTACAACTCTTAGAAAAGGTCTAATATTCCACCAAAATCGCTTCCAAGGTGAGAAAGGGGACCTGCAATACACAAAGAATGTTCCACCCTTTGAAAATGAGCCAAATCTGGCTTTTACAGTGTAAGGGACGAACCTAGGAGAGAGAAACATGGGAAAACATGGAAGGGATTCAACCATTGACCAAAACACATTAAAAACAACATGGGCATCCATTGACATTTTTAGCCATGCTGTGAGAGAATGTGATCCATTCTTCATTAAAAACGGTGGTTGAAACGTCATTTCTACCCATGACCAAGTGCCAGAGGTGTTTTTAAATTTTATCTCTCCAAACTCCATCAAAATGCAAAAATTACCCTATAATCTTTTAGATAATTTCACCATCTTTCTATTGATATAAAGAACGTGAAAAACTGAGCTCTGGATCGAAAGATATGACCATTTGAAGTTTTAGGGCAAAACAGGGGCAAATCAGGTTGGCGGAAAAAAACTCGATTTTTTGCATGTTTTTGGTCATTTGGAAAATTTTCCAAAATTTCCCCATGCTCCACCACTCTAGGTGCCACGTGGTGGTATCTCATTGGTCACGGGCCTTTCAAGGGAAAATTTTTCCAAAAAACTCCGCTGAGCCATAACTTCAAAAATACATGGAGTTAGGAGGAAAACTTTACCTTTCTGGAAAGCTAAGAAAGAGCTCTATCCAATGGTGTCATTTCAAGAAGGTAGGCAGCAATTCTAGTGGCGCAACTTCCAGGGACCATAACTTTTGCACCGTAGCTCCGATTGACTCCGTTCAAAAGGCAACGGAAAGCTTGGAATGCGTAGAATGTGATGAGAAGGTGCGAACTTTGTTTGGCAATGTTTGACCCCCGAAATCCACGTTTAAGGGGCCCAAATTGTGATTTTTGTACTGCTGTCTAAAAATAGTAAATTCTAAAAATAGTATGTTTCGCAAAATTAGTGCACATGTAAGTCTTGGAAGATGAAACACCTCGTCTCCCTCGAGACTGGTGACCTTCCACATCTTTCTAGGTGTCCTTTCGTATTTATAAAATTATTATAAATACATATGTAACCGGAAGAAGAGATAGACATCTCTTGGCAGAGATAATTGATGTATTTTGAAGTCTTTGAGTAATTTACATCTCTTTTCAGAGATAGTTGTTTTGCAATTCATTTGGCACATTTGTTAATCTGTTCCTTAAGTCTGAAACCCCTCGGTTTTGGATCAGTGGTATCAGAGCTAAGTCGTCTTGAGAGTGTATGATCCCCAGAACGAGGTCGGGATATAAAAAGCTTGGGTGGTCCACACACAATCCTTCAGAATACTTGCCTGTTCGCTGCAGGTGACCTCCAATGGCGGACAACACCAGGATGGATGATCCTCTCAAAAATATGGTGAATGAAGCTCTTAGGGAGCAAAAGGATCAGATGCTACAACAATTCACCCAAATTCTGCAACAACTACAAGTAGGAAATCATGCCTCCTCATCTGTAAATCAGTCCTTTGGTGCCCCGACTCCATTCAAGGTGCAAGTAAATTTCGACATTCCTATTTTTGAAGGTAAGATCAATTCTGATGCAGTAGAGAACTGGTTGGACCAATTGACCTCATATTTTTCTGTCAATCAATTTACTGATAAGGAAAAGATAACATTTTCTCTATTGAAATCATCTCTTGCTGTCAAAAATTGGTGGGGTGTGTATAAGAATGGGCTCGAAAGGGATGAGCTAGGAATCACAGAGGAACCCACATGGAATGATTTCGTGGATGCCATAAAGGAAGAATATTACCCTGTTGGGGCCTATGATGATCTGTACATACAGTGGCAGCAACTTCGTCAAGGTAAGGACCAGTCGGTTCAAGATTATACTGACAAATTTCATTCTTTATCTGCAAGATTGGGCATTCAAGACACAGAACAACATAGGATTCTAAAATATCGCAGTGGCCTACAATGGAGCATCCGAGAGGACTTGGAATTCTTTCAGTTTCAAACCCTCGGCGAGGCATACAAGTTTTCAGTCAAGATTGAACAAAAGCACAAAAGGAGGACTGCTAGGAACCAACCCGTGAGGGGGAAGAATGATAAAGAAGGCCAGACCCGAGGTCAAGGTTGGAAACAGAAGGAGTCGCAAGGAAATAAGATGCAGAAGGAGAAGACAGGGAAGTGGTGCGACCTCCACAAAACAAATCGCCACTCCAAGGAAGAATGTCGAGCCATCAAGTCCTTACTCGCCGAATCATCTTCTTCAACACTCTCTGCACCAGCAGTTACAGACCCTGAGGTCAAGGATGAAGATGATGAAATTATAGATGCTGATCCAGATGTGATCATTGCCACCTCAAAAGTCAAGAATATGGATGAGAAGGAAAGGCTCTTCCACTCCAAGCTCTGGGTAAAAGGTAAGCCTCTGCATTTTATCCTTGATAGTGGAAGTCAGAAGAATTTAATTTCTGTTGATGTTGTAAAAAGCCTAAACCTCCCTGTAAAGCCACATCCCCAGCCATATAGTATCGGGTGGTTAAACCCAGGAAGAGACCTCCAAGTCACACAACAATGCCTCCTTCCATATGCCATCAAGCCCTTCCATGATGAAGTCATGTGTGATGTTGCTCCATTAGATGTTTGTGATGTGCTCCTAGGCCAGCCATTCATGTGGGATAGACATGGCATCTATGAGTCACGACCTAGAAGGGTCACCATTACCATTGGGAGTCGACGTTATCGGATACCTGAGGTCATTCCCCCAAAATCTGTCTCCCTCATCAGTGCCAAACAATGTAAGAAGTTAGTGGAGAAAACCAAACAGTTTGTCGTCTTGATGATCAGGCCAAAACCTACAAACAAAATTGTTGCAGCCTCCATGAACATGCACTCAATACAGCAACAGAAGCAGCTCAACCAAATCATAACTGAGTATGATGATCTATTCCAGACACCTAAAGGAGTGCCATTTCAGTGTCAGGTAAAACATGTTATTGATTTGGTCCCGGGGTCTCCTTTACCCAATAGCCCTGTGTACCGCAGGTCAGTCCTTGAAAATGAGGAGATAAAGAGGCAGCTCCAGGAATTGATTCAAAAGGGACATATTAGGCCAAGCTCTTCACCTTGTGGAAGTCCAATTATCTTGGCGCCAAAGAAGGATGGAACATGGAGACTTTGCATAGACTATCGGGCTTTGAACAAAATCACTGTGAAGAATCGCTACCCCCTCCCAAGGATTGATGATTTGCTGGACCAGCTCCGCGGTGCAAAATTTTTCACCAAAATTGATCTCAAATCTGGCTATCACCAGATCCCTGTCGAGCCCACTGATGTTTGGAAAACTGCATTTAAGTCTCGTGAAGGCCTATTCGAATGGTTGGTCATGCCTTTCGGACTAACTAATGCACCTGCAACATTCATGCGGATGATGGACAACATCTTGCGGCCCTACACCAATTCCTTCGTAGTGGTCTACCTAGATGATATACTCATTTATAGCCCGACCTGGGAGAGGCATCTGCAACATGTTCAAGAAGTACTTCAGACCCTCAGGAAGCACAGACTGTATGCAAATCTGGATAAGTGCACATTTGGGATGACAAAGGTCCAGTACTTGGGTTACGTCGTGGATGAGGAAGGAGTCCATGTCGACCCGGAGAAAATTCAGGTTATTCAGAGGTGGCCTACCCCAAAGAATCTTACAGAGCTTCGTAGCTTCCTGGGCCTTGCCAATTTCTATCGCCGGTTTGTCTTGGGTTTCTCACATATTTCCTGGGCACTCAATCAGGTGACTAAAGGAGGGAACAAGGCTAAATTTCAATGGGGGGAAGCGCAACAGAAAGCATTTGAAGGGCTGAAAGAAAGGTTATGCTCAGCCCCTGTCCTTTCCCTTCCTGATCTACATCATCCATTCGAGCTGATGACAGATGCATCTGAGTATGCCTTGGGAGCTGTTATCATGCAACATGGCCACCCTGTTGCATACCATAGTGAAACATTCAATGACACGGTCAGGAAGTACCCAATATATGATAAGGAGCTTTATGCCATTGTCCAGGCATGTAAGCAGTGGAAACACTACATTCTGGGGAAGGAGACAGTAATCCACACTGACCATAGGCCTTTGGAGTTCCTTCAGACACAAAGCAAGTTGAGGAATGAGAGACACCAGAAATGGGCCACATACCTACAACAGTTTCACCTGATAATAAAGCATAAGAAGGGAAGTGCCAATTCAGCAGCAGATTGCCTAAGCCGTCCTCCAATTGCAGCCCTCACAACTATTCTTGATCTCTGTGGACATGAGACTTCAAGTTGGTGCAGTTTGTATGAGAAGGATCCTGAGTTTTCAGACACATATCAGGCCCTCCGTGAAGGAAAACATGTCTCTGATTTCTATCTACAGGATAATCTCCTCTGCCATATGGGACACATCTGTGTTCCAGCAAGTGAACAACAGAAGATGATCTGGGAAGCACACTTCAGCAGGACCGCAGGGCACTTTGGCGTGGACAAGACATTGGCAGTACTTCAGAAGCATTTCTACTGGCCTAATCTAAGGACTGATGTGGTGAAGTATATTAAGTCCTGCACTCCTTGTGCAATTGCTAAGCCAACTAACAAGAAACAGGGATTGTACACACCATTGCCAGAACCAACCAAGCCTTGGGAATCTGTCTCGATGGACTTCCTCTCAGGTTTGCCAACTTCGAAACATGGGAATGATGGTGTTTTTGTTGTAGTTGATCGATTTTCTAAAATGGCTGTAATGGTTTCCTGTAAGAAAAATATTTCTGCTGAAGATACTGCTAAAATTTATTTCAGTCATGTATGGATCAACTTTGGGCTCCCCAAGTCTATTGTTTCTGATAGGGATAGCAGGTTCCTGAGCATCTTCTGGTCCACCTTATGGGGAATGCTAGATACAAAGTTGATGAAGTCCACATCCTTTCACCCACAGACTGATGGGCAAACAGAAGTGGTGAATCGCCTAATTGTTCACATGCTTCGTATGTACCACTCCAAGCACTCCCGCACATGGGACGAGGCCCTGCCATACATACAACATGGATACAATCGAGCCCTGCACAGCTCCACTAAACACAGTCCTTTTCAAGCTTGTTATGGATTCCAACCTATGGCTCCCATTGATGTATGCATCCCAATTCCTGCCATGGAATTCACACTTCATGGAAAAAGTGAAGCAGAAAAGGCGACAAGGTTTGTTGAGCAGATCCAGCACATTCAGCACCAAGTCCATGACATTTTACAGAAAATGAATAAAAAATATAAGAATCGCCATGATAAACACAGGATTCCACATCATTTCCAGGTTGGTGATAAGGTTTGGTTGCGGCTTCAGAAGGAACGGCTTGCAGGTCCACACAGAAAGATTCGACCTCTCTGGTATGGTCCTTACACTCTCACTAAGCAAGTAGGGGAAAATGCTTTCGAGTTGAATATTCCACCCTACCTTGGTCTGCACCCCATCTTCAATGTGGACCTCCTCAAGCCATACCATCCACCTTTGTTGGATACTTCAGTCACAGCAGAACAATTGGACATCTCTGAGCTCAATCCAGCAAGTCTTTCCCCAGCTGAAGAAGATCAGATTGTGGACAATTTGACTAAGACCACCAGAGGACAACCTATTCAACTCTATCGTGTGATAAAGAAAGGAAATCTCAGTCACCAAGGTGAATGGCTCACTGCATACCAGGTAAAGAAGCAATTTCCACAGCTGATGGGGCATCTTAATGCAATGGGGACCATTGCTTCTGAAGGAGGGAGGAATGATCCAGGCAGCAATTCTAGTGGCGCAACTTCCAGGGACCATAACTTTTGCACCGTAGCTCCGATTGACTCCGTTCAAAAGGCAACGGAAAGCTTGGAATGCGTAGAATGTGATGAGAAGGTGCTGAACTTTGTTCGGCAATGTTTGACCCCCGAAATCCACGTTTAAGGGGCCCAAATTGTGATTTTTGTACTGCTGTCTAAAAATAGTAAATTCTAAAAATAGTATGTTTCGCAAAATTAGTGCACATGTAAGTCTTGGAAGATGAAACACCTCGTCTCCCTCGAGACTGGTGACCTTCCACATCTTTCTAGGTGTCCTTTCGTATTTATAAAATTATTATAAATACATATGTAACCGGAAGAAGAGATAGACATCTCTTGGCAGAGATAATTGATGTATTTTGAAGTCTTTGAGTAATTTACATCTCTTTTCAGAGATAGTTGTTTTGCAATTCATTTGGCACATTTGTTAATCTGTTCCTTAAGTCTGAAACCCCTCGGTTTTGGTTTATATGGATCCCATTGACTGGAATCTACAGTTCTTCACCATCCAATGAAGACAATTGGAAGGCATTGTTGTCCTTACACTTTGTGACCATGTATGGGCCACTCCAAATGGCATCAAATTTTGAATGCCTTCCCAGTTTTTCTCTATCTGCATCCCATTTTAACACTATACCTCCAACTTGGAAGGATCTATTCTTGGCCTTTCTATCATAGGTTTTCTTTATCAAAGCCTGATCCTTCTCCATTGCTTGGGATGCCTGATTCCTGATTTCTTGGAGCTCCATCAATTCTGCATATCTAACTTCCATGGGCTCAAACTCCAACAACTCCAGTTGTTTCATGAGTTCCCATGTTGGCAACTCAAGTTATATGGGAAAAATTGCCTCTCTCCCATAAACAATCCTGAATGGAGAGTTACCTTTAGATCTTTTAGGAGTTATCCTTTCAGCCCATAAAGCTGATTTCAATTTAGTATGCCAAGACCTCTGATTTTCATCAAGAGTCCTCTTAATGATCCTCAACAAGTTCTTGTTTGTAGATTCAGCCTGGCCATTACCCTGGGGGTAATAGTTTGATGAAGTACTTAGGTAGATCCTGTTCTTGACAGCCCATTTAGTCACCTTGGACTCGATGAATGCCAATACATTATCTGATATTATTGTAGCAGGTACACCAAATCTGGTTGCTATTCCCTCATAGAAGTCTAGGATGCTAGATTCATTTGCTTCCTTGAGTACTACTGCTCCAGTCCGCTTAGTGAAGTAATCTGTGGCTGTTAAAATCCACTTTTTCCCTTGGCTTGAATTGGGATTAATGACTCCAATGAAGTATAAACCCCATTGCATGAATGGCTGGTCAACTGAAATTGGATGCAATGGAAGGGAAGCTAGCCTCTCTTTACCTGTGAAGAATGCACAATGCTTACACCTCTTGATCCATGCATAACAATCATTGAAAATATTGGGCCAATAATAGCCAGCCCTCATGATCTTTAGAGCTATCACTCTTGGTGGAAAATGACCACCAGCTGGTCCACCATGGAACTCTTCCAACATCCTATGAATCTGATTTGTACCAATGCATCTCAGCAGTACTCCATTCACATCTCTTTTGAACAAGACACCATCAACAAGTGCATATGGCACAGCCTGCAATCTGAAGTGTCTTCTTTGGGTCTTGTTCATCTCTAGAGGGCATAGGCATGTGCTTAGGAATTGCATTATACTTTGGGTCCAGCAAGGATTGGGGACACCATTATTTTCCTCTTGAGTGCTTCCTTGCTCATGGATGTCTTGCAACTTCAAAATAGTCTCTTTCTCATTGCATGCTTCCTTTTGATTGCTCAAAATCAGCTGCTCACATAGTCCTTTTCCTCTGACCAACTTGGTGACCTTGATCTCTATGTCATACTCCATGACACGAGTAATCCAACCTACTCTCTTTTCATTCAAGTCTTTGTTGACGAGGAAGTCTTTAACTCCCGCATGAGAAACTAGCAATTGGACCTTATTGTTTGAAACTAGATGCTTGAATTTCTTCAAGCTCCTGATTACTGCATGAACATGCTTCCCAATAAAAGAATATCTCACCTCATAGTACTGTAGGATTTGGCTAAAGAAATCAATTGGCTTCTCATCATTGTCCTTGTTCTGCTGTACCAAAATTGCAGAGATAGTATCATCACCCCCAAATTCATAGAGGATGAAATCCTTGGAGAAATCCGGGTTGATGAGAGTTGGGGCTTGAGAGATGGCTTCTTTGGTTGCTTCAAAACTCTCCTTGCCTTCTGTTTTCCATTTAAAAGCCATGATTTTCTTTAACATCTTGGTGATAGGTCTGACAAGGGCTGCAAAATTTGGGACAAACCTCTGAACAAAATTTATTCTTCCCAAGAAACTTTGAAGGGCCTTCTTGTGGCTTGGCAATGGCAGTTCTCTTATGGCTTCGACTCTTTCTAGATCAATTGCTAATCCTTCTTTGGAGACAATTTGGCCAAGGAGTTTTCCTTCATGGGCTAGAAAAACACACTTTTTAGGATTCAAGGAGACTCCAAATCTTCTACACCTTTGGAACACTTGTCTCAAATGAAAGAGGTGGTCTGCTGTATTTTTTGAAAAAACAGTGATATCATCAAGATATATCAATACAATGTTGTTAATCAAACCTTTGAACGCCATGTCCATTGCTCTTTGGAAGGTAGCTCTAGTGTTGGACAGCCCAAATGGTATTTTCTTGTATGCATAAGTTCCCCATTTAGTTGTAAAGGATGTCTTGAACTGATCCTCTTCCTTCACCATAATCTGATTATACCCTGAATAGCCATCAAGTAGTGAAAACCTCTCGGAGCCAATAGCAACTTGTAAAATATGCTCCATGGAAGGAAGTGGATAATGATCCTTGAGAGATGCTCTATTCAAATCTCTAAATTCAACACACAATCTAATTTCCCCACTCTTCTTTTTTACTGGAACCAAGTTGGCAACCCAACTAGAATGCTTGATAGGGAATATGATTCTTGATTCTATCAACTTATTCAATTCTTTTCTCATGAGAGGCTCCATGTGGGGGTTGACTGGCCTTTGTTTCTACCTGATGGGCTTAGTATTTGGATCCAATTCAATGGTGTGTTGAGCTAACTTAGGATTGAAACCTTTCAAATCTTCATAGCTCCAAGCAAACACATCAAGGAATTCTTGACAAAGTTGTATGAACTCATACCTTTCTTGCTCAGTTTTCATCTTACCAATTTGGAGTGATTTGCCTCTTTCTACTGAGATGGACACTGAATCTTCTCCCTTCACTTGGATGTTTTCTTTCTCCTTCCTAGACTGATCATTAGGATTGAAAATGGACTCCGAAGTAATAAGTCCCTTTGGTAGTTTGTTGGTTCTCAGCGGCACCACTTGGTCACCATACTGCTACTCTAACTTTTCCTAATTTTTGGCTGAGAATTCAGCCTCTTCTTACAAGAAATGGATGATTTACTGATCATTTTCAAACACTTGCCAACTTACATTGTTATCTGGCACTGAAGGCCTCATAATCACATGGATGTTTGGTTGTACCTTGTCTTTTTGAATGCTCTCCACAACGTCAAAGGCTGCCCCAACTGCTGCAAGCCTGTCAGTGACTTGGTTCTCTTTCCTAGGAATGGATTTGATGCCAAAACCCTCAAAATATTCAATGAGGTCCCACACCCTGTTCTTGTAGCACTTGAGTAGATCATTCTTGATAGCATGTTGCCCCGTGACTTGGTTGACAACCAACTCACTATCACCAAAGACTTGCAAGTTCTTTATTCCTCTCTTGATTTCCCAATGCAGTCCTTGCAGCAAGGCTTCATATTCAGCAGTGTTATTAGAGCATGCAAACTAAAATCTAAAAGTTGAATAATACTTAACTCCTTGAGGTGAAACCAGCATGGATCCCCCTCCTGCACCTTGTCTACTCCTTGATCCATCAAAAAACAACTGCCATACCTCATTGTCATCTTTGTTGTTTGGCTTGGTGATGCTAGGAATAGGCTGATTTTCTTCATGTATGCAATAGACTCCCAGCTCAGATTCTTCTATTTCTTGATAAGGATCAAAATCATGCACCTTGCTTGCCCATTCATCAAGAGTTAAATTTGGGATGCTTCCAACCTTGGTGTCAGCTTCATCAGTGCTTGGATGATCTTCTTGATCAAACGCTGAACAATTGACATTAATCTGACTTGGAGTGTAAGGCTCAATGTGAAAGTTTGCAATAGGTTCAGAACTGATTGTGGCTTTGGTTCCATATCTTGTTCTGAACAGCATGTGTGAAAAATCAACAGACAAGTAACCTCCAATCTTAGCTGTGAAATCCCTTGACAAACATAGGGAAAAGAGTGGTGGAAGGTCTATTACTGATACATCTTGCAAAACAACCACGTTGGGACAGGCATGTAAAATAAGACTCAAGTTTTTAATCACTCCAACTGTTGTTACTACTATCCCATCCAATTGTATCACCCCTTTGGATATGGTTTCATACTAAATTCCCAACTGATCAGCTACTTACTTGGGCATTACTGAACTACTTGCCCCGGAATCAATCATGCAATTGTGTACTAATTGGTTCCCAATGATCAATGAAACATAGAATGGAGGGGGCTTCAATATTTTACCTTGTTGTCCTCCATGATTCCCCTCAGGCTGGGCAGCATTTGTGAGTGCCTTCTCTTACATTTGGACTTGCTGATTTGAATTTTACTAATCCTTCATGGTAGCTTGTAGTAAATCTCTTTGTCCTGGGATAGATAGTGATTCCCACATTGATATGTTTACATTTGTCTTTCTCATATGATCAATGATATTGAATGGAGATGAAGTATCCCTCTGCTGTCCCTTGACTTGCACATTCATTCCTTGTGTATGGGCAGCAACAACTGGCATTTGGGTTGGCCTAGGAACTGTTTTAGGCAGTCCTTGTGTGCTTGGGATTGCATTTTGCTTGCCAATAGTTTGTGGAGTGACAGAAGGTCATGAATTACTTGGGGCCAATGGCTGTTCTTCACCCAAATTTCTTCTCTTTGACCTTGTGTTGGCTGCAACACTTTGGGAAATCATTTGATTCATGCCACAAAAATCTTTTGCCTGCCAGTTTACAAGTGTGGTATCATTTGAAGCTGATTGCTGCTGGAATGTTTCTTGTTGCTGGTTATTTCCTTCACTACCTTCACCCTCCACACCAGTTGTTGTCACCATTAATGCTTGATTCAAGGCACCGTTGAAGCACATGGACTGGTTATGAGGTTCTGTTGTCAAAATTTCACCCCCCCTAGGTACTTTTGATAACATGCATCAGAATATTCAAGTCCCAGGAAAATTGATTGATTTGGGGCCAAAAATCATGTTGCTAGAGTCCCCTCAAATATTTTCTAAGTTCCCTGTCTGAGAGGAAAAGAGCAAGCTCTGAGAAAATGCGAAAAAAGGTTGCAGAAGGCAAGTAGGTTGATCCAGGAAAAAGTGTAAAAATTGGCTAAGTCCTGCTCAAGGAAGCAACAGGGACATCTGGGACAAAAGTATGCGGCAGGCGCGAAATACCGGTTCGACCGAGAAAAAATTGGCTAACTGTTGAGAGGGACGCAAATGGGACAATCGGGCCAAAAAGGCGCGAACCAACCGAACCGGGCAAAAAATGGCCAGACAGTCCAAAATCAAATGGGACAATCGGGCCAAAAAGGCGTGAACCGGCCGAACCGGCCGAAAAGAGTCAAGTCGGTCCGAAGCAAAGTGGGACAAGCGGGCCAAAAATGCCCGAACCGGCCGAATCGGCCGAAATGAGTCCAGAGGATCCAAAATCAAATGGGACATCTGGGACAAATGGACGCAAAATGCCTGAACCGGCTGAAATGAGCACAAAGGACCCAAAATCAAATGGGACATCTGGGACAAATGGAGTTGAAGTACGTGAAGGAGCCGAGGACCAATCAGAAACTGCCACGTGTCCTCACAGGAGAAAAAGTCAAAAGGTCTACTTTTTAGGCACTCAAAACCTTCTGAAAATGACACCATTGGATAGAGCTCTTTCTCAGCTTTCTAGAAAGGTAAATATTTCCTCATAACTCCACGTATTTTTCAAGTTATGGCTCAGTAGATTTTTTTGTGGGAAATTTTCCCTTGCAAGGTCCACAACCAATCAGAACTCGCCACGTATCCAGGACAAAAATATCAAAGCGATCCATTTTTGGGCCATTCCGTTCCCTAAATCTTCAGAACGATCATATCTTTTGATCCAGAGCTCGAATTTTCATGTTATTTATATCATTGGAAATATGTTGAAATGTCTCTACATGATTCCATGGGATCAATTTCTAATTTTGGTGTAGTCTAAAGAGAGAAAATCGAGAAATTTTTCTGACGTGTGGCAATGGCCAGAAGCGACCTTTCAACAACCCGTTTTAATGGTAATGGGTCGCATTCTTCTTCTACATGGCCAGAAATGACATTTCAACAACCAAATTTAATACAAAATGGGTTGCATTCTTCTCCAGCATCGGTCAAAAATGATAGGGTATGGGTTTGTAAGCTCCTCCTATGCTGTTTTAATGCATTTTCCATTTAATGAGGAATGGGCTCCCACATTTTCCCACGTTTTCTCTCTCCTGGGCTCGACCCATGCATTGTAAAAGCTAGATTTGGCTCATTTTCTTAAAAAAAGAGGTTGAACACTTCTTTGGCAGCTAAAAAACTCCCTTATTTTCACCTCCAGCAAGTTGATAGTTGTAAGAATCAGACCTTTTTCCACAGCTTTGTAATGGCAGGTTTATACCTCTTTGAAGGTGGAATGCAAGAGATTTTTTCATGCAAACTTCTGGAGCAGTGCAAAACGTGTTCTGTGAGTGCATCTGTCCAGTCCTCTCTCATTTGTGCTTGTCCTCTTACTTGCCTCTCTTCATTGCAGGTATTTGTGCATGTCTGAATGTACATTGCAGGTATGGAGCTTGTGTTCATGGAGTTTTGGGACATTTTTTGTGTGAAATCTATCCTTGGGCCTGTGATGCATCTGTCCATCCTTCCCATTGCTCACCTATCTTTATCCCATGGCAGTTAAGAAATATGTTCACCATCCTCCTTCTCTGGTGAATCACCATCTTTAGTTTAGGCTTTTGCTGTTTTTCCCTATCTCTCTCTATCTCTCTGTCTCCTTGGCAATCTAGGGTAGAATTAGGATATGAGACCTCTGAAGCTTGCCTGCAAATGAATAGATCTGATGGCAGAGAAATTTAGGAGTAGGAACCAACCTCTATACTAGAGATTCCTCTCTCGGTTTTACAAGTCCCACACTTGGAGAGAGGTTTCAATGTTGTGCAATCACACTAGATGCTTGAAACATCAACTTAGAAACCTGATTTGCATTTAGGGGTGCTGCTGATTTTGTAACAATAGTTTTGGTACGCCCGGTGGGACCTTAGAGGTCTTCCACTTCATCTTTTGGAGGATGATGTGTTCCTGTGAAGATTTCAGCCTTTGGACGCACTTGCAAACACATCTTGTGACTCCATCTGATCAGTAACCCATTTATGAAGTTGCAGACCTATCCTTTTCATCCATTTTCATTCATTTTCCATTCATCCTTCTTTCCATCTCTTTCATTCTTTTCTCATTCCATGAAGTTGTGCAATCATGACTTCATTTCCATCATGGAACTCACATTTACAACAACAGCAATGTATTCCCACCTCCAACATGTTTTACAAATTCTCCAAATCAGCATTTTGAACAAATTCAAAATCAGCATACATACCCATATGAGCAGCAATGCCAAAATCAGTTTGGCTATGGAGCTTTCCAAGAGCAAGGGTGTGCATACAATGAAGACAATCAGATGCAACATGCTGGTCTTTTGGAGAAAATCCAAAAGATGGAGGTAAACATGGTGCAATTTAGGGCTCAAGTACAAATGAAAGCATTTTGGAATCAGTTGTGGAGCACCCTGTCCATGGGTGGGACCTTTCCCAAGGCATTACAGCCCTCAAGAGAAGCTTGACTTCATGATTGCAACGCTGCCATTGCTTGCAAAGCGGATTGAAGGAATAGAGTTGTATGAGAGGAGTATTCAGCAACCTTGTCAACAGGTAAGCACACCATCTCATGCCTTTTCTTTTCCTCTTTTCCAATCTGTTGTCATCTCAAGCAGTGTCAAGTCATTTAAACTCTCTCATTTGTTGTCCCAAGTGTTGAATCCATTTCTCCACCCCCTAGTATTCCACCTCATCTCAATTCTTCTGTCCTTTTCCCTTCCAAACAGTCATCCCCTCCACAAGAGCTAACAGAAATACCCCCTCCTCCAAAGAAACAAGAGGTTTCACCGCCTCCACTACCACACAAAATTGTCAAATCAGTTGAGTTTTAACCTATCCCTCCTCTTGCATTCCTAATTCCATGTGGGAAAGAAGAAATTGAAAAAATTAGTCATCAAGGACAACAAGAGGAAGAGCCAAAAAGAAAAGAAGTGAAAGACAGTCTGAAGAGTTGGGCTCTTAGATTTGGGATGACAAAGATCCCCTTGATGGTTAAGCCTACAGAAGAGGCTGAGGTTGAACAAATGGTGGTGAGGACTGATTTTGTTGGAGAAGAAGATCTTGCAGTCCCAACTTGTCCTCTAGAGCAACAAATTGAAGAGTTTGACTTGACAAACTTCATGCTAGAGGAGGAGTTCAATCAAGAGCAAGATTCTCTTCAAACATTGGAGGAAGGAGAAGCTGCTCCAAATCCAAAAGAAGAGGAGCACATTCTAGCTATGGAGGAGAAAAGTGCAGATCCAAGGGATTTGAGCACAAAGCAGGCTATAGGAGAACCTTCAGTTCTTCTTTCCACTTCACCTCTCTCAAGTTATAGTACTGAAGAGGAGTTTGATCTCTCAAACTCAATATTGGAGAGTGAAGCAAACCATGGTGGTCAGGTTGCAGATCAACAGGACACCATGGAGGAAGTTGAAAAAGAGCAGTAGGACAGCAATGAGGCAGTTTACCTGTCAGATTTGGAGGACTGTTTTGATGGAGAAGAGCCGGTTGAGCTTTCACCTTTCTCTCTTTCATCATCCACATTCCAAACACCAGAGCCTGCTACCATGAAGGAGAGCTTTCATTTGCAGCAGCCTGCATCTTACAGCAGCTCTTTGGGATCAAGATTGGAAGATTTTTATCTTCCATGTTCTTCATTGGAGGAAGAGAAAGGACAGAAGGATTCCACCATTTCTTCCACATCATCCATTCAGGTGGGTCTACAAGAAGACTCCATTCTTGGAGTTGAAAATCAGAGCTATGGGCATATCAAATGGATCAGACCTTTCCCAATCAGGTATTTGGCTTCATTGGAGCCAAAGGAGAAGCCACAACCAATCATGCTTGCTTTTGAGCATGAGGATGAGCTACAAAGTACCAAGGATCAGCTGCCATACCTCTCCAATCCAAATGCAGAGCAACTAAAAGAGGTATTGTATTTTTCAGTTGATACCTTGATGATTTGGATAGAAGACCAACTTCTTGTTGATTTTCCATCCATCCAAACAGCCATGATCAGTGCCAAATCAATTACATGTCTGCCAATTTTGAAGAAAGGAAGCTATTTCTCACAACCAGTTGCAGGGTTTGTTTAGCTTGCCTTTGCTTCCAGTTAGAGTAGAGTAGCTAGGTTTGCTTTCAGTAGAAGAAGTGCTTGTGCACACTCTACATGTTCCATTTGGGGCATGTATGATTTTCAGTTTTGTACATAGTTTCAGTGTTGCTGGTTCTGCTCTTGCACAGTTCGTTTCAGTGGCATCTTGGTGAAGACACTCCAAGTTCAATAGGTTTCCAAGTGGCTCAGAGGGAGGTTTTCAAATTTTAGATCAGTTGTAGGTTGCAACTCATGACTCCATGCCCAATGGATGCTTCAGGCTACTGATCATTCATCTAGCAGGCAGATGACCCCGCTGAGTCGCCAAACTGTTGTCAAAATTTCACCCCCCTGGGTAATTTTGATAACATGCATCAGAATATTCAAGTCCCAGGAAAATTGATTGATTCGGGGCCAAAAATCATGTTGCTAGAGTCCCCTCAATTAGTTTCTAAGTTCCCTATCTGAGAGGAAAAGAGCAAGCTTTGAGAAAATGTGAAAAAAGGTTGCAGAAGGCAAGTAGGTTGATCCAGGAAAAAGTGTAAAAATTGGCTAAGTCCTGCTCAAGGAAGCAACAGGGACATCTGGGACAAAATTACACGGCGGGCGTGAATATGCCAGTTCGACTGAGAAAAAATTGGCTAACTGCTGAGAGGGACGTAAATGGGACAATCGGGGCCAAAAAGGCGCGAACTGACCGAACCGGGCGAGAAAGGGCTAAACAGTCCAAAATCAAATGGGACAATCGGGCCAAAAAGGCGTGAACCCGGCCGAACCGGCCGAAAAGAGTCAAGTCGGTCTGAAGCAAAGTGGGACAAGCGGGCCAAAAATGCCCGAACTGGCCGAATCGGGCCGAAATGAGTCCCAGAGGGTCCAAAATCAAATGGGACATCTGGGACAAATGGACGCGAAATGCCCGAACCGGCCGAAATGAGCACAAAGGACCCAAAATCAAATGGGGACATCTAGGAAAAATGGAGGCGAAGTACGCCAAGGAGCCGAGGACCAATCAGAAACTGCCACGTGTCCTCACAGGAGAAAAAGTCAAAAGGTCAAAGGGGTGAGTTATCGAGCGCTGAACCGAACCAATGAAAATGGCGCCACATGTCCAAGTTTAAGGGGCCCCACAAGCAATTTCAAAAGGAAAGCCCACGAAAGATGGAGAAGAGAGAATTGCTCGTCAAATCAGCACGTGCCACGTGTCGTCCAGATGGCGAAGAGCGGGAAAACATTTTAAAATTCATTTTGATCTGTTCCATGCCCTAAATCTTCAGATCGCCATATCTTTTGATCCAGAGCTCGGATTTCCCACGTTCTTTATATCAACAGAAATCTGTTGAGATGCTCTACATGATTCTGGGATCAATCTCAAGTTTTGGTGTAGTATGAAGAGAGAAAATCAAGAAACGGCTTCTGACATCTGGTAATGGCCAGAAGCAACCTTTCAACAACCCGTTTTAATGCTAATGGGTCGCATTCTTCTTCTGCACGGCCAGAAGTGACATTTTAGTGGCCAAATTAATGCAAAATGGGTCGCATTCTCCTCCAGATTGGTCAAAGATGGCAGGGTATGGGTTGGTAAGGTATCCTATTCCGTTTTAAATGTGTTGGCATTCAATGAGGAATGGGCTTACACGTTTTCCCACGTTTTCTGTCCCCTGGGTTTCGACCCATGTAATGTAAAAGCCAGATTTGGCTCATTTTTTAAAAAAAAGAGGTTGTTCATTCTTTCAGCTCGGCCCTCCCTTCTTTTCTTCTCTAGGGTTGAAAATGGAGTTCGAGCCTCCTCCCTACTCTGTAATGGCATTTTTTGCTTTTTACTAATGGAATGATGTTCTGTGCAAACTTCTGGAGCAACAAAATGTGTTCTGTGATGCATTTGTCCATCCTCTCTCGTTTTTGCTTGTCCTCTTCTTGCCTCTCTTCATTGCAGGTATTTGTGCATGTTTGAATGTTCATTACAGGTTTGGAGCTGTGTTCATGGAGTTTTGGGGACATTTTCTGTGTGAAATCTATCCTTGGGCCTGTGATGCATCTGTCCATCCTTCCCATTGCTCACCTCTCTTTGTCCCATGGCAGTTTTGATAGATGTCCAGCATCCTCCTTCTCTGGTGTATCACCATTTTAGTGTAGGCTTTTGTTGTTTTTCCCTTCTCTCTCTCTCTTCTCTCTCTGTCTCCTTGGCATGGTTAGATTAGGATTAGATTAGCTTGCGTGTACTGGAATAGCTTTGTGGTAGGTAGTTTAGGAGCAGAAACCAGCCATCTCTGGAGATTCCCTCTCTCGGTTTCACAAGTCCCCACGCTTGGAGAGAGGTTTCCATGTTGTGCAATCACACTGGATGCCTGAACATCAACCTAGAAGCCTGATGTGCATCCAGGGGTGCTGTGATTTTACATCAACAGGTTCATTGCATGGGAAACACCAATCATACTCTTGAGCTATATTGTTTTGTACTAGCACTAATGCTTTAGATGCAGATGTAGCATTGATATTATAGGGCTGAAATGGTCCTGTTGGCAGGAGGCCTTGCTTGATTTAGATTTGCAACTGGATTGGGTGGTCTATGAGGTTGATATGGCTGCCTGTTAGGCTGAGCTTGAGGCTAGAAGGAAGGTCTAAAACCTTGAGCTTGCTGCCTTTTGAGTGTAACCAGCTCATTACCTAGATTTTTCAATTGCTTCATGACTTCTTGAAGTTCATTTGAGGCACTAGAAGATGAAGTGGAAGCTTCACTTGAATTCTGATTTCTAGGAGTGGGAATAGAAGCTAAATTAGGCACGTGGCTAGTACTTGGGCTCTCTAAACTTGGAAATAATGGCATTGGAGGCCTAGGAACTAGCTCGCCAGCTTGAATCAAACAATTTTCAGCTCTAATGGAAATACTATAAGCAATGGGGATAGTTATGCCTCCCATAGACTAAATTAACATAGAAATATTAGAATTTAAAGCTTTAAGGTAATAAAGAAAAGCACCTTCTGTTGTTGGCCTGACTGCCACTAGAATTCTCTCCCAAGTCCTTTGAAATCTGAAATTAAAATCAGTCAGCTGCTCATTAGGAGCTCTCTTGATGGTTGTCAACTGCTCCAAAAGGGACAAGTTGTCTCCATTTTCCCCAAATTGCTCATGAAGGGCTATACATAGCTGATTCCAATTTTGAATAGAACCTGAGGCAAGACTCCTGAACCATTACAAAGCTTTCCCTTTGAATGAAGATGCCAGTATTTTGATAGCAACTTGCATCTCATTGATCTCATGGATTGCACAAATGTTAGCAATATCCTTAACATGATCACCAGGTGAGGTCTGATTTTATCCAATGAAGTATGGAATGTTCTTCAATGCTACAACTGGGATTGTATTTTGTGCATTGAGAGCAAGTGGGCTTCTGCCAGTGAAATTGACATAGGTGTTGTTTTGTGCCATTCTGATTGGCCTTAAAACCCTTGTTGATTGAATGAAAGGCCTACCAGGTGGAGGAGTTGAGAGAGTTCTATTTGGTGGAGATGGAGACCTTTGGATTCTCCTCCCACTTTGCCTTATTCTTGGAGATAAACTGCAGATATTTAAACAACACACCTCTTCCTCTCCAGCTCTTGACCCCTGTATTGATTCTTCTCATGAGTTTTCAGGTCTGCACTACTAAAACCAGTTGATTCTTCTTCCTTGGAGTCACCAGATGTGTAATTTATAGCTCTTTTAAGCAAGAAACTTGCAACAAATGCACATCAATTTTGTTGCAATGAAGATGAAGACCTCTAAGGTCCCCACTAGGCATGCTAAAACTATTGTGGCAAATCAGCAGCACCCCCTGGATGTTGGTCAGATTTCTAGTTTGATCATACTAGCATCCGGTGTGATTGCACAACATTGAATCATTTCCCCAAGTGTGGGACTTACAAAATGAGAAAGGAATCTCCAATTTAGAGGCTGGTTCCTCAATTCCTCTGGTCAAATTTATCACTTACAAGTTGTAGAGGTCTATATTCCTAACCCTACCCTAAATTCCAAAGGAGATAGAGATAGAGAATGCAAAAAAGCTAAAACTAATGCTAATAGGTGATGCACCAAAGGAGTGGTGAGAATTTTTTTACTTCTGCAGATTGACACAGTCCATAAAAATTTAATAAAGAACCTCATGCACAAACTAATCATTGTAATGAAGGATCATAAATTAACCAAAACAACACAGGCAGAGGATGAAAACTAATCATAGAGGTTGTATTGTTATTTTAATCATCAAAATCACTTGCATTACAACACCTGAGAGGTAAAATAAAGTTGTAGCTCTTAGAAAAGGTCTGATATTCCACCAAAATCACTTCCAAGGTGAGAAAGGGGACCTGCAATACACAAAGAATGTTCCACCCTTTAAAAATGAGCCAAATTTGGCTTTTACAATGCAAGGGACAAGCCTAGGAGAGAGAAATGCGGGAAAACATGGAAGGGATTCAACCATTGACCAAAACACATTAAAAGTAGCATGGGCATCCTTAAGGAACCATCCCCTAACATTTTTAGCCATGCTAGGAGAGAATGCGAGCCATTCTTCATTAAAAACGGTGGTTGAAACGTCATTTCTGTCCATGACCAAGTGCCAAAGGTGTTTTTTTGATTTTCTCTCTCCAAACTCCATGAAAATGAAAAAAATACCCTAGAATCCTTGTAGAGAATTTCACCATCTTTCTGTTTATATAAAGAACATGAAAAACTGAGCTCTGGATCGAAAGATATGGCCATTTGAAGTTTTAGTGCAAAACAGGGCCAAATCAGGTTGGCGGGCAAAAAATCAAATTTTTGCACGTTTTTGGTTATTTGGAAAATTTTCCAAAATTTCCTCATGCTTCACCACTCTAGGTGCCACGTGGCAGCATCTCATTGGTCGTGGGCCTTTCAGGGGAAATTTTTTCCAAAAAAACTCCGCCAAGCCATAACTTTAAAAATACATGGAGTTAGGAGGAAAACTTTACCTTTCTGGAAAGCTAAGAAAGAGCTCTATCCAATTGTGTCATTTCGAGAAGGTTTTGAGTGCCTAAAAATTAAAATATTATGACTGAGGCACAAGAGAGGAAAAAATGAGAGGAGTTAGCCCCACAAAAAATGAGCAGGGGCACATTTTGGATAACAATTTTGGAGACTCAGAGGGGTCATATGCCTGCTGGATGAAGTTACCAGTTGCCTGAAGCAATCCATTGGGCATGGAGTCACCTGATTTTCTATCTGATACCCCAACTGACTAGAACATTGCAAGGAGGAACATGGAATATCACCTGATGGAGCAAGGCCTGTAAACACATTCCCAGGAACATCAAGCATGTGCCAAAGCACTTAGGGAAAGAAAAACTAACCTACAATAAAACAATGTGCACAAGCACTTGGAGGAATGAAAACCTAAGCTAATATGTACAAGGTGGAGAATTTCCCTTTAGTAGAAATGCTTTAGATGGATCCCATTGACTGGAATCTATAGTTCTTCACCATCTAATGAAGACAATTTGAAGGCATTGTTGTCCTTACACTTTGTGACCATGTATGGGCCACTCCAAATGGCATCAAATTTTGAATGCCTTCCTGGTTTTGCTCTGTCTGCATCCCATTTTAACACTAGACCTCTACAACTTGTAAGTGATAAATCTGACCAGAGGAATTGAGGAACCAACCTCTAAACTGGAGATTCCTTTCTCATTTTGCAAGTCCCACACTTGGGGAAAGGATTCAACATTGTGCAATCATACTAGATGCTAGTATGATCAAACTAGAAATTTGACCAACATCCAGGGGGTACTGCTGATTTGCCATAACAGTAAACAAGAAAACAAAGGTGTAAACTAAGTGGTGATGAAACAAACTAAGTGTAACTTTGGCAAAGTTTCACCTTGTCTTAGGACAGGTAAAAAAACTAGGACAAAGTAACACATTGTAGGTCTTGTGATGAATAACATGTGGTTTTAAATTTAAGGGAATATTCCCTTTGTTTCAAAAATAATGTTTTGACTCCAAACAAGTTTTAACTTTTTGAGAGCTCTATAAAACATGATGTCTAACTCAAATTGGCTCCAAGCCACAAGCTTCCTAGTGGTTCTCTCTCTAGTGTCACAAATTCCCTCCGTGAGCTTGGTTTTCATAGAAAGTCACACTGAATAGACTTGGAGTATCCTAAAATTTACTTTACCCCCTTCAATACAATGAGAAATAAATGCATTTAGTTGTATTTTCACTAGGGTCGCAATGGATAAAACTTTTACTCTAATCTCACCAAGGCATAGTAATCAATTGGGTAGTGGAGCACTTTCCTGTTTCATTCACAAGGTTTCCTCTTGTGTGAAATACTTTGGGGTTCCTAGGAGCATCCCTCATGTTATCTTAAGGCTTATGCCAAAGGGATTTTTTCCTAGTTCAAAGAAGACGATCCATAGTTCACAACTGAAACTTGCAATACAATGTAATGAATGAGGTGTGGTGTATTTTCTTATCTTTTGGATTAGGAAAATTGGTTTAGACCATCATTGGAAACCTACAACACACTGGTAATTATATTTTTGTTTATATTCTCCATTCTTTGGAAATCGTTAGGTCCTACACGAAAATAGTTAGTAGTTATTAGAAAGATCTACAATATCATAAAAAGAGAATTAAATTATGTTTTTGATTCTCAAGATCATCCAAGGATGTGAGAGAATATCATACACAACAAAAAACCAAACTAAATAACAATGAAAAAACTTGTAAAACAAATAACCACCATAATTCTTTGTAAATCAAGGTTCATTCTCAATTAATCAAAGTGATTTTTAGTGAAAAAACTAAAGTTGTTTTTTATTCCCAAGGTCACACAAGGTGTAAGAGAAGAGCATACACAAGCTTTAGCCTTAGTTTTTTTATCAAATGAAAACATCTTAAATCAAAGGACCATATAAATGCCATATGAAAAGTTCATTCCCTTAAGTGTAAAAATGAATAATGAAGTTTTTCACTACTCTAATGTTAGCAAAAGAAGTTTTAGAGATAATTTTGATTCTCTAGATCATAAAAGGTGTAAGAGAAGAGCATACATAACCCTATCCCAAACTCATACAAAGTATGATAACAAAATTAATTCATCAAAACCCTAATTAAATGTGTTAGAAAATATACTCTAAATAAAAAAACCTAGAGTAACAACAACTAAAAACCATACAAAAATGACAGGAGTAAAAAATAATAACAATTAAAACTTTGAAATTTGAGTTTAGTTTACCTTAGCATGTCACCATGCCCCTTAGCATAGTAACACAACCTTTGTAGCAAAAAAATTCCTCATACAACACCAATGCGGCCTTAAAATCACCAGCGTGCCTCTGTAAAAATCACACAGTCGATTACCATGAATGCGACCAGTGAGACGTCAATGCATAATTTAAAATGCTCACGGTCAACACACAGGAAAAAATTTCAATGGAACACAAGCGTGGCCAGTGACACTCGAGCACGACCCTGAGAGCATGAGAATAACCTTGAGAGTGTGAGAACGACCTTAGAAATGTGAGCATGGACCTAAAGATGTGTGCGTGCACCTTCCCGTAGGTGGTCAAAACATGGGTTTTGACAAGAAAAATATGATAAAGCTCAAATCTTTGGATTTCTAATGTAATTTTGACAACAATTTACCTCTTTAGATCCTTCAAATAACATGAAAATAAACCATCTACTACTAATAAAGTTTAAACAATTATAAAAAATTAAATTGATCTACAAAACTTCGAAATTTACTCTACAAAAGCTCGAAAATATAATCTAGAAAGCTTCAAAGATGAATGAATTCAATAGGGAATGGTCCCATAGGACATGCCAAATGATAATTACTAAAAGTATCTAGCAAAGCTAAATAACTAGATTAACACCACATAGTCTATTAACAAAACTAGGAATTTAACAATAGTGACATAAATGATTAAAGCTTAATTGAATACTTAAAATAACTACCATGATATCAATCAATCTTAGATAAAGCATGCCTACTTATTATTAATTTCTAAATAACATAAACCTAATTAGATCTAAGAGCACAATCAAATTGGGTTTTTTTCTACTTCACAAATGGTGAGAGGTTTTCTCCAATAATGGATACAAGGCCATGTTAGATATCCCTCTACTAACAAACATGAAGATCAGAGGCAAAGGTTGAGCAAGGCTCTTAATCATATGTCTTATATGATATGCAATTCAAAGCATGGTGTAAAGTTTAAAGGTTTTTGGTTAGTCCTTTTTATAGTTTTTGATTTAAGGAAAACTTGCATCTTGGTACATATGGGACTAAAAAAAAGTAGATTAAGGTTTTCTAATAATGATTAGTGAATTAATAAGTGATTAGGATGTGAGGAGCCTTAATCAACCACTTAGGGTCAATTAAGAAGCTAGGATAGGATTTTCAAACCTTATGAGATGTCTCAGAGGGAAATGGGGTGATTTTGAATGGTTGGAAGAGGGGTTTGAGCTAATAATAGGGTTTATTGACCAAAACAAGGGTAAAATAGGCTTAAATAGATAATAATTGCTAATTGTTGGTTCATAAGAGGATTTTGACTTACAATGTGTTGTAAATTAGCATATTGAATGTGAAAGAGGTTAGGTAATCAACAAAGCATTGTTAATTAACCAGAATGATAAGAAACGTTATTTAATTAAAGGAAATCACTTATTATAATGGAATTGGTAAGAATGAGAGTGATTAGTGTGATTTTAGCAATAAGATTGCAAATGAGTAATTCAGGTGTCTACACCATAGTAATCATTCATGATTAATTCATAGATGGGACACCACTATACCTTGAAATCTCAATTTTACTCCTTCAAGAGTGAACTTAGCCTTTTGATAAAAAACTCTATGACTATGACACTTTTTCAGAAATTTGTACCTGCTCCCCTTGAGATAAGACTCAATTCTCTTCCTTTAACTAAGACTTAACTTACATTATTACTTTCTTCAGCCCTACAATATAGCTTCTACTTGAAAATCATACTATTTTGATACCTACAACACAGATTAAATGAGTTCTTCAACTTATACTAATGAGATCAATCCTACAAACCTTCTAGAGGAATAATTTTGTATCTCGATTGTGCTAATATCTTCTCCATAATGCACTTCACACGTATCAAGATCATATTAAATCTACATAACTTCTTGAGGAATTTTGTGAGGAAAAATTGTATTGATCAAACACTACCATCTACATTTAAAATACTTACATCTCCTGGGATCATGTTTTCTACAAAAATCTTTACTAAATTTGATCACTGAGATGGATAATTCGAACTCCTAAGTACTCATTTTCTTGAACCAACTAGACCTTGACACAACTCTTCATGAATGAAAAACTTGACTCATAATAAGGGAATATTTAAAACAATGGCAACTTTACTTTCTTGTAACAACATGAAATATCTTAGCACCATGACTATGAGCCCCCTGATATATAGTTTAGGAACAACATGTGACAATAAAGACCTTGCTAAGCAATACATTCTTTAGATCATATACCAACATACCAAACCTTAAGAACATAAATTTTATATGTCATTACTTCATACTCATACCATCAACTAGAATGACATGTGACAAACATGTTGTATACAGACCTTTGACATAAACTCAGACTTTTCTTAGCTTCTCAAAACTAGACCATGGATTCCTAAAGACTCATAGAGATAGACATCCTTCTTGTGACATGAATTTATACACAGATCAAGAACATGCCCAAAATTTACTTGCAATACTTTTGAATATTCACAACACAACTTCAAAAGGCTTTTTGACTAAGATCATACACTAATAAAACTAGGACTTGATGAATGAACAAGGGAAAAAATACCTTGACAAAACATAATAATATACCTTGTATTGTTATAAATAACACAACATGCATGTTTACTTTAATGAAATGAATTTATCCTAGATGCTTAGAGAAGACACCCAAACCTCTTAGAGAACTAAAATAGAATGTAATAATCAAATTATCCTAGAGACTATATCCTCTCTTTCTTCCTTTGAGATAATTTCACTCTTCTTTTATGACCTTTTAGGTATGAAAATTTCATCTGGAACTCCTTAATTTTATGATTAGTGACCTATCAAACACTCATGATACTCATCATTCACATGATCTATCTCATTTAGAGCTAATATTCCTTCATGAATTGCATTGGAATTAACAAACTTTATTTCCTCCTTGGACCTATCAACAACATTTGACACATTGTTTGACTTTGAATCCTTTTCCTTTACATCCTTTACACTTTATATATTCTTATCCTTTTCAAATTTCACAATCACTTCACCTTTATTGGTAGATTGATGATAACAATACAACACCGAATCTTATGTATCTTCCTTCTTGATGTCTATGATAGGTTTAAGGTCTTTTTTATTAACCTCTACCTTAGAGCCATCCTTCATGACCTTAGAATTCGATATGAAATATATTAGACTCATTCATATGACTGATATTTATTTTGAACACCTTATTAGATTTCCCTTTGAATACTTGAAACCTGATGTTGTTTTTTGGAGGTCCCCCTAGATAATAAAATCTAGTAATACCACCTTTTTTGTGACAATTGTTACACACAATACCATTCTTTCTCTTTGACTGATACGAGATATAATTCTAAAAAAATTCAGTATCCTTATGACCATACTCACAACAAGAGTAAAATTCACCTTTGAAGAGGTTTTCATCATTCCTAGAAGACCATATTTTGTAATCTCTAGCTCTATGACCAAAACTATTACACACATAAAATACTCACTGAAAGGAACACCATAAATCATTACATTATGTTGTCTATTAGGGTTATACCTTATTGAATCAATCCTCTTTTTCTCCTCTTTATCTTCTTGAGAACTAGATCCAACCTATTTGTTTATGTGTTCTCCTTTGAAACTTAAGCTAGTCTTGTCACAAGTTGACCTTTGGTTATTAAACATATCATTTAGGACTTCATAAATTTTCTCAAACCTCTCATAGGTATTTAACCTATTTTATACCTTCTTTGATTCTAATATTGAGGATCTCAACTCATCTTCATACCTAAAACAATATTTTTCTTTGATTTTTTAGAGCTTTTACATCAAACTTGAGCTTATTTCATTCTTCTTATTTTCATTTGAGAGATTAAACTTGAGATTCTAATACTTTGATAACTTGATCATGTTCAAATTCCATGTTACTAATATGATTTTTAAATCCATGAATTAGAGACTCAACAATATCATACATCTTCCTTAAGGCTCCTTCAACATTAGATGATTTCCCCATTGTTTGTGCTGTAAGAGGATCTTCTTTAAGTAGTCAATATTTCTTCACAAGAAACATCCCTGATACTAATTTTTGGAATCACTATGGAATGAGAGGTGGTGGGGTTGAATCATTCCTACATAAATTTAATTTCATTTTCAACTACATACATTCATCATTCAAACCATTCATTCAATCACCCATGAACCATGTGAGATTATTATGTATTGATCATTCACAAGTGCATAAAACAAGAGAGAGAACAAAAAAAACCCAGATATAAGTGGGAAACCCTTAAGGGGAATAAAACCTGATGGAAACCTCTTCTTATATTAAAAAACAAAGGAATTGCATGAATATTACACATCGTGCAAGATTTATTTAGTGAGGAACCCCACCCCATAAGGAGTACCAACCCCTAAACCTTTGCCAATATGACTCATAAAAAAAAGAAATTGCATCAATATTACTCATCATAAAATATTTTTAATGAATGATCACAGATGATATTTCCCCCTCATAACTGATTGTGATCCAAGTTCATCTCAAAACACACCAAACCCTCTTCAAGATTCTCTCTCCTACCTCGCTCAATTCTTCTTCATGGGTTGATTAGGTCAATTTCTTTTGCATGACTGATCCTTAATGTTCTATAGGTATTCAACACTCTTCTAGGCTCTTTCCATAAGCCCTCTACACTATTATTTAATCCCATATGGGTCACTCATAACCCCATGGAGAAAACTTGTCAAAAATGACTTAACACACTAGCTTATATACTCAAATCAAGATCATAACACTTATAGGTTAGACATGACCACATAGGTCAGTCATCCCAACTCAAAATAGATTAAAAATAAATATAAACTCACTCTAAAAGATAAAAAGGTTTAGCGATATCCCACACATCTCATACGAGCACAACTAGCCAAAAATAGGCTAAAAACAAGCACTCCTCCAAAAAATGAATCATGATATTCAAATGCACAAGGAAAATTTTGAATGGCTATAATAGCTCCAAAAAAATTAGGTACATCCTCTAACAACCTTCACCAATCCTAATAACCTCTACATCAGCTCCAATAATAATGAAGCACACCAAGAAGAAAGCATACAGAACTAGGTATTCAAGCACCCATAATTTAGTACTATAAAATGACCAACTTATCATAAAAAAATATAATCATCAAGGATTAAGTCATATAACCATTGAAAATATATCTAAATCTAGTTTTTTAAACAACTGAATTTATCATCCAAATCTTAGTGCAAGGCCTCATAACAAGTCAATATCTAAAACTGCTCTAAAGTACTCATCTGACATTTGTTGGGAATTTACAAGATGGTTTACTCCCTTGGCATATGGTATCTTCATCAATGCATCATGATTTACCTCAAACTTAGGTTCATCAATGTGGGGCTCAAAATCCCAAGGTAGCATTTTCCTCATGCGTGGGTACACACCCTCTTCATCAAAATAATACCAACTGAGGATTTGGCTGGTGGGCATGAGACTTTATAAGCGTGTGTACAATACCTTACTTGGATCATTAATATAAGTCATCTCATGTTCCTACACCACTAATATGCTCTTTCCACTTATGTGCGCTATCGTAGGGAAGCTTATTGCTAAGTTGGGTTCTCTACCCATGCTCTCATACTCCTTTCCTACACTTGTGATCTCCTCATCTTCCTTCAGTACTTCTTCAGCGCTTATCTTTACTTCATGCTCCACAACCTATTGGATAGTACTTGTTACCTCCCTCTCTATATTTTTTTCCATTTTATCCTTGGTTGGGGTTAGGGTCTTCTAATTTTTCATGTTTACTTCTTGTTTTCATGCAAATGTGTAATAGGGAAATTGATAATTTATGAGCACGATAACTATACCCCAGTGTCAAATTTTTCAAGTCCTATCATTTCAAGACACGCCAGTTTTGTCTAGTCAATCAAAATAACCTCCTTAATAATCTTATCTCATCCCCCTAGGTGGTTTAGAGAAGTATATTCATTTTCCCTAGGTGATTTTAGGGATTTTTGAAAAGATACTATCTTCTGCAATATTGGGAAGGGTTATCATTGGCCTTCCCAAGACTAGATCAACCACCATGGAGTGGAACGGAAAGGCCAAAATTCAACATGGACGTGAATGGAAGACCTTGTAACATCATGGAAATTATTTTTGAAGATTTGGGGAAGTTTTACAATACTTAGAGCAGTCTGAGTAAAAAATAGGGTTCACAAGCCTAGGCGGTACACATGCCTAAAATAGTTATTGGGCTTTCAAAATAAGATTCCAGGAGCTTCAGATGGAGTTAGGAGAAAAAAAAATATCTAAAAAAATAGGATCCCAATACCTACATGATGGTGAAATAATTTTTTTCACAACACTTTGGCACATCAAGTCTGTAGGTAGTTTTTCTCAAGCACAAGTGGAGTTCAAAATAAAAATTCTGATTTTTCAAGGACCAAATTAAATAATAAGGACATTTTACCCCAACCATTGGATTAAAAACGACATTTCCAGTCAGGATCATATAAATTTTTTCCAAAAAATTCCATCAAGAGCTCAAGTTATCACTGTTACAAATTCAAGACTCAGCCAAATTTTTTGGAGGACACATGTCAACACCAGGATCCTGGCGGGATTTTGTGTCCCTCACATCCCACAAGGTAAGGGAAATCAAGGTTGGAAAAGTGTTACCATACCCCTTGAATCCCTCTTATCCCTCATATGACCTCTTGGACCCTCATATGACCTCCAGATTCGATAGTTCAACCCCCAAGTACATTTTTGGAGCATCCATTCCCTACCGTTGGATCAGGTGCCACATGTCAGCTCCAAGACAACTGGGGAATTTTATGTCCCTTATTCACCTGAGGTGGGGGACATCATACCTTTAAAAATGTTCCCAGCCCCTATGGGGAGTCATTTGGACACCCACGTGACAGAGTTTCAGCCCCCAGGTGCATTTTTAGAGCATCCATCTCCTCCTGTTGCATCGGGTGCCATGTGTCACCTCCAGGACCACCTTGGAAACTGATGTCCCTTATGTACCTAAGGTGGGGGCCATAATACATGGAAAAAATCTCCCAAACCCTATGGGGAGTTGTTTGGACACCCACATGACCGAATTTCATCCTCCATTTGCATTTTTCAAGCAAATCCCCTATCGTCAGATCGAGGACACATGGCATCGCCTTGACCACTATGGAAATTAATGTCCCTCATGTCCCTCAGGTCAGGGACATCATGGAGATAAAAATTCAACCATCCCCTCCATGTGCATGTTTTGAAATTTTAAATCCAGAACTTAGCCATTTTCTTCCTCTCATTTCTCCTTCACAGCTTCATACCTTGCCATGGCTTCGTGCATGATTGTCTAGACACCTGGTCCACCATTGTTGCTCTGAACCAGCTGTGCCATGGCCACATAAACTCTCCACACCATTAATACACATAAATATTGAGGTCATAGAGAAAAATGGAGTGAAATGACATAGAACGGGGAGAAAACGAAGGGTTTTTGCTAGATAACCATGAAGTCACCCGATCAAAAAATCTTCATATCTCACAAGATACAAGTCGGATCGAGATTCCATTTTTTGAAGAGTTATTATTTTTTTAAGGTGATCAAGATACAACAAACAAGAGGTCAAATGGTGCCCAGAATCATTTTCTCCAACAAAATCCTCTCTTCATGCAATGATTCACATTTATTGGATTTCTCGTCATTCCGACAATGGAAACGAGATAAAAAATTACACACAAGATCCAAATAAAAAACCTATCACAATGGATTTTTTTTCATTACAAACAGAGACAAAAACCATACCTACAGATTTTCAGCTCCATTAATGGCTGCCATGGTAGCTCCGTACCCGAAGCCACTACCAGGTCAAAATTTTAAATTTATTTACAAGCATTCTAGTGGGCAAAACTATATGAAATTCGAAGGGTGTGATCGTAATGACAAGAAGAGTCTAAAAAAAGTATTTTCCATCACAAATCAAGTATTAGAAACACCCTTTCTAAAAATAGTAAGTTTTTCTACATATGCTTGCTATTTTTGGTAAGTCTTCATCAAAAGCAGCTATGGAAAGAGCAGTATGCACTGAAGATATTCAAAAGGTCAGAATGAATATCTGGAGAAAAAAATAGTGAAAATGGCCACTTACTAAAAATTGTAATTCCACCATCTAGGCATTTACTAAATATAGTAAGCCACGCTCAAAGAACAATTTTGCAATAATGGGACATTAATAACTTCGTCACATCAGATATTTCAATGAATGGGGACCAACGTGCTTCATGGCATGACATATCCTCTTCTTCTTCTCTCTCTCTTTCCCTCTCCTTTTCCCCCAAATTTTTCTCACTTTCAAATGTTCTAATTCTTTGTTGGGGTTTGCACTTTTTGATATACCTTTAAGTCACTTAAAAGTGACTTTAGAAACATAATGTAAATTAAGTTTCCTTGCTATTATAAAAGGGACTTAAATATTTAAAGTGGAATATGAATAGTATTAAGTCGTATTAAGGCATATGGAAGGTCATGAGGAAGACAATAAGTCACCTCTCATTCTATAAATTGTAACACCATTCCCATTACAAAGGGTTGGCAATTGATCTTGTAGACTCAAGAGTGCATTGTACCTAGAGAAATGAAAGGAGTTAGCCATTTTTTTCTACTCTCTTTCCCTCTCAAATTTCTTCCATTCCCACATTATGTACAACTTTGATTTGAGCACCCAATATAAGAAGAAGGAGTTTCTAGCTTTCTTTGACTAAGGGGTTTCTTGATACTTGGTGATCAATAAATTCTATTTGGTCTTGTTGTTATTCATAGAGTTGTTTCTTCCCATAAATGCATGTGTTGAAGTTTCTAACTAGTGTGTGTGCAAGAATCTGATTTTCTACCTGCAACATTATTTCTCCTACCTTTTTTCTCACTCCCCTTTCCCACTCTATAGATGAAGACTTCCCTAGCAAGAGATTTCTAGCTTTTCCACAGGGTCAGTGGAGTGCCCGTGTTGGATCTCTGGTCAAAAGACCACCACAAAAATCAATACTTTCTCATGCATGCACATACGAAAGCTACACCAGTTAAGTAGAGGGACTTAGATTCCCATAGCATTGGCAAGAAATCCACAAGTTTGTCCACCCAAAAATAATTCTTGCCAATAGTTTTTGGAACCCACCGTGGGGAAGATTTAGCAACATCTACACCCAATATACGACCACAAGGTCCCAAAATATAAAAAAATCAAATATTGAAAAAAGAAAAAGAAAAAATGGTTCATGAAAGTCCATTGTTGAAGGCTACACTGCTGATTTTTGCACGTGTCTTTTCATATTCCCACTTCAAGAATTTCAAAAAGCTAGCTGAAGGAAGACACACCAGGTTTATTAGGTTGAGAGGTATTGATGATTTCAATGTTGAGGCTTCACAAAATCAGCAAGAATGAATTAGAGATAATCCATACTTCTTCTCTCAATCCTCCTCTCTATCTGGATCTTCATGAAGTTCATTAGGCAATCCTATCAAAACACCTGTGGATACTCCATCTTCAAATTCTCCCATTTTTCAACCACCATTGAGAATTGAGCTCCTAGAAGAAGAAGAATTTAAATAAGAATTCATAGAAGCAAGAGAAGAAGCATAAACGACAATGGTAGAAAAATAATAAATACCTCAAACCATTGTTCCATGGGGAAGGAATATGGACCCACTTGCTCTTGAGCCACCTCTCCATGATCTAGTAATGGGTTCCCACGAGAACTTTCCAAAGTTAAAAGGAAACAACACACAACATCCTGAAGAACACATTGTTACTTTCACGACATCATGTGGAATTCTTGGTGTCCAGCATGAAGATGTTGCTATAAGATTGTTCGTGGAGTCCCTCTAAGAAAAAGTAGTAGAATGGTTCCACCTCCTTCCTTCTTGATCCATCACTAGTTGGGATGAAATCAAGGCTACCTTCAAGGAAATATTCAAATCAACTGAAGATTGTCAAGACCTCTTGGTGCAGTTGGCTCAAATGAGGAAAGGGAAAAGTGAAATGATGAGAGACTTTGTAGCTTGTTTCAAACAGTTTCTTTGTAGGATAACGGAAGAAGATTCACCCTCTCAGAAAAATATCAAAATATTCTTCATAAATTCTCAATCACCAGAGGTAGGATTTCTCCTACAAATATTTCAACCAAGGAACATTGTAGAAGCACAAAGGAGGACCATTGAATTAGATGACGATCTCATCCTCTCTAGAAATATCAAGAATCCATCAAAGGGCAAGGCCCAACGTCTTGAAGATGAGAGAATCAATCCATCATTGAAAAATTTGGTGAATGAGATAGCATCTTTGAAGAGGGAAATGTTTGAATGTGTTTCTTCCCAAAGAATCAATAGAAATCAAATTTTGGGAGTACCCCAAAGGCTCACCTTGGAGGCCCCACCCATGAACATAAATTACAGATTTCAAGAAGATGAAGAAGATCTTGAACAAGAAATTGAAGGTGGTGGTTTCCTAGAAAGTGATGAGTTTGAGAATGATGCTCAAATCAGATTTTGTGAGTATTCTGGAAGTTATGAAGAAGATGAAGAATATGCACCCAGTTTCTCATGTACGGTATTCACTCATTTTCAGTCTAAGAAAAGAGCATCTCCCTCCACTACTGCAAAATAAAAGAAGGTTTATGATCCTCCTATGGTGAATCCAAAAAATAAAATAATCAGTCAAGGATCCCCACTTCTATCTTCCATAAAGTCTACAGTGTTGAATCCTGATCCCATAGCAAGTAAGAAGACTCCCGAAATCCTAAGTAAGTATTCCAATGTCTCTTCCATTTTTAAACCCAAATCTGCTCCTACAAAATCTAATAACTTGAAATCTCCTAGTGTACCTTTTAATACCCTCCATTCCTCAAACATCAAATCCTACTCCCAAGCCTATCCAGACCCCAAAATCAGCCCCTTCACTCCCCTTGTCCACATCTGCTCCCTTTGACTTCATAGAATATCCAAGCAAAGCCAAAGTGTAGATTACTAAAACTAAATATTTGCAGGACTCATCCTAAACAATTCGAGAGGATTGTCTAATACATCAAGAGTGGTAGTCGAACACCCAATGTTGTAACTTATAGTTCTAAAGGCATGCTACAGAACTCACCTACACCTCCCTCACAGAACATGCTTTCTCTGAGTGCATCAAAGACTGATAAAGTTAAACCTTTCTACGTCTACCTTCTTATTGGAGAATATGTACTAAACAATTACATAATAGATTCTGATGCCTCAAACAACGTGATGCCTTTGAAGGTCACCAAGACTCTTAAACTTAAAATGACTCCACCTAGTGGCTCTTGTTACTTTTTGGAATCAAAAAATGTCTCACTTGTAGGGAAGGTCAAAGATGTATAGGTGGATCTAGCCATATTTCCAGAAAAGAAAGTTTCAGTGATGATTTTGGTAGTAGACGTCCTAGACTCGTTCGGAATGTTGTTGAGTATAAATTTCTGCTGAGAGTTGGGAGGGAAAATTTAGATGAATTGGTCTGTTTCAACCATACCAATGAAGGAGACATGGAGAAATTACTTCCTGAGAAGAATATGAGGTACATGATACGAAATTTTGGAATCCCAAAAGCTAACATCTTGTATCAAGGTAGCAGACAGATGAATCACTTTGTGGTAGACAAGGAAGAAGAGGATATTCCCATCTTGATAGGCCTAGACATGCCTTCCCAAAGTGATTTGGATTTTGAAGAAGCATTTAGGAGATTCGAGTTACAAGAGGGCAGCCCCGAATTTCTAGATGATGTAGATAATAGGGAAGAGGAGACGGTTCTCAATGATTTTTAAGAAGAAAAATCAGCTTATATACTTATCCAAGATGAGGAGTTATTTTCATTACCATTTGGGGATGAATATGATCTCATTCAAGCCATCTATGGAGAGATAAAATCATCTTGTGATGAGCCCATGAAAGGTTTGAAAGAAATGTGTATACAAGAAATGCTTAAAGCTGTAAAAGAAACTGAAGATCCTGAGCTCAGTCTTGAGTTCGTGATGCAAGCCACAAATCTGCAAGACAAGCATGAAGCTGATTTGGAAACCTTAACTAATGTGAAGGTTATCCATATTGAAAAGTATGATGCCACTCTTGAGCTAATGATTGATGGATGAAATGAAAAAATTGAGGTGTTTTCTTTCCAATTCAAAGAGGAATAACCTTTCCATGATGAAGAAATTAAAGCAAGGAGTTTTGAGACCTCTACAGATGAAACTCTTTTTGATGAAGGATTGGTAGAGTGTAGTGATTCCAAAGATGATGAGGTAATCCATCCAGATAGTTTCTTTGAGTTGTGAGATAAATATTCTTCAAAGGTGTAAAAAAAGGAACTACAAGAATTGATGAAACATTACTCCGTGGAAATCTTGGATGCAGTAGAAGTTACAGAAGATTGTGAGCCGATTCTTGATCTCTTTATTAGTTTCATGGACATACAAGACAAGTATGAGTTCACATCCAATACTTTCGTCAGTACTCAAGCACCTTGCAGTGGAGTGAAGGAAAAGGATGAATCAAAGGTTTCTCATAAAGAATATGTCAATGAGCATAGACCCAGGAAATAAAGTAACTCATAATATCAAAGGAATTGGAATGAAAATCAGCATTGGGGCAGCGATGAGATGCTTGATGGAGAATCAGCTATATGGATAAACATGGAAGGAAACTGACATGATGAAACCAATTTAAAAGAGCATGAAGGCAGTGGAATTTTCAAGCAAGGACTTGAGCACCAAGAAGCTCATATGGACTCACTCCTAAAAAGTAAAAGGATAATTGTGAAATCACATGGATTTCATAAGCATTTGAGGAAGGGAAGATACTTTCTGGAACCCATAAACGGCTTCGCAGAACATCATCATTCATTGTTACCTCTTCAGGGGTAACTTTTGAGAAATAAAAAGTATTTCAGTAAAATCAGGTTGTCCCCTGCCTTGTACTATAGGTGATTGAAAGGTGTGTTTCCATTTCTATTGCGTGTGTTTCCCTTCCTATTATGTGTTGTGTGTTTCCTTTCCTTTGTTTTGTGTGTGTATGTTTCCTTCTTCTAATATTTCTTTCTAGAAGTTTTACATGACTCTGCAGGGCCCAATGGATAATCACTGGTCAAAAAATTATACGGTCTAAAGTTGAGATTCTGGATTCCCATGCCATGTATTTTTTGTGCTCATTCCATGTCATATCCCCAAGCTAGAGCCAATTTTTGTCGTGTAAATGTGCAACAGGGAAATTGATAATTTATGAGCACGATAACTATACCCTAGTGTCAAATTTTTCAAGTCCTATCATTTCAAGAAACCACAAGTCTATCTAGTCAATCCAAATGACCTCATAAATAATGTTATCTCATCCCCCTAGGTGATTTAGATAAGTATATTCATTCTCCCTAGGTGATTTTAGGGATTTATGAAAAGATACTATCTTTTGGCAGTATTGGGAAGGGTTATCACTAGCCTTCCCAGGACTAGATCAACCACCATGGAGTGGAATGGAAGGGAAAAAATTCAACATGGAGGTGAATGGAAGACCTTGGAACATCATGGAAATTATTTTTGAAGGTTTTCAGAATTTTTGCAAGACTTAGAGCAGTCTGAGTAAAACATAGGGTTCACAAGCCTAAGCGGTACACATGCCTAAAATAGTTGTTGGGCTTCATAAGAAGATTCTAAGAGCTCTGGATGGAGTTAGGAGAAAAAAAAATATCTACAGAAAGTGGATCCAAAGACATACATGATGGTGAAATAATTTTTTTCACAACACTTTGGCGCATTAGGTCTGCAGGCAGTTTTTCTCAAGCACAAGTGGAGTATAAAATCAAAAATCAGATTTTTTAGGGATCAAATTGAATAATAAAAACATGAAAACCCCACCATTGGATTCATAATGTCATTTACATTTATTATCATATAAATTTTTTCCAAAAACATCCATCGGGAGCTCAAGTTATCACTGTTACAAGTTTAAGACTTAGCCAAATTTTTGGGAGGACACGTGTCAGCACCAGGAGCTTGGCAGGATTTTGTGTTCCTCATGTCCCCCAAGGTTAGGGACATCAAGGTTGGAAAAGTGTGCCCATACCCCTTGAAGCCATCTCCACCCTCATATGACCTCTTGGACCCTCATGTGACCTCCAGACTCGACAGTTCAGCCCCAGGTACATTTTTAGAGCATCCATTCCCTACCGTTGGATCGGGCGCCACGTGTCAGCTCCAGGAAAACCATGGAATTTTATGTCCCTTATGCACCTAAGGTGGGGGAAATTAGACCTTTTAAAATGTTCCTAGCCCCTATGGGGAGTCATTTTGACACCCACGTGACTGAGTTTCAGCCCCCATTTGCATTTTAAGAGCATCCATCCCCTACTGTTGGATCGGGCGCCACATGTCACCTCCAAGACCACCATGGAAACTGATTTCCCTTATGTACCTAAGGTGGGGGACATAATACATTAAAAAATTATCCCAGACCCTATGGGGAGTCATTTGGACACCCACGTGACTGACTTTCAGCCCCCATGTGCATTTTTCAAGCAAATCCCCTGTCGTCGGATCGAGGACACATGGCATCACCTTGACCACTGTGAAAATTGATGTCCCTCACATCCTTGAGGTCAAGAACATCAAGGACATAAAAATGAACCCAAACCCTCCATATGCATGTTTTGAAATTTTAAATCCAGCACTTAGCCATTTTCTTCCTCTCATTTCTCCTTCACAGCTTCATATCTTGCCATGGCTCCGTGCATGATTGTCCAGACACCCAGTCCACCATTGTTGCTCCAAACCAGATGCACCATGGCTGCATAAAATCTCCCCAACATGAATACACAAAAATATTCAGGTCTCAAAGAAAAATGGAGTGAAATGATAAAGAACGGGGAGAAAATGAAGGGTTATTTCCAGATAACCATGAAGTCGCCCGATAGAAAAATGTTCATATCTCACAAGATACAAGTTGGATGGAGATGTCATTTATTACAGAATTCTTCATTTTTCAAGGTGATCAACATGCAACAAAAAAGAGGTCAAATGGTTCCCAGAATAATTTTCTCCAACAAAATCCTCTCTTCATGCACCGACTCACATTCGTCGGATTTCTTGTCATTCTGGCAATGGAAACGAGCTAAAAACTTACACACAAGCTCCAAATAAAAAACCTATCACAATGGAGTTTTTTTCATTACAAATGGATACAAAGACCATACATGCAAATTTTGAGGTCCATTAATGGTCATACCCACCATGGCAGCTCCGTGCCCGAAGCCATTACTAGGTCAAAATTTCAAAATTTATTTCCAAGCATTCTAGTGGGTAAAACTATGTGAAATTTGAAGGGTGTGATTGTAACAACAACAAGAGTCAAAAAATAGTATGTTCCATTGAAAATCAAGTACTAGAAACACTGTTTCTAAAAATAGTAAGTTTTCCTACACATGCTTGCTATTTTTTTTAAGTCTTCATCAAAAGTGGCTATGGAAAGAGCAGTGTGCACTAAAGATTTCCAAAAGGTTAGAATGATTATCTGGAGTAGAAAACAGTGAAAATGGCCACTTACTAAAAATATTAAGTCCCCCATCTGGGAATTTACTAAAAATAGTAAGCCACACTCAAAGAATAGTTTTGGCACAATGGGACATTAAGAACTTCGCCGCAAAAAATATTTCCATGAATGGGGACCACCATGCTTCATCACGTGACATCTCCTCTTCTTCTTCTCTCTCTATTTCCCTCTCCTTTTCCCCCAAGTTTCTCTCACTTTCAAATGTTCTAATTCTTCGTTGGGGTTTGCACTTTTTGATATGCCTTTAAGTTACTTAAAAGTGACTTTAGAAACATAAGGTAAATCAAGTTGCCTTGTTATTATAAAATAGACTTAAATATTTAAAGTGGAAGATGAACAGTCTTAAGTCATATTAAGGCATATGGAAGGTCATGAGGAAGATGATAAGTCACCTCTCATTCTATAAATTGTAATGCCATTCACATTACAAAGGGTTGGAAATTGATCTTGTAGACTCAAGAGTGCATTGTACCTAGAGAAAGCAAAGGAGTTAGCCATTTTCTTCTACTCTCTTCCCCTCTCAAATTTCTTCCATTCCCACATTATGTATAACTTTGATTTGAGAAATCAATATAAGAAGAAGGAGTTTATATCTTTCTTTGACTAAGGGGTTTCTTGATACTTGGTGATCAATAAATTCTATTTGGTCTTGTTGCTATTCAAAGAGTTGTTTCTTCCCATAAATGCATGTGTATAAGTTTCTAACTAGTGTGTGTGCAAGAATCTAATTTTCTACCTACAACATTAGTTCTCCTACCTCTTTTCTCACTCCCCTTTCCCACTCTACAGATGAAGACTTCTCTAGAAAGAGATTGCTAGCTTTGCCACAGGGTCAGTGGAGTGCCCCTATTGGATCCCCGGTTGAAAGACCACCACAGAAATCCACACTTTCATGTGCATGCACATTACGGCAGCTACACCAGTTAAGTAGAGGGAGTTAGATTCCTAGAGCGTTGGCAAGAAATTCACAAGTTTTTCCACTTGACAAATTTTCTTGCCAACACTTCTTCACTCCCCCATTTTTCATGAGAACCTTCCTCATTTTCATCCCTATCTTCATTTCCTTCTTCCTCTAACTCATGTACATCATACATAGGATGATTCTGAGCCTCATCGCACTCTTCATCATCTTCATCACCCTTTTTTAGCCTCCATGCTTTCTATTTCTCCTGAGTTTAACCCTTTTGTCACCCTTTTCTTCTTCCTTATTGGTGACTCCAATTTAGGTGACTTCTCTCTTTCTTCTTTCTTGGGAAACTCTTCCTTCTGTGGTGAATTTTTTTGAGTGGGAGACCTCTTCCGGTAGACATAAGTACTGGTGTCTACACTTGACTCATGTGGCCCAACTCTTTTTACTGTCTGTGTGCTTGAAACCTTTTTCTTAGAATCCTCCCCTCTTTCTCTTTTCCTAGGCATAACCATATTTCCTCATGGTGGGGTCTTGAGGAATAGAGACATTATCTTTAATATAAGTGATTTTTTCATACTTAGGCCTTAGGCACAAATACACCCTCATTGTTGTCCTCTTTGCAACATGCAAGGTTACCTTTTTTAACATGTGCACGTCATGGGATAAATACTTCTCCACATAGGTGTGCTTCTTGGGGTATATTAACTTCTTGTGCAGCTCGCAGTAATCTTGATCTACTAGACTTAGATCAAACCCAAGTTTATTCACCTCTTTGAATCGATTGACCCCAACCTAGAAGTACTTGCACTATGAAGGAGAAAGGTAACTTATACCTAGGACTCTTAGTGTCATATATCAAAGTAAATATGATGATACAAAAATGTTGGTATACAGAGAAACCCATCCTCTCCTTATACTAGTGAGGGAAACTATTTGGGTATTCTCCATTCAGCCCCAAATGCCATTTTTCTAGGCGGTTCTTATGAACAGCTGTTATGGTGTCACACGTATATTTTTCAAACCTCTTGGTGGGGGAGGGATTCTCATATGTGTATTCCTAAACAAACTTATCTGGTCCATCAGGCACTCCAATATTTGAAAATACAATGGTGAGGAATACATTACCAAACATGATCTTCTCTCCATCTCGCATTGATTTTATAATATCCTCTGCGATAAAAGTTGAGAGGTTATAGATGGACCCCTCCAAGATTTTTTGGTATATATTCAACTATGACTTGTTGATCTGTGTCCATATCTCTTTCCCATTCAACTTTGTGGACCAAGTGAGTGGCCATCCTCATCACTAGGTCAGTAACTATAGAAATGTCGAAGTAGTGTGAACCCTTCTTATAGTCATAAGCCACAACAGTTTTCTTAATGGCTTCCTTGTCTCCTAAATAATGGTCCAATGATTCTCCTTTACATATAAGGCTGGTGAACTTAGAAATTAGATGGGGGGTTATGCGTACCCTCCAACCTGTGAAATAGAAGTTTTTTTCATGCACACATGACATCAACCATTTGTATAGTCGCTTAGGATTTCTAAAATAGGGAAACTCGTAGAGTTTGGCAACAGCCTAGCCTTATCCATTTTCACCTTAACTTCATCGTTAGAGATAGGAATTCCATATGGTGTCCTCTTCTCTGTAGGGAAAACTATTTCTAGGGTCATCTCATTCTCTATTGTGCTTGTTCAATGGTTGTAATCACTTACGGCCATCTTTCTCACATGAGACACCCATTCCTTACTAAGTAATATTCCACTCAGGTACTACATTTACACATACCATTCTTCATTGAAACTTGCAGAAATGGCTTGTTTTATCTTTCCCTTTCTCTTCTTCGGTGAAATGTTTTCTTATTTCCTTGGTGTCATTCCTTCATCAGGTCCTTACAACTTCTTCCTCTCTCCTAGTCATGGCTCAGCTCAACTTCTCAACTCCATTCCTTTGCAAAAAAATCCTTCAAGCCTGATGCCCTAGCCTTGTAACCCTAACATCGAAAACCCTTTTTCCATAAGACAATGTAACACCTATGGGATTCTTCCACACAACCTTCTCCTCTTATGCCCGTGTACTCCTTTCCACTTTGGTTTGTTGATCAAACTAGCTATGCACGCAAATATTCACAACTCTTATCAAACCATCTTCATAAGGATGCCCTTGTTCATGAGAGCTCTTTGATCACTTAAAACGTAAGGTAGAAAATAACGCACCCCTGATATTCTATTTATATGTTTTTATCTTCTCCATAATAAATGTCATGCCACCTAACAATGTACTTTCACAATAAATGTGTCTTTTTCTAATACCAACGTTCAACAATTTTCCTCCACACTCAAACCTACGTGAAAAAATTTCACAACCTTCAGGTGTGCAAAAACCCCTTATAGACAACAATCCTTACATGCATGTGTATAGTACCGAAGGCATTCTTCATCTATTTCCTAATCATGGTTCTTGACATCACCTACCTCATGTTGTTCCTATACTTTTCATTCTTGTATGTGGTTTTTATAAAGCCTTTTGACACCATCCTTCGCTTGTGTTCACCTCTTGTACGTGTGATCTTCCAATCCACGTGTTTTTTATCTTTCAACCCAGACCATCCACAACCATAGCTTCCAGCACTTATCATATCACTCCACCCTACACAAAAAAGGATGTGCGGTCCTTCACGTATAGAATTTTTTTGAAAATTATAAGTGTCTACCAGCTCACAAACATGCAAAAAACAAAGTAACAAGAAAGGGAAACACAAAGAAAGGAAAATACATCAAATAAAATCCTAGGCTAACTGGTAATACTACCTTATTTACAAACATAAAGAAGACTTATTTATAGTAGGGCTTCATCCTACTCATATTGAAATGTCTTGGAAATTGTGTTCCATCTAGCACTTATAACTAGAAAGTTTCTAACTAAAGTATATAGGATACAATGTACAGGCCCAACTAATGGACTTTAAATTTCCTAGGATGGCGCAGAAACTTGGAATCATACAAGAGAACCATCTACCTAACCTCAAACTACTTGTTCTTGATGTTTTTACCATGCCATTCCTTTTTCCTAGCTTTTTTAATTTTTTGACTCCAACGAGCAATAACACGCCTCTCATCTAGCTGCATCAACTTATCAATCCTCTCATCAAGTGTTTATTCATCATCTAACCCTCCTGCACATGTTATATGAAATGGTGGTAACATGAATTTAACAAGTAACAAAGCTTCCATGCCAAACACCAATTGAAAAGGTGTGGCCTTGTTCAGTCTCTTATAAATGGTACGATATGACCATAACACAACAGAAAAAATTTCATCCCAGTCCTTTCTTCCTACATCACAAATATTGGTTAACATGTGATTCAAAATTTGTTAAATGCCTAAGCAGTCCCATTAGCTTGTGGGTGATAAGGGGTAGTTTTGTGATGGGCCACCATGATCTCTACCAATAAAATTCTAATTGTCTCATTTTAAAAATGAGTACCCCTATCACTTGTTAAGCTTAGTGAGCATCCATATTTCTTGATTATATTTTCCCACAAGAATATATCAGGTGTTTCGTTTGTGTAATCCCTTGTAGGAACTACTTCTTCCAACCTTGTAAGGTAATATGTACATGTAATGATATAACATAAACCTATCCTTAACACAGCTAGAGAAATTGAGCCTACAAATTCAATTTCCCACTTCTCGAATGGTTCAACACTTATAATATGTCTTAATGGCATTTAATCTCTTTTCCATGGTTTACCAAGGCTGGAAGTGGTCACAGGACTTGCAATACTTGATATAATCTTTGTAAATGTTTTCCCACCAAAGACTTGCTAGTAAAATCTTCCACGTGATGACATTTCTATCATAGTGTCTTTTGGTCTTCAAAATTGCACATGTGTCTTAGATCTGGAGAGATCACGTCATTTGAGACAAAAATGGAATTGTCTCTAAGTTGTGGGACCTTTCGCACTTGATATGGATCTTCAGAGAAGGTAAGTTCCTCTATTTATTTCTACTTCTACTACTACTTCTAGTGCTAAAAGGGAAAACTAAACTAATAATTCCAAGGGACCAAGGATAGAAGGATAACATGAAAGCAAACTACACTAAAAGGTGATAACACCAAAAAAAGAGGATGAACACTATCTGTTGTGAGTGACAATGAAGGGAAATGCAAAAATGAAGGCTAGGCACATGTACCACAACTAAATGCATTTACCATATCAATTTCATGGAACACAACTAGAAATGGGACTCCAAGGGATGTATAATGACACAATAAGCACATAATGTACAATAAAGGCAATAAGAAAGTCTAGAAACACATTTAGGATAGAGAATAGTCACAAAAATATGTTTCCATTACTTTTGAAAATGCACAAAATTATTATAATGTCAATAGAGTTTGATATCCACATGCACAATCTAGATCTAGAGGCCTGTAACTCAAAATACATAAAATATGAAGTCCTTAGCAAAAATGCGTAAGGATCCAAAAATGTCCAACCTAACAAATGAGCCTAGATCTTATATTTATAGATGAATGCATGGAAGAAGGAGAGAAGGAGGGAAAAACCAAATTTTAAATGAAACCACCAAAAAGAAGCATTCAATGCCTATAAATCTACCTGAAAATATGTCAAGTGCATTTCCCTAAGTCTGTTTGGCATGTTGGAGAAGGGAAGAGGGCAGATCAGGTCAAATTGGGTGGTTGGAACAATTAGAAATACTCACTAATGACCATAAAGATTTTTTCTCATTTCTCACCAACCAAATCCATCAAGTATTTGAATTTAAATGTCTAATTTTATATTCTATGTCAGAAGTTGTTGATTAAGACAAGGCACATGCCGATTAGATGAAAGGACAACCAACTATGTAAATGTTCTTATCATTTCTGCCACATGTCACTCGTTGATTTGTTGCAAAAAAATTTGTGCCCTGTTGGTGTGCTTGGACTAGTTGTGTGCGGTACACTCAAGCATGATTGAGAATGATGTGGCATGGAAAGACACGGAGGAGGGTGCAAGGTATGTGCACAAAAAAATGAGGCGCGTGAAGAAGGCAGAAGGAAGGAACACATAGCACGCGAGGAGAAAATAAGGAAAATCGATGAGCAGATAATGTATAATCAAGGCAAAATTATTACTAGGTAATTTATGGGGCATGTGATAGGGCCAGGGACTTATATGATTGAAGCAAGTGCATGGCACGCATGTAGGATGAACAGTTTCTAGGAAGAAAGTGAATGTGCAGAAGATGCGCGCAAGGTAAGATTAGAAGAAAGAGGAAATGGAAAATGGAAAGGAGAAAGGAGAAGAGCACAAGGGTGGGTGAGGAGACAATGACCAAGTGAATGCACCACAGAGACCTGAGGTGCATGCCACCACAATGAAGATCTTTGAGTCAGAATATGTATGTAAGTTATCCAAATAACTAGGAGAGTTATTTTGATAACATTTTTGCCAACTTTCAGGGCCATCTTCCTACTAGATGAAGGAGATTAGTAGCCTTGAGCATCCATTGGGCATCGATTTTGTAATGTAATTATGAAATTCTGATTTACAACTTTGAAGAACAACCCCTGAAGTCATTTAAAGGATCATTTCTTGACTCTATTCCAAATCTTGCAAACTACTAAAAAATGTCTGCATCCTGGAAGCAAAAGAAGAGCATGTGCAGGAAGCACGCAAGAAGATATAACTATGTAAAAACAAACAATGTGCACATAGTGAACTTGGAGGAATTGAAACTACTCTAATATGTACAAAATGATGCAGCAAAATTAATGGAAGAATTTGAGATAGATCCCATTTACTAGGTTTTACAGCGCACCTCCATCAAGATGTGTTAACTCAAAAGAGTTAGCCTCTTTCATGAACTGATGATGTATGGGACACTCCAAAGTGCATCAAAATTTGAATGATGCTCTGTTTTGGCTCTGTTAGCATCCCATTTCAAGACTGAGCCCCCAAATTTTAAATATTGAGGCATAGAATTTCTATCAAACCATTTCTTTATTGTTTTTTGACATTTTTTCAGCTTGATCATGACAAAGTTTGTTGACTCTTCAATATTAACCACCTCTTCCATTCTAATTTATCTTTTTTCTATGCCTTTAAGCTCCAGTTTTTGGGAAAACACCAATGAGTTTAACTCCAGCGTCAAAGGAAGGGCAGCCTCTTTTCCATAAACAAGCTTGTAAGGTGAAGTTCTTATTTCCTTTTTAATTGTGATTCTATCTTCCCCGAGCAAGTGGGAGACCTTTATATACCACTATGTTTGGCTAATGTTCATTGTGTGCTTAATGATCCTGATCAGGTTCTTATTTTTTGACTCTGCCAGACCATTTCCTTTGGGGTAATAGTTAGAAGAAGTCTTTAAGTAGATGCCTAGATTTAGAGCCCAATCAGTTATTTTAGTGCCAAGGAAGTATTTTTCATTATTAGAGATAATGGTTTGAGGAATGCCAAACCTTGTGAATATACACTCAAGAAAGTCAAGGATGACTGAGTCGGTTGATTCTTTGAATGAGACCACTTATGTCCATCTAGTGAAGTATTATGTAGCTATCAGCACCACTTGTGTCTAGTGCTTGAAGGTGGATTAATCATTCCTATGAAGTCAAGACCCCACTGCGTAAAAGGTTTATCTGCTTGGATTGGTCAAAGGGGAATTGTTATCAAACTCTTCTTTCATACAAAGAAAATGCAATCCTTTCATTTTATGACCCACTTGTGTACATCTACAAAAAAAGTAGGCTAAAAGATACTTTTCATTATGATCTTCATTGTTTTAGCCTTGGTAGAGAAGTGTCCACAAGAGAATCCATCATGAAATTCTGCTAACACTATTTTAGTCTGTGCATCGGTGATACACCTCAACATCACACCATCAAGATTATTCTTGAAGAGAATTCCATCAATCAAAACATAAGGGATAGATTGTAACCTAACATGTCTTCTCTTTTCCTTATTTAAACTAGGAGGTTATGCACCTTTGGAAAGGAATATGATCATGTCCTTCATCTAGTCACACACACAAGGGTATGTATTATGTTCAAGTTTTTCCTGTGGGAGAGATTCATATAGAAATAATGAAGTCTCAAATTCATTGTGTGCATCCTCAACAAGTTTCTTGCTAAGTGCACTACCTCTTCCCATCTTTGTGGATTTTATAGTCATGTCATATTCCATTATTTTGGTCACCCATCATGCTCTCTTTTCACTTATTTCTACTCCCAAGATGAAGTCTCTGATAGAATAGTAGGAGACTAACACCTTAATATGATTTTTGGTGAGCATACTCTTAAATTTATTGAGCATGTGCATGATGGAAAATACCTACTTCTCCATGTGAATTTATTTTAATTCATAATCCTTCATTGTCTGGATGAAGAAAGCCACTAGTTGTTCCAACCTTTGTTCATTTTCTTATGTTAAGATAGCAACAAAAATCTCATCATCACCATAAGTAAAAAGGATAAAATCATTTGAGTAATTCAGGTTGATGAGTGATGGTGTGCAATAATTCTATTGCTTTATTTTTTTGAAGCTTTCCTTTCCCTCTATTTTCCATCTAAAATCTATGTATTTCTTAAGCATCAGGGTGATTAGCATTATCATTCCTGTAAAGTTAGGAATAAATTGCCTAAAAAAATTAATCTTACTGAGGAAGGACTTGTTGGGTTTCATATTTTCACTTGGAATGAAACCATAGTCAGGGGACAAGACATTCCCTCCTATTTAATGGGAGAGGTTCCCTTATTGAAAGTAGGGGCAAAACCTATGTACAAATACACAATATTTCATTCAATGGTGGTTTTCCGATATCTTGAAATGTGTTTAATGCTTGAAAATATATCAATACATGAGAATAGAAGACTTGAAGAGAGGAGGGAGGTAGAAGAAGATAATACTTTTAGGGAAAAGAGATGGAAGAGAAAACCCTTATATGTATTGAGAAAAATGAGATATAGAGTAGAACCATTCACATTTATAATGGGCACAATCCATAGACTCAAAGTTCTTGAGATTGTATAAACTAGGACACAAAGTTTATAAGCATGCAAGGATTAAATGATTCACATATCAGACAAGAAGGAAAGAGAAAATAGAGGAAAAAGGGGAAAACCCTTGTATTGATTTCTTTAGATTCAAAATTATAGTTCTAGAATCTCAAAATTCCCACCCTTTACAAAGGATATGAAATCCTATGAAATAGCTCACAAGAGATGGTTACAACTTCCTTGAGAAATCAAGAAATGGTTACAAATCATTCACACCCTTTTAAATTCTTGATTCGCAAAGACATGTTAATGGCAAAAAAACTAGGTTTTCTAATATATGGCCATTACATTATTTCACCAATTAAATATGGGCCATTTGATCTACTTTTATAAATTTAAATTTTGGCCATCCACATGGGAGAGATTTAAACTGAAGCAGGCCTGTAGATGCCTTTTGCATTTTTTTCCTTTGAAGTTACCCCAGGCTGACACGTGGAGAGTCGGTCGGATCTTTTATACTTAGCCGATTTGGGCCTATTTCCTACTTGACTTATGTTGACCCCTAGACATGTGGAGAGATGGCACTCATTTGAGTTTCCACTTTGGAAATGCCTCTTGAAATTGTGTTGAATGGATACGTGGCTTCTTCCATCAGTCCTGTACTTTTCAACAGCCAAATTTGTCTCTCCATTGACTCTGACCATGTGGTGATATGGCACACTCATTTGGAAACCAACATTTTGGTTTCACTTCTGAAATTGTGCCGTTGAGGCACGTGGAGGCTTCTACTGACCCACTCATACTTATTTTTAAAAAAATACCATCTTTTTCCCTTTTTGGACCTAGGACACGTGGAGAACTAACGCAAGTTTGAGAACTTCCCTAGCTTTGACTCTTGAATTTGCATCATTTGGATGTGTGGAGGCTTCTGTTGTTGCTTGAAACATGGCCATGCCACATCGAATCAGATTTTTCCACGTACTACCCATGGATACTGGGACAAAAATTAACTAGGAAGATACGCCCATCATTCCTGACTACAGGAAGAAATAAAAAGAAGGGGAAAAACTCCACCATTATGCCTGACTTTCAAATTGTTCTCCATGGAATGAAAAACTACAAACAATACTAGGCTAGATGTGATCTAATACTCCAAGGTACCGACTCAAAATTTTTGAAACTTGACTTCAAAAGAGGGGAATTTGGAGAGTGACAATAGCTGGCTCTTTCTAGGGATGACTTGACAGAGGAATGAGGAAAGATCAAGAACCACAGAAAAACTCATGGAAAGCACACCAGTTCCTTATCCATTGGGAAAATAGAGTCAAAGGTAGAACCAATACAAGGCAACACACACAAGATAGGAAAAGAAACAAAAAAAACCAAAAGGGAAGACCTAAAACAAAACACACCACATAGTAAATAACAAGAAAGGGAAATAAGCCAAAACCAAAAACCAAACGCAATGTACAAAAGGACTTCGTAACCACCTAGGACTTGAATAACTTTAGGTACTTCCCACTATAAGGAAGTGGGAGGGGAGATCCATCCATGTAATCCAGATAAAAAGAGTTCTCTCCTACAAAATGTCTTATTCTAAAAGGACCAAGCCAAAGAGAATCAAACTTACCATGGCTTCCTCGTGTCTCATGTCTTTTGTCCCAAAGTAGCACAATGTCTCCTACTTGGAAAAATATGGGTTTTTCTTTCTTTTCAAACAAATCCTTCACTTTCGACTAATGAGTTGTTATTCTGTAAACCACTTGTAATATGTCCTCATTAATATTTTAAAGGTACATGATCCTCTTGTCCAAGGAATTAGCAAAACTTGAATCTTTAATAGCCTTCATTAAGTGCAAGGCTGGTAATTCCACTATTAATGGTAACTAGGCTTCAACACCATACACCACTTGAAAAGGAGACATCCCAATTTCTCTTTTTGGTGTAATTATATCTTCCCAGAGAGCATCATAAATTTTCTTGTGCCAATTCTTCTGAGAATTGTTTACAAGCTTTCTAACTATGTTCACCAATTTCTCTTTTGTTGATTCTACCTATCTATTCCCTTGGGGGTAGTAATCTTAAGAATGAGCAAGGGAGATCCCATACCTATAGCATAATTCCATCATCTTAGAAAAAGAAAATTTGGAAGCATTTTCAGTCAAAATTTTGTTTGGGGTCCTAAACCTGATCAATATGTTCTCCTTAATGAAGTTACAAACTACCTCGGAAGTAGTGCTCTTGACTGGGATGGCTTCCACCCACTTGGTGAAGTAATCTAAGGTAGTCAACACATGGGTATGCCTAGCACTGGAAGATGGATTGAGTGCTCCAATCAAGTCTAAACCCCATTGTTGAAATGGCTCTTCCTTCAATATAGGCTTGAGAGGGAAAGCAGCCAACTTAGGTCTTCCAACAAATGTTTGGCAAGCTTCACATTTACCAACCCATTTTGATGCATCTCTGAACAGATTGGGCCACTAATAACCAGCACAAAGCATTTTATGAGTTGTTACAGAAGAGGAGAAATGACCTCCACAAGCCTAGTCGTGAAAAGTATAGAAAAAAATCTTTTGTTGCTCCTTGTCTACACACTTCAAAAACCTTCCATCTATGCCTCATTTGAAAAAATCATTCTCCCATAACACATATTTTATAGACCTCAGTTTGATGGCTCTCTTCTCTTTGGCACTCAAGTGAGATGGACATTCTCCATAGGTCAGAAAGTGAGCAATGTCATCATACCATTAATCTGTCAAGCTGAGGAAAAAAAATAGGGACATCAACTCTATCTTTGGAAAACTCCTTGGAATCTCCCTCAACAATGAATTCACACAGGCCCTTACCCCAAACCATCTTTGTTGGCCTAATGTCAAGATCATACTCTTGTACTCTTGCTACCTAATTACCTCTCTTGGTTCCAAATTATTGCTGAGTAAGAATGGATTTGATTATTGTTCAAGCACCAGCAACAAAAAATGAGAATTAAGGATGTAAAACCTGAATTGCTTAACAGCTTTGACAACTATAAAAGCATGTTTCTCCATCATGGTGTACTTTAGCTCATGATTTTTCAATACATAACTCATGAATGTAATTGGGACCTCGTGATCTTTAGCATTCTTCTGGGCTAACACAACAGCAAGGGTATTTTTAGTGGCATAATAATAAATAATGAAATCTTTCCTAAAGTCAGGGAATGCCAAGATTGGAGTCTTTACAATATCATGTTTAATGTCCTCAAATTATTTCTTCCCTTCAGAGGACCAACCAAAATTTTACTTCCTTTGCATCATGTGAGTAATGCTTATAGTAAGTTCTGTAAAATCAGGGATGAATCTCCTTATGAAATTGATCTTACCAAAGAAATAATGGACACCTTTCTTACTTGATGGAAGAGGAATTTATTGGATGGCCTGAACTCTCTCTAGATAAATCTTGATCCCTTCCTTTTAAACAATGTGTCCCAATAGATTTCCTTCTTTGACACAAAACATAGACTTCTTAGGGTTTAAAGAAGTCACATGCTCTCTACACTTATGCAATACTATTTCAAGGTGTTGGAAGTGATTTGTTGTTACTTTAAAAAACACTTTCAAGTCATCCAAATACACAACAATGAATTTCCTTATCAAAATACCAAAATCCAAGTCTATGGCCCTCTAGACAATAGCACCAGCATTGATGAGACCAAACGGAATCCTCTTGTATGTAAAGGTACCCCAAGGAGTAGTAAAGGTAGTCTTATGTTGATCTACAGTATTCACCTCTACTTGATTGTACCCTAAGAATCCATCTAACATAGATAGTATCTATGAGCCTATGACAACTTGCAATACTTGGTCGATCATGCGGAGATGGTAGTTGTCCTTCAAAGAACCCTGGTTTAGATTTATGAAGTCCACATAGATCTGGATCTCACCGTTCTTCTTCCTGACATGAACTATATTAGCAATCCACGTTGAATGGTGGATGGGGAAGATAATCTTAGCCTTCAAAATATTTTGTGTTTCTTGGAAAATTGTATAAGCTATCTTTGGGTTATATTACTTTTTCTTCTATTTGAAGGGTTTGATCCCATGCTTAAGAGGAATGAAATGTTGCATTTCTTTAGGATGAAAAGCCTTAAGATCATCATAAGAGTAAGCTAGAACATCAACATACCTCTTTAATATATTCACCACCTTCTTTTTCTCTTCCTAAGTGCAACATTTTCCAATGTTGACCATTTTGGGATCATTAAGACTCCCAATATTCACTTTCTTAGTCTCAACAAATTTTCGAGCTTCTTGAGAAACTTTAGACTTCATATACCTGTCATGTTTATCAAAAATATCCTCCAAAATCACCATCCCTTTAGGGATTTTTTTTCCTTTCAATTTGATGCATCCATCTTGATCCATATCTTCTTTGACACCCTCTTCAACAAATGACACACACTCTCTAGGAATATTGTCACTTCCTTTAAAGTACAACTAATCAAAGTTGTCTATGAGATCCAAGACAAAAAGAAAATGTTGGTCATCATTGAAAACTTTCTAATTATTTGCATTGTCAGACGCACTAGGTCTTTGGATCATCTCAATGGTGAATTTATCTTGAGGTAAATCAAGATGAGGAATCAGTAAGGACTCAAAAATAGCTAGAGATTCATCCCTAGTGTTCCTTTCCCTTGGCACAACTTCAATGGAAAAATCATCAAGGAATTCAATGAAATCCCATACTAGATTCCTATAGTACTTCAACCTTTTGTTCTTTACCTGATAAAGGTCTATAACTTGTTTTATAATTAGCTCTGCATATTTATGAGAAAGAAGGTTCTTCACTCCCATTAGCTTCACCACACTCAACCCAAGAATGAGGGCCTCATACTCAGCAGTATTGTTGGTATTTTCAAAATGGAACTTGAAGGAGAAGGGATGAACCTTACCCCCAAAATAAATGAGCACTACACCAGCTCCAGAACCAGCTGAAGAGTAGCTTACATCAAAATCCAAAGTCCACACAACGTTAGGATCAAGAAACACTCCCTTTGACATACTTGTCTCCTTGATCATGTAGTTCTCATGCCCAACGTATTAATATGGTATTTGTGCTTTAGTATCATCTATATTTTGCACAATATACTATGCTTGTTTCTCAGGCATAAGATTCTTCATCTTCCAATTGAAAAGGATCAAGGCATGTGACCAATCCATTTATATCTCACCTCCAACATCTTTGCAAAAGTTCCTACTTAGCAACATTCCATAGGAAGGAGGGATACTAGCAACCAAGATGGTAGCAAAGACCTTCTTCTTTGGTAAAGCAATAAAATCTAATTGTGCATCCTCGATTCTCCCAACCAAAGGCACTTCTCTAATTTCCATGGAATAGCAAGATCCATAAGTGCAGGTTAGGATTAGACCCAAAGCATGAGCCACTTTTACAGGCATTACATTATCAGATGCACCAGAATCAATGACACAATTGCTAGTCTTGTGGCTAGATATGAGGAGAGTCACATAAAAGGGCTTGATCCTATCATTGGGTGAAGTGACTATAACCACAAGGCTAGGTTGAGGTGGATATGATGCAGTGGGAAAAAGGCCTTTAGAAGAATGGGCTAGGGTATTAGATTTAGAATTTACAAAGTTAACCATTTTGGCAAAGGATTTAGGATGGGTTTGATAGAACTGTGCCTCAAAAATATGAATCTTGGTCTTTTTAAGATGGTCTATAATGTCAAAAGATCCAGATGTGGATGGGGAATCACTACAAAGATTAGGAGGATATTTTGATCTATCAGCTTTATCATTTGTTAGACAAGAATTCTCAAAAGTAGAAGTAAAGGGAGAAGCACTAGCAGAGCTTACCTTTTGGGTGGAAGTAGTAGGAATAAGATCTCATCTTCTTGCAATCACTGGGATGGTGATGGGGTACTCCTTTGATATTTTTGTAGGTTACACAAATTTTTCCTTTTTGTTGTGCTCCCAGTTCATAATAGCATATGACTCACTGTTCATCTCAACCACTACATCATCACAGTCATCTTCATCATACACACCTTTAGTGGTGAGGAAATGAACTTGAGAACAACCAAGCTCCTCCAGTTCTTCATCAGGTTCCTCTTCTTGTTCATCATAGAGCCCATTCGCTTCCTCATCATCAGGCTCAAAAACTTCACAAGTAGCATTGACATGCACCTTGAGGAGTGGACCTTCAATGGCCAACCTGGTTTGAGAAGAGGGAAAGAAATTCCTAGGCTGAAATTTCTTCCTTTAAACATCTTGATATGGAGCATGCTGAGACAATTGTTTCTTGATGGAAATGAGGTCATTACTCAGCTTTTGCACTAACTAATCTGCATTACCTCCAGGAGAAGAGGAATAAGAATATGCTTTGGATTTGAAAGGCTCCCTTTTCAGCTTTCCAGACATGATCAAGTCATCTTACACACTGATAGCCAATCTCTTATCAACATCAAAAGTTGTAAGACTTTCTCTCCTCAAGGCATAGCTTACTTCCAGAAATTGAGCATTCAAGAATAAATACTTCTGAATCTGATCAATAGGCCTAGTATTTTGTGGAATTTTTTTAATTAACTTGTTGAACTTGGCCACAAATTCTCTCATAGGCTCATGTGGCTCCTTCTTTATTTGATAAATCTAAGCTAGCAAAGCATGCACATCTTCAGCAGGTTTGAAATGTTGCTCAAATGCAATAATCATAGTATCCCAATCAGTGATGGTCCCAACAAGAAGATGGTAAAACCAATCTACAACATTGTCTTGCAAGGTCTCCATAGATAGCCTAACAAAGACATCCTCATTCTCAACTCCATGGACCCCACATGCAACAATGAAATATACAATGTTTTCATCAGTATGCACTTTTCCATCACCTCTAAATTTGGGAAAATTCTTCCTGTTACCCCTAGGAAACTCATGCAATGGTTGAGGAAGAGCCAGAGGCCTAACTCTTTGTCCCCAAGGTATAGGTACTTCCATCCTTAGAAATGTTAATTAAAGTGGAACTGAGACATCGAAAATAATTAGGGTATGGAGATTAGGGCTAACTTGTGCTTGAGGAATGCTACTACCATAAGCATTGTATTCAACAGGAGGTGTGCTTGTGGAATGAGCTCTTTTATTCTTATTGTTGAAGGAAGTTGAAAACCTTGTTGATCAAGGAGTTGAAATTGGGGATCTTTATTTCCAAGAACCCTTATACCACGAGTGTATCTTAGAGTTTCCAAATCAAAGAAATGATCAAATTAGTTGTTCTTTTTAGAAAGGAAATTTTTTCAACAAGTCCCCAGTAGAGTCACCAAAAACTATTTGGTTTTAGATTCACAGTTAGAATGAAACCACAGTCAGGGGACAAGAAAATCCCTCCTCTTTAATGGGAGAGCTTCCCTTTTTGAAAGCAAGGGAGAAATCTATGTACAAATACACAATATTTCATTCAATGGTGGTTTTCGGATATCTTGAAATGTGTTTAATGAAAATTTATCAATACACGAGGATAGAAGACTTGAAGAGAGGAGGGAGGTAGAAGAAGAAAATATTTTTATGTAAAATAAATGGTATAGAAAACCCTTATATGTATTGATAAAATGAGATATAGAGTAGAACCATTCATGTTTATAATGGGAACAATCCACAAACTCAAATTTCTTGAGATTATATAAACTAGGACACAAAGTTTCTAAGCATGCAAGGACTAAATGATTCATAGATCAGAGAAATAATGAAAAAGAAAAAAGAGGAAAAAAGGGAAAACCCTTGTATTGATTTCTTTAGATTCAAAATTACAGTTCCAGAATATCAAAATTCCCACCCTTTATAATGGATTTGAAATCCTATGAAATAGCTCGCAAGATATGGCTACAACTTCCTTGAGAAAACAAGAAATGGTTACAAATCATTCCAATCATTCACACCCTTTCAAATTCTTGATTCGCAAAGAAATTTTAATGGTGGAAAAAATTAGGCTTTCGAATATACAGTCATTACATTATTTCTCCGGTCAAATAAGGGCCATTCGATGTGATTTTATAACTTTATATTTGGGTCGTCCACGTGGGAGAGATTTAAACTGAAGCGGGCCTATGGATGCCTTTTGCATTTTTTGCCTTTGAAGTTGCGCTAGGCTGACACATGGAGAGTTGACCGATTCTTTTGTACTTAGCCAGTTCGGGCCTATTTCCTTCTTAACTTATGTTAACCCCTAGACACGTGGAGAGATGGAACACATTTGAGTTTCCACTTTAGAAAGACCTACAAAAATTACGTCGAACAGACTTGTGGCTTCTTTCGTCAATCCTAGAATTTTCAACGGCCAACTTTATCTCTCCATTGACTTTGACCACATGGCAAGGTGGCACTCAGTTGGTAACCAACCTTTTTGTTTCACTTCTGAAATCACACCTTTGAGGCACATGGAGGCTTCTGTCGACCCGCTCATACTTATTCAATTTAAATAACTAGTTTTGTCCCTTTTTGGACCTGGGACATGTGGATAACTGGCACAAGTTTGAGAACTTCCCTTGTCTTTGACTCTTGAAGTTGTGCCATTTGGATGCATGGAGGCTTCTGCTATTTCCTAAAACATGGTCATGCCACATCCAATTAGATATGTTCGCGTACTACCCATGGATACTGGGAAAAAAATTAACCAGGAAGATACACCTGTCATTCTCGAATGTGAGAAGAAATAAAAAGAAGGGGAAAAACTCCACCATTACGCCCAAATTTCAAACTATTCTCCATGGAATGAAAAACTACAAACAATACCAGGCTTGATGTGATTTAATACTCCAAGGTACAGACTTGAAATTTTTGAAACTTGACTTCAAAAGAGGGGAATTTGGAGAGAGAGACAACATGACTGCAGGCCTTTTTGTGCACCGAAAGGGAAATATCTAGCATTACTGAAACACACTCAAGATTAATTATGATTCCATCCTTTGAAACCACATGGCCTAAAATATTTCTATGTGCCACAAAAAAAATGCACTTCTTGGGGTTAAGAGATACCCCAAATTTTCTACATATTTCAAATACCTTTTCCAGGTGCACCATATGATCTGTGCTTTTCTTTGAGAAGATTATAATGTTATCAAGGTAAACTAAGATGAACTCGTTGATATAACATTTGAAGGAAATATCCATGGCATAATGAAACATTGCATCATCATTTGATAGACCAAAGGGCATCTTATGATATGCATGCGATCCCCACTTGGTTGTAAATGTTGTTTTGAATTGATCCTCTTCCTTAACCAAGATCTGATTGAAACTTGAATACCCATCTAACATTGAGAATCTTTGTGTGCCAGCCACAGTATGATAAATACGATCCATTGAGGGAAAAGGATAATGATCCTTTAGAGATGCCTTGTTCAATCTCTAAAATAAACACAAAGTCTAATTTCACCACTCTTCTTGTGCACTGGAACTAGATTCCCAACCCAAGTAGAGTACTTGATGGGAAAAATAATCTTCTCCTCAATGATTTTAAATAATTCCTTTCTCATGAGGGGCTCTATCTTTGGATTGACTGGTCACTGATTTTGTCTGACGGGCTTAAAACTAGGATCATAGTCAATGGAGTGTTGAGTAAGACTTGGATCAAATCCTTTGAGATCTTCATACTACCATAAGAAGATATCACTATATTTTTGGTAGAGGGAGATGAAGGCCTGTTTTTCATCATGTGTGCAAGCTTTACTAAGCAGAAATTATTTTCCATGCATAATAATGATTGGGGAGAATTCTTCTTACACGGTGCACATATACTTTTCTTCACCCTTGAACTCATCATCAGGGCTAAAAATTTTCTCTAACATGACCAGCACTTTAGGAATCTTATTGGACTTCAATTGAATCAATTGGTCACCATAGTTGTCATGCAAGTCAACTTGCATTCTTGATGAGAACTTTATTTTATTTTGAATGAACTTGATGATCTGCACATCAGTTTTAAATATTTGTCATCTAGTGTTGTTGTCTTGAATGGATGATCTAATCACCATCTTAATGTGCTAAGTGTTTCCATTGAAAAATTCCTCAGCATGAGATAACTACAAACCAAGTGTGGCTATTTGATGAGCTTACCTATTCATTTTGCATAGAACTGCCTACATATTTAGAGCATCAAAGCTCTCAAGGAGGTCCCAAACTCTATGTTTATAATATTTGAGGAGTTTATTCTTTTCTTGGAACCTGTTGGTGATGTGATGGATAAAAAAAAATTTATCTCCAAAGATATGCAGTGCCTTAATATTCTTATTTACAAAAATAAGTAGACCATGCACTAGTGCCTCATACTCTACCACATTGTTAGAACATCTAAACTGCAATATGTGAGTGAAGAATAATTTCTCATCCTTAGGGTAAATGAGAAATAATCTTTCTCCCATGTCATTTCTACTTCTGGATCCATCAAAGTATAACTTCCATAGACCAGGGTTCTCTTCCCTTTGCTTAAGTGTGTGCAGCACCATGGTTTCTTCTTCAAGAATGTAATAGGTACGAAGCCCAATTTCATAATATTCTAGTTCTTCAGTGTATGGGTCAAATTTATGGTGCCTCTCTTCCTACTCATCAATTACTAGATTAGGAATAGAATGTGGAAGAGGTTGCTCTTCAGGAATTGGAGCTTGTTATTCTTGGATCAAAGAGTTGGCTTGGAGAGGGGATGGGACATATGACTCTACATGCTAGGAAAATATTGGCTCAAGTTTATGGTAAACTGGGTACCATATCTTTTCTTGAGTAGCATATGAGACCAATCAAAAGACAAGTAACCACCCACTTTAGCAATAAAATATCTTAACAAATATAAGAAAAATAAAGGGGAGAGATCAATGATTGACACATCTCGAGTTATGATAAGACTTGGATATGCATGGAGGGTTAGTTCAATATCCTTGATAATTCCTAGGGTAGTGACTTTTGAACCATCAAGTTCCAGAACTCCTTTTTTTAGGGGGCTATACTTAAGACCTAAGACATCAGCAATTTCTTAGGTATGATAGAAGCACTAGCACCTGAGTCAATCATATAGCTATGGACAAGATGTTTGCTTCTGATCAAAGACATATAGAAGGGTGGGATTTTAACAATTTTACTTACTTTCTTCTCATCTTCTTGGTAGATGTTAATAAAAGTACACAGATTGTGCATAGTTGGATCAGTGCACGAAGGATGTGCCAGAGCTTCATACAAAAAGTCATGCTAGGATGGAATGATTAGGGCATCCCACATTATGACATTTATGATTATCATTTTCATCTAGTCCACAATGTTAAATGGAAAACCCATTGAATTTTTCATTTGAGGAATAGAAACATCCTTCCTTGATTGCTCAGGTAAAGAGGCAAGAACCTTATTTGGTGCAGAGGCTTGTCCTACCAAAGGAGGGGCACACACCACTTCCGAAGGTGTTTTAAATTAAGCCTTGGGTATTAAAACCTAAGCGATTTTACTACTGGATGTCTTAGCTACTTCATTTTTTAGGGTCTACTTGTGTTGTTGTAATTATGACCTACACACCAGACTCGATAATTCTCTTCTTATATCTTGTGTTTTCTGTAACTTCGGTGCAATTTTTTTTGTGTCTTCTAGAGCGTGGTGAATTTCATATAAGTCCTCATCACAAAAGAACATAAAATTTACCTCTGTAGGAGCTTTTGGCCTTTTCTTGGTTATCTTTTTCTGGTGCACTTGTTAAAGGCTCAAATCTAGAAGCGTTATGAATCATGTAGGCTTGTGTGCACACAATATTAGCACATTGATACTAGCCGTGAGGTATATTACAAGGAAATCACCATTTAAATTCCTATGCCACATTGGTCTAGACTGGAAAAAGTGTCTGACTTGTGTTGGGCGTTGGAAGAGGTTGAGCAAGAGGAATAAATTACAAAGGCAAGTGTGCATTAACATTTCATCTATCATCCTGCTAGTTTTTTATATAACTTTGATTCCCATAATAATTCCTCCAAGGTTTATTTATTTGGCTTTACACCTGGTTAGAACTGCTCCTATAGGCTTACACATGTTACTTCTCCAATGATATGACCTTATTGGAAAGTTTTATAATTAGGGCCTTCAATTCATTATCTTCCTTTTGTTGGGAAGGAGAGTAGGATATAGAAGCAATTTTTTTTGCACTCTACACTAGAACTGGAACAATAGAAGGTTGGGGTGTTGTAGATGTCTTTGGGAACCAAGGCATAGGGGGCCTAGGCACCAAATTACTAGTCTGAATAAGATTATTTTCTTCCCTTATTCCAATGTTGTATGTATAAGGTAAGGATCTACTTCCCATGGATTGAATCATGACTAAAATTTCACCATTCAAATCCCTTAGATAGTACAAGAAATCATGCTAGGCTATAGGCCTTACCAATTGAGTAATTTTGTCCCAAGTCTTCTGGAATTTGATGTTGAAAACATTCATTTACTCATTAGGTGCACACTTTGTTGTAGTCATCTACTCCACCAGTGATAAATGATCTGATTTATCCTAAAAGAAACTACAAAGAGTTGTTCCAAGTTCATCCCATGTAGCAATAGATGCAGATCTTAGGCCACGGTACCATTAGAGTGTTTTACCCTTGAAAGAGGATGCGATCAATTTGACAACAACATCATCATGTGTAATCAAATAGATAGAGCATACATTGGCCACGTCTTGAATGTGTTCAATAGGGGTGACTTGATTTTCTTCCATGAAGTATGGAATTCTTTTGAGTGTGGTCCTTGGCATATCATGTTGAGAATTAAGATTGAGTGGGATTCCACCAGTGAATTTGGAAAAGTTCCTTTGAGGAGGTAGTTGAAGCGCCATGATAGAATGCATTTGTCTATTTTGGGGAATAGATTGTGTGTGGCGCATTGGGGATAGAGATGCATGTATGAAAGATCTACTATGTGTGTTTCTTAGTAAAATATGGAGGTATCTAAAGGATCCTTCAGCTACAGCACTCTATCTGGTATGCACTCTTCTCATAAAAGGCACTCAGGATATCAAAATAGGAGGTCTCAAAATGTTGGGAGTCACTAGATGTGTGGAAAAAATCCTCCATAGTCTAGAAATACTAAGTTCACACACCAGAACCTAGCAATATGAAATTTCATCTTTCACTGTTGGTCCCACCAGGCATGCCAAAAACTGTTGGTCATCAAACTTACACCCGCATCTCAAATCTGGAGGGATCAATGGAACTATTTTAAGTTGTGGGACCTTGTACACTTGAGATGGATCTTTGAAGAAGTTTAGTTCCTCTATCTATTTCTACTACTACTGTTATTCCTAGTGCTAAAAGGAAAAACTAGAGTAACAATGCCAAGGGAGCAAGGATAGAAGAATAACATGAAAGGAAACTACACTAAAAAGGTGATAACACCAGAAAAAGAGGGATCACCACTATCTGTTCTAAGAAAAAATGAAGGGAAATACATGAAATAAGGTTAGGAATGTGTAGTACAACTAAACACATTTACCAGATCAGTTTCATGGAACAAAAGTAGAAAGGGGAATACAAGGGACGTAGAATGACACAATAAGAAGACAATGTAAAAGAAAGTTAAGAATAAAGACTATAAACATACTTAGGATAGAGAATAGTAACAAAACGATGCTTCCATTACTTCCAGACATACACAGAACTGTTACAATGGTGATATATGTTGATATCCACATACACAAGCTAGATCAAGAGGTATGCGACTTAGAATACATAAAATATGAAGTCCTTAGAAAAAATGCATAAGGATCCAAAAATGTCCAACCTAACAAATGAGCCCAGATCTTACATTTATAGATGAATTTATGGAAGAAGAAGAAGAGAAGAAGGATGGAAAAACCAAATTTGAAACACAACCACCAACAAGAAGAATTCAATGCCTATAAATCCACATGAAAATATGTCAAGTGTGTTTCCCCAAGTCTATTTGGAATGTTGGAGAAGGGAAGAGAGTGGATTAGATCAAATCGGGTGGTTGGAACAATCAAATATGCTCATTAATTCCCAAAAATATGTTTTCCCATTTCTCACCTTCTAGATCCACCAAGAATTTGAATTTAAATTTATAAGATTGTATCTTATGTCAACAGTTGTTGATTGATACTAGGCACGTGCTGATTGGCTGAAAGGACGGACAACGATGCAAATTTTCTTGTCATTTCTTCCATGTGTCACTCATTGATTTTTTTCAAGGATTCGGCACCCTATTGGCATGCTTGAATTCTTGCATGTGGCACACTCAAGTGTGTTAAATAATGATGTGGGATGGAAAGACACAGAGGAGGGCATAAGGTATGCACGTGGAAGAATGAGGAACATGAATAATGTAGAAGGAATGCATGTGTAGCACAAGAGGATAAAATGAAGCAAATGGATGAGAAGAGAACATATATTCAAGGCACAATTATTACAAGGTAATGTGTGGGGTGCGTGAGAGGGTCAAGGACTTAGCTGATTGAAGCAAGTGCAAGGAACACATGTAGGATGAACAAATCCTAGGAAGAAGGTGAATGCATAGAAGATGCATGCAAGAGAAGAGTGGAACAAAGAGGAAAAGGAAAATGGAAAGGAGGAAGGGGAATCATGTAAGGATGCGTGCGGAGACAGAGACCAATTGAATGCGCCATGGAGACCTGAGGTGCACACCACTATAATGAAGATATCTAAGCTGAAATATGTATGTAAGTTGTCCAAATAACTAAGAGAGTTATTTGGATAATAGTGTCCTCCTACAATTCCACCATGTTCTTCCTCCATGATTGCAGTGTGCTCATGATCTAACATGCACCGGCACAAGATCTCATCATGACCTAAATTGTATAAGTTTCCACCAATTAACATGTAGGGCAGGACGCATATGGCTAACTGCTTCCTTTCCAAAGTCTTCATTCCCTCCAGAGCCACACTCATTTTGAGAAACAATTCAATATCTTCCAATTTAGATTATAGTTGTGCATATTGCATTATATCCTCAATGCTCTATTCATCCTCTTCTGATTTTATATTTGAGAAATGGTCAGGCCCCAACTTACTCTTACCCAGTTTTACAAGAACCGTAAACTCAGACTCTTTAAATAATAAGACCCACCTACATATATGCCCTTGTAAAATGATCTTGTTTACCAAATACTTCAATACCATGTAGTCTGTAGAATATAAAGGGTGTTTCCAAAAAATAATACCTGATTTTTTGCAGTGCGTATATCATCGATAATGCCTCACGCTCGGTAGTAGTATAGTTTTTCTCTACTGGTGTTAACTTCCTTCTTGCAAAAAATGAGAGTGATCAACAGTCTTCTCACCAGGTTGTGCCAACACTACTCTAATTGTTATCCTTGAGGCATCTACATGTACATGGAATGGCTTATCCCAGGAAGGAAATTGTAATATGGGTACAATGATAAGCCTATTCTTCAATATATCAAATGTCATATGTTGCTCTTCTCCCCAATGAAATGTACTTCTGTGCTTCAGTAATCCCTCTAATGGCATGGTTATCTTGGCATATCCCTTAATAAATTTTTGTTAGTACCCCCGTATGCCCATGGAATCCACCCACCATGCTCTAGCTAGTAGGTTCTCCCAATCCCACAATAATGGTAACTTTGGAAGGATCCACTAGCAATCCTTCCTTACATATGATATGCCCAAATAAGGTTCCAAAAGGAGTAGCGAAAACACATTTATTAATATTGAGTGATATACTCAACTTTTGGCATCTCTCAAACATCAACCAAATATTTTTGCAATGATCTTTTAATAGTCCATAAATTTTCTAATCATCAAGGTACACTTGAAGAAACTTATGGATGGAGTATTGAAACACCTAAACCACAATGCACGAAAACACAACAGGTGTGTTCTTGAGTCCAAAAGGCATGACCGTATAGGAAAAAATTCCCCATTCAATGGCGAAAGTTGTTTTTTCTTAGTCCTCCTTTACAATTTTAACATGATGATATCCTAAGAATCCATCTGTGAAAGAATAGATCTCACGCCTGGCTACTCCTTCCAGGATCTCCTCAATGAAGAGGGGTGGAAAAGGTTCAATGACACATACCAAATTCAAATACCTCTGATCAAAATAAATCCTTATCCTGCCATCCTTCTTAATGTTAATGATAATCAGAATTATCCACTCTTATTTCTCAACAACCTCAATGATTCCTAATGCAATCATATTGTCAATCTCCTCCGTGAATTTGATGCATAGATTCAAATTCATTTGATAAGGTCTTTTCTGAATTAGGTGTGTACCTTCCTTTAACTTTATCTTCATTTCTTCCAAGGAGTGGTGAACACCTTTAAGCTCATGTTACCTACATGGAAAAAAATCCTAAAATTTGCGCAACAAATCAATGATCTTTGAAACCTCCTTTTCTATCCAGTAATCTCCAATAGTATCCTCCTTAGGTTTCACCTCCAAACTAATGTTAACCTTCTTGGTTTTTAATGGTTCATGGTAGGCACGTGCTTTCTCATCATTACTATCCATAACCTTGTTCCCACAGTATGGTTAACATCCAAGTTTTCCACCTCTTCACCATCTATCACGTACACCAATTTTCTTTTCTCTTTTTCCATGCATGTGCACTCAAGTTGTACCTCCTCTGATTCTTCCTCATCAAAAAGTGCTTCCAAGCCAAGTTCTCCTAATAACTCCAAAACTCTACCCTGTGTCATGGAACTACCTCCCATAGTTAGGAACTTAACAACATGTAGCACCTCATTCACTAATGGTTTAGTACTTCGATATTCAAAATCTTCAAGGAGATTAGTCATCAACTCCTACCAGTTTCCTGTTTGACTAAACAAGTCTAAATGACTGCACCACGTGCACGTGAAACCTTATAAGGTGGAGTAAATATTATACCCCATAAAGATGGAGACAATGCTTCAGTGCCTTTCATCCAGACCTTATCACATGCCTAGATGTGAAACGAGGTAGGTTCCTTCCCATGATAATCTTGTATAATAGTAGGTTCATTGCTGCAGAGAAATCTAACAGAGAATGTGATTCTCACCTCATGTCACCCTAGAAGGTTATCGAAATGGGTCATCCACGAATGTGTTGCAGTCCCAAGCAAGGTATAGCTAAGCATAATTATCATTTCAACCTCACATCTCCAATGGGTATCCATTTCTTGCAGGAAAACATCAAGATTGTCTCTCCTAATGTAAATTCAAAATTATTTTCCCCCCAGGTGCCTGACTGAGCGTGCCTTTGTTACTCTCGTCACATAGCCTCTTAACTACCTTTCAAATAACTCATATATCTGATGTTCCCAATATCACATGCCACACTAGTTTTATCACTTATAGATTGAGCATCTTCCCAATGAATAACAACTTCTTTTGGTGGTTACACAACCTCAGGGTACCTAATAGTGTTCACATAGATTATGTCTAGGTCTTCTTCTCCCAAGGGCTCAATATAGGGAAATGAATTCCCATCTGTCAAAGGAATGATAACACATTCCTCCTTGTTCTCAAAACTTATATACCCCTTATTGAAACGTAAGTCATCATTGTTCTTATACCACCAAGGGTGCCAAAGTAACGCTGGAAAATTTTCCTCCTCAACAAGTGCCAAGACTCCAAAGTCTCTAATGAATTTTTCCCCTTGGATAGTGATAGCAACATCCTTTAAAACACTAATGGGAATTCCTTTTATCTTATTCCATATATATAAAATTTGAATATGGTTGTAATGGGGGCCTTCCCATTTGATTCCATGCATCCAAGGTGAGAACATTAACTTTTGCACTCCTGTCAATTAGAATATCACTTAGGAGCCATCCATCAACAACTACATTCGAGGTAATCTCCTTATCATAGTCAAGGTTGTGAGGAGGTAGATTAGCATGTAGAACCTTCCTCTCATGCTCTCCTCCAGCACTTGGTACTTTATCTCTCAATCATTCTCCTAATAGAGGAATGATATTCTCTTACCACATTATCTTACACACTTCTCTAACATTGTCTATATATGACTAAGGGACCTCAACACTCTTATTCTGCTCCAACTTTTTGGATTGCTCTTTTAGACACTGAATTTCCCCTTGATGACTTCTTATTACATCCATGGTCTCTTGATAGAATTCCTTTTGATGCGTACGGTTCGGATACTTCTCATGTACCACTTCTTCTCTTGTAATCAGTGGCCTCTACTTTGGTATATCTCTGGCATGAGCAGCCTCATCTCATGTCTTCACCAGTATAGGTTCTAACTCTATCTTATGTGCCATTCTTGGCATCCACCTTTAATCAGCATGCTTTACACTCACCATCACAATTCCTTTATCCTTTCACTACTTTTGGCCCATGTGTTTAAGAAATTATAGGAATTCCTCATGCTTGTGTTTTTTTCCACACCAAGAGCACTGTAGAAGATTGTGGAATTCATACTTGTAGTGTTTTGTAGACCCACATTTGTAACAAGTTCCACATGGGAACTCACTTTTTCTACCTTTGTGGTTGCCAAAGCCACTAAATACTCCATAAAATCCTCTTCTGTGACTCCCTCTGTCTACGTTCCCTTCATAATGATGGTCGTCATCCTTGGAACTACTTGCAATACTAGTCTCGCACACACCAGTATCAATGGCATCATGTATTTGGTTAATAAATCTATAATCCTTGGTGTCATGAGTAATAGAGGTGAAAATTTTGCAATAGCAAGACACATTCTTATGAATCACACGTTGTAGTAGTAGACATTTACTTGAATCATGATCTTTGTGGAAAATCTCAAATTTTATTGTCATCGTACATACCAATCTCCAAGGAAAATTTTCCTTCATATGCCCTTCTATCTCACAATCCGTACACCATAAGCTGATATGAGTCTCCTGAGCCGAGTTCACAGATAATTTCTTCATTTGTTTTGTCATTACAAAAATTTGGGCTTCTAAGAATGGACTAGCTTCTGTATCAATGCATCCTACTACCTCTTTCGCAAAGTAGCCTCCAAGGCCTCACGCATATCTATGAAAGTCTTATGTGAAAGAACCCTCCTAAATTGTGTGATCTATCCTTTGATGAACCACTAAGAATGTTGCAAAGGGTCAATGTCATAAGATAAGTTGGATAGGAGAGTCTTGCAATGCACTTCATACTACCGCACACTCTCTACCATTCCTTTTTCAAACTCCTTCAACATGATGATGCTTTTCTTTTCAAACTTAGGTTTTTTTAAATCTACCAAAAATACATTACACGACGCAATGTAATCCACCACTTTACAGTGTGGGTCATACTTCCTATACTAGCTATGCGTGAGTCCTTGTAACGTGGTTACAAACTGACTTACTTTTGAATTCATGGAAGTGATTCCCTTTACACATCATAGTAACTTGTTCTTTTTTACATATTCCGTAGCATCCTCAATGCCCTTGTAATCAAGTAACTGGAACGACATCTCATAAAACACCTATTGATGGTGTTGTGGACCTTATCTGCTAGATCTAGGACCTTGATTCCCTCTAATGTTATCTCAACCACCAAACCCACTAGATCCACTAGTTTCAACTCCTCTAGATCCACCAGATCCTCCTCCTGTTATAGGTAAGGAACCTAACACAATTGTGCCCTATGAACCTAGTGTTGTGTTAAACTGCGTGCCAATAATTTTTGATACTGAACCACTCACAGATGTGTTTCCTGTGCCACTCCCAGATGTGATACTCAAAATTTGTAATCCCACACTTTTCCCAAATCTCGTGCCAGAGAAAATACCCCCAAACATAGGAAATTATTATGCAGGCATAGATTTACCAAATCAAAAATTATACCTCCTAGGTGTCACTCAACTATGAATACCAGTACCAAGTGGATTATCAAAACTTATCTCAGGAACTAGAAAATTAAGTGCAAGGGTCTAGTCTCCATATGGGTTAAGATGTGCGCCTAAGGCTCTTCTCCATTCTACATATGATGAGATCTCTCAAGAATCCGAGGGGGTTTCTCTTCCACACTTTCCAAGATGGGGTATCTTAGACTACTCAGATTCCATGTCGTCCGCTCGAAACCTCAAATCCTTCTCGCAATGTCTTCCTTCATAAATCCATCACTCCTGCAGCTTTGCAATGTCTTTCTAACTCCCTCTCCCGAACTTAATTATTCTTGATTCACCTCTCCTCTCTATCCATTTCTTTTGCAAGGTCCGTCATCCTTCTACCACGCCATCTTTCGTGCCCTGCTCCTGGCAGGAGTTTAGCCAGCTATGGGAAATGCTTCCAAACTAAAAGTAATGACCAAGATCTTGATAGATAGTGGAATAGCACATAATAATAATCCTATATGATCCCTTAAGAACTGAAACTTATTAATTTATGGGAAATAATACGTAGAAAATAGTGTAATCCAGGGTATAACTAGTCAACACCCTACTCCACCAGTGATCAACAACACATGTCCAGGTCAAATCGGCATCATGCAACTACTGATATTCCTCCTGGGTCAAAACATGAGGTCTATAAGTACCAACTTGTTCTTGATGCACATGTTGATAAACATTCATACAACTCTACTGGGAAATAGTAGAAGAATTTCTCATAGAGTTCGTGATATAAGTTTTCCTCCACCCATTTTTGTGCATAAAACTCATATCTAGTATTGAACCTTTGAGAAAAAACATCCTCCATGATTTTAAGCCAGGTCTCAATGTTGTCCAAGGTCAAGTGCTTTGTCATTACACATTTCTATCACAATAACTTCAAAAGAGGTCCCAACAATGGAACCAAGATGTAGTCATTATTTTACCCTCGATATTTTCTTTCTGACCCCAAGCACACCAGTCTATCACCCAGAATATGTTGGGATCTCACTTGAAGCATATGCAAGTGCCGAGCCCCTCCTTTATGTGAGCTTTTAAAGAGAGTTCTACTATTAATGGAGGATTATTTACAAAAATAGAATTACATGTATCTATTCAAAACAAGAAGAATATATAACTAACAGATCTACACATCAATGCATCACAAAAGCTAATTAAAAATTTTATGAATCACAAGAAACCAGATCTAAAACATGATAATCCAAATAACATAAGGGTTTACACCCATAAACAAGATGTACAAAATAGATCCATGTATATTGATTTAAAAAGAGTTTATAATAGTCATACTACATTCAAAAGGGTCATCTCATACCATATACATCAAATGAAAAAGATCCAACCCATGCAAACTAATCTGATTTGAGATCCTAACTATGCTTCCCCCATTATAACCCTTGTTAAATACCCCAGTACCCCTACTTATGCCTAATATTATCTCTTATAACCCTCTAGTATCAAGAACTCTAAGCCCTAGCATCATGAGCTCTAAACCCTTAGCATTTCCTAACATTTATGAAGCACCTTGTTACCTTCCTTCTATCAGCACTCATGTACCTTCTATCACCTTCACACTACCTTATTCCTTCTCCCCTTTTCCCTTCTCATGTCTCTTGCCCTTGTTCATGTCCCAAGCACTTCTTTAAATAGGATTATCGTATACTGTCATAAATTCTCTCCTGAGTAGATTTTGTGCTAACTGTCAATGTGATCCTCGATTGGTGAATTCTTATCCTCTTTGTGAAACCTTCCATTAACTGTAATGATTCCTCTAGGAATACTCCCTGTGTGTAATATCCTTTTCTTGTCCTCCAAGATTCTAGGTTGGCACCTTATCCACTTATCATGCCTAGTCAGGTCCTTGAATTTTTTCTCAAGTGACTCCATGATGCCAAATATGGATAATTCATTTAAAACCTTGTTCTTCCTCATGCGTACACCTTGGTTTAACTTAAACCCTTCTTAAACCCTTTTTCCTGTGTGCTTTTCCTTAAGTCAAACACTAACACACTAACTCAGGTTGAGAGAGGGTTAATACTATTCAAATGGGTATGAGAGCCAAATATTAGATTATATAGCAGATTGTACTCATTATTCCATGGAGTCAAACATCATCTCAAATCCCTAAACTAAATCACTATAATCTCTCAACAACTTCTATTCTAGTGGTGAGATAAACTCACATACAAAAATATAATTATATATTATTATCAATGAGTTGTATTATCATGACAACTCTATTACTAATAATATTACAAATCTATGAGTTGTAAATACAACTCATCACACACACATTGTAAACAATATAATCCATAATAAACTAATGTGAGAACTTAAAAAAACTATATATATGTAACATTCCCCCCTTAGTGTGAACATGGTGGAAAAAAATTCACACACTTATCTGCAGTATGCTCACCCATGTGGCATGACCAACTTGGCTCATGACCTTGATAAAAATAAAGGATCTCTCCTTCCATGTTTTTAAACAGGTTTACCACAAACCTTGACATGCCAGGAACCATCAATTGTCCGCCTCATGTGGTTTTCTAGAAATCCCATAAAAATTTTCAAGATCCACGAACTGACTTACATTAGTGCTTCTGATCTTCTAAAATGATTTGGCATCAAGAGAAAATGAAAGAAATAACACTCAACACATGAGCTCACTTATTACAATATTTGAACATGTAGGATCCATCTATTATTATTTGCAAAAAGTAAACACACAACTGCAATAAAATGCCACAAGACCATTATGTGGCCCCGTTGCTTGTGGCTGGCGAGAGGTTGTTGATTAACCTCCTTCCTTTTTTTCCTCCTTCCTCCATCAAATATGTTGCTTAGAAAATATTTCTTTGAGGCTCAATCGAATATTAGTTACAAATTGGATGTCAGTTACCCTGAAAATGCATCTGTAAGGAATTTTTTTATTTTATTTTACGGACTTTTACAATGACACTTTTACGAACAAAAGACTTGATAATAAGAAACTTTTGACAAAAAAATAATAGTCCACAAAATGAAATCAACTTAAAAAATACAAGTTATCAATAAATATTACTTAACAGACTCTTTAAAATTAATTTTAACTAAAAGTAGTACTAGAAAATTTAATATCAATTTTTAATATAGCAAAATACTATGATTAAAAATTTTGACTGAATGGATTTTATTAGACACATAAGATAAAATACAAATGACCAAAATAAACTTATACACTAAACCACATAATAAATAAAACACGTCCCTTTATTTATTTTTTCTATATATTTTAAAAAAAATCAGTCTTAACATTAAAAAACACTTATTACCTATTATAAAAACTTAACAAGACCCATCTAAGATTATTAATAAATAATGAAACCAAAAAACAAGTAAAAACAATAATTCACTAAAAAAAATTAACTAAAGAGGTTTTCTAATGGAATGTTTATAGTGGAGTAATAAATAAATCTTAAATTACATGTGGATTTAAGCATGTATCCTAGTGGCCAACATCAATGCACAATTCAGGATTCTATGGAGATAAACGAAGATGGATGGAAGACTTGTATGGGTGATTAATACAACAGAATGGTTGGATAATGAGCTAGTTATATAAATGGATTGATCAATGTAGCCGTATTAAGGGAAAAAGGTTTGATTACTATGTGATATGTCGGATCTGCAACAGATTTTTTCTCTAAAAGACATAAATTATGATTCATTTGATCATATCATCATTGGAAGAGACATGAATGTGTTGATGCTTTGTTGGATCTGTAGACCAAGTTGATGCAGAATGAAATACTGAAGTTGATGAAAAATGATGACAAACGACTGCATACGTATTTTCCACCGTGAACTAATCTATCTCTTAGTACATGCAATCATGAATTCTCTTAGAATCTCATTCGGCTGACCATGCTTTGATACCAAATATTATTTTGGTTTAGATTGTATGCAAAATGAATGCACATATTTAATCAAATAACACCAATAAAATATAGTATGATATTTCTATCATTCCATTCAGGATAATATATTAATCAATAGAGATAACATTATATAGTAGTTTGTACTCGTTATTCCATGGAGTCAAACATCATCTCAAATCCCTAAACTAACTTACTAGAATCTATCAAAAACTCCTATTCTAGTGGTGAGATAAACTAATGTACACAAATACAATCATATATTATTATCAATGGGTTGTATTATCATGACAACTCTATTAATAATAATATTACAAAGCTATGAGTTGTAAATACAACTAATCACACACATTATAAACAATATAATCAATAATAAAATAATGTGATAACTAACAACAAATATATATCTGTAACACTCCCATGTGTGCCAAGGGGGTGTTGGAACACAAGGATGGGGCCATTTTAACCTATGAGTACATAACACTCACCTAACCACCCAAGATGCACTTTCAGTGACACAAACCCCAAAACATAACCTCCTCACCTTGGGGTGGCACTTTTTTGAACCCTATAAACCTTTTGCACAAATTTTAAAGGTGTAAAATTACATCTAAGGTGCGAAAGTGTGACTTGGATACTTATAGTAAGCTTGCCTTCACTAACAACTGCCAAAAATAGACCCCGAAGAGTGAGTTTCTTGGGAAAAAATTATATGATTTTAATTGGAAAATACTTGCTGAGATCATTCTCAAAGGTTTTAGGATCCAGTTATGTCTTAAATTCAAAATTTACTCCCCTTTTTTATTTTGGTCAAGCCTCTACTCCGGAAGGTCTAACTTCCCACCGAAGAGAAAGTTGCATTTTTGTCTAAATTATCACACGAGGGATGTAGAGGGTTGAATTATATTCACTTTTACTTTTGAATCAGGTCCAAAATACCTTTGGAACTCCTAGAATGTTCATTGTAATCTCCACCAGGATTAGGGATCTCCATTTTCACTCTCAGCCTGATATCCCAGAATCCGAACGATAAAATCTCCTGAATTTTTTTTCAATGTGAAGTATGCATTCTTATATTTTATATGAGTAATTGGTAATTTCAAAATATTTCTCAAGGATCTTGAACCATTCAGAACAATCTCACTAACCATTTGACTTCTTTCATTTCCCTGCATCGTGCTACAAGTAGCTCGATGTTCCATAGTATGTTCCTAAACATGTTTCTCCTTGCAAAAATTCCCTAAATTACCTCCAATGATATCATAGCTCTGTCACACACTTCTTGGAGGAATTGTCTCTTCTTATTTCATCACTGGGGGGGGTGTTCATTAGGTGTAAAATTCTTGGAAAATAGGCCTTTTTTGGCCTCCAGGAGTAGTTTTTTTAAGTAGGTCACAATGAAGCCATGAACTACTTCCTATTAACCTTCAAATCTTACCTTGAAATAAAGGTGTTAAATTCAATTTTTTTTAAAATATTCTCAAATATTTCACCTTAAATTATTTTTAAAATGTGTTCGAAGTTCTTTGAATTCTAAAAGTCTAAAATTTTAGGCTTCGGATTTCAGAGGTTTCCCATTTTGGGGATTTAAGGGCTAAAATCAAAATTTTTACTGCGGAGTTCCAAACCCTGAAAGCCAAAAATCCCAAAAATCTGAATTTTTAGTATTTCATACTTTCATAATTTAGAGGTCTCTTTTGATAATTTGTGATTTTTTTCAACTTAGAGTTCTGAAGTCCAAAACTTTAAAAATTCCAAAATTTTGAAACTTAGGAATTTTAGATTTCAGAAGTCTTTGTTGTCGTTGTGAAAAATTTTAATCTCAGATTTCTGAAGTCTAAAACTCTGAAGTTCCAAAATTTTGAAACTTCAAACTTTCAGGTTTCAGAAGTCTCCTATCTATTTTTCTATATTTTCTCTTTCAAAGTTCCGAAGTCCAAAATTAAAAAATTCTTCAATTTCAGAATTTCAGACTTTTGAGTTTCATATTCTTCCATTACCTTTTCAAAATATTCATCTCTCGAGTTCCAAATTCATAAACTTCAAAGTTCCAAAATTTCAAAACTTCATACTTTCAGGTTTTCAGACTTCAGGGTTCTATGAGCATTAAATTCTCACCAACCTTCACACATATCAGATTCCAAGCATTAAGTTTTGGTTTTTATATATAAACTCAATTTTTTACCTATCACTTTCACCTAATGTTTTACTCTGACAATCTAATTTTTACTGCATTCTTTGTACTTTCGAGGTGTCATTTTTGAGGTAATTATGTTTGGGTTACTTCTTCTTGGTTTATGATCTTTTCCATTTTCCTTTCTTCCTTGTTTATTTTCTTTTGTTCTTCCTTTTTATGTTTTGAAGATGCAACCCTTGTTGTCCACCATGTTTTCCTTGAAAATGTTTCTTGATCTCTACAGGTGCAAAATCCAACATGTGCAAGCATCTAGTTTAGATTGCATTATAGTTTTTCAAGATCTTCCCAAGTTTTTCACTTGTTTTTTGTGCCTTTGGTGAAGTTTGCAGTTTGTAAAGTTAGTTTAAGAGGTTTTTGTTTTCAGATTTCAGAATTTTTCCCTTTCATAACTCTACCTTTTCAGTGTTCGTAATTATTCCTTTCCGAAGTTCGGGGTTTCTTTTTTTAGAGGTTTCATTTTTTGGGATTTTGGAGATTTTTTTTTCGAACTTTCGGAAGTTCCAGCTTCAGAGGTTCAAAGGATTTTAATTTTTGAAGTTTTGGACATCTGTTGTTTTGGATTTTTGGAGGTTTCAAACTTTTATATTTTGGCATTTTGGGAATTTTACATTATTTGTTGCAAATTTTCAAAGGCCTTTTTAGATTCCAAATCCCAAACTTTATGTCAACTTATTCGTCAAAAGGAAAAGAGAAAATGAAATATACATTCTTAGGGTTTTATCCTCATTCGTGCCTCTATTCAGAATTAGGGAATATTAGAGATACTGACCTAGGGCAAGTGGATTTTCCATATTTTTGGGTAAGTTGAGAGCTCCTAACAATAATTCCTGGATGTAGACCATATATGATAGTGGTCTTTCTCTCACCATTGGTTTTCCAGCATCTATGCACTTCCCCAAATTTGTCTTGGCTGCAGCAGCCCATTTCAATGATGATTCCAGATCAATGAAATATGTTGACAATAAGGTATTAATTTGGTTGGATTCTTATTTATTTCAAGACTTGTTCAACCTCCTGGATGTTGAAGACTATGCTACAATCTAACCTAAAGATGTAATTGAACATTGGGAAAAAGACACCGATTTTTGTAAAAAGGTCATGATGAAGAGCTACTTGGCGAAGAGTTTCCTAAGAAAGTGTACCGATCATATTTCATCTCGTAAGTAAATGATATTTTCATTTTGTTAAGTAGAGTTTCAGGAATGGATGTTCCTGTACATTTCCACTATTAAGAAAAATAGAGAATTTATACGATGGGAAGAGCATATCAGTATCTCTATTTGTTTTTAATTGAGTAAAGTCTTGTCTTCCAAGAACTTTTACATGACTTCTTTCTTGTTATATGATGTAACTATCATGGGAGAATTTAATGGGTTGAATACCAAAGGTGTTAGAAGTGTTTCCCAAAAAATTTATTTCTATCCTAAAATTGCAATGGACAAGTGAATTAGACATTTTTTCATGGTCGATGATTCCTTCTTTGGTGTTACCCATTATTGATTCAATAAGGATTTGTACAATCAAAAGATTTCTAAGGAGGATTTCGAAGAAGTATGAGAATGGGGATCCATTTATCTGTAGTTTCCTACATTTACATACATCTGGATTCCTAGTTTTGTAGGTGCTGCCAGTAATTTTCCAAGATGCCCTACTGAAAAATGGGTTTTGCTAGTGTTGGTTTGGAAATTATTGGATTATCACAAAATCCAAAAACAAACGACATAAGGCGGGAATCTAGTTTCACATTTCAATCGGTTGATATACTTGTGATAGCATCTATAAAGCAAAGAATTTGGATGCTGAAATGACTAAACTAACTTTGCAAACATTTCATCCTTGAACCAATTTTTATTACTAGGGAAAGTTCACTGAAATGGTTATATCTAGTTCTCATGTGCCCTAGCTAGAGGATATATGGATTCACTGTCGGGATGAGTTCATTATCCATCAACGAGATTATGAAATTTTGACTTTGGATAAGGTGAGATAATTTGGTATTGCAGAGATCCTAAAGGATATGGAGGATGAAGAAGAAGTATTGGATCTAATATAAAAGGATAATAATGTTTCCAATCAATCATTACCATGTATTGATTGGTATGTAGAGGAAAGTTGTAATACTAAAGAGAGGGTGGGGCCCATTTTGCAAATAACATAGTAATTAGTTGGCTACCTTGGGAATTTCACCCAAAGGGTCAGAACTAGTCTATAAGAATAGAATCCCAACCAACAACGAGTATTCTTACACCCACAAGAGGGAAAAGGTCTATCCAAAAAATCCCATATAGTTCCTAAGAATATTTCATTTGTGGTTGGGAATTCTTCTCTTCCTAAGGCCTCTGCTTCTAAGGTTATGTCCTTTATAATACCAATAATAGAAGTTGTCAAGTTTTTTGATTCTCTTGTTGTGTCCCAAAATCTTCCACCTCCTCCTTCTTTGTCATTATCACTTCCTCTATCATTACCTTCCACCCCTACACTCATTTCTTCTTTTCCATCCCCATCCATGGCCCAGGTATTTTCATCTCTTTCATGTTCTCTCAGTGGGAGAGATGACTGGTTCTCTATTTTCCACTTCACTTCCTCCCAAGCTATCATTTTCTTCCATCTCAACTTCTATCCTTGTCATATCTACACCTTATGGCTATTCTCACAATCCACCCCATCCATCATTACCACCTCCAATTCATTTCCAACTAAATGTTACAAGTGCTATGGTGTTGTCTTGTGTTCTAGAGTATTGAATCGGTTGTTCAACTTCCGTCAGCATCTGCTATACCAGAGTGGCTTTCAATTGCCAGACTCCAAAACAAAAGAAAAAAGTGCCTTTGGTAGATGTAATAGATCTAAGTGTGTTGGAACCTACTCTAAGGAGACAGGACCCAAATGGCCAAAGATCATCTTTATCATATCTGTAAATCAATCAAGAGAGAGATTCATAGAAATTGTTACTCATTTTGAGGGAAAAACCAATTAGAAACTATCACCGCAGCTGACTACCAAATTTCTAGATTTTCACTAGGAAAATCAACACATGAGGGGGCCAAACAAGATGTGTAAATGGATCTCGATTTTTTTTTGGAAAAGTATGATAAAGACAAAGCTTCTAAGGATGAAATAAAAGAAAAAGTAGAGCAAATCACTGCCTTGTTGAGAAAAATAACATAACCTACCTCATCCACTTGGTATTTCAACTACTAATGCTCTGACAATTTCTTCCAATCTGGATGATATTTCATATCATGAGATTGAGAAGATAGGTCAGAAGGGAGGATCAATAAATGGATGGATAGAACTAGATACTCCAAGAAGCCAATCCTTTGATTAAAGAGGCTACTGAAATATATAACGATTTACAGGCTGAAAGAGCCTCTATTCATAGAATTGATGAAGCCTTCTCTCAAGATAATAATAACTTGAATTTGAATTTGACTACATTGAGTGAGATCAGATAAGAGGATCCAGATCTACTTCTTCAGGAAGAAGTAATCGATGATATTTATAAGTTTTTTGAATTTCAAAAGGCTGTGGAATTTAGGTCCCAGGTATTACAGGATTTGATAAATAAATTGGACGAAAAGTGTGTGGAAATAATGGATGCTCTAAATGACATCTCATTAGAGTTTGATAATATCAATTACAAGTTCTTCAATGAGAACATTGATGCCCTTTCCGAAAGATCAAATTAAGTCAAATTTCAAGGATTTGGTGAAGAAGGGACAATGAGATGGCTAGGAATTTCAACAGTGACTCCATTGACATGCTGGTTTCATGCCAAAATTTCACAGGTCGACTGAAGAAAGTGGTAGGTAAACTTAAAATAATTCCGGTAAAGGTAGGAAGAGAGATATCGAGATAGCAGATGTGGTGAACCATTACGTGTGTGGGCCAAAGGAAGGAGAAGTATAAGGAGTTATCAAGCATTTTCATCGAATATAAGCATCAAATGGTTACTTGGGAAAAAGAACAAGAGAAGATGAGAAGAAGGAGAAGGGGTTGCATGGCCAAGCTGAAGCTAGGTGGCCATGGGAGGAGAGTTCCAAGCTCTGGATAAGTCCAAGTTACAGGGTTGATCGAGTTCAAACCCTTGCAACCATTTTTCTATTTTTATGAGAGCTTATTCCTGTAGAGCTTAATGATTTTATATTTTTAGTAATTTGTTGGTTAAGGTCCAGCTGTAATGGCTTAACCTAAGAACTTATAAATAGTTAAGTGCATAAAGTTTTTAGAGATAGATAGATCATTTTAAAAGTTACTCTTCAAGCTTAGAAGAGTGCTTTGAATACTTTGAAGCCTTTTAATTACATTCATAGAACAATATTTTTACTGTGGAGAATATGATTTATTGTGTTAATAGTCGATCAATGTATGCTTTGTGGATGCACAATTCCTTAGTGTAAGTGATTAGCTCACCTTTATTTCAGAATATCTTATTTCATTTTATGGGAAAGTGATGTGATTATCTCGAATATCAATCGTGAAAATATTATGTTCCTTCTGTTATAAAGTTTCATTATCATTAGATGTAATAAGTGAAAGGTATATTTGACATGTACATGCCTTATGTTGATTATGGTTGTTGATTGTGTATTCAATCATGATTTGATCCATCTGTTAGGTATACTTGGGTTTTTACAAGGGAATGTATACTATTTTATCTGTGGTTTATTATTCACCCTATCCAAATAGAATAATTTGAGCTAGATTGTGGTAGTTATTTTATCCTTCCTGAGTTAATCATGTTCCAGATGTGAATATCATATGATTATCTAGTTATACTTTTGGTGTATCACAATGCATTTTCCTCATTTGTTATTTCTAACCCTGAACCTCACGTAAAGTGGGTAGATTAGAATAATTTAAAGTGTTTTATCCTTACACATCGATCTTACATCAGGTACCCCAAGTTATAGAGGAATTAGGCCTTCTCTGGAGGTTCATCCCAAGGCAACAAGGTCCCACACCTTGGGGATGATCCAACATTGCATGGGATATTTTAGCAATTCAATGGGTGCAGGATCTGCATGAAAACACTTCCCACCACCTTACCTACACATGAAACACACTTTAAAAATATATTTAGCATATCCCTATTTGTCATTATGGGGTTTACATAGTCACCAATTGGTCGGAGGGTAGGTTTACATTACTCGATTTATGGATTTTTTAGTGTAGGCTTAGTTGTCATGGAAAAATTATCAATTTTTCATGCTATACATTTAGCATGACAACAACAAAAAATAAGATGTGTCTATTAGTTTAGAGATAAATAAGGGAAAGGAATATTTTAACAACATGAAGGAATGATACATTGGGGTCATGAATAGGGCCAAGAAATTGATGCATCATAATAAAGGGGTTGATACTGACACCAAAATAAGAGGGAATCAGAAGAGAAAATCCACTCAACTATACATCAAGGACCTTGGGAAGAGTTCTTATGTGGAAAATTAGTGAGGCCATTGGTTTTGATCATTTTATCCTCGATATAAATTATTCACTTACCATGGCTCTTTGGATGATGACAAGGACCTCCAGATGTAAATCTATATTATAGAAAAGGCTAGGCATATCATTATGAACATCAATAAAGGTTTGGTGTTTGAAGTGAAGAATAAAAATGGGGATTTGTCTCTTCTAAAATTATAGGTTATGAAGTTAAAGGCTTCAAATTTCATTTTGGAGCAGAGGCTAAAAATCTTGGAGAAGAAGCAGACCATGTCTATTGGTTTAGAGGTAAATTAGGGAGAGGAAGCTCTGAACAATAAAAAGTAAGGAGATGGTGAGGCCATGAACAGGGTTAATACACTAATGCACCATAACAATGGGTTAATACTACACTAGAGTATGAGGGAATCAAAATAGAAAAGCCTCTCAACTGGATGTCAAGGATATAAGGAAGAGAAATGATTTGGAAAATCAGTGAACCCACTAGTTTTGATCATTTATTCCAGGATTTTAATTATTTTCTAAGCTTTTGGGAATTTTTTGATACCTGCTAGATTTTTATAGTCTATTTTTTAAATGTTTGGTTATTTTCAGTCAAGATATTTTTATTATTTTATTTAGTGTTTTTTTGTAACTAGGTGTCTATTGTTATATATTTTTCTGGTTTGAACATGGTTTTTTGGATCCTTTCAAAATCCATATTTTTTACATATATATATGTAATTATATGACTACATAAAAATATGAAGAGGTTTATTAAAATCATATATATATATATATATATATATATATATATATATATATTGGATTTTAATAAACCTCTTCATATTTTTATGTAGTCATATAATTACATTTAGTATACCCATATTCTTGATAAAAATGAATATTCTTTTTACTATTTATATTTTCACTTGTCCACACCTAACTTGAGGATAAATTTTAATTATTTCATTTTTTATTTACCAACATACCTTTATGGGAATTAGTCATGTAACAGTAAGGATGTTATCTATATAGACTAAATAAGTGATATTCCCTTAGTATTGGTATGACCCCAATATGGTACATATCCCCCATAATAGAGGGTTGTAAGAAGTTGTAAAGTGTGAATAATATGGTTTAATTAGGTTTAGTATGTAAGATGTACTTGGTATATTTATGTCCCCAATGTGGTGGGTTTCAGAAAGGGTGAAGAATGTCGATAGATTGAAGGCATTTTCAACTATCTTATTTATATTGTGAGGATAAAGTATACAAGGATGTATCATATGTAAGGTGTTAAACTTGAATAACCACAATGTCTAATTCTATGTAATTAATGATAAATTCATATGCAAGTCCTAATTTTGTATTTTTATCGTATTATATTTTTTTCCATAATATAATGATATGAAGAAATTGCCCACTTGAATTTGTATTAAGGGTCCTATGTCATAATTTTTAAAATAAAAGATATGAGGTGGGTTCTAAGGTCGTAATTGTTACCTCAAAAATCACATTGAACCATTAAAATGGGTTGCAACATTGAGTTTTTTCCTAGTCATGGATTGGGATTTTAAGATTCCAATGATCATTAATTGTGCTAAGATAAATTTCATTGATGACAAGGTAGTAGAATGATATGTACATGTAAGAAGTTATGTATATGTGATTGCACTTTATAAAAAGAGAATACTAGTGTTTATGTCGCTCAAGAGGAGGTCTTGTATCCATGAGTGTACTAAATACATCATGTATGGGATAATTAGGATGTGCATTTTCATTAGAATTAGAGAAAAAATCTTGTGAGGTATAGTAACTAGAATCGTCAACACTCGTAATAGCAGTGTCATAAAGTTGTGAGGTGTGACTAATGTGAACAACTGATGCTCCTTACAATAGGAAAGTGTAGTGTATTCATGTCAAAATCGGGTCACACTCACATGATTCATTTATGTCTATTTCATATTATGCATAAATAGGTAACATAGTCTATTGAAAAGAAGGGTACATAGGAAGAATTGGAGTAGGTATGAGTGATGTCAAGATAGATGGAGGCATCACACTAGGATTTGTAAGTTCTCGTGGGATTCTTTGGGAATAAATGATGAGGTAACATTAATGTAAAATGCATGGTTGTATAGGATCTATAAGGCATTGCAAATATTGTGTATCCCATGTATGTCTAGTGAGCTTGGTTTTCACAATGTCATGAATTTTGAGACTATCATATGATTTTGAGTTTTATATGCAAATATCTATCAAACCATGGGTTTACATGTAAATGAGGGATGTATCCTACTTAGATATGTAATATGAAGAGAAGCATTTATGTCAGTGATATTATTACAAAATGGATTTATGATTCCCATGTAAATTTTTTATATCACTTTGTATGATGTTTAGGGGTCAATTGAACTAATATATATATATATATATATATATATATATATATATATATATATATATATATGCATACGAGACAATATCAAGTGGTATGGGGTTACATTCAGAAAGAGGTAAATCACCATATGATGTATAACCATTAAGAGTAGGATCTTCTTTTAAAGAGTGGAAGAGGTGTGTGTAGATATAATCATGTAATGAATGGGTCTCTATATAGTCAATAATAGTCACCCATTTAGGAAGCAAGGTGTCACTCGCAACATGTTGGAGGGAGTCTTGTCATCCTTACTAGGATTGTCATCAATTAACGAGGAAATTGTGTTAAGAGACTCATAGAGTTGTAAATGTGTATCCTTAGTGTGTGGTTTATCTGAAGGTAATGGTGTTGTTATAAATGAGATCCTTAATCTTACAATGTAATGAGAATCACTTGGTTGAATTTCTTATACATTGGTTATAGTGAAAAAACAAGAAAGCATTGAAATTAGGAATTTTTGGTTGGGTCATGTCAATAACTATGGGAGAAGGTAAAGTAATAATTTTTTATATTTTAATTAGAGGTACCCAACATCATGGTGCTGAGATTATGCTATTTATCAACAAGGTGGATGTTCTTCAGGAGATGGTAGTGGCAAAGAAAGGGAAGAAAAGAATTTTAGATGTCAATAGCTCTAATAATGATGATGATGGTTCTTGGAAAGATGTGTTTGTAGGACCAAGTTTGAGGACTCGTGTGAAAAGAACTTGAGGGGATTTTTGTAGCTTTGTTACTGACCCATTATTCTATGTTTTATATGTATATGTTGGTTTTTTGTCTAGTTTGGTTGGGTTCTGTTTGTTCTATGTTTCAGCTCTTGTTAAGTCAATGTCTCCTTGACTCGAGTTGGGTTTTCATTTTTTCTGGGTTTTTTTATAGCTTTTTTTGTTGGTAATGAGCTTTCACTGTAATATCTTCATGTATATGGCCCTTAGAGCCTTTCCCAAAAAATTTATCTATAAAAAAAATAAGCATTTTTTTTTCTCGAGAAGCTTACTAAGTATTAAAATAGGAGGCTCTATAAATAATTCCATTATCATTGTGAAGATTATGGAGAAGGATTTGAGGGCCTAATAGCTAAGGAGGTTGTTTCCACATAAATATGGGTGAGGTTGAGGTATCCTCAATATTTATGGCATGATTTTGGTCCATGATGTAAAGGGCAAAATTACATAATATATTGAGAGTTTCGATAGCAATAAATCTCAATTGTTTACTTTACCAGTGGGATTTAAGCTCGAAATAAGGAATATTTTTCATGGAAATTAAACAAATGATATTTTTCATTAAGACCCAAAGAAGATATAAGGTAGAAAAAAATCAAATTTAGTCTATTTGAAACCCTAGGGGTGAGGAACAAATCCATAGGTTGGAAAGATTGATAAATAGAGTGGGTTCACTAAACTCTGGTATCAAAACTAGGTTTCATAATTAAGATATTACTAATATGTGTAAATACAATTCTAGATCAACATATATAGAAATTATTGTCCTAAAAATATGTAAGGATTATATTTTCATTTATGCATTATTTCTAAAAACTAGATTATAGAAATTGGAATTAACATTTAGCTTTCTACCAAATACTAGGGTGTGAGAGTTATCTGAAACTTGCTAAGGATGTTGTGTAGAGTGTCTTCATGATATATGTAATATATATCATCCTAGAAATGAGTGAATAACAAGTTCTCCCCACATGGTATAGCTTCTCCTAGAGAGTGTGTCCTATGACTTTTAAATTCACCAGATGTTAGTGTGACCTACAACCTAATCATGGCATTTGTCACAATTGCATCTCTGGACCTAGGATATATATTTGGACTTGTGTCATCACTCTTATATACCAAAACATATATTTTTCTTGTGTTAAAACCCTAACTCTCCTCTTGTGACCTAAAAGGGGGTTTTCCTCAATTGATTTAAACTCCCTAAATACCCACATGGTGACTACGCATTTCCTACATGTAATAATTTGAAGAGGCCCTAGACCCATGTATTTTTCCCTACTAGTAGGTGTGTGAGAACATGTGAAAAGGATGTAAAGGATATGTCCTTAATTAGGCCTCAAAAATTGGTATTAATTATTTACTTCACACTTAGTTCATGATCATGATCTAAGGAAAAAAATGATGTATTTAAACTTGCATAACTTGTAATATTATCCAAGAGAGATACTTTAATGATTATGTTGAAATACCTTATTAAAGTGTTTTTGGATAAAAGATCCTTAGGTACCCCTCATAGTTTAGTGTGCATGTGTTTATACAAGTGACTTGAGTGACTGATTTTTCCCTCGACAAACACTAAGACAACTAAGGTAACTTATGCATTTGAAGATATGGCCATTACAAGTACAAATGACAAGTTCATCAGCCTTAGAAGGATTATTTAGCCAAACCTGTCCTTAGGTGGTGAACTTATCTTGGATTATGATGCAATTTATCTAAGACATGAGGAGGATTGTTGAGAATATATATATGTATGTTATATGAGGTGCATTGATTTCAAACATGCTAAGAAAAAAATAAAGTCATGACCTAGTGGACTCAAAGCCTTGGATTGAGCAAGTTCCCTGTAAGTTTGGCCAATAAATGTGTAAATTAGATAATGTTGAGATAAATTTCAAATGTTTATTTCCAAGTTCCTTTAAACCAAATTTTTCATACTACATATTTTAGAATTTGATTCATATAGATATGGATTTACCTAAAGTAAAATGTGACACTCTTATCGGCTCATTATAGAAAAAATATATTATTGGTCAACTGGGAACTATTTTCTGAAAGTTCATATTTATGGAGAAGTTAATTCATGTTTTTGGATTTGACTATTGCCTAATTATACTCAAAATCAAGAAGGATTAGAAACCCGAGACCATAATCTTCAATTTTTAATTTACATGGCTTTATGATCCATCTTTTGAAGATATATTTAAAAAAGGGTGGCACATTCATGTTAAATAGATCCAAGTTCTATGTTCTTCCCAAAAAAAATGGAAGGTGATAGAAGAGGTTTCCAAAGTATGGAATAAGGATAAATTTGGTAGGATTTTATTAAATAATCAATGTATTAAATCTAAGTTACAAGAGCTTCATGTCTCATTATACCATGGTGAATGGAACCAAGACCTTACAAATGTAGAAATATGTCTCTTAATGGAAAAATTAAAGGTTTTAATGTAAAAAGAAATCGTCTGGAAATAAAAATCAAGGGTTAGTTGGCTCAACGAGGGTGACATACAAAAACCAATTTCTTCCACCTATCTACTAACATCTCTAGGAATTGGAGGATATAATAAATGAGGTGGATTCTTTCTACAAAGGTGTACTTTCAAAAAACAATGTCAATCAATCTCAATTTCATTATTACATTCCAACTTGTGTATTGAAATCAATGAGTCAATTTTCTTGAGTCCAATATTGGTTGAATCAGTTAAAATGGGTTTATTGTTATTAAAGATAAACCCCCATACCTAATGCGTTCCAATTTTATTTCTTCCAACATTTATAAGAGATATTTGGAAAATATATATTGGAGGTGATTGAATATTGTAGAAGGATAAAGAATTTTTTTACAGAATTGAAAGACACATTTTTGGCCTTATTCCAAAAAACATATTACCCTTATTTTGATGTTTTCCATCCTATTTCTTTATGTAACTTTATAAAAATAGTTATTAGACTAAATATTGTCTTAATCAAGTTATTTTTGAAAAGTAAGGTGGATTTTTAAACAATATTATATGGCATTGTTATTTCCCATAAATGCATTAACTCACTAAAACACATTGGATGACTTGTTATGTTTATCGAATTGGAAATTTATCAAACCTTATACAAGGTAAATTGGAAACTTTGAAATTATCTATCACAACAGTTTGGATTTAGTGAAGATTGGAGATAATGGGTTTGTATTTGTATTTCCAATCCCTATTTTTATCTTTCTCAATGAAGTACCCATTGTATTTTTTAAGTTCCTTAGAGGGATTAGGAAGGGATAGCCACTATCTCCTTGCCTATTTGGTATCATGGAAAAATATTTAGCATTATCCATAAAGGGAGTTATGATCAAATGAAAACTTTTAAGGGGTGGCTATCAATACATATCTTGGAAATATTGTTAACCTATAACTCATTGATGATATTGTGCTTCTACAAGATGCAATGGAGAGAAAAAAATTGGTGTTGAAGGATAAGGTGGGTTGGAAGTAGGTAAGAAATTTCAAATCATAGATACATTTAAAATAATGTCAATAAGAAGCTCAGGAGCATAATAAAAAAATTATCATATTTTAGCAAAGCACTCTTTTGATTTGTTATTATTTTATGTGTTTCACCAATAATTTTTACGCTTTCTAGGACAAAATAGATAGAAGGTAAATGGTTAAGGAGGAATACCTGTGAGGTGAAGGTAGGAGGTAGAATGCATGTGTTGTTGACATTATCCAAGTAGATCATAGGGAACTTATTTTTTTGTGGGAAGGACTACCTATAGATGCAAAGCAATACCACAAAATATGATTAAATAGCATATGACAGTGGACTGCCTAGTGTATTCTACATCCAAGAAGCGCGGTGCTTCCTATAGAGACTGTTAATTCACTATTTGATAACAATTCAATGTGAATAAGAAAATAAAACAAATAAGTCCTATTAAAATGTAATGATTTAGGTTTCTCATACACACAATACACTAGATTTTATGCTAGGTATCAAAATAACACTAAATCTAATTAGAACCAAGGTTTGTTTAGGTCAGACAAGTCTGTCAAAGGTCTAGTAAGGGTCCGGGGCTGATTAGTTGAGGTATGGGTTGGTTTTGGGTGAGTGGGAAGCTTTTTGTTCTGAGAATATAAAATGACACAGATACCAATATCAGTCTAGTGACTGATGTCGGTATGGGGATGAAACTGATAGCTGTCAAGGAACCAACTTCGATAGGGAAAATAGGTAATGAACTATTAAAAATGGGTGTTTAGGATCTTTTTGATTGCACAAAGAGTGAGGGTAGTGTGGTTTGGGTCATAATATGGATAAGAAGACTCGGGAATACTAAGAAGGAGGTTTAGAAGGGTGAAACATCTTGGGGTGCTTAAATAGTGGGTTGGTGGGAAGAATATGTATAGGCAACATAAGAAATAAAATACTGAAAGAAAGAAGAGATCTACAATGGGATAAGCATGAATGATTAAAATCAGAGTACTTACTCGGTATTTTTTAGATCCTTTGAGTTGATATGGTTGATGGTTGATTGAAGAAGAGGTGATTGAGTCCAGTGATGTAGTAATATGACCTATTTACTCCCATGAGTATTCCAATGCTCGAGAAGGAGAATTGGCTTCTTGTCTTGCACTATGGTTATGTGTGTCCATCATCTGGATACAAGAGGGCTTCAAGATTCGTGCTTTAATGCAATAAGGTTCCAATAATTGAATAACCAATCTTGGTAAAGGGTTGTAAGATTCTATATAAATGAGCTAATAATAGTTTAGGTGACATATGTCGGGTGAGGATAAATCGATGTCGGTTAGGGTGAAATATTCCAAGTCACAAAAAATAGTACGATCTTTACTATTTTTGGCATGATTTTGATTGATGGATCGATTTAGGGAACTAGAGTTCATGTGAGATAAGGAAGCAAGATCGTAGAAGAAGTCTAGTTAGGTTTAGGAAGAATTCTTATTTAGTTGGGTCAAGTAGTGACTCGACATAGGGAGTGATGACTCAGTGATGAGAGTGATGACTTGGTCACTATGATTTAAATGCCCCTAGAATGGGTCTAGGATGAGGTGTCATGATGAGGTGGAGGTGTGAGGATGAAATTAACTTAATTAAATTAATTAATAATGTGAGGATGAATAATAATATGGGGTAAAGGGTCATGATTAGTTAAATGTGCTATGTTAATTAAGTGAAGGGGACCAAGGGAAGTGTGACCTAAATTTGGTGTCTACATTTTTCCCTTTTTTGTGTAGCTTGTATTACTAAGCGACACTAAAAAAAAAGGAATTTGGTGCTCCAGGTATGAGTTAAGGTTAGGTTGCCCCAAGTGTGGATGGAGGTGATCCCCCTTAAACCAAGACCTGATGAGATGTTAAATGGAGTCAGTGAGTAGTTTGATAAATAGGTAAGCGATGAAAATGAGGGTAGGTTGGTTATAGGTAAGGATGATTTCAGTCAGGTAATAGCTAGTGGCATTCTAATACACACACATGTAAAGAATGTGATAAGGTATCAGGTTAAAGAGCTTACAAACTCTACATCATCAAAGGTTGATAGGTTTATCCAAACAAGGTTAAACTGGTTTAGGAATCTATTGATGATTATCCTTACAGGTGAACCATCAGATTCGTTGGATACCTTAGGTTAGTGAGACATGTACCCTAAGGTAACCTCAAGATTTTAAAAAATATGGATCTTCTCTTTGGTCTTAGATGAGGGTCAAAGAAAAGCCAACGTAGCACACAATTAATAGGAGTGGTAAAAAGGGGGGGAGAAATTTAATTGAGCATCCAACTACCTGAAGCGGGGGAAAGGTGAGTAATGAAAATGTTGAATGAAATGAACCACATGCCAAATATATATTCACACAGAACACCACTTAAAACCATTAGGCACAGCTTTGAGAACCCATAATGAACATTAGAAATATTCACAATATGCCAACAACAAAATAAAGGCTATTAGAGATGATAAAAACATGCAAACGATGGATGAAATGCATCAGAGGACATATTATATTGCTCCAAAATTTTACACAATATAACAATTAGTAGGTAAAAGGGGGAAAATTCCATTACAAAGCTTTCAAGGAGAAGGCTTAGGCTCCCAGATTATCCCCCCAGTAGGGAAGAAACAAGAGTACAAGAAAACCTAACTAACTCTCTTGTGAGATATTTTTATAAGCCCCACAATTTACAATATATAAGGAGAAGAAGAGAAGAGATAAATCATGTAACTAGGATTTTCAATCACCTACCCCCTGTAATAAATGAGATGAAGTGATAGAAATAGATTGGCAAAATATTTCGCGCATTGCCCCATGATCTATCATTTAAGGAATTAGAGTCATACTTATTTATCACACATTCTTAAATTCTTTGCAACTGAATCCCTTGAAGTAGGCTCGATTTTTAAGGAATGCACCCTTAGAGCTTTATCTCAAATCTGAACTCCTTGGTTTCTATTTATTAGATTCTGGATCATGGTCCTGCCGACACCTATTTTGGAATTTTTTTAAGAAATAATTTGTGGCCCTTGAGTACAGGTGGACCTTTTGAGTTTCTGTGGGCTAGCCTCCTTCACATAGAACTATGCATTAACTCCTTTGCTAAAGTGACAAGTTAATAACTTCTTTTTCCTCTACTATTTGGAGATTTGAGCATTTAATCATTCTAGATGGGTTTCATTACATCCCACATGTGCCATTAACCTACCACCATTTTTTCAACTTGTTTTCAGGTTTGGCTCCCATTCGTGTCAAGCTTTCGTAAAGGCCAAGCGCATCTCCAGGATCTCTTTCTTTCTCACATCTTTGAACTGGCATCAGGCTGACACATGGAACTTTCCATGAGTCTGTCACTTTGTTTTGATTTGATTATAGGACTCACCATGTATTAATATGAGGATATTTTTCTTGGTGGCCCCCCTTTTATTGAATCTATGTGGAAGTCTCACGGGGTTTTGGGAATTCTTTCATCCCTTTTAGTTTTTGAAACTATGAAGGGCCGACATGTGGCACTTTCTGTGAGTCTTTCCACTTTCCGTAGTTGACTCGCTCTAGGCTCCACTCTTTCATCGTGATTTGGCTAAGTATTTTCTTATATTGCTGAAGGCTTGACTCTTTTTATATTTTCTCTAAGATTCTCATAACTATATTTGATTAACCAGCAAGAATTTGTTCGTTATCTAATTTTAGCGGGTGGTAGAGGAAATTTGATAACAGTTCTAGAAAATCACAAGGGGGCATTACCTTGCTAACTAGGACAAACCCACTACCTACACCTATTCATTTAGGTATGGATTTCATATCATGAGCTAAACCTAGTACTGAATTTCTGAAATTTTGAAATGCCACTGTTGGCTTCTAAATCCACTAGATGATCCTTTATTCCTTTCAAATCTCATAATGGGACTCTAAATTTTATTTTTGTGAGATTAGAAAAAAAAATTGATGTTGAATTACGCTCTTTGTATCATAAACTTCACGGTCGAAGGATGGAGAAGATTCTACTTTGGGCTTTCCAGTTGATCCTTGTAGGGGGTAGAGGCTTACTTTGACTCATTCTAGAGAAATTCGATGAGATTTCCTTAGCTGATTTTAGTTGCTCTGCATTTTTTTTGTAGTTTGCAATTATCATAGGTAACCATGGATTTCTCTTCTTTAAATGTAGAGGGGATGAATGCTTTATTCTTCTAGAGAAATACAAAAAAGGCTATAAACAAAAGATTAAATCATACATGCCTTAAGTAAGATGTGCAAAGTGTGACAAACACTTTTTTGCAGGAAACAAATCTACTCCTACTCTTATACTAATTAGTCTAGCAACAGCTAAACAAAACCTGAACCATGAAGATAGAAATAACTTCCCTTCTTTATAAAGCATGACCATGTGATCATTTTAGCAATAGACATGGCCTAAGTTAAGAGTGAAAAATACCTCCCACTCTTCTACCCATGGTACCAACAAAAAAATAAAATAAATCCTCAATATGATTATCATTTGGTTAGAGGTGTTGCAGCTGATCCTTGGGGATTTAAAGCTTATCCTCATGCTCTGGAGCTAGCATGACTAGTTTTGGATGCTCCTTAGGCTTTGAGGGGTCCAAACCTTTGATAAGGTGGGAATTTGAGATTTACCCCATCACTCTGTATTTCAACCTCATGGATGAAGCCTTTCTGCAGACTTCCTTGGATGGAGTTGTTTGCGTATTGACTTGGACCTTTATGTGCTTCTATAAATAGTCTATCTTTTGTCTTGATGACTGGTATAGGAGTGACGTCATCCTTTTCTTCATTTTCCTCCTCTACTTTAGCAGCTTCATCGGTGAATCTAGAATCTCTGATTGAAACCAGAAAGCCTTCAATAATCTTGTTTTCTTTTGAGAGCTTCTGAATTCAATTCAAGAGAATCATTGTGAGTAGTTGGCTCTTGTTGTTAGAGAATTAATGGTGAAGCTGAAAAGGTTGTGATTCTTGTAGGATCCTCTTCATTGAGACATTCCTTCAAGTCGGATAATCAATAAATCTCATCTTCATCCTGTTGTGCCAAAGTTTCTACCTTTTGTATGATGGTCTTTGAGTCTCCAAATTTTTCATCACGTATAGCTTCATTTTCAAACATGAAGTTTGTGAGATCAAAATTCTCCAATGATTTAGCTTTCTGGATAGAATGGATGGGGGAGATATTTTCAATCTATAGCACATATGACTCACGATTTTAATCCTTTGAATTTTTTTAATCATCCCTATGTGCTCCTCTTCTTTTTTATTTGGGGCCACTTCTTGTTTGTATAGGGATGACTATTCAGAAAGAAAAGGGACAAAAGGAATGAGGTGGCATGGAAGGCTGGGAGATGGAGAGGGGAACTCAACATATGGACCAGTATGACATGAAATGGCTTGGGAAGGGGGGTAAAATGCACAAAGAGTTGGTGATTGACTTACCATTTACAACGTTGTCTCATACTTTTCTCATATGTTTCAATACACTCAATCCAATGCATTAGTAGGGGCAGCACCTCTTCTAAGAAGTCAAGCTTCTCCTATGGGCTATAGTGTCTAGGAATAAGGCCTTCCCATGGAAAAGTTGCAATACATCCTATCCTAAATGCTTTTATTTGTATTATAGCTCAAGATTGATCCATGTCTAGCTCCATTTTCTGACTCTTATCTAGTAGACCAACATCCTCCATTTGACTATAGTCATCATATGCATACCCATGTCCTTGATAGGCTCCATAGCCAAATTGATCTTGGCATTGTTCATATGCGTAAGCATAGTGGCTTTGATCTTGTTTATATTGTTGATTTGGATAAGTCGTGAAGCTTGTTAGAGGTTGATGGTACTACTGAAAGTGTGAATTCCATTGTGGGAATGAAGTCATGATTTCATAATATCAAAGAATGAAAGGAGATGGGGCATGTGGAAAGAAATATGAATAGAGATGAATGAAGGAAGGTTTGTAAATCCTTCGGAATTAACCATTTGGATTATGTAGAGTTTCCAGATGTGCTTTATATGTGCCTCCATAGGCTGAATTTCATAAAGAACACACCAAATTGATGAAATGAAATGATAGGATGCTTCGAAGGTCCCACTGGGCATTCTAGGAAAACTGTTGATGATTATCCTTATAGGTGAACCATTAGAGTCATTGGATATCTTAGGTTAGTGGGACATGCGCACTAAGGTAACCACCATATTTTAAAGAAGTTGGCTCTTCTCTATGGTCTAAGATGAGGTTCAAAGAAAAGTCAATGTAGCACACAATTAATAGGAGTGGTAAAAAAGGGGGAGAAATTTAATTGAGGATCCAACTGCTTGAAGTGGGGGGAAAGTGAGTAATGAAAAGGGGTGAACAAAATGCAAACACAGGCTAAAGATAGATACACACAAAAAAACCACTTCAAACCATTAGGCACAGCTTCGAGAACCCATAATGAATAATAGAAATATGCGCAATATACTAGCATTGAAATAAAGGCTATTAGAGACGATAAAAACATGCAAAGGATGGATGAAATGCATCATAGAACATATTATATTGCTCCAAAATTGTTCACAGTATAACAATCAATAGGTAAAAGGAAAAAATGCCATTACAAAGCTTTCAAGAAGAAGGCTTTGGCTCCTAAATCATCCCCCCAACAAGGAAGAAACATGAGTAGAAGAAAACCTGACTAACTCTCTTGTAAGATAGTTTTATGAACCCCACAGTTTACAATGTATAGAAGGAGAAGAAGAGAAGAGATAAATCCTAGAACAAGGATTTTCAATCACCTTCCCCTGTAATAAATGATATGACTTGATAGAAATAGATTGGCCAAATCTTTCACACACTGCCCCATGATCTATCTTTTAAGGAATGAGAGCCATACTTATTTATCACATTATTAACTACTTTGCAACCGCCTCCCTTGAAGTAGGCTCACCTTTTAAGGAATGCACCCTCATATCATTATTACAGATCCAAACTCCTTGGTTGGTGTGTATTATATTTTGGATCATGGTTCCTTTGACATCTATTGTGGCGTTTTGTTAAGAAATGATCCATTTGTGGCCATTAAGTGTGGGTGGACCTTTTGAGTTTCTGTGGGCTAGCCTCCTTCACACGGAACTGTGTATTAATTCCTACACTGAAGTGACAAGTTAGAAACTTATTTTTCCTATACTCTTTGGAGATCTAAGCATTTAAACATTCAAGATGGGTTCATTATAGTCCACACGTGGCATTAACCTGCCGTCATTTTTGCAACATGTTATCAGGTTTGGGGCCCCGTTCGTGTCGATATTTCATAGAGGCCAAGCACATCTCTAGGATCTCTGTATTTCTCATATCTTTGAACTAGCATTGGGCCAACATGTGGCACTTTCCGTGATTCTATCTCTTTGTTTTGATTTGAGTATAGGACTCACCGTGTATTAATATGAGGAGCCTTTTCTTGGCAGCACCCCTTTTATTGACTCTATGTGGAAGTCTCGTGGGGTTTTGGGACTTCATTCATCCATTTTGGTTTTCAAGAGTCTGTCCACTTTCTTGAGTTGACTCACTCTAGGCCCCACTCTTTCACCATGATTTGGATAATTCTTTTCTTATATTTCTAAAGGCTTGACTCTTTTTATATTTTCTCTAAGATTCTCAAAACTATATTTGGTTAACCAAGAGGAATTTTTTTGTTATCTAATTCAGCGGGCGGTGGAGTATATTATATAACTATATCCAATGTATAGGATATGGTCCTGAAACACCACTAGGCTAGGTGTAGGAACGGGAAATAGGTTTTGTTCTATGGCACTAAAGGTATGGTTGGGATAAACAACATGACATTTAGGAAAGGTAAGGTCATTAGGTTAAATAACACGAGTATCACATCGCAAGGTATAGTAAGTAAGTGAATTTGAGTGTCAAAAATGGGTTGGGTTAGGTTGGTTGTATTAGGAAAGGCTGTAGGTAAGGCCACATGTAGAGGAAAAAAACATTCCCCAACTGATAATGAGGTTAGGTGGTAGGAAATAAGGCAATAGGTTGGGTGGTAGGTAAGGCCATAGGTAATGCTTAAGTAAAGGTGACAACATGCCCCAAATGACAAGGTGGTTGGGTGATAGGCAATAAGGCATGAGGTTGGGTTTGAGAATTTCTAAGTTATTGTTTTATGCTTTCTAGGATGAAATAGATAGAGGGTAAATGGTTAAGGAGGAATACTTGTGAGGTAAAGGTGGAAGGTAGAATGCGTGTGTCGTTGACGTTATCCAAGCTGATTGTAGAAAAATATTTTTTTTCTGCGAAGGACTAACTGTAGATGCAAAGAAAGACCACAAAAGAGTATTAAATAACATATGACACTAGACTATCTAATGTATGCTAGATCTAGGAATCATGGTGTTTCCTAGAGAGGTTGTCAATCCACTTTTTAATAACAATTCAATGTGAATAAGAAACTAAAATAATTAAGTCCTATTACAATGCAATGATTTAGGTTTATCATACACACAATACATTAGGTTTTATGTTAGATATCAAAATAACACTAAATCTAATTAGAACCATGGTTTTTTCAAGTCTGTCAAACGTCTGGTAAGGGTCTGGGGCTGATTGGTTGAGGTCTGGGTTGGTTTTGGGTGAGTGTGAATATTGTTTGTTTGAGAATATAAAATGACACAGAGACTAATAATGGTCTGGTGACCAATGTCGGTATGGGCATGAAACTGACATCGATAGGGGAAATAGGTAATTAATTATTGAAAATGGGTTTTTAGGCTCTCTGTGATTACACAGAGAGTGAGGGTAGTGTGGTTTTGGTCGTGATATGGATGAGAAGACGCAAGAATACTAAGAAGGAGGTTTAGAAGGGTGAAAAGTCTTGGGATGGTTAAATAGTGGGTTTGTGGGAAGAAGATGATGTACAGGTAATAAAAGAAATAAAATATTGAAATAAGTAAGAGATCTATAATGGGATAACCACGAATGATTAAAATCACAGTACTTACTTTCTATTTTGTAGATATTGTGATTTGATATGGTGGATGGTTGATCGAAGAAGAGGTTCTTAAGTTGAGTGATGTGGCAATACAACTTTTGTGCTCCCGTGAGCATTCCAATGCTCTGGAAGGAGAATAAAATTCTTGTCTTACATTGTGGTTATGTGTGTTTTTTTTCTTGATGTGAGAGGGCTAGAAGATTTTTTGGGACCCTAGAATATTGACTAAGTACAAAAGGCATGTAGGTGTGTAATGTCCCAGTTAAATAAAGGTGCGCAGGACAAAGCACGCAAGGTAGGGTTTTAGAAAAGGGTTTAAGGAAGCTCGTGGTGCACATGATGCACATGGATAGAACCAAGGGTTCATGACTTAGAAAAATTGGAAATTTGGGTTAGAACACGTGAAAAGCATGACCTAACTACACGTGGATAAGGTGTCATCCTGGTGACAGGTTGGCCCAAGAAGGAGCATGCCTGTGGTAGAATCTTCTAGAAGCACGTCATGGGATAAAGTGGGAATCTCAGGCCTAGAGGAGCATGCTCACATGGAGGAACAAATTCAGACACTTGGCATCAGATCTGAGGGTGTTGGAGGATGATTTGGTAGTCCAGAAAAGCTATAAATACAAACACCTGGAGAGTAAATAGAGAGATTGAGGATATGGGTGGAGCTTTGTAGAATACTACAAGAACTCTGTTAATGGATAATTGAATTCAAGAAATGATGTATTGGGCATGGGGATCATAATTTTATTTTTGGTATATTAGTTACATTTATTCCAGTTACAATGCATGACTGTAGTCTACTTCTCTGTGACACTTTGTAATGTCTCCATGGATGTAATGAGGTTACCTGTTATATATACATGAATATCAATAATTCTAATGCATACTTCTCTCTCATGAGTTCTCTTTCCTTTTATGCTAAGTATGGATGCTTGTATGCTTCTTTTTGATATGATACATGTTATAGATTCTGTTAAGTACTCTATTTGAAATGACTGCAAGGATCTAGAGGTTGTTCTGCACCCTATGGTTCTTGTATGTCCTAAACCCACTTGAAAGTATTTTAAACACAAATCATAGATGATGTTTCCCACTAAAATCACATAAAATAAAGACTCGGCACCCACGCGTGCCTTAGGTGAGCACCTAACTTTCCTTGGGTGATAGGTCGGCATGCATGGGGTTCCTTTCTTTTGTGTTAAGGGTAAAAATGACTACATCTTGGTTCCGTTGCTGGGACCTATTTTCAAAGTTGTAGTGGGAAATAGCATGCATCATGATCTATGTAGTGAGTAATGACAGAGCGGTTAACTTTGGAAAGTGTTGAATCATGGTTTAAAAGCACAAAGGATGAATTCACTTAGAGATTCAACACTGGACCTGAGTTTAATGCACATAGATGGGTGGAAGAGAATCTCTACCATGATCTATATGAGACTTTTTTGTACTGCTTCCCAGTGGAACTGTATGAATGGCTCATAGCCTATGCATCTAGATCAAGTTGGCATTATGGATTGCATGTGTGGACCCAAGAAGAATACCATAGGCTGTAGGATGCAGATCTGACGTGGACCCATGTTGTGGATCATTAGTGGAAAGGAATATTGGCTAGCTACACTCTTGAGTATACCATTTTCACATATTATTTTCTGGAGGTTGTTGAGTTTGAGTTTCTATAGGAACCTAGAGGATCATTTATACATGCTTTCTCCCTAGATATGAATATCTTGATGGTTACCATTAGTTTAGAGGCATTCCCAATGGTCGGATAAACCATTCTGAGCATTGGGAGCGGAAGCTAGGGTGGAGGAAGATGGCAGATGTTGTGACGGAGAAGGAGAGGGAGGAAAGACGACTCAACTATGGTGAAGCGTGTGAAAGGGAGATTGCTAGACAATGGGAGTTTGCAAGTGTGATGGATATATGGCAGCAGATGTTGTGGGAAGGATTTTAGGTTCATGCAGAAGACATAGAACCTAAGCAGTCTATGCGAGCCCATCTTGGCAAGCACATAAGAGATACTCCTTCGGCTTTTGATGAGACTTCGTTGCGTGGAGAAAGAAGAACTATTGGCATGCATCTGAGCCCACCTAGTGATCAAACCCTAGTTCTTGCTTTTCTAGATTAGGGGGAAATATTTTCAGTCCATTTGGTTACATTAGAAGTGATTGGTCTACACCCAAGAGGTATAATTTATCGTTTGGGCCTTCTATGGCTACAAACACCAACCTAGTGTTAGGAATTTTCAAGAAAGGTATAGACACACAAGCTTTTGGTCTCACATTTGGGAGTGGCATGGGGTATACTATTGGTAGTGGGGAATTTTCATAGACCATAGGCACACATCTCAGTGGATCTAGTGGTTCAGGACCTAGTGGACCTGGTGGATCTAGTGGTTCAAGACCTGGTGTACCTGGTGGGTCTGGTGGTTCAGGAGGAATAGGAGATGGTGGGTCTAGTGGATCTGGTGGTTCAAGACCTGGTGGAACTGGTGGGTCTAGTGGTTCAGGAGGAATAGAAGCTAGTGGTTCTGGTGGATCTAGTGGTTCAGGACCTGGTGGACCTGGTGGATCTGGTGGTTCAGGACCTAGTGGACCTAGTGGATCAGGTGGAAGAGGAAACATATGTGGAAACCAAGGTTGTGGCTCAGGAGGATTCAGGCCCCAACCACCCCCACAAGTTTTCTTTGAAATGTCTCTACATTCACTACATTATAGAGGTATTGAGGTTGTTACAGAACATGTTCACAAGTGTGAACTGTTATGGTGCACAAAGGGTATCACAACCCCAAAACAAAAGGCTAGTCAGTTTGTAACCACATTGCAAGGGCGCACACATAGCTGGTATAGGAAGTATGACCCTCATCAAACATTAGTGGACTATACTACTTTAAAGAATGCATTCTTGGTAGAATTCCACATTCCTGAGTTTGAGTAGAAGAGCATCAGTGCTTTGAAGGAGATTAAGAAAGGAATGGCAGAGAGTTTGCGAGAGTATGATGCACACTTTAAAACTATCTTATCTAAATTATCATATGATATTCACCCTTCACAGCATGCTCATTGGTTTGTTATAGGGTTGATCATTCCTTTTAGAAGTGCCTTATCTCATAAAAATTTTACAGATCCGTGTGAGGCATTGGAAGCTACTCTACACGCCGAGGCTGTTGGTAGTGTTGATACTGGCATTAGCCCATTTCTGGAGGCTCAGATTGCTACTATGGCCAAGTAGTTGGAAAAATTTTCTACAAACTTAGCCCATGAGGCTCGCAGTGGTTTTTGGTGCACATATTGTGAATTAGAGTGGCACATTAAGGATAATTTCCCCCAGAGGACAGTATGTGCCGTGGCAGTAGATTGTGAAATTTTTCATAGGGACCATGATGTGAGTAGGTACCTCTTTCTACAGCACACAATCTAGAAGAATGTATCTTGTTACTGCAATATTTACACCTCTACAACCCATGATGCTAAGGACTGTGGGCTCATTGATCAAATCCATGAGGCCATTGATCATGGGGTACGCCATACTAGCATTTCCAGTAGTTCCAAGGGTGATGATCACTGTTATGAGGAGCACATAGATTGAGGCACACGTGGAAGAGGTTTTCGAGGAGGGTTCCATGGTCATGGTAACCGTAGAGGAGGAAGGACTAAGTTCCCACATGGAACCTATTTCAACTGTGGATCTATAGATCATTATAAACGTGAATGCCCAGACCTGTTGTAGTGCTCATGGTGTGGAAAGAAGCATAAGTATAATTTTTTGAGCACATGAATCAGTAGCACCGGAAAGACAAGGGTGCTGCAATGGTCAATATTAAGAAGGGAAAAACCTAGTGGATGCCTCAGGTAACACGGGATGTAGGTTTGGAGCCTGTCTTGGTAACAACAAGGGTAGAAGCCACACATATAAGAGAGATACCAAGATAGAAGAACCTAGTTTCAAGGGAGGAAGTAGTTCATGGAAAGTATCTAGACCCTACGCATCAGACGGAGGTATATCAAAACACTATGGATTTCATTGAAAGCTTGCAACGGGAAATCCAGTTTCTAAAGGAGAAATCTCAGAGGGAGGAATAAGGAAAGAGAGTTGAGGCACCAAAGGATGACTTGGATGAGGTCAAGGAGGCATGTAAAATGATAAGGCAAGAGAATATCATTCCCTTGCTAGGATCATGGTTGAGAGAGAAGGTACCACGTGCTGGAGGAGAGCGTGAGAGGTAGGTCATGCACAAAAACCTTCCCCCTCATAGCCTTGACTATGACAAGGAGATCATGTTAAATATAGTTGTAGATGGATGGCTACTTAATAATATCATCATTGACACTGGAACGAAGGATAATGTTCTAACTTTGGATGCATGGCAATGGGAATACCTGTGTTACAGCCATCTTCGAATGTGTTGTATATGGTAAACAATACTAAGTCGATGCCCATCAATGTCTTAAAGGATGAAGCTATTACTATCTATGGAGATAAGTTTACTGGGGACTTCGAAGTCTTGGTGCTCGCCGAGGTAGATAATTTCCCAGCACTACTTGGGTGCCCATGGTGTTACAAGAACAATGCGGACCTTTGGCTCAACAAAGGGTACATCAACTTTGAAAATAAGGAGGAGTGGTTGATTATACCCCTAACTAATGGGAAGTCAACACCCTATATTGAATCTTTAGGGGAAGAATTTCTGGATAGGATATACGTGCACTCAATCAGGGACCCAGAGATAATACATCCTACTAATGGAGTTATCTAGTTTTAGGATGCCCAGTCAGTAAGTGATATCACCAGTCTAGCATGTGAAAAGGGCACGGGGGACTTATGAATTGATGGGATGGTAGTTGAGAGGGTCGATGACTAAGGTAACAAAGGCATGCACAGTCTGACACCTAAGAGGAAAAGAGTTGCCCAAGTATTTAGGAGGAGCCTTCCCTAAGATCTTTCTGCAGGAAGTGGAAGCTCAGTGGAAGGATGAGAAGTAATGGAGAGGGATGCTAAGTTATGTCCTACTCATAATAGTGGCATCGTGGTAGACTACACATTAGGAGAGCCTTTTGGAGTGGTGTGATGTAAGAATTGTTGTCTCTGTCAGATTATCTAAGAGCAATGTGCCCACAAGCATCAAGGACTACCATAGGAAGGATCCTACTCTTTCCATATCCAGGAGTGTGAACGGGTCTAGAGAGAAGGCACGAAAGCTTTTCCGCAATCCTTCTAGGTGCACAAGTTATATTCTACACTGTAGGGTTGCGCGCGTACATGGTACATTCATTTGGAGACACGCCGCCAGACATGGAATTGGCAAGATCTCGCAAATGACCTTATTCAAACCTTTGAGTATCAAAGTACCAAGCCATCAGTTGATAAGGCCTTGTGGGTATCAAGCGCCTTACCATGGGGGATAGTGCCATGGTAGAGGATAGGCTATTGGAATTACTAGGTGAACCAGGATTAGAGGCGCGCTTTGAAGAAGTGGAGGAAATAGAAGAGTTATAGCTTGAGCACACATGTTTGGAAAAGGATAAAGGAAAGTTAGTGTATGTGATTAAAGGAGAGGAATCAAAAACTTGGATGTTAACCATTCTATAGGGACACGCGAGGTAGTGGACAGTGTTGATACTCACGCGCACAACTACCATGAGCCCTTAAAGAAAAAGAAGGTTAACATCGGTTTACCTGAGAAGAACCTAAGGAAGCTAATATTGGAGATTACTAGTTGGAGAAGGAATTTTCTAAGATCATTGATCTGTTGCATGAATTTTAGGATTTATTTCTGCACGGGTACCATGAGTTCAAATGTGTTCACCATTCCTTGGGGGAGATGAAGATAAAGCTAAAGGATGGTGTGCGCCTGGTCAGGAAGAGGCCCTACCAGATGAATCCGAATTTACGCGTGAAGGTTAAGGAGGAGATAGAAAAAATGATAGCTTCTGGGATCATTGAATCACTAAAGGAATTAGAGTGGATAATTCTGATGGTAATCAACATCAAGAAGGATGGGCAGATTAGGATCTGTATGGATTATAGGGAGCTGAATGCAGTTTTTGTAATTGATCCCTTTCCGACCCCCTTCACTGAAGAAATTTTTTAAGGAGTCACTGGGCACAAAATCTATTCCTTTACAGATGGATTTTTAGGGTACCACCAAGTTCAGATTACAAAGGAGGACCAGGAGAAGACAAATTTTGCCACTGAGTGGGGAATTTTTTCATACATGGTCATGCCCTTTGGGTTGAAGAATGCACCTATTGTCTTTTCACGCATAGTGGTGCAAGTGTTCCAAGACATCATCCATAAGTTTCTTCAGGTCTATTTTGATGATTGGACAGTATATGGCCTAGTTAAAGACCATTGTGACAATTTAAGGTTAATGTTTAAGAGGTGTAGGCAATTAAGGATATCCCTCAACATTAAGAAGTGTGTGTTTGCTACACCCTTTAGGAATTTATTGGTTAATATCATACGTAAGGAGGGATTACTGGTATATCCCACTAAAGTTATAGTTATTATGGGGTTAGGGGAGCCTGCTAGCTAGAGCGCAGTGCGCAGATTCCTTGGGCATATGTGTTATTACAGGAAATTCATCAAGGGGTATGCCAAGATCATCACACCTTTAGAGGAACTTCTCAAACATAAAATTTCCTTCCATTGGGGAGAGGCACAGTAGAGGGAATTTGATACATTAAAAGATAGGCTTGTCACTGCACCTATATTACATTTTCCCTCTTAGGAAAAGCCCTTTCATGTCCATGTAGATGCCTCAGGGACCGCTATTGGAGCAGTACTTGCACATCCAGGTGAAGGAATTTTTTATCATCCTCTTTGTTTTCTAAGCACAAAGCTAACTCCAATAGAGTAGAACTACACCACAACTAAGTGTGACTCATTGTTAATTATCTATGCACTTTTCAAGTTTAGACAGTATCTGCTGGAAACGCCCTTTGTGTTTTATACTGACCACATGGCATTAAATTATTTGGTGAACAATATTGTTCTACAAGGGTGAATATATCGGTGGGTGTTGTTGTTTCAAGAGTTTGAATTCACCGTTATAGTGAATCCTGGGAAAATCAATTGTGGACCTGATCATCTTTAGAGAATTTATTCAGGGGAGGACACATAGATTATTGAGGATATAATTTTAGACATGTAATTGTTTAGGTTTTGGTGTGCACCCTCAGATTTGGAAGAGATTACAGTATTTTTAAAGGAAGGTGTGGCATCAGAAGGAATGAAGACATTAGAGAAAAATTAGTTGGCCATACACGTCACGCCCTACATGTTAATCAGTGGAGAGTTATACAAGTTGGGATGTGATGAATTTTTATGTAGGTGTGTATTAGAGGATGAGCACCTAGGCATCATGGAGGAAGCACAAAAAGGAAGTGCGGGTGGGCATTATGTAGGTGATGCCACCACGCATAAGATATTAATGGCAGGTTTGTGGTGGGAAACCCTATACAAGGATTGTAAAGACTATTGTAAAGTGTGTGACCATTGTCAGCACATTGGTAAACCATGAAGGAGAGATGAATTACCTTTCTACCCTATCCCTAGCATGGAGCCTTTTGAAAATTAGGTAATAAAATTTGTAGGAAATATTGCACCAGCAATGCATAGGACTAGGTCACACTATTCATCACTTGCATGGATTATTTAACTAGGTGGGCAGAGGCAACCCTAACTAAAGATTGCACAATAGCCATAGCGGCAAGGTTCTTATGGGAAAACATTATCACAAGGTATGGATGTCTGTTGAGTATGACCAATGATAGGGGTACGCATTTCTTAAATGAGACCATGAGGATGCTATTAGCAGAGTTCATGGTGGCTCATCACAAGACTACGCCCTATCACCCACAAGCAAATGGAACCGCGAAAGCATTCAAAAAAATACTGAGTCATACCTTGACCAAAATCTGTGATGTCAGAAGACAAGATTGAGATGAAAAAGTATCGGCAATATTGTGGGATTACAATACAACGTATAAAAGGCTTAACAAAGCCACACCGTTTTAGTTGGTGTTTAGGGTGGAAGTTATTCTACCGGTTGAATTCATGTTACCTTATCTGTGAATAACGCACACAGGAGGGTTGGCCAATGAACAAGTGTTGGAAGAAATAATTGAGTAGTTAATGAAATTAGATGAAATATGATCACTCGCCAGGTGGAGCCAAACAACAGAGAAAGAAAAGAAAACATCTTGGCATGATCACCACATTAGAAACAAGAATTTTGAGAATGGGCAGTTGGTTTTACTATATGATTCTAAGTTTTTGCGCCATTTAAAAGTCCATTGGTTGGGTCCTTACACAATCTCATACATCCTGGATTCGGGCACGTGCTAGTTACAAGTGTTGGATGGGATGAAGCTCTCTGGACACTTCAATGGGAGTAGGCTGAAGCCTTACTATAAATAAGTCTTCTTGGTGTTTTTAAATAAGGCAGTTTTTCCAGTTAGTTTAGAAATTTCCTTTATGCATTTATTTTCTTGTGTTTCCCTTTCATGTTGTTGATTTTTTTTACACCTTGGGCTCCGGTAACCTTATTGATACTTTTTGATTATTTGTGAGTGCGCAGAGGACTGCGCATCGTTTTAAGTGTGGAGTGGAGTAATGTGAAAGAGCGCATGGTTAAAGTGCCAAAGAAGTTTGTGTTAAAAAACCTAGTTGAATGGCCCAGTTGAAAGACGTGTATGGAGAGAAAAGATAGAAAAAGGATGGTTGGTGCCAAGATAAAGCTACTTATAGATCCCATGTACAAAGGAGCAGAAAGTGCATTAAACAACATGAGGTAGGCAAGAGAAAAAAATAGAACAGAAGAAGTACCTTCGACGCTGGGTTTGCGCACCTAAGAGTCTCCTGTCAGGTTGGATTGATTGTGTGCTAGAAGGTTGGAGGATTTTTCCACGTAGGTTGGGCACATGAGGGAAATTTCTTTAGTTATACTTTGTTTGAAAAAGCCGCATTAAATGAAAAAAGTATGGTGATAGGTGAAGTAGAACTTGATGCTGAAAAAGGGAAAAACTACAAATAAGGGGGTCGAGACACTTCATTTTTCACTTTGCATATAAGAGAACGAAGCACTTTTTACACCTTTGCAAACTAGGGCTTCCAAAAAAACTGATGCGCGTGAAGAAAAATTTGGAGAAATTGAAGCGTGAGTAGCTAGTTTGGATTTGTGAACCGGGAGGAAGGGATTTCACGGGCATGGGAGAGAGTGTGAGAAGACATCGTCTTGTGAAGGGAGTATCCCAGTTATGGTTTGAAGAACTAGGGCACAGGGTTAAGTAATTTTCTTCACAAGTTTGAAATCTAGGGTTAGAGAGAGTGGAAGAACGAAGTAATAGAATTTAATGAAGTGGGTAGAAGATCTAGAAAATGGCACCCAAGAAACTATCTAGTACACCCAAGAAGGGAAAAGGGAAGGGAAATGGAAAACAACAATAAATTGAAGAAAGCACAAATGAGGAATAGTATGCAGAAATGTAGTACCCAAATGGAGTGTTGTTGGGGAAGGATTGGGAGTCCTAACTTAGGGATATGTCTGTAAATGATTACAATCATCGAACAAGCACAATTGAAAAGGAGTTGGCACTAGAGTTAGTGTGCCCAACAAATAAGAGGATGCCAGAAGGTTTTCCCATATATAATGATGATGTGAAGGTCAAGTTAGAGAAGGAAAGGTTACTACAACTCTTTGAGTTACCCTACTTTGGGAAACCTGAGCGACTGTACTAGTGGCTGATGTAACGCATGCACAAGGACTATTTCCACTTCATGGATGTAAGATGTGCATAACTCCTTAACTCATTTCACAATTCATAGGTGTCATCTGTGAAGGAGATGGGTTGGAAGATGACTTGACAGACAAGGAAGTGATTAAGGAAACTATCGCCACTCTTTCTTGCAAAAAGGGGTCAAGGTACTATAATGTCACAGACATCAAGGATCCAGTAACGAAGATGGCTGTGCACCTGGTGTCAAAGGTAAATGGCCAAGAGAGATGGACTCAATTCAGTAAGCCATGGTTAAGCATTTGTGGAAATATTTCAGAAGGAACCATCTATAATTTTTTTGCATTCATCACAGATAAAATTATCAACTACGCGAAGGAAGGTGACAGGATCCTTTTTGGAAATGTGCTGCTGACCATCATGTTTTTCAAAGATCAGGGTACTAGATGCATTAGATAAATTCATATGGGATTACCCTAAAGAATACCACTCACCCACAAAAATATATGAGAAGTACGCTTGTGACACTATGAAAATAGTACACAAGGCACGCTTGGAGAAGTGGTACATGTGCCTAAGGAACGCGTTTTAGGGTAGAATGGAGAATTATTGAACAAATGCCAGCGGCCACTAGGGGAGAGGTAGAATTTTTTGTGTACTAGCATTACTACCTAGGAAGATTCAAGTTGATAGATGACTCATGGAGCCCATGGTGCAAGCTCCTTTGGCTTCACAGCTCAGTACATCCAAGCAGGAGTAAACAGGTTCAAGGAGTCAAACAATTTTAAGTTGGACCTTGGAAGTTTGGACAAAGACCATAGGTAATTGCAGAAAGGGTTGTTCTACCCCGGCAATCATGTGTACATATAGTGGTATGTGTCTCATAAAGTGCAAATGACAACGCCCATGACTCTACCCATTGCAAGAGGATCTGCGGGTGTGTGTTTACATTCGTATAAGGCCCGAGTCAGAGAAGGGCACACACCTAGAGAACGAGGTATCTATACCTCAGGATCCAACTGGGAGGAAAAGAACCAGAAAATAAAATCCTAATTGTGGTAGAGACATAGGAAATAGGTTCCCCCGGGACAAGCACCAAAACCAGCACGTATGCGCATAAGAAAAAGGCCGTAATCGGAGAAAAGACTCCAAAACCAGAAGAACCATCAGATAAGGAGTCATTAGAAGAATAAATAGAGTCACGTACATCAGAATCTCCGGTTAGGAAAAAGCATAAGGTAGAAGAGGGGACCACCTCGGAAGAAGCTGGATGTAAGGGAAAGTACATAAGAGAGAAGGATGGTAGTGAGGAATAAGTAAGTGGGGAAGAGGACCTCGGGAAATATCAAGGGCCCGCTTGTTTTTCAACATACATGATTCAGAGGAGGAAGGCGGAGAAGAAGAACAAGGGTTCCTTATTATGTGGTACAAGGATAGCCAGGAAGGAGGAAGCACCTAGGACATGGGAAAAGATGAAGAGGCTAGCACGCAAAAACAAGAGGTTCCAAGCTCAACACAAGAACAAATAGCCAAGGTGGTAGAAGAAGAGGAGACAATGGATATTAAGAACTTGGTGGAGGATAAGGTGGAGCACAGTGTTGATCCAGTGTTGAAAAAGGAAAAGGAGATCACGGAAGAGGAACATGGAAGCACTAGAGGCCTAGTTTTAACTGTAAGTATACCTAATGGTACGTGCACGAGAGGAAGGTGTGCATAGGGGGGAGGCCAGAGATGGGGTTATATTGATGACCCCAAGAAGGTGTTTCATGTTTTGTTCTAGAGTACACTTTTGGTAGAGGAGCTTGTATGCATGTCATCTTTCGACAAGGATAATGCCTACCCGTGGACAAGGGAAGATGATCTCTTGGGAAAATGAGTCCCACCTTGATGAACTAGAGTTTGAGGTAAGGAAAGGGGGCAATAGTAACATTGTCAGGACCATGATAAGATAACCCATTGGTGGATACCCAGAAGCTCTCGGTGATGAACAACTGAGCAATGCACTTAACAAAGTCTTCATTGAGATAGAAGCTAGACTCTTCAGGTGAAATGATAGGATCAGGGATCTAGAAGGGGAACTGAAGGAGAAAGAGGAAGAGCTAGCTACATTAACCAAGGAGCTAAGCTAGGAAAAGTTAATCATTGCCCAGTGGCAGCAAGAATTGAAGGATGAAAAGGCCAAGGTAAGCGTTGTGTACAAGAAAGTAGAATCCATCAACGGGGCCATACTATTAAAGCATTCAGACTTGACATCTTCCGCAAAAAAGTATGGATTTGCTTTGGGGATGCCTAGAGGATTTGATAAGAATTCTCACCATGGAAAGACAACCGCTAGCCTTGGAGACTACAGAGGAAGTGGTTGTGCACCTAGAGAAGGAATATAAGTTGAAGATCATAGCACTCGTTGTGGAATATAGCAAAGTGCTTGTTGATGTAAGGGTCACCTCCCAAACTATTGAGGCCATGTATGAAAATTGTGCAGACAGAGACAAAGTGGCAGGTTCCTTGGTTTCTAATCATGAGGTAGAACTCAAGGAATTCTAGGAGAAAAACAAGGGGAATAAGGTGGAAAGAGACAAAATCCTTTCTGAGGTTGAGAAGAAATTAGAGGCGATTGAAACCTTTAGGGCTTCAATCAAAAACCGGTTTGAAGGATATATATCTTCATATCACACAAAGAATGGATGCTTTGGAGGATATATGTAAGGAGTTGGAGAAAATCACGGATACTATGGGTGCACAAGGAGCTGGATTAAATTTTGAGGAGGTAAGCGCCCTGGTCAGTGACCTCTGTCAAAGAGCATAGGATGAAGTTTATGCCTAGAATAAATTGGAGGCTGACTTGCAACAGGATTTTCCCAGTATTTTGTAGTGATTCTTTCACTCTCCCATTCTTTCTTCATTCCCATTCTTTCATCCTCTTATTATTTTTCCTAGGCATAAGCCTATTTGTATTCTTTCTCTCACTAGGGGAAGTGTTCCCACAGATGGAGAACAGGTGTGGTGTGGGGTGATGTTGGGCCCCTATAATATTGACTGAGTACAAAAGGTGTATAGGCACGCAATGTCCCAGTAAAATAAAGGCACATAGGACAAAGCACACATGGCAAGGTTTTAGAAAAGGGTTTAAGGAAGCCCCTAACGTATGTGATGCACGCTGACAGAACCAAGGGGTTTAGGACTTAGACAAATTGGATGTTTTGGGCATAACACATTGAAAGCATGACCCGACTGCACGTGGATAAGGTGTCAGCCTTACGACAAGTTGGCCCAAGAAGGAGCATGCATGTGGTAGAATATTCTAGAAGCACATCATGGGATAAAGTGGGAAGCTTAGTCCTATAGGAGCATGCTTGCATGGAGGACCAAATTCAGACACTTGGTATTGGATCTGAGGGTGCTGGAGGATGATTTGGTAGTCCAGAAAAGATATAAATACAAGTTCATGTAGAGTAAACAGAGAGACTGAGGCTATGGGTGGAGCTCTGTAGAAATACTGCAAGAACTCTGTTAATGGATAATTGCATTTGGGAAATGATGTATTGGGCATGGGGATAGTAATTTTATTTTTCATATCTTAGTTACATTTAGTCTAGTTACAATGCATGAGTGTGGTCTACTTCTCTATGACACTCTGTAATGGCTCCATGGATGTAATGAGGTTACATGTTATATATACATGAATATCAATGATTCTGATGCATACTTCTCTCTCATGAGTTCTCTTTCCTTTTATGCTCAGTATGGATGTTTGTATGCTTCTTTTTTGTATGATACACATTATAGATTCTATTAAGTACTCTATTTAAAATGGCTGCAAGGATCTAGAGGCTGTTCTGAGCCCTTTGGTTCTTGTATGTCCTAAAACCGCTTGAAATTATTTTAAACACAATTCATAGATTATGTTTCCCACTAAACATGCATAAAAGAGAGACTCGGTACCCGTGCATGCCTCAGGTGAGTGCCCAGCATTTGTTGGGTGATAGGCCGGTGCACATGGGGTTCCTTTCTTTTGTGTTAAGGGTAAAAATGACTATAAGATTCATACTTGAATGTAATAAGGCTCCAATAATTAAATCATTAACCTGGGGTAAAGGGTTGTAAAATTCTATATAAAGGAACTGATAGTGGTTTATATGACCGACATTGGCTGAGGATAAACCAGAGTCAGTTAGGATGAAATAGTCCAAGTCACAAAAAATAGCCTAATCTTTACTATTTTTGTGTAATTTTTATTGTTAGGTCCTCTTAAGGAAGTAGATTTCACGTGAGAGGAGGCAAGAAGATCTTATAATAAGTCTAGTTAGGTTTAGGAAGAATTTTTAGTTAGTTAGGTCAAGTAGTGACTCAGCAATGGGAGTGATGACTCAATACTAAGAGTGATGACTTAGTCACTATAATTTAAATGCCCCTGGAATGGGTCTAGGATGAGGTGTCATGATGAGGTGGAGGTGTTAGGATTAAGTTAACTTAATTAAAATAATTTGATTAATTAATAATATGAGGATGCATATTAATATGGGGTAAAGGGTTTGTGAGTAGTTAAATGTGTTACGTTAATTAATCAAAGGGGACCAAAGGGAGTGTGACCCAAATTTTGTGTCTACATTATGCCAATGTACCCATAAAGCTTGAAAATCAAAAATGGAAAGGATTCAAAAATATATATTCATTTAGAGAGGAACAATGATTTCCTTAACTAGACTGTTCTTCAAACTATGTTTGTTTATCTCATGTTAATATCAAATCACCAAGGAATACGATCAATGGTATCATGGAGCTATAAAAAAAATATGGAGTGAATTTGCATCCCTAAATAATGGGATAGGTTGGGTTGAGAAGAATTGGCGAGATGATTAAGGATTTATAAACCAAAGTCTTCTAGAAAATAAATTTGAAGAGGAATTATATTTTGTAACATAAATACTTAGATTCACAACATGTAATAAGATAATTCACCCAATTCTATCTCCCATGGGAAGGAAATCCATTCTCCCCTCCTTAAACAAAAAGTTTTAAATGGGGGAAAGTATACATTTCTAGCATGATGTAGTTAAGGAAAAGCAAGTTATATTCCAAATAATTATTGTTTGGTTAATGAATGGGGGGGGCAGAGAGTTAGTGATTACATAGATCATACATCAAAATTAAAATCTAAGAAGAGATTCAAAATTCAATGATGGGGTTTGAAAACATATTAATACTAAAGGACACTTTGGTTTGGGAAGGATTTCTCTATTGATTTCATCTATAATTTCAAATGATTTCCTAAGGATAATATCTTCTTCTAGGGTGTATTGTGGAAAAAAAATAACCTATGACCATATAGGGAGAATGGGATTCTCGAGACCCTATTTTCACATCCCTCCATAGGTATCATGATGAGTCAAGAAGGTATATATTCCTCCACTACCCCTTTTCTTGAAAATTTTGGGATATGTTTTGGAGAAATTTCATGGTAGTGAGAGTGAATTACAATTTCTTGGAGCTTATTTGGGACATAACATCATCCATATTTTTTTTGAATTTTTGGTTAGAGATATATAAGACAATATTTAAATGAATAATTCATGCATAGGAGTGGATATGGGGATAAAATTTCAAGTGTCAATTCTATAAATTATTATGGGCAATGATTAAGAAATTTTGAAGGATTTGAACTAGAAGGTGTGCTATTTAATGGTTGGGTTAGCTCTTCCCTTCCCGTTAATGGGAAAGACACTTGTAGGTCTATTCATGAAAAGGATCATTTTTTTGGTCTCCATTTTTACAAGATATTAAATTCATTTTTTATAGTGTTTCTAAAGTTAATCTTGTTCCAACTAGATGTGAAAGTGTCTTCGAGGACTCTTCGAGTTGGCCTTTATTAATTTTCTCTAAATATAGATAGTGACATTGTATCTATCTATTAGTTATCTATGCAAAGATAATTGAAACTAACACCTTATTAGTTTCAAAACATGAACTAACTACAAAAATATCATCATGCTAAGAGATAAATAATACTAAATGCCAACATTATGCATTAAAACTTTGAAATAGAAATCAAACTAATATGCTAAGCATTAAAATCTCTACTCTTTAGATCACCAAAACACTAAATGAACCTAGATAGATCCATGGCAATCAAATTTGATTGTTTGATCGTTAAGGTTTTGGGAATGGAAGCTCATTAAAGTATTGCTACAAGACCATTTTGATTCTCTCCATATGACCCAAAATATTGGATGAATGAAATGCAAGAATGAGGCTATTAGCTCAAATGAAAGATGCTCTAAGATGAAATACCTTATAGATTAGCTATAAGACATATAAGTTGTAATAAGAAAGGTAGGAGGAGGGCTCATGTATATAGCTCAATGGATAGAATAACCTCTACATCCCTCTTCATGTGGGATAAATGGAGAGGTTGGGTTAGTTGTGGATAAGGAAGGTTTAGAAAGGGTTGAGTCAACCTTAGGAGAGTTTAGTTTGTCCTTTAGTGACCCATGGGGTTTGAGGGGACTTATTAAATAACCCAAGTGATTAATTAATAGGTGTGCAAGCTTATAGAATCCTTTTAGAGGAATAATTATCATGATTTAAACTATGAGATGGATTTAATAAAATAAATGATGATTTACTAATTTAATGGAAGAGGAAGATAATTAATTAATAATAATTAATTATTCTTAGATAAAAAGGGGTGATTAATTAATGGAAGGTATTTAATTGGTGTATTTATTGGATAGAATGGGTTAATTAACTAGCGTAATGTAGCTAATTAATGGTGATATAAGAGGAAGTGTGTTATACTGATGATATATCGTCAATTTGCGGGAAAGAGGATAATTAGCGCATTTTAAGTATTTAAATTGCTTGGGTTAAATTATAGGTGTCTACATTTGACACCTATTTGGGGGTGGCATAAGTGACTCCACTTCAAAGATAGTAGATAGATAAATTTTGAAGGCGTAGAAGAAAAATTATTAGAAGTGAGAGATGCCCCCTCAAGTGTCGATGGGGTGATGAAAGAAGGCAATCGATGATCAAAAAAGTTGAGAGAAATGGATGTAAGAATCAGGGGTAGGATGCCCTGGGTGAATCAGAAGAACAATGTTTATAGGAGAATGATGTAGAAGAGGAATGAAGATGGAGAAATAAAATAAGCAATCTTTCATCGTCGTGTATTGAAACAACTTTAGTTTCATCATACTTGCCAAATATCTACGTCATCGGTCCTTATTAAAAATATAAGCATATGACAAAATTAGAATGACATGAAAATCCATACTACAAAGAGTTTCCCATTGTTGAAAACACCCACTCAATGAAACATATAAAAATAAATGTCAATATGGGAAGGAAACAAGCTCATTTAATAGGGAAAACAAGTACAAGCACACATATTCCAACAAACAACAGTCAAGATAGTTGTACAAATGTTTTGTTATCAAGATGAAGATCCCCAAATGTTCATGATTGATGACAAGGGTTAGAAATGATGCCCCTAGAAAGGATACATGCAAGGGGATATGATGAAGGATGTGGGGTCCAATGATAAAGCGTTGTACACAATGAAATAGTATCAAGCAATGAGATGTGTCACCAGAGTACCGATGAAGCAAGCAGGCTAACTTTGTAAATGGTTATAAGTCAGATGATCCATGAAAGTCATTTAATTTGTGAACACGTGAAAATTATAAAAATATATGGAATGAATACCATGCACAAGACATGAGTTTCAGCCGACTACAAGTTGGTTTACCTATTTTTGTAAATTTTACAATTTTTAGGATTTTTGGAAAAAGTTTTGAATATTTTTTTATTTTTTATCTTTGATGGTTTGGATACAGAAAAGAAGGTAGAAGAATCAGTAAGAATCTCCATAAATATCAAAATAAATGCCCCAATGAGAAGAAATAAGCAGCATGTCGTAAATAATACCCCAACACAACGGAAAAATTAATAAAATAATTATTTAATAATAAATAATTATTCATCGAAACATGTAGAAAAAGGGATATCGTCTAGGAGCAATAAAATTGCCCTATTGATAAGAAATGAGTACTAGATGGCAAAGAATACCCCATCATGATGAAAAATGAAATAAAAATAATTATTTAAATAGAATAATTATTCACGGTGATTAGAAGAAGAGTCTAGAGAAACAACGGTGGTTAAAACTAGTCCTCTAGGTATCATGGCTAGTGATAATTGTTTAATATACCCCACCCTGGGGCGTAAATCATCACAAGCAATTCATTTGTTACCGACTACTACTAAAATTCTACCTTGAGACCTCTTATAACGATGAGGATGATGGTGAGAGGATGAGCTCTGTAGGAGACACGTCGATCTAAGTTTGGGAGTACACCTGGCATGCAAACGGTTGCTCCCTCATGAGTAGATCTTACCTACCTTGTCAATTATGCATTTAATGTTGTAATAAATACATTAATTACTAGTTTAGACGTAGGGGTAGCACATGCGCGGGGGTGCATACATGCATAATGGCGCAAGCACCCCTAAAGTGTTTGCATGCACACACAAGTATATAAAATACATGTGTGCATGTGTGCATACACCAAAAAAGCATATGTGTGCCCATGCACATGTAGATAGCATCAAAAGACGCATGAACGTGCAGGTGCACAAACCCTAGCGCACACAAAGCATTCACATGCATGCACACGCAGGTAAGAAAAACATGGTGTAAGCATTCCTTAGCAAATGCACACATGCGTGTGTGCCAAAAGGGGAAGAACATGAAACTATGCACGCACATGCCCAAAAGGGTGCATAGGCATCAAAAAGAGGAAAGTTGCATAGATGAACACGTAGGAAAAGTGCCAAAATTGACACTTAGAAGAAAGTAAAAATTAGCATAGGGTAAAAGAACAATACAAGAACTTAGAATAATTGTTAGTGTCTAATATAAGTAGTCCCATGCACATGCAAATAGCATCTGCATGAACATGCAGGTGCAAAAACCCTAGTGCACACAAAGCATGCACATGCAGGTAAGAAAAACATGGTACAAGCATCCCTCAACAAATACACACACACGTGTGTGCCAAAATGGGGAGAACATTAAACTATGCACACACATGCCCAAAAGGGTGCATAGGCACCAAAAAGAGGAAAGTTGCACATATGAATAAGTAGGAAAAATTCCAAAATTGACACTTAGAAGAAAGTAAAAATTAGCATAGGGTAAAAGAACAATATAAGAACTTAGAATAATTGTTAGTGTCTAATATAAGTATTGTTTTGTACAGACAGTTTCCAGCGTTACAGACGTAAGAGTGACATAGTCGCATAGCCAAGATTAATTCATGCATGCATCGACAAGACCGTCATGATATTATGGTACTACTGAAGGTGGTCGGTTTAGGCCATGTAGTGCAGATGTCATCGATCACTCTAGATCATGGCCTATTGACCACTTTGATTGAGCGGTGGCACATTGATAGCCAGTGCTTCAGGCTCCCCACAGGAGAGATGACTATCACACTAGAGGATGTGTGGTTGATTCTGTGTGTCCCTATTGTTAGCTTGTTGATTGAGTATACGAATGATTTTGGTCAAATCACTGCGATAGTTAGTGACATATTTTACTTGATAAGATACCCTACGAGGGTATGATAATGGCGTTACATTAGTGTATATCTGATCTGACCATTCACCAAGGACCACTCTACTTGATGGCTCTTATCAATGGGTTCTTACTCACTGATAAGACATGAACATCATTTCCATTGGGATTGGTCATAGTAATCCATGGATTGTTCAGTGGTGAGTGATATTGTTGGGGCCAGTACATACTAACACATCTATACTAGGATCTATATTTGATCACTTACCACCGTCAGAAGATGGTGGGTCTGGCGTCATTGTTACAGATTTGGTCATGGGACCATACAGAAATTGGGTTCCTTGTAGGTGCGTTGCATTCCCAAGTTCCTGAAGAGCCAACATATATGGCATGGGTCTCTGTTGGAGATGATGTACGATGGCACCTAGGCAACATATATTATTATCGGTGAGAGTTCAACGAGATGCAGGAGAGATATATTATTTTTAGGCCCTATAGGCACATATAGTGGCCTAAGGATGGATTAGATCTTGGCGTTTTCATGCTAGAGCATTTCCTTTTTGGTAGCCATGGCTATATTACAGACCTATATATGGTAGACTTGTGCCAGTGACAGTTGGGCATGATTCAGGGCATCCATCAGCTTGATATGTGGTATGCTTGCCACAATGCAGAGACATGGGACATGGGGCCTTGTATTCAATTGGCCCAAGCTAGAGATAGTTTCCTACAAGTGGTACCATAGTTTTAGGCCCCTACCCAATAGGTTAGAGATCTAGGCACCACACCAAATTATTTGGCATGGTATGTCATTGTCTTACCAAAATGATTGACTATACCTGGTGGGGCATATGTAGTCGGCATTTGGGCACCATCATAGATATCATATAGTAGTGATGAGGGTGATGATGTAGGTATAGGTCATGTCGATGATCCATTTGATGGTCAGAGACGTGATGGTGGGGATAATCGGTAGGGTCTAGCTCAGGATCCTAGATAGAGATGATAGGATTAGGGAAAAGGATAGGCCCAGTGATAAGATCAAGGCCCTAGACCTCAAGTACAGGAGTAGGGATAGGTTCCCAGGTCTGGTACCTCAGAGGTTTCCTCAAGCTCAGGGGGAGATAATGGGGGAGATCTAGATGCGTTACGACATCATCTACAGTAGGTGGTAGCAAAGAGATACTAAGCTCGATCTCACATTCAGCTTGTGACAACAGAGTGAGACCTAGCTAGAGCTAAGGTAGGCTAGGGAGGAGATGGTGTTGTACACTTTCAGTAGATACGATATATGGCCACCCAGATGGCTTGAGGTGACGAAGCTTATTACAACATTCCTAGACTTAGATACAGTTAGTGATAGCTGAGAGAGATCAGCTTCGTGCAGATTGAGCAGTAGGTTAGGACAAGGATGTACACAACTATCAACAAAGTTATCATCCTTCTGATAACAGAGATGGGATAGTGGTGACAACATGCATCCATAGAGATTTTGTGACAACAATGGAGGGTAGATCCTCCTACTTATCATTTTTTATACTACGAGGTAGTTCCATCTTGATCAACAAGACACCCACCTATAGTCTAGTAGTCGAATTGATCTGATCGATGAGGTCAGAGAGGCCTCAGGAATCAATGGAGAAGCCACAAGGGCAGCCAACAGAACCACTGTGGTACATAGGTCATGGGTCCTCTACCATCTAGCAAGCCAGCTAGTTCGTTTGAGTGTTCCAGTCATCCATGACTCTCATTATATCTATTGATTGTACTTGTGTTTTTATATACATGCCTCTTATGAAGGTGTTATCATTTTTGACAATATGTATACAATGTACCATTTTTAATTTTATTTTTATGTATGCCTCTGATGAAGTCTTGATAGCACTTTTTGATCGATGTATAGCATTTTTGATGTATGCCTTTGATAAAGGCATTTATGCAGTTGTGCCCTTTGATGGCCCATTTTGTATAGCATTTTGATGTACATCCTCTGATGAATGAGTTTATGAGTTGTATCCCTATATATATGGCCCATTTTTTATCGATGATGTATATCCTCTTATGAGATGATGACATTTTATACCTGTTTTTATGGATTGATTATATGGATTATGGATGCGGTTCCTCTTTTTATATGTATCATGTTATTGATGTATCACATGTGTTCTAATTTTTACATGATAGATCTGCAAATGATATCAATTTTATTGTGCATCTGATGTTATAGATTAGTGGATAGGATGACATGATGATATTGGTGCAGGGGGATATATTTTGATATTTGCAATCCCTTTTGCCCCCATTTGATGATACGATATGTGATTATTATCTTAGCATTCATGTATGATGTATACTTCACTTTTTATTGATATATGATGTATAGATGATGTTAGATGTGATGATATTGATGGAGATATGATGATGTGATAAAAAAAACTATGTACATGCGACAAGCAAACACAATCAAATGTTAACAAACTTAGCCAAATACACAGTGCTAACCAATATGAAATAACACAACTATGTACAATTATTTACAAGCATGTAAAAACACACTTCATATGTACAAGTAAGAAATAATCTAATCTAAGACAATAAAAGATGAATCTTATCAAAGTATGTCTAAGAAAAAAACTATACAAATGTACAATCAAAACAACAACTATACAAGAAAACAATGTACACAACTTAACAAATAAAGCAAGAAATAATAGAAAGCACAGTAAACTAAAGCTATGTTTTTGTGGTACTATGTTTTTCAATGTGTTCTGCGTTTTTTTCGGAAGTTTGACAATCAATTTTCTATAGTTTTTTGTGTTTTGTGAGATAATTTTCTATTGTTTTCGTGTTTTGTGAAACATATTTTCTATTTGTTTTTGTGTTTTTTGAATACAATTTTCTAATGTTTTTGTGATTTTTTAACATATTTGAATGTTTTTTGATTTTCCAAGGTATATTCTGAATGTTTTTTGCACAGGTTTCTAAGAAACGTGGATGCCCCTAGCATTAGACGGAGAATATACATGTGTAGGTGCCATATGTTTACCAAGATGAACGTGACTGTCACAGAAGTGCCCCCAGCATTAGATGGGGAATATAAAAATACCATCCCCTCACTAATTTATGAGAGAAGAAAAATATAGATCAAGGCTTGACAGGATAGGTTCATATGGAATCTCAGATGCAAGTTTAGAGACTAGCCCTAGGCTAAGTAAAATTACCCTCCAGATGTAATATGCTTATGAACAACGAATCCTCCCAAGGCACCAGAAAACTGGTTTTCACCAAGGGACCTATCCAAAGTGCCACAATTGCATGGTTTTCACATATGGATGACCTACTTTCTCTTTTTCTTTTTCTCTTATTTTAATTTTTGTGTATTTTGATCATTTTTTACTTTTTGTTGTTTTGTTTTTTTATTTTTGCACCATGTTTAACCATAGAACCACTTGAGGTGCATGGCATTCATAGGCTCACAGAGATCATCTTCCATTGGGATGGGCAAGTTTATATGCTCATGTTCCATATTTTTCTACAATGACATAAGGTCCTAACCAATTTGGCTCAAACTTGCCTTTCTTCTCTCTTTTTTTCCTTGTGTTGAATTGATTTTCTTTCATGACTAAATCTCTCGACCTCAAACTAACAAGGTATGATCATTTTGTTATAATTTTTAGAGACTTTTTTCTAATACACCTTGATATAGTTAAGGGCATGGATGCGCTTTTCATCAAAGAATTATAATTTTGCTAACCTAGCCTACTCTATAATCCTCATCCTTGTCCAGATAATCCCTAAGAGATATTCTCAGGGAAGGAAGCTCTGATTTCCAATGGGATGATGGATTTTGTTCCAAATACTAGGGAATAGGGTGTCTCACCAGTAGGAGTGCAAATGGAGGTCCTATAAGCTTAGAGGGCTGGGTGAATTTGTAAATTCTAGTTATGACCTGTCTTACTCACCATCTTTTCCATGATCTAAACCAATGTTTTGTTATTGGATTCGGCCTGCCCATTACCTTTAGGATAATATGGTCTTAGACCACTTCAATTTTATTTTAAATTGATGACATAGATCTTTCATTGTATCTTGTTCTTAAAATGATTTTTCATTGTCAGTAACTATGGCCACAGGAATGCCATACTAACAGATAAGGTGATTTATGATAAACTTTGAAATTTGAGCACCCATAACATAAGTCAAAGGAACAACCTCCACCCACTTAGTGAAATATTTTGTAGATGTGATGATGTGGGTATGGCCATCAGATGAGGTAGGCATGAGCTTCCCTATTAAATCAATTCTCCATTTAGAAAATGGTCGTGGGGTTGTGATTGGCTCCAACGGCTGTGATGGTGCATGGATGAAATTTCCATACCTTTGATAGAGCATGCACTTCCTCACATAATTACAGCATTATGTTTCCATAGTAGGCCAATAGTAGCCTACTCTCAACAATTTATTAGCTAGAACCATTCTATTTGTATGGGCACCGCACACCCCTTCATGTACCTTTTTAATTGCTTGGACTGAATTAGTTACATCTAGACAACGCAATAGATTCCCATTTTAGCCACGATGATAGAGCGTATCTCCTAAGAGGGTGTAATGGGTTAACTGACGAATAAGGTTTTACTTCTCAGAGTGGGAGATATCAAGAGGAAAGGTATTATGTTTAAGATAGGAATAGATGTGTGATTACCATGTGGAATAGGAACCAATAACTTCACAAGCCAAGTAGGATTCGGTCATATCATATGCAGGCTAGCATATATTCTCAACAAAGAATGGCATATCATTTCTCTCTGGTGGAATTCATAGCATGGAACCTATAATTTCCATTGCATCTACATATTTATTATGTTCCCTTGGAATTTTCTCAAATGTAATATGCACAAAATATTATTTCAAAATTTCCACCATTTTCATGTAGGGGATGAGCTTTTCATCCTTAACTTTGTATTCACCATTTACTTGGTTAATGATCAATTGTGAGTCACCAACGACCTTGATATGGTGGATATCCCATTTGATTGTTATCTTCATCCCAGCGATGAAAGCCTCATATTCTACAGTATTCTTTGTACAAGGAAAGCCAAGGCAAAAAGCCTGAGGTATGGGGTTTCCTGAAGGAGTAATTAATACAACACCTGGCCTTGAACCATGAAAAGTAAAATATCCATCAAAGTTCACTTTCCACATGACATATTCATCAATATACATTAATGAAGCATCTGGCAGATCTAGATTCATAGGTCCTATTTCTGGTAATGTTTCTTCTTCTAACTAATTGGTGAGCACTTGTCCTTTAACCAACTTTTGGTGTACATACTCAATGTCAAATTCACTTAGTAGAATGATCTAATTATTCATTCTACCTGTAAGGGTAGGTTTTGACAGTAGGTATTTTAGTGGGTCAACTTTGGATATAATCTTGGTTTTAGTATTTAATAGGTAATGGTGAAGTTTTTGGAAGGTAAAAATGACATCCAAACAAGCTTTTTCAATCTGAGGATAGTTGAGCTCATAAGAAATTAAGGTATGACTGATATAGTATACGTATTTTTATTTATGACTGAGGTCATATTGGGTGAGTAACGTGCCAATAGAAAATTGAGTAGAAAAAATATACAATAAGAGTGGCTCATCGGGAGTTAAGAGGCATGAGGACAGGTGGATTGGCTAAGTATTACTTAAGCAAGGCAAAGGCATGTTATTTCTTTGGTCCCTCAAATAAAAGCAACATCCTTTTTAAGTAGATGGGTGAATGAATTACATTTATCAACAAGTTTGGAAATGAAGTGGTGGATGGATTATATCTTTCCTTGCAAGTTGTGTAGTTGTTTGATGTTTTTTGGAGGAGGCATTTCAGTAACTGGCGGTAACTTTAGTCTGGGTCTACCTCAATCCCTCTTCGTGATACGATGAATCTAAGAAAATTTCCTGATAGCATTGCCAAAAACACGCACTTTTTTGGATTCAATCTGACTTTGTATTCCTGCATAGGCATTCGAAGATACGTCGACAAAATGTCAAGGTGATCTACTCTCGTCTTGTATTTCCTGAGGATATCATCCACATAGTCCTCCATGATGTCATGAATCGTATCATGGAAAATCACTGTCATTTCCCTTTGATAGGTTGCACCTATTTTTTTAAGGCCAAAGGGAATTACCTGATAATAGAAAGTCCCCCCAAGGGGTTTTGAAGGTTGTCTTGTGTTGATCTTCATCTTCTATTTTGATCTTATTATAGCCTAAAAATCCATCCATAAGAGATAACATTTCATATCCTGCAGTTGAATCAACAATCATATCAATGTTGGGTAATGGGAAATCATCTTTTTGAAATGTCTTATTAATGTCTCTAAAATTTGTACATATTCTAATCCTGACAGGATTCTTTTACATGGGGACTATATTTGATATCCATTCCGAATAATCAATAGGTCTAATGAAGCTTGTTTCTAGCAATCTTTGTAGTTCTTCTTTAACGAAAAGAGTTACCCGTGGGTGCATTTTTTTGAGTTTTTATTTGATGGGTTTGGCATCTAGATGCACAAATAGGTTATGCACCACAAATGTTGGATCCAAGCCCATCATATCATTATAGAACCATGTGAATATATCTAAAAATTCCCATAGAAGCATGGTGAATGTCTTTTTCTCTCTTATCAAGAGTAAAGCTCCCATTTTGACTATATTTGGGTTTTCTTTTGTTCCAATATTCACATCAATGGTTTCTTCTACTAGCATTTTTGACAAATCCTCCATACACGTAGGATCGGGAGGAAGGTTGAGATATTCTTCCAAGGGCGTCTCTAAAAAATTTTCACCTTTACTGTGGTCACTTCTCTTGTCCATTGATTTTATTACTTTCTTGTCATCCAGTACCTCAAAGAGGTTTTCACTGTGCGACTTGGACTTTTTTTTTTGCCAAGGCTTTTCATTGGAACTTTTCCCCTCACTTTTTCTTAATTTTTGTTGACCACGAAGCTCAGCTTCCTCTCCGAAGTATGCGTAGGTATCTAAGTCAATGTAGAAACCCTTCTTATGGTCTCCAATTGGAATTGTATCTCAAATGTCCATGAGTTTCATAATGGCCTCATCATTTTCAAAGAGGTCCAGTGGTACTTAAAATTTTTGGTCCCATTCGACAAGGAAAGGGTAAACAAGGTCAATTTTAGGTTCAGTGGGGGTTAAGGAAAAGACAGTAGTATCCATGAATAGGTTCGTGGAGGAAAGATCCTTGTACTAGATACAGTGGGAATCTGTGCCATTGTCTAAATAATCAGAGCTTTCTTCATTCTCAGAACATGTAGCATCTTGATGATTGGGGTGTGATCCATAGGGTTGAATGATGATACCATATCTTTCTATCTTGAAATGTGGGAGAGGAACTTTTTCTCTCAATCCTTGCTCATTCTTTCTACCTCCTAGACCATTGTAGCCCATAGAATACATCATTTGGCTAGACTTCTCATACTCAGAGATTTTGTAGCAAGTTGGTTGAGTATCTTTCGAGACCCAATTCGTCGGTGGGTCCAACAATTTATCTTCAGTGAGTAACCCCCAAGTAAGAATGTCCCAATAGTTCTCTCATCTCTAGGCAGTCTGAAATGATAGTTGGGTTAGCCTCTAGTTTTAGGTGATAATGATAGGTCCAAAACTAAGAGAGCTTGTTGCACATTATATTCTCCACAACTGTATTCCACAACCTTCATCTCCCATGAATCAAAAGGATAATTTGATGTAGAAGCTTCACGGACACAAGAACATAGGGAATATGAATCTAACCATGACTCCATGGCTTCATATTGAAGAGGAACAACTATATCAGTAGAGGGACACGTATAGGAACCCTTACATGCAAAAATATTGAGATCTTTGTAGTGAGTGAATGGATCTTGATCTCCTTGTATTATGATAGTGTGTCCCTCGTGTTTTAATTTGATGCACTGATGGAATGTTGACGGTATGGCCTGCATGGAATGAATCCATGGTTGTCTAAGAAGCATATCATATGGAAGTACCAAGTCCAAGACATGAAACTTTGTCTGATGACAATTTGGTCCTACTTCTATTGGCAATGTGATTGTTCCAACTGATTCCTGCTCTACGTTATCATAAGTAGTTATCGTAATAATATGGGACTCTAGATCTTATTCTGTATAACCCAGTTGCTTAATTAGTTTCAAAGTGCATATATTCAACCTTGATCCATTTTCCACAAGCACCCATTTTATCTTTGGCGGGTAAAAAATAGCTCAATATATAGGGGGAGATTGTGTACAGAATCCTTAATAGGGTTCTCCCTATGATTAAAAGAGATGTGTACAGTTGGTGCATTTTTTTTTCCACTGTAGCTTGAAGATGTGGAGGATCTACTTCTAGTGGCACTCCTAACCCCTGAAGAGTTTTTTACAAGATGTCCTTATGTACATTCGATATTTTAAGAAGATCCAAGATGAAATCTTGGCAGATGTCTTCTCAGGTTGTTTCAAGAGGTTTTACCTACCATCTTACAGGGTTGACGGAGAGGGTTCAGGGATCATGAGATGAGTGAATCGTAATGGTTATTATCACTTTTGGTATGTAGATAATTCTCCTCTTTGTAACTCTAGGATGAATCTCCTTGATCTATATTTTTTTCTCATCTAACTTACCATTTTTAGGGAATGGATCTTTAAATATTCCCATCTTTTCGTTTGGTGTCTGATTTTTCTCTGTGGTGTCAACTTATATCTCCCCATTGTCAATGAGATATTGTATATAGTGACGAAGTTGTAAGCATTTGTCTTTTTTGTATCCCTTGACAAAATGTAATTCACAATAGTCATGCTCTTTGTACCATGATGGCTTTTGGAGCATTGTCATCAAAGGGTTATGTTGTGGGATGAGTCACTATGTGAGCTACATCTAATTTCTTGAATATTGTAGAAAAAGGCTCATTGAGAGGAGTGAATGTTCTACATTTGGGTGGTGGTTGAATAGGTCCTGTTGTCAAAATTTCACCCCCCCTGGGTAATTTTGATAACATGCATCAGAATATTCAAGTCCCAGGAAAATTGATTGATTCGAGGCCAAAAATCATGTTGCTAGAGTCCCCTCAAATATTTTCTAAGTTCCCTGTCTGAGAGGAAAAGAGCAAGCTCTGAGAAAATGTGAAAAAAGGTTGCAGAAGGCAAGTAGGTTGATCCAGGAAAAAATCATAAAAATGACTAAGTCCTAGTCCTAGGGGCAATCGGGAAATTTGGGACAAAAAGGCCCGAACCGGCCGGCTCGGCCAAAGTAAGCACAAACAGTCCGCAAAGCAACAGGGACATCTGGGACAAAAGTACGCGGCGGGCGCGAAATGCCAGTTCGACCGAGAAAAAATTGGCTAACTGCTGAGAGGGACGCAAATGGGACAATTGGGCCAAAAAGGCGCGAACCGGCCGAACCGGCCGAAAAGAGTCAAGTCAGTCCGAAGCAAACTGGGACAAGCGGGCCAAAAATGCCCGAACTGGCCGAATCGGCCGAAATGAGTCCAGAGGGTCCAAAATCAAATGGGACATCTGGGACAAATGGACGTGAAATGCCCGAACTGGCCGAAATGAGCACAAAGGGCCCAAAATCAAATGGGACATCCGGGACAAATGGAGGCGAAGTACGCGAAGGAGCCGAAGGAGCCGAGGACCAATCAGAAACTACCACATGTCCTCACAAGAGAAAAAGTCAAAAGGTCAAAGGGGCGAGTTATCGAGCGCTGAACCGAACCAATGAAATGGCGCCATGTGTCCAAGTTTAAGGGGCCCACAAGCAATTTCAAAAGGAAAGCCCACGAAAGATGGAGGAGAGAGAATTGCTCATCCAATCAGCACGTGCCACGTGTCGTCCAGATGGCGAAGAGCGGGAAAACATTTTAAAATTCATTTTGATCTGTTCCGTGCCCTAAATCTTTAGATCGCCATATCTTTTGATCCAAAGCTCGGATTTCCACGTTCTTTATATCAACGGAAAGCTGTTGAGATGCTCTACATGATTCTGGGATCAATCTCAAGTTTTGGTGTAGTCTGAAGAGATAAAATTGAGAAACGGCTCTGACATGTGGTAATGGCCAGAAGCAACCTTTCAACAACCCGTTTTAATGCTAATGGGTCACATTCTTCTTCTGCACGGCCAGAAGTGACATTTTAGCAGCCAAATTAATACAAATGGGTCGCATTCTCCTCCAAAATCACTCAAAGTGACAGGGTATGGGTTGGTAAGATCCTCCATGCTGATTTAATGCATCTGCAATCAATGAGGAATGGGCTTGCACGTTTTCCCATGTTTTTTGTCCCCTGGGCTCGACCCATGCAATGTAAAAGCTAGATTTGGCTCATTTTTTTTAAAAAAAGAAGTTGTTCATTCTTTCGGCTCTGCTCTCCCTTCTTTTCTTCTCTAGGGTTGAAAATGGAGTTCGAACCTCCTCCCTGCTCTGTAATGGTGTTTTTTGCCTTTTACTAATGGAATGATGTTCTGTGCAAACTTCTGGAGCAACAAAACGTGTTCTGTGATGCATCTGTCCATCCTCTCTCGTTTTTTCTTGTTCTCTCCTTGCCTCTCTTCATTTGCAGGTATCTGTGCATGTTTGAATGTTCATTGCAGGTTCGGAGCTGTGTTCATGGAGTTTTGGGACATTTTCTGTGTGAAATCTATCCTTGGGCCTGTGATGCATCTGTCCATCCTTCCCATTGCTCACCTCTCTTTGTCCCATGGCAGTTTTGATAGATGTTCAACATCCTCCTTCTCTGGTGTATCACCGTTTTAGTGTAGGCTTTTACTGTTTTTCCCTTCTCTCTCTCTCTCTGTCTCCTTGGCATGGTTAGATTAGGATTAGATTAGCTTGCGTGCACTGGAATAGCTTATGGCAGGTAGTTTAGGAGCAGGAACTAGCCTTCTCTGGAGATTCCTCTCTCGGTTTCACAAGTCCCACGCTTGGAGAGAGGTTTCCATGTTGTGCAATCACACTGGATGCCTGAACATCAACCTAGAAGCCTGATGTGTGTCCAGGGGTGCTGTGATTTTGGATCAACAGGTCCCTCATTTAGTTTAAAAATTTGATCAACTTGAACCATTTGTACACGTTTCAAATCTATGATCCCATCTCCCACCATGTTCTTGTTTTTTAAAATATTTTTGTCTTTTCCATGGGTTTGGTGTTTTGGTTATTCTTAGAGTGTCATTTAATGGTTCCTTTGGCAATAAGGGCTTTCTCTATTTGAATTCCCTTTTCAATTACCTCTTTAAAGTTGTGAACATAATACATTTGTAGATGAAAAGAGATGTTTGGTTTGAGATTGGGCACAAAGATACTCACAAGCTGTTTTTCAGGAAACGCACAAGGGAAGTGATTGGATATCCCTCTCCATATTTGTAAGAAGCTATCAAATGTCTCATTAGGGATTTGTTTAGTGCCACACAATTCTGCCATGGTTATGTCATTTTCTATGTTGTATGAGAAGTGTCGAATAAACCTTTCTACCAATTTAGGCCATGTGAAAATAGACCCACAAGGTAAGTGAGTGAACCATTCCAAGGCTTGGCTTCCTAGACTCTTTGGAAAGATTCACATGAGGTGATTCTCACTATAGGCCACTTCTTTGCATTCCATGTAAAAATCCTTCACATGATCTCACGGGTACCCTTTCCCTCTATATTTGTAAAATTTTGGCATGTCGAACTAATTAGGGAAGGGTTGAAGTGTTATAGATTTATGAAATGGATGGGGACATAGTTCTTTGTATTGATATTTTATGCCATTTCCAACAGTAATCTCTTGAAGGCTTGTAAGTGTCACTTTCATAGATTATATTTCTTGTGAGAGTAATTGTTCTTTAGTAGGAGAATTCGGGATATATATGTGATTTTATTTCATATTGTCTCCTCCTTGACTATCCATGTGAAGTTCATTGATTTTGACCTTAGGTTTTGTCTTTTGTACTTCTTGTTTGTTTCTTTTTGTACATGAGATGTTAACAAAGCTAATTGTCAACTAAGGTTTTGGATTTTCTATTGAATAGTGACTTCTTCTTCAAGAGGTTCTTCTTCTTCATGACGTGGAGGTTGTTCAACATTTTCATGCTCTATTCTAAGTTTACGTGGCACTTTGATGAAATTAATTATATATCCCACTACATTATCATTTCCCACGTTAGAGGTAGAAGCGTTTCCATGTGTTAAGATATCCTCCATGTTAATAAGAGGTTTCTCCTCTTCATTAGCAACATTTATTGGTGGGATTATTTCTTTTTCTATAGGAATTCTAACCCCTAACTCCACCACTCATGCTAGTAACCGATCTTTGTTTCTAAAGAGGAATTCATCTAACAAGGTGGGGTCAAAATCGAGTTCAGTGTGTGGCGATTTTAACTCATAACTGCTATGATCTATCATTTCTTCTACTTCTTTCTCCACAAATAATAAAGGCCCAAGATAATGGCCAATAAATGGATTTAACCCTTGCTTGTTTGAGATTTCCCAAGTTTACATTTTTCTTGTTTCCAAAGCCTACTTTTGTAGCCCTATTCTTGTATTAGGAGCCATGACGTGTAATAGTTTCACTAAGGTGCTTGTGAATGTGTTCAAATATTTTTATCAAACCTAAGTGAATCACAAAAAGAATGTCAATAATTCAAGGCATATTATGAATTTCAAAGAAGCAATGTGACAAAGTGATTACTCTTAAATGAACAAGTTAATAGTGACAAGAAAGATTCAATCACACAATGTTTAGTTTCAAACCAATCAAACAAATGAAGCACTTTCTAAATCTATTTTCAAAAAGGGTAGTTGGTGTCGTAAGATGATTAACAAAATTTCCCTACTTATGTCGAGTTCAAAAAAAATGAACAAGGCTTAAGTAATAACAAGAAGTTAGCGTGACTTACAAACAAATTCTACTAGAAGCAAGCCCAAATTCAATCAAGACCTATATTCCAAAAAGTGTTAGTTACGATTGTGAGTGACACAAAAATTTCACCAAGATATGTCAACCAAACTTTGTAATAAAATAAGGTATTGATATCAAGATGATATTGATATAACATGCATAAGTGGTAACACTTAACACTGTTCAGAATTGAGGTAATAATTAGAATCAAATGAAAGTAATACTATACCTAGGAATTGTTAAAGTGTATATAGGGTAACCTTACAATGTAGATATTTATGTCAAGTTTACAAGAAACAAGACATAAATATCAAAATTGTAGCAATACAAAGTAAACAAGATAACTGTTCAAAGGAGAGTGAAGGTGATGAACCAACCCTAACTACGATGACAATCTTGACTTGAGTATCAAGATCAAAAAGGATACTAATGATATGAAAATGTCTCTACACACTTTAGACATTTAACAGCTAATTCATAAACATGGATGAGTGTAAATAGACAAAAAAGTGGTGAATACAATCAATTAGCAACACAAGGTTCGTCACCTCTCTCTTGATCAACAAAGTGTCAAAAGAAAGTGAACGAAGTAGATCAATTGGGGATGAAACATGTTGGGCTCACTTGGGAAAGTTTTTGCCTCACCTTAAGGAAAGTGAAAAACTAAGCAAAAGTAATGTTTCACACGTTTCTTGATGAACACTGGCTCTTAACTCCAATTTTCTTTGTTATGGTCCAAGTTGGCTCCTAGTCAAAGATAGCTTCCTAGGTGGTTCACTAAACTAGGTGTCACAAGTTATTTAAGAGCGAGCTCGATTTACCAAGAAAAGTTGCATTGACTAATTTTTGGAGTATCTTTACTTTACTTTACCCCCTTCAAGCACAGTGTGAAAGAAATGTGTGCATCATGTACTATCACTAGGGTCACGATATAGACAACTTGTGACGTTAAATATCACAAATGGTAATACTAGTCAAGTAAGTTGTGTGGAGAACTTCCCATTTTATCCACAACGTTCCCTCTTACGTAGAATACTTTGGGGTTCCTAGGAACACCCCCATTGTTGTAGTTTAAGGCTTATGCCAAAGGTTTTGTGTCCTAGTTTTAAGTGGACGGGGTGTACCCTTATCCGAACTTACAAATACAGTGTGATTTTTGTGGTGTGTTTTTTATCTTCTTTAATTTGATGTCGTTTGCTTGAATACATTTTAGTAACCTGCACGAAAACTGTATTAGTAGTTTAGTTTTTTCTTGACTCCACCTTTCTTTGAAAATCATTTTTTTGGTGCTACACAATGGATTAGTAATTTTTCCATGAAAATAATAAACTTCATTTTTGATTCTCAAGATCACCCTAGGGCACAAGAGAAGAGAATACGCAAAATATATAATCAAGAAATCAATAAAAATGGAAAACACTTAATTCAAACGCAAAATATATTTATCTTTGCTTGATTTGGAGATTCTACAAATTCTTCAAAGAAATAAAAGATATAAGAATCATTTTTGATTCCCAAGATCACCCCAAAGGATGTGAACCTGTAATAATGTTAGCACTTTAGGACACAAACCTTTGGAAACATGGAATTAATATGTAAAAACAGACTAAAGAACCTGCGCGCAAGTTAGGGTATGTGCACATGGGTTAGGGCACCTATGTCCCTTTGTGTAAATCTAGGTCTCCAGTGTGCCTACGCTACCCGAGAGATGTCAATGCTAGGATATATGCATGTGCGCTAGGGTATAGGCATGTGCACCTGGAAAGCAAAAAATAAGGTACATAAACTATGACATGGCATGTGTGTTAGCCTAGATATGCATACGCTATGGTATGGGTGCCTACGCTACAGATACAAACACAAAACATGTGTGTTAGTAGAATGGTGTGTGCATCGAGGTTATGGTATATGTGTTGAGGTTAGGGTGCATGCCCTAGCCTGACAGGTTTTTGACAGTAGCAAAGTTACAGTATGGTAGCAATGTGTGTATGCATTGAGATGTATTCTTGCACATGGGTTAGTGTGCCTGCACCTAGGTTTATGTACATGTGCCTCCCCTGTAACAACTTTACCTGGTCATGACGTCAAATTATGGCCAAATGACACAAATAAGTTCAAAATGCTCTAATTTCTAGTATGTTAGCTCAAAATTGACAATAACCCATAAAAATTAAAGCTCTAAATAAGATTCTACACATGTAAGATTGTAAAAAAATTCATAAATATCAGTTCACATATGTGTATAGAAAGCGTTAGCCAAATGTTGAAATAATAATAAAATTTGAACGAGAATGCTAAGGGACAAAGGATTTGTCCTATCGGGCGTGCCAAATATATCTATGTATTAGTTAGCTATGCAAAGAGAATTGAAACTAACACCTTAGTATTTTCAAAACATGAACTAACTACACAAAGATCATCATGTTAAAAGGTAAACAAGACTAAATACCAACATTATACATTAGAACTTGAAATAGAAATCAAACTAATATGCTAAGCATTTGAATCTCTACTCTTTACATCACCAAAAACACTAATATGGTTTGAAATATAATGAACCTAGATAGATCCATCGCAATCAAATTTGATTTTTTGATCTTCAAGGTTTCGGGAATGGAAGCTCATCAAAGTATGGCTACAAGACCATTTTGATTCTCTCCATATGACCTAAAATCTTGGATGAATGAAATGCAAAAATGAGGCTATTAGCTCAAATGAAATATGCTCTAAGATAAAATTCCTATAGATTACTTATAATCATGCAAGGTGTAAGAAGAAAGGTAGAAGGAGGGCTCCTTATATAGCCCAATGGGTAGAAGAATATCTACATTCCTTTAAATGTGGGATAAATAGAGAGGTTGGGTTAGTTGTGGATAAGGAAGGTTTCGAAAGGGTCGAGTCAACCTTAGGAGAGTTTAGTTTGTCCTTTAGTGAGCCATGGGGTTTGAGGGGATTTATTAATTAACCCAAGTGATTAATTAATAGGTGTGCAAGATTACATAATCCTTTTAGAGGAGTAATTAGCATGATTTAGACTATGAGAGGGATTTAATCAAATAAATGATGATTTATTGATTTAATGAAGAGGAAGCTAATTAATTAATTATAATTAATTACTCTAGATATAATGGGGGTTGATTAACAGAAGGTCATTAATTAGTGTATTTGTTGGATAAAAGGGTTAATTAACTAGTTTAATGTAGCTAATTAATGGTGATGGAAGAGGAAGTGTGCTATATTGACGATATGTCATCAATCTGTGGGAAAGAGGATAGTTAGTGTAATTTAAGTATTTAAATTCCTCGGGTTAAATTATAGGTGTCTACAAACACCAATAATAATATTAGTTAAGAAAGAGATCCTTTCACAAATTCCAAAGGGTGATGCTTAAATAATGTTATAATATTTTCATTTGAAAAAAAATCACATATCATCATTATTGTGTCCATTGATGGATCATCCAATGTATGGATGATCAAAAGTCAATTTTTTATGTAAAAACTTTGATATGAATGATATCCTAAATATTAAAAGAGTTGGTATACAAGGAATTTACTAGAATGCAAATGGTGGTGAGTATGAGAATTACAACTAAAAAGCCAAACACTTTCTAGGAACCTCCCTACTTGAAGGAAAATTAAAAAAATTGGTGTGGGAAACTATACGCCTTAAAATCAACACATGATCTTAAGCACAGGTGACCTCCCGAGGTCGTGCTAGGAAAACCACAATTGAATGGATAGATGGCTATGGAATGGGATAAATAAGGCGGATAGGAGAAATGTACAAAAATGGGTGAAAATGGCTAATAAGTGATCAAGGCAATCTAATGTCATCAACGTGGACTATAGGAATTTTCTCTTCTAAAGCAGTGAATGTTTTCCTCACTTGGGTGGACGTAATGGAATGGTCAAGGATAATGGGCACACAAAATAGTATGTCGATATCAATGTCACCAAACACTCTCCAAACCGGTTGCGGAATGCGAGGGAACTATCATGTGTTTTCCTCATAGAAGTATCCAGACAAGGTCATGGAGGTGTGGGAGGAAATGTGTGAATATGACAAATGGTTGAATTGTGGAAGCTATTTACAATCAGGATGAATTTTCCATAACTTGTAAGCATTGTCTGCATCGACGTTCAACAATGTCAACTGGGAGATAATGGTGGGTGGAAGTGGTGTGGTTTGGAAAACCAAGATTTTGAGGCTTGTGTCAATACCTGTAATTAATTCAACTATGTCTAGTTGTTGGACTCAAGGATTATAGACATGGTCTCTTGGTTGTTGAGGGCCTTGAATGGTCATGTGGGATGTGTAAACTGAAAGAAATAAACAATCTCACAAAGAAGACCGCAAGAGGCCAAGGTTAATCCTAAGAAAATTAGGGATATGTGGGAAGTCATGTAAATTTTTTGCTAATTAATGTTGTGTTACTAATTTAACAAATGGAAATATATAGATTTAAATCAACTCAATTCGATTACTTTACTCAAATTTAATTAAATCTACATGTTGCTAGTAATTAATTAACAAATGAAAGTTAACTAATTATACAAAGGAAACAAACTAATCGATTTGTTTTTGTTTTTTTTTATGATTTTGAATAAAGGGTATAAAAGCAAAATAATTAATATAATCTAATATTTTTATTTTTATGTTTACTCGAAATCAGAATAAATACACACAGACAATTAAAACTTCTTCTAATTAATTAAAATTGTTTCTACACTAAATTGACATAACTAAACAAGTAAACAACCGGATGTGGCTATTTCCTTGTCTAGAGTGGATCTAATATATTATAATAAAATTAAAAAATTATAATTTGTACTTTTAGATATGCAACTTCTATGTTCTTTCCTCAGAGTCACGTAAAGAAATAAAAAACTTCTCAGAAGTTATTCTTCACTTGAAACTTCCCTGGTAAAAGCAGCAGGATCTATGGAAGCTTACAAAAATGAAGGGAAATTACAACTAACATTAAACAGATGTAAAAGATTCTTCCAGAGAAAATTCCTGTGTACACCCATAGGGATAGGTAGGGAAACAACTTTCAATAGAAGCTTTATGTAAATAAAGGAAAGCTACACTAATTGTATTTCTTTGAATTAATATACTCTAATAGATTATGGAATAAAATATACTTAAAGAAAGAAAGATTTAAGAATCCAAATGTATCCCCAATCTGAAAATGTAGAACTATGAAAGTTCTAGTGCTATTTTTTCTTTGTTTTCCCCTTAGCTTCTTTTCCAATTTGGTGTTTAAACGAGTCCAAGGAATTGTGTTGGCTTGTGTGGAAGAAATAATGAAGAGGTGCTAGAGCTGGAATGGCTTGCAAGCAATCTGGTATCAATACAGGCAAGAGAACTGAGCTTTCTTGTGTATTTCTTAGCAGGATTATGGGCAACATAACAGTGTAATTAAAAATAATAATCTCGAACCAATTCTTTGAATAGAAGCTTGGCTCTTATAGGAAAAAGGAAGAGAAATGGTCTAAGTCATTTAGTAGCCAAGAAATTCCACCTCTCAAAGAAAGGGCAGTTAACTCATAATTAACAAAAGGAATGGAAGGAGAAGTTGGTACACATCAAATGAGCTCAAGAACAGCTAGATTGGTTAAGAAACATGTTCTAAAACAAGTTTGAGTAAGGTGACATGCATTCAAAACATGTTAGAAAAGGCTCGGGAAAAATCACACAGAACCACGCAGATAGACGGTTATGCAACCACCGCTCAAGGCAAACCGGTAATTACCCAACCGGGGGTGGTTGTGTAACTTAAAGCATGAAATGCTAAGGAGAAAGTTGTAAAAAGATGATAAAGAAAAGTCAGGAAAAGCATGGAAATGGTTAAGAGAAGCATTCTAGGATCTACAACATATATATTACAAATGAGAAATTAGACTTGAACACCATTGGAAAGATATTTACTCATAATTGGGGATTTTGAACCATTCCGACAATGTATCACGTGTAAAATTGGGTGGGTACATATTGCCCCCTCAGAGTAGTCGTTTTAGCCATGAAGAGACGTAAAACATAGAGTCCGAGTATGGTAACTCCTAAATGGGAGGGTTATAAAATTATACCTGACATGTCCATGTGTTGAAATGACACACATCCAAGCTTCCCATGTTACTTGCAAGAAGTAAATGAGAATCAAGTGCAAATATAATGTAGAATTGACAAAATACAATAAAATAAAATGACAAGAGGACTTACCATACCTCTGTGAGGATAGAAACATACCCACGTCCAGTGCTCCAACCCTACAAAATGCACACAGATACTCGAAAATAGAGTTAAAACATGTTATATATAACCAAAATCACTATTTCTAGAAATCATTTTCACTCATCTACTTAAAGACTTTAGAGCTCTAAATCACATGTGACGGTTTTACACACAAATACAGTCTAATCGAAGAGCAATCAGACGTGATGGAATCCCAACAAACAAGTGGGAGGAACAATGGGCCCTAGATAGATAAGTAATTTTCATTTATTCATTTCTACCCTAAAACATATAAAATGTGAAATAATACGACGTAGGGGGGTTATTTTAAACAATTTTAAAGTTCAAATGTTCACATAAGGGAGGCATCACTAGTGGGATGTGGCTAACTTATTTCAGTCGAAAATGGTCAACCAATTTTTGTCATTTTTGGGTTTTGTGGAGGCTTAGGGTATAGCCCGTCTAGTTTCCGTGGACGTAACCGTCGCGGCGATTATGCGTAACCGCCGCTCTGTGCAAAGGGGCGGTTACGAAAACTGTCATGTTAGTTACACAAGGATCAAATGTCTTAAAATAAAATGTGGTATTTTCGTGGTAGTTACACTAACTACGATGTTGTGTGTGGAGGGGTGAGTTACACAACCACCTCTTTTCACAAGGCAAGATTTATGTAATTGTTGGGACATAACCCATATTTGACTATGGAAAATTTTTTGATGTTTGAATGCTTTTATGATGTTGTTGATGAGCTTACTTATGCATACTTAAAAGTTTTTGAACTTTCTCTTTTCTTGATGTTTATTGAATGTAGGGGCCATACATCAGATAGAGTAGGGATCAAGAGTGTGATTGGTTTCCGCCCATCTTGGATTCTCTTATCTCAAGATCCAGAGGGATTTATTATATAGAATCAAGATATGGAGGATATCCCAGACACCACTAGTTGCACCAGCTTGGTAACTTGTTGGCTGATCTACTGAGTTATTGGGGTGCAGAACCAGAACACATTATCGGATTCCTGGAGTCAGAGAGGTAGTGGACCATCATTCTTGAGGATGTCTACATGATTGTGGGGATTCTTGTCATAGGCATGAGATTGACTTTATCTAGTGTTAGTGTGGTGGTCCAATGCAGTCACAACAGTGGGCCACATATATGGGTGAGATGCACAGGAACTAATACATGAGTGTCCAAGCATGGGATGATATTATCTATCAGTTGCCTTCTGCACCTATCCTCTACCTTGCACAAGGTTATTATTGGCATAATTATGGCTTTGCCCTTGGTAAGGGAAAAGGGTGGGGACAATCTTACTTTACTACTAGGCACCGATCATTCAGAGTATAGAGCAGCATGGCTACATCTATGCATGGGGCATTGACATACTGGGGTGCCACTTATCATGATTTATTACCAAATTGTTCCAGATTGAAGGACAAGGCCCTTAGTCATCATGAAACTAGTAACAAACTGGGCTCTATGAGTGCATCATCACCCTATTAGAGGGGTGTTGGGATATCAGATCGCTGAGGCCATTAGGATAAACGAGATGGATAGTTATTGCTACTGCTTAAGGGGCATCATCAGCTCACTTGCTAAACTTACTTCGGATGATATGATTGCATCGGCCATACTAGGACATGGATGGCTTATGGGGTGAGGATGTTGTTATCATATCTTCCTATATCACTACTAAATAGTTGGTGGATAGGACCAGTAGAGTGGAGGTCCATCTTGTTCAGAGGGTAGCTTACCAATAGCAGTTCGGAGTTGCCATACATTGATGTCCTCCTAGCAGTTATGATAGTTTACATGCAGGATTTGGGAGGCTAGAAGCTAGCCCTAGAGGGGAAAGTTCGAGTGGACCATTATTACACCTGGGGTCCTGATTGACACTTCATAGGCTACCCCAAATCTGAACAGACCGAGGCCAATTCTTCAAATCGAGGCCACACCCGTGGACTACAGGGAGGAGGAAGAGGATGTTGAGACCAAGATGGAGACAAAGGCCGACAAGAAGGGTGATGAGGAGGAGGGACACGAGGAAGGAGATGAGGAGGATACTAACACTGAGTGGATGACCACTTGAGAGGCTTATAGGGCGGCGAGGGCTAAGGTTGAGGCCGAGGGTGAGACTTTTCACACATAGGGCACTCTCCCTTCTATAGGAGGAGGGGAAGAGGACTTGGTATATGGATGGGAGTAGGGTGGAGGAGAGACAATAGTGGGGGAGGTAGGAGCAAAGAAGATACCTGTTGCAGTTCCCGCACCACCACTAGGAACCGTTGATTCAACTTGGATGCTAGGAGATCTGAGTAAGCTAGAATACTCTTTTCTTGTTTCTACTTTTTAGACTAGATTGTGAGTAGACTACACATTATATATCATTATTTTTTAAAATAGTTTTCTAACTCGCCATTTTTTTCTTTTGTTTTATAGCTATGATAGATGGTTGGTGAGATCTTATTCATAGTATTCTCATGGATACCTTTGTGCACCCCACATGCATGATGTAAGATGAGATGCTCATGCCATTAAAGGTAGCTGGTCATGGTGGGGTGACACACTGACATGTTTACTTTGACATGGATTGCTATTGGGCCCCTAGAAAATTGGCTAAGTATGAAGGTGCACGTGGGCGCGTGGGATCCAAGTTATAAAAGGGTGCACAAGGAAAAGATCATGCAGGAGGAAGAGGCTTAAGGAAGGCACATGGTTCGGGTGGCACGTGAAAGGAGGTTCGAGGACTTAGATCCGATTTAAGCGTCAAAGGTAGAACACGTGAAAAGCGTGATCAGTTGCGCACAGATAAGATGCCAGTGTGGCAACAGGTGGCTCAGGAAAGAGCATGCTAGCAATGATGGGATCTTCTAGAAGATCATCATGAGATGGAGTGGAGAGCTCTAGCCTGAGGAAACATGATCGCTAAAGGACCACATTCGACACTTGGTGACGGATCTGAGGGCATGACAAGGTGATTTGGTAGTGCGGGAAGGTGATAAATACAAGTGCCTACAGACCAAGAAGAGATATAGACATAAGAGGAGAAGATAGGAGAGAGACACACAGAGAGAGATAACATGGGTAAAGCTCTGCAGGATTACTGCAAGAGGGGCTCTGATGTAATGAGCTCAGTATTGTAATTTCTTTTTGTTTTTTTTGCGTAGTTATGCAAGCCTAGTGATGTGCATGACTGCAGTCTACCCTCTATGGCTCTTTGTAATGAAACAATGAATACAATGAGGTTACCTATTGCAATTAGATATGAATATCAGTGGGTTTCATGTATATTTCATTCATAGAAGTTCTCTTTCCTTTCATGTTATGAATGAATGGTTGTAGCTTTCTTTCTATTATATTATGTGTTATGGAGTCTTTAAAACACACAGTATGAAGAAAATACAAGGATCTGGAGGTCTTCCTAAGCCCTGTAATCCTTGTATGTCTAAACTTCTTTCCTGAATACTCCTATACTAATCATTGATTAATGCTTCCCACTAAAAACTCACATAAAAGAGAAACTCGGCACCCGTGCATGCCTCGGGTGAGCACTTAGCTTCTGCTGAGTGATAAGCTGACATGCATGGGATTCCTTCCTCTTATAGTGGGAGTAAAATTGACTACATCTTGGTTCGGTTGTCGAGACCTCTTTTTGAAGTTTTAGTGGGATATAGCATGCATCATGATCTGTGTAAAGAGTAATGGTGGATTGATTAACATTGGAAAATGTTGAATCATGGTTCAAGAGCACAGAGGATGAATTTTCCTAGATATTCAACACTGGACCTGAGTTTGATACACGTAGATGGGTATAGGAGAATCTCTACCATGACCTGAATGAGACTTTTTTCTATTGATTTCCAATAGAGTTATTTGGGTGGCTTTCAGCCTATGCATCTAGATCAAGTTGGCATTATGGATCATGGATATAGACCAAATAATACTACCAAAGGTTACAGGATGTAGATCTGACATGGAATTGTGCTGTAGATCACTGGTGGGGAGGAGGACTAGCTAGCTACACACTGTAATATGCCACTTCCACGTATTCTTGTCTAGAGGTTACTAAGTTCAAGCTTCTACGAGAACCTAGGGGGTCATTTCTATGTGTTATCCCTCTATCTATGAAGATATTGATGGTTACCATGAGTTTAGAAGTGCTGCCAATGGCTGGCTAAACCATTCTGAGCATTGGGTAAGGAATCTCAGGTGGAGGAAGATGACAGATGATACGATAGAAAAGGAGAGGGAAGAAAGATGGCTCAAGTATGGCAAAGCACATGAAAGGTAGATTACTAGATGACGTGAAGCTACTAGTGTGAAGGATATATGGAAGTAGACGTTGCACGAAGGAATTAAGGTTCATGTAGAGGACATGGAGCTTGAGAAGTCTATGCTACCCCATCTTGACAAGCACGTGAGGGAGACCCCTTCGGCTTCTGGTGAGAGTTCATCACATGGAGAAAGGAGAGTTTTTGGTGTATATCTAAACCCACCCAGTGACCGAGCCTTGGCACTTGGTTTTCTTAAACCAAGAAGAATTATTGAACCATTTGAAACTAGTGGAAGAAATAGATCCGCACCTAGGAGATACAATTTTACATTCCCTTCTTCTACAACTACACATATTCTAGTGTTTGGAGGATTTTTTAGACAAGGGGAAAGTGTAAAAACTTTTGGTCTCACACCAAGGAGTGGCACAGGAAAAAGTAGCATGGTGGGGCACCATCACAGACCGTCGGTGCATAGTTCAGTGGGACCATGGGGGCATTTGGTAGAGATCCTACAGGCCCTATTGGACCCAGTGGTTTTGGTGGGTCTAGTGGCTCTGGAGGTACAAGACCTACGGTGGACCTGGTGGATCAGGTGGTGGAGGAAACATCGGAGGGAACCAAGGCTTTGGTTTAGGACAAGGACCCCAGCCACAACCTCAGGTTTTCTTTGAGATGTCTTTGCATTTACCAGACTATACACGGGCATTGAGGATGCTGTAAAACATGTTCACAAGTGTGAACTGCTATGGCGCACGAAAAGTATCACAACCCCAGAACAAAAGGCTAGTTAATTTGTAACCACGTTGTAAGGGTGCACGTGCATAGCTGGTATAGAAAGTATGACCCTCATCAAACATTGGTGGATTACATTGCCTTAAAGAATGCATTCCTGGTAGAGTTTCACATTCCTAAGTTCAGAGCAAAAAAGCATTAGCGCTTTGAAGGGGATACAACAAGGAATGACAGAGAGTGTTCGGGAGTATGATGCACACTTTAAGACTATCTTGTCTAAATTATCATATGATATACATCATTCTCAAACATGCACAGTGGTTTGTTGGAGGATTGATCACCCCTTTTAGAAGGGCCTTATCTCATTAAAATTTTTCATAGATCCACGCGAAGCATTAGAGGCTGCCTTGTGCGCTGAAGCTGTTGGTAGTATTAATACTGGTGTTAGCCCATTCTTGGAGGCTCAGATTGCTATGCTATGGCTAAGCAGTTGGAAAATCTATCTGTGAACTCGGTCCATGAGACTCACATTGGTTTTTGGTGCACAGATTGTGAGATAGAGGGGCACATTAAGGAAAATTTCCCCCTAGAGGATGGTACGTGCACTATGACGTTAGATTGTGAAATCTATCATGGGGACCATGATGCAAGTAGATGTCCCTTGCTACAATGCGTGGTCAGGAAGAATGTATCTTGTTATTGCATAAGATTGGTCACCTCCATGACCCATGATACTAAAGACTGTAGGCTCATTGATTAGATACATGAGGCCATTGATCATGGGGTGTGCCAAACTAGCATTGCTAGTGGGTCTAAAAATGATGATCACTGTTATGAAGAGCACGTAGATGGAGGAACATGCAAGGAAGAGGTTTTCGAGGAGGATTCCATGGATGAGGTAATCGCGCAGGAAGGAGCGAGTTCCCACAAGGGACATGTTTCAACTGTGGATCTACAGAACATTACAAGTGTGAGTGCCTGGACTTGTTACAGTGCTCATGGGTGTGGAAAGAAGCATAAGTATGAGGAGTGCCTGTTAGTGCAAAATCACAGCACCCCTAGGTACGTACATCAGGCTTCTAGGTTGATGTTCAGGCATCCAGTGTGATTGCACAACATGGAAACCTCTCTCCAAGTGTGGGGACTTGTGAAACTAAGAGAGGAATCTCCAGATTAGAGGCTTGTTCCTCAAACTCCTCTGATTTAGATCTATATTTTGTAAAACTACAGAGGTTTAGATCCTGATCCTATTCTAACTTGTAAGGAGACAGGGGTAGAAGTGCAAAAATTGAAACTCACTAAAGGTGGTGATGCACCAAAAGGAGTGGTGAAAACATATTTTTCATGCAAATAGACACAGACCAAAGTTCATAACATAAGATATACACAGACTGATAATGTATAATCTATTATCTGAAATCAAGCAAATAATACAAACAGAGGATTGAAACCCATTCACAGAGCTTGCATTATCATTTCAATGTCAAAAACACGCATTACACCCTCAGAGAGGTAAAAGAAAACTGTTACAATCCTTGGAGAGGTCTGATCCTTGCATCAATCACTTCCTGGAGGTGAAAGAAGAAGTCTGCTATGCCCAAAAAAATGTTCCCCACTTTGGAATGAGCCAAATCTGGCTTTTAACATGCATGGGTCGAACCCAGGGGATAGGAAACGTACAAAGGCATGGGAGCCCATTCTTTCTTGACTGCAGGTGCATTAAAATGGCATGGGGGACCTTACAAACCATACCCTATCACTTTGACTGGATTACAGGAGAATGCGACCCATTCTGCATTAAATCTGGTCGCTGGAATGTCATTTCTGGCCATAAACACGCGTCAGATCCGTTTCTCAATGTTCATCCTCTAGACTACTCCAAAATGCAAGCTTGACCCTGGAATCATGTAGAGAATTTTACCATCTTTCCGTTGATATAAGGAACATGCAAATCTGAGCTCTGGATCGAAAGTTATGGCGATCTGAAGAATTTAGGGCACAAAACAGGCGAAAGCGTGTTTTAAAATTTTTTCCCATGTTTTGCCACATAGATGACACGTGGCACGTGCTGATTGGACGAGAAATTCTCTCTCCTTTGCTCACCCATGGGGTTTTCCTTGAATTTTGACCTTTTTTATGATTTTGAAAACATTTTCCACTTTTTTCCCGCTCCCCCCGCCACTTGTATGATACGTGGCATGATCTGGTTGGAGGACAGGGCGCGGGGGTCAACCTTGTCTTTTAAACTTTGGGCCCAAGACATTTTTGCAAAATTTCTAAGTCCTCCCCGAACTTCGCACTTCCCTACTCCATTGGACACATGTCCAATTCCTATTGGCTCGAGCCAACGCTTCAAATCTTGCCCCTTTGTCTTTTGGACTTTTCCCTTGTGACACGTGTCATCCCCTGGATGGTCCACGGGTCTACCGGCTCTTTCACGTCCTTCGTGTCTTTTCGTCCCGGATGTCCCAAATGTTTAGTGCTCCTTGTGCTGATTTCACGCGAACCAGCCGGTTCGCGTCCTTAGCGTCCCACTTGTCCCACTTTGCTTTGGACTGTCTGTGCTCATTTCGCGCGAACCGGGCGGTTCGCGCCTTTGTGTCCCATTTGTCCCGAACTGTCCCAGTTAGCAGTTAGTCGATTTTCTCTTGATAGAACTGGCATTTCGCGCCCACCGCGTACTTTTGTCCCAGATGTCCCAAATGCTTTTTGGGGCCGCCTGGAGGCTTTTCAGCTGATCCACGCATTTTCTGTCCCAAATGTCCCAATTGCTCCTAGGACTAGGACTTAGCTGATTTTCACAATTTTTTGTGGATCAACCTACTTGCCTTCTACAACCCTTTTTCCGCATTTTCTCAGAGCTTGTTCCTTTCAACCTAGACAGGAGAGTTAGAAAATATCTGAGAGAACATCCGAAACATGACGTTTGCTCTGAATCAATCAATGTGCCTGGGACTTGAATATTCTGATGCATGTTATCAAAATTACCCTGGGGGGTGAATTTTGGATAACAGTGCCCAGAGTTATATGAGCATATGAATCAGCAGCATCAGAAGGACAAAGGCACTGCGATGGTCAGCATCAAGAAAGCAGACATACAATGGATGCCTCGAGTAACACAGGATGAAGGTTTGAAGCGTATTTTGGTAACAACAAGGGTAGAAGCTGCATGCACAAGAGAGATACCAAGATAGAAGAGCCTCGTTTCAAGAGAAGAGGTCATTCATGGAAAGTACCCAGACCTCACGCATCAGAAAGAGATATATCAGGACACCATGGATGTTATTCGAAGCCTGTAAGGGGAGATCTAGTATCTAAAGGAGCAATCCAGGAGGGAGGAACAAGGAAGGAGGATCAAGGTGCAGAAAGATGACCTGGATGAGGTCAATGAGGTGTGTAAAATGCTAAGGTAGGAGAACATCATTCCTTTGCTAGGATCCTTGGTAAGAGAGAAGGTACCACACATCAGAGAAGAGTGTGAGAGGCAGGCTTTACACGTAAACCTTCCCCCTCATAGCCTTTATTATGACAAGGATATTACATTGAATGCAGTTATAGATGGATGGCTCCTCAGCAATATACTCATTGACACTGGCGTGGAGGTTAATTTTTTGACTTTGGATGCATGGCATCAAATGGGGAGACCTACGTTACAGCCATCTTCAAATGTGTTGTATATGGAAAACAATACTAAGGCAATGCCCATTGGTGTCTTGAAGGATGTAGCTAGTACTATCTAGGGAGCCAAGTTTACTGGGGACTTCAAAGTCCTGGCGCTCACTGAGGCAAACAATTTCTTAGCACTACTTGGGCACCCTTGGTGTTACAAGAACAATGCAAACCTCTGATTCAACCAAGGGTACATCAATTTTGAGAACAAAGAGGATCAAGTCATTATAACCCTGGTTGATGGGAAGTCAACGCCCTTCATTGAACTGTTGGGAGAAGAGGTTTTGGACAAAACTTATGTGCACTCAATCAGAGACCCTGAGATGGTACACCCTATTAATGGGGTTATCCAATTTGAGGATGCTTAGTCAGTAAGTGATACCACCAGCCTGACATGTGATAATTGGGTGCATGGGACTTAAAAATTAATGGGATAGCATTTGAGAGGATTGGTGACCAAGGTAACTAAGGCACGCATAGTTCGGCACCTTAGGGGAAAAAAACTACCCAAGTACCCCGGAGGAGCCTTCCCTAAGATTTTTCTGCAAGAGATAGAAGTGCAGTGGAAAAATGAAAAGGAAGGAAGAGGTATGCTAAGTTATGTATTGCTTGGCGTAGCAGCTCATTGGTGGGCCATGCATCAAGAGATCCTTTTAGAATGGCACAAGGTAAGAATTACTCTCTCTGTTAGATTTTGTAGAAGTAATATACCCACCATCATCAAGGAGTACCATGGGAAGGAGCCCACCTCTTTTCATATCCAGGAGTTTGAATGGGTCTGGAGAGAAGGTGCAGAAGCCTCGCCACCATCCCTCTGGGTGCACAAGCTTTATTCTACACTGTAGGTTTGTGCACACGCATGGTACATTCATTCAGAGACACGCCACCAAACAAGGAATTGGCAACAGCTTTTGGCTGATCTTATCTAAACCTTTGAGTATCAGAGTACCAAACCATTGGTTTGATAAGGCCTTGCAAGGTATCAAGCACCTTACAATGGGGGATAGTGCCTGAATTGAAGATAGGCTGTTAGAACTACTAGGTGAACCAGGATTAGGGGCGTGCTTCGAAGAGATTGAAAGAAACAGAAGAATCCCAACTTGAGTGCGTGTGTTTGGAAAAGGAAAAGGGAAAGTTAGTATATGTGATTGATGGAGAGGAACCAGAGAGTTTAAATTTTAGCCATTTTGTGGGGACATGCGAAGTGTTGGGTAGTGTAGATGCCTCGCGTGTGTGCCTACCATGAGCCTTAAAATACAAATAAGGTTAACATCGATTCAGGAGAAGAACCTAAGGAAGCTATTATTGGGGATTATTGGACGGAGAAGGAAGTATCAAAGATCATTGATCTCTTACATGAATTCGAGGATTTATTTCCACGTGGGGTACTATGAGTTAAAAGGAATTCACCATTCCTTGGGGGAGATGAGGATAAAACTGAAGGAAGGTGCATGCCCGATTAGAAAAAGGCCCTACCAGATGAATCCCAAATTACCCATGAAGGTTAAGGAGGAGATAGATAAGATGATAGCTTATGGGATCATTGAGGTAGTAGAAGAATCAGAATGGATAATTCCGATGGTAATTAGCATCAAGAAGGATTGGAGGATTACAATTTGTGTGGATTATAGGGAATTGAATGCATTTTGTATCATTGATCCATTTCCAACCCCCTTCACTAAAGAGATTCTAGAAGGAGTCACTGGGCACGAAATCTATTCCTTTACCGATGGATTTTCAGGATACCACCAAGTCCGGATTGCAAAGGAGAACCAGGAGAAGACAACTTTTTGCCACTGAGTGGGGAAGTTTTGCATATACGGTCAATCCCTTTGGGTTGAAAAATGTGCCTGTTGTTTGTTCGCGCATAGTGGTGCAAGAATTCTAGGACTTCATTCATAAGTTTATTTAGGTTTACTTGAATGATTGGAAAGTATATGGTCTGTTAAGGACCATTGTGACAGCTTGAGATTAATGTTTGAAAGGTGTAGGAAATTGAGGATATCCCTCAACATTAATAAGTGTGTGTTTGCTACACCCTTTGGGACTTTATGGGGTCATATCATATGTAAGGAGGGCTTGTTGGTAGATCCTGCTAAGGTTGCAGTTATTATGGGGGTTAAGGGAAGCTATTATCCAAAGCACAGTGCGCAGATTCCTTGGGCATACAGGATATTACAGAAAATTCATTAAGGGGTATGCCAAGATCACTGCGCCTTTAGAGGATCTGCTTAGACAAAAAAGTACCTTCCATTGGGGAAAAGCATAGCAGAGGGTGTTTGATACATTAAAAGATAAGCTTATTACCATGCCTATATTGTGATTTCCCTCTTGGGACAAGCCTTTCCATGTCCATGTAGATGCCTCAAGAACCACCATTTCAGTAGTACTTGCACAACCATGTGAGGGGATTTTTGGATCATCCTCTTTGTTTCGCGAAGAAGGAAGTTAACACCAACAAAGCAGAATTATACCACAACCGAGCATGAGGCATTGTTAATGATCTATGCACTTTTCAAATTTTGACAGTATCTGCTGGAAACCCCCTTTGTATTCTACACTGACCACATGACATTAAAGTATTTAGTAAACAAGCCCGCTCTTCAAGGGTGCATATGTCAATGGGTGTTGTTGTTTCAAGAGTTTGAGGTCACCATTGTAGTGAAACCTAGAAAAAGTAATTGTGGACCTGATCATCTGTCAAGAATTGATTCAGGAGGTAACATGCAAAGTATTGAGGAAACAATGTCAAATGCGTAACTATTTAGATTATAGCGTGCGCCCTCGGATTTGGAAGAGATTGTTGTATTTTTAAAAGAAGGTGCAGCACCGAATAGAATGAAGGCATTGGAGAAAAATCAGTTGGCCATACACATCACACCCTACATGTTGATTAGTGGATACTTATACAAATTGGGACGTGATGAAGTTTTACACAAATGGTGTGTCAGAACATGAACACCTGTCCATCATCGAAGAATCACACGGAGGAAGTGTGGGTGGGCATTATGCAGGTGATTCCACCGCACGTAAGATTTTAATGGCAGGTTTATGGTGGGAAACCTTGTATATGGATTGTAGAGATTATTGTAAAGCATGTGACCACTGTCATCGCATTGGCAAACCAGGAAGGAGAGATGAAATGCCTGTGTCCTATTCCTAGCGTAGAGCCTTTTGAAAAGTGGGCGATAGACTTTTCAGGACCTATTGCACTGGAAGCACATAGGACTAGGTCACATTATGTCATCACTTGCACATATTATCTCACAAGGTGGGCGGAAGCAGCCCCAACTAAAGATTGCATGGTAGCAACAGCAGTAAGGTTCCTATGGGAGAACATTATCACAAGGTATAAATGCCCTTTGAGTTTGACCAATGATAGGGGTATGCATTTTCTAAATGAGACCATGAGGATCCTACTATCTGAGTTCATGGTGGCTAATCATAATACTACGCCCTACCATCCACAAGAAAATGGAACTGTGGAAGCATTCAACAAAATACTAAGTCATACCTTGACCCAGATCTATGATGTTGGAAGATAGGATTGGGATGACAAGGTATCAGCAGTTTTATGGGCTTATAGGACTACGTATAAAAGACTAAATAAAGCCTCACCTTTTCAATTGGTGTTTGGCGCGGAGGATATTTTTTTGGTTGAATTTATGTTACCTTCTCTGCGAATAGCGTGCGTAGGATGATTAGCCGATGAACAAGCACTGGACGGAACATAGTTGCCTAGAAACTTCAATGGTAGTAGGCTGAAGCCCTATTATAAATAATTCTTCTTGGTGTTTGTAAATAAGGTAGTTTTGCCAATTACTCTAGAATTTTCCCTTATGCATTTTCTTTTCCTTGTGTTTCCCTTTTGCGTTGTTGTTTTGTTTTACGCCTTGGGTGCTGGTAACCTTATTACTATTTTTTTTTGGAGAATTTATGAGTGTGTAGAGGACCGTGCATCATTTAAGTGTGGGGTGGAGAAAAGTGAACAAACACATGATTAAAAGTACCAAGGAAGTTGTGTTGAAGAGCCTTGTTGAGTAGCCTGGTTAAAAGAGAGATGAAGAGAAAAGATAGAATGGTTGGTGCTAGGGTAAAGCTACTCGTAGATTCCACGTACAAAGGAAAATGAAGCACATTTAAAGCAACACGAGGTAGGTGAAAGCAATAATTTGGACATAAGAAGTGCCTTCGGCGTAGGCTGAGTGCACGTAAGAGTCTCATGTTAGGTTGGTTTGGTTGTACGCCAGAAGGTTAGAGGAGTTTTCACGTAGGAAGGGCGTGTGAGTAAAGGCACTGAAGACAGGTTTTTTTTTAAAACTTCACATTAAATGATGGGGTAGGTAAAGTAGCATTTAATGACCAGAAAAAGGAAAAAACTATAAATAGAGGGTCGGGGCACTCTCATTTTACTTTGTGAAAACAAAGAGTTGGAGATATAAGCAAAAGATATAAGCTAGGACTTTTTCAGATTCGATCAGAGAGAAGATCTGTGTGATCAAAAAAATAACGAGCCAGTTTGAGATTGTGAACCAGAAGGAAGGAATTATATGGGCTTGGAACAAAGTGAAAAGACGTTTTTTTGTGAAGAATTTATCAAAGTTAGGGTTCAGCAAACTAGGGCAAGGGTTTAGGAGATTTATATCACAGATCTGGGATCGAAGGTTAGGAGAAGGAAAGTAGATTAACAAGGAGAGTACTGGAGTAATACAATTACCTCAACCATGGCACCCAAGAAAGGGAAGGGCAAAGCGAAGGCTAAACAACCAGAACCCGAGGTGGAAACAAACGAAGATTGGTATGCAGAAATGCAGTACCTTGATGGAGTGATGATGGGAAATGAATGGGAATCTCATTTGAGGAACATACCAATCAGTGACTATAATCACCACACCAGAACTATAGAGAAAGAAATGACATTAGAACTGGTACGCCCAACCAACAAGCAAACACCTGAAGGGTTACCTATCTACAATGATGATGTGAAGGTCAAGTTGGCGAAGGTAGGGTTGTTACAACTCTACGAGTTGCCTTATTTTGGGAATCCAAATCGCTTGTACCAGTGGTTGATGTCTCAGGTGCATGAGGACTACTTCCACTTTGTTGGGCACAAGATGCACGTAACTCCCCAGTTGATTACATAGTTTACAGGCCTCATATGCAAGGAAGATAGCCTGGAAGATGACCTTGGTGAAAAATAATCTATTCAAGAGACCATCATAGAGTATGTCTGCAAGAAAGGGTCACGGTATTATGACATATCAGACATCAAGGACCTAGTTATTAAGATGGCTGCACACCTGGTAACGAAACTAATTGGCCAAGAAAGGTGGACGCAAGTCAGCAAGCCATGGCTACATGTCTGCAGGAAGATCACAGAGGAGACCATTTACAACTTGTTTGCATACATTACTGAGGAAATTGTAAAGTGCACAAAGGAAGGGGACAAGATCCTCTTTGGCAATGTCCTTCTCACCATAGTATTTATAGACATTGGAGTGCTCGATGCACTAGATAAGTTTGTGTGGGAATACCCATCCGAAGACCCTTCACCCGTGAAGAGGTTTGAAAAGTATACATGTGATATAATGACAACTCCCCACAAAGTATGGCTCGAAAAATGATATACATGCTTGAGAAATGCATTCAGGGTGGAGTGGAGGATACCTGAACAACTCCCAACAGCCACACAAGGAGAAGCTGAGTTCACGGTGTACCAACACAATTGTTTGGGCAGGTTCAAACTTGTTGATGAATCATGGAGCCCTTGGTGCAAGCTCCCTTTCACGTTCACTGCCCAGTACTTCCAAGCGGGAGTGAACAGATTTAAAGAATCGAAAAAGCTAAGGCTGGAGCTAGGAAATTTGGACCGAGAACACAGAGATATGAGGAAGAAACTAAACTATCCTGTAGGTAAGCGTACGTACGTGGAAATGTACGTGTCACATGAGATCCACATGACTAGACCAATAACACTTCCTATTGGTGGAGGATCCGCAGTGCACGTATACGTACACATAAGGCCAAAATTTGAAAATGATGTGTACTTGGTGGATGAGATCTCCATACCCAAAGACCACTTAGGAATGAAGAAGCCATTTTCTAAGAAGAGGGGCAGAGGAGAGGAAGGAGCACCATTATACCAACTACTCAAATAGTGAGCATGCCTTCTACGAGCGCCAAGGCAAGCACCTATGTTTGGAGCAAGAAGTCCCCAGTAAAGGAGAAGATGCCAAAAGTAGAGGCGCCTGAACAACCCACCACCTTGGAGGAGTCACAAGAGGAAGAAGAGAAGGCAGAATCTCCTAACCAAAAGTAACCTCTCAGGAAGAAGCAGAAGGTAGATGAAGAAGCTGACTCGGAGGTAACCAAAAGCATGGAGAGATATCTGGGAGAAGGAGAGGATGAGAGTGAAAAGGGTGGTGATGAGGAGAAAGAGCCAGAAAAATACAAGGAACCTTTAGAACCTCACATAGTTACTGTCTATGACTCAGAGGAGGAAAGTGGAGAAGAAAAGAAAGAGTTCATATTCACGTGGAGCAAAGGTGCACAAAGATATAAGGGTAGATGAGAGGGATGTCGAGGAACAGAGAGCCACAAATTTTACCAAGGAGTAGATAACCGAAGTGGTAGAGCGAGAAGCAAATAATATGCTCGAGATCCTTGTAGACCAGGAATTAGAGTAGTGCGTAGACATAGTGCTAAAGGAAGGGAGGGAAGAAAGCGGTGAAAAGGGACATGACAGCCTAGGAGGCCCCACTCTACCAGTTAGCTTCCCCAAAGGTGTGCGCTCAGGTAGAAGACCTCTGGATGCAGAATAGAGGTAGATAATGGGCTACATGGATGACTCAAGGAAGGTGCTACGCGTATGATTCCAGAGCACGATACCCACCAAAATACTTACAGCCATGGGATTGTTTGAGAAGGAGGGTGCATACCCCAAGACCAAGAAGATGCTTTCTTGGGCATTTGAATCCCACATCTACAAGCTGGACTTTGAAGTCTATGAAAAGGTGCTTATCACACTTCCAGAGTCTAAGGGGGACAATCCCTTAGTAAATTCCTAGGATCTTATAGACAAGCAAGTATGTAATGCTCTAAACAAGGTCGCGGTGGAAACGGAGGCAAGACTATTCACGTAGAATGACAACATAAGGGCTTTAGAGGGAAAGCTGGACAAGAAGGAGGAAGAGTTGGCTAAGGTGGTCAGAAGCTTGAAACAGGAGGAATTAATTAGTGCACAGCTAAGATGCGAGCTCAAAGAGGAAAAGGCAAAGGTGCAGGCAATCTATAAGAAAGTAGACTCGATAAAAAGTGCCATCACCTTGAAACACCTAGATCTAACGCCTATCCCCCAGAGGTATGCATCGACGCTGGAATGCCTAGAAGACTTAATGTGCAACCTCACCATGGAGAGGTGATCCTTGGCATTGAAATTTTTAGAGGAAGTAGCCACGTTCCTGAAGGAGGAGGACCGGTTAAAGGTGATAGCACTAGTTGCTGAGTATATAAAGGTGCTCACATATGTAAAGGTTGCTTCCCAATATACTGAGGCTGCATATAACACATACGTAGATAGAGATAAGGTGGCAAGCTCCTTGGTTGCCACACTTAAAGCAGAGATGAAAGAGTTCTAAGAAAATAATAAAGGAAATAGGGCGGAGTGGGATAGAGTCCTGGCAGAATTAGAAAGAAGATTTGAGGAGATTGACGCACTAAGGGGCTCAACCAAGACATGACTGAAGGAACTTTATCCTCAACTTACAAGGAGAATGGACAAGTTTGTAGACCTAGGTAAAGATATGGAACAAATTATGGACACTTTGGGCACCCAGGGAGCTAGCCAAAGTTTTGATGAGGTAAACCTCTTGGTTTGCGACCTCTGTCAGAAGATGCAGAATGAGATCGATGCATGGAATAAGTTGGAGGCAGTCTTGCGGAAGGACTTCCCCAGCCTTTTGGTTTAATGTCCCCCCCCATTCTTCATTATTTCCCTTATTCTTTCATTCCTTATTCATCTTTTTTAATATTTATCTACATCTTGGTTCCATTGAACCAACTTGCACCTTGGTCAAGTAGAATGTTTCCGAGGGTGGAGAACATGCGTAGTGTGGGGTGATGTTGGAACCCTGAAATATTGACTAAGTATGAAGGTGTGTGGGTGCACAAGACCCTAGTTATAGGATGGCGTGCAAGGAAAAAAGTGTGCAAGAGAAAAGGCTCAAGGAAGCATATAGTGCGTGACACGCGAAAGGAGGTTCAGTACTTATCCGATTCAAGCAACAAAGGTAGAACACGTGAAAAGTGTGATCGGTTGCGTGTAGATACCATGCCAACCTAGCAACAGGTGGCCTATGAAAGAGCATGCCAGCAAAGGAATATTCTAGAATACCATCATGAGATGGAGAGGAGAGCTCAAGCTTGAGGAAACATGCTCACTGAAGGACCACATTCGACACTTGGTGACGGATCTAAGGGTGCGGCAAGGTGATTTGACAGCATGGGAAGGTGATAAATACAAGTTCCTGCAGACCAAGAAAGAGATATAGACATAAGAGGAGAAGATAGGAGAGAGACACACAGAGAGAGATAACATGGGTAAAGCTCTGCGAGATTACTACGAGAGGGGCTCTGATGTACTGAGCTCAGTATTGTAATTTCTTTTCTATTTTTTTGCGTAGTTATAAAAGCCTAGTGATGTGCATGACTGCAGTCTACCCTCTATGGCTCTTTGTAATGAAATGATGAATACAATGAGGTTACCTATTGCAATTAGATATGAATATCAGTGGGTTTCATGTATATTTCATTCATATAAGTTCTCTTTCCTTTCATGCTATGAATGAATGGTTGTAGCTTTCTTTATGTTATATTATGTGTTATGGAGTCTTTTAAAACACACAGTCTAAAGAAACTACAAGGATATAGAGATCGTCCTAAGCCCTGTAATCCTTGTATGTCTAAAACTATTTCCTGAATACTCCTATACTAATCATTGATGAATGTTTCCCACTAAAAACTCACATAAAAGAGAGACTCAGCACCCGTGTGTGCCTCGGCTGAGCGCTTAGCTTCTGTTGGGTGATAGGCTGGCATGCATGGGATTCCTTCGTCTTATAGTGGGAGTAAAATTGACTACAAAGGCCAGGAGATATGAGTAGGAATAATACTCTTCTCTCAACTCTACTCTATAGAGTAGACTTTTTAGTAGACTACATATTATTATTATTTTTTATTTTCAAAAGGTTTCTAATTCATCATTTTTCTCTTTTGTTTTTCAGCTATGGCAGATGCTTCCGAGATATTATTCGTAGTATTCTCATGGATACCTTCACACACCCCACGGGCATGACGTGAGACAATATGATCATGGACTCAACACAACCGATCATGGAGGGGTGATACACTGACTTTTTTCTCTAGACTAGATTACAGCAGGAGCTATAACCAAGATGAGGACCGAGCTCGTTGGATATCAACTAGCCAAGAGGAGAAAATGACGAGAGCATTCCCGTAGCAAGGCCACCAAAGATAGATCACCTAGTTCACCATCTCATGGTCACTCTCACAGGTCTGAGAAATGGAGGCTATCAATCCCATCATAGGAGTCGTAGTAGGATTCTTAGCCGCACATCTTCATTTGGATCCTATCGAGAGGGATAGGCCATAGGCCCTTTTTATTTTGGGTCATTTTTTATTGTATATATTGATTTTTTATTTTTTTTTCTCATAACGAGTGTTTTCACGACACTTGTTAGTGTGACGACATTATATACAAACTTGATTATTACAGATATATATAAAAAATGTGTTTCTTTTTTGCTCAGATATCTTGTGTAAGATTTTAATCAATCATGAATTTTTTCATATATGTACTCTTATAGCCATAGAATCTTCGATGAATGTTTTAATATGCCTTTATGAATGCATGTATGGATGATGATCATGATTTGAATGTGCAAACATGATGATATCTTTATTTTTTGTGTTTTTGACATATATGTGATTCATATGAGGACAAATTTCAAACATAAAACTTTGGTTTTCAAGCAATATTTGATATTCCTGTTTTGTTGGCAAATTTGATGTATTCGTAACTCCACACAAGTAGTAAGATATGAAGGCTCAACACTGAGAGTCAAGAAGGACATGAGTTATATGAATTTGATGAATGAAAGTAATGATATGAAGATATGTTTTAGACAAAGACCCAATCAGAAATCTACAACTCAACTCTAGGAAAGGCTAACCATCTAGTTTAGAAAGTAGATTGCTTATAAGTTTAACTAGAATTAGACCCATAGATGGCCTCCTAATTGATAAAATATGGTTTTATGGATTAAATCTCTTATAAATTATACATCTAACTCATTTTCTAATGATTTCAAAGGAATCAAAGAACTTTTTATTCATTGACTTGTTTTGAACTTATTGATTTATTTTAAAGGACCCCCTATGTCTTGCCCCATTATATCATTAAGAAGAATGGGCTCATCACCAAGGAAATGGCATAAGTGAGTAAGGGAACTTCCTTCCTTTTCCACCATCATTATACCTATAGGAAGTATGGGATTATCACTAAATACTAGTAGGGCAAGCAAGTGTGGTGTTATTTTGTAAAATAAAGAATCTTTGTATTTATTGTGTGTTTATATTTTTTATTTTATTGATTTTTAAACTTTGACTTGTGCTTTTGGGAGGGAAAACTTTCCCCTAGCCTCAACCCTATGCAACTAGTAGGATGTTAGGGCTCGCCACTGATGGTTGAAGTAAGTGAACAAGTAATTCAGGTGAAATGTTTTAGACTGATTTGTCAATATGTGACACCAAGAAGCTTCTAATACATCCTATCAGAAAAAACCTAAGCTAGAAGCAGTCGTGAAAATAAATAAGTGTGTAGGTCTTGGTAGGATCAATGTCAAAACTTCATCTTCTACAATGATAAAAGATTGAATAGTTTAGAGATGGCATAATGAATAGTTGAAGAAGTATGATTAAATGTTTTGTCAATTCTCAGAAATTTTGAAAGTCGATTGAAAAATAAGCTTCTTGTTTTGCAATGTTACAATATGATTATGCAAATAATATGTAGTGTGGATGCAGTAGCATACATGTGGATATGTAAATGAATTATGCATAGAAATGGTTAAGGTGAAGCGAATTGATCGATTCGCCAAACTCCTCACCTTATAAAGTAAACAGATGATGCGTGTTATTCTTATAGTCCTCGATGACTTGATATGGACATAACCACTTTGGTATTAAATTTTGTCCTTCACTGGTCTTTTTGCCAATCTGACTATCCAGTCTCAAAACCAAGTCTCCTACCTATATCTCTCATTCATGGACCATTTTATTATATTGATGACACATCCTGTCAGCATAGACATGATGACGTTTTTTAGATCTAAGTCAAGCTTCATGTAGAGTTTCAACTTGAACCATTCGCGCTTCTTGATACCCATCATTACCTAAGATACCTTTCATATATATGCGAAGACAAGGTAATTCAACTTCTAGCGGTAAGACTACCTCAAATCCGAAGACCAAAGAATAGGAGGTTTACCCCATAATCATCCCCACTGACGGCTTATAGGGCCACAAGGACATAAATAGATTTAAATGCTAGTCACACTTATTCTCCTTGACTTTTTTGAGGAGTATGGACTTTAATGTTTTATTTGTAGCCTCAGCCTGTCCATTGGCCTGAGGGTAATATAAAGAGGTTGTGTGATGTGATATTTTGAATTATGAGTGTAACTCATGCACCTCTTCATTCTTAAACGATGTGCCATTATCTTAGATAATGACCTGTGGGAATCCATACCTACAGATGATTCGAATCAAGATGAACTTAGTGATCACAGACCCAAGAACAATAGTCAGAGGCATGGCCTCAACCCACTTTGTAAAATATTTTGTGGCCATAATGATAAAGTTAAGGACATATGTTGATGAGGTAGAAAACTTCCCTATCAAATCCAGGCCCCAAGAAGAAAAGGGAAAAGGTGGCACAATTGATTGTAGAGCCTAAGTAGGGATTTATAGCTCATGCGAGAATTCTCGACATTTATGACACATGCGCACATACTCTACTACATCATGCTCTAAGGTGGGCCAGAAATAGCCCATTCAATGAATTTTCTGAGTGGTAGCATGCCCTCCGAAGTGACCCCCATAGACTTTGTTGTGGGATTCAACAAGATTCCTTTCCAAATCTTCTTCTTCTACACACCTTAAAAGCATTCCATCAAAGGCTCTGTGATAGATCACTTCTTCTAAAATTTCATACTTGGAAGCTATGACATGTATTCACTTCCTTTGCTATGAGGTTTCTCCCTCAAGATACATATAATCCACAATATGATTAATGATATTAATTTATCATGGAAACGATGCAATATAGGTCTATGAGGTCTCCACAATCTATCAGGTTGTCCGCTAAGAAATCATCAATAATTTTTCTTTTGACAGACTATTGGTTGATGAAGGTGAGTTTGAATTCACCCATCAATGTAAGAAAATGTCTATACTTTTTGGATAAGGTACCCTGAGTCAAAAAATTATGCAATTGATCAGATTTGACTATTATCCTAGTCTCTTAGTTAAGCATATAATGTTGTAACCTCTTAGGTTGTAAAAAATATTTCCAGAATTATTTCTCTACCTACGTATAATATGTCTTGTAGTCAAGAAGAGAACGACTAATGAAATAATGACATGTTCACAGTTATCATCATCCTCTTATGCAAACATGCACAAGCTAGCGAGACCTCGGTGGCTTGAGAGTATAAGATTAGGATGGTCGTCTTTAGGTGGCATGAGTGTAGGTGGTGACATGAGAAAATGTTTAACTAACTTAAACACTTCGTGACATTCAAAAGTTCCACTCTTTACTACACTCCTTCTTAAGAAAGTTGTTAATGGGATGGATGGCCCAAGTTAGATTGGAATAAACCTGTGGATTGCCCCAATCTTACCCAAAAAATACCTAATACATGATTCATCTGAAGGTGGAGTCATTTCCAGAACCGCCCTAATATTTTTTGGATCTACATCAATTCCTTAAGAAGAAATGATATACCCTATAAATTTTCCTCCATCACTCTGAATACACATTTTTCAAGATTTAACGTTACACTGTATTCAATAAGACAAGAGAGGATAACATGAAGCACCTCAGGGTGATCACAACATTTCTTGGCCTTAGCCAGCAAATCATCAATGTAAGATTCCACAATCTTATGAATAAGATCATGGAAGATGTATTCATTTCTCATTGGTAGGTGGATCTACCATTTTTCAAGCTAAATCAACATAAATGCGTAGCAAAAAGTTACCTTAAGGAGTGGTAAAAGTCATCTTGGTTTGATCCTCCTCAAATATCCTTATCTGATTGTAGCCAGAGAAGCCATCCATAAGTGACAAAAACTCATAACTAGTCTTTGCATCTACAATGACATCGATGGAAGGAAATGTAAATTCATCCTTAGGAAAGGCTTTGTTGATGTCTCTAAAATCGATACAAATGTCTATCTTCCCATTATTTTTAAGGACCAAGATGATGTTAGACACCCACATGGAATAGTTCACTAAGTTTAATGAAACCCACTTGAAGAAGCTTCATTACTTCCTCCTTAACATTAAAGCCACCTTTGGCTTCATAGGTTGTGACTTTTACTTCACGGGCTTGGCATCAGACTTTGTGATGAGGTTGTGAACCACCACATCAGGAGAGATTCCTTCATTTCCTTATAACTAAAGGCAAAGGATTTTGAATGTTCTTTGAGCACCTTCGTATGTGCTTCTATCTCATCTGGAGTTAAAGAATAACTGAGATTCAAGATCTTAGGATCCTCCTCTATCCCTATATTAATATCTATGGTTCCTTCAATCAAATAGGCATTACCCTCTTTGAACTCATGGGTGGGGTTGAAGGTAGTTCCAATTCTTCTTCCTTTACCTCATAGATCTCAAGACCCCCAGATGAGGAAGGATCCATCGTACGAATCTCCAAAGTAGGAGGAAGGGTGAGGTATGAGAGATAATCCCTTCTTATGGTGCAGGATGAAGATTAGTGTATGCATTGAGGTATCCTAGGATTGTCTCATCATTCTCCATGTAGTCCAAAGTGGACGGGCTCATTATCGGCCTCAACATATGCCAAAATGTTCAATTATCATTTTTTGAAAAGGGTTTGGATCGAACTGAGACCATAAACTCAATTTCCTTCAAGTCCTCATTTGGATAAAAATTGTGAGGAAGATGTGGCCATAGAATAGGCTAGTTATTCTATGCTCTCTAGGTATGGCTTTGATAGAAATGAAGTTAAAACCCTTGCTAAGCTCAAGAAACATGTTTTTGTAGAGTTGTAGGTGCTTCTTCTCTGGTCTCATAAAATTCTGAGACTTGATTAGCGACAAGTTGGAGTCACCCAAAACTCTTACATTATTGACGCCCATCCTCTTGGATATAATGAGACCAAGAAGAAGAGCCTCATGTACTATGCAACATTGTTTGTACATTCAAAGTTTAACCTAAAGGAAAAAGGCATGACCCTCCCCTCTAAAGAAGTAAGGATCACCCCTACCTCAACGTGGTAGTGGCACTTCACACTGTCATAATTGAGAGTCTAAGCAGTCATTGGGGAAGATAGAAGTTTGATCATTCATGGAATCTTCCTCTTTGACTTCCAAAACCTCAACCATGCAAATCTCTTCAAAGCCATCAGCCGGAAGAGTAGTGATTCCAAGAGCATGGCCTATGCCCAAGGAATCAAAAGGAAGAATGATAGGAAAATCATTCTCCAGAAGCATTAACTATCTTAGTCACAGTTTTCATTGATACAATTTCTACTATGACAGATTTGTTTTCATAAGAATTTACCCCTTCAATTTCCTTAGGGGCTTCCAACTCATTCATAGGACAAGATGGGACTCAGGTTTCAAACCCTGAGGCTTATTTAACTAATTGGCTGGGAGCTCAAACTCATTATGAATCCCATGGGTTTCTTCTTTAGGTTTTCCAAATGGATGTCAAATGGATTTAGGTCACCCTGAGCTACAAAAACCTTACCCAGGTGCAAGAATCTGACCTCTTGGAATACCGTGGAAGGGATTTCCTTCATTTTATGAATCCAGGGTTGACCGAGAATCATATTATAGTTGATTTCCTAATCTATAATGTTAAACTCAGTCAACATAGTCTTTGGTCCAATGGTAACTAGAAGCACTATAGTCCCAATGGATGTTTCCTTGAGACTATCGTAGCCTCTCAGTGTATTTCATGTTGAAGAAAAATTGGTTTCTCCATAGCCTAGTTTATGAAGAAATGAGAAAGGGACTATGTTGAAAGTAACCCTATCATCTATCATCACATTCTTAACATAGTTGTTGTAGATCCAAACCTTGGAGGTACAATGCAAGGTCACCTCTTCATGTCAACTCAACGTCAGTTGGCATCTTGTTGATGTCAAATACAAACCCCGCATCCCTCTTGGGATTCCTTGGAGGATAAACATCAAAGTATATATGAATTACTTGGGCCTCTAGAGGAGGGGTGATGTGAATTAGATGGCCAAGGAATAATTATTCTAATAAAGCCATGCTCGATGTGTGGGTGAATTCTTCAACAAATCCAAAAAGGAAATGTGAGAAAATGTCTTGGTCAAATCCATGATTAAATCATAGGCCCCTACTAGTTTAGGATCCATTGGTGCATCGTCTGACATTGAGGGGTAGAAGAGAGAAGAGATTGTGAGGAATAATCATGAGCATACATTACTGACTTTAACTTTGGGTTAAGTCTCCAACTCAACCTAGCCTATCATCTTGGTCTAATTTTGGTTGTCTAATGGAGTGAGCTACCAAAGGAATTGTAGATGTAGATGCCTCATGATAGTTGTTTCCAATGGGCATATCATTCTTAGTACCATGAGTATTGAGCTTTCTGTTATCGGGACATGTCAAAAGGGGGTCTCTAAAAATCCCCAAGAGTAGAATTATGAGGGGAAACAAGTCCCATGTGAGTGTTTTACATTTGTGCCATAGGATTAGCCAAAACACATCTCAATAAAGAGTTGCCTTTGGTCCTCCAGAAGTCATTGTATATATTTTTTGCAATCATGGCACGTACGAGTGTCATGTCCTCTAACCTTATGGAAACTGTAATACAAATCAGGGTCGTAGTCTTGAGGTCTTAGATTCTAGTTTTATTGCGGTCCAAAGGTCCTATTTTTATTTTCTTGTCGGTTGTTAAAGTTGAAGTTCAGTGGTCTCTAGCCTTGGTTCTAATATTGGTTTAGATATCTGCTCGAGTATTGAATTGAGCCTTATGCCTGGACTTGTTGAGGTGGGGGAGCTTGACTAAAGTTAACCACAATAACGAAAGGAGTGAAGTTGTTACTCCTTTGATTTTTATATTGGAATTTTTGTTACTGTTATTTGCATTGCTGATGTTAACAACATTTGGATTTTTGGATTGGTCAGTTACGTCATTCATCGTAGTGCCACAGTTCTTATTAAGGATTTTAGGTCCTTGGTTATTATTGTTTGAACCTTTTAGGTAGTTTAAATTACCCTAAGAGGGGTTGACCAATCTCCTATTTGAGTTGTAAGTCTTTCAGCCACTATCAATCGCTACTTGGTCAATATAGAGAGCAACCTCTAAGACCTTCTCATAGCTCCTAAGAGGAAACTGTGGAACCTCCTCCTTAGTTTCTTGATTTATATAATGGAGAAATAGGTCGTAAATATCCATTTTATCCATGTTAGGAGAACTAAGTAGAGGAGTAGAGGACGTGTTGCTGTTGTATCTGAATGAAATGGGTGGACATATTCATTATGCTCTTGTTTGATATGAAGGAATTATCTGATTCATGTTCTTAAAAATCTTGTTCATATTAAAAGCCTTTATGAAATTGGAAATGAGTTAATCTTGAATGAATGAATCGAGGCTTTTGGTATCCTGTAGTACCAGTAGAGAGCAATCCCCTCGAGGGTCTTAGGGAAAATATTAACTATAACTATGTCCCATGGGGATAGCTCTCTGACAGCAGTCATGTACAATTTAATATGCGCATTTGGATCCCCCTCCAATTTGAACTTTAGAAATTCAAGAAGCAGTTGTGGAAACATTAAGATTATTATGGTAAAGTCAACGGGCTCCTTGAGATATTTAATGTATATACCAAACTCACAAGACTCTACCATGGACGAACCTTGATGGGGAGGTGGGGAAGGAATAGAAAGATGATATGACATAGCATAAATTTTTTTAGGGGATTAAGGCATCCCCCGAGGTTGATAATATGAGCCAGGAGAGGAAAACATGTCCCCCTACAGTGATTTAGAATACATTTGGAGGTACGAGGGAACATTGTTTTGGTATGGAGTAGTAGGTGTGAAACCAGGGAGTGTCACATTGCTAGTTGGGATGACACTTGAGAACTCACGTCTAGTTAGTGCCTATGGGTGATATCCGCATGAAGTGTGAGAGGGAATAACTAACTAGGGAAAATTTTAGTGGTGAAGTTTTGTAAACTCATGAATATTAGGGATTTTGGACATTAGAAATGGCAAATTTTCAGCAGTCATCTCCCACCTAGTTCACCTAAAATTTCCACCAACAAGTCATTTGTATGGGTTAGTTTGACTACTATTTATAAGTAAATATTAACTTATGCATGTATTTCGTCAACGTTTCTAATTTAAACATGTAAATATTTTCCGAGGTATAGTACATAGGCCTGGAGAGTTGCAAGGGGGGATTTAATACAACCATCCAAAAAAGAGTTCTTATCTATCTAATTTTGGTTGGATGGCAATCCAACCTAGGTTAGATGGCCATCCATTGCATTCCATCTAACCCAGGTTGGACGATAGGCAATGGATAACCTTCCAACCTAAGTTGGATGGAAGGAAATGGATGACCGTCTAACACCCTTAAAACTATGTGAAATATAAGATAATTACACCCTGCCAAATCACCTTTTCCACGAAACATTATAATTTGCAATCTTGACAAGACTTAAGGATTGAACCCTTATTCTCTCATGAATTTCATGTTGTTTGAACCTGAGAACCTAAGTTGTAGGCTATACGTAGGTCGATCAATATCCTCAATCCTAATTGATGAAACATTGTTGAAACCTTGAGGAGGAGGAGGAGTGTGAGGAGAAGGAAATTTTGATGAGTAATTATCAGCCCATCTAGATAGTGTGGGCGACTGTTGCATACCCATATGGTAATAATACACCTTAAGACCCAAAATAGGCCTGCTGTAATCTTGACTTGACATATTTGGGGGTATATAAATACCCAAAAAATAATGGGAGATGATAAGGATGAAGGAAATAAGGAAGAAAAAATGGAAATGAAAAGGAACTAGTCCTTCACATTGGGTTGACCAATTTTTTACGCTGTAAAACCAACAAGTGATATTAAGCACACGTGACCTCCCGAGGTCATACCAAGACAACCATAATGGAATGGATAGATGGCTATGTGAAGGCTATATAATGTGAATAGTCAGAATATATGAAAATGGGCGGAAATGTCTAAGAAGTGATCAAGGAAATCTAATTTCCTTAATGGGAACTGTAGGAGTATGCTCGTCTAAAGCAATGAATGACTACCTCACTTGGGCAAGTGAAATAGATAAATCGAGGAGAATAGACACACAAATGAGTCTATCAATAAAAGTGTCACCAAACACTCTCTTAACCAGTTGTGGAATGTGGGGGAACTTTCGTGTATTTTCCTCTTAGAAGTCTCCAGACAAGATCATGGAGATGTAGGAGGAAACATGTGAATAGGAAAAATGGGGTGAATTATGGAAGCTAGTTGCAACTAGGCTGACTTTTCTACAACTTGTAAGCACTTTCTACTTTGACGTTCAAAGTTTTCAACTGGAAGATAATGGTGGGTGGAAGTGGTGTGGTCCGTAAGACCAAGTTTTTGAGGCTCTTGTCAATGTCTATAATTAATTCAAATGTGTTTGGTTGTGGCACTTAGAGATCATACATATGGTGTATTTTATGTTGAGGGCTTTGAACGGTAATGTGGGATGTGTAAACTGCTAAAGGAAATAAACAATCTCTCTCACAAAGAAAACCACAAGATGGCAAGGTTAATCCTAAGACAACTAGGGATACATGGGGAGACATGTTAATTCCTTTCTAATTAACTCTATGTTCCTAATTTAACAAATGGAAACAAACATATTTAAATCAAATCAATTTAATTACTTTCCTCGAATTTAATTAAATTTACATGCTTCCAGTAGCTAATTAACAAATGAAATTTAACTAATTAAACAAAGGGAACAAACTAATCTATTTGTTTTTGTTATTTTTTTTATGATTTTGAATAAAGGTAATAAAGGAAAACTAATTAATCTAATCTAATATTATTTTTATTGGAAAAAAAATGCACAGATAATTAAAAATTATTCTATTTAATTAAAATTGCTTCTACACTAAATTGATAGAACTAAATAATCAAACAATTGGATGTGACCTTTTCCCTGTACAGAGCGGATCTAATCTATTCTAATAACTTTTTTCCAATTTTTATTTATGGATATGAAACTTCCTTTGTCTTTTCCTCAAAGTCATAGAAAGAACAAAAAATATTCTCTAAAGCTATTCTTCACCTAAAACTTCCTTGGTAAAAGCGACAGGATCTACGGAAGCTTACAAAAATGAAGGGAAATTACAACTAACATTAAAAACATGCAGAAGCTTCTTCAAGAAAAACTTCCTAGGAAAACCCACAGGGATAAGCATGGAAGAATCTTTCAATATAATCTTTTTGTAAATAAAGGAAATCTACAATAACAATATTTATTTAAATTAATATACTCTTACATATTATGGAATAAAATGTACTTAGAAAAAGAAAGTTTTAAGAATCCAAATGCATCCCCAACCTGGAAATGTAGAACTATGAAAGTTCCAGTGTTATTTTTTCTTTGTTTCCCCCTCAACTTATTTTACAATTTTGTGTTCAAACAAGTCCAAGGAATTGTGTTGGCTTGTGTGGAAGAAATGATGAATAAAATCTTGAGTTGGAATGGCTTGCAAGAAATATGGTAAAAATGCAGGAAAGAGAATAACAAGGCAAGAGAATTGATCTTACTTGTGTGTTTCTTATTATTATTATGGGAAGCATAACAATGCAATTGAAAATAGTAATATCTAACCAATGCTTTGGATAGAAGCTTGGCTCTTATAGGAAAAAGGAAGTGAAATAGTCTAAGCCATTTGACAACTAAGAAATGGAATATATCTCAAAGAAGGGGCAGTTAACCAACAATTAATAAAATGAATGGAAGGAGAAGTTGGTACGCATCAAATGAGCTCAAGAAAAACCAAATTGGTTTAGAAAGGTGCACTAAAACAAGTGTGAAGAAGATGACACATGTTCAGAAAATCCTAGAAAAGGCTCGGGGAAAAAGAGCATGGAACCACCGATATGTGCAGATGAGCAGTTACGCAACCGTTAGGGCATATGCGTAACTGTCGACGTGGTTCCGTAACTTAAAGCACAAATTCTAAGGAAAAGCTAAAAAAATGATAAAGGAAAGCAGGGAAAAGCATGAAAATGGACAAGAGAAGCATTATAGGATACAAATATATACTGCAAATGAGAAATTGGACTTGAACACCATTGGAAAGATATTTACTCATCATTTGAATCATTCTGAAAAAGTAACATGTTCAAAATTGTGTGTGTACGGACACTTGCCATATTAACTCATAATTTTCTAGTAATATATGTTGGGGATGGTATAAATTTGGTTTCACCTTGATGGGTTTGATGGGGCTATATGTGATAAGTATTTTCCCTTATATTTTATGAGTTTGGTATGCCACGTTCATGTCACCTCAATGATGATATTTATTTTCATCGTGATTTTGATGATATTTGTTTTAATCTTGATTTTGATGATATTTTTTACATTTGGGATCAGGGCCAACTACAAGACTTGTGAATTATACATCCCTCCTCATTATTTTTCCTATTTTCCTCTCACATGCTTAACACAACCACCTCCATTTAAGTATTATATGATGTCATTTTCATGGAATATAACACTTAGGTGTGTATACTGGGATCTAGATGAGGATGGTTAACTGAGTGTGTGTGATGCATGTATATGATCCACTTTGTTTCTATTCAAGCTAGGAAAAATTGGTTTTTTAATCTCATTTTAAGGTGACTCTCACTCTAGGGGAAAGGGATGGGGGTGGAGCGGGGGTGTTTTGATTATTGTTTTAAGTTGGGTGTAATTCGGTGGCTTGTTGGTGATTGTCTCTATTCTTTTTTTTTGTATTCAATCATTATTCTTGGTTATGATTCTAGGGTAGGGTAATTTATTTGAGAGTTAATATGAATAAGGATGGATGTCATGTCCCTTTTTTTAGGCTTAATTTTGAAGACGTTAACCCATTCTCTCTGTATGGGTCTAAGGAGAAAAGTAAGGGGAAGATCTGAATTATGTTTTATTGTTGTTTAGGTAGTTTTTTTCATTTATTATTATGTTTCCTTTTGATAATCCTAATACTTCAATAGGGGACCTTAACTAGTTAGGTAATAGATATATTACGATCATGTAGGCTCCAAATACCATTTGAAAATTTAAACTCACTTACTTTAAGGGGGTGGCCATCATTTCCTATGTTGATAAGCATTCCTTTTGGTTATTTAAGGAAGTTGTTTAGGCATTAATGATTCATGTTTTTAGTGATTATTCATATTTTGGTGAAATTTGGCTAGTATAGCCCTTTTACTCTCTCTCAATGACAAAACCCCTTAAGTTGAGGGCCTCATCCAATGATGAAAACCCTTGGTTGGAAACTTGTGAAGGACAAAAACCCTTCATGATATTTTGTGTGTGCAAGTTGGTTTTAAAAGGAAATACATTATCTATTTCTTGCATGTTTGGTCTCTTTAGTGTCATTTTATATTTGTTTAAAGTGGGACAACCTAGTTTGGAGTGGAAATTTTGTATGTGTGATGCTAATTTGGTAGATTTAAATTATTATCTTGTTCTTTTTAATTTATAAGGTCAATATCTTGAGTTTCATAAAGTTTGGAGCTTCCTAAGTTGAATTATGAATTTTTAAAGTAATGCTACAAACAAGGGTTTTGTTGAAATTCATATCTCCATATCTAGAGTATTAAAAATAACATTTATAAGATTTTTGTTGATATTTCATAATTTTAGAGACTTAAGTGGAGCTAATTGGAAGGGTTTTAAAGGCACGAAAATGATGTTGAAACCCCAAAACATTTTTGTGCCCTAAAAAAGGGTTTAATTTGTAGGTTTACATGTTTATGATAGTAGCTCTATAATATGATTTGTGAGGTTTTGGTCATTTATTGAAGCCCCCCAAAAAGGGACATTATAGTGGTATCAAAGCAATTTCCTCCCATCTTGTGAAGTATGGCAAATAACACTAGTATGAAACACTATCAAAGAAGGAAAAAGAATACAAATACCGATGAAGAAAAGTTGGAGATGATTATGAAGAAAAAAGAAGGAATAACTTATATATTGGATAGGCTTTCTCTAGTTATTCCAAATATGCAAGGTGGTTCAACCAAGTGGGTAGAAGATTCCTACAATTCCCTTGAATCAAAGAAGGTGAAAATTCCTTTTGTAAGACCTTACAAACCCTAGACAAGGAGGCATTCACTCCAAATGTAATCCTTAGAAAAGCCCATGATTAAACCATATGGCTTGAAGCATATCAGAAAGGGATCAGCTAGGGCATGGATCCAAAAACTTGATACATACTTGTCCTTGATACCTATGGGGGAAGAAGAGGCAATAAAATTTGCAACCCTTCACCTTAAAGGAGTTTCCCATGATTGATGGCATCATGACATGTTGACACAAGGGCATCATCACATTCATTCCTATGAAGAATTTTGTATAAATCTCATGGAGAGGTTTGAATGAATGGGTCCGAAATAATATTTCCATGATCTTTCCAAACTCAAACAAAAACGTATGGTTGAAGATTATGTTGCTAATTTTCAAAATATTTTATCCATGGTAGATGATATTTCAGAAGGGAGACTTATGATATTTCTTATAAAAGGGTAGATTGAACCCCTAAAGAGCTTATTAAGGTATTTTTACCCATCTTCCTTGCAATAAACCAAAAGGAAGTCCCTAGAACTAGAAGGTGCAATCCCTAGGACTGGTTTTTCATCAAAAGTTATGGGGGGGGAAAGGGGATAATTAGACCAACAATGAGAGGGAAGCCAAATGGTTTTCTATCTCAGCCTAAAGTACCTAATTTTGGGCATCCTATGAAGCCTTTGCAAGATAGTAACACCCAAGAAGGAAGAAAGCAAGAAGGAAAAAATCAAGAGTCCAAAAGAAAGCCAAGAAGGAAGAATTTTTGCTTCACATGTAGAGATTTGTGGTCACCCAAACATAGATGTCTTGGAAAGGGGAAATACACTACATAAAATTGATGTTTGATAACAAAGGAGAGGGAAATGAATAGGAAGAGGTGACATCATTTTATTATCTAGGAAAAAAATAAATATCAAAGTCTTATCCAGTTATAACCAGCACTCTTACATCTGTAGAGAGTGCCCAAGCATACCATTCCTTTCAGGTAAAAGGAAAAATCAATAATCACAAAGTGGTAGTTCCCATTTAGTGGCGCTACTATTAATTTCATCAATAAAGGACTTACAAACAATCTATATTTGAGGCTGAGGAATTTTGAAGGCTTCCGAGTAACCATTGCCAATGGGACCACCATACCTCACACAAAGAAAATATGACAGTTATCACTTCTCCTAGGAAATTATGATGTATGTGATGAATTCTTTGTGATTAAGCTAGATAATGTTGAATTAGTTTTGGGAGTCCAATAGTTTCAATCTATGAGGGAATTCACCCTCAATTATCATGATCAAGAACTGAAATTCTATGATAAAAACAAAGAAATCAGAATTCAAGTTATAAAGGATGAAGGAAATATAATGTAAAATGTTTGTGTGTTTCTTTCACACATAAACGTTGAGTGGAAAAAACATTATCACAACTAAATATGTCAAAAATAAGTTTTATAATGACATAATGGAAGGGCATATAGTGACAAAAAGTTACAAGGTAACGAATAGGTTGATCCTCTATAATAATATGACATTCCTGATTCGGGGTTCCAAAATGAGATTAAGGATGATGAGGGTTGTCATGATTCACCTATAGCTGGTCACCAATGATACTTTAAGACATATAAGACAATTCGAGAAAGGTTATTTTAGGAAGGTATTAAGGAGGATTTCTTGCAACACATTCGGGAATATGTAACTTGCCAACATGAAAAAGGAGAACCTTTCCAAATAGGTTGTTACAACCTCTTCACATTCCTTCTCAAAAATGGGAAAGCAATTCCATAGATTTCTTTATGGGGTTGTCAATAACCCAAGGTAAGAGTTTCTTATATGTTTGTTGGTGATTATCTCTATTCTTTTCTTATTATGTTGAGTCATTATTATTGGTTGTGATTCTAGGGTATGGGTAATTTATTTTAGAGTCAATATAAATAAGGATGGATGTCATGTCCATTTTTTGAGGCTGAATTTTGAAGACCTTAACCCATTCTCTCCCTATGGGTCTAAGAATAAAAGCAAGGAGAAGATATGAATTATGATTTGTTTTTGTTTAAGTAGTTATTTTCATTTATTATTATGTATCATATTGAGAAGCCAAGTTCTGCAATATGGGAATTTTTGTCACTTCGATTGTGCACCCACTAAATCTTTAAATGATCTAGTGCAACATGAGAACATCCCCAAGGTGTGTGACCTTGGCTCCTTAAGATGAATCTTCAGAGAAGTTTGGATTCCTTCTAAACTAAGTGAATCTGATATAGGATTAGACTGTGAAAGCTATAATGCAAAAAAAAAAACTAAACTATCCATTTTTTTGGAGAAAAAGGTAGAAGGGTAACTGAAAATTCATGAAAAGAAGGTGTTGCACCAATAGTTTGATGAACAAGTATATCCACTTCACAAGAACATAGTACTTTTACAGAATGATATATGACATGCACAACTTCTTATTCTTTTCTCTAGAAAAATGCTTTATGAATATAGAACTTAAAGATAACATAATGGATTTTATTTATTCCACAACTAAGATAAATAAGTTCACAAATCATAACTTGCAATTTAACTAAAGAAAGATAACTAATATGAAGGTGAGATAGATCATCACATACAAGGAAATAGGGATAGTCAAAAGTATTGAATGAGCTATTAAAATACCTAACACATTAAATAGTGGAAGGAAAAATATTGTTTCTGTATATCATTGAGGCTGAATCCTATATATGAGAGCTCAAAAACAACAGAGCCTCCTTAAAATATGATCTAGAAAGTTCTTGATTACATAATGCATTATTCTATTTATAGATTAAGAGGGTTGAGAAATTATAGATACTTCCCTTAAACATTAAATTATAAAAATAGAATGCATTTACACTTGATAAATAGTCTCCCATAAAATAAGCTAAGTGGTTGTGTAGGTTTGATTGAGACAAACCTACAACTTGAATGGTGTTACAGCTTGGAGACTACACAAAAATGGCAGCCAAGTTCAGATAGGGTTGGCACCACCCTTTTCTTGAGATAATTCTTTTGCTCCTTCACCAGTCACCTTGTGCATGTAATAAAGAAATCATTTCATGATTTCTTGAATCTCTTTGTCATCTAGTCCAATAGCAATTCAGGACCTCAGTCGATTCAGCTACTCTAATTAGTTTTCCTAGTAACTTTTTGCTCTGATTTATACCTTTCTTGAGTTGGCTGAATAAATTTTGGTATAATACCAAATTGTGAATTGATTCGAGACCAAAGGACTTGGTTACCTCATTATCTTCATTTATCAGGATCTTGAATTAGGCAACAATTTGTTCTACTAGAAGTGTATAGACATTCTCATCAAGAAACCTGTAATGAATGATGGCATTGAGGCCATCAACTGCCTCAATTCTCTTCTCATTCAGCTTATATATTGCCTCATGCAACATTTAGGCTCAAAATTCCATGGCTTCACTATACTCAAACAATTTTTAGGAATCATCAATGATCCCTTCTTTCAAAAGTAGATCAGATTCAATGTTCTATATCTCTTTCTAGGCTTCGAGTGCGAGCTCAAAATTTTCACATTCTTCTATGAGAATTCCATCTATTTTGGAAACGATGTCCTTTACTGAATCGAATTCACTATACAAGTTGACAACATCTTCTATTACATGTTCTCCTTCCTGCTTTAAACTTTCGATCCAAGCCCCAACTTCCCGACCTTGTTATCCAATTTTCTTGACCATGGAGGAAAATGTTTCATCAAAACTTGTAGGCACAACTAGAGCAATTGTATGAATAGGTTGTGTGATTTTATGCAAGATGGTGGCCAACTATTCATCATTTCCTTTAAGCTCATCCTTTGTGACCTTGTCCTTGTCAAACTTATCCAGAAGATTACCAAGAGAAACCTGGACATCCTATTTCGCTCCTTCATGAGTAGATTTTCTGAGGGAAAGCCTTGAGATCTGATAATCCACTACGATGATAGATTCTTTTTTCTTTACAGCAGCTGGAGTTGTTATCTAAACCAATCTCTCCCTAATTTGATCGACTGAAAGGTTAGAAATGACCATTGGCCTCTTTGATGGCATGTGAGGGTAGTTGGCATTAAATGTTGACCTGACATTAGGTTTCGGAAGCTGAAATTCTAAACTTAGTTTGCATACAAACTGCACTTAGGGTTCTAAAACCTGAAATGCCATTGAATTGGTTGGAGGTTGGAGGTCGGAAGTCAGAATTCCATATGATGTTTGCATGCAAACTACGCATTGGGTTCCAACTTTTTCTCTACACTAGGGAATCAGAATTCAGAACTTAACATGCAAACAGCAATTCGAGATCCAAATTCTGACCATCCCAAATTTCTTATATTTTGTAGGTTTCAGGTTTCAAAAGTCACCAAGCAGTTTGCATGCAAACTACATTCTGACTTCTGAAATCCAAAATTTTAACTTGAGTACTTAGGCAATTTTTAAACAATTTCTTGAAATAAGTGATACTTGCTACAATGTAAAAATAATTACAAGAAAATTTTTGGGAGCTCTCTTGGCAAGGAAACTTGGAAAGTTAACATTTTTGGCAACCTTCCAGGAAAACTTGCATGTTAAGCATTAGTCCAGTAGTATTATGCAATCCATTGGGAATAAGAGTCTTTTAACTTCAATAAGATATAGAACCAGAAAACAAACAAAATGAAACAAAGGAATGCATAAGAAAAACAAGAAAGGAAAGGAAACTAGACTAATATTGTATATGATGAATTCCCCTCAATAGAAAGCTTTGAGGTGTATCCCATTAACTGGGATAGGAAGTGTTTCTCCATTGAGCTTAGATAGACAAAATGAATTTGCCTCTTTGCAATATGTGATTACGTATGGCCCATACCAGATGGCATCAAATTTTTCATGCATCCCTAGCTTGGCCCTGTCTACATCCCACTTAAGGACCATATCTCCTTTATGAAAAGACCCATGAAATATTTTCTTGTCGAAATTCTTCTTTTTCTGAGCTTGGTGCAACTTCAGAGTCTTCATAGCCTTGTTTCATGTTTCTTCCAATTCCATCAATTTAACGAACCGTATGGTCATAAGATCATTTTCCATTACTTCCAAGTAATGTGTTGGCTCCAAGGATGGAAATTCCGAAGAAAAAAGAAGCTTTTCTTCCCTACCATATACTAGCATAAAGGGAGAATTCCCGATGGCTCTTTTTGGAGTTATCACGTCTACCCACAAAGTAGTCTTCAGTTGTGTGTGTCAAGTTCATCAGTTTCTCTCCATTTTCCTTTTGATAATTTGTATCAAATTCTCAATACTGGAATCGTCCAAACCATTACCCTTTGGGTAATAGTTTGATGAGGTTTTCAAATAAACATTTTTTTTCATAGCCCACTCACTGAGCTTCATGCCTACAAATGCCTTGGCATTGTCTGAAATAACATTGAAAGGAACACCAAATCTTGTCATAATACCCTCAAGGAAGTCCAAAATGGATTTTTTATTTCCTTCCTTTAATGTTACATCCTTCATCCATCAGGTGAAATAATCGGTCGTTGTTAGCACCCACTTATGACCATCACTAAATGGAGGATTTATCATACCAATAAATTCTAGGCCTCATTGTACGAAGGGTTGATCCATTTGGATTGGATGGGGGAAGGAGGGCAGCCAACCTTTTCTTCCCTATGAAAAATGCACATTCCCTACACTTTCTTACCCATATATGGGAATCTTTGAACATGTCCAGCCAATAGTAACCAGCCCTCGTGATTTTTAAGGTAGTTGTCCTTGCCGAGTAATGACCTCCTAACAATCCATTATAGAATTCCTCCAATACCCTATTAACTTGCTCGTCCAATGCACCCGAGAAGAACTCCATTTAAATATCTTGATGATATTCTCTTGATAGCAACAAATTCTTAATGTCAATCATCCAATCAATATGAGTGTGAATTTCTTCCTAGTGATGATTTTGTAACACACTATCAAATCCTTCTTCTGCTTTCAAATCATTAGCAAGGTGTTGATGTAGACCTTTTCCTCTCACCAATGTGGTCACCTTTATATGGACATCGTATTCTATGACCTTGGTAATAAATCCAGCTTGATTTTTGTTCATGTCCTTATTCAATAATAAATCTTTGACCCCTGGATATGATACCATCAACTGGATCACGTTATTTGACAGCATGTGTATGAACTTCTTTAGTCCCTGAAGGACAACGAAAACTTATTTCTCGACAAAAGAATGTTTGAGAGATTGGCTGAAAAAAGCAATTGGTTGTTCCATAAAGTCATTATTCTATTGAGGAAGGATTCCTGAGATACTTTCTGACCCCAAAAAAGCGTAAAGGATGAAATCCTTTTCATAATTAGGATTCACCAATGTGGGATCCTGAGAAATGGCTAACTTGATAGCTTCAAAATTATCCTTACCTTCTTTAGTCCAGTTAAAGGATATGGCCTTTTTTTATCATAGTTGTGAGTGGTTTGGCCAAGGCGGAAAATTGAGGTACAAATCTTACAAATTTGATAGTCCCCAAGAAGCTTTGGAGACCCTTCTTATGGTTGGGAAGAGAAAGAGCCAAAACGACACGGGTTCTTTCTGGATCAATTGAACGTCCATACACCGAAACAATATGCCCTAATTGTTTCCCTTCATGGACTATAAAAATACATTTCTTCGGGTTCAAGGAAACCCCGAATCCTCTGTACCTTTCAAAAACCTTCCTCAAATGGTCCATTTGATCTTGTGCACGCTTGGAATACACAGTTATGTCATCTAGATAGATGAGGATCATGTCATTTATAAGTCCCTTAAAGACCATGTCCATATCTCATTAAAAGGTGGCACTAGCGTTTGATAATCCAAACGACATCTTATTGTAGGCATATGTGCCCCACTTGGTAGTAAAATTCATTTTGAATTTATCATACTTGTTAGTGCTCAATTTGATCTCACCCTTTTATCCAAAGTGTTCCTTCGAAAAAAAATTTATCAATGTTAAAAGCACATATGATTGAAGAATGAAATCATGTTGAATGCAAATGAAAATCCTTGTGTTTAGGTTGTGAATCCTCTTTTTTGGTCGAGGAATGTGATAATCATGTCGTCCCTGAAAATCCTTGTGAAAAAATTGATTATTGATCATGTTTAACCTTGAAAATCCTCCCTGTATATTATCCTTAGGACCTTCATTGCAAATTTCATATTTTATTTTGCTACCCGAGGATACGTGGCATGTTTCCATTGGCTGTGTTACAATGGGCTTGGTTTACAAAATTACACTATTCACAAAATAACTACAAAGTGTAAACCTAGCCCCGAAGCCTGACGAATATTCCCATGAATATTTGAGTCAAAGGATGCAAAAGGAGAAATTAACCCCACTCCCCAAAAAGGAATATGTGTCAGAATGAGATTGAAGTGGGGAATCGAGCCAATAATGTATTTTTACAACAACAAGCCTGATGGAGTGCAAAGTGCAATGAAGCCTCCAAGGCCCACCTAAGGACACGTGTCATGTGTTCTCAAAAAAATTCAAAGAGGTGGGGTTTTAGGTCAACTTAGTAGCTTTACACCCAGTCAGAAAAACAAACAAATGTGCAAAAAAAGTCATGCGAATCCTGCTACTCCTAAGATCTAGACACGTGTCATACTCTCAGTAAAATGTCAAGAAGCGGGTACTTAGGTCAAATGTGTGAACTTGTACATGTTTGAAAGATAATGCAAAAGTGCAAAAAGACTCCCTGAGCCCGCAAAGCATCAAATTGAGCCACGTGGACAGGTCCACATTCAAACGAAAAAAGCAAGGATAGACGGCTAAGATGCAAGTGCATTTATGATTACCACCATTAATGTTTTTTGCACAAATCAAAGCAAAATTATTTGAATCATTCAAACACTTCGAGTCTTTACTATTGCATACGAAGATCTGGGTGCCCATAGATACTAGAATTCACAAAGGAGAAAAGAAAAATCAACTGAGAGGTGTCGATATTGAGCTAGAGAATTCAGAATCAAAGAAGTAGGGGAGAATTGCAAAATTTGCACAAAAAATGGGTAAGACTTGTATTGCTTCCGTATTTTCATTGTTTGACTTACAATTTGCAAGAGATTAAAGGGAAAAGTTAGGGTATAGAAAATGAAGCCACTATAGTTGAGGTTTTCATGTCACATCCAGTATCACCAGTGACTTGGATAAAATCACAGACACGAACTTGGTAAATGTTGATTTGAATGATTTCTTGCAAAGGCTCAATAATCCAAATAAAAGTAAATTCATGAGAGCAATTGAGGCCAGTAACATTTCCCTAGCTACGTTGTTATACCTCCCTCAGTGCATTGTCCTGAGCTAGTAAGGATTTGTGCTATAAATTATGATCCAGAAAAAAGGAGGTTTTGGATGGAAGTGGTGAGGGAGTTCTGAATCTAACACCCAAATATTTTAGGGTAATGCTAAGTTACTAAAAATCACAACCCAGTAACCATAAGCATAGAATCAGTCTCTTAAGGATTTTGAGACTAAAAAGAAGGATTATGCCAGGGTCATAAATACTGAATGGTTGTTAACAGATAAAAAGGTTACCACTAGACTCCCTAAAAAGTTGGTTAGGTCACAGTTTGTGGAGGAAGTAGAAGACTTAATTTTGTTACTAAGCAGAATGGATGGCCTAGAATCGGCTAATGAATTCAAGGAGTGGATGTGCCCATACATCTGGGTCATTTTAGAAAATAAGGGAAGTATTTGTTGGGTAACACTCATAGCTGATTCAATTCACGCACAACTTTTAACACTGGCCACAAAAATCAACATGGGTGTTACTGAGGATCTTGAATTCTATATGATGTCATACCTAATATACAATATTGCAGGGCATAAGCATTTTCCTGGCCTCCCACCACAAGCACGTTTCAAAGAGTGTAAAGTTCATGAGATTTATCCCCAATTACAATTGAGTAATTGGAAAAGAAATGTGAGATTAGTAAATGATGCATTTTTTGCACTTGTGATATGTTTATTCAAACCTGAATGGGAACAATATAGAATATCTGAGGAGGCTAAGAATGCAATAATGGAATATGTTTGTTTCTTTATCAGTATAGATTCTTCACTTATATTAGAGCCAATGGGTTTGATGGGAAACCATGCAAACTACCTAGGATATCTAGATGATAAGATGGCCTTGTGTGAGCTTTCAAGGCAACTAACACTAGTGCACAAATTGATTGCTAGAAAGCACAAAACAAATATCAAATTCCCTATTAGAATTGGAAGATACTCATGCCCCTCCATTAAAAAGGCTAGATTAATGGAGGAGGAGATGGAAAGGTTTGGCATGGATAAGTTTGAGTCAAGATCTAATTATGATATCAGATGGGTTGTCAGCACTACCTTAGGAAGTTATTTTGAACATGAGACTCACTTTGAGGATTATTGGATGAATTGTAGAGATGAAGAGGAGGTTAGGCTTAGAGACTTCTCAAGAATGACTCTCAAGGAAAATTATTGATTTTAAAATTGTTGTGGTACCTCAGGGGATTATGGATGACCAACAAATAGTGAGTCAATACTATATTGACCACAAGATTGAGGCACAATTAAATGGCTCCCATAAAATGGGATGAGAAAGAGTCAGATAATCCATATGTAGAATTGCTAATGTAATGAGAAGGACCTTGACTTGGACTGAAAGGAAAAGGTATGGATTTATCCATACAAAACACAAAGGTACTTAATGAGTTCAGGGATTTGGGAGTTTTGAAGGAAGATCTTCCCCTTTTGAGAGAAGGAGATGATAAGATAGATCCTTTGGGAGGAAGGGCTCCTCATTTCCCATGAAAATACCTACCATAGGTATCATTGATGAATGGACTACTGCTGCCAGTGAAACTGGGACTTCCATGTCTTCTTTGAAGTAGAAGACAAAAGAAATGCTTTTGAAGTCCATGCAAAATGCCCCCATCACTTTTCCAGTACCAATACAGGCTAAAGGAACTGTGTGACTAAACCAAGAACCCCCACAAACAATATTGATAGGGGAATCCAATTCAACCAATAAAATGAGGGGGTCTATATTAGGTGTGGACCTGACATCTCTGGTACAAGGTGCAAAAGGAAGGGGAGGCCCTGAAATCAAATGTTTTGAGAGAACTGCAAAGAGAGCCAGAGTAGTAGTGCCTTTGGAGAGAGATATGGGTAGTCACCATGAAAGGAAGCACAAAAGAAGGGATCCTGAGGTGATTTATCCTCCTTCTCTGATCTGAGGAACAAAAGAGAGTAGTTCCTTCCTTAGCTCATCAAGTAACACCACCACAAGATCAAAGGATACCCCAGGTTGATCCAATTGTACAACTAATGTCTTCAACTTCAGTCTTGTTTCCAGGAGGAATAGTGGCTGAATTAATCCAAGAACAGGTAACTCAGGGTACTCCCCTATCTAACTAGCTGGGAAGTTCTGTGACAGAACAAGGGTTAGAAAAATCTGATGTAACACCATTTGAAAGTATGAATTTACCTCACTCTAATCAGCCACATGAACAAATAAGGAGTCCAGTTGAAATGATGGACACAGATGTAGTAGGAGAGGTGCCTATACTTGAACCCTTTGATGTATCAGTTGAGACACATATGGTAGAAGGTGTAGGTGCTCCTCATTGGATGAAAGAATGAAGGAATCTACCCAGTTTCCAATTGTTGAAACATAAATTCTAGTACAAGAGATCTCTATTGAAATCCCAATAGTTTCAGGAGTAGATGGATCAAAGATTCAGAGAATTGCAAGTGAAACACTTATGGACACTATTTCACTAACCAAAGAATATCCTCAAAAAGAAGTAGAAGTTCAGTAAAAGCAATGAGCCACCTCAGAATGTAGACTTTGTTGAGGAAGTGGTGGTGGAAACCAAAAAAGAGGCCACTACAAAAGTGGAAACCAATGACAGTCAAAACATGCAAAATATTGATAAGGGTGAAGAACCAATTATTGGATCTCAGCACATAGAGCAATAGAAGGAAGATCTGATAGAGAAAAAGGTTGTTGATATACCAGCTCAAGAAAATGTTTCTACTAAACATCAGCCTCTAAAGGAGGTAGATAGTGCAATAGGAGAGGAATTTCCCAAGGTAGCAATACCAGTCCAAGAAACTCCAAAAAATACCATAGAAGTGATTACTACCCAACTGAAGATACAAACAAGGAAAATGCACCAGTTGACAGTATGACCTAGGAAGCAATTAACCAATCCCAAAACTCAGGGTCAGGGAAAGGAGCAGTATGGAGGTAATAGTAGTGTAGGATAAATCCAAAGAGTTAGTATTGGGAGTGGACAAGGCACAACAAGAAATTCCATTAGTGCAAGATATCCAAGAAACATCTAAACAATTGGTGGTTTTCTCTGAGAAATCCCATCCTACATTACAAGAGGCAACAATGGGGACTACTCTCACAACTGGTTGGTTGGGAGGATTGATTTTAGAAGAGGAAGAGGAAGTTGTACTAGAAAAGGTCATAGATATTACAACTCTAGCCTTCCCAAAGCCCAAGAAGACTTCAAAAAAGGAAAGAGTTATCACTAAGACTCATGTGGATCCATATAGGTCTAGAACCCTAGAGATTGCAACCCCACACCAAGGCAAGTCAAGGGATGACATTACAACAAGTGATTATGACATCAACACATCCCATTGGGGAAACCCTCTAGGGAAACATTAAAGTAGGAAGTTACAGTGGCAGTCAAAGGTTTGTTACACAAATTTGATGAGGACAAGATATCAAAAAATTAATTAAAATACTAGGTCAAATATTTGAATTCATGCTTACAACAGTTAGTGGGCCCATCAAGTGAAGATCAAGAAGATGTCTCTACCATCACTCCTGAAGTTGTTGGAAGCATTGAAAAGGATGTTAAGTAAGGTCAAGGATATTGATAACTGGGTTGAAAAGTTAATTAAAAAGGGAAGAAGATCTTCGAGAAAAGCAAGAAAGAGGTATGAAGAACTTAAGACCAAGCTCAGTGAAATTAATGATTTGATTGAACAATGTGACAATGATATTTTCTACTTTGAAGGAATCCTTCCCAAGATAAACCTTATCAACCAACTTTATGAAGATCTAGTTGAAAAGGAAGGAATTATGCCACTAGATAAAATGGGAACCCAATATGCAATAAATATTTGTCTAAAATCAGGATTGAAGTTTTGAATCAAGTTAGAGAAAAGATGGAGATAGAAAAGAAATGGGTTGAAAAAAGCATTGATACCATAGATATGAAATTGGAAGACATGGTGTTAGATAAATGCAAAAAGAGTTATGGTGACTTGGAAATTGACTTTTTAATCAATTCCTTTGAGAAATACATCTGAGATGAAAAATTTCCTATGAGGTTATCAAGAGGTTAATGGCTGTGGAGAACATAATTGCAGAATTGAAAGAAAAGTCATGGGAGCATAAGAAAAGAATGGACCAAAGTGTGGAGGCATTGAACATGAAGATTCTGATATTCCAACATCACACAGGTCCAGATGAAGATGACATAAGGCAATTATTCCAAAGGTATGATGAATATAGGGATAGATAACCAGATGAAGAAGAAGGTGACAAAGATGAGGATACAACCATGAAGACTAGCGAGTAAGCTTAGGCTTGTTTTCCTTAAAACACTTTCATCTTATTATAATTGATACTCTTGTTTTTAAAAGTTTAAACATTACTTTGAATTTTAATTTCAAACATGTATGTAACTTGATACAATACATTAGACTTTTATATTGAAATATAATTCTAAAATCTATTATGAAGCATGTGTATTAATGTAACAGTTTGAATTTTCTGTATTGTTGAAAAAAGAAAAATAGGGGATCTATAGGGGCCCCAACCCATGGAAAAAGTTCACATATATTCTTGATATTACATCAAAAAGGAAATAAAACAAAGAGCACCTACATATTCTATTATCACAAAATCTCACTGCAAAGAAGGAATTTTACTTAAGAGCCTATTTTTCTTGGAAAAATTCCTATGACCCAATCACCATCTATGAAAATAAAATTTCCCCATGCTAAAGTATGAGACATACCATAGACATAATTTTCATCAATATCCATCCTAGGGCCATCCAAGAAACTCATCAATTTTTATTCTTCTGATAAGAAGATACCCAATCTAGAATATCTAGGCCACCTTTGGGAAAGGCCTTTTTCCCTTTTTCTTTATAAAGTGGAGGGATTGGATTGAACTGATGTGGATGGAAAAAGAATAGATGGTCCTTAAAGTTGGTTAAAAATGAGCTTTGGAGCTAGATTCACCTTTTCATCATTGGTGTGCCTTTAGGTTGAGAAGATGGAAATTATGTGGGCCTTTTCTCCAATGAGGAAACACGTTGTTCCAATTCACTCACCCTGCGAAAAAGAGTGGGAATTGTGTCTATAAAGACTCCTTCCTCTAAGCTGCATAAGATTTCTGAAGGAATATCCTTCATGGTGAACTCTTCATTACAGATGAAAGGGCATGTGTTGTCCACTTTCACCTTTCACAGATGGCCTGCTCTTGAGCCAAGAATTGTTTCAATACCAGGGAGTCTTTTGATGCTCTAACCTGAAAAGATGAAAGTACATCATCTAGAAAGGTGGAAAATATGGGGCTGATCCTAATAATCCTTTGTATCAATGCTACATGAACAACTTAGGTGGTCAATGGCCCATTGTAGTCCTCTGGGTTGACAATGTCAAATAACATCCTCACAAATGCCTCGTTAGGGCCTGATAGATCAAAAATTTGATTCAAATCTTCAGAGGAAATATCCTTCAAAATGGGTGCTACTGTCATTCCCACCATGTTACAAATAGATAATTCCACCAAATTTTTTCACACTCAAGAAAATATGTGAATTTGTAAAGGAAATAATGTGCATTTATAGAAAACATGTAAGGCTAACAAGTTGAGTTGAGTGTAATCATGGTGAGATGACCTCTAAGAATTTGTATGTGATATCCACATTAAGGAAATCAACTTGAAAGAGACTAACATCATCAAAAAGGGGAGTGATTGGCCTGATGTGACTTGATCCATGTAGAAACACTCATCTCAGAAAGATATGTTAATGAGTGTGTGTGTTTCGAGGTAGATTCCCAAAAGGAAGGAATGATTACACATCAAATCAAACCATTTGAAAGAACTTGGAGGAATCATTGAAAAGTTCAACATGCCTAAAAATGAAATGATTAAAAAAATACCAAAAGGGTGACATGGCATCCCATTCATTCTAAGAGAATGAAAAAATGTAAATCACTCATAATTCCTCCACTTGGACAACATGAAAATAGAATATTTTCAAAGGAATAATAATGGATCAGATTGTATGCCATAAAGGGAAGAATATTCTCTAAAAAGATTCACTTTTAGGGAAATATGGGGAAAAAAAAGTGTGAGAGAAAGTGTGTTGTATACATATGAGAGGAATGTTCTCAGTATGAAAGGGGGTTAAATTTTTCTAAACTTTTAGAGAAAACAGAGAAAAACTAACTATACCTTTCTTGAGAAACCTAAATCAAACTGAGAAACATTGAGTTATTTTACTTTGGTCCAAATATTCTCATGCCAAGATGATTGCAAGTGTACAGTCATTGGAAAGCATTGAGGCCATAGGCTTTATGGTCCCTTACTGAGAAATTTGAATTTCTTGAAATTAATTTTGTGTTATCTCTTGAGCAATGTTCTCTTTGTTCTTTAGGTAGAATACTTTGAATCATCTATTTGTTTTCCCTGTTGCAATCTTAGGTTGATAGTATCTTTCAATTACACTAGATCTTATCTGGATTTGTGGCATTTTGGCAACTGCAATTGCACTACAAATAGAGCTTTCTTTCTGTAGTATGATAAACAGTTTTAAATTCATGTTGTTGTAGTTCATTTGAGAAGATTTTAGTAAGATTTTGAGTGTATCTTGAGTGTAGTTGAACAATGGATTTGTTAATGTTTTGTTAAAATTTAGCATGAGATTTTGTGTTTAAATTCTCAAAGGTTGTGTGAAATCTTGTACTCTTGGGATTCCATGAGTGCATACCTTCTGGTTAAAGGGTTGTTATTAGTTGTGTGATGTGTTCTTCTTTACCTTGAGGAAATTTTCAAACATTTGTAAGGTTTTCTTGAGAAATTTGTATAATCAACTTTATCCTACTTTAAAATTCCATTCATACACAAAAATTACAACCTACAATTGTCTAAATCCTTCTGAATTATCCATGTTTCCCCTTGCTTATAACCATTTTCTAAGGGATTTTACCATTTCTACCATCCCTTTCCATAAATATGCAGAAGCAAGCAAAGATACATACTGTCTAGAGTGACCTGAAGTCCTATTTTGAAAGACATCTGCATTATTTAGAGTGACAACTCGTGAGAGTTAAATAGTGCTTGCATTGACCGTGTCTTTTTCAGGATTATCCTTTCATATTTCCAAAAAGAGCATTTAGAAACTACAATTTCATCCACTTCTTATCATAATTACAGGTTACAAAATGGGTCCTCTCACCCTGGTTAAAGGAAGAACCTAAAGTAGTAGGGAAGGTCATCCCCTTTTGTGAGTGTAGCCCAATATTTTCCAAGGTCAAGTCTCAAAGAGTTTGTCAGATATATCCCTAACTAAAAAATGACCATATATTTAGTCTGACTTCCTCTAAGTATCCACTGGTGTAGATTTGGTTACCAACAAGACTCTTTCACAAGTATTTGGTTGTAGCTTGAATAGTCATCAAGTAGTGAAAACCTGTATGCACCTGTCACTATTTGCAACTTTATGCACCTGCCATTGTTTGCAAACTTTGTGCCATAGACGGAAAATGGTAATGATCTTTTAAGGATTCCCAATTAAGGTCTCTGAAATCCATGCATAGTTTGATTTCCCCATTCTTTTTCCTAACTAGAACCAAATCGACAACCTAGAAGGAGTGTTTGATTAGGAAAATGATACTAGCTTCAATGATTTTTGAAAGCTCTTTCTTCGTAAGTGGCTCGATCTTAGGATTGACCAATCTCTCCTTTTTCCTAACTGGCTTAGCATTTAGGTCAATTTCAATAGTATGTTGCACTAACCCTAGATCAAAACCCCTAAGATCCTCATAACTCCAAGAAAAAACATCATTATACTCTTGGAAAAGACCAATAAAGGCATGTCTTTCATCTAGCACACATACTCTCCTAATCTTCAAAAATCTATATTCAACAACTTGAACTTGTTCAAAATCATTTTCTTTTATGACCATGTTGGTCTTCTGTCTTTTGAGTTGCTCATCTAAATTTAAGATTGATTCAAGAGTGACCAAAACTTTTGGTAATTTATTACCCTTCAATTGTATGATTTGATCATTGTAGGCTTCTTGTAGCGTGAATTGATTTTTTAACAAGAATTCACCCTCTTCTTGTAGAAAAAGGATAATTTGTTGGTCATTATTGAAAAATTTCCAATTACTTGCATTATCTAGTACTTCACAACCTCTCGCTCTTCCTTCATGACATCAAAGGGAATATCGTACTGGGATACCACCGTCTAAAGTCTATCTGCATCTTGATTTTGATTCCTAGGAACTACATGAATATCGAAGGCTTCAAAATTTGATCAAATCTCATACCCTATTTTTGTATGATCTTAACAAATTGTTCTTGGCTGCACTTTGAGCCCTAACCTGATGCACAACGAGATCGTTATCCCGAAAAGCAGTTAATGCATTGATTCCCCTTTTCTGAGCTAGGTGGATCCCATGTACCAATGCTTTGTATTCGGATACATTATTAGTGCAACTTAACTGAAGTCGGAAAGACATGAAATTTTTCTTACCTTGTGGGGAAATGAACATAACACCAGCATTGGACCCATTTTTTCTTCTTGACCCATCGAAGAAGAGTTGTCATAATCCTTCAAGATCATCTTGGGACTTCAAAAGATTGGGTATCATAGTTCCCTCCTCATGGATACAATAAGTTCCTAATCCTGTTTGTTCTAGTTCCTCGACATATGGATCAAACTGAAATTTTGTTCCCTAAGCATCAAGGAAAATATATAGAATTTCTTTTACAAGAATAGTAGAATCATGATCCTCAATCTCTTTCTCTTGATCATGTATGGCGTAATTCCCATTGATGACGTTAGGAGTATAAGGCTCAGCATGGTTCTTACAGATTCTCTCTGCCCTTATAGTCACTTTTATCCCCTACCTGGTTCGAAGGAGCGTGTGCTACTAGTCAGTAGAAAAATACCCGCTCATCTTAGAGGTGAAGTCCCTAGAGAGGCATTTAACAAAGAAGGGTGGGAGATCAATAACTAATATATCCTACATGATCGATAAGTTTGGGAATGCATGAATGGTAAGATTTAGATCCTTTATAATCCCAATACTTTGAAACATCGTACCATCCAATTGAATAACTCCCCTTATTACTGGTGTATATTGAATACCCAACACATCCACAATCTTTTTAGGCATCACGGAGCTGCTGGCACCAGAGTCGATCATACAATTATGCACCAAATGCATGTCAATGGTTAGGGAGATGTAGAAGGATGGTGGCTTGCTAGACTTAGCAACATTTCTTTCTTTAGGTTAGTACAAACTAATAGAGGTAGAATATCCGCGCTTAGTTGCTTCGTTTGATGTACCGAAACTTTTAAACGCTTCTTGTAGCAAATTCCTTTGCGAATGAATAGAAAGTGTCTCCCACATGGTGACATTAAGGTTCATCTTCTTCATTTATTCAACAATGCTAAAGGGAATGCTTCCTACCTTAGACACATTTCTTAGTGTCGCTACATCCACTTTTGGAAGGTGAGCATTTGGCATTGTAACACTAAATTAATTTTCTTGCCCCACAACTTGACTAACCTGCACTCCTGATAATTTTCCTTCTATGTTTTTAAATACAACTGCTTGCAAACGAGGTTGGGAAGTAGACTCTAGATCAACCTTTGGTGGTTGGCCCTCTATTCCTCTCTGTTTTGACTGAGTATTAAAAGTTACTACTGTAGGTTCTACATTGAATCCAAAAAAATCCTACTCTTGCCAATTTAACAAGGTTGCCTCCCCTGACGTTTGAGTTTGATTAGCATCTTCTTATGAACGAGCCTCTACTAGTTGCTTCATGGGTGCAGACATGCTCTGAACCATAAGTTCTTGACTAATCACACCGTTGGGGCACAAATTTTGAATGTGCGGCTGAGAGCATGGCTAACACCATTCCTAACATTCCTAGTATTAGAAGAGTTAGCAGCAAGGGGGGTTCTTGGTATTCAAAGGCTTGACATTAACAACTTGATTTTGAATCTGGGTGTTATTCTAGAAAGGCTTCATGTTAGGTTGATATTGTTAGTTTTGGGGTTGGTAGGGACGATTATAATGAGACTAATGTGTTTTCAGGGAAACCAATTCATTTCAAAAACTTTGAAGTAGTGATTTAACTTCATGGAGGTCATTTGAAGGATGAGGCACATGTTGAGTTGGTTGGTTAGACACTTGAGGGAAAGAGGCATTGGTTGGCTGATTAGTGGAAAATTCAGGATACAAAGGCATTGGTGGCCTTAGAGCTATTTTCCCATCTTAGATCAAATAGTCCTCAACACATGTAGCAATATAGTAGGCATTCGGCAGCATCATTCCACCCATTGATTAGATCATGACTGCAACATCATTTTTCCAAGCTTCAAGTGCAGTTTGCTTGCAAAAAACATTAACTTTCCCAAGTTCCCTTGCCAAGAGAGCTCTTGAAAATTTTCTTACAATTTTTTTACGTTCTAAAAAGTATGAATTATTTCAAGAAAATGTTTTAAAATAGCCTAAATACTGAGGTTCAGATTTCAGATTTCAGATTTCGAAAGTCAGAATGTAATTTGCATGCAAACTGCTTTGTGACATATGAAAACTAAATCCCACCATATATAAGAAATTTGGGGCGGGTTGGAATTAGGAACTTGAACTACAATTTTCATGCAAACTACATGTTAAGTTCCGTAGTCTAATTCCCCATGTGTAAAGCAGAAGTCGAAACCCGAAGTGTAATTTGCATGCAAACTACATCTGGACTTCCATCTTCCAACCTCTGACCGATTCAATGGAATTTCAGGTTTCGGAACCCTAAGTGCAACTTGCATGCAAAATGGGTTTGGAATTTTGGCTTCTGAAACTCAACGTGAGGTCAAAATTTAATGCCAACTACCTGCACGTACCATTAAAGATGTCAAGGATCATTTCTAACCTTTCGGTCGATCAAACTGGGGAGAGATTTGGTGAGATAACAACTCCACCTGCTAGCAAGACAAAGGAAACTATCACCACATCGGATTAGCAGATCTCAATTTTTCCCTTGGAAAAGGTACTCATGAAGGAGCCAAACAAGATGTCTAGGTTGTTATTGGCAATATTCTGGATAAGTTTGACAAGGACAACATCACAAAGGATGAGCTCAAAGGCAACGTTAAATAGTTGACTGCCATCCCGCATAAAATCACATAGCCTATTCATATAACTGCTCTTCTTGTGCCTACAAGTTTTGATGACACCTCTTTTTCCATGGTCGAGAAAATTGAAAAACAAGGTCGAACAGTTGGGGCCTGGATTGAAAGTTTAAATCAAGAAGGAGAACATGTAATAGAAGATGTTGTTAACCTGTATAATGAGCTAGATTTTGAATAGGACATTGTTTCCAAAATGGATGGAATTCTCACAAAAGAATGTGACAATTTTGAGCTCACACTCGAAGCCTGAAAAGAGGTACGGAACATTGAGTCTGATCTACTTCTGAAAGAAAGGATCATTGATGATTCCTCAAAATTGTTCAAGTATAGTGAAGTCATGGAGTTTCGAGTTCGAATATTGCAAGAGGAAATATCTAAGTTGAATGATAAGAGAATAGAGGCAATTAATAGCCTCAATGACATCACAAATGAATTTGACATCATCCATTACATGTTTCTTGATGAGAATGTTGATGCACTTCTAGTAGAACAAAAATTGTCCCAGTTCAAGAGCCTGGTAAATGAAGATAATGAGGTAACCAAGTCCTTTGGTCTCGAATCTATTCACAAGTTGCTATTATACAAAAATTTCTTGAGCCATCTTAAGAAATTCATAAGTCGGAGCAAAAATTTACGACAAAAACTCATTAGAGCAATTGAATCGGATGAGGTCCTAAATCGCCATGTGCGGACTAGATTGACAAATAAGTTCAAGAAATCATCAAGCAATTTCTTGATTACATGCACAAGGTAGCTAATGGAGCAAAAGAATTGTATCAAGAAAAGGGTGGCACCAGCCCTAGATGAACTTGGCTGCCATTTTTGCACAGTCCCCCAAGCTGCAACACCATTCGAGTTGGAGGTTTGACTCAGTCAAACCTACACAACCACTTAGTTATTTTTGTAGGAGATTATTTCTCAAGTGTTGAAGGGAAGTAGCTATAATTGTTTAACCCCCTTAATCTATAAATAGAAGATTGCATTATGTAATCTAGAACTTTTTAGATCATTGTGTAAGGAGGCTTTGAAATTTTCGAGAGCTCATATACAAGGTTTAGCCTCAGTAATATATAGAAACAATATTTTGCATTCGACTATTTAATGTACTGTGTATTTCAATAGCTCATTCAATACTTGTGAATGTCCTTATTTCCTCGTATGTGATGATCTATCTCGCCTTCACATTAGTTATCTTTCTTTAGTTAAATTGCAAGTTGTGATTTGTGAACGTATATATCTCAATTTTGGAATAAATAAAATCCCTTCTGTTATCTTTAAATTCTATATTCATAAAGTTTTTTATTGGAGAAAAGAATAATAAGTTATGCATGTCATATATCATTCTGTAGAAGTACTTTGTGCTTGTGAAGCAGATCTACTTGTTCATCAAACTATTGATGCATCACTTTCTTTTCATGCATTTTTAGTTACCCTTCTATGTTTTTCTTTGCAAAATTGGATAGTTTAGTTTTTTTATCCCATTGTAGCTTTCGTAGTCTAATCTTATATTTAGATGCACTTAGTTTAGAAGGAAGTCAGTATTTTCTAGAGGTTCATCCCAAGGGGCCAAGGTCTCATACCTTGGGGATGTTCCCATGTTGCACTGGATCATTTAAAGATTTAGCGGGTGCATGATCCAAGTGACAATAGTTTTTGGCACGCCCAGTGGGACAAACACTAAGAGTTGGTATTTTCTTAGCATTTACATTAATCAAAGGTACTCGATGACTCCATACCTCCGGCTTTTAAGATCTAGTGCATGTACTTATGCAAAAAATTAAGACAAGCTTCTTCAAAGAAAGGAAACCAATGGAATATTAAACAATCTTTGTCTCACCCAAGAAGAAGAAAGGGTGAAGCTTCATCACCGTCTTATAGAGTGCATTCAACACCTCCATATGGAATATTTTCACCTACAATGGCAAATCAACCACTCATTATAATGGCGGTACAGAACCATGTTTTTCCTACTTTCAATGGTAGCAGAGCTTGGTCAACACAATGTTATACCTACAACAACTCTCAAAATTCTACCTTTCTACATGGGTGAGACCAGCATCACTCCCATAGAGCACATTCAAGATGTGGCTAGCATCTATTCAATTCACAACATTACAGAAGATAATGTAGCGGCTAGACTTCTTACTACTTCTCTTAAGGGGAAAGTGCTTCAATGGTTATGTGGTTTACCAACTGACACTATACACAACTGGGATGAGTTGGGAGAAAAGCTCTCTAAGCAGTTCGAAGACAAGAGTGACCAACTTTCACTCATGGAGTAGTTAACTACTATAAACAGAGCTCCTCATGAATTCATGGGAGATTTCAACTTCTTATTCCAAAAGACATGGAATAGAATTTCATCGTTGATCAAGCCTTCCCCGAACAACACATTCTTGTACCAGTTAAGATCTTTGACCAACGAAGACATTTTCGGATGCATATGATATTTTTATATGAGTTGAAAACTCCTTGATCCAAGTTGGGAAAATATCTCCAAGGCCACCAATGCCTTTGTATCTTGAATTTTCCACTAATCAGGCAACCATTGCCCCTTTCCCTCAAGTGTCTAACTAACCAACTCAACCTGTGTCTTATCATCCAAACAACCTCCATGAAGTTAAATCACTACTTCAAAGTTTTGGAAATGAATTAGTTTCCCTAAAAAGACAACAAACTCATTATAATTGTCACTACCAACCCCAAAACCAATAGTATCAACTTAACAGGAAGCCTTTCCAGAATAACACCCAAATTCAAAATTGAGTTGCTTATGTCAAGCCTTTGAATACCAAGAACCCCTTGTTGTTAACTCTTCTAGAGCCCTTTTTCCAGTACAAAATAACTTCGTTCAAGACTATGAATGGTGTTACCCATGCTCTTAGTCGCACAATCAAAATTTGTGCCCCAACGGGGTGCTTAGTCAAGCACTTATGGTCAGAGCATATTTGCACCCATGGAGCAACTAGCAGAGGCTCCTTCACAAGAAGATGTTAATCACCTCAAACGTCAGTAGAGGCAACCTTGTTAAATTAGCAAGAGGAGGATTTTTGTGGATTCAATGTAGAACCTACAATAGTAGCTTCTAATACTCGATCAAAAAAGAGGGCAATAGACGGCCAACTGCCAAAGGTTGATCAGGCGTCTACTTCCGAACCTTGTTCACAGGCGGTTATAAGTAAAGATACGAAAGGAAAATCATCAAGGTCACAAGTTAGTCAAGTTGCAGGAAAGCAAATCAATTCATTGTTACAATGTCAAATGCTCACCTTTCAAAAGTGGATGCATCAACACTAAGAAACTCGTCTAAGGTAGGAAGTATTCCCTTCAACATTGTTGAACAAATGAAGAAGACGAATCTTAACGTCACCATGTGGGAGACACTTTTTATTCCTTCATAAAGGAATTTGCTGCAAGAAGTGTTCAAAAGTTTTGGTACATCAAGAAAGCAGCTCACATGTCTTTTCCTGAAGGAGATCTCATCCTTAAGTGGGATGCAAAAAGGGCCAAGCTAGGAATGCATGTGAAATTTGAAACCCTCTGGAGTGGGCCATACATAATCACATATTTCAAAGAGGCAAATTCCTTTTGTTTATCTAAGTTGGATGTAGATGCACTGCCTATCCCAGTTAATGGGATACACCTCAAATCTTTCTATTGAGGGAGCTTCACCGTGTACAATATTAGTCTAGTTTCCCTTTCTCCAAGTTCCCTACACATTGTCTTTCTTGTTTTTCTTTTCTCTTGCTTTGTTTCATTTTTTATTTTCTAGTTGTTTTCTAGTTTTGTATATTCTTGAGGGTAAAAGACTCCCATGGCCAATGGAATGCATAAGGCTAGTGGACTAATGTTTAGTAGGAAAGCATTCCCAGAAGGTCACCAAAATTGTTTCCAAGATCCCTTGCCAAGAGAGCTCTCGAAAAATTTCTTGCATTTTGTTTCCCTTGTACCAAGTATCGCTTATTTCAAGAAATTGTTAAAAAATTACATAAGTACTAAGGTTCAAATTTCAAAAGTCAGGATGTAATTTGCATACAAACTGCATGGTGACTTTTGAAACCCGAAACCCACCATATATAAGAAATTTTGGTCGGTCAAAATTTAGAACTCGAACTACAGTTTGCATGCAAACTGCATGTGAAGTCCCAAAGTGTGATTCCCCATGTGTAGAGCAGAAGTCGAAACTTGAAGCGCGGTTTGCATGCAAACTACGTTTGGACTTCTGATCTCTAACCGATTCAATGAAATTTTGAGTTTTAGAACCCTAAGTGCAATTTGCATGCAAACAACATTCAAACTTTTGGCTTTCGAACTGCGACGTCAGATCAAAATTTAATGCCAACTACCCGCACGTGCCAACAAAGAGGCCAAGGTTCATTTCTAACATTTCGATCAATCAAACTAGGGAGAGATGTTTTGAGATAACAACACCAACTGCTGGCAAGACAAAGGAAGTTATCAATGCAATGGATTATCAGATCTCGAGGTTTTCCCTTGGAAAATCTACTCATGAAGGATCTAAATAGGATGTCCAGGTTGCTCTTGGTAATCTTCTAGATAAGTTTGACAAGGACAAGGTTACAAAGGATGAGCAAAAACGCAAGATTGAATAGTTGACCACCATCCTGCATAAAATCACATAGTGTATTCATACAATTGCTCTTGTTATGCCTACAAGTTTTGATGACACCTCTTTCTTCATGGTCGAGAAAATTGGACAAGTTTGGGAACTTACGGCCTGGATCGAAAGTTTAAATCAGGAAGGAGAACATATAATAGAAGATGTCATCAACCTCTATAATGAGCTTGATTCTGAAAAGGACACCGTCTCCAAAATGAATGGAATTCTCACAGAAAAATGTGACAATTTGGAACTACCACTCGAAGCCTAGACAGCGGTACAGATTATCGACTCTGATCTACTTCTAAAAGAAGGGATCATTGACGATTCCTCAAAAGTGTTTGAGTATAGTGAAGCCATGGAGATTCAAGTTGAAATGTTTCAAGAGACAATATCTAAGCTGAATGAGAAGAGAATCGAGGTAGTTGATGGCCTCAATGACATCACAGATGAATTTGACATCATCCACTGCATGTTTCTTAATGAGAATGTCGATGCACTTATAGTAGAACAAATTGTTGCCTAGTTCGTGAGCCTAGTAAATGAAGATAATGAGGTAACCAAGTCCTTTGATCTCGAATCTACTTGTTCAGCGGATCTACTTGTTCATGAAACTACTGGTGCATCACCTTCTTTTCATATATTTTCAGTTACCCTTCTACCTTTTTCTCTAAAAAATTGAGTAGTTTAATTTGTTTTATTGCATTGTAGTTTTCGCAGTCTAATCCTATATTAGAGCACTTAGTTTAGAAGGAACTCGACCTTCTATGGAAGTGCATTCGAAGGAACCAAGGTCCCACACCTTCGGGATGTTCCCATATTGCACTGGATCATTTAAAGATTCAAAGGGTGTATAATCCAAGTGACAACAGGAAGTTAACTAGTTAGGTAATAAAGGTTTTACTAGAATATAGGCTCCAAATACCATTTGACCATTTAAAAGAACTTACTTTAAAGGGTTGGCCATCAATTCTTATGTTGATAAGCACTCCTTGTGGCTATTTAAGGAGGTCGTTTGGGCATTAATGATTCATGTTTTTGGTAATTATTCATTATTTGGTGAAAGTTGGCTAGTAACTCTTTTACTCTCTATCTCTCAAGGATGAAATCCCTCGAGTTGAGGACCTCATCTAATGACGAAAACCCATGGGAACTTGTAAAATAAGAAACCCTTCATGAGATTTTGTGTGCACACCCATGATGTAATACTTTATTAAAGACATTCTATTAATGTATTTGTTAAGAAATCTTTAATCTTTAGATTAAAAGTTGGAACCGAATGTAATTGTCTTTGTAAGCTATTTAATGGGCTCTTAATGCCATTGTTAAGGGTTGGGACCCTGATACTTTTGAAATGTATTAGAATTGAAAGTAAATCAATACAGAAGATTTTCCCTTATCTCTCATTCTCATCTAGTGTCATTTTTATTCTTGTTTGAAATTTATGAATCATTAATCTTTCATGTTAAGAAACTTTGTGTTCTTATGATATGAGTTCTAGAACTTTGTGTCTATGGAATAATATCATATGTTGCCAATATGAATGATTTTATTCTGTATTCCTTTTGCTAAGTATGTATAAGGTTATATTCTGTTATCTATATTACCTTAAAGTATTGTTGTGTTCTTCCCTTCCCATTTCTTTGTTCTTCCACTCTTAAGTATTGATAGTCTATGTTGGTATGAAACATTTCAAAGTATCAGAAGTCCTCATCAATATAAAAGTTGTACATTTATATATAAGCTTTGTTGTTTTCTTTCAATAAGGGAACCTCTCCCATAAAGATTTCTCTGCTTGTTTCGGGATCTTTATTGATTCCTCACCCAGATTTCTCTCAGGAGAAATTTACCATTGAAATGATTCATAGACCTAATGTACCGGATAATGCAAACAATTGACAAGTTTTCAACAATGAGCAACACTTACTCTCTTTCCTAGAGCTTATAAATAACTTTAAGCAATTATATTTTGAAGGAAGTGAAACTCTTCCTAAAGAGTATGTGCTCGTCGATGGAGATGATATTAAGGAAGAAGTGGATCAGGATGGTTATATCAAGTTGAGGGGTAACAAGATACCCAAAGGATTAGTGAAACTAGAGGATCTATTTGAAACACATGACAGGTACATCAACACTAAGACTTCTCAAGGGGCTCATCAATTTGCTGAGTATGATAAGGTCAATATTGGAAGTAATGTTGAACCCAAGATGGTAAATATTGGGAAATGTTGCACTCAAGAAGAAAAGAAGCAAGCAATGAACCTATTGAAAAGGTATGCTGACGTCCTTGCTTATTCTTATGATGATCTCAAAGTCTTTCATCTAAAAGAGATGCAACACTATATTCCTTTGAAACTAGGGATTAAACCTTTCAGACAAAAGCAAAGACAATACAATCCCAAGATCACTGACACCATTTATTAGGAAATTCAAAAGTTACTAAAAGCAATAATTATCTTTCATATACATCATTCAACCTAGATCGCCAATATTGTGTCAGTCAGAAAAAAAATAGTGAGATTCGTATTTGTGTGGATTTTAGGAATCTGAATCAGGCTTCTCTAAAAGATAACTATCCTCTCCCCATGATGGATCAAATCCAACAGGTTGTCATAGGTGTTGAAATGTTCTCCATGCTAGACAGATTCTCTGGATAAAATCAAGTGGAAGTCAGTACCCCCAGATCAGTACAAGACTGCTTTCACTACTCCTTGGGGCACTTTCGCGTACAAGAGGATGTCATTTGGTCTTATCAATGTTGGTGCTACTTTTCAGAGGGCAATGGACTTAGCTTTTGATAGCCTCAAAGGGAAATGCATCGTTGTATATCTTGATGATTTGACTGTTTTCTCCAAAAAGGGCAGATCACTTTCAGCATCTTAAAACAATCCTTTAAAAATGCAGAGAACATGAAGTATCCCTTAATCCTAAGAAATTTGTCTTCGGTGTTACCGAAGGCAAGTTGTTTGGGGCATATTGTCTCCAAAGAAGGGATCAAGATTGATCTAGAAAGAGTTCAGGCAATCCAACAGATTCCTCTTACTACAACCAAAAAGGGTGTTCACTCTTTCTTTGGAAAGATAAATTTCTTGACCAGATTCATTCCAAATTTTGTAGAATTCACTATAAACATTGCTCATATGATGAAAGGGAAACAAACTTTTGGATGGACTTCTAAAGGAAAAGAAGATTCTGAGGATATTAAGAGAGCTATTTCTAAAATTCCTATTCTAGCATGTCTTGATTTCAGCAAGGACTTTATTATCTACTGCTATGCTACTAAGAGTACCTTGGTTTCTATACTAACTCAAAGAAATTCTGAGAATCATGAACTTCTGATTGCCTTCATCAGCTATGTTTTGAAAGCTAATGGACTGAAGTATAGCTTGATGGAGAAACACGCTTTTACAGTAGTCAAAGTTGTCAAACAATTTTGTTTTTATATCCTATTGATTTGATATTTTGTCAGGCCAAAATATGAGGTTCAACCACAGTGCACGGGATCAAATCCCTCCTCAAAGACAGGTGAGGCTGCCTGTTTATTACTAATCTAAAACACAGCAAAAATAATATATACAATATCCACACTATTCTAACCATTGGGGTTGGGATACAATCCCGAAATCCATATCAACATGAGATGGAGATGTTACAACTTTAGAAATGGAATGAATTAGAAATGAAACTATTATAGACAAAACAGAGCGGGAAGGGAATGAGAGGAACGTATTTTCTTTCAAGAAAACAAAGATCAAGAAATACTTATACGAGTTTTAGATAATGAGTGTAATATTCGAAATGATTAAAATAATCAAGAACACTAAACAAAGAATAGCTTAAGATTTTGGACATAAGAACAATCTCTCAAGATAGATGAATCCCACAACACAAAGTTTGCAAAATAACACCTGTTTCTATTCCTCAATGATTAAAAAGAAAATACAAAGTTTTTCTTCTTCTTCACAATAGCTCTTAATATTCTAAAAATCTCTACCTTTGGAATGCACAAGCATCCCTTATTTATAATAGAGAGAGAAGAGAGAAAATAGGATAAATCCTAGAAAATAGTCTTTTAACGAGAGTCCTATTTTGCTTGACTCTCACACAGGAGAACAAGTCAAAATTTGCTTCCTATGTGACGAAACGAAAATGAAAAAGACATGACAATTTCTTGATAGAAATGACATGAAACATTATGTTTATTCTGCTTCATCGTCCTTGTCTTCTTCCAGCGAAACCTGCTTGTCTCAAAATTCTTGGAACTTCCAGATTATGCCCTGCATCTCGTCTTCATCTGGTGCACTAGAATAATCACTTAGGACCTCGCAAGTTTCCTGAGTGTCACTTGCATTACCAGGAAGTTTCTTCAATTTCTTGTTGAGTTTCCTTAGTGATTCCAAAACATTCTCGATCCTTATGAACTTATCGATGGTTGCCAAATCGAAGACGGAAGCTGGTTCATGCTGAATTGATTCCTGAATTTGTTTATAGAGATTATCAGCAGGTAGAATATTTGAGCTTTCATCCAACACCTTGGTGAAGATCCTGGACAGCTCCTCTTCTATGTCATTGGTGGCATCAACCAACTGATCTCTAGATTCCCTCAATTTGTTGCAAGCTTCACTGAGAATCTTTATCCTGAATCTGATGGCTTTGGCTAGCTGGAAATGCTTATCCCCATGTGGAATGATTCCTTCTTCCATTAAGATCCGGGATGGAACCTATTTCAGTGCATTGAGAGCTTCTAAAGTTAATTCAAGGTTCCTGACTTCCTGTGAAAATTCATCATCCATTTTGTCGCCATCCTTCTTTATTTCCTCCAAGGATTTATAAACCTCCACTGTGTCATCAATGACCTCTCTTCCTTATAGGAGTAGCCTCTTTATCCATTCTTCAACCGTTCTTCCCCTTCTCGTTGATCTTTTCAATCATAGGTACCGATGAGAAATCGAACCTGATAGGAGTAGGGGTAGAAGATGACGGTGTTGACTGAGAAGGCTTTGAAAGCTTGAGTAATACCTCTGTCAACTATTCAACTTTCTCCTTTAAGCTCATCGCTGCTTACCTTTGTTTCCTTCAACTTCTAGCAAAACACATTCATGGCATCATGTGCATCCTGTTGTGCTCCTTCTATTGTTACTTTTCCCAAATCAACCCTTGTAATCTGATAATCAGTCACCGCTATATCCTCCTTAGTTTTGTTTGCCACAGGAGTGGCAATATCTGCAAACTTATGCCCTGAGGCATCCACTGAAACCCTTGAAATAGTTTTGGGTTTCTTGGCAGATTTGGCAGAAGAAGCCTTGAGTGAACTAAAGTCAAAGGATGGTAGGGGAACTACCACCTTCCTCTTCCTTGAGGTCTGATCAATTAACCATTGAGGTATAGTAGAAGAAGTTGTTCCTATTGGAGGTGTTATGGTTGTATCTACAGGTGGAGGAAGATTTACTTTCGGAGTTGTGATGACTGCAAGTGTGGTGACCCTGGGAATAGATTCATAGGAATGAAGTTGCGGAAGGAGGAGGCATTATCTATGGCCATCGTAGGTCCACCAGAGAGAGGTGAGAGGTCGGAGAAAATGTTGGCCGTGGCATCGAAATATGAAATGAGGAAGGTTACGAGAGAAGAGGTAAAGACTCTAAAGCCAAAGCTTGAGAAGCAAGAAAAAGACTTACTTCTGACGAGCAATCAACAAAAGGAGAAACAAGAGGTTGACCAACCTCAATTTCTGAAAGAATTTGTCCTTGTTCTGGTGGAGGTGAATCCAATATCTCAACTGTTTGTGTAGGAGTAGCAGATGATTTGGCCCCTTGCTTTTCTCCTTTTTTGATAAACTTAAACTTTATTTGCCTCTTGGTAGGGCTTTTATCCTTTTCCTTCTCTCCCTTGGAGGGGCCCGCTTCTAAAGTAGCTATTTTTGAAAAGCCCTTTTCCTTATAACTCATTCCCCAAGAAATGAGCCATGCCTTAGTGCGAACAAGAGTCTGAGCAACTCTTTCGGTGATAAAAGCCTTTTTAACAACAAACCAATCAATGGCTGAGAATCTGAGTTGGTCTCCATCTGATTGTTCATACCTGTTGTCCAGAACACTTTCATTGTCTGTGGTGCCTTCAGGGATATCAGCTCAGATCTAACATCTGAATTTCTTCAAGTGTCAGTCTGTTGTTGTCTTTTCTTTGGATGGTAACTTCATCACGAAGATCAACCCAGATATCTTCCACAGTGGGCACATGTAAGTACAAGGTTCCATATGACTTGAGGACTCCTCGGATGTCGAATCCCTCCCTCATCTTCATATGTTTCTTCAATTTTTCCTGAAGCTCATGCACCACGTTCTTGGCCTTAACCATGGTAGAACATGTATACCTTCCAATGGAAATGGGGAAGGAGACGGCGGTTTTGTGCCTGCTTTGTTGGAATTTGTGAAAATCCAACAATTGTCTGACCAACTCCATAAGGATCAGTTTGTCACCTGCGAACCTGGGAAAATGGAAAGGATTACCATGGAACCTTACCACAAGAAGATAAGTAAACTTCTTAAATTGCAATAAAATGCAACCCCATTTTGACACTTCGGCCCATGCTTCATCGGAAACCCTTCTCTTCCTCAGATCGGGATCCAATCTGCAAATGTTTTCGTAGAAAAAGGCATCATTCACTCTTCTATATTGGTCTTCAGACCCTTTTATTGTTAGCTATGGGAAGTACCGATATATGTGTTCCGTTGCTCGGTTTCCCTTTGCATCTAGCCCTGGATAGTTTCTCATGCCTGCTGCCGCATAGGTGACGTATGACATCATATAGAACTTGCCAGTAGACAAGACCATTTTCATTTGGGAGTCTATCTCATCACTTATTAGGCTACCCCAATCAATCCCTTGGTCATTCTTCTTTATGACAACCATGAACTGGTACATCCACCCTTGGAATTCTTTTCAAATATGGGAGTCCAAATAACCGGCTCAACAGGGTGATGATATCGCTGACTTCAAGAATAAAAGCACTTCTAGGGACTGACTTAGGAAACCTAGAAATAATTGGCTTAGCCTTGATCAAGAATTTCTTGTTTACGTGTCTTGATGCAATCTTCCTGATCTTTGTCCCAGGCCTTTTGTGCTGATTTAAGGTCTAAATCAACATATTCCGTAAAGTTGGGAAACTTTAGGAGTTGATCGAAGTAATCTCCATCCAATTTCACTATAGATTCCCCTGTTTGAATTTCTTACTGAGCGGGAGGCTGAGTCATAGTGGGAAGCGCAACCCAGGATGAATTCAGGGCATTGAGCTGATATTGGAAATCCTGCTGTAAGAGGGAGACCACTGCCAGCTATTGACTTCATCCATGAATTCTGAGAAGAATCCTCAATTATTTTCCAGAAGTCTTCCATATCTATATTGTCGAGCTCTGTGTCCCAGATGTCATAATTGTAGCTTACATAAGAAGAAGACTCCATCTTCTGATACTTATACTTCATCTTTCCTAACTTATCTGACTTATCCTTAGATTGGCCAGGGTCTGACATGAGGAGTCTTGAAAATGCCTTGATGACTTCTGCAAGAGTAATTGGGTGTGAAAGCTTGTTGGACAAGTGCACAAATCCGACCACACCTATTCGAATTTTGAAACTTGCAAACCACCTTCGGAAACCTGACAGACTGGATTGTATGTCAAAAATTAGGCTGTGTCAAACACCAACGGAAACCCGAAAAACTGGCGGAGTTTGGAGGATGTCGAGCACCTTGAGAAACCCAAAACACTGGCGGGGTGTATGTCGGAAGTTAGGGCATGTCGTGCATCGACGAAAACCCGACACACTGCGGCAATAGGAGGATGTTGAGCATGGTGGAAGATCCCAACACGCGGCGGAACTTGATAAGTGTCAAAGCACCCTGCAAAACCCGACACAAGGCGGAAGAAACTGAGATGTACAACACCCTGCAAAACCCGAAATCAATATATCGGGTTTCTGACATGTCAGAATATGAGAATTTCCCGCCTTTTTCACTTATTGATTTTTAGATTCTTTTGAAATCTACAACTTATGTAAAAATAAGTAAATAACCAAGGAGTGAATTTCAAACAAAAACCCTACTGGGAAAAAGACAAGAACCAAGGAAAAAGACCCAAAACCCTATCCCAGTAATGGAAGAGGAAATGAAATGAAAACCCAAACAAAACACCTCAAAAATAACCCAAAAAGCCTCAAAACAAAAAGAAGAGAAGAATACCTTCAACAAGTTCGAAAAATGATCAAAGACGGACGATGAAATCGACTGGGAAGCTCAATCGGGTCTGGAGGTGGAAGAAGCATACACAGAAATCCAATGCAGCAAAAACATACCAAGTAACAAATGACGTGGAAAACCAACTATTTATAATACCCTAACATTAAATACACCTCACTTGACGCATGTGTCAACTACCAGAAAAATGGACATTAATGACATGTCATCATGCTCGGAGCTTGCGAAAACCCAATACAAAGGATAAAAACTCAATTCAGGTTTCGGCTTTTAGGAAACATTAGACATGATGCATGCCTTGTTAGATGCTTCTAAGTCCCGAAATCCCGACACAAAGGCTTCATTCGGGGTTTCAAGTTTCGGGAAACAAACGACACGAAACATGCATTGGATAAAGCATGTTCTAATGCTTGGGAGTCCCGAAAACCTGACACACTGCTAAGACAATCGGGGTTTCAGGTTTCGGGTTTCGGGAAACATCAGACATGATGCAAGAAACATGCTTTCATGCAATGAAAACCCAAAAACCCGAAAATCTCCTTCAAAGGAGAATTTTAAAGGGGTTTGTCTAAAATCTTATATGGTTATCTCATTTTTAGTTAGGAATCACTAAAACGAGATAACATATCCTTAATTCTCACTCTGTTGTATTTGTACTGGATACAACTATCAAGTCTATTCTTACACAACAGGAGTTTGGAACTAAGTGAGGCAATTGGGTGGCAAAGTTCCAGGAGTATGACCTTGATATTACGTCAACAAAGTTAGTCTGGGGTAAGGGATTATTTGAATTTATTGCCAAGGGAATTGATGAGGAATTGTCCACATAGGAAGTTGATGTTCCTTTTGTTCTCTTTCTTAGTTCAACAAACGAATGGTATGCTGAAATTGCACATTTTCTTACTTATGGAGAATGTCCATCTCACCTAAGTGCCAAAGAGAAAAGAGCTATTAAGTTGATATCTGCATTGTACGTGTTGTGGGAAAACGCTTTGTTTAAACGAGGCATTGATGGACGATTCCTTAAATGTGTGGACATAGAGCGACAGAAGAAATTGTTTTTAGCTTTTCATGATCAAGCTTGTGGAGGGACTCCTCGTGCGTTGTCACTGCTCACAAAATTCTTCATGCAGGGTACTATTGGCCAACATTGTTTCTAGATACAACAAAATGGGTAGGAAAGTGTGAAGCTTGCAAGACTTTTATTGGGAGGCCAAAATTAGCTACTTTACCACTCAAACTAGTAATCATTGAAGAACATTTTCAACAGTGGGGATTGGATTTTATTGGAATTCTCCACCCACATTCCAGTGTTGGGCACACTCATGTGTTGACTGCTATAGATTACTTCACGAAGTGGATAGAAGCTATTCCAGTCAAAAGTACTACCTCAGAAGTAGTGTGTAATTTTATCAAAGAGAACATCTTGGTAAGATTTGGGATACCAAGCAAAATTGTAACTAATAATGCCTCCAATTTCTCTTCTTTCGAGTTGATGGATTTCTGCTATAGGTATGGAATTTCCCTTGCTCATTCTTCATATTATTACCCCCAAGGGAATGGACAAGTGGAATCAACCAACAAGAATTTGGTAGTCATCATCTAGAAGCTAGTAGATGACTCTCAAAGGAATTGGCACAAGAAGCTCTATGATGCCCTCTGGGTAGATAGGATTACACCTAAAAGAGCCATTGGAATGTCTTCATTTCATGTAGTATACGGTGTTGCAGCTCAGCTGCCAATAACAGTTGAATTGTCAGCCTTGCACTTGATGAAGGTTATTGAGGATTCTAGTTTTATCAATTCTTTGGATAAGAGGATCATGTATCTCCAGAAGTTGGATGAAGATAGGAAGCAGGTTTTTGATAGAATCTCCACTCATCAACATTGACAAAAAGACCAGACCTAGAGACTTTCAAGTGGGAGCCATTGTCTTACCATGGGACAAAAGGCATGAGCCTCATGGAAGCCATGGTAAGTTTGATTCTCTTTGGCCTGGTCCTTTCGAGATAAGACACTTTGCTGGAGAAAATTCTTTCTATTTGGATTACATGGATGGATCTTCTTTCCCACTTCCTTATAGTGGGCAGTATTTGAAGTTGTTCAAATCCTAGGTGATTAGGAAGTTCCTTTTGTATATTGTGTATAATGTCTAGTTTTGGTCTTTCCCTTGTGTTCTTGTTTCTTTTCCCGTTTTGTGTGTGGTCTTTTGTGTTGTTTTGTCTTTAACTCTATTTTCTCAATGGATGAGGCACTAGCCTATTTTTCCCATATTTTTCTTGTGGTTCTTGATCTTGCCTTGTTCCTCTGTCCTAGTCAAGTCATCCCCAAGAAGAGCCAGTTGTTGTCATCCTGAAAATTCCCTCCTTTTTTAGAGACAAATTTCCAAAAATGTGAGTCAGTGTTCTTTGGAAGAGTTTTGGTAAAGAGAGAAATTCAAGAAGTTAGGAAATTTCACTCTTTGGGGTCACTTTTAATGTTCTACAGTTAAATCGGACATTTTTGTCCTGCATGTCCCAAGTACCGCCGAGCCTCCTTTTCGTCGATTCGCCGCTTTACCAGCATCACTTACTCGTCGGCTAAGTCGGCTTCGTGTGTCCCGCATGTCCCAAGTACTGTTGGGCCCTCTGTTCGTTAATTCGCCGACTTACCCACACTCTTCTCTAATCGGTTGAGTCGAACATTTTTGTCCCGCATGTCTCAAGTATTATCGGGCCCTCTGTTCGCCAATTTGTCGACTTTCCCACACTACCTTGTATATCGGCTAAATCGGCTCCTTGTATATCGGCTAAATCAGCTCCATGCATCCGGCATGTCCCTTGGACCGTTTGTGCTCTCTGAATCCACTTTTGCCACATTCTTCTTGGATCGGGTATATCGGCTCCGCGTGTCACTCACCTCCCTATGTCCCATGGACCGTCTGGGCCAAATTTTTCTGACTTTCCCGCATATCACTTTTTTGAGTCAACGCAGGGTTATTTATTGCACATTCATTATTTTCTCTCTCCTACATTCAAATTCATGGCTATTTAAAGGAGTTAAACTATTATTTCTCTCTCACACTTGCTTGCTCATTTTTCTCCTCGCTCGCGTTCGTGCAAAGCAAGTCATTGCCCGCGTATGTACTTATGTATTTTCTCTTGCAGGGATTATTTGAGATCGTGGTAATACTCCATTGACAGTTATCTTCTCTCTACCTCTGTCGTGATGAAGATACAGTATCAAGGGCACAAACACCTATCCTCGTTGGAAACCTCTGTGCCTGACATCGATGACAATGAAGCTCGGCATCAAGACCTTGATGATTTTTGGAGTAGACTTGGATGTGATAGTCGTACTCCCATCACCTAAATGATCAAAGACAGCGGGATTGCATTTATAAGAGCTTTTCCTATTACAAGAGGTTTTCTTATCTTTGTTCATTGTGTTGATACCATGCTCGCTTGCGAGGCTTGTTTCAGTCTGGAATCCAAAGAAATTGTGAATGTACATGGTGGAGTAGTTGTGCGACTAGATTTCGAAGCTATTTGTATTGTTGTGCACATCCCAATGATGGAAGGGGCCAATACTCTCACTCTTGCTCAAGCACAAACACTGTTTGATCATGACAATGAAAGATATAAGGCTAGAGCAGCTGAATCATGGCTGAAGAACCTTAAGAAGGGAGCATCCCCGACTTTCTAAATCATTGTTCAAGGTTGATTTCAATGAACTTTTAGACATCATCACTCTTCTGGCTAGGATCATGGGAATGCCCTCTACATATGAATTTCATTTTTAGATGTGTCCTTATATCAATATCATTTGTGAGGGTAAGCAGAATCTAAATCGGGGTGAAATAATCTATGAAAATTTAACAGAGCAGCTGATTAATGTTCAAAGAACAAAGACATTCCACATGTCTTCTTATCTCATATACACTATTGCAGGATCCAGGGAATGGCTTGGCTTCTCTTTCATTGAAGATAAGAAGGATGCTCCTATATATGAGCATTGTGCCCAATTTACTCTCAAAGTTAGCAATCATCACTTCAGGAGAGTCAATGACGCCTTCACCATGTACATTGTGAGGCTTTTGGAAGGAAATACTACTCGGAAAATTTCTGAGGAAGCAAAGACCCTGATCTCTGAATATGAGAGTTTCTTCACTCAATTTAGAAAGTTTTCATAATTCAAGTTGGCTAGTTTTAAGGTTCCCATCTAAAGCTTCCCATTTTTTGCAATGACAAAATGGCCCTGGTTGAAATTTGTAGGCAGCTGGATAAACTTCATCGAACTTGCAAAGATAAAAAGATTGTTGGCATTCGTTTCCCTATCACCTTGGGGAGTTATACATGAAGAACAACCCTTGATGCTCAGAACATTGATAAAATCATCGCTCCTCTGACTCTTCATCATTTCAAGTCTCAAACTTGCTTTGATATCAAGGGATATATTGCTAAAAATCTCATATGAAGTTTCAATCACTTTGCTGATACTGAAGATTATTGGGCTGATTGCGTAGATGACTTTGAGGCCAGGAGAACGTACTTTGGCATATTTTCTCTTTAATAAATTATAGATTTCAATCTCTACAAAGTACCTAAGAAGCTCTAGGATGATAATGAAGACCTACAATCTATTGAATATGAGAGGTTCATCAAACATTCTCCTCTTGAAACCATTGATTGGTTTGTAAAAGAGCAGAATGATTTAAAAGAAGTGATCAACCCAGTTTTCGTGAGAACCAAGCTCTGGTTCGATAAGAGGATGCAAAATTTTAGGATGAATAGAGCTAGGTCTTCTTCACAAGAAACTTCTTCTCCTAGGAAAGAAGAACCTACACTCAATGTTGAGATGCTTGAGCAATCCACTCCTTCCTCTTCGACAAAAGTATACATCAAGAAAGGCAAGGCTATCAAGCAAGAGCAGATGATAGAGGAAAAGGAGGAATTTCCTTTGGAGCAATCACAGGTTCTCGCAGAGTCTGATGATGTCATTGTTTTGAGTGAGGACAATAGTGAAGAAGTGAAGGAAGAGGAAGAACCTCATGTCAGCACTATGGAGATGGAGAATAAGGGTCGAATGTTTGAATCTCTAGGTTTGGTGGACCCTTCTTACAAGGATGTTCCTGAAAATATGCCAACCTATCCATTATAAACGTCTGTGGTGCAAACATTGAGTGCAATTAGTACACTTGCACTCAAACCCATTGCTCCTTCTGCCTCTTCCTCCTCCTTTGCTTGGGTCCAACCTTTCATTGATAGCAAGAAAAGGAGGTCCACCTCTCAAATTGTGGTTCCCAAGTTTGATGTTGTGGCAGCCTTGCTCGGTACTACTCCCCCTCCAGCAAATAAAAGAAAAGATTACTTCGAGGCTGGTGTTGGATTCACAAGGTCAACAATTCATGGAGATTGCAAAGCCTAAGGTTGATAAGGAGGAGAAAGATCTTTTGGTTTCTGACTTGGAGCTCACAAGGATTCCACTTGGGGAGTCTACGCCTGAAAGTGAGGTTCATAACCTCAGGGAGTCACTTGAGTCATTGAACGAGTGGAGAAGGGTATACAGACTTTGGAGCAATTGGAAGAACAAAATCAAATCCTTTCACGTTTTATAAAATCCTTATTGGCAAAGGATAAGGTCCTGGATCCTACTCCACTAACTACTCTTCCACCTCCCCTAGTTCTCAGCAAGGATGAAGTTCAGACCATCAAAGATATTCATAAGCATGCCACTTATGGAAAGCCATTGAATTACTAGTTGATGATATGATGGTGTCTGGATTGAACTTCATTGAGGAGGCCTTCAAGTCATATGCGAAGGTATCCAAATTACAGATGAAATTCAGCACAACACTCAGTGGCTTGGAGAAAGAACGGAAGTCATGTTGTGAATGCATACAGGATCTTCGTTTGACGAGTAGGATAGCTGATCAGATCTTGTTAGCAAACAAAGTATTCGATGAGGCCAAGAACAATCTGTCAAGATCTTGGATTTTTAGTGTTGAATGGAAGATCAAGGTTTTGGAAGAAGCATTGGGAAAACTAAAAAACATGTGGCAAATAGGAGAAGCTTTCAAGGCATGTGTTATGGCTGCTTTCCAAAATATTCATTGTCAAATCCAGAATGAAGACTCGAGTGATCACTTTTCTTTGCAGGAAATCAAGGCTCAATTTCGTACCTTCGTCAAGGATGATCTCATCAAGGAGGAATCAATGTCTAAAGACAAGATGAAAGATGTTTGCGCTCTCCAATCGGCTATCACTGAGGCAGACAAAGAGTTTCTGGAAAACACAAAGTTTGAGAAAGATATGGAGAAATGCCTTAGTATGTGGACTCATGCCACTTCTAACACCACCATCCCAAAGTGCATGGAGATAGTTGAAGCATTGAAACGATTTAGACATCAGATTCTTAAGACAGTTAGCCCTTCTAAACCTCCTTCGGATTTTTCTGCTCCTGAATCTAGGTCACTTCTTTTATTTTGGGGTTTTAAAACCCATGATGTAATACTTGATTAAAGACATCCTATTAATGTATTTGTTAAGAAGTCTTTAATCTTTAGATTAAAAGAAGTTGGAACCGAATGTAACTATCTTTGTAAGCTATTTAATGGGCTCTTCATGCCATTGTTGAGGGTTGGGAACCTGATACTTTTGAAATGTATTAAAATTGAAAGTAAATCAATACAGAAGATTTTCCCTTATCTCTCATTCTCATCTATTGTCCTCTCTATTCTTGTTTGAAATTTATGAATCATCAATTTTGCATGTTAAGAAATTTTATATTCTTATGATACAAGTTCTAGAACTTTGTGTTTATGGAATAATATCATATGTTGCCAATATGAATGATTCTATTGTGTTCCTTTTGCTAAGTATGTATACAAGTTATATTTTGCTATCTATATTACCTGAAAGTACTACTGTGTTCTTCCCATTTCTTTGTTCTTCCACTCTTAAGTATTGACAGTCTATGTTGGGTATGAAACATTTCAAAGTATCAGAAGTCCTCATTAATATAAAAGTTGGGCCAAGAAATATATACTTTATTGGAACCCTTGGGAACTTGTAAAATAAGAAACCCTTCATGAGATTTTGTGTGCGCAAGCTAGTTTGAAAGGAAATGAAGTATCTATTCTTGTATGTTGAGTCTCTTTTGTGTCATTTTGTATTTGTTTAGAGTGGAGCAACCCACTTTGGAGTGGGAATTTGGTATGTGTGATGCTAATTTGGCAAATCTAAAATTACTAGCTTGTTCTTCATGATATATAAGGTCAATATCGCGAGTTTCATGAAATTTGGAGTTTCTTAAGTTGAATTGTGAATTTTTAAAGTAACGTTGTAGACAGGGGGATTCGATGAAGTTCATATCTCCATATCTAGGGTATTAAAAATCAGATTTCTTGCATTATATAATTTTTATAAATATATCATAATTTTATAGACTTATGTGGAGTTGATTGGAAGAGTTTTGAAGGCGCGAAGTTGGGGTTGAAACCTCAAAACAAGTTGCCACCCTAGAAAAATATTTAATTTGCAAGTTTACATGTTTATAACAACAGCTCTATAAACTGATTCGTGAGTTTTTAGTCGTTTCTCGAGTCCCCTCATAAAGGGACATTACGATGGATGTCTTTATGGTTTATATTTATAAGGAGTCTTGCAAGTTTGTAGCATCTACTAAAGACGGAAGTGGCATACTCCTATGGCTCCTAGATTAGTAATGGGAAAGGTAAAAGAAGGGCAAACAACCAAATCGGTGAAGTTTTGGTGAGAATCTCTTCATCCATTGACCAAGAAAATTGAAACCCTTTCATGAGGACCTCGATTTGAAGGATGTGGGGAGCCACAAAAAAATGGAGGAAGTAGAAGGCAATGATATTGAAAATTAATCAAACCATGATGTTGGATCCCAAGAAATCTATTGGAAGGAAGAATGTTTTTGAGGTCACATAGTCTTTAAATTGCACAAATATGTTGTCTAATGTCGTAGCTCATACACTTTGCAGAAAGATCCTTGTCATCCAAAATGTCCGATACATACTATGAGCCATCATCCATATGGGTAATTTGTTGAAGAAACTCCTATAATTCATCAACGTAAAAGTTGAATAGGATCGGTGAAAGAGGACAGCCTTGCTTGACCTCAATGGTGCTCTTCATAAAGAAAGAAACGTATATTTACGAAATTGCATAATAATTCTCATAAAGCCTCCAAGAAGGGTGGTACTAAGAGAATTTGGGATGTTAATATCTCTCAACTTTTAGAAACGTTGATGCTCTGAAACTCAGTGAAGACCTTCCTAAAGTCAACAAAACAACATAAGGCTTTGGAAGGTTTGTGATGAGCCTCCTCAATAACAGTCTGGAGTGTAAACACTTCGTCAATACTTTGGTAGTCTCTCTTGAAACTAGCTTGTCCCCTACTTTGGTATTGCTTTCCATGTACTCTAACAGTTGCATGTCTAACACCGGGGCAAAAAGTTTGAAAAATGTATGCCCAATCATAATTGTCCTATAGTTGCTAGGGATACATAGATTTCTGTACCTATGAATAGGGTGATGTACGGGGGCCATGACTGAGGAAAACCTAGACACATCACCTCATTAAAGAGCATGTTGAGGTGAAAGGAAAGAGAATCCAAACCATATTTAATGAACTCGGCTTGGAGACCTTCGCAATCAACGCCATTGTAAGTGCACAACTTCAAAATAGCTCTCATGAAAGAAGTGGAGAAAATTGAGGATAGAGGAGTGGTAACAGTGAGAGAGTACCCCAAAAGGTCTTAGGCGAGCGGTAGAGATCAAAAAGGAGTGCAGCTGATGTAAATGCAAGAAACTCGTGTTCCTTATGTCAAAGAAGATAACGAAACTTCCTAGGGAGGGCGGGTATGGAGGGAGGGTCGCGAGTTAGGGAAAACCGAAGTATCTGATGAAGGGATTTACACTCATCATCATTCCACCGCTTCATGGGGCAGAATCCATGGCAGGTAGTGGATCTAGAGTAAGGCATAGTGTGGGGATAAGAGTCAAGGGCAGTGTCCTGGAGGGTTTGATGGAATAACTCATACACATAATTGGTGGAGGGAAGAGGGATGGAGTGGAATAAAGACATAAGAAGGGAGAGACAAGCAGCATAGTCAATGGTGTAGTCATCGGCAAAGTGGATTGTGGTATGTCTAGTGCTAGGGGGCAGGTGGGGGGGGGGTGGTGGGCACGGTGGGAACCAGTATAGAGGGTGAATGTCAAGACAGCACAGTCGGCAGAGAACATTTAACATTTTCATGACATAAACTCACAAAACAAAGAAAGTTTTTAAAGAGAAGAAAAATTATGATAAGAATCATAAAGATCTATTTTGAAATAAAAAAGCAAGATTATTTCAAAAAATCCTGCATGCATGAAGAATGTTACAAACATGAATTTAATAAATATGTTCTCCAATCCATGACAAGAATGCTTTTCCAGACAGATGACTCTCCTAAAGTTGATCTTTGGTGATGTACCATGAACATTTTCCTTTTTATAAACAAACAGTGAAATAAATTCTAAGGACATCAGATAAGCACTGCTGCATCAAATTGCTGAACGAATTTGAAAATTATTAATTAGTTTAATCTTTAGAAAAGCAAAAAAACTAGCTTCTACAATAGCCTATTTTCAAACACTAAAACATCATCAAACTGAAAAATGATCCAACAGGATTCTATTGCTTAGATAATAGCGTCACCTCCATGAACGTGGGGCTACAAAAAGAGAGACTGAAATAAAACGGAAGATGACTAAATAGGATTGTTTAACCAAGAAGACAATTACAGCACAAGCGACGCTTCATATTTACTAACTTGAAGAAGGATCCCTTGAAGCACCACCGTGAGAAGTTCCATGCTGATTCTGAGCTCTCGAAAACATTTGTAACATGGACTGCATAAACCCTTCCATCTGATCTGGCATTTCATTGTCTGCAAAGGTCATATTTATGTTTCCATCCACTCTCATTTCAGGCTGATCATCTACATTTCTGCTCCCAGAACCCTGACTCCCATTACTTTCCTGATGCTCATTGTGAGCATTTTGACCAAATTGTGCCGCCATGTTCATGAAACCCGGAAGCATGTTTACTACTTCTGGGGGAAGTGATACATTGAAAGGAATTGAAGTGAATCCTGAACTATGAGCTTCTGCTCCCATGCCAGACATTCCAGTCCTAGTCCCATGTGCACTTGATCCTGTACTTTGTTCTCCTGATCCAGAACTCTGCAATGAAATTACAAAATATTTCCAACAGTAAACAAGTAAAGAACTGTGATTTCTATTAAACTGATCTACTTTAACAAAGAACTTTATAGCATCGATATCAAGACCTGCTCTTGCCAATACAATATAAATAAATAAAAACGTAACTTAGAGCAGAAAACATTACATGTAACATTGAAACCACAAAATCAGGTATCTCAAAATTAGATAAAAAGAAGCTAAAGCAGCAAACATTCCATGAAACATTGACAAAATCAGGTATCTCTTTTTTATACACTTTGAATATGAAATCACTTGTTCAAGCTGTAGAGATATCATGCTTATAACCATAGGTTATTGCAGGGAAAGCAATCAACCTTCTGTTTCAAATCCACATTGCATCGTCTCAAAGGCACTCAATCAAGCAGAAATCAATTTTTAGTAAATAAATCCGTAAGCAAGCTATATGTTAACTTTCTGTAAATGTTACTAGAACCCAACGTATGAGCCAATGCACCCTAGAATATTTGCTTTATGATATTCATAAATTCAATTATATAAAATTTGAAGTCTATGAACGAGATCTGTATTATATACTCAAAAATAAAAAAATCATAACTGTTTTGAATTCCCTATAAAATACGAAGATTCCTTTGCATAATCCACAACTATAAATTTAAAACAAATGTTATGGTCGTGATGAATGGGAAAATTGCAGAAAATAAGCCAGTATAGGGTTAGATTCTAGAATGCAACTCCTATTTCAAATCTTAACAGATGACAACACAGTATGGGGGTCAACCTTTAAGAATAGAGATTAGTCAAAAACACGGCCACTTGCAGCTGTTATAGGTATCGAATAAATTGTTATGTACTGCCAATTCGCCACCTTCTAAAAGTGGAATTTCCACAGTTAACACTGCTAGATGGTCATCACAAAATCAGTGTAAATCTAAAATAATTTTGATGTGCATAGGGATAAGCAATATAAAATAAAGGCCGATTTATGATGAATTTGTGGCTGTGATAAATTACTATAAATGCTGCTATATTCTTACTATAAATGACTTTGATCAGGACAAGTGACAAATATGATTTGTATATGTGTGTGTGTGTGAGATGTGCACTGGGATACGCATTACAAAATAAAGGCCAGTTTATGACCTACTGATGGATGTGAAAATTTACTATAAATACTGCTATATTTTTCATTGTAAATAACTTTGATAGTGAGAATTGACAAATATAATTTTTGTGTATGGTGTGCATAGAGATAATCATTACAAAATAAATGTCAAATTGTATGTGTATGTGCGTGCATGTGCATGTGTGGGTGTGGGTGCATGTGTGTGTGTGTGCACGGATGTGTGCATGTGGGTGGTTGGGTGGGTGTGGGCATGGGGGTGCTTGTGCCTAAACATGAGAAATGAAAACTATAATGTGTATGTGTGTGTTTGTATGTGCACACGCACATGTGCGTGCATGTGATCATGAGAAATGAAAAACATTGTCTGTATATGTGATCATGAGTGGTGACAAATATGTTGTGTGAGTGTGCATGTGTGGGTGTGTGCGCATGTGTGCATTTGTGTGTGTCTGCACATGGCGTATGCATGTATGTGTCACTTTGTCTTGCCTCTTCATTTTGGCTAGAATTTGTCATGAATTGTTTTTGTGATGTCATTAGACTGACACCGTTGACATCAGCCATGTATACTTAGCCAGTTGACGGGGTAAATAGCTACCAAACAGAATATCATCTTTTCATAAGTTTAAGCAATTATAAGAATACCAAATATTTCCAAAAGGTCTTAAATTGTTCTTTCCAATGGAATGATTCCTATATTATGAATCTTTGTAACTTTATTTTATGTTTCTATAAAGGATTAGATTGCTACTGTGGTCACAATGTAGCTCACAAGGTTCATGAGGTATTTATCATTAAATATAACATCGCCCTTTGGAATGCATATTGCAAATGAATATGTATGCAACATAACAAGTGAACCTCACCTTGGATCATCAAAGATGTTATCAAATGAGCCTCTCTAAACACTTCATCTGATGTTATCGTGATTCTTGGCCTATTATAACAGACTGAACCCTAAAGACAGGAGTCAATGGTTCATTGACAGCATGTTCTACTGAATCTCTGACCTTATCTTCCGGTTGAAACCCTCTTCAACACCAAGATTCAGTCAGACCATGCTTCCAACACCTCATACCTTGCACTGAGAAAGAGAAAGGTGCCTCATCAAACTCAACAGATTTCACATCACAATGCATAAGCATTTTCCTCAACTATTCGACATGGGATTCTTATTTGTTAATTGGCGAGAAACAATAGGGGTAACGCATTGTAGAGACCTATAACCTTAGAAATATTAGAATTATTAAGCATAATTTAGCTTTAAGAAATGTAATTGTTGCAATCCTTTGGTTTTCCATTAAAGATGCCAGTACGACTAAAACCCAACTTCGAGAGATTTTTCTTATATGCAATTATCTGTAGTGCTTGTGTTGCATTCACTTCCTCCCTGTCCCTCTTACATGTCTGTTTGCAATGTTGTGTGCTCAGTGATCCACTTTACCCACTGCTTGTCAGCCAAATGTATACAGGATTAACCTCATGTGGAAACATTTTTCGTGAACGGTACTAATCTGTATAATATTTATCATACTTGGGTATCTTAGTCATTTGTCTTGAATCCATATGCATCAATCATGTAATGTTCAAGTACTACGCCTGAAGGAGAATCATTAACAAATAGATAAAAGTGATTTGTGTCCTCTGATATATAATACACCTGTTACCCTAGGTATTTCCCACTACTTGTAACAATGCTTCCAAATGAAAACATACTCTTCCTGATAATGAAGACACTTAGATGGAAAACATGTAAATATAAGAGAAATGTACTCGCCAACCAAACATAAAGGCCCAGGAACATCCCTTAAGCTAGCTATAATGGTGTAGCAATAAATCTTTCGATGAAATATGAACCACCCACCTGACCAGGCTCATGTCTCTGAAGCTCTTCCAATTTCATATTCGCCACCTGTGAAATTAATAGTAATAGAGTTATAGAATAAGCTTAATGATTTAGAAAAAAATTATAACCCAATATTGCATAGCTTTTCAATTTTTAGGATGAAGAAATCTGATGGATGTTAGAAAAATGGTGTCCCCTCTGAGTTTCCTCTACAAGAGATCATTAAACAACCATTAAAAGGGCGAGGAAGAAAACAGAGAAACAAACTTGAATACTCTCTTTGACCGAAGTGTTGTTTGGATCCAATTCCGAAGCTGCAACACAAAACAATTCAAGAGAATAAAGACAAGGCAAAGAAACTTAAATAATTTCTGAGATAAATCAAGTGTTATATGTGAAAGGGAAAAGCTTGAATATTCAAAAATTGAATCTCTAACCTTATCATAACATTAAATCTGACAAACCTTTCTTAAAACCCTTCTGAATAGCATCATAATATTTCCCCTGTGCATAATAGACCAAGCCTAAGCGGCTATAAGCTTTACTGTAGTGTGGGTCTAGTTGAATAGATTTGTTGCAGTCTTCTATAGCTTCAATATATTTACCAACCTGAGTATGAGCAGATGCCCTAGAGAAGACAACAAACTAATGAGAAAATACCAGGCCCAATGATTGCATTCATCTACATATAAGAACATGTAAACAAACATCCAGAGGAAAACACAAAAATGGAACTCATCACCATTACCTTCATGCTGCTAAGTCTTAGCTTTTACATGGATCTTAACAGAAATGTCTATAAATATTCTTCATGTTATAGGATAGACAATGCTTGGTAACAGTAGATAGAAAGTCACAAACAAAAAAGCTCGTGTCAAAAATGTATGCCTTATTACAGGCTCTCAGGAAAAGCCAATTCAGTCTTCAGGCTTGAATCATCAAGATTTTCAAAACCTAAAACCTAAAATTTGCTTATAAAATCATCTAAAACTGCTACTCAAAAAGACCCTCCTAAGTGTCTTGAAGGAAAATCTAACACAGTGAGATCAAATATGTCCAATTACAAATTTTTGATATCTGGAAGTTCCAGTTGAGATTAATACAAAATATATTTAAAAATAAAACCTGAAAAAAACATATCTTAACCTGATGGTTGTTATCAATGGTGACCACAACTTTGCAGTTTGAGAAAAAGTTTATGTCAATACAATTGAACAGCGATTATAAGATGCAAGCAAGTGATTCAACACCTATAAGGATGAAACAGTAAGAAACACAACACAAAGTAAGCGATGTAAGGTCTGTTTGTTTGTGCAGGAAAAACAATACTCTTAGTATCTGTATCAGTTAAATATCCGTGTTGCAACTTGAGGTAGATACTAGATCTAAACAATTAGAATAGCTCGAGGTTGCAACTGAAGGTCCATCTAAAGAGTGAGAGGCAAGTACGGTGGCCTGGAAGACTTTGACCCCAATTGTCTAAAGCAAAGAAGAAGAAGAGGCAGACAGCTGGAATTAGCTCTCGGCCTTAAAAGATAATAAAATGGAACCAAAACATTGTTAGGTATTGAAACCACCCAAATTTGCCGGAGAAAAAGGTAATGATGCACATGTGCACTGTTTAGTTGGGAAACTATTTGGGAGGCAAGTGTAGACACCCCAAAATAACCACTACGCATTATAAGCATTCAAAATCTTATTAGACCCAATGTCCTTCTCTAGATTTAATTTAATTAATTCTATTGCACCCTATCACCCCCTCTCCCAGCTAATTTTATTAACCAACTTAATATCAAATTAATTAAATAAATCCTCACTTATCCACTTTCATATTTAAATAAATTAAATATCCTCATTTCTTATCCACCTCCTCAACTCAAGTTGACTAAAAGTCATGACTAAAGCTAAAAATCATTATTAAAATCATGAGGATATGTTTAAATTAAATCATAGTTACCTGGGACGGGGGGATGGCGGGACGGGGTTTCCGGGACGGCGGGGGGATGGCAAGGGGATGACTGATTAATAAATATATAAATATTTAAAGTAATAAGATATAGTGACTAAATTATATAAATAAGCTGAAATAAAACCATTTGAGATTTAAATAAGATGAAACTTGAACTCATAAACATCATGATCAAATACATTCCTCAATACTATAATATCAACTTCAAGTATATTATAAAATAGAAAAGTAAAACCATTCTAAATTATGATTGATCAAGTGACAATAGCTGATATTCATATCATTAAACTCATAGCCAAATACACCAACAATTGTCTATTGTCAATATTACAAAAAAAGAGGACAACTACAAGTATCAAACTAAAAATCAGAATCAACATCTGAAGCAATATCCATGAACTCATCCTCGTTGGTACTAGCATCCTCATCCTCAAAGGTAAGCCCAATCAATCCCCGCTGCACAATATTGTCCTCTTCAACCTACCTCAGCTCCTCGAGATCTACATCCCACCATAATGTTGGAGTCTGTTTGTACTCAGGTGTCTTACAATCTATAAGACACAAAGCACTGTGTACAACTACAAGCTTCTCCGCTCTCATAGAGGTAAGCCTATTCCTCTTAACAGAGTGTATCCAACCATATGTAGACCAGTTCCTCTCAGAGGCAGAGGAGCTAGAAACCTGGGAAAGGAGGCGAATGGCAAGTGGTCGCAGCAGTACTGGAATCCCATACAGTCGCCACCAGCTCACTGGCTTCTCTTGCGCTATTGTTACCCTGTCTGCCTTTGCTGATGTTTTGTACCCATCAAGTTCAGTGAAGTCGAGCCACTCCATTCTGATCTGTGAAGCCTCTTGTGGAGTGTACATTTTTTTAAAGGCCTTCATAAGGCCCCTCTTCACCTCATTATCATCCAATGGGATAACTCTACCTGGCCTCTCCACATACCATTTGGGATTCAGTGCATATACAGCCATATGAAGAGGAGTGTTCAACTTCTCCCATCTCCGTTAAATAATGGGCTGTATATGTTTATTATAGAACTCCAAAGTGGGGTCCCTCACCTGAATAGCTGCCTTCATTTGCCCAAACATGTTGTCAATGCACTTGTAGATCTCACCAAAATTGGGGCTGTTATAATCCCCGTATTTGATGACACTAAAAACTGGGGCTATGATTGATATGATGTATTTCATATCAACCCAAAATGTTTCCCGCAACACCACTTCCTTCACTCTTTTCCCTTGATCTGTCTTGGACTCACGCCACCTAGTCCAATCCTATGTCATAATCATAATTTGCAGGGGCTCCTACAGCTCAGACATCCTCTCCAACAAAATAAAATAGGATGCAAAGCGAGTGTCAACTGGTTTCAAAAATTCCTTCTTCGAAAAATTTTGAAAAAGTGCCAATGATGTGTGGTGATTACATATGAACTTCTGCACATCTCTAGCCTCGGTCACTATCTGATTAACCCACTGAATCTTCCCTATGTCTTTCAATGCATTGTTCATGGCATGCACACAACATGGAGTCCAATAAATATGCCTATATTCCCGCTCCACTAGCTTGCCTGCTGCTCTGCACACATAAGTTGCATTTGTGACAACCTGTACAACGTTTGAAGGTCCAACCTCCTTAATGCCATCCTTCAAAATCTGATACTGAAACTCAGCATCTTTCCACTTCCCAGAACAATCAATTGCTCTCAAGAAGTACGGTCCCTCTTTGCATGAGACAATGATATTGATGAGAGGATGGTGTCTAATATCCGTCCACCCATCCATGATAATGCTACATCCATGTGACACCCATGTCACCTTCATCTCCTCCATCAATAGATTAACCTTGGAATAATTTCTATCCAAGATTGTTGTCCTGAGTTTTGTGTCTCTAGGAGGCACATAACTTGTACCTGCTTTTGCAACCTTAGCCATAGCCTCCTTGTAATAAGGAGAGCGAGCGGCATTAAATGGAATCCCAGCATCATAGAAAAATTTCCCAATAGCATCATCTGCCTCTTCCCTTGCCTTTGAATCAAACATGTCAACAACTGAATTTGGGGTTGCCCCACGGCCTTTCTCTTCCCTCTGCTTTCCACTTCTAACACTCCAAAACTAGAACCAGCCAGAGTATTACCATGTTTGCTAGTCCTATGAGTGCTCAATGGAGTATTAGCCATAGAACCACAAACTTCTGGCACTTTCTTTGTGTCATTTCCATTGAAGATTCTCACCATCTCAGCTCTCTTCTCTAGTGAAAGGCCCTTACAAGTGCCAACCCCCCTTCCTGTAAGATGCAACAAGTGTGCATTGGTCCTGGTGATACTGCCATGCCAAGTCAGTGCACATATGTTGCACTTCCATACTTTGCTCCCCCCTCCAAACTTGGGGTTATCAATTATTTGGGCAAATTGTTGCAATGGCTTCTTCTTATCAAATGGTCCAATGGAAAATTTGGACAACATTTGAGAGGGGCAATTGGTAGCACTACCAACTGAACTACCAGTTGTTGTTGCCACTACATTTTGTCCCTTCTTCGCTCTCACCCATTGTGGCATCACCAACTCTTGCATGGCCACCTATCTCAACTTCCCATTCAACCCTCTCCTTCTCTGATTCATACTCAGTCTCAGAAGAATAACTCATGGTGATGATTGCTGCAATGAATTAAAAACAACCATAACTATATGATTGATTGAAATTTGATTATGTAATGATTCATGAATTAATTTTTTTTAAAAACGTAGCCAATATGCATTTTTTAAATCGTACAAACTATATGTGTGATTATATTGTGAATATACATGCAAATGTTAAAACAGTAAAACCCCTAAAAAATGCAAAATATACTATAAATTTTAAACTAGAAATAAAATGTAATTAAAAAAAAAACGTAACCATTTAAATTTTAAATTTTACAACCAAACCCTATGCAAGATGCATTTTTTTAAATCCCACAAACTATATGCATGATTGCATTATGAATGTAGATGCAAATGCTAAAAAACAACCCCTAAAAAATGCAAAAATATAATATAAATTTTAAACTAGAAATAAATAAGTAATTAAAAAAAAAATATAACCATTTACATTGTAGTTTGTACAACCAAACCCTATGCAATATGCAATTTTTAAAATCCTACAAACTATATGCATGATTACATTGTGAATGTAGATGCAAATGCTAAAAAGCAGCCCCTAACAAATGCAAATATAATCTAAATTAAAAAAAAAAAAACTTTAAGTATTGTAAGCAAATAAAATTATAAATACCTCTTGTTAATGCTCCCTCTTGTTCTTGCTCTTGCTCTTACTCTCCCTCTTTCTCTTGCTCTTGCTCTCACTCTTGCTCTTGCTCTTACTCTTGTTTGGTGTGAATATGAAATGAAGCCATAATGTAAATTTATAACATAAAATAGCACTTTTAGGATTAGGGTTAGGTTAGGAATATTACTTTTATGCTATAAGTGTTATGCAATTAAAAAAAATTGTTTTTAGAGTGTAAAAATTATGTTTTTAAAAAAAAAAACACGCCAAAACGCGTGGGGGACGATGGGGACGTTTGGATGCCCCCGGGAAGTTCTCGGGGACATTCAGACGTCCCTGCCATCCCCCCACGTCCCTGAGACGTTTCCTTCTGCCTCCAGCGGTCCCCGAGGCGTTTCCTGCCTCTTCTACACAAAAGGAAACATGGGGGAAATGTTTCCCCCACGTCCCCGCGTCCCCAGGACATTCGGGACGTCCCAGACGTGTCAAATATGGGGGTATGCGTCCCCGCGTAACACTGAATTAAATCAAATCATGCATTTCAGTTAACTAAAGATATCTCCCAAGTCATGGCAATCCAAAATTAATTCACATCCTTCCAAAAGCCAATCATTCTTGTCACTTTTTTGGGTGAATAAAATAAATGACATGGAAATAATATTTAAATCTAAGTTTAAATAGTCAAAAGCATGTGCAACCTTTGCCAATTAGACAAAAGCTTATCCATGCAAAGCTCAGAACAGCAGTTCAACTCCTCAATCAATTTGAAAACTCAACTAAACAAATCAGTCATGTTTAGCTAGCTTCAAATCAATCCAATCTAATCTTGGCTTGAGGATTCTCCATCCTCTACTATAAATCAATGGTCTTTCTTTCACAAATCATCCACTAACAAGCTTGAGAGTTCGTATTGTTATTCTATCTAATTACTTGGTGAATCAATCAATCCTGCCATTATTTTGACGATATCCAATCAAGTCAAATCAATCATCTTCATGCTCATAGCTTGATCGATTTTCCATTTGGAATACTTCTTGGAGTATCCACAAATCTACAAATGTCTTCAAATTAATCGGATCCAACAGTAGTATTACTCAACCCTGCTTCTACAGTTACATTCAATCTGAAGTGGCTTTGGAACTTATCAAGGGAAGGTTTGCTTTGTTTGTGTTAATTTTCTCTATTTATGTAATTTCCTTGGTTTACAGCAAGTGAAGTAGCAGATGATTACTTCCCAAGTAATTTACAAGGTCATGCCATTTAATGGTATGACCAGCTGGACCAAAATAATAAAGAGACATTCAATACCAGAAAATCAAATTTTAAAATAGAATTTAAGAAGTGGCACGTAATGCACAAAGTTATGACAAGTAAGAAAGTTAAAACAGAAGGGTGAATCCATTAAAAACTACAATTAAAGAATATTAAAATTTGGCAATTATGCTAGAAAACCCGATTGGGATAAAGCTCAAACAACCGGATGTTGTTAATAGGTTCCAGAATGCATTTAAGAAAAGCCTAAGAATTGTCCAAACCACACCTATAATCACATGTTGGATGTGGAAAAATAGCAATGCCTTGGGACACTTCACTAGAGAACACCTCGAGAAACAAAATAAAATACAAAAATTAGTAGTTTTGTATGGATTGTGTTTCATGCGGTGTTACGCAAGGAAGTGTCCCCTAGATTTTGGTGATGTCCTAAATGTTTTTGGGGACTTGGGGACTTCCCCTCTTTTTATTTCTATTTTTAAAATGATTTCTGATCTTTTTACTTTTAAAAAGCTGTAATATTAACCAAAAACATTAAAGTCTAATGTAAAAAGTACCTAAAATACATTAAATATATTTTAAATCACTGAATTTCATTGAATAAAGTTAATATATTTAAATGTTGATTTTTATATATTATGTTAATAGCCATCCCCCTGCCTTCCCCATAATTTAGGAATCTTTTTGCTGTCCCAGAAACTCCAGCCCTCCATCCTCGAGACTTAGGTAATGATGGTTTCATGTGACCATGGCAATGATGAATGTCCAAAAACTGAAGCCGTCAAGTGCTTGATAGAGACAAGTATTTTCTAGCCAGTACTATAAGGGCACGAAAGAAAAGAGGAGATTGACATGCTAGTTGAGAAACACAGAATGATGGATGTTGTACACGCAGTTTAGGATATCAACTATCAATGAAATGATGTCAGATGGGAAAGAGAAGTAACACCACAACCAAAAGGGAAAGTGGACAGACCTCAAGCAAAAGAAGGAAGTAACATAAACATTAGGAAAGAATTAAGTGCAGGACCGGTACAATAATTACTCTCTTTAGTCAATGGTACAACGTTGACAATATGAGTAGAGTTGTTATTCGGCTGCTTCCCATGATTGGCTCATGCTTAAACACCAAAACCAGCAAACAAGGAAAAAATGCTGGCACAAGCATGAGTGGGTAAACCGAAAGAAGGAAAGGATGTCCTTAGCAGTATAGCAAAGATAATTATAGAAGTCAAAAGAATTAGAATTGAAAAATATCTTGATTGATGGAAGATGTCGAGTAAATAAACTTCCAAAAACGGTACGGAAAAATTTGGTAAAACCTACATTGATGCCAATAAATTTCAGATTAATGATGGCTAACCAAATATGAATTTACCCAATTGGTGTCTTACCAAGTTAAGACTACGATTGTAGAAAAACAATTACCCATAACATTTGTCATGATAAGGATGAGAACTCTACAACATTATGATAGTATATTGGGAAAATGTTTCTTAAAACAAGGCAATAGACAACTAGGAGCACAAAACTATTGTTCTGAAGATAGTACCAGCCTGATTAATAGACACTATCAGAGATGAAATTATAGGGGGGAAGAGCAATCAAGCTCAAGTGCCGGATCCAATTCAAAGAGAGAACAATTTGAACCCAATGGAGCATTACATTTGGATGATTGTTCCAATGATAACATAGTTACTAGGGGATAAATAAGCTAATTTTCAGCAACATAGTTGATGAAACACACACACACACACACACACACACACACACACACACACACTATCACATCCCACTTTGGGATCCCCTAAATTTGATGCGTCTAAGGCCGTCATTAGAACATATAACTATTAAAATAATTATAACACCGATCAAAGGTGTGAAACCCTACAGGTACCGATGAGCCATCATCAGGAGTCTTAGCTCACACCGACATCATCTAATGAAATATTATAACTTTTCTAATATGCTGCGATGACATTATGCTTGACAGCAATATGAATATAAAGTGTTACCTTTCCTTTGTATGTTGTTTATCCTTGAAGTCTCTTCTTTATGTGTAATAACTCCTTAAGAAGAATAGACCATGATCCTTGGCATTGAATAGGATAGTAAGGAAATATATTATGTTGTGCCGGATTTGATTTCATTGTTTGGTTACCATAACAATAAATGGTCATCATAACCACTAGCGCTGTTGTTATGTGGTAATGCAGTTCAACATTACAGTATGACATTTGCAGACATGTGGTCTTGGTGTGAAACAGTATTATCATTATTATTGATGCTTCATATGACTTGTTTGATAGTCATTACAACCCTAGCATTGCTATCATGTGGTAATGTCCTATCGACTGTTAAATAAGCATTGCTATCATGTGATAATGTCGCATCAACTGTTAAATAAGCATTGACAGTCTAATTATTATGACCTGAGATCTTATACGAGAAACCTGAGCATTATGATGGTTATTATGTTTTTGAAGCATGATGGCTATTACGTATATAGGGTATGATAATCTCTATTGTTTAAGAGACCGTGAACTTGTCAATATTTACCTTACTGTATTGCGGGTATGTGCTAGGTAGAGTTGTCTTGGACAACAAGAGAACCATTACGTTGTAGGAGCATATGACTGTGTTGTAAACATTGCTCTTATCTTATTATTATGTGATTGATATATATGTTTAGTAAGTATCGCTAACATCAACATTCCATTGATAGTCATGAAATCCTTGGCATAGGAATGGTTATCATGATATAAACCAAGAATGTGATCATAAAGGCATTATTAATATTTTTATGTTGATTGTGCTTTTGATGGGACACCACACTTGGTTAAGTCTGGACGGTTGATAAAGTCTTGACATTATAATAATCATAATGTTTACTTTTATTACATTATACATGGGTTTTATATAACCTATGTTGGGTTTTCTCCTTAAGTAAGCATTACTTAATACATGTATAATATAATTGCAATCATTGCATAGTGGGAGAGGAATAATGTATGTTTTATTACCATTTTATTGGACATGATATTACAATGAACACTTTGTAATGATGTGGAAGGTATTATTAGTGCTTGATGTTTTTGACCTTAGGCATTGAGATATTATTGGTTGAGGCATTTTGATTATTTTGTGACTTGGCAAATGTCTTGATGGACCTTGGAAAAATTATCATTAGCTTTTTGATTGGTGTTTTCACTTGGCGAGTTGAAAATATGATTGTTTTTGTTGCCTTTTAAGTTGGGGATTTTAACAAATCCAATATATGGAGAGGGTCACGAACCTGATTGGACTATAAGAAAGAATTTTGTGAAGTTTGAAGTCCACAGAAAATGGAACGTATTGACTTTTTTGCATACTCATTGCTGAGTTCCAAGGGTGCTAAGCGCATGAAACTCTAAAGGAAATAACATGGGTTCATTTTGGGTTGTTTGGCATGGCAACACTAGTCATTTTGAGCTGCATGGAAATTGGGAATAGTTCCATGGCTGTTTTGCATGGCAGCACTGGTTAGTTGGAATTGTTGTTGTGTTTCTTTGTTTTTGGGGAAGCATTGTGTATGCCTAAATTGGGATCACCTCCAAGATGTATTATTTGATATAACAAACACCAAATCAATGCTACTAAAAATGATGGGCTTACGCCGCCATTGAAAACGTGAGGGATAATCATGGATTCTTTATTGAATAAAGTGGATAGAATCTTCCTGATTTGAATCTATAACCTGCACACAAGCACACTTAGAAAAATGTTAGTTGGTTTTGGTGGTTAAGGGACCTGCCTCAGTCAAATCTCTAACCTTTTAAGGAGATAAAAGACATTTTATTAAACTAAAAAGAAAAAGCAATGCATAAAAGTGAAATAGTATACCTAACTCAGTCACAGTTGCGATTCACCAAAAATTGCATGGAGATCGCAAGCCAATCGCAGTTGTGACTGACACCTGTGTTGAAATTTCACCAAAACAATGATGCAGCAAGTTGTACCTATCCTTTGTGATCCGCCTCCAAGTCTCCAAGGCCTGCAATACCGAAATACGCGAGTGAAGAAGAAAAAACTCGAGTATGGGCTCAAAAGTACAAAGAGCCAGGGGGTGTCTAAGAAAGTGAAATGATGTGGGTGAGTGGTGTTTTATATTTTTTGGGGTGCATAGAAGAATGTGACACATATGGGTGCAATGTGCACATGTGGGTGAGATGATAAGGGTCAATAGTGCATTGGGCATGCAAATAGGTAAGTGGGATGCACAAAATTAAATGTGAGTGGGTGGGGGTTAGTAAATGAGTGATGAGGTGTCTTTTATCACCATTTTGTGGTGTTATATATTTTTTATTTGATTTTGTGGAATTATTTGATTTTTTTGGGATTATTTGTTTTTTATAATTTTTTTGGTATTTTTGAATAGGAGACCTTATGCGCAAGGTGCATTTTCTAGTGTCTACATTTTACCTCTTTTTGGGATGTGTGTTGCAGCAGGTAGGATGCAGTGGAAAAAATGAAGTCGAGATGGGGTTTGTCTAACCCTATGACAATGGTTGTCGCAGTCGCGGGATTAGATGGTTGACTGGATAGACAAGAACCTAAAAATGCGATCAATGGGCCACTTTACCCAGAGTCTGTGAAGGGATTGATAGGTTGATTTCCCAAGGCAAAGACTATTGCATCAATTGACTAAGATAATTGATGATTGGATGTCATAAGATTGGATGAGAAGGGTTTTGATATGATATCCCCCCTTAAGTAACAGTTTTTGGAGCCGCAAGATTTCCCTAACATAATGCGGGATGAAAAGTGGCATTTGATACTGATAGAAAATGAAGCTTGGCGAAAGCGTGATGAGTGAAAACGAAGACATGGTCGCCCTAGCCATTTGTAGGTGAAAATGTGATAATAGATAGTGTTATTGCTAAAATTTTAACACCCCCCCTTTTTCAAAATAACCATAAATATTCATATTACTTGTTGTTTGCTATCACATTCATAAAAAGTCCAGGGGGGGCACTAGGTATTTAATGCATTATTTTAATTTTTTGACGCAAAGTGGTTTCGTGGTATTCTTTAAAATTGTCGACTATCATCATCGTCATCATATATATATATATATATATATATATATATATATATATATATATATATATATATATATATATAATATATATATATATATATATATATATATATATGTCATTTGTCTATCATATTGATGGTGAATGGTTAGCATGGAGATCAAATTTTGTCATAATTTCACTATTTGGATTTCAAGCTCGCGTTTTGATCTTTTTAGTCAATCCGTTCTAGAAATGATCAATGAATGAATGATGGTTGAATATGATGTTTTTGAGACTAATTGGTACATTGTATTTGGGGCATGATTCCATTTCGAATATCCTGGCTATACATGATAAAATTGCGGGAATGTAAGATGGGTTTCATCATTTCTAAAGTCATATCTTATGAGCTTGTTTAGTTTATCACCGTCATATGTGTGTTGGATCATACAAGGTTTGTGTGGACTCGGATGGCATAAGGAAATGGTATAAAGTTTTGGCATTTAGATAAATTTAATGGTTTTTGCTTTTTTTTTTCAAACCTTAGTCGAGCCTCCATATGTGAATACCGAGATTCAAGGTACGAGTTGGCAAGAGTGTATTAGGAGGAATAATGGTGACAAGTTTAATGACATTCAATGCACTTGTATGGACATCGAACAAGGTGATGGTGTTGGATTTCTGGGTCATTTTTGGTTTTGCATTGTAAGATTTTGAGCTTGGAGTTTTTTGGTTTTGTGCAAGTGTGGTCTCGAGCTTGAGCTTAAGTTTATCATACGTGTCAACTATCAACAAGTATGAACTATTTTGCTTCGATAGTTGTTATATTCAGTTGAGTTGGTATGTGGATAAATGGATTTGAAGTGGTATTTGTAGAAGCTTATTGGGTATTATGCCTGTAATTTTTTTCAAGGCTTACCCAAGTGAATACTTCGCATACCCAGTTTGTCTTTTCAAAATCTCATGCAGTGAAGTGGATATCATCTGCAATTGGAAAATATCATTGCATTCGAGTTCTTGTTGAATTTGTGAAGCATGCATGTGAATTTTTTGGGTTTTCATTAAATAAATGGTTGTGTTTAGCCTGTGAAAGCTTCGAGCTCGCCCAAGTTAGGATTTGAAATATTCCGTCGTTTTTTGTTTTAGAGGTGTTCATAAAAAAGATGGATATCATTGTTTTGTTTGAAAGCAATGATTTACCTATAGTTTTGTTTTGCATTTTTGAAGCATGCATGGCTATCTTTTTGGGCCTTCGTTGCATGAGTGATGAAAATGGTATCTTTTTGAGTTACAGTTGCTCATATTATGGCCTTTGATTTGGGTATCGATTTTACCAGTAGCTTGTTCAAAATGAAATGAATATCAATATTCTAAGTTTCTGGGTGGAAGTAGATTTCTCTGTTTGATTAAAAGGAACAAGTTTTCGGTTATTGTGTTGATTGCAATTCCCAGTGGTCGTTTTATGAGAAAATATAAGGCTCGAAAGCTCTGTAGTTTCATTTTGAGTGATGTAATAAGGTTTTTCGAAATTTTTGTAGTCTATGTCAAAGACTCTTCATGCATGCATTCGTTTTGATCACATGGTGATAAGGTTTTGGTGATATAAGTTTATTGGCTATATTTTGTATATGGTGCTTCGAATGCAGTCATGAGGTGGAAATAGTATAAGCATTTGGAGCCAGTCAAATTTTAGCCTGTGCATACATATTTTGAGGGTTTTTCTTATTTCAATTCCTTATTACAAGAGCTCGAAATAATACAGACATGTGAATGATTTCAGACAGAGATGGTCTTTTGATTTGTGATTTCAGACAGAGATGGTCTTTTGATTTGTTATTTTGAATGCTTGATAAATTTTGTGGAAAGTGATACCAATAATTGAAACAAAATAGGTCTACAGATTATATAGAAGCATGATTTTCTTTTCAGAAGTTGAAGTGATATCTTTTCAATGACCATCACTTGTGATTTTTAATTAGTGACTTTGTTTTGAGAAGTTAAGTGATCTTGCATGCTAAGTTTTGGTGCTTACCTCTCCTTTTTAGCACATCATCATGTCTGGATGGGATGGTCGGGGTTCTAGAAGGTCTGGGTCACATCACTCTTGGGGGCACAACAGTTTACGAGGCCAATCACAATGGCAGAGGGGTTCACCTAGGGGTGGCCGAAAGGGAACTAGTACGCTTCAAGGAGGTAGACATTTTGTTAGACATGGCCCTACATGTGTGTCTGTCCATTTTGAGGCCAATGAACCATGTCTTCACTAAGTACTACAAGTAATTGAATCTTATCCCCGCAATCAACCTTCCCGCAGCATTAATAACCCTCCTTTACACAATCTCGAGCATGCACACGCCGATAATAATCCAACCTCTTCTAATAGGTTTGTTCAATCTGCTCCTAATTATGCACCTATGCATCATATCTAGGATATGAAACAATGCACTTCATGGTTGCAAAAAATGACACTCTTGGAAACCGGTATTTTATTCTTTGTTTACTCATTTCGGTATTTTGGTAAAAATGCGGTTATATTTATTTTATTTTATTAAATGGAAATTACGTAGAAAAATATCTTGGTCTAAATTTTCATACATGGAAAGTGAAAATACAAATGCAACTTATGAATAAAAATTTGTGGGCATAGTTAACGGGAAAAAGAAAACACCCATCGATGCATCTAAATTGTTAGATCGGCAGAGTAGAGATGATAGAGCAAAAGCTATTATTGACTTTGCTTTCTCCGACTCTAAACTTCACATGTAGAGCTAGACAAATCATCCAAGGAAATTTGGGATGCTCTAAATAAATTATTTGGAGCAAAAGCGATTAAAGCCAAATTTTCCCTATAAATTCAGTTATATAGGTTCAAAATGGATGGAGTCTTTATGTTGAGCCACATCAATAATCTAAGGTCCCTTATCAGACAACTTGCAAAAATCAAAGCTACGATAGAGGATGAGGATGCCAAAGCTATCCTATTAAAAAGTTTGTCTTAAACATACGGCAATGTAGTTTTTACTCTCAGTCAAATTCAATCTCAATCTCTAGATGATATGATTGCAGCTCTTCTAGCTAAAGAAAAGCGAACAACTGCAAAAGATGCAGAAAGTAATTCACAACAAGAAAGTGCATTTTATTCCAGAACCAAAAACTTTCGTAGAAGATCAAATAAAGATAACCAGGAGATTGAATGTCATTATTATAAGAAAAGAGATCACACAACATGGGATTGTCATATGTTCAAGCCAATGATGTGCTCAAGGGTAAAGGCGTATCAAATACAATCAATATAGCCATGGTTGAAGACCCTCAAAATGTAGAAGGTAGTGAAGACCATGATGAATACGTAATATAAAAATGCTCTAAACTTTGAAGGCAAGAAAGGATACAGGGTAGATGAAGCTCGGTATGGATAGTTTCTCAGATAGTTCGAGAGATTGTGGATCTTTGAAATTATATCCTCACGGGGGTCATGAGACAACTTGATGGAGCTTGTGGATGGCTCAATATGGATGGTTGTCCAATAATTCGGGATATCTGTGATTCGGGAGTTCGAGGAGGTGGAATTCAGGAACTCGAAAATTCAGCTCGGGAGTTACACCTTAACGAAGGTCACAAAGCAACTTGATGGAGCCCTACCTAGTCATAGCACTACTTTCGAAGTGAAAGCCTCTAAAGATTACATACTTTTGTTTGGTTCTAATTTTTGTTTGAATGTTTTCTTTTGCTTTATGTAGAATAAGCCTTAAGAGGGCATATTAGAATGTAAGGCTTATTAAATAAGAATGTCATTAGTTATTTAACTAAAAGATGGTTGTGACCATATCGACCACTTTGTAACTACATCTTTCCTAATATAATGACGGACACACTATTTCCATAATGTGCAATCAGCTTCTTCGTTCTTCCTTGTCCACATATTCCAACATCAGCTTTTATATGGCATCCAAATGAATACTAAGTCTTCACTAAGGACTAAATTGTGTCATGAACTTTAGCTAAACAAGTTTGTATGTGCATGTTTTAAATCTCAATCAAGATAATAATGGCCAATTGTTGTTTATACATGGTAGGATCATCCACCATCATTTGATATTATGTATAAACATGACTTCCGTAATGATAGGATCATCCACCATCATTTAATACTATGTATAAACATGGTTTCCATAAAAGTGTATCATGTTCAATGATAGGATCATCCACCATTGTTCAATACTATGTAGGAAACACGTGTCATGTCCCTTTTCGGAAGTTGATGTATGAAGACCTTAACCCATTCTTCTCCCCGTGGGTCTAAGGAAGAAAGCAAGGGGAAGATCTGGATTATATTTTTAGTGTTGTTTTAGAAGTTATTTCATTTATTATCATGCATCCTGTTAGGAAGCCTATCGCTCCAATAGAAGGACTTAAGTAGTTAGGATATCAAGGTATTATGAGCATGTAGGCTCCAAATACCATTTGAATATTTAAAAGCACTTACCTTAAGGGGTCGGCCATCATTTTATATTGTAAAAAGCAATCCGTGTGGTTAGATAAGAACCTTGCATATAACAAATCAATAAATTGCAGAAGAAAATAAAACACAAGAGATATGGGGGGCCAAGATGCCCTAATATCAATATATGCAGAAAAATACCCTTAAAATAGGGCAACACCATACAATGCTCCTTAAGGAGTAACTCCACAATCTCCCAAGATGGGAATCCACTTCGAGGGGGACACCTCCAATATACCTCTACCAAGTAGAAGACTCAATTCATACATCCATCATCCCTCATAATGATACTCACATCCTTTAAATAGGATGGGTAACACCTAATCCCAATGTAGGCCGACTCATTACCCAATGTAATTAATTCCTATGTAAGCCCATATAACTAAATAAGGGGATGTGTGCCACATGTCGGCATCTCCATCAACCCATATATATTATATTATTATATCCCAAGATACATAGCATTGCCTCCCTCTTTGACATGTTTCGTCCCCGAAACATAAGAAGAAGCCATATAATGAGTGTGCTTTAAATTATTGCACACTTGTCGCCATGCTCGATCATCTAACCATTCCCATATGAAATCCTAGTGGGTGATGTTGCTTCAAACATGATTCCATATTCCATTGTGCTCATCTGATTCCATCCTGGTCCATATGTGTTCCTCCTTGGCATCCATGCATATCCATAATTATTATTCATGTGATTCCATGTCATATAATTATTATTCCATTGATTCCATGTATAGCCAAAATTATTACTCCTCCAGTTCCCTGTATATCCATATAGATTGCTACCCTTGTGTGTCCTCGCATGTCTCCATGATTTTTTTCTCTCATGATAATGTGGGTGTCTATATGGTGCAACCTTAGTATGCTCAACCTTATCAATCTTTTCCTCCACTTTCTTTTCCTCTTCCAACTTGTTTGCTATTTCTTTTTTCTCTTGAGTAGAGAAACTATTTTTTACTTTTTCATCATGTTCTTCATCCTCTCCTTCTGATTCATCCTTATTCCCTTCTTCACCATCTTCAAATTCATCTTCATGATCCAATTTTACATTACTTTTTTCCTTACTAAGTGTGATATCTTGCAATGTAATTTTCTTTCTCTTGTACCATGATTTCATGAATTTCTTTTGCACATTAATATTAACTATTCCCAATGTCTCTAACCAAGGATATCCGAGAACAATATCCATACCATCCATATCTAAAGCATAAAAATCTGAATGTAAAACATATTTATCCATAGAAAGCTTTAAATCTTCAAAAACTTGAATATGCTTACCATCCATTTGAGATTCCTTGATATGCTTTGTTTGCACATGTAGATTTTGAGCTACATCCATATTGATGAAGTTATATTTGCTGCTAGGGTTTATGGAAACAATTACCTTTTTTCTTTGAATGCACCCTTCAAACTGAAATATTGAAGCTTCCTTCCTTGGAGATGCACTATCGTGTGTAGCAGCTTCATCATCAACATTTTCTTCACTGCACCATCAACATTTTTCTTCTTCTTCTTCTTCTTCTTCTTCTTCTTCTGATGTTGTTGCTGCTTCTTCTTCTTCTTCTTCTTTTTTAACAAAATTGTGTTTCCTTTTTGTTTCCTGAACATCTAGCTAAGAAAATATCCTCCATTTCCTCCCAATCCCAATCCAATAGATCTATATCCAAATAAGAATACCAATGTCACGCTTTCCCACCAAGATGAAGATAAAAACTAACCCATACTAAACATTCTTCAAAATACATTTGTTTAAATTGTATCCACCATTTTTTTGCATCAATTTCCCCATTACCATAGAAAATTGGTATAGTATCAATGATGCATAAAAATTAGGGTTTCACAAACTTACTCCTTTGACCAATATTTTACCTAATGATTTCGTCAATCATTTAGCCTCACATCTGAAACCACAAAGAAGTAACCCCTGCTAAAATTTTGAGATATTTCCGAAAATGTAAGAAATTTAGGAAAATTCCTCGAATTGTGGCCTGTGGAGCAAAATAGTGAAAAACAATAAAACTGAAATAACTCTGTCAAAATAGATCCACCAATTCTGAAATTTCAGTGGTATCACCATTTAATATATTACCAACAACTCAAAAAAAAAAAATTTCCTAATTCGTCATTATTCAGAAGATATAGAGGAAACCTTAGAATTAGGGTTTCAAACCTAAAACGGACACAGCTTTTGCGAAACAGCTCCAAAAAATTTGAAATTTGGAGGGAAGATCACTTGAACTATGTATCCACCCCACAAAAAATATCTGAAAAATTCCAAGTCGATCTCAAGATATAGACGAATCACCAACATTAGGGTTTCATCCCACAAATTGCCCAGAGCACTGCTCTGATACCATTAGATAAGAACCTTGCATATAATAAATCAATAAATTGCAGAAGATAATAAAACACGAGATATGCGGGACCAAGATGCCCTAATATCAATATATGCAGAATAATACCCTTAAGATAGGGCAACACCATACAATGCTCCTTAAGGAAGGAGTAACTCAACAATCTCCCAAGATGAGAATCCACTTCGAGGGGGACACCTCCAATATACCTCTACCAAGTAGAAGACTCAACTCATACATCCATCATCCCTCAGGCTAATGATACTCACATCCTTTAAATAGGATGGGTAACACCTAATCCCAATGTAGGCCAACTCATTACCCAATATAATTAATTCCTATGTGAGCCCATATAACTAAATAAGGGGATGTGTGCCACATGTCGGCATCTCCATCAACCCATATACATTATAATATTATATCCCATGTGAACCCATATATATAACTAAGCGGATGTGTGCCACATGTCGGCATCTCCATCAACCCATATATATTATATTATCATATCCCAAGGTACATAGCATCTGGATTATATTTTTAGTGTTGTTTTAGTGGTTATTTCATTTATTATCATGCATCCTATTGGGAAGCCTAGTGCTCCAATAGAAGGACTTAAGTAGTTAGGATATCAAGATATTATGAGCATGTAGGCTCCAAATACCATTTGAATATTTAAAAGCACTTACCTTAAGGGGTCGGCCATCATTTTATATTGTAAAAAGCAATCCATGTGGTTATATAAGGAGGTCGTTTGGTCATTATTGGATTATGCTTTTCGATGAATTTTCATATCTTGGTGAAGGATTGCTAATGAAGCACCTTTTTCATCTCTCCCAAGGACGAAAACCCCTGATTGAGACCCTCCCAAGGACGAAAACCCTTTTGGAGAAATAAGTGTGGACGAAAACTCACACTAGACTTGGTTTCATACACTTCATTGTTGGTAACATCTGATTTATACCCTAAGCGACTTGCTTGGGAGAGTGTTTTGGGTGAAGTGGCTGGTTTTTATGTGAACAAGTTGAATGATTGGATTATCTATATTTTCTAAAGGCGATATCTTCCATTTCTATCAATTATTGAGTTTATTTGAGTGATATTTTCAATTCTGAAAACTATTATTTAAATCTGCAGTGGATGGTTGCATGATAAAATAAAAATATCACGTGGGTTCCTAAAAATCAGTTTTCTTGCATTTAATGAATTCTAGTCATTTATTATAAATTATGAGCATCTTTCCTTAAATTTTGAGTGAGATTTGTGCCTAGGAAAGTGTGTTTGAATTCTCCTCAGAGGTCGCCACCCTAGGAGCAAAGTGTTGGCAGCATGTGGATGGTTCCAAAGTGAATTTTCAGTCATCTACAATCTTCCCTAGTTCTGATTTCAACCAGCTTTTGGTCATTTCCTGAGTTCCCCTAAAAAAGGACATTATAACATGGTTTCCGTAAATACAGATTATGGGTAATGGTAGGATCATCCACCATCGGTTAATACTATGTATAAACATGGTTTCCATAAATACATATTATGTTTAAAGGTGAATACAGATTTTTATTGAGAGGTTCATATTATAAATACAAGCAAAGTTGCATTGCCTATTAGATCGTATGCATAAATCAGGCTCTTAAGTTAGTGAGCACGTACATTTTATTCTGTCACGGGCTTAGCCTTGATCAGAAGATTAGATTGCGTTATGTAGAAGTTGTTCAATCCATTAAATAACATTATACATTATGTTGCCTTAAGTCTCAATTGAATTAAGAGCGGTTGTATGATATAAATGTTCTTGGTTGATATCGCTGTAAATACTTGTTCTTTACTCCTTTAGCTAACAATGTGTATTATGAGTAGCAATCTCTATAATCTTGAGGAAATAAGTCCTCATAAATTACCATTGTTAATTGTCTTTGACTAATAAATAATTAAAAGTTGTAACAGTCCAACTTCTGGAGTGAATAACATAAGGAATGTTTACATTAGTAATTGGGAATTGTTTTTAAAACCATTAAAATAAGATATTTTGAATGCATTAATAAGTTGGGAATTTATATTTGTAACTTAAGTGATTGGTTGGGCTATAATGATGTTGTTATTTATTGTGAACAACAATTAAAGGAACTCCCATTTTGAAAAGTCTATTAGAGGTTTATATCATGACCCTTTTTTGAAGGCTGATTTTTGAAGACTTTGACCCATTCTTCTCCCCGTGGGTATAAGGAAGAAAGAAAGGGGAAGATTTGGATTACATTTTTATTGTTGTACCTTATTGGGAAGCCTAGTGCTCCGATGCAAGGGCGTACTTAGTTAAGAAATAAAAGTAGTATGGGCATGTAGGCTCCAAATACTAATTAGATATTTAAAAGCACTTTATCTTAAAGGCTCAGCCATCATTTTGTATTGTAAAACACTCCTTGTGGTTATAAAAGGAGGTCGCTTGGCCATTATTGAATCATGCTTTTGGTGAATTTTCATATCTTGGTGAAGGATTGCTTGTGAAGCACCTTTTCCATCTCTCTCGAGGACGAAAACCCTTGATTGAGACCCTCCCAAGGATGAAAACCCTTGTGGAGAAGTTAGTGTGGACGAAACCCGACACTACACTTGGTTTAATACATTTTCATTGCTGGTTACAACTGATTTATGCCCTAAGCGACTTGTTTCGGAGAGTGTTTTGGGTGAAGTGGCTGGTTTTTATGTGAACAAATTGCATAATCAGATTCTTTATAATTTCTAAAGGTGAAATCTTCCATTTCTATCAATTATTTGAATGCAGATGAGCATTATTTCAATTCTGGAAATTATTATTTGAATCTGCAATGGAAGGGTTTCATGATTAATTTAAAATAACACTTATGGGATTCTAAAAATCAATTTCCTTGCATTTAATGATTGCTGGATTTTATTATAAATTTTGAGCATTTTTCCTAAAAGTTTGAGCAAGATTTGTGCCTGGGAAAGTGTGTTTGACTTCTCCTAAGAGGTCACCACCCTAGGAGTAAAGTGTTGGCAGCATTTGAGGGTTTCAAAGTAAATTTTTTGTCATCTACAATCGACCCTAGTTCTGATTTCAGTCCTTTACAATCAGCTTTAGGTCGTTTCCGGAAGTCCCCAAAAAAGGGACATTACAGTGGTATCAGAGCTCCATCTTCTCAGTCTGTGAAGTATGGCAGATGACATCGTTATGCAGTACTACTAAAGAAGGGAAAAGAGGAAACCCTTGGAGAACCAGGAAGAAAAATTGGACACGATCATGAAGACACAAAAAGGAATACCGAATGCGCTGGGTAGGCTTTCCCTAGCCATCAAAAACATATAGGGTAGTGGTTCGGCCAAGGTGAAGAGGACTCCTACAACCCTTGTGACACAAAGAAGGAGAAAATTTCTTTTGCAAGGCCCTGCAAACCTCAATTTGTGACCAAGAAGGCAGTTGTTCCACATGGGAGCCCTAGACAAGCTCATGACTATATCATATGGCTTGAAGAGTACCAAGAAGTGTTGGAGGAGTTTCGGGAGGCAATGTCTCTCACAAATTTCGTCAAATTAAGCACAAAAGAAAAACATTATCAGCAAAGAACCCTAGCACCAAAGGAAGAAGTACAATATGTCAAGAAGAAGAATGTTTCAGCCCTAGGGAGAAGAGGTCATTCCATCAAGATGAAGAAGATTAAGGAGCATGCCACCCAAGGTAAAATATTAAAATCCTTTTGTGTTTAATGATGAATTGTTGACATCTAATGGTTGCATAAAACTAACAGTTGTCAATGAAGAGCCCTTGATAATCAATGAAGGAACCAAATGTTGAAATTAGACAGGAGAAGGAATTCATTTATGCAAACATGAAGGTTATAATGAAAACTCAAAAGAATTGTGGGTGGTGAAGAAGAGCTAGGGTTGTTAGATTGATAGCCACTCAAGGGAAACAACACTTACAAGAATATAGGGAAAAAAACTCTTCATTTTTGGTAAGGAAAAAGGAAGTAACCATGAACCATGAGGCAAGTGATCCATAGGGATCCAAAACAACTCTACTTCATCAGACCGGCCATCACCAAGAAAGGAAAATGGAGAAAAGGAGGTTCTATTTGCATCATAACAGAACCACCTCTCTATGTAGAGCAGCGATTACAGAACTACCACCCAACCTTGGTGGCGATCCTGTAACTGCCACCCAGCCAGGGCGGCGGTCCTGTGATCACCAGTCGGCATTGGGCGGTGGTCCTGTCACTTTTGGACAAAAAAATAAATGGAGTGTGAATGGACACGAATTTGGAGCATCCGACCTTGTCCCTTCTCTACCATGACCTTTCCCCATTCTCAAGTGGACGGGAGGACATGGGGAAGGCTATAAATACTTGGGAGGAGCAAAGGAATGGGTCATCGAAGAAGCATGAGAGTATGTGAGCAAGAGTTTTAGTGCTGGAATTAGAGTTTTAGGAGTTTGCGAGAAGAGCAATCTAGTAGCTGGGAGGAGGTGTGAGACATTGTCTACTTCCTTTCTCACTTGTAAAGTCTGTATCTATCTTCAAATTGGCCAATAAAGTTTCGAGGCCTATCTTAAGAAAGAATCCATGGACTCAATGGTTCGAGGCCTAGTCGAAAAGTTTGGCATAGGGAAAAGCCGCGATGAGGAAGAAGATGATCGTGACGAAGAGACTTCAATTGCAAGAGTGAAGGTAATATATGATCATGCTCCTATTAAAGTTGAAACAAAAGTTAATACTAAGAGCTTTGAAGGACAAGTAGATGCAGAATTGTTTGATAAATAGTTAAAAACAATTGGAAGTCTATTTTAGCGTCCACAACGTCACTGAGGCACAGAGGATCACCTTTGCATGTCTCAAAATGGAGGGACGTGACCTGGTTTGGCGGGAAACCCATCTAGCCACTCATGAAAAGAACAAACGTCCTATTGTGAAATCTTGGCAAGAATTTAAGGAATTACTTAGAGCTAACTTCTATCCTATTGGCCACAAGACTGACCAAATGATTAAATGGCAGTATTTTAGACAAGGCAGTCGTCAAAGTGTGCAGGACTATACTACGGAGTTTCGAAGGCAAGCCATGTTGTTGAGTATGGACTTGGAGGATGAGCACATTCTGACCAAGTACTTGGGAGGACTTCACACTCACCTTCTAAGAAAAGTCATCTCCACGAAGCCCAAACATCTCAACGAGGCGTGTGTGCAGGCATAGTATATTGATGATGAGAAGAAGCAAGGAGAAGAAGAGCCAAAGGCAAAGCAATCGACAAATCCACAAAAGAAAGAACATGGATGAACAAGTAACAAAGGTAAGTGGAAAGGGAAAGGTAAACAAGCTGCCACTACTTTAAATACTTGTAAAGATCCCAAGATTTTTTGCAAGAACAATGATATCAATGGTCATACTGACGCTACCTGTTGGAAGATGCATCCGGAGTTACATCCGAAGAACCGAACCAAGGACGCAAAGACGTCCATGGCAACTGTAAAGACAATAGGGGAGGTGGAAATTGAAGATGACTCTGATGTAGACGAGAGGCTTGGATGCATGGTCACCAACATGAAAAGCCAAGAAGTGAAGATGAGTAGACTATTCCAGATCAAAATCCAGATCAAGAGAACTAAGGTAAATGTTTTGGTTGATACCGATTCTCAATCTAACTTGATTTCAGAAGCAGTGTAAAGAAGCTCGGTCTTGAGACTTATGAGCATCCACAACCTTATCCTTTGGGTTGGGTGAAGAAACATGTTGAAATTCAGGTAACAAAAAGATGTAAGGTCAAGTTTGGGATAAATTCCCAGTAAATTGTTGTACCGGAAGTTGATGTTATTCCACATGATGCATTTGATGTTGTTTTCGGGAGTCCTTGTATATCAAGGATGCTATATTTATAAGAAGGGAGAACTGATACAGATGAGTCGAGGATGGGATCAACTACAGCATTCGGGCACACGAGTGTAAAACACAGGGCACTATGATGTGTGCTAACCAAGCAAAACGACTTATTCAAGAAAATCATAATCAGTTTTGTTTACTTTTGTTTAAGGATAAACAAGATGGGGTAGAAGTTTCAGAGATTTCTAACCAGGGAAAACAGGATTTGGATAGTATTATTCAATCTTTTCAGGAAGTTTTTCAGGCTCCCGATGGGTTACCAGCAAAACATGAGGTGGACCATGAGATTCAGTTGTTGCCAGAGACCCCCTCTACCGAACATCGGGTTGTATAGACAATCCTTGCTGGAGAGTGTTGAAGTAAAGAAACAACTCCAGGAACTGCTAGAAAAGGGTGTGATACATCCAATCACCTCACCATGCGGTTCACCTATTGTGACGGTGCCAAAGAAGGATGGTTCTTGGAGAATGTGCATCAACTACCGCGCTTTGAACAAGATCACCATAAAGAACAAATATCCACTCCCCCCGCATAGATGATCTCTTGGACCAGCTTCAGCATGCCAAATTCTTCACGAAGTTGGATCTCAAGTCAAGTTATCACCAAGTCAGAATGGAGGAGGATATATGGAAGACTACCTTCAAGACAAAACAGGGTTTGTATGAGTGGTTAGTACTTCTGTTCGGTTTATGTAATGCACCCACTACATTTATGAGATTGATGAATGATGTATTGCGGGATTTCATAGATTCATGTGTCATTGTTTATCAGGATGATATCTTGATTTTTAGTGCCACATGGGAGAAACATCTAACAAATTTACAACAAGTCTTGCAAGTTCTTTAGGAGAAACAACTGCTTTACAATATGAAGAAATGTGATTTTGCCAAACAGTCACTTGTCTATCTTGGGCATGTGGTTGGAGGAGGAGAGCTACGAATGGATCTGAAGGTGTAAGCCATCACCAACTGGCCAACACCAACGGGAGCCACGGAGACTAGGAGTTTTGTGGGAGTTGTACAGTACGTGCGAAAGTTCATTTCGGGTTTCTCCGCAATTGCAACACCTCTACACATAGTGGCCGCAAAGAGTAAGGGTTTTGACTGGGGTAAGGAACAAGATAAATCCTTTGAGTTATTGAAATACAAGATTAATCATGCTCCAGCACTTGTTCTTCTTAACTTGCAGCAGCCCTTTGAAGTAGAGACAAATGCCAGTGACTATGCTATGGGCGCAGTGTTGCTAAAGGGAGGTAAGCCAATCTGTTATCATTTTGAGACCCTTTACTTCAGCAGTTAGAGGATATTCAGTATATGATAAGGAAATGTATGCACTAGTTTAGGCCATTAAGAAATGGAAACATTATCTGTTGGGTAAAGAAACTATTGTGCACACTGACCACAAACCTCTCCACTATTTGCATGCACAGTCTAAATTGCAGCAAGCAAGGCACTACAAATGGATGGGGTTCCTTCAACATTTCCATCTGGTGATCAAATACAAGAAGGGTAGTACAAACCTGGTGGCATACATGTTGTCTAGGCTGCCCTACACAAGAGAAAATCTCTTGCTTGGGCACTATCTCTCAGATCGAGCGCTTCACAAAAGAATCTTACGGAGAGGCATATGCCCAGGACAAAGACTTAGGGGTGACATTTCAGCAGTTGCAGTCCCAAGGGGCTCAAAAGACGGGGATTGAAGATTGTTATCTCAAGGACGGGTTGCTCTACCGATGGGGGAAGCTTTGTGTGCTGAAAGAAGAGAGACTTCTATTGATGAGGGAAGCACATACCTCAAAAGTAGCGGGACATTTCGGTATTGGTAAGACCCTAGCCTACTTGCAAAGGTACGTGTATTGGCTCAATACACAACAAGACATATCAAAATTTATACGTAGATGTAACCTTTGTTGTACCAGCAAGCCTAAGACTAGGAAGGAGGGTTTGTATATGTCTTTACCAGTACCTACTCGTCCGTGGGAGGACATTTCTATGGACTTTGTAGGAGGATTACCTATGTCTAAACATGGCCATGACTATTTCTATGTTGTTGTTGATAGTTTCAGTAAGATGTGTATTCTTATGGCATGTAAAAAGACAGTAAAAACACATGAGGCAACAAATCTTTTCTTTGCTAATGTATGGATGCATTTTGGCTTGCCAAAGTCTATTGTTTCTGACAGGGATTATAGGTTCTTGGGGAAGTTTTGGACTACTTTGTGGGACAAGATGCATACCAGGTTACAAAGGAGCACGGTTTTCCATCCACAAACAAATGGACAAACAAAGGTGGTGAATAGGACTTTGGAACAGTTGATCAAAGGGTATAACAACAAATACCCAAGGACTTGGGATGAGTCCTTAGCCTACATTAAGCATTCCTACAACTAGGCAGTACACACAAACACTATGAAGTCACCATTTGAAGCATGCTTGGGATATCTACCTAAAAATCTGCTGGACATAGCAGTTGGGCAGCAGGATGAGGAGGAGACACGAGACATAGAGGTGACTAGAGAAAACAAACTCATTGAGAGGATCCGGCAAATCCATCACAAGGTTAAAGAATAGTTGGAGAAATCCCAAGCCAAGTACAAGGCTAGACACGACCAACACAAGAGAGAGCATAAGCTTCATGTTGGAGACAAAGTTTGGCTTTACTTGAGCAAGGAGAGACTACAAGGTCAGGCATGGAAGCTCATGCCACTATGATATGGACCCTTCACCATATTGGAGCATGTTGGAGAAAATATCTTTTGGCTTGATTTGTCACCATTTATGCGGATGTACTCAATAGTAAATTGTGAGAATTTGCACCTATATAAACCATCCATGCTTGATGAAGATGAAGGATTATAGTTGTTACCTTCCATTGAGGATTGCGTCTTGGACTCACGAGGCAAATTGGAGGAGGATGTAGTGCTGCAAAAGAAGGTTAGAGAGACGAGAAGAGGTCCGCAGGAGTCTTTGCAGGTTGGACTTAAAGAGAAGACACCAAGGCAAGCCCGGTGGTACTTGAAGGAGCAAGTGAGGGAATTATTTCCTCATCTACTCTCCCACTAAGCTTTTGTGGGACCAAAAGCCTCCTAAGCAGGGGAGGTGTGATTCATAGGGATCCAAAATAACTCTACTTTATCAGATTGGCCAGCACCAAAGAAGGAAAATGGAGAAAAAGAGGTTATATTTGCATCATAACAAAACCGCTGCTCTATGCAGAGCTGCGGTTACAGAACTGCCGCCCAACTTGGGCGACAATCCTGTAAGCGCCGTCTAGCCAGGGCGGCGGTCCTGTGAGCGCCGGTCTGCATTGGGCGACAGTCTTGTCACTTTTGGACAAAAAAATAAATGCAGCGTGAATGGACGTGAATTTGGAGCATTCGACCTTGTCCCTTCTCTGTCATGACCTTTCCCATTCTCAAGTGCACGGGAGGACATGTGGAAGGCTATAAATACTTGGGAGGAGCAAAGGAATGAGTCATTGAAGAAGCATGAGAGTATATGAGCAAGAGTTCTAGTGCTGGAATTAGATAAAGATAAAGAAAGAAATATATTAATGTCCAACAAATGACCACAAAGTAGGTCAATGGGACTGCAACCCAACCAATATACAAAGTGCGAGCGGGGGCAACTCAAAACGAGTTCCCAAACACAGAAGAAAGGAAAAGAGACAGAGCAGAAAGGAGACCCGAAGCCAATACCCCCACAGGCAGGGGTAATGGAGCAAGCGGGGGAGAATGACGAGAGAAGCAAAGAAGGGAATGGAGGAAGGGGTAAACGATGACCAGTGGCCTACTTGGGAATAGTAGCCACACGCCTCCTAACATTTGAGGCCGACGAAAATAAGCTCCTGATGGATTGGCAACCCAAAGAGGGGGGCAGAAACCTCCTCCCCTGCTAAGATCTGAGACTGAAATGATGGCCAGGGGAAGCAACGGAGTTGGGCTGCCCTCTAGTACGAATGTGCATCTGATTCTATTGGTGGTGATCAGGGGAAATATGAAGGTCCAATTGGGGATGAACTGATCTATGCACTGTATTTGGGTCAAAAAGGCTCTGACGTTTAGTTCCTCCACCTGCAGGTAGAACCGGAAAGAAGGTTGTAATCCGTCTCATGGAGATGACTCACGGAGGGGGATGATGAATCTGGTCCACGGACCAAATTGGAGAGACATATTATGGGTAAAAGAGTTTCAAGACACCGCTGGTCAATATATCTGAAGAAAACTGGGAGAGTCTAAAAATATATATTAGAGAAGCATCATGAAATCGTACTCTGATCTCAAAGAATTCATAGGGGCAGCGGATAGATGAAATGAGTCTCAGTCTCCACTTGTTCGAAGACAAAACAAAAAAAAACATACAAAACTGTGAAATTACAAAAATACAAGAGCTGAGAGGACGTGTGCAATAACAAATAAACTAGATCCTTTCTCACTTACAATAAAATCTGTATCTATTTCCAAATCGGCCAAGAGATGTACATATAGGGATTTAAAGAGTTGTAATGTCCCTTCCTAGAATCATGGAAATATCCACCTAGAATAGTGGTAACCAGGACAACTAAATTTGTTTGTGTTCTTGAGCTCAAGTGTGTTTAACTAGCACCTAGCAAATTTTAGTTGTAAATCACAGTGGTAATTCAATCACTAAGCTCAACTTTCAGTGTCAGTTGAAAGTATACACAGTAAGCAAGAATATCCCATAAGTGTAGGGAAACTCCAAGTGAGATGTAATATCCAGAGTAGAGATATTTACAAATAAAGCGAGGAAAATAAATCCTACGCTAACAAGATCTTACAGGACAAGACACTATAAGAGGTATGGAGTACTAATCACAAGCCTTCGATCTCCCATCTGATAGAGTTTTTGGTTGTACATCATATATGGATGTCCCAAGCCAAGAAGAGCCAAGAAGATCGATCTAAACACACTCCATTATATGTTTTGGGGTATCAATACTACCTCAAATCCCATATCATCTCATGGATCCAAAGACAGATATAAGATCCTATTAAAGTTAATATGATGGTTTGTGATGAGTCATCATTTGAATCATTCCCACATAGGACAGTAAAATTCAGTACCGACCTCCTCTCATAGATTTATCTCAGGGCTTATAAGGATGATATTAAGCATGCAAAAATATTCACACAAGAAAGATGATTTTGTGAGTGAAAATTGCTCATTAATCTTGTTCATTTGGAAAATATGAGTTTCACAGTCATGTAACAAGGCAGCCAATGGTCTAAGAATGGATCCAAAGCACCATCACGGAGTCTCACCTATGACATCTCTGATTAGATGTTTCCATTACACAGTTAGAATGAGAAGACATGTGAGAAATGAGATTAAATGCTCATAATCATGAGTCCAGTTATCGACAACATTGAACCTGATACAGTTCGATTATGCACTTCATACTCCAAACCATAGTGAAGTAAGAAGTACTTCATAGATGTATCGAATATTGGACTCCATGATTCATAATCGTTTCCACATGAGGAACTATAGGTCGATATTCCTACATGGAAACAAATCTCTATGTTTGAGGCTATCAAGGGCATGATGATAAGTTTCATTTACAAAATACAAGGCTCCATGAATCTATTGAGAAGTACAAAACATGACTAATAGTAAAGGGTATGCTCAACAAGAAGGACCTTGAATACGAGGAGACTTTTGCACCCACTACGAAGATCAAAACCATTCCGAGTTGTATAGGGTCTTCTTCAGAAGCACAAGGGATCACTAGGCTTGTAGAGAACATCAACATCATGGACGTAAAAAATGTTTTCTTGAATGGTGATCTCAAAGAAGTACAGTCTGTCATGACCCATCCAGGAGAAATTTTTTGTAACATCCCCATTTTAAAATACCAGAACAAGGGAAATATTTTTTTTTTTGATAACGTTCACTGTTATGAATTATAAAATTCAAACACACGTTCAAGTTTTAATAATTGTTCTCTGCCCAAACAACACAGTTTGGTTCACACAATTTCTTTTTAAAACGAATGTTCCCTGTTCGCATATTTACAATATGGAACACACATTCAATGCCATTCAATCTTATAACAGATTCTATATGCTGCTGTAAATGACTCGAGGAACTACCGATCTTCCATTTTCATGGCTCGGAGTTTCAACGATCCTTCATTTCATGACTCGGCAACAACCGATCCTTCATGTTCATGACTCGGCAACAACCGATCCTTCATGTTTGTTTATGCATGGTATATTATATATACCTATTCTCATAACCGTTCCCCGGTTATTGAAGTGATCCATTTAAGAAGCCTATCTGAATATCTGTTACTGATATTCATCTGACATCCTGCATCTTAAATTAAGTGATAAGGACAACGCAACCAGCAATTGCGATACTTTGGCCAAAGATTTTCACATGCTTTGCATGATCATATTCCTAGATGTGATACACATCAACGGAATACGTCCTTCACTTCACTTCATCTGTTATCTAGAATGGTCTTTCCTGGTTCCTACCAGTCCTCTTTGTTTTAGGTTAGTTTAAGCTTCCAATTACAGTTAGTAATATGAACGGGTATAGGAAGGCACTCCCGGTAACTAAAGATACACAGACATACAGTGTCGTTTTCCCACGACCCCGTGTGTCTAGTTATCTTTAGTATTCCGGAGTCACTCCGTATACCAGATCATACTCCTATCCCCTGTCCATAGATCTACACATTCAGCCTATGTATTCTTGATGTTTTAATTCAGGAGGGCATTGCGATATGTCAGCTGCAACAGTGTGTCGTCATGAAGACCCCGTCTTCATGGAGACACCTTGCTGTAGCTGGCGTATGCCAATGTCCTACGGAATTCTCCCATCGAGAATACACATCCTGCTCAGGTGCTTCAGATATGATTTTAATAATTAAAGTCAACTTTCAGCATCCCACGCTGGTCTCTTGATCCACGTTTCCGTTACAGTTGTATAGGGCTAAGAGGGACTAAATCCGTCCATTGTCTTGCAATGCATCTTTTCCTTCGTGTCGAAGGGCTGCATTTCCTTACTTGGTTCACTTCTTAATCATTGGATTAAGTAGTCCGTTCCGACGGACGTAATAAGTTTAACCTATTAAACTTAGCCAAGATTTTCTCAACTGCAACTAAATTCAGAATTCTAACTTATTAGACGTCATTTAAACAAGGTCTAATTTCCAAGAAATGTATTCATTTATTCTCCTTAACGTTATATGGTTAAGATCCATTAGTTTGGATATACTTATCCTATATCCTTTACTCTGATTTTTTTTTATCAAACGTGATCCTTAATGGAGCTCGAAAGCGAAGTTCGATTACTCCGAAGTTTAATTGGTATTCCTTAGCTCCTAAGCTAATCCCGAATACCTTCCAATTATGGAATCATATTCTTCCTAATCCTTTTAATGTCAATTAATAATTCAGCTTTACCCAAGTATGAATTAATTGCATTTTTCAACTTAAAAGTTGCATTTAGGTAAGAATAGATATCAGTTTCCATTTAGCATCCATCCAAGGATAAATAAACAAATCCAAATCAAGAAATAACATTATAATTCCTGATTAGACAACAAAATCAAACTGATATAAATATTGAAAGTATCACACTCGTAATTGTATTCAATATTTCAAGTCATAATCTGTACATTTGCCAATCCAGCTGATTGGGCATAGTTTACATAAAACATCCATATAACTCATGGACAGAAGAATATATTTTCTTCTTTTCACAATTCCTCGAAGAGGAATAAAAGCAACAATTACAATTCATTATCAACAATCAGAAGTATCAGAAAACAGCCAAGTCTTCATTCTAATCAAATTTCATCTGCAAAATGAATTGCACGGGTCAGTTCAATGAACTGAGCATATTAAGCACTTATCCTTAAAATAAGATGCTTCAACTAACTGTCTCAATAAAAGAAACCCTGCTTTTATGAACGACAGTTAAACATCAATCACGAAATAGGCACAAAAGAAAGATCAGCATAACAACTGAACTATCAAAATATTATCACAATCAGCAATAAGACTGCTGTCCTGTTTCCACATAATTTTAAACATATTGTTATCCCTTCCACGCCTTTCATTAATAATAAATGCAAAGGATGAAACTAACTGAAATGTAATTCATTACTTTCCTTCCAGTTCGTGTATTAAATTCAAAGCAATCAAATACAGACAAGAAAGCGGAACAACAATGTATATAGTTGCTCCCATCTAAGCACTATAAAATTTCATTAATCACGAATTCCAGATTTCTAACTGAATGAAAGAAGAAAAGATCATTTTTCCGAGTCATTCATTCATATCTCTATTTCTTTCCACATGACTATCCTAACAGTGGAAACCAAACAAAAGACAATTCAAGATAACAGTTCAGAGTGAAACTTACAAAATCCATTCGGAATTCACTTTCCGGCAGCAAGGATGATTTCATTTACTAATCAGCTTTAATTGAAAACAGGGAAGAATTCATCATCCATATCCACACTTCATTTGAATCAGACTCATATAAAGATCCGAAACAGGTTAGTACAACATTATGTACGCCCAAGATTAAACAATATAAGAATGCATACCATATATTTTCCCATAATAAAAGAAACCATATTTCTGTCACTGCATACTAAACAAACAAACAGTACTTCCATTATGCAGTCAATTAATCACATGATTTCCTAATCCTGTGAGCATATCCCGATCAAACTAACATTTTATTCATTGCTGTTACCTATAGCAAATTTAATATTCACATTGATTATGAATTTCACCAAGTCAGAACAACAACAGAATACGAATTCATTCCCCTTTAATTTCACTAAGAAACAATCATTTGCTCCGAATGAAATAAAAACACTCAATTCATGTTTATCTTAGCATGACAGCTCAACTTATGAAAATAACAACACATTTATTTTCATTGAAAGGAAACTCACATAGCCTGTACAGTTTCAATCCAACATGCCTCAACAATGAATATCCAATTCGAGTTCTATCTCAATCAACCGTTAACTTCAAAACAACATTCTCCATTTTCTTAATGAGGTACAAAATTCAAAGTATAACATTCATATATCGATACCTCTATGAAGACAAACCCGTTAAGGGTGTTAATCGTGTAAGCTTGGTACAGTCAGAATAGAATCAGAAAACAAGCTAATTCTCACACTTTCCATTTATTAAAACAGAAATCTAGGTCAAGTTCGCATTCATAAGACAATTCGAATCAAAAGGTCAAACTTCAACTACAAGACGCCATGGAATCAACTATCCATCACAGCAAGAAAGAAATATAATCATTCCTTGAACATAATACAAAATCAATTAATAATTGTGTCAACAGTCCGGACAGGAAGATTGAACAGCATCATTGAAACACCATAAAACCATCCTAATCCCACAGCAAGGAGAGACATAATCCATCAATAACTTCGAAGGAAAAACAGTCTTCTTCTTCTTCTTATTTTCACGATTACCCAAATGTATTTGCTCATTTCCAATTCAAGGCAAGGTACAGAAAGGAATTTATTGCTATTACTTTATTCGAATCGAGTTCGAATACCCATAGAAACCCCCAAATGCCATTTCCATTAAAATCCCAAGACCAGAGAAGGAAGAGGATTTATTTCCTAAAAAAAAAATTTCAATAAGAAACCAATTTCAGACAACGATTGCTTCTTTCATTTTAGTTCATCAGCAAAAGAACTTATAGTTTCAATAGAGAAAACAATTCAAATAACATGTACAGACCCATGATACACATGACAAATTTCCCTTTACTGTCAAACGACCAGCGCACAGGAAGGTATCTCATTCGAGATTTACAAAACAATTAATCCCAGTAGTCAAAGACAATATTTCTCATTATTTCCAAAGTGACAGCCAGATTCAATGACCCCAAATCATAGCAATATACACGGCTGTATCTTTACTTCCTTTATACATACAAGGATAGTTCCCCATACAATAGCAAGAAAAGATTACATTTAAGGAAATAATTTCTCTATAAGGAACAAATACACAGCCTGTTCCCAATTTCGAACAACACGAATAAGTGAAAGAAATATCCATTTCAAGCCACCATACACTCGATAACCCAGTATAGAAAATTCATTTCCAACTTGATTCGAGCAAAAACAAACCAAAACCAAGCAACCCAGAAACGTTCAACATATCATTTTCTCCAAGCGAAAGAGAAGCAAGAATCGATGAAATCCAAATCGAACCGATTTGACAACAGTCACAAAATCAAAACCCAAGAGCAAGGGTTGTTTTAATGATACACTTAATCAAAGCAAATATTTTTAAAGACAAGGGCTTAACATGCCTGAAATATCTTTTCCAGAGCTCGAAGAAAACCTTGTTTGCCACATTTTTCCTTCCGCAATGACAACACACACTTCCCAGCCACTCCTTTCTTCTTCAGGCTTAACAACAGCCTCCAAATCTCCACGAAAAATGTCAAATGCCAAGAGCTGGTTCGACCGGGACCAGGTTAGAAAAAACCAAATGCAGAGCAACTTCACAAAAGGCTCAAATCAACAAAATGAAAATCAAATTCCCTCATGTTGTTTCCAAGGCGAGCTGGTCGCGAGGACCAAGAATAATTAATGCAATTTAAGGCTCTGCCTTTTTCCTTGCTTCTCATGCCACTGCCACTTGAGTTGGCGAGCTTGTAAATTTCAAATTTCCCATGCCAACTGAATTTGGCTCTATTTCTAAATAGATGCCTCTAATTCCTATCTGCCCCGCCAAAACTGGCGCTGTCCACGTAGGGACCTGTTCATTAAATGCCAATGAATGCCCTTTTCATCCTTATCCCTTCCTTCCAAGGGTCCGCGCGCCCTTTTTAGATTAGGATTAGTTTAGATTGTATAAAGTAATCAACCTAGGTCTTAGTTTAGCCTTAGGTTATATTTTCCCCCTTTTATTTTTGAATTTTAAAAAAATCCACTTAGGATAGTAGGGTAGGATGCATGTTAGGACTTAGTATTAATTTAGGGTTTAATTCATACTAACCACTAACACTAACAACTTCCATCCAGCCTCCCTACTAACATTCACGTTAATGCAGAGCAGGACGTTCCGTCCTTCAGATTACGTGCCAAGGCCACCCGTGTCCAGGTATTTCTTGCCTCACGAGGTCCCTAGTTCGACAGTACAGGGTTCAAGAATCGAACCCCTGTCGTTGGCATCTATGCGCCAGTTGTTCGCACCTGCAATCTGGCGCTGCACGTTCATAACAATCTCAGTCCGGTTCAAGTGTGAATCGACACAGAAATCACAAGAGGACCTCAGCATACTTGAATCAATGGAATTGATTCAAGGTATGCTGTCAATCAGCAAAGAGAGTTTAGCAAGTATACGACAATTTGTCGTCACATCAGCAAACACACAAATACAATATTTGCTGTCCCAAGCAATAAATCACAGCATGCAAGAATCCAAATTAGCAACACATTCTCTTAAGATCAAAACATATCTTAACATGTTTGCTTTCATTTCAGCAGCTATAACAGTATGTAAAACATTCACCAAGTTAACATACAAAATCAGAGTGTTACATCATGAGGTATGTGATAAAAATTTTGTGATTGAACTAGCCAATGATGAAATTGTTCTTTGGGTTCAATGGTGGCAAACATTGGGGGAGTTCACCCTCAACTATAATGATAAAGAACTAAAAGTCAGTGATAAAGTTGAAGAAACCAGAATTCATGGCATGGGGGATGAAGTGAATGTTGAAGCAAATATTGGGGAATCACATTGTCGGCTGCTCTTTCGCATGATCGTTGCTCTGTTGCATGAGGAATATAGGTGCTGTGTTGGGAAAATATCTATGTTTGAGGCATCAAGGGCATGATGATAACTCTGATTTTCCGTTCCATGACTCCGTGATTATGGAAGAGCTAGAGAGAATATGGTGGAAGGGCAGCACCATTACTCTAATGTGTGGCACACATACTTATCATCCAATCCGGGTGAAGGGTCTTCTTCATAACCAAGGGATCACTAGGCTTGTAGAGACCAGCACCATTATACCTTACGCAAGGATTATAGTACAGTTGTCAATCCTCTTGGGAAATCATGAGGTATGTGATTAAAATTTTGTGATTGAACTAGCCAATGATGAAATTGTTCTTGGGGTTCAATGGTGGCAAATATTGGGGAAGTTCACCCTCAACTATAATGATAAAGAACTGAAATTCGGTGATAAAGTTGAAGAAACCAGAATTCATGGCATAAGGGAAGAAGTGAATGCTGAAGAAAATATTGGGGAATCACATTGTGGGCTGCTTTCACGCATGATATCTAACTGGAATAATATTATCACGGCTGAATATGTCAAAAATCAGTTTGTTAGTAACATCATGGAAGGAGTTTGCAAGAAGGAACAACATAGGACAGTTGTTTTGGGGCAGCAGGTAAGGCACTTGAAATCAAAAAATTCTCCACAACGAAGGTTACTCACGCTTGGTAAGAATGTTTATTACTATAAAGTGAATTCTGAAGAGCTTTGGGGTCTAAGTCACCTTTCTAACATGAATGAGATGAGTTTTGAAAATGTGGATCATGAACCCCAAATCGTTATGGGAGTTATTTTAGATCTTGTGGCTATTATTTCCAGCTGGTTCCACATTCTATTTGCAACCACCAAGGGGATTTTGAGCACAAGGACGTGGTGTTCTTCTTCTAGTGACATTGATAAGGTAAGGGTAACTCTCACAAGATGTTTTTTGGCCACTACAATTCTGAACTTGAGTAATTAAATACAATGCTACAACCAAGATGAGGTGTTTTTCCCAATCTCATTTGTTGGGTTGTGCATATGTTCTTGGGAAAGCAATAAGGGGGGCACATTTGAAGACATTCTTTTTATTTGAAATGGTGTGTAAGAGGTTTCACTCATTGACGACAATCAAGACCAATGTTCCAACATTGTTTGGGATGAAATTCTGGGTAAGGTATGGTTGTTATACTTACATACCAGCACTCATAAGCTCTGATCCGAGCCAAATTTGGAGGAGATTAGTTTGGGGCATCTTGAAAGCATCTTTTGAAGGCCAAGGTAATTATTATGACGGCTGTTACATTTCAGTTCTATATGTTGTCCACAACAATTTCAGCTCCCCATCCATTCTTTTGACAATTAGAGAGGAATATCCAGCCATGAGGTTAAAGGGTTTGCAATCTACTATCATTGTTGATGTGTTTTCAGATATTATAAAAAGGATCCCAGCCACTATCCTTCTGATTTTAGGGAACAAAATACATGGTTACAACTGTGTTTGGGACAGCAAGATGGAAATTGGGAACCACCAATGTTGGGACAATATGTATGAGGCCTTGGCAAGCAAAGAAGTAGAACCGGTCGTCATATCCACAAAACAAGAGTGGATGAAGAAGGGGACACATTTTTTTAATAAGTTTGTTTCATGTGCAAGTATATCAAAGGAGGAGCAAGTAAGATTTATTTGGGATCCGGGTACCTGTAATTGCTTGGGGACAAGCAATCTTGGGAAGGGGGACTGTCATGTCCCTTTTTTGAAGGCTAATTTTTGAAGACCTTAACCCATTCTTCTCCCCGTGGATCTAAGGAAGAAAGCAAGGGGAATATTTGGATTACGTTTTTATTGTTGTATCCTATTGGGAAACCGATCGCTCCAATAGAAAGGCTTAAATAGTTAGGAAATTAAAGTATTGTGGACAAGTAGGCTCCAAATACTAATTAGATATTTAAAAGCGTTTTATTTAAAGGGATCGGCCATCATTTTTGAACTGTAAAGCACTCCTTATAGTTATAAAAGGAGGTTGTTTAGCCATTATTGAACCATGCTTTAGGTGAATTTTCATATCTTGATGATGGATTGTTTGTCAAGCACCTTTTCCATCTCTCTCAAGGACGAAAAAACCCTTGATTGAGACCCTCCCAAGGACAAAAAACTATTGTGGACAAGTTGGTGTGGACGAAACCCCACATTACAATTGGTTTCATACACTTCATTGCTGGTTACAACTGATTTATGCCCTAAGCGACTTGCTTGGGAGAGTATTTTGGTTGAAGTGGCTGGTTTTTATGTGAACAAATTGCATGATCGGATTCTCTATACTTTCTAAAGGTGAAATCTTCCATTTCTATCAATTATTTGAAAGCATGTGAGTGTTACTTCAGTTGTGGAAATTATTATTTAAATCTGTAGAGGAATGGTTTCAAGATCAATTTAAAATAGCACTTGTGGGCTTCTAAAAATCAGTTTCCGTGCATTTAATGATTGTTGGTTATTTATTATAAATTTTGACTGTTTTTCCTAAAGATTTGAGCGAGATTTGTGCCTAGGAAAGTGTGTTTGACTTCTCCTAAGAGGTTGCAACCCTAGGAGTAAAGTGCTGGCAGCGTTTGAGGTTTTCAAAGTAAATTTTCAGTCATCTACAGTCTGCCCTAGTTCAGATTTCAGTCCTTCACAATCAGCTTTGTGTCATTTCCAAAAGTCCCCCAAAAAGGGAAACAAAAAAAAAATTGTTACACTTGCCATGTAATGGGAAGTCTCATGGATATCCTTTATCAGTTTCATTGAAGGAAGAAACCCCAGTATATGTGTAAGCATTGTTATAAAACTGCACTATGTGTTATTATAATGTTTATGATTTGGAAGATGATACTCCCCTCTATGTTAATAGTCTGTATTTTTAAAGAACTAAAGAAGTAAGACCTTGGGTTTGCTTATGAACAACGTCATAGGGTGGAGTTTTCAATAAAGCCCAAGGAGTTAGTCTTCTTGGGTACTCATTAAAACCTTCTTATCAGATATATGAATGGTATAATTTATACATGTGTTTTCAGGTTTGAAAAGTTAGGTGAATATAAAGAGAAAGGTTGCTACTATCTCTTTGATTAGTTGTACATATTGTTATGAATGAGGAAAAAGACACTTGATAATTAAAAGTGTAACGTGAATACTAGTGTTTTAAATTTAAAGCCTAGTAAGACATTGTGAGGTTAATAGCTAAGAATAGATTATTAACAATTCAACTATTCAGCATTTAATAATAAAGGCAACAACATGTGGATCAGACGTGTAACCTAACGAATAGTATCGTGATATCTAAATGTGACAAGATCAACCTTGTCTATGAAAGAGTCGAATGAAGCTTCTTCTATTTATTGTATTAGGTAAGAAAAGGTGTATAATTTGCTGATATGGTGAAATACTTCTATCTTTTATCTTGGAGGGTATAATTGGGTCATGAACCTAGTAAAAGGAATTAACAAATACAATTATAACTTATAGCTTGAGCAATGACCTAGGCAAGAAGCAAGCCAATTCGAATGAGCATATGGAGGTTGCTAGTGGAATTGGGGCGGTGATTTGAAGAGATTCATGTTAATATATATTTAAACATTATTGGTTATCTTCAGAGAGTTTTCACATCCTGATTGTACAGTGTCAACATTGTTTTCCTTCGTTATGGAATAAGTAACCTTGAGATTTATAGATATCAGATTTATGTGGGCTGATTTGGTTTACCTTTTGTTAAAGGCCTAAAAGATATTAGAATCTGCTTGACTATGTCAGCAGTATGGAACAAGCTTGATGCATGAATATAAAGAGAAAACTAAACTTCTTATGAAATACTAGAATGGTATGAAAAGATATCAATGCTTTATAATTATGATGAATTCTGCTTGTATAATTAGTACATTATATGTGTGTTAAGGGAATAATGAATTATGTTATAAAAACCTTCTCGCCATTAAAAAGAATTAGTCATGTGTTTAATGGCAACATTATGGGAAATGAATCTAGCAAACCTCGATGAAGGGAACTTGTGGCAGAAGGTCTAGAGGTTTTGGGAATTTAGTGAATGATGTCGCGTACTCTTTTCCGTTGCTGGCTAAACAGTAGGATCAGAGTTGTGCAGCAGTATATAGTGTGTCCAATCCACACAGACTTTACACGAACCTAAGTCTGGAAAACAATTAATAATTGTAAATTGATGAACGAGCAGTTAATGAATTAATTACACCGAGCCAATAACAAAGTTACAAGGCGAAGATAAGCGTGAGTAAGGAAAGGGTAATGTGGCACTTCTCTTCCAGTAGGGAAATAAAAAATTCAGTTGCATTTTTAAGGAACTGGAAGAGGGGTCACTACACACACACACACACACACAAAAGTGTAAATTTTAAAGGAACAATATTATACAGCCTAATATAGTCTAACAAAAACACTACTAACTTTTTATGTTGAGATATTAGATGTTGACGAAGGATGAGAATAATTATATTGATATTTATCTTTGATTATTCATTATATCTAAAATCAAGAGTACAAAATACATTCTTTAAAACACAAAAATGCAAATCTCCGAGATGAGTACCAACGAGTACCACTCTCTTAGACGCATTTTGTGGTAGGAGATGAGTCTCCGTGCAACACTTAATGATAGTTATTACTTCAGCAAAGGGATGCTACAGGAGCAGATGGAAGATTACAAAATGTTCAGGTCAGCATATATGATTTAGGTGGAGCTTTAGAAAAGAATAAGACACAAGCAAAGACAGAAAAATTCAGCCATTATATTTAATACACATTGAGGTAAAGAAATTCAATCCCGCAATTCATCAAGTTGAACCCTAAATACTAGTTCAAAACAAATAAGGACTGTCCTCTCTATTTTTCGAATTACAGCATGGGAGAGGCAGGATTAGACATGCAGCCAGTGTATAATTTCTCAATAGAAGAGCCAGTTGCATATGTGGGACCAACAACCTGTGCAATTAATCTGGGAACAATCGATGAAACCAAGATAGTCACAATGGAAGCTGATTTAGATGCAGAATTGGCAAAACCCGGAACAAAAATCATTTTGGAAAACAAGTTTGTTTTTGCATGGAGGTGTAAGGATTTAGAAGGCACTCCACTTGAATTGTGTGTACATCATATTGAGTTGATACTTGAAGAAATACTGTTGATGTGAAGACCCTATTGCATGAATCCTGAATATGCAGCCAGGGTGCACGACAGTGCTTGAAGTTGTTTTCAATTCGGAGCAAGTGACTGGGTATTGCTTATAGAGAAGCTACACTACTAAGACAGTTGCAGATAAATAGCATACCACATGTATAAAAGAGAATGACAGTAGCAATAGTTTATCATTAACAAAAGGTATAACTCCCCCTTTCAGGGGGTGCGGGGGGTTGCTAATTGATTGCATAGGCCAGTGAGATCCTCCGGACAAAGAACGCATTTGTATTGGAATATATAATCTAGGCCAGTGAGGTCCTCAGAGATGAGGGACAAGGGGGAGAACAGAAGCCTCACAGTCCATTTCATGCATTAGAGGAAGGACCTGATACAAGTGCCACTACCCCTTCGTACAACTTTTTAATTTCAAGATGCAACAGTTAATGAAGGTTTCAACCACTCAACCGAACATTGGGCTGTTGCTATCAAATGTTGACAAGAAGAACACAAATTGCTATTATTGATAAAGAGAGTCTATATTATCCCACCCTCCCTTTCTAAAAAAGTCAAAAGTCCCTACCAACAGTACCTATTAGAATGTAAGGCTTATTAAATAAGGACTTCATTAGTTATTTAACTAATGAGATGGTTGTAACCAGTTGTAACTATATCAACCGCTTTGTAACTACATAATTCATTATAAATAGACAGACACGCAAGTTCAAATGTTTGCAATCCGTCTTCTCTTTATTTCTTCCTTGTGCATGTCTTTCAACATTGGTATCAGAGCGAGACAAGAAAGAAAAGAGAGAAGAAGTCTGAATCGAAGGGCACAAATGTCAGACACGAGGGCAAAATAACAATTTTCAACTTGACGGCGTGATTATGCAGTTCCAGTCACAAAAATATAGTTGCGCCATTAATAAACAGTTATGAAAGCACCATTATACAGTTGCAGTCGTGCATATATAGTCCGCAAGCCATTAAGTGAATATACAATCCACAAGCCATTAATATACAGTCGGGTTTCATAGTCCTGAAATATTATTACAGTTTTTTTAGAGGGCATATAGAGGCGCGTAACAACACTCATTTTTTTGCCCATATCATTGAAGTTCACAGGCATTTCCACCATTGACACAAGGGCCAAAGTCATGGATTTTTTTAGTGAGTTTTCCGAACAGAGTCGCAATTTTTGAGCTTGAAATAGCCACAAAATATACACGAATCCTGCGCTAGGGCATGTAAAACCAACAAATTCGGAGATAATACAGTCGCTGAAGGTTTAAAAGAGTTATATCCAGTCACACATTCACGAATCAATTCTAGGGCGCAACAAAGTTTCAAATTGTTTGTTCTATCTGCTAGGGCACGAAACTGTGTAAATCACAAGTTGCAACAAACAACTGGTATTTTATTCTCTGTTTACTCATCTCAATAAATACAAAGTAGTATTTATTTTATTTTATGGAAACTCCAATAGAAAAATATTCTAGTCTAAATTTTCATTGAAAATACAAAAGCAAGTTATGAATAAAAAATTGTGGGGCATAGTAAATGGGAAAGAGAAACCAACCATCGATGCATCTAAATTGTTAGATTGGAAGAGCAGAGATGATGGAGCGAAAGTTATTATTGGCCTTTCTCTCTCCAACTCTGAATTTCATTATGTAGACCTAGACAAATCATCCAAGGAAATTTGGGATGCTCTAAATGAATTATTTGGAGCAAAAGCAATTAATGCCAAATTTTCCCTAAAACTTCAGTTATATAGGTTCAAAATGGATAGAGTCTCTATGTCGAGTCACATCAATAATTTGAGGTCTCTGATCAGACAACTAACAGAAGTCAAAGTTGCGATTGAGGATGAGGATGCCAAAGCTATCATATTAAATATCTTGTCTTCAAAATACAGCAATGTAGTTTTTACCCTCAGTCAAATTCAATCTCAATCTCTAGATGATATGATTGCAGCTCTTCTAGCTGAAGAAGAATGAACTGCAGAAGATGCAGAAGGTCATTCTCAGCAAGAAAGTGCATTTTATTTTGCAACCAAAAACTCAAGTAGAAGATCAGATAAAGATAACCGGGAGATTGAATGTCATTATTGTAAGAAATGAGGTCACACAGCATGGGATCATTGTGTTCGAGCCAATGATGTGCTCAAGGGTAAAGGTGTACAAATACAATCAATATAGCCATGGTTGAAGACCCTCAAAATGCAGAAGGTGCCGAGGACAATGACGAATACGTAATTTCAAGATGCTCTAAACTTTGAAGGAAAGATAGGATACAAAGTAGATGAAGCTTGGTATGGATGTTTGCTCAAATAGTTCGAGAGACTATGGATCTTGGCAATTATACCCTCACGAGGGTCATGAGACAACTTGATGGAGCTTGTGGATGGCTCAATATGGATGGTTGCCCAATAATTCGAGAGATCTATGATTCCAAAGTTCGGGCAGGTGGAATCCGTGAACTTGGGAATTCAGCTTGGGAGCTACACCTTTACAAAGGTCACGAAGCAGCTTAATGAAGCCCTACCTAGTCATAGCATTACTTTCAAAGTGAAAGACTCTGAAGATTACATAGTTTTGTTTGATTCTAGTTTTGTTAGAATGTTAGTTGTTTGCTTTATGTACGCGTTAAGGGGGGTATTAGAATGTTAAGTTTATTAAGGACTTCGTTAGTTATTTAACTAATGAGATGGTTGTAACTACATCAATTGCTTTGTAACTACATTCATAATAAATAAACAGACACACAATTTCAAAAGTGAGCAATCTGCCTTCTCTTTATTTCATCATTGTGCACGTCTTCTAACAGTTCCCATGCAAAAATAGTTCGAGGAAGGGAGAAAGACATCCCTAGAGGCATAGACAGATGAGATGGAAGAGATCCAAACGAGGCTTCCCATTTTGATTTTATTTGTTAAAGTTTGGCTCGGAGAGCATACAACTCAGTGGAACGTTGCTACATACTTTTGGCAACCATCGGTGCACGTTCTCATGAACCTTTGACCATCTATACAACTGCCTTTTTGCTTTGTTAATCTTTTCCTCAGCTACCTGAATCTTGCCACTAAGTGCCTTGAATACTTCCTCATACTCAACGAATTTCAGTACCTAAGCCTAAGTGAGCTGAATTTTCTGAGCTTGTTGATCCTTGAAGCAACTATCTTGTTCCTTCAACTAAGTCCATAGTGCTACATTCTCAGTAGGAGCCTTGTTCTTTTCATCTTACAACTTTTGTTGTTCGCACAAAAAATGACTACAAGAACAAATAATGATATTTGTAGGTATACTAATGCTACATTGTTGTCACATAAAAGTTATGAAATTTTTCTTTGCCAAATTTTGAAAATTGTACCTTGATTAAGTGTGTAGGGCCATTGGACAATTTTATGTTTTGGGACTAAACCAAATTTTAAGTCTTTTGGGTCTTTAATAGGAAAACGTGCTCATGTCATGCCTAGACGGAACTTAAGGAATTGTTCCCTCAGTTTTTTGCTTCCGCAACAAGAGCGATAAAGCAATACAGTAACTACAAAATAATAAAGTACCACCCATAGCACCTATAGCACGCTCAGGAGGAACCTTTATCCTATTCCTTTTGTTTTTCCGTTATGTGATGGGCACGATGGGGCGATACAAACGTCTTCCCACCATCATTGCACCAATGTTCTCCCATTGAAAACCATCCCGCAATCTTCCCATTTTCACAGTAATTTCAAGGTGATTTCACCATAAATCCACAAGATTACCTTCACTCAAAATTAACAAAAACAAAACAGTGTGCGGGTTCAAGTCAAGTATTCCATCCTACACCATGTTTTGTCTTCACAAACCCTGTAATTGTTTTGTATTGCATTTCCCACAGTGCCCTACGAGGACTTTCCCTTGTGTTTCATAATCATTCGAACTGCCATTTTTATTCCTCAAAAGCAATTCTGCCACTTGATTTTCCTTCCTTGAGTAATTCATACAAATTGCAAGCTTGAATTGCCTAAATTCAAGCTACCACCAGGAAGTTTCAATAAGTTGGGTGTGAGCATATCTCATCCCTGGAAACTGGCATTCCGGAGATTGGGGACAATGATGTCAAGCACGTGGATTTAGCAAAATTTTGGACTAAGATGCATATTGAAGTTTCAGTCCAACGTGCAGACACAATCCTAGCTTGCACACGCTACTTTGATATAGAGACAAGAATTGAAAGCTTTGAATGGTCAAGTATTTGCCAAACTAGATGCTTGTGATATCAGTGTTGCTCTTGGAATCAAGCCTTCACAAGATGCCAAAGTGATAACTCTGGAAATGGCACAAGAAGAATTTGATAAGAACTCGGATAAATATTTAGGTATAGTTGCAAAGTGCTAGCTGAACAAGAAAAAGAAAGGACCCTCTAAGCTTCCTAAAAATCTATACAGGTCATATTTCTCAGAAGAACTTTCCGTTATGATCACTCTACAAGCTAAAGTCATGGGACTTCCAACAACTAGGGAATTTCATAACTGGTTGTGCACATTTATCAATATCATATGCGCAAGAAAACAAGCTATTGATTGGGGAGAGATATAATAAGTGGGAATTTATCCAAACAACTCACTCAGTTGTACTCTTCCAATTCATTCTAGATGCCTTCATATTTGATGTGCCCCATTGCCACTTTCAAAATATGGGCTTGTCTCTTCGGGGCAAGTAGGTATGAATCATCAAAGCCTATCTATGACTACCTCACCCAACTCACATATGAAAATAGCAAAAAACATTTCAGAAGAGTAAATGATGCTTTGACCATGCTCGTTGTGAGGTTGTTAGAAGGAGACAGTTGAAAGAATCTCTCGTTAAGCAACAAAACTGATCACAACTTATGACAGTTTATTAATTCCATATGTAGACACCCAAAATTGGGTTGCAACCCCTCTAAGCCCTTTTAATTAATTAATTTGACACATTCCCCGATCATGGCCCCTTCCACACATTATAATTAATTTAATCACTTATATTAAATTAAATATTACTTCACATCATTATTAATTTAATTACCTAAATAAAATTAATTTCTACCTCACCTAGCCACCTCACCTTGGACCCATTCCCAAACCCTAACCACCTAACCCTAACTTAACAACTTGCCTTAACTAGCCATAACTCATTCTAAACCTAACTAAGACTTATTCTAGACCTTTCATTAATGACTAACCACTTACTCCTATCAAAATCCTGCCACTATAAGCAAGAATCAGTCTTCTTGACCCGAACCATTCTCAATCACGTTAGAAAAGGGAAAGAATCAGCTATTTTTAGAAAAAAATCAACCATCTTTCCCTAACCGACGTCGGTTTTCCCTCAATCAGTGCTGGTCACAAGCGCTGGCCACAGAACCGCCGTCGGTTCCGTTAAGAAGACAATTCCAACTCATTCACCCGATTCTAAATTTTCTCTCGGGCTTTTGGGCATTCTGGCATTGGTATTCTCGAGCGTCTAAGCGACCTCACGACAAACCAAAGATCATTCCAAGCATTCACAACTTCCACCAAGCATCAACAGTGTGTTCCAAAGCATTGGATCACTCACAGGGAAGTCCAGAACCTTCTGCTACTGCTGCACGGGATCGGGACTTGTCTCTCCTTCAACCACAGCTATTCTTTCTACAACCAACTTCCAATCTGCAAGTAAGTGATTTCTACCTTGTCATTTATCTACTTTCTTTCACCCTCTACCCTTCCCAGATCTCTTCCATCTCACATCCACCCAACCACTTGCCCATTTGACCTCTGTACCCATCTCAAATAGCTATTTCTTCATCTCTAAGTCTTTAATAAAATCCTACCACCTCACCTAAGCCTCCCCAACTCTCTGTGCAATCACAGAAAGCTCAAAACCACCTCATTTTAATCGTTGAACCCATTTGCCCCTACCGGCATCGGCCACCCAACCGGCGTAGGCTAATACCAGGTATCGACATCGGTCGCCCAACCGATACTGGTCTCTGTGACTGGTGATTTATCTCAGACCAGCGAACTCCTAACTTACCCCAAAACCTTCCAAAACTTCACCCAATCTCACCCAGACCCTCCTAAACACCTCTGCCACAACTATCAACCTTGACAACACCCTGCCTTCTCTAGATTTAGTTGTATATTCAATATTTGGCTTAAATCTAGTCTATTGTTAGCATATGAGATACCTAAATCGTATCGTTACAATAGGACCTTTCTTTTATTATCATTTCTTTACATTAAGTTGTTTTTAAACAGAGGATTGACAGCCTTTCTAGGAAGTATCACACTTCTCAGATCTAGCATACGCTAGGTAGCCCACTATCACATGCTATTTAACTCTATTTGGTGGTATTGTTGTGCTTCTACAGGTAGTCCTTCCTAGCCAAAAAGGAGCTCTTCACGATCAGGCCGGTCTTCTCAACGGTGTGCAACCTTCTTCAGCTTCACAAGTATTTCTACTCGCCTCACCTTTACCTTATTTGTTTTATACGCAACATTGTGGTGAAACACCATAAGTTTACCTACCGTAGGGTAGGTGGTTTTGATAGCATAATGTAGAAACTGTGGAAATTCTGCAATGACAAACTTGTTCTCATTGAACTATGTAGGCAACTAGATGTGGTGCATAAAATTTGCAGAGATAGGAAGGTACTTGGTATAAATTTCCCTATTACTTTGGATCATTATTTGTGCAGGTCAGGCGTACGTGCCCAAAACATGGAAAGGACCATTGCCCCGTTCAGCACGCACCCCTTTTATAACAGAATTTCTTTTGATGGTAAACATTTTGTCAAGAACAATCTCAAACTGCCCTCCAGTTATCATGTCCCACCGTTGAAGATTATTGGGAGGACTTTGATAATGAATTTGAAGTTAGAAGACTTGGTTATATGAGGATGTCTCTCGATCAAATTCAATCTTTTGAGCTTGATCAAGTAGTTGATGGAATGGATGATGATGATGATAGCGATAAGTATGATCTTGAATTTGAGATAGTCACTCAGCATGCTCCTTGGCCAAAAATTGATTGGTCTCAAAAAGAGAAGGATAATCTTGATGATTTGGCATGATTTGTAATATTGAGGACCAACAAATGGTTTCGTGAGAGATTGGTTGAGTTTACTGCTACAAAGAAAGCTCATCCTCAAGCACAACATGAAGATCCTTCTTCTTCAAGTTGTCCACCTTCAAGAACCAAAGTGTATTCTAAAGCTCTCAAGACAGATATTGCATTGGGAGTGGATGATAATAACCTGAAGGATGTCCCTCCAAGGAGAATCATTGGAAGGGGTGATATGAGAGAAAAGTTGTGAATCAAGAGGCTTTATCCTTCTCCTCAAGAACCAAGTGAAATACCTCCTCCCATTGATGCCTCTCTTGATAGGATCATGGTTCTCCAATCTCCACTTGCACTCAATGTTTCCACATCAGCTCTTCCCCTCACCCAGTCAGACATAGTTGTTGGTGACTCTTCCTTTACTTGGGTGCAAATTAAAAAGAGAAGAAAATCTCCTATGAAATTAATTGCTCCCGATTATGATGTATTTGGTTTTCTTCAGAGCACTCCCACCCCTAAGAAATCCAAAACTACTTCTCTCTAGGTTACAGATTTTGTTCGATTTCAATTTGTAGAAATCAATAAGCCTATGCCAGATAAAAATGAAGGAGAAATGACCTTGGCCAATTATGAGCTAACAAGAGTTTCGTTGGGAGAAGCTAGCCATGAAGGGGGTGGCCATAACTTCAAGGAATCTACATCGAGGATTGTGGAGAAAGTTGGAAAGGGGAAGCAAACCCAAGAGCAACTTGAAGAGCGAGTTCGTATTCTCGCATCATATGTCAAATTTTTCTTGTCCTACGACTATGCCCCATTGTCATATATCCCTTCTTCAACTTCAGTTAAAGAAATTGATACCAAAGTTAATTTTTGAAATACACAAGAATAGTAATTCTGGAAAAGTCATTGAGACTTGGGTAGAACAACTCTTGGTAAATGATCTCAGTTTCATTGATGAAAGTCAAAAGGCATATGGGCAATTGCTTGATGCCCAAGGAAATTTGATATCTCAAATCAAAACTGCAGAGAAGAAAGCATCCCTATGGGAATGTTTGACGCCAGATGTGGGAGCAATGGCAGTTACGGGTGAGATGGAAAACATTTTCAATAGCTTACAGGATAGCCTCTCTCAAACATGGTCTAGGAATGTTGCATGGAGAGTAAAAGTGCTCGAAGAGTGCATGGTTGATCTCCATACACATATTCAGAAGGGAGAGGCCCTTAAAGTAGAAATTTATGAGGATATGAAAGCTCTCCGTTGTGAACTTTTTAAAGAAAATTCTTTTGAGCTAAGCAGTAGCAGATATGAAGGAGCAATTCAGAAAACTTATAAAGGAAGACTTGTTCTACACACAAGAATTTAGTAAAGTGAAGATGGATGAGCTTTCTGACACTCACAATGTAATTATTGAAGCATCCAAACGCCTGACAGACTTTAATAGTGGAAGTTCAAAAATGGTTGATGCTATGGGCACTTGGTTGATCAATCTTTCAAACACTACAATTCTGAACGAAAGAGAGATTGTGACTGCAGTCACAAAATTCAGAGTTCAAGTGTTGCAGCATAAGAAATACACTTACTCAAGTTAGAAGCATCCTTCCTCTCTAGCATCTCGACTCTACATCCTTCCCATTCTGTCCATCTCTTTGTGCAACATTTCAATTTCCTTGTTGCACTTTTTGTAACAATCTTTTCCACAAATTAACAAATTGTAAAAGTCACTTAAGTGACTAATGAAGTGGAAAAGTAAAAGTTGTAAGAAATAGATAACTTACTTAGGAGGTATTTATGAAGTTGTTTTTCTCTCAACCCTGTACATCTGATTTCAAAGAGTGATATGAAACTTTGTGTTGATTATGTGCCAAAAAAATGCAAAGAAGTATTATTGAACTTTGTGTCTTGACCATATTTGCTATTTTCATGGTGCTTTATTTTCTTGTCATATGGTGCAGCAGTATATTATCTCTTTTCAATTAAATCTTGACATGCATAAATAAAAAAAGATCTATTTGCTTATTTGAAAGTGGAGTCCCCACTTCCTCTTTCAAACTTCTATTTCAATCTATCTTTGCATTCTCTCTCACTCTCTTCTCATTTTCAGATTCTGCAATATGGATGTAAAACCCTAAACCCCCAAAAAAATCAGTATAGATAGTGTATATATTCTTTTTGTTTTTTTATTGCTTTCAATAAAGGGAACCTCCCCTCATAATAGCGGAGGGCCTTTGTCCCCTGAATTGTTGTGGAATCCATATTTTGCCAAGGCAAAAAATTCCACCAACATACGTAAAGAACCCTAGATGTTTTGCATGGTTGAAGTAATAACCTAAGGAGCAAGTGTGGGTACCCATTCTCCATGCATCTCTGAAGTATTTTGTTGAGACAATCCCTTGTTGACATAGACACCCACAAACTCTAAATAGCATTCTTCCTATACACATTTTTGGATGCGAGTGACTTCATCCAAAATCATCCTTATCTAGGATGGTCATATCACATCTAGATGCCTAGCTACATTGATAATGCCTTGAAGGGCTTGGACCATAGGACCCATAGTTCTAAAAAATTGAGAGAGTTTTATACGGATTTTCTGTATTGGGGATTGGGGAAAATACCAGTACAAAAGTCATCCTAAATTTAAGTGGGTCCTATCTTTGAGGGGCCTGCCTCTGAGTGGAACTCAAAATCAATCCCGAGCTAAATCTCCTCTTGCTTTGTGTACTTTGGGCTAAGTAGGGTCTCTTCTGACACAGGATTGACTGGCTCGCCAATTTGGTTCAACCAATCCTTTATCTGTTGTCCTTCCATTTGTGTTCCTTTGTCATAGGTTGTTCCAATTGTTTAGAAGAGGGAGCCATAAGTGGAGGTGAAGCGGATCCTACCATGAGTGTGCTATCCTACCCCTCCTCATAAATGTCTGAGTCTTCTATTTCTTCCTCTTGTGAAGTGGCAGGCTCTACACTGGGTTTCTCTTTTCTTTCCTTGTTATCATCCCTCGCTCCAACAATCGGAATATTGAGCTATCTCAATTGAAAAAAAGATGGTCAACTCATGTCAAAGGAATTGTCTGAGGGAAATTCCTCTCCCACCATTTCCTGCATATACCACTACATGCAAAAATAGCCCAATAGCATGTTGGATCATGTAGAGCCTTTGCATGTCAAAGATAGAAACTTGTGAATCCGAGTCAATAATAGCTTTGCCCAATTGTAAATCTCACATCGGTGTAACCCGAGAATGCAATGTGTTTACTATTTCAAAGTTACATTTGTTATTCCTTATACATTTTTTATAACTCGTTTTTCAAGCACTGTATATATCTGCACCGCCATCCCCAAACCTAGGCCCTTGGTCCCCCCACCCCAAGACACGTCCCCCACGTCCCCCTGTTCCAAGACTCCGTGGAACTGAAATTTTTTCAGGCTACTTATTGGTGAGTAAATTTACTTCAAACACCGTATTTTCTTTCCAAGGCACTCTGATTAATTCCTTATATGTTTGACCATTAGGTTTAAATCCATTTTCCTCCATTTTTTTTAGCAGCATAAACATTTTCAGTATTGTCATTCTCAAGGAGACTATCAATCAGCATTTTCAGAGTTACTTCATTGGGAATAAATCTGCCTAGTAATGTATTTTCAAACAGCTTTCAGCTTCTTGTACCTTTCCATCTTGGCATGGTCAATGAATCACAGGATTGGATAAAGATATGCTTGGTTCATAACCATTTTTGGCCACTTTATCCAAAAGTTCTAGATTATCCATGTATTTTTCCTGATTAGAATTCCCATCAACCAGAGACGTCTAGATTGTTTCATTACGAAAGAGGCCTCTGTCTACCATAACTTTTATCAGTTGGCCTGCCACAAGCGGCCTACCTTCCTTGCAAACTACTGCTATCAAAACACTATAAATGTCTTCAGTGACTGACAGCATTTCTGTATTTTCTTAAAAGCATCCGAAGCCTCTTCAGTAACCCATTTTGTGCATATACTACAATCATCGAATTCCTTGAGGCCACATCACCTTCAGGCATTTTCTCATACAGTTCACATGCCCTCTGAATGCTCCCACATTTGCATGTGTATCTACCTTGGCGCCAACAACAGCGACATAAGACAACCATCATGCCCTTAACAGCCTTTGCAACTACAACATCTGACAAACCATACACTTCCAAATAATTTACGATGAATCTCCACAAATTGTCCCGGAGCTCCAAATTCCCCATGTTCAGTGCAGACTGGCAGCGCACAGACTGCCTAATTGTCATTGAGGCAGGAGTAGACTGAATAGAGCTGCGCACATCCAGCACTTCAAATAAAATCATACATTGCCAAACCATCCAACACCAATCTCAACTCATCACAGTATTATTTAGAGGGTCGGTGGTAGGAGGCATAACAATTTCTCCACCACTTAGATCTGCACACGGCCTGCCATTGGCAATTGCAACTACAACAAAAGACAAAAAATACACTTTTCCTCATGCTTTGATGGGCATCCATTACCTGCACCTGCCTCCTTTAGCCCTTCACGCCACAGATCCCTTGTTTCACACACCTCCCTCTTTTCAAACATGCCACTCCAGCCCTCCCAAAATTGATTTGACAATTTTATTTTTAATTTTATTACTGTTTACTCTCATTTCCACTTTTATTTTTGATACCATTTCTCTTTATATTAACTTTATACCTTAATATTATTTATTATTTGATATATTAATAACTATGCACTAGTACACAGCTTAAAACCATCAGTCTAAAGTGTAAAGATATAATACCATTGAAGCACCTACCATGGGTTTGTCGTATACCACAATGATCAAAAACTCCATTACAATTTCTTGCAATTCTGCTGATCAGAGACAAAAGGCGTCAATCTACAAGCACCCTTGAGATCGGCTCGAAGGGTTTGTTTGGAAATGAGGGGGCTCAAAACCCCACCATATGGCCAAGATATGCTTTTTTAATTGGACCTCTCAAGTTCAAGTTTAGTCAAGCACATATATAGGGCACAAACAACCATATGAACATGGAACTACATACTAGTATGTAGTGGCACAAAATAGATACAAGCAAGGTGAAAAAAGAGACTACAAGGTCATTCCTTATGAGATGATTCACATGCTAAAGATCCCAATGTAATACCTCAATTTTGAATAGTGGCCCCATATGAACATGAAGATAGTGATAAAATTATGACCAAACTTGAATAAAAAGGAAATAGATGCATTGGAGGGTCGGAGTGCACTTGGAAAGCGACAAACGTGACAGGGTCTGCAAGGAAACAATACTAGATGGGAAAAGAGGCAGTACACATGTCCCTATGCTCGACTCTTCCTTTGCCAAGAATTGTTCATTCCCTTGTCCACCATCAAATCCCTCTCCCATGTTACTTCCTTAATGTGCAGTTCTAAATGATGAGTTCTATTTGCCTAAATATTCTCAATAAAAAGATCCTCAATGCCGTGAATATTTATTTTGTATACAACTTATTCTTCTTCATTGTCAATCTCTTTTTTAGACCACACGTTTCCCTCAGAAGGAGGGGAATCAGTAGATTCCAACACAGATCCAACTTTTCTTGTTGGTTTTCCCAATTGTATTGGGAAGGTTATTTTGAGTTGAGGGACCTTTCCCTAGGAGTCATAGCCGAGGAAAGAGGAAGAAGGTAGAAATATTCAGAGTTCCCCCCTTACTTCCCTTCCTTCTTGAGCCACCAAGGGAAGGAAGGAAAGTAAGCAGTGAAACTCCCTCCCCGAAAAGGAGCTTTATTTAGTCACTAAAGGAGACACCCAATACCAGGTAAGGTATCATTAGTACTCGTTGCCCGAGGTACCAAAGGTACCGTTAGTACCAAACGTATCAAAGGGACTCATGATACTGAAGGTAACTTCCTACATTATAGCTAAGGAGACACCCAATAGCTCAGCATGACCAATACTTCCACTAAAAAGGAAAATCACCTCATAGTCTACACCCTTTGTGTGCTTGTGAGTGGTGTATGGAAATCCGCTACTGGTAAGTCCTCTTCCATGGTTAGAGCTCCAACTATTTGTTTTGCATACAGATCATTCTTCTTCATTTTTGATCTCTAATTTAGACCACACATTTGCCTCAGAAGGAGGGCGCTCAGTTGATTCCAACACGGAATCAAATTCTTCTATGAGTTTTACCAATTGCATTTGGTCTGCAAGATCAACACTTCCCTCTAAAAAGGGAAACCACCTTACAACATACATCCTTTGTGTAATGTTCCCTTCTTGGGACATTGTTGAAATTGAAGACCTGAAGACCCTCAACCCATTCTCTTTTCTCATCGGTTTGAGGATTGAGCTTGAAGATGGTCCTAAGATGTTTGTTGTCTATTTTGTAACCCCTTGGCATGTCTTGTGCTACAAGGAGGGCTCTCTAAGTTAGTTTAAATGTGCACATAGGATAGTTGCTTTTATTATTTAATTAAAAATAATAACGTGCACAGTCTTAATTTATTAGAGACTTTATTATAATGAGAGTTTATGTTTTCCCTCCAAAAGGGGAAGGTCGATCTTTTGAATGTTGCACCCTTTAACTCTATAAAAGGAGGTCACAATTCTTTTAGTGGGTTATGTTGATTGAACTTCTGAATTTACTCCATGCTTGGAGAAAAGGGATGTATGCCCTATGTTGCTAATTGCTCTCTCTTCCATTTTTGAAAATCTTATTTGCAAATTCATTGCTGCTGATTTTGAATATATTTGTGCATGATTAAACCCTCCTAAGCTTAGCGACTTGATATAGAGTGTGACGCATTTATTTGTGGGATAAATCTGCATGTTTGTTGCTCATTTTGAAGTAATCCTTGAAGGGTTTGGACTCTTTTTGTGACTGTTGTTGCTGCTGCAATTTATTTAGCCATAGCGAATTGGATTGGGGTTTATTTTATCATGATTTAATGTCATATGTGTTAGATCTATAATCTGTTGTGGGTGATTAATTATTTATGAGCAAGGGTTGATATTTTGGGTGTGTTGGAAGGCTAGAAGTGAGCTGGGATTAATTTATATAGTTTATTCTAACCCTAGCGACTTGGTTTCAGATTTTGGGGGTAGTTTTGAAGGGGTTTTAAAATTCAGAAAATTCATATCTACAGTGCATTACAAAGCTCTCAATTTTTAGTTTATTATACACTTTATTTCATGCAAAAATATGGAGTATTGAATGAGTTATGAATTTTAAAAGATTTCAGTTGTCTGCAAACTATCTAGTTGTTATTAATTAATATTTATTTCAGATCTGCAGTTTGGGGTCAGTTTAATGTTGCATTTGGTTGTAGAAATTAGGAGGAATAAAGAGAGTAATTTCATAATTTTTGGAGTTGACTTAATGCCCTAAATGTGTTGAGCGACCTACTTTTTAGGGCAAAAATAGGGTTTCGTGTTGGTTGTGTGAAATCTGATTTTGGAATGTTATTCTTCATATTTTTGTGGCCCAAGATCCAAAGTTTCAACTCATTTGGACTTCTCTAGCCAAAGATATGAATTTTTGAAAATTGCAGCAGTTTAGGGTTTGAATATTAATAAATTTTTAGCTGTGTAAAATCTGGTTTTGAATGTGTTTGAATTTTGATTGTTTTCTTCCAATCCATCCCACCACCTTGGCTAGTTCCAACCCCATTTGGGTTCGAAATAGCTGGCATTGGGATATTTTAGGTTGATACAAAAGGGTTTATCCATTCTTTGCCTAATCTTTGACAAGTATCTCTCCATTTTCTAACTTGTCCAAAAAAGGGGACATTACACTTTGTGTGTTCGTGAGTGGTGTACAGCAATCCAGCACTAGTAAGTCGTCTTCCTTGGTTATGGCTCCAACTTTGGCTGAAGCTTTGGCTTTGGCTTCAAATTTGACTAGAAACTTGTACTTTCATTGAGGGTTTCTTCCATATGGCTGCTACATTCAACCTCTCTCTATGCTATAGTTGTTCCAAAAGTATTGTAGTTTGTCAAATTTCTTAGTTTACTACCATACCACAATACCTTCTTTTGTTTTCGTTCGAGCTCAATGGCATTAATACCTTTTGGTTTAGTGTCAGTCTTCCAATCATTCTTCTTCACGATGATACCTTTGTTCATACCATTGTAATATTAGTCGTCGTTGTCTTTCTTGGTCACACTTCACCTAAAAGTCTTACAAAATAATATAGCTCATGGCAAGGATGTTGAGCAATTGATCAAGCAATCAATCAATATATGACAGGGAAAAAATGGGAATGATAAACAAGCAGTAACTGATACACAAAAAGAGACACGAGAGAGAGACATTGATGAAGGGGATTGGCAAAGAACCAACAAAGAATTGACATGGCAATGTCCAATAAATGCAAACTAAAGCGAACACCTTAAACAATGTCCAAAATGGCCATTACCAGAGGGATTGGCATTTTTGCTTAACTACTCCTGGTTGGTGTTTCCCAAAACTGGTCGACACAACTTTGGTGGTTGAATCCCGCTACATCTTTCTTGTGGCAATAGATGATATGAAAAGTGACAACCGGCACAATAAGTCAATATGTGACAGAGAAACAAATGGGAGTGATAAACAAGCAGTTACTGATACACAGAAAAGAGACATTGACGAAGGGGATTGGCAAAGAACCAATAAAGTGTTAGGAATACTTTTGTTAGTGCTCACATTTACAGTGGGTAAATTAGTTGTCAGGTTATTACCGTGTGGTAAATAACATTAGATTATTGGTTAGTATGTTATATTTGATTGTTAGTCGTATATATTGTTATAACAACAATATATCACGTATAGTTTAAGGTTAGTTGTTGAGATTTGCATGGAGATATGAGCTCCATAAATTAAGGAATGTATTGCCTATATAATTGTAATCTTTGTATCCTAAAGATAATTTTAATAATTACTGTGTTAGTCTGTGTTGTAAACTTTGCAGCATTTTCATTTGGTATCAGAGTGATCTCAATCCATCGGTTATGAGAGTCCTCTGGTGAGCTTTGTCAAAGGTCATTATTGGCTGCAGATCCGTGATAGTTTATTCAACACAGGTTTGAGGATCTCTTCCCAATAAATTTGTTGTTGCCTACGTGCCTACCAATGCCACAGTAATCAAAGAACTTGGACTAAACACACAACTATAGAATACTTAGCACGCAGTCCTCTTGTAGATTCTGGTAGAAAATATTGTTATGTGCATGCACCTACGGTCTCACACCAAGTCGACCCCACACAGGGTACGGTTCTTCTTCACGCATCAGCATATTGGTTGTCACCAATATTTCATAAATTTGTTTGCACATGTTATGTGTTATCGACACCATTCAATTTGCGAAGTGTACCTGAGCAAGGGCGTATTTTTTATCTTCCTCACATTTCAATCTAAGAGTTGGACCACCTTGTTTGTTTTCCATAATCATTGGCAGGGTTTTATCTTCGACTCACACGAAATTCAGTGCCTTTGTTGCCGACATGAGCGAGATCTAATTCAGGCCCAGCCGCAAATTGCATTTGGATTTGTACTTATTCCTTTGAGCTCGTCCAATTATCCAGGCCTGAGCCCTCTTTGAACTCAACATTACAAAGTTGATCCCTGCCACCTCACACATCATTTCAAGTGCAGATTACTAGCTTCTCTATGCAAGGGATTCACCATTTGCATCGACCCATGCAAAGAGCTCCTCCTTTTGATCAATGTGCCCTTTGTAATCATGCTCTTCACCGACTATTGATATAATTTACAAGCCACATGTTGCAATATACTCGACATCATACCATTTCTGCTGACGCGGCTCTCTCGAATCATAGGCTGTGGACTACGTTATACCTGCCACACTTAGAGGTGTTATACTCGTGAGTAATATTCATAATCTCGGTGTCGAAACCTTCCTGGTATGCACGTGTCATGTACAGGTCCTTATTAGGAAGTTATCAATTAGTGTATGGTTTTATATTAAAAAGTTTTTATAGTATGTTATAAAATGTATTCAAGTCAGTAGTATAAAGTCTTATTGTATTTGCATTAATAAGTGGTTTTATTTTATAGAAAGAGTCGAAGCTTTTAATCCTAGGTTATTTTGTCATTATCAAATTTTGTAATGTCAAGGCATTAAAAATTTTATAGACTTATTTGTCCTCAAGTCCTATAATTGTATTGTTGGTTAAATGAGTTTTGTTAAAATGTCAAAAAGAGTCAAATTAAAAAAAAATTGAGTCATGTTGTCAAGTCGTGTAATTAAAAGTATGTCTAGTAATAAAAGTTCAAAAGTTCAAAAAATAAAATAAAAAATTGTCTTATGGAGGCATTCTCGGTGTTACCCAACGTCCAAAAAATAAAGTGTTTCACATTGCGGGAGAAGAAAAGATTAAGTACAATGTGGAAACTATTGAGCATCTAAGTCAAATCCAGCCAAGCTAACAGCATGTTACTAGAGGACGGAAGCACAAGAGGTTGGAGGTCGATCAACAACCTCTCATCAGTCACCAACAACAAGGACGCACATTGTTGTGGTAGTTATTTTTCGTGTGAGTTTGCTTTCGATTGTCAGCGTCATTTTCATAGTACCTATTTTGCAGTGTGTTTTTGTTTCCAGTTTCCAATTGATTTTTGAGATATGTTTGAAGATCATTCCTATTCAGGTTTGTAAACAGTGAACATTGTTTTCCTACATTGTTCCGTGAAGGAAAAAAAATAGTGGATAGATGAAAGCACAAGGAAAAAACAACATCATGATATTTAGGTTGGTTGTTTTGTAAAACCATCCTTTGTTGTGGTTGTTGGTAAGCCACTTGAAAAACCATCCTTGTTGAAAAAAACCATCCTTGTTGGTTTGTGGTTGTCCAGTAAAACCATCCTTTAAGGTTGTTGGCTATTCTGAAAAATCATCCAGATCATGAGCATGCATGGGCGACAAGTTGCATAAGGAAGTATGCAATTATTTTTCTCCCATGTTTGCACTAAGGGGGGGAATGTTAGGAATACTTTGGTTAGTGCTCACATTTATAGTGAGGTAAATTATTTTTTAGGTTATTTACCGTGTGGTAAATAACATTAGATTATTGGTTAGTATGCTATATTTTATTGTTAGTCATATATATTGTTGTAACCAACAGTCTATCACATATAGTTCAAATTTAGTTGTTGAGATTTGCAGTGAGATATGAGCTCCATAAATATACAAATGCATTGCCTATATAATTGTAATGTATATATCCTAAAGATAATTTGAATAATCACTGTGTTAGTTTATGTTACAAACATTGTACCATTTTCATAAAGAATTGATATGCCAATTGCCAATATATGCAAAAATAAAATGAATGTTTGTAACATTTTCATAAAGAATTGATATGCCAATTGCCAATATATGCAAAAATAAAATGAATACCCTAAACAATGTCCAAAATGACCACCGCAGGGAATAGGAATTTTCGCTTAACTCCTTGATAGTGTTTACCTAAACCACTAACAAAGGGATTTGGAAACCACTAACTTAGAAAATATTGCAAAGGTGGGAGATAAATAGTGAAAGACAGAGTTGATAGTGTATGCATGCTAAACTAGTCTAAAGCTAATTGAAAGAACCTAACACCAAGTAGATTCATAACTTAGTTGATTCAAACCAATACATCAAGATAAAGACACGAAAGGAAAATCTAAAATAACTATGCATAAAACATGAATCTAATATTAAAATGCAAACCTCCCTTTGATATTTTGGATGTACTTTGGATTATAGATACTTCCTTTATGAGCCGAACGTACACTACACGATCAAGGATTTCTCCAAGGAAGAGGAAGAGATCTCACCAATATGGCTTGATTTCCATTTTTGGTTCTTCTCTTACTACTCTTAGCCAAGTAGAAAGGGGAGAGTTTACTTGATTTAATAAGCCTTCCAACATGAAATGATATCTTCTCAAGTGTAAATGTCTTGCAAGGACATGGTGTAAGGTTGAAACATGGTGTACTAGGCTTCTTTATATATCTTTCCATGTTTGGGAGAAGATTGCAACCTAGTGAATGTGGGATAAAGGTAAAGTAGAATTAGAAAGGGATAAGTACGGATTAGAAGAGATTAATTAGAGATTAACAACTCATGAGAGTTGGGGGTGATTTAATTAATCAATTAGGATTAATTAATAAACCAAAGTTAAGCTTATAGAAGCCATTTGGAGGTGATTTAGAGGGAAATTAGTAGAATTGAAGGGTTTGAGAGGGGGATTTAACCAATAAGAGGGTTTATTGATTAAATACTGAGATACTGAAAGGCTTAATTAATTAATAATGGTTAATTAATTAATTAAAAGAGAATTATAACTAACAAAGTGACATTAATTGGCATCCATGATGGGGGATGAAGCTAGTTAATTAACGAAGTGTCGTTAATTGACCGAGACAAAGGGGAATGTTAGCTAATTAGCAGAAAACCACTAATTATAATGAAATGATGGGAAAGAGGATAATTAGTGCAATTTTAGTATTAAAATTGTGTAGTCAAATTTAGGTGTCTATATTTTCCCCTCTTTGATGTGGTGTAGTGCAAATGAGTGATGCCATTTCAAAGATAGTAGACAATTGTATTTTGTTAAATGGATAGAAGAAAAATTAGTGGGATGGACGATGCCCCCTTAAGTGTCGATGGGGTGATAGAAGAGGTCGATTGACACTTGAAAAGAAGAGAGAAAAACCACACTGATAGAAAAGGTCATCGCGGCGACTGGGATTCAAACTTGGATTTATTAGCCAGTGCTTGATTTGATAGGTTTGGGTGCCCTCGCTCAATCGTGGGTAAGAAAAATGTGGGAGGGGAAGAAGTAAGTCTTCAATAGAATAGAGGAAATGGAAAAGGTCGATGAGAGGGAATAGTTATTGTAGAATGGAGGTATGAATTAGAATGGAAAGAAAGATAGAGGATGAATAGAAAGATCATGACGTAGCGTACATACCATCTTGGCTCGAAAGTACCTTTTATTTGATATGAAGCATACAACAAAAGGGTAAAATGACATGAAAAGTCATAATATAGATTTTGTTGCAATGCTAAAGGACTAACTCAAAGAAATATACATAAGCAATGTAATATGAGAAAGCAAATAAACAAGCACAAATAAACACACTCAAACAAGCAATGTTCAAGAAAATTGTACCAATGTTTTTGTTATCCAGTTTAGTACCCACATGTTTGAGTTATATGACAAGGGTTGAAATGATACCCCAAGCAAGGATATATGCAAGGGATTGGATGGAGGACATAGAAGTCCAGTGAAAAAAACTTGTGCACTATGAAATTGCCTTGAGCAATGATATATGTTAGGAAGACAGACATAATAAGCAAACCAGCTTTGTTGATGAAGGAAGATCATAAGATGATCCGCATGTCGTGTGCTAGAAATGAGACAAGCACTGAACTAGGATGTTTTGTAGGATAGTTTCTGATGTTTAGTGTTTTTGAGTTTTTCATTGTTTTTGGATTTTGTGATATTGAATGTTTATGATTTTTAAGGGTTTTTTTGAATGTTTTTGTATTTTTGAAAGATTTTACCAATGTTTTTGGATTTTTGAATGTTTTACCAATGTTTTGGATTTTCTATGATTTTACCAAATTTTTAGGGTTTTTTGAAAGTTTTCCGAAACTATGTATAGGAAGAAACTGAGTGCCAAGATGCCCCCAGTGATAGATGGGAATATACAAGGATGAATCCCACACATATATATAAGAACAAGATATGATAGATCAAGGCCAAGAAGGATAGGTTCAACAAGATGATGAATGCAAGCTAATGAAGAACTAGGAAGGAGCGAGCATGCCCCTAGTGCAAGATGGTCAAGAAACACATGATAGAAAGAAGTAGAAGATTGTTTATTGAAAAGGGGGACAAAGGTTCCCTCAAACATGGTAAAAAGGAAATTTTATACACATGGATGTTCTGAACGAAGTAGAAGATAATGTGAATGCTATGGAAGGATATGGAAAAATGTAGCTAGAAGATTGCGATGAAAATGATGAGCCAAAGGCACAAATCATGAGACAAATATGGACTAAAGAAAGAGTCTGAATAAGGTCCAAACAACACCTGGTAACATACTAGTCATGTTTGCTCATCGAGATCTAGTGTGTGCACATGGAAATTTAATTACTTCTCGAAGTGAAGATTTAATAAGTAATAAGTGAAGACAAACTAGCCAATGTGTAGGAATGATTTGATTTTGAAAGTTGATTAGTGAATGGAGGGTGGAAGGAGATCCGTACATTGCTCCGCTACCAGCTAGGCATCCATAGCCCCAATGGAGATGTATCTGATTCTAGTCACAACATTACTCTACTGCTAGCCATGCATCCATAACCCCGATAGAGATACTGGAAATACCCCTAGAGAGAGTTTTATTGCTTTTTTGCTTTTGATTTTTGATTGATTTTTTCTTTATGAAAAGTATTTCATCTCTCTCGATTGTTTTGATAAGGGGTTAAGAACCACTGATGGCTTGATGGAAGGATGTGGAAGTGATTGTAATGATGACATTAGCTAGTGTCAACAAATATTCCCAAAGGTCTTCACAACAAGTTTATTAGATGTATGATAGTGAAAGGATATTTAAGAGGTCAGTCGTTCCTTAATTTACCAAGGTAATGAAAGACCAAGGTAAAATGGATACAATAGAGATCAATGCTACACAATGAGTGCAAATAAACTAACCAAAAGATCACTGAAGGGATGAAAATGATGGGTGATTTGCAGAGGAAAATGAAAAGAAAGGAAAGAACATCCATGTGTATGCAAAACCTTATTTTCAATGTTTGATGTTTGTACCTTTGATTTTTTGTAATGTTTTAATGTTTTCTTCTTTTTTTGGGTGATTTTTGATTTTTTATGTTTTTAACGATGGTTTTGTGAAGGGAAAACATGAAGATAGAGAAATTTTCTAAACATCAAGGGTGATGACGAAAATGGATGAAATGGGGATATCTATAGGAGGAAAAAGATCCATGATAGGGTAGAAGAATATGATAGGATAGATTGGGATGTTGGGACCAACAATGTCACTCTGTGATATGATCCAACAACAATGGTGTTGTGATTATTTGATAAGGGAGACTAGGATCTTTTTGCTTATCAAGAGTGATATTATCTCCAATCTCAATGATCATGGTGAGATCATACTTGATAAGTGATTGTGACTTATTGAGCAACATGGATTTTGTATGTGGGAGCTCGAGTTCCCTATCCATAGAGTTCTTCACTTTTCTCCATACCTAACATTTGCACTGGTGTGCATTTTTGAATCATGTTTACAAATTAGATTCATGGGTGTTGGATTTACTTGGATATTTAGATCTCTTAATATTTTTTATTGGATCTTGATGAAGAAATGGTTGGCGTTTCATATAAGATAATGTGTGATTTTGTTGATCCTAAGAAATGAGAGAAGAAAGTGGATGTTTAGGATTGATTATAGGAGTGTTAGGAATCATGATGGGATTTCCATAATTGTTAACAGAGGGATGATATGATGGAAGAATGAGATGTGGTCCAAGGATTGAAGGAAATGGGATATTAGGAGGTGGACCAAGAATTGATGGTAATGAGATACTCAGAGGTGGCCCATGAATAAAATATGATGGGATACTAGGAGGTGGATCAAGGATAGAAGATAATGGGCTACTAGGATGTGGCCCAAGAATAGAAGGTGGTGGGCTACTAGGAGGTAGCCCAATATAGAAGATGATGGGATCCTAAGAGGTCGCCCAAGAAGAGATTGTGATTAAAATGTGATATGTAAGGAATGATTGGGTAATGATAAGATAGGAGGGGAATCAAGGATAAACCCCATCATTTCACCATGTAATGGGAAATGAGAAGATGGAATAAAAAGGGGAGGATCAAATTTGAAGATCTTATGTTCTTCCTCTGTTTGTTGACCATAGGACTCATCCTCTTCCCCGAAATATGTGTATACATCGAGGTCAAAAGAGAATCCTTGCTTGTGATCTTCTATAGTAATGTACGCAGCGCAACTTGGACAGAGTTTGACCTTGTTCGAAAACAAGGTTATAACTCAGAAAAAGTTTTTCTATATACGATTTTTGATGAAATATATGAGGCGCAACTTGGACAAGGTTTCGCCTTATTCTATCACTAAAACAAGGTTATAACTTGGACAAAGTTTTGCTTTGTATGGGTTTGATATGCACAAATGATATAACCTAAAGTTGGCCCCGATGCCAAATAGCTTCCTAAGGATTTTAGACGCAATACTCAACAATATTTATCTGAACCAGTACACGTACCAGAATTAATATTGAATACGGACTATGTCCCTCAATCTATATGAATGGGGTGGTCACCATAGACAGTATTTGGTATTTCTCATGGTTTTACTAGTCAAGTGGGTATTTAGGGCACTTCCCGTTTCGTTGGTCGGTTCCCTCAATGTGCCAACTACATTGGGGTTCCTGTGGTACTCCTCAATAAAGAATTTATGGTCTTTAGGCCATGCACTTCCTGTGGTACTCCTCAATAAAGAGTTTATGGTATTTAGGAACGAATAAAGTTATGGCCTTCACAAAAATAATGTCAAAAAAACAACCCAAAATCAACAAAAAACTTGAATTTTTCCCACCAAGATCCAATTTTGACAGCAATCCACCTCCATTATACCTACAAAGAGGACTCAACACAATCAAAAATTAACATACATGCTCAAAAACAAAGAAATTCTAACAAATTGAAAGAACTTTGCATGTAAAATGGTGAAAAATGAAGCTTTTTAAATAAAAACATAAAGAAAGCTTCAATTTTTCCCACCAAGATCCAATTTTAACAGCAACCCACCTCCTTTATACCTGCAAAAAAGACTCAACACTACCAAACACTAAAATACATACTCCAAAAAACAAAGGAATTTCAACAAATTGAAGAAATTAACATGTAAAATGATGAAAAATGACGTTTTTTAAAAATGAAAACATAACGAAAACTTGAATTTTTCCCACCAAGATTCAATTTTGACAGCAACCCACTTTCTTTATACTTGCAAAAAAGACTCAACACTACCAAACACCATCATGCATGCTCAAAAAACAAGAAACTCTAACAAATTGAAATAATTTTGCATGTAAAATGATGAAAAATGAAGCTTTTTAAATGAAAACATAAAGAAAGATTGACTTTGTCCCACCAAGATTCAATTTTGACAGCACTTTTCTCTTTTATACCTACAAAGAAGACTCAATACTACCAAACACTAACATACATGCTCTAAAAACAAACAAATTGAAAGAGTTGGCATGTAAACTAATGAAAAATGATGGTTTCCAAATGAAGACATAATAAAGATTTGGATTATAGATACTTCATTTATGATCCGAACATACACTATGTGCGATCAAGGATTTCTTCAAGGAAGAAGAAGAGATCTCACTAATATGGCTTAATTGTCATTTTAGTTCTTCTCTTACTACTTTTTACCAAGTAGAAAAGGGGAGATTTACTTGATTCAATAAGCCTTCCAATATGAAATGTTCTTCTCAAGTGTAAATGTCTTGCAAGGACATGGTGTTAAGTTTAGACAAGGTGTACTAGGCTTCATATATAACCTTCCATTTTGGGAGAAGCTTGTAACCTAGTGAATGTGGGATAAAGGGAATGTAGAATTAGAAAGGGATAAGTATGATTAGAAAAGATTAATTAGTGATTAACAACTCATGAGAGTTGGGGATGATTTAATTAATCAACTAGGATTAATTAATAGGCCAAGTTAAACTTATAGAAGCCATTTTGAAATGATTTAGGGGGAGATTAGTAAAATTTGAAGGGTTTGAAAGGGGGATTTAACCAATAAGAGCATTTAATAATGGTTAATTAATTAAAAGAGGATTATAACTAATGAAGCAGCGTTAATTGGCATCCAGGATGGGGGACGAAGCTAGTTAATTAACAAAGTATCGTTACTTGACCAAGACAAAGGGGAATGTTAGCTAATTAGTGGAAAACCACTAATTATAACGAAATGACAGTAAAGATGACAATTAGCGCAATTTTAGTATTAAAATTTCGAGGTTAGAATTAGGTGTCTACAAATAGCAGCAAAAATATTTAGCTAGATAGATATGTGGATCAGAACAAGAAACACGCAACAAGTGTTAGCTCACACAAGGGGTGAAGCAAAAGGTGAAAGTTGAAAAACCATTGGCATAGTCAAAAGATAAAAAAAAAGTAAATTTCAAATGGTCAAATTGCTAATTTTTTTCACTAATGAGGCAAATATGTTGCAGAAAGCCAGAGTTGTGGATGTATTTGCCTATGTTGGCAATTCATCTAAAGGTGTTGGTTCACAGAAAGGGGTGACGCAAAAGGATAAAGTTGAAATGCCACTCGCATATAGCCAAAAGAAACATAAGAAGTAAATTTCAAATGATTTGTGAGTGCCAAAGAGGAAACGAATGTCACTGTTGTCGGAAAGTTCCTATGAAGAAGATAAAAGCGTTTCTAAGGATATGAAACTTGCAAGAGCGTCCATGGCATGAGCAATATCAAAGGGAGCTCCAATATCATATAGGACAGCCCCAGCCATCATGTTCAGAGCAGATGCTTCCATATCACCACCACATGCACTTGCATTTCACTCACATTTTATTAAGTTGCAGTCATTGGAGGTATGCAGTCATTTAGGCCCTGCCATTTCCTCGGGAGGAAATTTGGGTAAATTAGTGCAATATGGGCAAAAACACAGCATGACAACAACACAAAAACATGCACCATCTATACCACAATCGAAAGTGGCAGTAAAAGAACTGACAAGATACTAAAGAACTTCAAAATAGTTCCATGGAGGACAGAGGCCCCTTAGAAATGGAGTTTGTACATGTGATGGGCCAAATTGAACATATGACGAGTAATAATAAGAGATCCAACATTCGGATGGAAACCGGGACTAGAATTATTTATGGGGGCTATTGATGAGAGTGATGGTTTGCAACAACTTCATGTTCTACATTATGTACTTGGTCCTAATTTGATGGCAAAAATACACTAATTTCAAGAAATAAAACGTATAATGAAATTAAATAAATTGGCAAATTAAACTGCCAATTATTATTTGTATATCAAAACTTGAAGAACTGAAATGGTATTAGGTGAGCAATCACACCACACAATAATATATAGGAAAAATAAGTTACGGAAAAGTGCAACCTTGGAACAAAGAGTGCAAACTTTGCATGAATACTTTAGGGATTGGGCTACGCATACACAGGCCTTGCACAAGAAGCAAAAGCTAAGGCACAAGAAGGATACAAAAGCTCTAAAAATTAGTGTGGAAGAAACTCAAGCTGTGACAATTCTGAAGATTTTCAAGCTCGAAGCCAATAATACAATAACAAAAATCAGCCTACAAAGGAAGTTCATTCAACACATGTGCCCGACTCTAAAGAAAATAGTGCATAGGTAAATCTTGCAACAATGACACAAATAACACCTATTTAGATAACCTAACTAGTAAAGGCAACTGAGTCCTTAGTCGTATTGCCAATAGAACCAGGTGTTGAAGAAGGATCCATAGATGCAACTTGCATTGATCAAAGAGACTCTGCATGAGGACATATGGGATGGAGTGGAACAGGGATCAAGATTTTTTGCAGCTCACTCCATGGTTGCTGAAGATGTAGCCCAAGATGCAGAGCAACCCCCCATTGGAGAGAACACAAAAGCTAACTTTCCTTTCATATATACTTTTTCCTTGGATACCTTGATAAAATGCTTTAACGTCTCTAAGCTCTTTGGCATATGATTAAGAACCCTTCGATGTGTATTTTTAACATCTTCAATATGTTCCTAAGGTAATGATAAATGGCCCAGGAGCTAAAAAATAGCTTCAACTTGTTTGGACAAGGCTTAGAAAAAGAAAATCCAAAGTTTATTATTTTTAATGCTGATCAGATAAATCAATTGCCATCATTTAATACCTTTGTTGATAAACTTTTCAGCTACACGGAAATCTGTTTTTACAAATTCTAGCTTATTCCTATATTTTCCTTGGACCGATTGATTCTAGAGATATTCTCGCCACAGCTTGCATGTGCCTGATGAGCTGACAATCATTAAATGTATTGTATATATATATAGACAGCCTCAGGTCAAACAAGAGCTATTCCGGTAGTTTGACCCTTTGTCAGGAGGAGTTGAGGGTTTTGCTGATGAGAACATTCAACAACAAGATATATACATATATGTATATCGATTTCCATATTTGTCTGCAAACCTAATCATCGACACAATGATCAAATTTTATCATTTGATCTTTCAGTTGATCAACTTTACAACATAGAAATCTATTTTTCAAATTCTGGCTTATTCCTATCTTTTACTTGCACCTCAGTGCTCTAGGAAATTCCAGAGATATCATTTCACAGCATGTAAAAACCCAATGATGAGAATCATCATTTGAACCAAATATGACATGATTCTAGATAGCCAGATTCAAAATATTACAAGACCACAAATCTTTAAATGACCTATATGAGCCAAAATCTTTTGATTGCAACAGAGGACCCAACATTTTCCAAATCATAAACTTGAAAACATTGAACACTGAGCTTTTGAAATTTAACCAAACTAAATATAAAATCAACTGATTACTGAAACGCAAAGTTGGTAAAATGAAAAAGTACTAAAATGCAAAGAATGTTGGCGAATTATTTTCCCATTTGATGTTAACAACTTGACACACCTTGTTAGGCCACTTAGGTTTCCGATTGTCGGTATACCTTATGTTAATTAAGGACATTATGTGTTATAATCACCCAGGTGTAGTTAACTTCATATGCATAAACATATGAGGGTGATGTCTCATTTATATCTAAAGTGGCATAACCAGAGTTGCACACGATTAATACACTAAAACTTAGTTTATTCATTATTAAAAATCAAGTACATAAATAGAAGAGACAACTCCTATTTTCATGGAAGTTTGTCCAACAACTCTCCGCAGTATTCTCTCCACAAACTCCTATATACGTGAGTCAATAAAACAACTCGCAACAACCCTAACCATTACATAATAGGTGAGATTATATCTCACAACAAACAATCTAAATATAAACATTACAATAATTCATGTGAGCAATAATATTCCTAACATTCCCCCCCTTAGTGCAAACATAGGAGAAAAACAATTGCACTTCTTCTACAGCGTGTTGCCCATGCGTGCTCATGATCTTGGTTCACTGATGGTTTTGCAAAGGCTGACCAACAACCTCAATAAGAGTCTCTGTTCATCCAATATGAACCCCTGTTCATCAAATATGGATCCTTGTCCAAGGTATGAACCCCTATTCATCCTCTTCAAGTATCATGATGTTGCTTTTTCCTCGTGCTTTCATCTTTCCACTATATTTTCACATCAAGAAAGTACATTGGATTTTGCTCTATTTATTACAACAGGAATATACTGTAAACTGAATATGAAGAATGACAGGTACTCTGAAAGAGAAGTATACCATATCATACACAACAGAAACCGGAACTTTAAAATCATACCATACAGCAAAATACACATCACAAAATGCCACAACTTCGTGTGGCCCCGTCGATGGTGACTGACGAGAGCTCGTTGATTGACCTCCAGCCTCCTGTGCCTCCATCCTCCAGTGCATGTGTTGCTAACTCATCCGGATTTGGATATGAAGCTCAATGATTCCCACATTGTTTATTATTCCCCCCACAATGTGAAAACATTTATTTTCTAGATGTCAAGTAACACCAAAAATGCATCCTTAAAGCAAATGCTTTTTTATTTATTTTTTGGACTTTTGACTCTAGCTCACAATGAACTTTTGATGAGACTCTTCACGTCGATCATACAATTTTAACACATACTTTTCTTTTGACGACAACGATGATATAAACAAACGACTCAATTTTAACTAGACGACACTTGAATTTGACTCATGATGACAACTAAATGACTATAAGACTTGTAACTTTGACACAAATGTATTTCAAATGACTTTTCACAATAATATTTACGACATACAATATTTTATTTAAGAAGGCTAATGACACAAATATTACAAGACTCGATTTTGATAGGTTATAAACCACACTAGAGACTCTTGATTTAATTAATGATAATGGACACAATAAAACCTCTATGACAAGACCAAGTCCCCACTATCAAAACAAAAAAATTATAATCTATTTATTGACAACACGCATTTACTATGACCATAGGAGGACTCATTAACACTTTATTAAATTCACAACAAACAACTTATAATATTTTGACCAATGCTAAATAAACAAAACTATGAAACTTAATTGACTCTTGATACGGTAAAGACAAAATTGACTCATTTGGATGACATTTAATAAAGACCACAAAACATATCGACTTACACAAATAATGATATAGTGTTGCTCTTAATATTGGCGCACATGGAATTCAACCTCACAGCTCGCACAAGACTGGTTGAAGTCGTGAATGGCGGTAGAATACAATAAGAGATCCAGTGGCATGAGGGACGTTAAAGACGGTTAGGGATCCATTGTAGAGAAAAAGATGGAATACATACTTATTAGATCAGTATAACAGTGAAACAATGCATGGATGGCAATAAGACCATTGAATATTTGGTTGGGCATTTCCACTTTCCAAAAAACATGTGCCACTTTGAGATGCGCCAAGTGAGACAAGGGGTTTAAGTGGAGCAGTAAACCAGATGTCGAATTTTGTGACTCGTTGATGAGGTGGACGGGTCTGCATGTATGAGACAAGATTTCAGTGTAGCCTTTAGCATAATTGGTCAACCTCCTGACCAACTAAAACTCCAACAACCGAATTCCACAATAGAAAAGACGTGCAGGTTAATCTCCAAATGAATAGATGCACATAATTATAGAAAATATAGTCAGATGTTGAGCAATATACAGAGGATTTGACTGATTGATTTGTAGATCTGTGTTGATCTGATGGTGCAGAACTTGTTGCAAGGAGAATCAATGAGATTTGAGTGGACTTGTGGGTCAGAACATCACGTGGATGCTTTGTCTAATGCATGCATCTGTCAATTACACTGTTGTGATTAAGCATCTGCAGGTTGTGAGAGAGAATCGTTGCGTCGATTCAACAGGTTGTGCCTGCAGAATAGAAACTTGCCGCAGACAAGGTGACTCTCTCAATGTTCAGGTGCTAGCCAAAAGAGATCCACACGAAGCTTGATTACCCAAATAAGGAAGACTGTAATACAATTTCTAATAAATCTAAACAAGGAAAATAACTATAATATTCTTAAACTAACTGCTCATGCATAAGCTTAGATTCTCATTTACAAGGCAATCAAGCAAATTGAATTGCCCCTTGACAATCAAAACATTTCACTCTAATACCAAATAAAGTGGCATAACCAAAGTTGCACACGATTAATACACTAAAACTTAGTTTATTCATTATTAAAATCAAGTACATAAATAGGAGAGACAGCTCCTATTTTCGTGGAAGTTTGTACAACAACTCTCCCCACTATTCTCTCCACATACTCCTATATATGTGAGTCAATAAAAAAACTCACAACCCTAACCATTACATAATACGTGAGATTATATCTCACAACAAACAATCTAAATATAAACATTACAATAATTCATGTGAGCAATAATAACATTCCTAACAAAATTATCTTGATCTATGGTGCTAAAGTGATATAGTGATAATTTGGGTCATTTTGTGTACCATACCTCCTTTCTCCTTTTTCCGTCCCTCTCCTTCTTCCTCTTCCTCAGTGGAGTTAATCAATCTTGAGGAATATAGAAAGCTTTTCTGACACCCCATAGTTATTGTTCACTTAGCCCCCCATTGCATCTTTGGCTTCTTGAACCAAATACCAAAATTTGCAAAAAAGGGGGGGGGGGGGGGGGTGGGGGAGACGACGGATGTTCCCTGAACTTCTAAGATATTTTGGGGGTGTATCCTTATCTTACTGAACCAAGGAAACTATCTAATGTACCAATATTAGCAAAAAAGCGGGTAGGGGTGGAAGGGAGAGGTGAGACGGGGGGTGCATCAAGAATGTTTCGGGGATGTCCCTAAAGCATCCCCTTTTTTAGGGTACGTCTTATTGTCCCCCCAAAAATATCATATTTATTTTTTTATTTTGAAAATTTAAATACTAGAACAGCCATCTTAAATATATCTATCTGAAAATCACCAAGATGTGTCAATCTCAAGGCGCGTATCTTGGATTTGTCACATAGTATCACCCATTGAAGAGTTTGTAAAATATTGCCAGGTTAAATAATTGGGCACCAAGCTCCACTATATGCCCAAGATATGTGATTTTTCGATTTCCTTCTCCTAGCAAGAAGGAAAAGTTAAAAGTTCCCTATGACAGTCAAATGGACATCAAATGTAAGGTCATTCATTTCTATTGACATCTCACAATATTACACTCACGCAGCACACTTGCCACCCCCCTTGGCTGCCATCATAGGTTATGCCTATCGGAATAATTAGTTTTTTTTTATTATAATTTATTTTTTATTTGTTATATATTATCACTAATTTTTAATTTAATAATATTATATTTTCATAAATTATTGAATATTTTATAGCCATCCCCAAAATCCAAGAAATGTTTTTCCATCCTTAAAACCCTGTCCCGATGATTCAGGTTACTAGGTGTCTAATTGAAATGCATTTACAACTGCCCAAGCAATGGTGTATTGTCCACAACAAAGTGGTATCAATTTCCCGTTAGACCACTTGAATCATTCCTCTTACAAATGCAACAAAATACTCTCACCCACTTTGAATTGATGTTTCGTGCAATATCAGTCTTGTTTACAAGAAAGACTCTATTTAGTAGAATATTCTTTGTATAGTTACTGAAATGCTCTGCTTTATCTTGCTTGTGCTGCCTTGTAAAGGGAGATAATGATGTCCTGTAACCATAGCAGCAGCAATGGTTGCCAATGTTTGATCATTCTAAAACAAAAATTTGAAAGAGCACAATAGATGTAGCTGACTTAATCTAATCCATCTCCAACAAAAGTTTCAACCAGACAATAGTAAGGCCTGGAACATGTACGCTACAGAAAATTTTCAAAGCTTATGTGGTCATCGTAATCAATATTATTACCAGTCAATAAAAAAGAAATACAGTCAATCCAAGCATTCAACCATAAGCCAGGGAAACGTCTGACACTATCACTCTCAGAAAATCACGATCCACAACCCAAATGTAAACTTTATATGGAAGTTTTCAAGACGCCTCTCTTCAACATGTACTACATATCAACATTCTATATTTTTTCCTCTTGCAAATGCAACCAAAGACTCTCACCCACTTTAAATTGATGTTTAGTGCATTATCAGTCTTGTTTACAAGAAAGTCTCTATTTATTTTAAACCTGTCGGTTGATATTCTTTACATGCTTACTGAAATGCTCTGTTTTATCTTGCTCATGTTGTCTTGCAAAGGGAGATAATGCTGACGTGTAACTATAGCAGCTGCAATGGTTGCCAAAATCAGTTCATTCTAAAACAAAAAAGTTATAACAGCACAACAGATGTAGCTGATTTAATCTAATTCATCTCCAACAGAGGTTTCAATGAGACAATAGCAAGGTCTGGAACATATTTCCTAAAGAAAAATTTCAAAGATTCTGTGCTCATTTAAATTATAATCAATATTATTATCAAACTACAGAAAAGAAATACAGTCAATCAAGCATTCAAGCATAAGCCAGGGAAACAGGCTGATGCTAATGCTCTCTGCAGATCATGATCCACAACCCAAATACAGCCTTGGTATATGGAAGCTTACAATACGCATCTGTTAAACATGTACAGCATATCAACATCTAATTTTTATAATTATATTTATGTTTATACAACATAAGAGGGTTGTATGAGGCATGCACTTCAAATATGACAGATAAGGACAGACTATCCACATAGATAAGCACAAACACCAAGGCTCACTGGTGTCAAAACATTTACCCAAAGAAGCTGAAGAATTATATTATTTTCTCTGAAAATCAGTAACCAAATATTAAGCATGACAAACAAACTATTCCATACTCAGAGCAAGAGAGAAGGGTAGTATCAACTAGGCCTCTAGCGCCTTCCAAATTAATTTCTGATGAAATTATTTCAACCAAAGAGTACCATCACATATGGAGATAATTATACATAAAAATGCAAAATGATATGCCTATAAATACAAAATGCAAACACTGGAAAACATAATCAATTTATCGCATTTGATCAAAATACAGACACTTTAAAAGCCCCTTACTTTTCACATGAATGTGCATAAATACCTGTTACAATAGTATACAGCATTATCCCCACACAGAGATATAGCCAATGTATACAGATCAATTGCAACAAAGTATCTTTTTGAAGACATAGCTGTATTGCCTGCACAATAGCCAGGATAATTTGTAGTGAAATATAGATAATGTTAGGAATGATATCATAAGATACAATCAAGTCGCCTTTCATCATTAAAAGTGAACGAAAAAATATACTAATATTTGAATTCGCAAATATCAAAGCTGACATATACATGACCAGGTTACCTTGGATTTTGAATGCTTCTGCAAGAACTTTATGATCTGCTCCAAAAGCAGTACCCCTTTTTTCCATTTCCTATTTCATATACAAAATATTATTGGTGTAGAGAAACCATTGACTCACATGTTATCACTTCCAATGAGAAAAGCACTCTATATATACACATGAACTCGTCCACAAATACATGCATGCATGGCACATGCAGACATCAGGTTAAAATGCAGAGTAGAAACAAATCCTTAGCAGAAACATATCTTGTCTGCTGTCAAAAAGAGCCATATTCATTACTTCATCAAACATCAAGGAGCATAAATCTTAGATTACCGCGATGATATGTTACTGGATTCACCAATATTCCTCTCTAAACCCGAACCGGAATGGTTCTGGTACTGATCCTTACTCTAGTTCTCCCCAGATAAGCCAACCGCACTTCCAGGACATTCCAGGAGCTTTGGGTCCTTTTTTCCCGTCGGGCCTTGTAGTTACACTTTTCAACTTCGTATCTTATGTTTTGGGTTGGCATTGCGTGCCACTAAGTTCAAATTTCAAAGTAAAGGACTCTTGTATATACAAGCTTATTATAAGCATTTGTTATCTAGCACTCACCTATCTATGCGAGAAGCTACTAAAAAGCAAGTACTGTTATAGCACATCTCATGAAGACATCACAAGGGAGCAATCTCTGATTTCAAGTGTTCTACATCTGCATACAAGGGTTTCAATTGAGACAATTAGTTAGCATCGGTATTGAGGCACAAGGGCAAAGCTAAGACCGGGGAATTAGTTGCATACACACATGCACCACGCACTAGGAGAACTACGTGGAGTTTGAAATGTAGTGCAATGCTTGGCCTGAATCACACAGGGTGACCACCGAAGTCATCCCAACTCAAGCATAACCTTATTTTTGTTATCTAACGTGTGCTTGAAATGCTTTACAGGAAGCTAGCGCTTTTACAGGTACAGGCACAAATGCAAGGATTACAAGGAATCTAAATATATCAAGTCACGACACAAGCAAAGATGATGTGACACAAGAACAACCAGAGAAGCACTAGTTCCTGGTTTCAAACCGTACAACAGGGAACCAGGCCATGGTACGATCCAGTATGGGGCTGTACAATTTTGTCTTTTTGCACACAAATATATAGTGAGCTATTGGGCACATTCCATAACTTGCACACATCCCAGATCCACTTACAACACAGTCAGAACATCTCTTGAATCAGCTAAAAACCTAGATCATCTCTCAAACACCTATTGCACGCTTTATCGAATAATCGTGTTTATAAACTCTAGTTTCCAATCTTGTAGTGTGATGTATATGATCTGAATTGCTTGCTTATTTCCAGTTACACTCTTTATCCTAATTTAAGTAATAAATAAAACCTAATTATTAAATTTAGGGTTGAATCAGATCTCATTTCAAGAAGGATTAATGAAGTAAATTAATCTTTTTCCTAGGATTGGTAATAGTAACTAGATATGGTCAAAAAATCCAAATCTTGTAATGATTCCCTTAATCCCATGGCATATAAGAGTCATCCAATGAATAGAACAACATTGTGAACTTTTTGGATTTGTCATAGCTCAAGCGCATATGCCCATATCCCGTTAGTGCAAATATTTCTTAGCTATCTAATAATTTGGATCTCTTTTCAAGAAGGATCAATCAAGTAAATTAATCTTTTTTTCAGGACTAGTAATCGCGACTCGTTATGGCTGAAAATATAAATATAAATCTTCAGATGATTGTCTTAATCCCATAGCATATAAGAGTCATTCAATGAATGGAATAAGTAACAACATGTGAAATTTTTAGAATTGTCATAGCTCAAGCGAATGCTACCTCTATCTTGCTTTAGCACTTTGTAATGACCATAAAATATAAGGAATATTACATTGTTACCCTTGTTTCCTTGTAGTACCTTTGTGGTCCTCCAACACTTTTAAGGACCATAAAACCTAGGGACCAAATTTATGTCACCTTTCCTATTGAGCTAAGTATGCTTATAGGGTTTTTTGTTTTGAACTAAGATAAAAAGCAACATTTCATAGAATAGAATCTTTCACATTCTCAATATGTGATCACCAAATCTTTAAAACTCACTCTACGTAGATCAGTTCGTCCCCGATTGGACCTTCACATTTCCCTCGATCACCACCAACAAAATCGGATGCACACACGTACCAGAGGGCAGCCCAACTCCATTTGTCCCCATGGTCGTCGCTTCAGTCTCAGATCTCAGCAGGGGAGGAGGTTTTTGCCACCCTCTTCGGGTTGCCAGTCCATCAGGAGCTTCTTTTCGTCGGCCTCTAATGTTAGGAGGGGTGTGGCTACCATTCCTGAGTAGACCATTGGTCCTCGTTTACCCCCTCCTTCATTCCCTTCTTTGCTTCTCCCGTCTTTCTCCCCCACTTGCTCCATTGCCCCCGCCTGTGGGGGTATTGGCTTCGGGTTTCCTTTCTGCTTTGTTTTTTCTCCTTTCTTCTGTTTTTGGGAACTCGTTTTGAGTTGTCCCCGCTCGCACTTTGTATATTGTTTGGGCTGCAGTCCCATTGACCTACTTTTGTGGTCATTCGTTGGACATTAATATATTTATCTTATCTTATCTTATCTTATCGAGATTGTTATCATAATTTCCTGCAAAATTGACTGTTTTCATGCAAGAAGGTAACATAACAAGAATCTCTGGGAGTTATTCTCTGCTCCTTTGAAAAGCTTCATATTGTTTCATTTCTATGTTGATGCAAAAGTAACCTGCAAACAGTAGTCATTTTCCTTAGTTCTATTCTGGAATATATACAGTCCCCATGATTATTTTTTCTTTAAATTATCACATGTCAATAGTTCTATGTGTACCTTAGACAAAACTGTGGGAACAAAAAGGGGTGTTTGGAAAACTCTCATAAACTCACTAAAACTACAAAGTCTGAGTGACAATTTTTCTTCTCTACTTGCAGAAAGAGTGAATAGGATACCACAGGGCTATTTACCTACATCTGAAGGATTATTGTTATCCAGAAAATTAGGAAGTGCCATGCCCTTATTTCGTTTTTGGTGGAAGTACCACACAACATATTTTTCTCCCTCTAGATTTGATAGGCCACTTTTGTATTGTGAATGCTTTTATGTGAATTGATTTTTTCAAGAGAAGTTGCTTTATACTTCTTCAAAAACAATAAGAGGCTTTTTGCAAACATTCCAATGACACAATGAGATATTTGTTTGGGCACGGACAAGAATGAAAAAAAGATAGGAAAGGAAAGAAAGTAATTATATTAATGTCCGTGAATGACCAAAAAAGATGGCACATTGAGCCTTCTTGTTTGGTCAGCAAAACAAATTCAATGCTAAAAAAATCCACAATATGCAGTAATAATGATCAGAGAAGGCATGGTCATTACCATATCAAAGGCAACGATGTTCTTGTGCTAGTGTGCCATGATCTCAACCTTAATCATCATAGTAGATTTTTTGGGCCAATTCTTAACATTGTTTGATGATACGATACCTTTCTTTCAGAGATCAAAGGTACTGCAGCATTTACCCCCCCAATGCCATATCCAGTGACTGCAAAAAATTCTTAGCTATCTGATAAGTTGCATCTCTTTTCAAGAAGGATCGATCAAGTATATTAGTCATTTTCCTAGGATTAGTAATAATGACTTGATATGACCCAAAAAAATCTAAACCTTGTAATGATTGTCGTATTGCTATAGCATGCAACAGTCGTCCAATGAATGGAACAATACTGTGAATTTTTTAGATTTGTCGTAGCTTGAGAGTCATATGCTACCTCTCTAATCCTCTTTAGCAATTTGTACGGACACTAAAATCTAGGGAACAAGATTTTTTTACCTTTTATCTTGAGCAAAGATTGCTTGCCGTACCTCTCTGATCTTCTTTGGCACTTCGTAAGGGCGTAAAACTTAGGCACTATATTTTTAGTTACCCTTCTACTGAAGCTAAAAACATGCATATAAAGTTATATGGTTTTATGTGCAAATAGACCCAATTTCCTAGTGTAAAGTAATATTCACGTCTCTTTTGATCACCTTGTTGTTTCACTCTACTCTGAGCTATTTGTAAAATTATCTTTGACAGTCAAACAGTATCATTTTTTTTTCAGTCATATGATCATCAATTGCTTGTACTTTCAAAGCCACATGAAGATAACTCTCTATACTAGGAGACTCATCCATGTAATCCTTGTAATGGGGTTTTTGTACTACATTTCTCAGGATTGTATATTGTACCCTAAAGAAATGATTTCTCAAATCTATATCTTTTTCCTCTCTGCATGGAGTCCTCTATACAACAGTTTTCGTGCAACTTGAAGTCAAGTTGAATGCTTGTTCCAAGTCCAGTTCCTTTATCTTGAGGTCTGATATATCATCAACCAGTTGCTAGAGAGTGGCTAGTTCATACAGTTGTTGACCGTATTCAACAATCATTCCAACTTGTACTTTTATAGGTTGGCTTAAGTAGCTATTCCAGTTATCATAGTTGTTATTACTAAGGTCGTCTTCGAAAATGTCCCGCCAGTGTTTGCAATTGTGTTTCTTCTTGCTCATTATCCATTGCTAGTATTAATAAGGCCCATATTCCATGCAGAGACTAGCCAATCACACTTTATCCTCTCAAGTAATGTGACAAAATTCAAAGAATTTGTAATGTTCCCGAATGGATATTTTTGACCCCAATGGGATTTTAAGCAAATCCCAACTCCTGTTGCAATATATTCAACAAATTAGACTATGCAAATCTAAATTTATTCTGCATAATGCAACTAGGGCAGATATGAAAATCAGCAAGAAACCAAAACCCTTTTCACTCCAAACTAAAATGCAGATTTTTTTGGTCCTAATCAGATCTAAACACAACTTATAATTGGCTCAATAAACCCTAGAGTGAGAGTTTAATGGTCCAACTCAGTAAACCCAATATGAAGTGTTTAATGGCTGTTAAATACTTCAAATAAATTGTATAAAAATAGATGACAGCAGCAGCAATAAATAGACTAAAATCCATTTCAAATATGACCAAAAATAATTCAAGAAATTATTTAAAAACCATGTCTACAGCATAACTTCAAAAATCCATATCTTTTGCTAGAGAAGTCCAAATGAGCTGAAATTTGGGATGTTGGGCCAAAAACATATGAAGAATAATATTCCAAAATTAGTTTTCACACAGCAAACGCAAAACCCTAATTTTTCCCTAAAAATTAGGTCGCCCAGCATATTTAGGGCATCAAATCAGCTCTAAAAATTATGAAATTAATTTATTTCAATTCCCAAAAATTAGTACAATATATGGCTAGACCTGAAATGTCTTCTTTACAACATAAACCAGCCAACAAGTGGGTCGCTCGACCTTGTACAATTAACAAAACACTGATGCAATTATATTCTTCAAACCCTTACTGCAAATTACTCTTCATACAATTGCTGAAATAACAAAGATCTGTGTAAGCTCAATGGAAACCCTTGTGTAGAGAATCCTCACAAACTAGAGGAAGGGTTTCCGTCCTTCAACTAGGGTTCTTAGAGGGTTTTCGTCCTCTAGAGTGAATCTCTAAGGGTTTTCATCCTTAGAAGATTGAAGATGCAAGCTAAAATGCTCCACTTACAAATCTGAATTTAGAGGATAAAACAAGTGGTCCTCTCCTAAGCAAGTCGACTTGTTTTATAGAGAAAATGGCCCAACTAATCTCCCTCATCATCCAATCAACTTACAATGATTTCCCCTATGCATTCATTTAATATTTTCCCATATTAAATGTTTTTCCCAACAACTTTTTCCCTCCTAATGCAAGTCGCATTTTTCTAGGGGAAATACATTTGTCCCATGAGCTTTTACATTTTCTAACCAATTTTTATCGCCCCTAAGGCAAGTCACACTTCTCCAAAATAAATACAATTTATACTAAGTGTTTTATCATGTATTTGTCTTTTCTATATTTTATTTTATTATTAAGTTCATTAAATTATTATAAGTGCTTTTTATAATATTTTCTTTATTTTTTTTAAGCACTTTATAATAAAGCAATAGAACTTAAGTCACCCTTATATTTTTCCTTTGGCCATCGGGTTGACAAAATAGGCCAAAGGTCTTCGATTGGAAAGGGGCTATTACAAAAAATTTCCAAGTTTAGAATATTGTAACAGTGGTTCCATCAAATTTTCTAGGTTCAATTTAGGTAGAAGTATCTAGGGTTTTTGTATCCAACCCTGTTTCTTCTTTTCATTTAAGTGAAATATTGTTAAGGAATCATTAACCAAATTCTCGTGTTGAGCTATTTTGGATTCTATGCCAAATATAAGTCGCTTCAGGTCTGTGCAGGTGGTTTCTATTACAGTCTTGATCACCCAATTTTTATAATTCCCTTTTTAGTTCTTTAACTCCAATTTTTCTAGTGCAAAACTTGTTTTGTTTTGTTCCATCAGTTCATACTCCACATGGTAAGCAAAAAATTAACTACAATCATTTCTCAATATTATACACAATAGGTGGAGTTGGCACGAAAACCAATAGAAAATAGTGAAACAACCTTCGGTGTCGAAGTGAAAATCAATCTAGAATGTGAGATATATCACTGGGTAAAAACTTGGACGAATTTGATGAGTTTAATTTTGGCAAGGAAAATGATGTGGGCCAAAAACTGCTTCTCCAGTTTGAATCAAACATTGTTGCAGAGGAGAAAAGTGATCAGTACATGAGAAGAATACCCCGATAAAGTTTTTTGAAAATCTGATGAATGTGAGTTTTGGCAAAAATAGCGCGGTCAGCCAAAATCTTCACTTAAATGCCAAATATTCATTTGTTAAAGAAGCCAAAATTCAACTTAAGTGTCTAAAAATATCACAAGAGTTTGCTTTGATTCTAATTTATAGATGGGCACATTTGGAATAGTATTTCTAGAATAACTTCATTATTAAATACCTAATGATATTTGTCTAAGGGGTTGTGGGGTAATGGTAAAGTGATGCATTCTCAAAGAGAGTAACTGTTCAAATCCCCATGTCACAATAAAGCAACCTACCAAGGCCTATTCATACCTAGAAAACTGGTCTAGGCATTACACTAACTTATTAAAAAAATAACTATGTAGGTATATACATATATGTTTTGCAAAACTGTGAAAGGAAAAGATGGAGGATTTGTGAAAAGAAAGTGGAGAAAATAGTAGAGACGGTTAGGAAAAGGAAGATCGCAGATGGAAGGAGGAAACAATAATTGAGCATCACGTAAGAGAGATAGTATGGGGATGGAAAGCCATAGGGATTCCAGAAGAATGTCATATAGTCACAATGGAGGGGAATTCTAAAGTCGTCAAGGGAAGTCATAAGAAAGTGAGATTACTACAACGGAATGAAATTACCCTACACCAGCCATCAAAATCATGTGGGAATGTCAAGGGCCTTGTTGCCCCTGATAAGTGTTGCAAACTAAGGAGGCTAATACAGGAGAGACCGGACATTATGCTTCTTCACAAAACTAAGATTGATGTGGAACAATTGATCAAGGTTAAAAACATAGCATGGAGGTCGAGTCAGATAGCAGGTCTTGCAGCAAAAGGGGCAATGTGAGACAAGCAATCGCCTATGTTGTGGAATCCTAACAGCTAACAAGTTTAAAGGCATCGAACTGAATTCAAGTAAACAATACGAGAATACAATCTTCGATTACTAGGAAACTTATAGTTTTTACTATCAAATGTATATCGACAAATAGATGAAAATGAGAAAATTAAATGTTGGGAAGATTTAGGAGGCATTCAAAAAAAGTATAAACATACAAACCAGATAGTTGTTGGAGATGTTAATGCAATTCTTAATCCAAGAGAGAAGAAAGGGAGAAACAACTCTATAGGAACAACTACAATGGAATTTGATTCTTCTCGCAATGAACAGAGTCTTTGAGATGTGGAACCCAAAGAAGAGAAATTTACTTTTAGCAATAGAACACAAGGGGACCAATTTATAGTTGAAAGCTTGGATAGATTCCTATTAAGCCTAGAATAGATCGTATTCGGAAAAAAAATATGGATTAAAATATTCCTACGAAATCACGATCTGATCAATAGCCAATATCTCTAAGCATTCAAGATGATGAAAAACCAGCAGATACTCCTTTTAGTTTGAGTTGATGTCGATGTGTTGTCTAGTGTTTTGGCACGAACACGGTTAGAGGTTCAATAATCCTCTCATTTTAATGTAAATAAGAAATTCAAATACGGTACAGGTTACCATGACCTCTGTAAGGCTCTGAAATATTTACGAACATGAAAGAAAACCTACTCTTAGATGTGTAACATTGAGAATAAAGGAAAGAGAAAGCTTAAATAAACGAGTTTCATGCTTTTATCTTTTCAAAGATGTTTGATAGCATATTTTATAACCCAACGGAGCATTTGATTCCCTAGACAAGTAAAATACTCGAAACAAAACTATGATAGTTCAAATTTGTGATGAATAACAAAATTATTTTACCTTTTTGAATAACATGGGTTCAAATAGAAACCTAAATTAAACAAAGCAAGTGAAGCTTTTAAACCATCTACTCAAACAACAATAGTTCAGATGCACAAACAATGATCTAAACCTCAATAAGCTTGTAGTGAAATGAGGTTCGCAATGTAATTTATTAACCCACCACAAGCTCAAATACTCATTACAACAATTGCAGAGAAATAATCCCTTTTATTAAAATATGTATTATTGCAGCATCTCCTTATAAGAGTCTTGTTGTTTTCTATCCAAGTTTCTATGTTGTGAGAGATTATTACAAAGGTTCTTATAACTGAAAATAAGGTCTCAATACTCCCATTTCGAAAGAAACATGAAACAAATGGCTCAGGTGACCATTAGTATTACCCAAATAAAGTCAACCCGCATTTTAATCCAAATTTGAGGGCCCAGAGAAACACCAAATAACCACTGAAGAATCCTAAGATAAGAATGTCAACGAAAAAAGTTATTGCTTCTTTACAACTCCAAACCTATACCCAATCTGATGCACTCCCTTCTTTCTAGCACCCAACTTGGAGCTATTTGGATGCATCACCCATTTCCTACACTTAGGGCATCCATAGGGATCTAATCCATAGGGATCCAAAATGATTCTACTTCATCAGATCAACAACCAATAGAGAAGGAAAATAAAGAAACGGAGGTTATATCTTTATGTTAACAAAACCGCCGCTCTGTACAGAGTGGCGGGTACAGAACCGCCGCCCAACCTAGGCGGCGGTCCTATAATTGCCGCCCAGCCAGGGTAGTGGTCCTGCAATCGCCGGTCTGCATTGGGCGGCAGTCTTGACACTTTCGGACAGAAAAATAAAATTCAAAACAAACAGTCCCAGAATTGGGAAGGTTGTCTGTGTCTCTTCTCCTCCATAACCTTTCCCATCCTCAAGTGCCCCGAGAGGACATGAGAAAAGCTATAAATACATGTAGGAAGGAGATTTTTGATCATCGGAGCATGAAAGCAAGTGAATAAGGAATTCTTAGTGCTGGAATTGTGTTTGTAGAAGTACGGAGTTTTGAGGCAGAGCAAACAAGTAATTGGGAGGAAGTGTGAGATATTATCTACTTCTCTTTCATATTTATTGTAAATTTTGTACATCTTATTTGAATTGGCCAATAAAAAGTGGGAAGAAAGAGTGTTTGGCCTTCCCGATTAGTTTTCCTCCGCTGGAGGTTTCAAGGATAAAAATTGTTGGTGTTCATGAGTTAACATTCTTTCCTTTCCTGCAATTGTTGTAACTAAGCATAAACAAATTCATTCACTAGCTATCTCTGACATTTTCTAATCGAAAGTAGAACAACAGCATTTAATTGTGTTTCTGTGAATGATTCCAAAGTAGAGAGTTTACAGAGCATTTTAGTATCAGAGCTAACAAGTATCCAAGACTGTGGTATTCGTTCTTGGATTTGTGTGATAGTGACAAGATCTAAAGGCGAAGAGCCTTTACCTTGCGATCCAGATATTTCTACAAGGAAGTGGAAATAGAGAATTCGGGGACAAATGGAGGAAGAGAACCTGGTCCATAGAATGGAGATGCTGGAGACCATGATGGATAGGATGTTTAGAAGACAAGAAGAACTTGCAAATTTGCGGAAGACAACTTTTGTTAAGTAAGACTCCATGGACTAGGTAGTTCGAGGCTTCGCCGAAAAGCTTGGCATAGGGAGGAGCCACCATGAGGAAGAATATGGGGAAGAGAATGAATAAGAGACATCAAATGCAAGAGAAATGGTAAAATCTGATCATGCTCCTTTTAAAGTTGAAACGAAAGTTGAAATTAAAAGCTTTGAAGGACAAGTAGATGCAGAGTTGCTTGATAAATGGTTAAAACAATTGAAAGTCTACTTTAGCGTCCATAATGTCACTCAGGCACAGAGGATCACCTTTGCACGTCTCAAAATGGAGGGACACACTCTGGTTTGGTGGGAAACCCATCTAGCCACTTGTGAAAAGAACAAACGTCCTATTGTGAAATCTTGTCAAGAATTTAAGGAATTACTTAGAGCTAACTTCTATCCTATTGGTCACAAGAATGACCAAATGATTAAATGGCAGTATTTTAGACAAGGCAATGGTCAAAGTGTGCAAGACTATACTACGGAGTTTTGGAGGCAGGCCATGTTGCTAAATAAGGACTTGGAGGATGAGGATATTCTAACTAAATACTTGGGAGGACTTGACACTCACCTCCGAAGAAAAGTCATCTCCACGAAGCCCTAAGATCTTAACAAGGCGTGTGTGCAAGCATACTAATAGATGATGAAAAGAAGGAAGGAGAAGCAGAGCCAAGGGCAAAACAATCAACAAATCAGCAAAAGAGAGAACATGGACACACATGTAACAAAGGTAAGTGGAAAGGGAAAGGTAAACAAGCTGCCACTACTTTAAATACTTGTAAAGATCCCGAGAATTTTTGCAAGAACTGTGATACCAATGGTCATACTTACATTACATGTTGGAAGTTGCATCCGGAGTTACATCCGAAGAACCGAACCAAGGACTCAAAGAAGTACATGACAGTTGTAAAGCCAGAAGGGGAGGTAGAAATTGAAGATGACTTTGATGTAGACGAGAGGCTTGGATGCACGGCCACCAACATGGACAGCCAAGAAGACAAGAAGAGTAGACTATTCCAGATAAAACTCCAAATCAAGAGAACTAAGCTAAATGCTTTGGTTGATACCGGTTCTCAATATAACTTGATTTCTGAAGCAGTTGTAACAAAGCTTCGTCTTGAGACTTACGAGCATCCACACCCTTATCCTTTGCGTTGGGTGAAAAAGGGTGTTGAAATTCAAGTAACAAAAAGACGTAAGGTCAAGTTTGGGATAAATCCCCGGTATATTGATGTATTGGAAGCTAATGTTATTCCACTTGATGCTTTTGATGTTGTTTTCGGGACTCCTTACTTGTATCTCAAGGATGCTATATTTATGAGAAGGGAAAATTGATACAGATGGGTCAAGGATGGGATCAGCTACAACATCCGGGCACACCAGCGTAAGACACGAGTTACTATGGTGAGTGTTAACCAAGCAAAACGACTTATTCAAGAAAATCATAATCAGTTTTGTTTACTTTTGTTAAAGGATAAACAAGATCGGGTAAAAGTTTCAGAGATTTCTAACTAGGGAAAACAGGATTTGGATAGTATTATTCAGTCTTTTCAGGAAGTTTTTTAGGCTCCCAGTGGGTTACCACCAAAACGGGAAGTAGAGCATGAGCTTCAGCTGTTGCAAGAATCACCTCTACCAAACATCGGGTTGTATAGGCAATCCTTGCTGGAGAGTATTGAAGTAAAGAAACAACTCCAGGAACTGCTAGACTAGGGTGTGATACATCCAAGCACCTCATCATGCAGTTTTCCTATTGTGATGGTGCCGAAGAAGGATGGTTCTTGGAGAATGTGCATCAACTAGCGCACTTTGAAAAAGATCACCATGAAGAACAGATATCCACTCCCCCACATAGATGATCTCTTAGACCAACTTCAGCATGCCAAATTCTTCACGAAGTTGGATCTCAAGTCAAGTTATCACCAAGTCAAAATGAGGGAGGATATATGAAAGACTACCTTCAAGACAAAACAGGGTTTGTATGAGTGGTTCGTACTTCCGTTCGGTTTATGTAATGCACCCGCTACGATTCTGAGATTGATGAATGAAATATTGTGAGATTTCAAAGATTCATGTGTCATTGTTTATCAGGATGATATCTTGATTTTTAGTGCCACATGGGAGGAACATCTAACTCATTTGCAGCAAGTCTTGCAAGTTCTCAAGGAGAAACAGCTGCTTTGCAATATGAAGAAATGTGAATTCACCAAACAGTCACTTGTCTATCTTGGGCACGTGGTTGGAGGAGGAGAGCTACGAATGGATCCGAAGAAGGTGGAAGCCATCACCAACTGGCCAACACCAACGGGAGCCACGTAGACTAGGAGTTTTGTGGAAGCAGGTACAGTACATGCGGAAGTTCATTCCGGGCTTCTCCGCAATTGCAACACCTCTACACACATTGGCCGCAAAGAGTAACGGTTTTGACTGGGGTAAGGAACAAGACAATTCCTTTGAGTTATTGAAATACAAGATTAGTCATGCTCCAATACTTTCTCTTCCAAATTTGCAGCAGCCCTTTAAAGTAGAGACATATGCCACTGATTATGCTATGGGCGTAATGTTGCTTCAGGGAGGTAAACCCGTATGTTATCATTCTAAAACTTTTACTTCAGCAGTTAAAGGATATTCAGTATATGATAAGGAAATGTATGTACTAGTTCAGGCAATTAAAAAATGGAAGCATTATTTGTTGGGTAAAGAAACTATTGTGCACACTGACCAAAAACTTCTCCAGTATTTGCAAGCACAGTCTAAATTGCAGTAGGCAAAGCACTACAAATGAATGGGGTTCCTTTAGCATTTCCATCAGGTGATCAAATACAAGAAGGGTAGTACAAACTTGGTGTCAGACATGTTGTCTAGGCCACCTACAGAGGAGAAGTCCTCCTCCTTGCCCACTATCTCTCAGATCGAGCCCTTCACGAAGGAAGCTTACAAAGAGGCATATGCCCAGGACAGAGACTTTGGGGTGACATTTCAGCAATTGCAGTCCCAAGGGGCTAAAAGGACGGGGATTAAAGATTGTTATCTCAAGGACGGGCTACTCTACTGATGGGGGAAGCTTTGTATGCCTAAAGAAGAGAGACTTCTATTGATGAGGGAAGCACATACCTCGAAAGTAGAGGGACATTTCGGTGTTGGTAAGACCCTAGCTCACTTGCAAAGGTACGTGTATTGGCCTAATATGCAAGAAGAAGTATCAGAATTTATACATGGATGTAAACTTTGTTGTACCAGCAAGCCTAAGACTAGGAAGGAGGGTTTGTATATGCCGTTGCCAGTAGCAACATGGCCATTATGTTGTTGGTGATAGACTCGGTAAGATGTGTATTCTTATGGCATTTAAAAAGATAGTAAAAGCACATGATGCAACAAATATTTTCTTTGCTAATGTATGGGTGCATTTTGGCTTGCCAAAGTCTATTGTTTCTGACAGGGATTCCAGGTTCTTGGAGAAGTTTTGGACTACTTTGTGGGACAAGATGGATACCAAGTTACAGAGGAGCACGGCTTTCCATCCACAGACAGATGGACAAACAAAGGTGGTATACAGGACTTTGGTATAGGTTATCAGAGGGTATAGTAGCAAAAACCCAAGGACTTGGGATGAGTCAGCCTATATTCAGCATTCCTAGAACTGGGCAGTACACACGTCCACTATGAAATCACCATTTGAAGCATGCCTTGGATATCTACCTACAAATCCATTGGACATAGCAGTTGGTCAACATGATGAGGAGACACGAGACACAGAGGTGACTACAGCAAACAAATTCATTTAGAGGATCCAACAAATCTACCTCAAAGTCAAAGTATAGTTAGAGAAATCTCAAGCCATGTACAAGGCTAGGCACGATCAGCACAAGAGAGAGCATAAGCTTCATGTTGGAGATAGAGTTTGGCTTTACTTGAGCAAGGAGAGACTACAAGGTCAAGCACGGAAGCTCACTACGATTTGGACCCTTCACCATATTGGAGCAGGTTGAAGAAAATGCCTTTCGACTTGATTTGCCACCATTGATGAGGATGTACTCAGTAGTAAACTGTGAAAACTTGCACCTATATGAGCCATACATGCTAGATGAAGATGAAGGATTACAGTTGCTACCTTCCATTGAGGATTGCGTCTTGGACTCACGAGGTGAATTGGAGGAGGATGTAGTGCTGCAGCAAAGGTCAGAGAGACTAGAAGAGGTCCTCAGGAATCTTAGCAGGTTGGACTGAAAGGGAAGACACCAAGGCAGGCCCAGTGGTACTCGAAGGGGCAAGTGAGGGAATTATTTCCTCATCTACTCCCCCACTAAGCTTTTGTGGGACCAAAAGCCTCCTAAACAGGGGAGGTGTGATCCATAGGGATCCAAAATGACTCTACTTCATCAAATCAGCTAGCAACAGAGAAAGAAAATGAAGAAACGGAGGTTATATCTTTATGTTAACAAAACCGCCGCTCTGTGCAAAGCGGCGGTTACAGAACTTCCGCCCAACCCGAGTGGCGATCTTATAACCGCCGCCCAGCCAGGGCAGCGGTCCTGTGACCGTCGGTCTACATTGGGCAACGGTCCTGACACTTTCAGACAAAAAAATAAAATTTAAAACGAACAATCCCAGAATTGGAAAGGTTGTCTGTGTCTCTTCTCCTCCATGACCTCTCCCATCCTCCAGTGCATAGGAGGACATGAGAAAGGCTATAAATACATGTAGGAAGGAGAGTTTTGATCATCGACGCATGAAAGCAAGTGAGCAAGGAATTCTTAGTGTTGGAATTGTGTTTGTAGAAGAAAGGAGTTCTGAGGCAGAGCAAACAAGTAATTGGGAGGAAGTGTGAGATATTATCTGCTTCTATTTCATACTTATTGTAAATTATGTACTTATTATTTGAATTGGCCAATAAAAAGTGGGAAGAAAGAGTGTTTTCCCTTCCCGACTGGTTTTCCTCCCTCGAAGGTTTCCAGGATAAAAATTGTTGGTGTTCATGAGCTAGACTGCACGGATACAGGTACGGTTAAGGGACGTTGAAACAGAAAATTTTTAAAAATCTCATGTACAGTACGCTTTTGGGTACGTTATATAATATAATATATATATATATATGTATGTATGTATATAAATATGTATATAATGTTAAAATACGATGCTTATATAGCATGATGAACAGTTATTTGGTTGTTTAACTATGCAACCAATTGTAACTACCTCCTACAATAAATACACTCTGCCTGTTCGTCATTTAGACAGTGCAGTTTTTGCCTTCTGTATTCTTTCTTCTCTTTGCATATTCCAACATTGGTATCAGAGCTTAGGCATCAGTGAGAGGTCGACGAGAGGAGAGGGTCGACGCAGGGCAGTCTGAAGGCGCTGGAGGGAAATCGTGGAAGGGATTCGTGAAGGGAAAACAAGTTCGTATGCACAGTCGACGACGATAAAGTCGTGAAAGAAGGGCAAAATCGTGGTCGAAGGCAGGAGGCGCGAAAATCGTACAAAAATTGTGGGTTTTTTCACCAAAAATCGCGTCGCGGGAAGGACGCGGGCAGGAGGCGCGGAAAATCGTGGTGAAATCGTGGGTTTTTTCACCAAAAAATCGTGGCGCGGGGTAGGAGGCGTGAAAATCGTGTGAAAGAATACACAGTTGCGTTTTTTTCCGACAGAAATATAGTCGCAAACAAATACGACGAGGGTAGAGAAAATCTGTTTTTTCGTGGGCATCATTGCTGCCGAAAACCGTGAAAGTCGAGGGGCCGCAGTCGAGGGCAAAATCGTGGCAGAACCAGAAGGAAAATCGTGGCAGAGGTAACACTTGCAAACAACAAAGTCCTGGTTTTTGTGTTGTAATATTTCTCTGCGGCCACGTATATGCATAAAACATATAGTATTTTTGTTTATTTGGTGGAGAAATTAAAATAATTAAATATATTTGCTGGGAAATTGGATATTTTATTATTTTATTATTTTATTATTTTCCATTACTTTGGAATAATAAAATGTCAAACATTGCAAATTTGAATTTTTGTCCGGATACACAAAAATTAACGGGCACGAATTTTAATGTGTGGAGCCATAAGATCTTGACATTGAGCAAAATTTCGTGGTTTTGAGAAAATTAATCACAGGTGTCGAGAGTAGACCTACAACAAATTTCGATGATTATGACAAACGTCATCAGGAGGCTCTTCTGCTATTAAAATTGTCAGTATCGGATGAATTGATACCTGAGGTCCGGGAATGCCACTGAGGTGAGTAAATTGTGGGTCAGTCTGAAGGACAAATATCAGACGTCGGAGAAGAGTCGGGTTCTATACCTCAAAAATATGCTTTTTTTTCCGTATAAATTACAAGGTGGATCACTATCTGAGCACCTACTTTGGATGAAAGATCTCCGAGATCAGCTTGCTTCCATCAACAAGCAGGGTGATGATGATGATATGGTGGCTCTCATTTTAAACAGTTTGCCCTTTCTCGTATGACTCGTTCGTGGAGGCTCTTCATTTAATGGGCGAGAGTCAAACTCTTACATTTGACAAGGTGTGTTCCTACCTGTTGCAAAAGGAACGGAGTCAGACACAAGTTCAAGAGTCCAGTTCTGGGCAATCTGAGAGTGCATTTGCTACACAGTCCAAAGGAAAGTGGAAGCGACAGGCTGATGCGTCGCCTTCCTCGCCTAAATTTCCGGTAAAGTGTTACTATTGTCACAAACTTGGTCATGTGAAGAGGGATTGTCCATAAGCGACTAAGTGCCCTGAAGAAGCGGAAGGGGGCAAGCACATGTGGCAACAATTGAGCAACACGAGTCAGAAGATGAGTATGCCCTCATGGCATCTTGCTCGGATGGTGGCAGCCCTACACGGTGCTGGTTTTTTGATTCCGGTGCATCACGACACTTCACGTGTCAACGAGATTGGTATGTTACTTTTCATGCTAATTCATGTTCTTCTGATTCAGTTACTTTAGGGTATGGGAGATCACATGCTGTGGAAGGGATTGGGGATGTTCGTATCATGTTAAATAATAACACTAAATTGCTTGTGAAGAGTGTTAGATATGTGCCTAACATGAATAAGAACCTGTTATCCATCAGTCAATTAACTGATAATCCTCATATTTTTGTAAACTTTTCTGGTAAACAATGTATTGTGTTTGATGTCAAACATAATAAGGTGGTTGCCCTGGGAATTGGGCATGGAGGTTTGTACAGACTCGTTGATCGTGCCACGGTCAACTTGCATGCCTTAGTTGTTGGTAGAAAATACTAGTGTTTTGTGGCATGAAAGATATGGGCATCTCAATCTTCCGTATTTGGCCCGTCTTCATAAAAACAACATGGTTGTTGGTTTGCCTCCTATCCAGGAAAAGCAGGATATGTGTGTTGGATGTTTTGCAGGCAAACAAAAGTGGAAACCTTTTCCTCATGAAGGTGTTTGGCGTGCAAAGGGGCTCTTAGATCTTGTCCATGCAGATCTATGTGAGCCATCGTGGAAGACTCCCACAGTCCTTGGTGCACGTTATTTTCTCTTATTGGTGGATGATCACTCTCGGCGGATGTGGATCTATCTCTTGAAAAAGAAGTCTGATTGCTTTGCTTCTTTTGTCAAGTTCAAGGCATTGGTGGAGAACTAGACCAGCCGGCGGATAAAAGACTTTAAGATCCGATAATGGGGGGTGAATTCACTTCTAAACAGTTTGCTGTTTTTTTGTGAGAAAGAAGGGGATTCAACGTCAGTTGACAGCACCATATACTCCCCAACAGAATGGGGTGGTTGAGGAGACGGAATAGAACCATCATGGAGATGGCCCGGTGTATGATGCACAGTCGGGGGAGTGCCATACACATACTGGGGAGAAGCTGTTAATACAGCGGTCTATATCCTCAATCGCAGTCCTTGCAAAGCCTTGCAGGATATCACACCAGAGGAGGCATGGTCCAAAATCAAACCAGAGGTATCAGCTTTTCGTATTTTTTGGTTCAGCTGCTTATACTTTGGTTCCTGATCGTAAGAGGAGGTAAACTAGATTCCAAAAGTTCTAGATATTTCTTTGCTGGTTATAGTGATCATTCTAAAGCATATAGATTGATTGATACTTCCACTAATAAAATCATTATTAGTCGTGATGTTGATGTAAAAGAAACAGAGTCTTTCTTTGGCTTGTAATCAGCAAATAGACCAGCAACATAGCGGCAATCAGCAAGGGGGTGGTCACAGAGATTGGTTCTCTTTCCTTGCTTGATGATGAGTCTGGTCATTCTCATACTCCTCCGCAGACTCCAGGTACAGTCTATGCTCTCTCCTACTGAGTCTTCTCCGACTCTTGGAAATCAACTTGCATTGGTTTCACCTCCAGAAGTGCCACTAGCTTCCCGAATCCTCAGTTCAGCGACGGCCCCAAGTGGTATTATTCCACTATTCAGGATCTGACACGAGACGATTTGTCTCCACTCTTAGATGGTCGGTCTCGCAGACTTGGCAAGAGGATTGATTACTCTGAGCAAGCTCAATTTGCTCTTGCTTCTGATCTTCTCCATATTCGTGAGCCACAAAAATACTTTGATGCACGAGGCATACCAGAATGGGAAACTGCCATGCAAATCGAGTATGATGCCTTGATTAAGAATGATTCCTGGAAGTTGGTGCCATTACCTCAAGGTAAACGCCCTATTGGTTGTAAATGGGTGTACAAAATCAAGTGTAAAGCAGATGGTACTTTGGATAAGTACAAGGCTCGACTTGTTGCAAAAGGTTTTTCGCAACAGGAGGGGATAGATTATGAGGAGACTTTTGCTCCTATTGCAAAGATGGTCACTTTTTCGGTTACTTCTTGCTTTTGCCGCTCAATTTGGTTGGAAAATATATCAAATGGATGTGAAAAAGTGCATTCTTGAATGGCGATTTGGAGGAAGAAGTGTATATGACTCAACCTGAGGGTTTTCAAGGCATGTGGTCGTGAGCATCTGGTATGCAGGTTGATTAAGTCCTTGTATGGGCTTAAGCAGGCTCCTCGAGCCTGGTATATTAAGATCGATACACATCTCAGAGATTCGGGCTTCAAACGAAGTCACTCTGATCCCAATCTCTATGTCAAAAGCACAAATGATGACATTGTGATTCTTATTGTTTATGTTGATGACCTTGCCATCACAGGCAGTGGAGATACTGCGATTCATAAGGTAAAAATCAGATTTGTGCACTGCTTTTGGACATGACTGATTTAGGCCTCCTTCATTATTGTCTTGGTGTAGAATTCTGGGCAACAAGATCACTTGATTTTCATTTCTCAAGTTAAATATGCCACGAATCTTTTGCAAAAATTTAAGATGTATGATTGTAATTCATCATCTACACCTATGGAGGTCGGGCTGAAACTTTCAGCTCATGATGATTCACCACCGATCGATGAAACATTGTACAAACAGTTGGTAGGTAGTTTTGATTTATCTCACCACTACACGACCGGATTTGTGTTTTGCTGTAAGTTATCTTTCTCAGTTTTTGTCTAAACCGAAACTCATTCACTGGGGAGCAGCAAAACGTGTGTTAAGGTATGTCAAAGGAACTCTTGACTTTGGCATCTTGTATCAGAGAGTTGCAGATTTCACGTCGATTGGCTACACAGACTCTGATTAGGGAGGTTCAGTGGATACTCGGAGATCTACCACTGGATATATCTTCTCTCTTGGTTCAGGAGTTATTTCTTGGCAGAGTAAGCTTCAGCCCACTGTGGCTATCTCTTCCACAGAAGCAGAATACAAGGCTGCTGTTAGTGCTGGTTTGCGAAGCAGTATGGCTTCGTCAGATTTTGGTTGGATTTTCAGTTTTTCACAGGGTCACTGCTGCACCTCTTTCACTTTTTTGTGATAATCAAGGTGTGTTGAAGATGGTCAAAAATCCTATCTATCATGCCCGCACTAAACATATTGAGATTCATCATCACTATATTCGTTAATTGGTTGACTCAGGTGAAATCTCTCTTCATTTCTGTCCTTCTGAGGAGCAGTCTGCTGATGTAATGACTAAACCTCTTGGTGGCTTTCTTGTTTGTCAAGTTTCGGGATAAACTTGGTATAGTTTCTAGGTTAGTCATTAAGAGGGGGTGTTAAAATACGATGCTTATATAACATGATGAACAGTTATTCGGTTGTTTAACTATGCAACCAATTGTAACTACCTCCTACAATAAATACACTCTGCCTGTTCGTCATTTAGACAGTGCAGGTTTTTTGCCTTCTGTATTCTTTCTTCTCTTTGCATATTCCAACATATAAATTATAATTCAAAATGGAGTCAAATTCCATTAAAGACGTTTAATTGTAGAGAAACAGTAAGTGCAAGTAGTTGTTGCAGTCTAGGGTGATCAAGGGTGCGAGGGAAGCACAGCCTCGCTGTCACAAAAACCTGCAGCCAACGCCATAAAAAATTAATTTCATTTTCACTCAGAGAAAACAGTGCAATCATATAATATATATATATATATAGATATGTATACAAATAGTGCAGTCTATAGTTAAACGTCTTTAATAGAATTTGACTCCATTTTGAAATATATAAATATATGTATATGTGTGTGTATATATATATATATATATATATATATATATATGTAGATATATGTATGTATATATGTATGTATATATATGTGTGTGTGTGTGTGTGTGTGTGTGTGTGTGTGTGTGTATGTATATAGATTATACTTTGAGAATTGAGACTTGCGTTTGTCTTGATTCATAATGTTCAAAACATGATAGTAAATAACAAAATACATTCAAGTTTCAACTTTAAAATTAAAAAAAATTGCATATTTTTTAGGTTTTTTAAATTTTTAGTTGTCTTTTAAAAAAGACGTGTAGAGGCTACGGCTGGAAACGTTTCCACAAAGGCACGGTACGCTACGTGTACGGCAAAACCGTACCCATCCTCGTACCAGTACGAGGACCCCCAGGGCGTTTACGTGCAGTCTAGTTCATGAGTTTACATTCTTTCCTTTCCTGCAATTGTTGATTCTAAGCATAAGCAAATTCATTCACTAGCTATCTCTGTCATTTTCTAATCGAAAGTAGAACAGCAGCGTTTAATTGTGATTCTGTGAACGATTCCAAAGTAGAGTGTTTACAGAGCAGGATCAAACTAATCAAGTACTCTTCCCTATACCACCCATTCCCGCCATTCACACTTTCAAAGGTGGTGATCATGATCCTCTCTCTTGGCCAAGGAATAAGGTGGACATGTGTACTTTTGTGGGTTCCATGCTTATGAAAATTTTGCGTTCATAGAAATTAATGAGCACAAACCAAGCACCAGAGGAATGAATGGGTTTTTAACTCTGTTACCAGGAAACGCCTAGGGCCCCCCCGTTTCCGTTTCCAAAACGTTTCGGAAACCGAAACTCCTTCGAAACGTCCTAGTCTCCTAGAGATAAGTATACATAATAATAATGTATAATTTCAATGAATACAAAATATTTTGAGTGTTTTATCAGTTATTCTTATCACTTATGGTGTATGGAGTACAATTTTAAAATGAGTACTATGCACACACACATATATATATATTAATAATATATTGTACAGACGTTTCCCGTAACGTTTCGTATCGAAGGTTTTTTGAAAATTGCCGTTTCCGCGTTTCGTACACGTTTCCGTTTCCGTTTCTGTTTCCATTTCCTGGCAACATAGGTTTTTAACCCTCTCGTTTTAGGATCACCAAAGGGTGAACCAAGGCACAAGTTGTTGTATTTGACTCTCCTACATAGTCTGCTGAAATAAGTCTCTGCAAAGCAATGAGAAAGTTACCGTGGTAGAAAGAAATGTCTGCGTTCATCCAACCAATTGAGATGGTTGCATCACCTCAATTTACTTATGTTCATATTTTCAATGAAACTCAAAAACTAAAATATGGACCAGTACCAAAATAAACTAAAAGGGGGAAGACGGTAGGGCAGAAAGAAGATTTCCAGACTCTATTGCGATGCTTCAATATGAATGATCTCTCATGGACTATACTGCAGTTTTTTACCATCAACGAAAATAGTCTAGCATCCACTCAGACTATAATACATTAGAAAGAGAATCTGAGGAACAATTCTTTGTGAATCTTAAACTTTCACAAACCTGCAATCATTTGATTTATAGCTATGACAGATTACTAACGTACTTCTATCCACAGAAATTCGATTAACTACAAGAATTATGACTGTCAGTCATACAAGCATAGGCTCAATTTAATTCAATTCACTAAAGTAGCTTATTTCAATTGAAATCAAACATGAAAGCATTAACAACAGAGTTGCTGAAAACACAATGAAAGAAACAAAACATTTACTTCGTTTCCACATAAAGCTTTTTATTCACTATTATTTCTAAGCTCGTTCAAAGTGTTTGCAAAATATATTATATAGCAATTTCTTGTGGCCCACTCTACGATCAAAGTTTGCTACAAGACCTTCAAGAAGGTCAAAAGCCTGACACGGAAAACCAAGGAAAAGGGATATTCCCAGAATTTGTCATAAACAGGTACCACATGGTGGATTAGAATTGGCGGCTCAGAGAGATCGCAACTAATTCTATTGTTTGTCTTTACTTTCCGTGTCCTCCACAAGCTCAGGAAGCTCAAGGCAAGGACACATGTAATCCCCACTTCAAAAATTGGGCCTAAGCTTTGTTTTTCATGGGCGACATCCATCCAACCACTGAACTTAAATACCACCGCTAACAGCATATCTGCCATATACTTGGCGACATCCCGCGAATGATGAAATTCCAGGCTGTTTTTGGTGAAAAGACTTTGGAATATAGATCTTGGCCAAAACTCCACTAGGGGCTGCCCACTTGCCAAGAATCCACGTAGCTGACTTTCAGGCTACCTCGTAAAACTATGTGGTGATACAAATCTCACAAGAATGTGAGATAATGACACGCGTCGCTTATCCATATAACTGCCTTATGAGTGTCGGAACACCTTAACTGCAACTTTCTTACATATGCGCAAGCACGGGATGCTACCACTTGTTGGCATTTTGTAAAGCCACAATCCGCAAGCAAAGGGACTCGTTTTCTTACCTTGCATTTTCTTCCAAGTCGCAGGAATGCGAATTGATGACAGGGGTCAATCATGCGTGGAATATACCTTTGGGGTCTTTCTCAATATTCGTGTACCTTGCAATCTCCAAATACTTTAAGCCCACTAGATCGTGGCAAGCAACACAATCTAGTGGCTTCGAGCAGCGGACTATTTTTAACATTTGGGACGAATCTTTAAATCTTTCCACGCCGTAAGTAAGCTCACTAGATCACAACACCTTTCATGATCTAGGAGCTTTGACATGAACACTACTTGACTTAAAAACTTTTTCCCTACCTTGGTTGTCATTTTAACACTTACCATTTAGCCTCAAAAGTAAATCTAAGTCATGTGGAGCCCTTTCACTTGCTACAACATGCAAATGTTTTGTCATATGATCACTTTATGTACTTGTTTGTTGATGAATGTGGGATTAGTCCACTAAGAAAAAGCGTTTACACTTGGCCACTTCAAATGTGATTGTGCCCACAACTCCAAGTGGAATAAAGGCACATCGAAATCTAGTGGCTTCAGGCCACAAACTATTTTGAACATTTGGGATAAGTCTTTAACTCTTTCCACGCGATAAGCTCACTAGATTACAACACCTTTCATGATTTAGGAGCTTTGACCTAAATACAGCTTGACTTAAAAACTTTTTCCCTACCTTGGTCGTCGTTTTAACACTGTAAATTTAGCCTCAAAAGTAAAGCTAAGTTCTGCGGAGCCCTTTCACATGCCCCACTACAACATGCAAATGTTTTGTCATATAAGCACTTTCTGTGCTTGCCTCTTGGTGTATGTGGGATTAGTCCACAAAGCAAAAGCATTTAAGAACACTTCGGCACTTCAAATGCGATTATGCCTGCAGCTCCAAGTGGAACAAAGGGGGGTCTTTTCATGGCTTTGATCACTTAGACCCATACGCAAAGATTATAGACCCAAATCGACTCCAAGGAGATAGGCACATCCAAGGTTCCAAGTATGACTTCATTTGTTGCTTGGCCTAAGCTGCAAAGCACTGCGTGTCTGATATGTCACGCGGACCACACCACTTTTGTTTATCTTGTTTTGCGGCTCGTGTACCTCTATTCATAATGTTCAGTAGCCCACGCATTATGGGAAGCTCTCTATCTATCCTTTATGGTCTCTCTCAAGTTGCAAAGCACTGCAAGACACCACTTAGAGTAGTGGTGAACACTACTTCAAACCGCAAAATGCTTTCAGGGTCGGCATGAGTGAAAACTTGAAGTTGGAACATCAAATGAACGAAATGAAGTGTGCAAATCCAACACCTCTACAGATAATCCTTCTTGCACACATTAAAAACACTCAACATGCATGTGAAACCTCTTTTATAGAAAGAAAATCCTTAGAAAGAGTAAAGCATGCAACCACATTGTGATTTTTCCAAGCCAAAAAAAGCATTCAACAAGAGAATTAAAACTCTTCAGCGGGTCCATATTCATTGCAGGGAATGGGGTGTGTTGGTGTGTTGTTACGCAACAGATGGCAACTATTGCGGGGGAAAACACTGTAAAGTGTTTAGAACTCCAAGATCTCTAGTTTTGTCCACCAAAATGACCCAATAAACATACACGAAAGCTTAATGCAATCAATGAGTAGCTGAATAAGAGTCTCTTCGTCATCACCAAACATATTCAATACTTACAGCCTCAAAACGTTAGCATGTGTGAAAGACGTGATTAATTTCCCTTACCTTTGAGATTTTTTTGATTTAGCACAAGACTCAACACTTGTGTTAACTTGTTGATGGGTATTTATTCCATATATTTTTGCATTTTGATATTGATTTTGATGGGATGGATGAGGGTAAGGCTCAAACATTTCCATGCTGCCAGCCAGGCATCAATAGCCTCAATAGAGATTCCTTTAGCTCCATTCAAGACCTTGATCCACTGTCATCCAAGCGTCTATAGCCCCAATGGAGATTACTAGAATCAACCTCTTAAGCTGAGAAATCTTTTGAAACACTTTAAGCTTGAACCTTTTCTTTTCTTTTCAATCATGAGTTCTCGTGAAGGGACGTTCAGGGAAGTTAACAAACAAACATGAGCTTGCTCATACCCTCAAAGGCAATTTAATGCATTTAAAGTGCATCCAACTTCCTTGGTGTAAGGATCCTTTCTTCAATTCAAGTGCTAGCTTAGAAACAAACATGCAAACACTCATTAGTAGCGTGAAACAACAGACATGATATTCAAGACTTATTAAAGGACTTTGCCTTTGATAATGAAATCTCAACATTTTATGTTGAAGTCCAACTTAGTAACTACCGCCAGATGTAGCAACAGCCTTCAAAAAGCTTAGGTTGGTCGAGAGATGGCAGCAACTTTCAGTGTTTTGAAACACCAAACACGCGAAGGGAAAACCCCAAAACAAAAGTACGGAAACAAACTAATCTAGGAAAACAAAGCCAACTCCTATTGAATGAAAATCATCCTTATTGATCTATACCAACTACACTACAACACGAAAAGCAAGGAAACAAACAGAACATGAAAGAAACTAATCTAAATGCTAATCTAACCAAAAATACACCTAAACTAAACTCAAAGTCATTCCCCAAGGGACGCAAGTGGGACAACATAGAAGTAATACTTCAAGTACCATCCATTCACGGGTAGCAACAAATCTTTCCCTTCCAAGTCTTTGAGTTTGAAAGCATTGCGTCCCGAAATGTCTGAAATTTGATATGGACCACTCCAAAGGGGAGGCAATTCGCAACATTTTCCTCTTTTCTCATGTGCCTTATCCAAAAGTAGGTCCAAGTCTAAAATCCTAAGACATTGATCTTTTTTAGTGTCCCTGATGGACAAAGTCTAACCCCGGATGGATTTTCCACCAATCCCAATCAAAAATGCAAGTAGTAGAAATTATACAAAAATAACCAAGTGCATATCTGAATTTTACTAATAAATGGCAACTTGCATGAAGGAAGTAAATCATTCAAAACTGAAGTAATTCAGCTAAATTTCTTTCCCAAACTAATCAACAATTTTTATAAGGGCAAGAACATGAGAGAAATACCAAATTAGATCAAAATAGAAGGTTGAATTATTTATTATAAATCTGCAGATGATAGTCCTCGAACACAACTGAAAATACAATTTCCTTGGCCCAACAATGATGCAAACCAGCTGATCTTGGCTTCTAAAATTATGGCAAAGCTATTAGTGATGAGATCCAGGACAGCCATGCCGTAGAATGTACTAAACTCTATCAACCAGGGTGTAGATAACCCTAGATATGGCTGCAAATGGAGGTAAAACTCTGCAACAAGCTTCCACCTTCAAACACTCACCGGAAGTAACACAAATCTGCAAATCTAGCCTTCGTACACTACTAGAAAACACGAATAAGTCCTTGATCTTCAATGGAAACCCTTGAATGGATAATCCTCTCAAGAGACATAAGACTTTTGTTCCTTTCTCTCTAATCCTCACGAGGGTTTTCATCCTCTAGAGATGACTTCAAGGGGTTTTCGTCCTTAGAAGTTGATTTGCAAAGCTTACAAAGCTCAAACAAAATTCAAAAATTTTATATACTAAAATAGATGTTTTTCAAAGCCAAGTCGACTTGCTTTTATAAGCAATCTTGGCTAAGTAGCCACCCACAAGCACCAATCACCTACTTTTGCCCACATTTAACTCATTTTTGGCTTTGTCTCATCCCCAGCATGGGTCACACTTTCTCCTAGGGAGAAATAACAAATATAAAGTGACTTTCCTTTTTCTAATTGCAATGTCCCTTTTTTCGAATTAATCCAAAATAAAGGATTTTTTTCCTTTACTCTTCTGAAGGCAAGCAATAGATGAGCGAGGGAAGATCGTGGGTTATATTTCCATTTTTCTCATTCATGTTTATGTTTTTATTTTTGTAATTCCAATTATAAGGGGTCAGTTGGGTTTGGTGCATTTTAAAAGCATATTAAAAGATTAAATATGCTTTATATGGGTCAGCCTAGCCTTTTTGGCCATTGGCGCCAAGATGAGGATATAAAAGGAGATTAAGGACTTCATTTGGGATCATCTACTTTTGGGAATTTTATCTAACTTGGACCTTTGGGCTATTTGCTCATTGCCTTTCCACTCTTGGGTGAAAATCCAAGTGTGTGACTCTCTCCAATACGGATGAAAACCCTTCTTGTGGCTGGTTGGAGGACGAAAACCCTCCATCTTTGGTTGAAGTAAAAATATCTTGAAGACTTCATGCAGATTTGGACTCTAGAAGATTGAGGAAGACATCTACAAGGGTTTACAAGAATTTTAGAGCCCTTCTTAGTTGGAAGGACTAGGGTTTGAGGGTGTTTGGGTGCCTTCTAGGGCACAAAAATCATATTTTATTTGATATTCTGATTCAGCATGATTTCTAATGCCAAAATCTTTAATTTCACGATTTTTGGTGAGATTTATCTATCATTTTTAACCTTGGTTTGTGGAAACCCTGCTGTTGTCCTAAATTTAATTACAACAGTGTGTTATCTTGGGTTTTCTCCATTTGTTTATTGCAAATTGAATGGATAAGTGTTGCCATGCATGAAGAAATTATTTAGAAGTGTTTTCAGCTATTGTGCATGGTTTTTATGGTGTTTTTAAACCCCTTTTCAATTGGCTGCTAGGGTTTATATTATCTTGGGAACTGCTGTTATAAAAATCAGATTATTTTCATTGTGGTGTGGTGTATTTTCATATCTAATCCTTAGTGTTTGTGGCCAAACCCGTATCTTTGGTTTTTGTCCCAAAAAGGGACATTACACTGGTATCAAAGCTTCAGTCTTCCTAGCCTAAGGGTTTGAAGATCAAAAGGGATGGATAGAGTTTCCAGCGATGCTAGGAATGAAAGGCTTGCTCTACGGCAAGAAAGATTGGTCAACACAATGGCCTGGCTGATCCATACCATTCAAGGCTCCAATGGTGGAAGGATCTCTTCAAAGCAAGTCATGAATTCTCTGTCATCCAAAGGAAGCAATATCGGTACATGGTATGAAGAGTATAGAGCTCTTCCGAAAAGCATCCGTGATGCCCTACCTTTTGCAGATTTCATGAAGTTGGAGACAGAAAGAGTGGGGATTGGCACGGGGTCAAAAACTCAAGCAACAAGTAAGGGGTCGACCCTCCCTAGGGATCCCACACTCAAGAGTATGCATGCAGTTCATGAAGAAGGGCTTGAAGGTAGAGGGTTCTCAAGTTCTCTTAACAAGTTTTTGAACTTCAACAATCGCCAACATGCCGGTGAAAAATCAGATTTGCACTTTGAGAGAAACAGAGCCATGAAGGATGAAGATTCGGCCCTTGATCCCATTATTGTTCCAAATAGGCATCATTATGAGGTAATTGTTCATCATTGTTTGACTAATCCTTATAATATTTCCAAGTATGTGGATTCCAGGATTGAAAAGGAGGATAGTGAACAAGTGGAGGAAGAAAAAGGAATGATTGGAAACCAATTTTCCAAGATAAGTGTTAACAATCAGCTTGCTGGTCTGTTTCGAACAGCAGCGCCTAAGAGTGAAGATGAAGGTGTTCATGGCTTGGGAAAAGACCACAACAAGACTTCTTGCATGTTCCAAAAAGACATGAACGAAATCAAGATGGGAACAAAAGATGGGCATGCCTACTTCCCTAAGAATAAGGAGGAAGATTGATTGCAGCAACTGGTTACTAAGAGGGAGCAGCCCTTGGGAGTCTTAGAAACCCCCAACCCTCTTGCCAAATTGGATCTCTCTATTGATTTTCAGAACAGCAGCTTGAGGACATCAAAGTTCGTTGAAAATGGGGAGTATGAGCCTAGAAAGGAAAGGGAAATCATGGAACATGAATCCCAAGGTAATAATTCTTTAATATTCAATGATATGTCATTGGCTTTTAATGGGTGTGCATGGCAAAATATTTAAGAGAAACCAGATTTGCTTAAGGGTGAGAAGGATGCATTGGAAGACGAAGATATCCACCATGCTATGAACGAATAACCATCACAGCAGCAGTTCATAACAATGGATCAGTTTTTGGAAGCCCTAGAAGCAGCCATCACCATTATCAAAGCGGATTCCTTGGCTGATTTTCCGGACAGCCCTACGAAAGCTCAAGAGAATGGAGAAATTACCAAGCAACAACCAAGCAAAGAGGAATGTAAAGGACTTTTGGTTGTTAATGATATTCTCTTTCTTTCTAACAGTTGCATGTGGCAAGATACTAAGGAATATTGGAAGCATGAGCAAAAGGATGAAAAGAAGCATGAGAAGCAAGAGAACGAAGAAAATATTGGAAGGATGCCAAGCAAGTATCATGGGATAAAGGGAATTGAACATATTGGGGATGGCCAAAGGTATGGATGTGCTCCAAAATCAGTTTTGTTCTACACCAATTCAGTTTTGTTGTCTTAAGCCATTTGATGAAAAGAATAACAATCTGTCATTGTTGAGGCTTCATGGTAAACCATGGCAAGTGGCTGTTCATGGGGATCAACAAGCCAAAAATGGGGTTATAAGTGAGGATAAATCTGAAAACGGGAGGAAAGATGAAACAGAGCTTCCAAGGGAAGATGTTACGAGGTACACACATGATACAAGGGCATTTCCGGGTGCCCATGACCACTTTCAGTCCATTGTAATTTTCAAATCAGCAGCCTATGGTGAGCCATATGATGTTTCATTGCATCATTATTTATCATTGGCATGCTTGGGTGATCATAAGTATGCTAATGAGGAGCAAGGTTGGGAGAAGACTCTTTGCCAAGGACTCACTATACATCTTCCAAACAATAAAGTGGTCTTTTATGACAGCCCAAGGTACACACATATTTCAGATCTTTTGTTTCCTTCTTTATCATCTTGTTGGGCTGATCATCACAAACTCTTTGTCACGAGTTTGGACTTCAAGATAGGGGGTGTTTTGCATATGGTGATTTGGACAAGAAGAGGTATGATGAAGAGTTTCATAGATTGCTTACATCATTGGAATTTGAGTAAACCCTTGAAGCTTAAAGAAGATAAAGGTAAAAAATTTAGTTTTGATTATTCCTCTCCTTGCCTACGGAAGGTAAGGAATTTGATTAGTTTGTATAAAGTGGGTAAGAACTCTAGTGCGGCATGTTAAAGACAACATAAACTTGATGGGAATTCTGATTTTCTTTTCTATAACGAGGATATTTGGGTATGGGTTCCACGACTGCCTCCTACGACGGTAATGGCTCCCGCGACTGTAATGGCCCTCCCTCGACCGTAAAGACTCTCCTGCGACTCCTACGTCTGGTCTTGCACTCAATCCCATGCGACTGATTATGCCCTCGAAACCTTGAGCTCAAATGTGTCCTCTCGAGCTCCTTCTCTGCACTATACGTTGAGCTTGCCCTATGAACTCGACGTGCCCCTGCGACCACGAGCTCTCCTACAACCACGAGCTCGCCTACAAATAGAGACCTAACTCTCGATTATTGGTCTTCCTCCTATCTACGATTCGTGGTTTTGTTTTCTCTAGCGAATAGTGGCTCTACGCCCTCATTTTGTATTGTGGCCTGCCTCTGCAAATTCTCCTTTCATGGTCAGTGTGAATAGGGAATTCAAATCTCATTCTGAACCTCCTGGTCATGTTTCCTACTCGCCTATACACGTTCTACCCACAACTCCCAACTCAGACTTGGCGAACTATTTGGCTTTATGCCCACACCAACACTCAAACAACTCGGTCATCTGGGGGGGACTTCCCTAGCCTTCCCCTCTCTTTAACTCCACTTCAGAAAGTCCATCCACCAACAATGTCTCCATCCAATTCAACTATGCAGGCAGGTTATATCGCAAGGAGAACAAAACAAGGGCAGCACAAGGGAGGAATACCCTGCATAATTGAGGAACTATTACATAGGCTGGATATCGTTGAATCCTCCAACAGGGCTCTCCGAACGGAGGTCTTCGAGCTTACTTCGCAGATGGAGAAGGTGGAAGTAGATAATATCTCTCTACGAAGATCGCTGGCAAATACCACATCACACTCCACTCCCAGCATCGTCAACGATCAGTTGCAAGCTGAGATTTTTGACCTCAAACACAAACAGAAGAGTTCAAAACCCAGCATGAAAATCTCAAACAACAAACAGACTCCTGGGCCCAAGTGGTGAAGGGAAAGGGCACAATTCTGCCTCCTCTGGCAGCAGTTGAAGAAGTGGTGCAGGAAAAGTTGGTAGAGGAATGAACCAGGCAAGCTAGGGAACTCAACCTCAAAGTGAGAGGGTTGCCCATGCCTCCCCCTTCTTCAGACCCGATGACCACTGGGTCTAACTTTCTCACTGAAAAATTGGAGCTTCCAGATGTGTAGCCTGACAGGGCATGGCTTGGGCTGGACTCAACGCTTTTCCTCCATTTCAAATCAGCAGAAGACAGGCTTAGGATGCTCAAAGCCAAGCGTAAGCTATTCTCCCTTCCCAATAAGGTCTTCCTTGATGAAGCCCTCACCAGAGCCCAAGTTGCCAAACTCAAACAATCTCGTGAAGCGGTGATGGTAGCTAGGAAAGCAAGCAAGTGGGTTGTAATTCATAATCTCAGACCTGTTGTTTGGGACTATTTCCCTCTTGGTTGGGCTCCCAAGGTCTGGTTCCCAAACGACGGTCTCGCTAGGAGAAGCGACAGAACAGGGGCATTTCCATCGCATGCTGGAATGGTAACGGGTTATTTTGGTCTTCTCCAGGTGTACTATATGACGCTTGTGGGTTTTTCAGACCTCCTTTTTGTCACAGAGACTCATGAGAGCCTTCGTTCGTCCTCTCCCGAGAGATTAGGGGGTATCACCGGCTTTCCGTTTGCAAGCAGGAGACTAGGAGTTCAAGTGGTGTCAGGGGTTTAGGCAGGGTTGCTTGCTTGGTCAGAGACATTTTCCAAAACAACATTTCAATGGTCGTTGCTGATGAGTTTTCCCGCTTCCTTTGGGTCAGGATCAGACAGACTTCACCCCACCTCAAAGAAATTTTTACAAGCGATTTGCTATTTTCCCCCAGCTTCATCTCCTTATGCCATTCATAATGGCCCTGACAGGGACCCCTTCTTCGACCTCTACACGGGTATTTCTCAGTTTTCAGTGGTTGGAGAGGTTTTCATTTTGGGGGATTTCAATGCGCGGACTAGAAACCTCTAGGTCCCTTTACACGACAGGACAAATGATGTGCTTTGTGCTTTTGAGGTGGATCCCAACTCCATTGGTCTTCAGAGAGAGTCAGGGGACTCTGCGGGACCTTTGACGTCCTATGGCCGACATCTCTTACAGATGGGAGAGTCCCATGAGTTGTTGATTCTGAATGGTATTTTGTGTTTTCCCGACTCCAGGTTCTTCACTTGTACACCTCACTGTGGAGGGGCTAGCGTGGTGGACTACATCTTAACTACCCCTAACCTGGTTCCTTACATCCACCACTCGTCTGTCTCCCCCATCCCTCTTGTTGATCATGCTACCCTTTCCTTCTCTCTACAGGTTGATCCCCCCAGGTTTTGCCTCCCTTCCGCAGTCCTCCACGCACTATTATGAAGTTTGATGAGGGTGACCTTGAAACCTTTTCCTCCCACCTTCGTCAACTTCTCCCCCCTGAGCATCAGTTCACCTCGCTCCCCATAAACATGAAGTACAACCTCCTCTCTTCCATCATCCATGAGGCTGCCTCGCACTTCTACCCCCATATCACCCTCACCCTTCCTAACCAAAAAACTTGCCCCATGAACCAATGGTATGATGAGGACTATAAATCCCTTCACCGACAGCTTCGACTTTGCTTCTGTTCATGCTCTCCATCCTTTCCCTCTCTCAAGTCCGCTTATCGCCACCTCCTTCGCCACAAGAAATGCATTTTCATCTCTCGACAAAGATGGGAGCTCCGTGAGTCCCTTTCGCACTCTCCTAAGCATTTTTGGTGTACCATTCTCCCCCGACATTCCCCTCTTCGGCAAGACTTAGATCCCAACTCCATGTATGCTCATACCTCCACTCTTTACGACGTCCCTGGCCAGCCCCAGATCCGGGTTGTGTCCCCACCTTCTACTTGTCACATTTTCACCCACACGAATGTTAAGAATGCCATTTCAGCCATGAATAGTAGCAAAGCAGTGGATGAGGAGGGCTTCCAGGCAGAACTCTTCAAGCAGGGACTTGGCATCCTGAACAACTATTTAGTGGATCTCTTCAACCAAGTGGTTTGTACAGGTTTTCTAGGGTCTTGGTCCCACCACATTATTCACCCCATCCACAAATCAGGTCCTACCTCTGATCCCAACAACTACAAAACGATCATGGTGGGTCACACTTTCGCCAAGCTATATGCTACAGTGCTTCACATGCGGCTTTCAGAGTTTCTGGACCAAAGTCACTGCAGAGCTAGGGGACAGGCGGGGTTTCGACCAACCTACCAGACCATTGACCACATCCTCACTCTCTGAAGCCATCATCGAGGAAGCATGTCACCGTTCTTCCAAGGTTTTTTGCTGCTTTGTCGACCTTCAGAAAGCCTTTGATGCTGTTCCGCGGGAAGCTCTCTTCCAAAGACTCAGAGAGATTGGCATTTCTGAGACTCTTTTAGCTGTCATCATGCGACTTTATGAGGACGTTCTAGGCATCTGTGTACTGCTTGGGCTCTCTGACTTCATCAGGAGTACCATTGGGGTCAAGACAGGGTTGCCCTTTGTCTCCCACCTTGTTCAATATCTATATTGATGAGTTAGAGGAGTTTCTCAGGGATCACATCCAGGAGGGGGACGGTTGTCTTCTCCACCATGTTCTGATCTATATTCTCCTTTTTGCGGACGATGTGGTCCTTTTTGCCTCCTCTGCGGAAGGGTTTACAGAGACAACTGGATGCATTTTAGCCCTCTTTTGCGACCACAAACAACTGACAGTTAACTTGGGCTAAGACCAAAGTTATAATCTTCAATGGCCTGAAGACATCTGATTTCCATTTCTTCTACAAGGGGAAGAGCTTGAGATCACCAGCTCTTACACTTACTTGGGAGTACTCTTTTCTGGACCTTGCTTCAGTTTACGACCAACACTTCAACCTCGGGTTAATAAGGGCTATGGCTCCTTAGCAGATCTTGGAGAGACAGTGCTTCCGCCATCACTTTCAGGACATCCTATCCAAGATGTCCCTCTCAGACTCTCTTGTCAAGCCCACTGTTCTTTATCTTATGAGGTTTGGGGGCCCTCCTTACTTGAGTCTGACTGGGCTGCAATGGAGAGAGTTCAAATTCTTCTTCTCAAACGTATCATCAGATGCAAGGAGATGGTTCCTCACAATATCATCCTGGAAGAGTTTGGGGCTCGTCCCTTTAGGTTGGAAGCAATTTTTGGCCTTGTTTCCCTCCTACATCACATTCAGAGACTTGTTGATTCCTCTGCGGGAAGGGATAGGTATCCCTACCTTGCTTACTACTCCTCTGAGGCCATTGCTTCGGCCGATCGTTTTGGTCGATCTTGTTGTTGGTATGTCGGGGTTTCACGACTACTTGAGTCTATTGGGATTTAAACAAATCACCTTCCACCATACAGTTATTCCTTAGATGCTCTCGCCCATCTCCTTCCGGGCAAAGTAGGATCTGAACAAAATCATCAGAGATGATATCTACAGGCAGTTCATTCAGTGCACCTGGACCAACCCCCAGGGTGGGTTACGTCCGAAGATGGCCTTCTATGCCACGCATTTTCTTGAGGTCATTAATGGTCTTATTTCTCGGCCCTAGTATATTTCCTGACATTGGACGCATGCCCTTCACATTTCCCTGGGTCAGTTCAGGGTTGGCTCTCATAGGCTCCGGGTTGAGTGTGATCATCAGATTGACTGTTCCGAGCAGATTTGCCAGCTTTGTTCCCTCCAGGAGATTGAAACGGAAGAGCACTTCATCTTCCGGTGCCCCATCTACTACGAGATCAGAGGGAGATTTCACTGCCTGTTCAGAGAGTATCCGACATTCACAGACTTCTTCAGATACTATGATCAAAGGTGTCTTGCTCTCTATCTGCAGGAGGCTCTTAGGCTTCGGAGAAGAGACCTTTCAGCCTCCTTCTAGGCAGACAACTACTCAGCAAATCACTTCCTTTTTCTATGCTCTCCCCTAGGAGGGGCACTAAGCGGCAGAGGTGATACCAATCCTGATCCCCAGACGAGATCAATCCGGACCCGAGGCACTATTTCTCAGACTAGGGACGTCCAAACACATACGAGGTCGAGGGCATCTTCTCATAGATGGCCTTTGAGATCCACCAGACGAGCACAGAGAGTTCATCCTTCCTCTGGCGCATCGACACCCCAGATCTTCCACAACCTCAGATACCGAGCTTCAGCACATTACTAGCTTCTTTCAGTCGGCCTTGGATGTTAGATGAGGGGGTCTCCTCTCTTGCCTCCTCTTCCTTTTCTTCCTCCGCATGTTTGGGTTCTGCTAACTTCTGCAGACTTTTTCCAGGCCTCTCTTCTTGCCCGTTCTTCTTCCTTCCTTCTCTTTTCTGGTTGTTCTCGGGGACCTTTTGGTCCTCTGGGTGGACTCTTGTTTGTTTTCTTTGTATTGGTGCAGTCCCATTGACCTACTTTTGTGGTCATTCGTTGGACATTTAATATATTTATCTTATCTTATATTATCTATGAATTGCTAACCCATGGCTCCATGAATGAACCAAAAGAAATATGGGAAAGGAGAAGCAATTATGATGAAATTGCAGTTGCACACATGACAGTCAAAGAGGAGAATGATGGTTATATTTTTCAATTTTATGGCCCCATGATGAGGTATGAATTTTGTTTTGACTACCTTGTTTTCAGTTCAGCTGAGTCACACAATGTTTGTGCGGTATCAAGAGCTCCAAATTTTAGAAGAACTTACCCTTAAAATTCACAAGGAGTTAAAGTTCCACTTGAAAAATGATGAAATCATAATTCATGGGAATGTTATGAAGGATGATTTTGTCAAGTTTAAGGCCAAGATGTCGGCTGATTTCGAATTGTAGGCGTGTTGTTCCTAGTATTTCAACATATGTAAATCAAATTTCAGTCCCTACATTACTCATGGAGTTGCCTTTCTTCGTGAGATTTTAGTTTGGTAGTTGTGATGCCATGGTTATAAGTGCCGAGTTTGCAAAAATCAGATTTGGGGTTGCCACTAGCAGCCATGAACAACAGTGTGTTTTCATTTTTGAAGAGCATTCCATCATGGAATGATGAGGAAAGAAGATCTCAGCTGAAAGGAGGGAATAAATCAGATTATGATGCGTTGTTTCTCAGACTTGAACATTCTAATTTTTGAAAGAAAAATGCATGATTACAATTGTTTTTGGGACAACATTACTAAAGTGTTGGGAAGTCATCATTTGGATGGAAATTATGAGATGGTGTTAAGCAATGGAAGAGAGCTAGCTATCATGTCCCCACAGGCATGATAAGGAGAGTCTAAAAGGGTTGTTAAACACTCTTGCTTTCTTTGATATGTTTGCTGTCATGTGCAGGTACATCAAAGAAGAAGCAGTTGAGATTCATTTGGGATCCGGGGTACTTACAATTGCTTGAGGACAAGCAATTTCGGGAAGGGAGGACTGTAATGTCCCCTTTTTCAAATTAATCCAAAATAAAAGGTTTCCTTGCCTTTCCTCTTTCTGAAGGCAAGCAATGGATGAGCAAGGGAAGATTGTGAGTTATATTTCCATTTTGCTCATACATGTTTATGTTTTTATCTTTGTATTTCCCATTATATGGTGTCGGCTAGCGTTTGGTGCATTTTAAAAGCAAATTAAAAGATTAAATATGCTTTATATGGGTTGGCCTTGCCTTTTTGTCCTGTTGGTGCCAAGATGAAGATATAAAAGGAGATTAAGGACTTCATTTGGAGATCATCTACTTTTGGGAGTTTTATCTAATTTGGACCTTTGGGTTGTCTGCTCATTGTCTTTCCACATCTTGGGTGAAAATCCAAGTGTGTGGCTCTCTCCAAGAAGGACAAAAACCCTTCTTGTGGCTGGTTGGAGGACGAAAACCCTCCATCTTTAGTTGAAGCAAAAATATCTTCAAGACTTCATGCAGATTTGGACTCTAGAATATCAAGGAAGACATTTACAAGGGTTTGCATAAATTTTAGAACCCTTCCTAGTTGGAGCGACTAGGGTTTTGAGGGTGTTTGGATGCCTTCTAGGGCTCAAAAATCAGATTTTATTTGATATTCTGATTCGGCATAATTGATAAGGCCATGGAATCTATAATTTCATGATTTCTGGTAAGGTTTATCTTTCATTTTTAACCCTTGGGTTGTGGCAGCCCTGCTGCTGTCCTAAATTTAATTACAACAATGTGTATTATCTTGGGTTTTCTCCATTTGTTTATTGCAAATTGAATGGATAAGTGTTGTCGTGCATGAAGAAATTATTTAGAAGTGTTTTCAGCTATTGTGCATGGTTTTTATGGTGCTTTTAAACCCCTTTTAAATTCTCTGCTAGGGTTTATATTATCTTAGGAATTGTTGTTATAAAAATCATATTATTTTCATCGTGGTGTGGTGTATTTTCATATTTAATCTTTGGGGTTTGTGGCCAAACCCATATCTTTGGTTTTTGTCCCAAAAAGGGACATTACACTAATTTTATTTTATCATTTTATCTTTTCTTTTATTTTTATTAAGTCATTAACAAATTAATATAAGTGCTTTTTATAAAGTTTCTTTTTCATGCACTTAATAATAATTCATTAAGTCCATAGTTCCCTTTTTAATCACCCCTTAGCCGTCGGGAAACAAAAATTGGGCTAAGGATCTTCAACTGGTTATTTTATGAAGTGGGACATTTCATCTTTGTTCTCTTGTCAAACCATCATTTGATAATATCTTGATATCTACATAAGTTCTTCATGGCTTCCTCCTGTGCATCCTCCATCTAAAGGATGTTAAGCAATGTTGACTGTATTCGGCTATTTTCCTCTATATATTCATGAATGAATTTGTCGGTGGGAATCCTCATAGTAATGGGTAACACTAGCCCTTGTCCATGTACAAGAAGAAGGGGTGATATCTTTAGGGCCTGCTTGAGTCTTCTCTGATCAGTCCATGAAGCATATTTCAACAATAGATGCTAGCTTCTTAGTTTGATTGTAGCAGATTTCTTGATGACATCAATGAGATTTTTGTTTGTGGATTCTACCAAGCCATTTCCTTGTTGATAGTAGTTCAAGGAGAATTTCAATGTGATCTTGTTGTCATAAGCCCATTCAATGAAATGCGGGTTCATTATCGCAAACACAAGAAAATGGGGGTACCAAACTTTGTGACAATACTTCCATGAAATTGATGGCCTCTTTGGTGTTGTTTTTGGTTGCAATTGCTTCAATCCACCTGGTGTAATAATCACTAGCTGTGAGGACAAGTTTGTGTCCCTTGATAGAATTGGAATTGATGACTCGAATGAAGTCAAGCCCCCATTGGGGTGAACAGTTGATGTTCGATGACTGACTGCAATAGCATGGGCGCGTGTTTTACTCTTTTGGCGAAGACTTGACACTCATGGCAATGCTCAACATGATAGTGGGAATCTCCAAAGACTGTAGGCCAATAATACCTTGCTCTGAGTATCTTATGAGAGGTGGAATTGCCAAATGGTTGACCACTTCCTATCTCATCATGAAAATTGTTCATGATATCATCAGCTCTGCTCTACTGACACACCTGAGATAGATTCCTTCATAGTTTTTTCTGTAGAGGATGCCTTTCTTCAACATGTAGTGAGCAACTTTTAGATTGAGGAATCTTCTTTGTTCTTTGTTTAGTTTAAGAGGGCAAGTTCCGTATACGCGATAATGGATATTGTGATCATACCATTTATCATATATAAGTCGGTTTTCGTTAACCTGCATTACTATAATATCCCCTTTTCAAATTATTGTCAAATGAAGACTTCTTGTCACTCTCTTCCCATGGTCAAGAATAATAAGTGAACAAGGGAAGTAATTGAGCTTCGTTTCAGTTTTCTTTTTTATTTTTAATGTTTTTATTTGATGTTTTACTCCCTAAGGCGAGTCGGTTGGGGTTATAAGACTCCCAACAATCAAATTCTTAATATCCAAGATTCCTATTATCAAGCTCCCGAACTATTTGGACAACCATTCATATTGAGTTTACCTCAAAATCTTCTCCTACCCCCAAAAAGCAAGATTCCTCGAAATACAATTCATTTTGAAATGCCACGGTAGAGGTTTATTCACGCAACACAGCACAAAACAAGAAAACACTAAAAAGCATGCCACTAAATCATTGTGCGGCCTCATTGCTAATGGCTAACGAGAGGAGGTTGATTGTCCTCCTACCTCCATCGCCTCCAATTGATTTAGTTCATATAGCTAGATGAAACGTGAATCTTAGAAAGCAACCCCCCCCCACAAATACAACTGACACAAGACATCGATTTCAACCGATAATGTGTCCCATTACAACATATGGAGAATTAAACAAAAGAAATAAATTCCTCCTTACAGTGTAATTTATCCCAACACATTACAACGGTATTCAAATAATTTGTCCACACTCCTACACTTGCAACAAAAATAATAATAATTCACTTTATAAAGTACATTCAAAAATGACTCCCTTATTAAAAACACCCCACTATTGTATAGTGTCACTTCCACTAATAGATTTGGCCACTTAAAAGAGTTTCCTCTTGGGGTTTTGAAGCCTTGACCCTTACTCAAAAAGATTCTAACAATTGTAAACTTGCCATATGGACCATGAGACACTTTAAATATAGGCCTAGCAATGTAAATTCTATTATATTAAAAGTATAGATTGTTCAGCGTTGGTAATTAAAACAATCACACCTTTTACTTTGGAAAAAACCTCGTGCAAGTGGGGGTTTCGATGTTCGAATGTGTTAAGTGTCGAAGATTCCAAGGTAGGGAGAATGTCGGACAACCGAGCCAAATACATGGAAGACCAAGGATGAATGCAATGTGAATCGAGCTGATGCAGTGAAACAATGCAAATCCAACAAGTCCAATGCATAGTTGATTTATTGAGTTACAATGAAGAGCGTGAATTTCAATGCAAATCGAGCAGCATGTGAGCTCAGAGGTATTCAACAAAGACGCAGAGCTCTAGTGCTAAATGCAACCCAATTCCAAGTTTGTGTGTAGTTGTCAAAGAGGAGGGCGATGATGTCGTTGAGTGTCGATCCAAATGTAATGAAACAATGCAAAACTGGATTCGATGCCAATTCCAAGCCGTGTAGTATTATAAAAATCAAATTATACAAATCCGAAAAGCTCGAATGCAAAATTCAGTGCTTCAGATTTGTGTTTCCTAGAACCAACCAAGCTATAAATGACACCTTCACATTAACCCTGTCGTTGACTAAAGCAATCACTACTAATGAACTTGATGTCAAAGAAGCTCCGCAAATACCAAAAGACTTCAATAATGAAGTGGATGTTAAGATCGGGGATTCAACGCATCTCTTTGGAATCTTTCAAGAATTACAAACAAGAAACGATGATGCAAGCGACATTAAATCATATAGGATTGTCAATCATGTAGTTGATCCAGCGTATTCTGAATAGCAACAAACTTCAAATTCTGATATTCTATAGTTGCAACAAGATGCAAATCCAATCAATGAAACAGATTTCAACAATGGAACCTTAAACACACACTGCTAATCTTAATCTTTGCAACGAAATCAATGCTTACACTAATATAAGTATTCCAAAATATGTGAATTTCATATACGGGTAACTGAGAGATCAGAATCAAATCTACCCCATTCAATCCTTAAGAGTCCCATACTGCTCTGATACCAAATGAAATTTTGGTAGCATATTTTCAGAGAATAAAATCAATTCTGCATTATCGTGCTTTATTCATCAGATGTAATACATATATAAAGCAATGTAACTCCTATTAACAAGGAGTTTGCCCAGCTTCTAATCCCGCCAATCTCTCACACTCTCCTTATACATGAGTTGTTAGAACGACTCACTTATACCAATCTAACTAATAACAAATTCTCTAACATTATTCTCATATACATGTACATCTCACTAATCTTTATACTAACTCACAAATATACCATGAAGCACTAATAATTCTTAACATGTGCTTCCTTTTGCTTGTCTGGGACAGGCTTTTCTGTTAGAGATTTGAGAAGCAGATCACGTTATTTTGTGATTTGAGCTGACTCATGCAACGTTATGTTGGCCTTGATTTTTTTCATATCTTCCACTGTATTGTACCTGCTTTTGTTGGGAAGGGGCTGTAGGTCCACAACAGAGCATTGTTCATGTACTTTTGGCAGTGGAGGATCATCGTTTGCCTTTAGATAGGGAGGAATAGTGCTGGTATTAGGAAACATAAATGTGGTAAGGGGTTGTTGCTGAGTTCTACTCCTAAGGGCATAATTATTCCTCTGACACTGTTGGAATGCATGAATTTCATCAGTATTTTCCTCAAGTTCATTCTCTTCTTGGCTACGGAAGCTAAACGAATCTAACACCATGGCAGTACTAGTTGATTTGGACATGTGGGAGGCTTTTGTTGCATGGTTTGAGTTTTGCGGATTGGGTATTACTTTGATCATATCCATCTCCTTTTGGAAGATTTCAAAGGTGTTGCAAAACTCGATGCAATCCAACTCACCATGGTGGGATGTATTGTGGACTCCACCAATTTGGTAAAGTAACCTCACAAATATTTATCTCAAGCAGCCTATTGTGTGCAAGTCAGGGGCGTTATCAGTTTGCATTGTAAACTATATTCCACTGAGTTCCCTTTTACGGGAGGGGCAGCAAGGGGGATGAGGAAATGTGGGATCGTAAAATTTGGGAGAGATAGAGGGGGCTGCCTAGAAGTACCACTTACACCCTAGAAATGATATTTGAATATGAAAATAGCATGGCAAAGGGGATAGGGGACAAAGAGCTAGAGACACGTTCTTGCAGAACATAGATTGCAAACAAGTCACATTTAAAGGAAGCTCCGATTCCATATATATAATCAACTATAATTAAGGTGGTTATTAGTAGGAGGAGACCAGAGTGGAAGTTCTGACCCCTAGAGATAGGTGTAACAAAGAAATAAATATAGAATCTAGTCTAAAAAGACAGCTAAACCACAAATCCATTCATAAAATGTTTAGATTGTGTTTCTATATTAGATGATTGTTCTAAACATACAATTCATTATAATTTGTTAATGCGTAAAAATCAAATAATATTACACAACCAGGTGAAGGATACTTGAAATATTTACGACAAGACTAAAGTACAAAAAGTTGGCCTCAACATTCAATGAAATCTCAAGAGTACATAATTGTGTTATTCTAAATTTTAGGTGTAATAATTTGTCAACGTTTAATACAAAAATCTTTCCCCAATGATGGTATTAGTAAGAATATGAATAGAGATGTGAAATGGGACACCCCTCAAGAGGGTGAGTGCAAACTAAACACTGATGGGGCATCTAAAAGTAACCCGAGCTGTTTTAGGGGTAGGAAGAATGTCTGGGAATTATGCTAGTCATTTGTGGTTTTGGTTTTCCTATAACCTTGCGACATCCAAAAACAATATGGGTAAAGCATTTAGCATGGAATGCATTTGATAAGTGAACATGAAGTTAAAATGTTAGACATTGAGACACACTCCCAAATGCAATAATTTGTCGACGTGTAATACAAATCTCTCCCCAATGATGGGGTTAGTAAGAATATGAATAGAGATGTGAAATGGAAGGCCCCTCAAGAGGGTCAGTGCAAACTAAACACGAATGGGGTATCTAAAAGGAGTCTGAGCCTTTTAGGGTTAGAGGGATTGTGTGGGAATCATGCTAGCAATTTTTGTTTTTGGTTTTCCAATCACCTTGCGACATCCAAAAATAATGTGGCTGTTTGGTAAGTGAACACGAAGTTAAAATGTTAGACATTGAGACAAACTCATAGATGATGGCAGCCTTTCTGAATAAAGCTAGTGAGAGGGAAATATGAGCAATTGGAAGCTCGAATCTATCATGGAACTCTCGGAGGTGCTTTATAGTTGTCATATATAATACCAACTACACGAAAAGAATAGTGTGATAAACCTCCTGAAAGATGTTAACTTCTATTAAACACATGCATTGATAATTATAACTGGAACAAGGTCGAATATGGGGTCGAAGCAACCCTTAAGGAAATAATACGAGATGAATATCCCTTTAAATCCTATGTTAAAGGTGTAATGTGGCCATATAAATAAATTAAAATCACTCCTAACACTTGGACCTCAAGCCAACCTATAATTATTATAAATTGTCAAGGCATTAATCCGACCACCTTAGCCAAGCTTTACAGAGGAAATAATAATTATGCAACCCTTATTGTGCCTCTCCCTTCTAATCATGGGACTTTAATAATAACGGGTGACCCAAAAGGTATAATCAGTAGGATGGCATTGCACAGTCTTTGTTGGAGATTAATCTTTACTTGGTAATATTTCTATCATAAAGTTATTAGTTATTTCCATATATAAATTAAATTCATATAATCCAGGGAATATAAGGTGGCATGTAATCTTCACCTTTTTTGTCTCATTCGAGATATTCCTTGGTATGAGGAATATGGGAGATACATATCATACGTAACTCCTTTTCCACTTTGCACCCACTTCCCCTTACTATAAGCGAAATAGAGACACTAGGTACACACTTAAAAGCTTTGCTAATAAAATAATTGGAGTTAAGTTGTAACTCTTTTTCTCTCTCTTCACTCTATTTAGAGAGTTTGTGGGTCTCTTCCTCAATACTCCTTTATTCTCTCTTCGATGAAGTTTTATGAACATTGTGCTATCTTGTAATAGTTTTTCCCCATATTTTGAAAGATCCCGAACCCGTTTTGTCTGATTTTTTTTTTTTTATATATTGCTCAGGTATAGAGCTGAACTGGTAATATCAGTTGAATCCATGAAATAACATTCTCACACTGCATAATAATCAGAACACTGCAAACTCCCGCAAACCGGGTATTTATAGAAATGGCGCCTAGGGTTTAAATGATTGATTTCTTCATAAATAATGCAGCCATACATTTAACATTGATTTTTAATGATAAATAACTAGGGCAAATACAAATAGAAATCTGCAGATGGAAAAATACAGATACTATCCAAAAACTCAGCCAGAATGAATCCCAGTCAAATCGATTTGGCATATATAAATAGCTGAAATGTATAACAATTAACTATCATGGAAAATACCTCTGAAAATGCATACACCAACTGTAGAACAAGTCGCCCCACTCCTGATGTTGCCTGAATGCCCACTGCTGCAATTTATTTCTCTCTCTGACACTGCTGAAATGAAAATAACCTGTGTAAACAATGAAGATCCCTGGGTAGAATCTTCTCTCACTGCTCCTAGGGTTTCCGTCCGCAAGAGTAATAATCCAGAGGGTTTCCGTCCTTGGATTTTGTCTGCAAAAGCTCTGTGCTCACTGCTCTGTAAAAATAATAATAATCTGAATGTTCTTTCCCCCAAGTCGCATTTTTCATTATATAGCCAAAAACCCTCCAAATCTCCAAGTCGCACTTTTTGGCCAAACCCAAATAATTAATAATTAATTAATTATTTTCCTTTTCTAAGTGGGTCGCATTTTTGGGTTTAATCAACATACCCAGGCAAGTCGCACTTTTGGCTAGGAATTGCATTTAAATAATTTATTAATTTTATTTAAATACATTTTCCTAAGTCAAAGTCACCCAACAGTTTATTAATTCATTATATGTGCTTTAATGATATTTTATTTAATTTCGAGCACCATATAAAAGAATAATAAACCGAAGTCACCCTTGAAAACACCCTTTTGGCCGTCGGGTAGACAAAACAGGCCAAAAGGTCTTCGACCGAACTAACCGAGAAAGAGGGACATTACAGTCCTCCCTTCCCGGGATTGCTTGTCCCCAAGCAACTGTAGAGCTGGATGCTGTAATATAACCTCACCTTCCCATGTAGCATCCTCCTCTGGCAATTCCTTCCACCTCACCAAGAACTCCCGAATGACCCTGTTCCTCAGTCTCCTCTCTCGACTGTCCAAGATCTCCTCTGGCACTAGGTCTAGTCTCCCTTCCTCATCCAGAGGTGGCAAATCTGTAGAAGAAATAATATTCTGCCCCAAAGCCTTTTTCAAGCAAGACACATGAAAAACATTATGTATCTTACTCTCAGAAGGTAACTCCAGCTCATATGCCACTTCACCAACTCTCCTCAACACCCTGTATGGCCCATAAAATCGCGGTTTGAGCTTTTTCAGCCCCACTCTTCTTGAGAGTACTTTGCCTGTAAGGCTGAAGCCGTAGAAAAACCATGTCCCCTATCTCGAATGATCTCTCCACTCGGTGCCTATCTGCATATATTTTCTGCTGATTCTGGGCCCGCTGCATGTTTTCCCTAAGCACCTTAAGGATTTCCTGAATATCCTGTAAACTCTCCTGAGCTTTGGGAGCTCTACTATCCCCAAATGCCATATCAACAAAGGATCTCGCATCATATCCATACAGAGCTCGGAATGGAGTCATACCAATAGACATATGGTAAGTGGTGTTATAGCAATACTCGCATAAATACAACAACTTAACCCATGCCTTTTGCTGTCCTGCAACGTAGTTGCGAAGATAACCCTCTATCCATTTGTTCACAATCGTCTGTCTGTCCATCCGTCTGAGGGTGATAACTGGTGCTAGGAGTCAGCTCGGTGTAGACCAGACGGAAAAGCTCCTGCCAAAATATGCTCATAAACCTACTATCCCGGTCACTAACTATGTTCTTTGGTAGCCCATGCAACCTGAATATCTGACGGAAGAACAAATCAGCCACATGAGGTGCCTTAAAGCTGGTAGGGACAGCGAAAAAGTGTGCATATTTTGTCAACCGATCCACTACGGCGTAAATGCGATCATTCCCTTGCACCACGGGAAGCCCTGTAATGAAATCCATAGAAATACTCTCCCATTTCTGTTCCGGAACTGGCAATGGCTGTAGCAAACCTGCTGGGAAAGTATGCTCTGACTTGTTCTGCTGACAAGTCATACACTCACGGACATGGCGCAGGACATCATCCTTGAGACCCTTCCAGGAGAATCTCTCTCTAATCTGCCTGTATGTTTTAAAATACCCTGGATGTCCTGCCAGTGGTGTATCATGGAAAGCATGCATAATCTTCTCTTTAAGTTTAGATTCAGGAACTAGGTAAATTCTGCCCTTATACAAAATCAAATCAGTCATTACCTTATACCGATCATCCTGAATTTTTCCATCCATAATATCACATGCCCACGTGTTTTTGGAATATTCAACTGACAGTTGAGATTTCCAATCTGCTGAAATCTCGCTCAACGAACATAGGACAGCGGGATGGGGTTTCCTGGAAAGTGCATCAGCCACTACATTCTTCGTCCCCTTGACATACTCAATGTCAAAATCATATGCCTGAATCCTGCTGACCCATTTTTGTTGCCTCTCATTGAGTTCTTTTTGTTCCAGGAAATATTTCAAACTGTTGTGGTCGGTTCTCACCACAAATTTTCCACCCACCAAATACTGTCTAAACTTTGCCAAGGCATGCATAATGGCAAGCATCTCCTTATCATACATGGAATACAGTCTCTCATTATCTCTCAGCTTTCGGCTCTCAAAGGCAATAGGATGACGATCCTGCATAAGAACTGCACCAATCCCCAATCCCGAAGCATCACACTCTAAAATGAAGGGCCGTGAGAAATCTGGAAGAGCCAAAACTGGACAGGTGCTCATAATTACCTTAAGCTTCTCAAATACCACCTGTGCCTCATCTGACCAACTGAATGCACCCTTCCGTGTAAGATCTGTCAACGGAGCTACCAACTGGGAGTAACCCTTCACAAACCTCCTGTAATAACCACATAACCCCAAGAATCCTCGCAAGTCAGAGATATTCTTGGGTGGTGGCCAATCCTGCATTGCCTGTATCTTCTCCTGATGAACCTTGACCCCATTGGCCCCAATGACATGCCCAAGATACAGTATCTCCGTAAGCCCAAATTCACACTTGGACATCTTAGCAAACAAAGACTGAGTCTCCATTATGCTAAGTACCTCATCAAGATGCCTCAAATGATCATCCCATGTCCTGCTATAAATCAGAATATCATCAAAAAACACCAATACAAACTGCCTCAACTGTTTGTTGAAGAGATGGTTCATACATGACTGAAATGTAGCAGGCGCATTAGTGAGTCCGAAGGGCATCACCAAGAACTCATAGTGCCCATAATGACATCTGAAGGCTGTCTTATGGATATCCTCATCCCGTACTCTAATCTGGTGGTAGCCTGATCGAAGATCAATCTTCGAGAAGTAGATAGATCCATGCAGCTCATCCAACAACTCATCAATGCGGGGAATGGGATACCTGTTTTTGATGGTTTTCTTGTTAAGTGCACGATAGTCAATGCACATCCTCATGGTCCCATCCTTCTTCTTTACCAATACAACTGAAGAAGCAAAGGGACTAGAGCTAGGACGGATGTGTCCCATCTCCAAGAGCTCTCTAATGGCCTTCTCTATCTCATCCTTGTATGTCTTAGGATGGCGATAAGGCGTAGTCATCACGGGCTTAGCACCCTCCTCAAGCTCTATAACGTGCTCAAACCCTCTATCTGGTGGTCTACCTGGAGGAATGTCACCAAACACTGAACCGTGCTTATCCAGTATGGTCTGGATGTCAATATGATAAGGCTGATCATCATCTGAAGAAGATTTGGACGAAATGAAACACTGGGCTGCCCATGCAATATCTCCATGTCTCGCTATAGACTCCATCCTGCGTGCTGAAACAACTCTAGGCCCACCGTCAGAAAGAGCCCGAAGCACAATCTTCTTCTTATCCACCATAAACTCTAACTCCATCCTGCGGAAATCCTGTACATATCTGCCAAGGGACTGTAACCACTGAATACCCAAAACTGTATCAATCTCACCAAGTCCAATAACATAGAAGTCATCGGTCAATGTATAGTCCCCCATCTGAATACTAAGTCGTGGAATCCTCTTAGTGCAACTGATAGCAAATCCATCTGCCACCCGTACACTAAACCCATCAAATTCCTCAACCTGTAATCCTCGCTTCGCCGCCAACCCCTCATCAATGAAATTGTGCGTAGCTCCACTGTCAACCAGACAAACAATCCGCTGCCCCTTAAGCACTCCCTTCAGACGAAAGGGATGGTACCTAGGAACGCCTGAAAGTGTGGCAATAGTAACATCGGATGAATCCAATGCCTCGCCCTCGCCAAGCTCTATTTGGGGCTGCTCCCCCTGTGCATCATGGTCACCGCCCTCATCCTCTACATCTGTACCTGGCGAGTGATCATCCTCTCCATCTGAAATCACCTCAATGAGATGCACCTTGCCTTTACCAAGGCAACGATGTCCAGGCTCCCAATGGTCTTTGCAATGAAAGCAAAGCTTCTTCCTCCTTAACTCGTTACGAGTCTCCTGATCCACCTTAGGAGGTGGTGCACTCTTCTGTGGGGCGGTAGAGCGCTGAAATGGCCTGGAGCTCGTGGGAAACTTCTTATTGGGCTGATAAGAAGTGGGCTGATAGGAAGTGGGAGATGTGTCCAAGTCCAATGCCGTCTGAATGGCATCATGCAATGTCCTAGGCTTAAGAGCCTTGACCAATCCTCTCATCCTATCATGGAGGCCCTCTATAAATAACATAACCACCCTCTTCTCAGGCATCTCTGGAACCATAACGGCTATCCGCTGAAATTCGTTGATGTAAGAATCAACATGTCCACTCTGTCTGAGCTGTGCCAAGTCCCTGTAATATAGCTCCACATCCTTGCGATCAAACCTCGCAATCAATCTGTCACTAAAATCCCTGTATGAATGTAGAAGCTCATGACCCTGCGTAACTAACCCATGGTGCCACCAATCATAAGCCACCCCCTCCAGGTGCAATGTAGCGAACTGTATGGCCTCCTGCTCCCTCATGGGCTTGAGGGTAAGGTAGGTGTTGAGCTTGTGAATCCAAGCCCTGGCACTGATCTTTCCACTACCATCAAAAGTGGAAAGGGTTACCTTATTGGTAACCTGCTGCAAATCTCTGTTCTGCTGTGCTCTAGGTCTCCTATCCTGTCCAGTCCTCATACTGTCTCTCCTCTGAGCACAATACTGTGGGAGGGGAAATGCATCCCTCACATGCTGTGGCAAACTCCTCCACTCATCGCTGACTGCCATGATGGTATCCGGGAAAGCTGCTTCCTCCGACCGTCCCTCAATCTCTGGGGGGTCACCTCTAGGCAAGAAGTTAGGCTGCATGGGCCTGTCTGCCGTCCGTGTAGGTCTCCTCTCGTCTGTATGGGTATGCCTCCGCTCACGGCGTGGCGATCCCCTAACACTCCCAAGCTCTGAAGGTGATCTGCTATGACCCCTGTAGCTACTAGCAATGGATACGGATCTATCCCTCCTGCCATGCCTGTCCCGCGGCCTATCCAGTGCCAACCTGTCCAAAGTAGTACCCATGCGCTCCATGGTCTGTAACAACTGCCTCTGTGTAGCTGCCATATCCCGAATAAAATTCCTATCTGGATCTACATGCTCCTCTCGAGGACTCTCAGGTCTCTCACCCAAATGCTCCATTCTGTCACCACCTGCAATACCAGCTTCGAGCCGTGCTCGTCTGCGGGTGTAGTATCTATGTGTACCGTCCTCTCTGTGATGCATTCAAGGCTGATTTCTGTTTTAATGCCCTGGCTGTTCCTTCCCACACAGGCTAGGAGGATACACTACTCTGATACCACTGAAAGATCCCGAACCCGTTTTGTCTGATTTTTTTTTTTTTTTAATATATTGCTCAGGTATAGAGCTGAACTGGTAATATCAGTTGAATCCATGAAATAACATTCTCACACTGCATAATAATCAAAATACTGCAAACTCCCGTAAACCGGGTATTTATAGAAATGGCGCCTAGGGTTTAAATGATTGATTTCTTCATAAATAACGCAGCCATACATTTAACATTGATTTTTAATGATAAATAAGTAGGGCAAATACAAATAGAAATCTGCAGATGGAAAAATACAGATACTATCCAAAAACTCAGCCAGAATGAATCCCAGTCAAATCGATTTGGCATATATAAATGGCTGAAATGTATAACAATTAACTATCATGGAAAATACCTCTGAAAATGCATACACCAACTGTAGAACAAGTCGCCCCACTCCTGATGTTGCCTGAATGCCCACTGCTGCAATTTATTTCTCTCTCTGACACTACTGAAATGAAAATAACCTGTGTAAACAATGAAGATCCTTGGGTAGAATCTTCTCTCACTGCTCCTGGGGTTTCCGTCCGCAAGAGTAATAATCCAGAGGGTTTCCGTCCTTGGATTTTGTCTGCAAAAGCTCTGTGCTCACTGCTCTGTAAAAATAATAATAATCTGAATGTCCTTTCCCCCAAGTCGCATTTTTCATTATATAGCCAAAAACCCTCCAAATCTCCAAGTCGCACTTTTTGGCCAAACCCAAATAATTAATAATTAATTAATTATTTTCCTTTTCTAAGTGGGTCGCATTTTTGGGTTTAATCAACATACCCAGGCAAGTCGCACTTTTGGCTAGGAATTGCATTTAAATAATTTATTAATTTTATTTAAATACCTTTTCCTAAGTCAAAGTCACCCAAACAGTTTATTAATTCATTATATGTGCTTTAATGATATTTTATTTGATTTCGAGCACCATATAAAAGAATAATAAACCGAAGTCACCCTTGAAAACACCCTTTTGGCCGTCGGGTAGACAAAACAGGCCAAAAGGTCTTCGACCGAACTAACCGAGAAAGAGGGACATTACATATTTTAATGCATGTGGGGCTTTCTTCTAGTGTACCAGTTTCCCCGCATGAAAAAACTCTTGTTTTAACACTTTCATGGTATGGCTTCAAATACTTATTTTATTGCACATATTCATTTATTTCATTGTTTTTATATTTGCAGTTGATTTTGGAATTATTTCTTCCATGGTATTGGATATTTACTACTAAATCTTGTATCTAAGTGCATAGATTGTTTGCTGGAGCAAGAGAAATCTTGCATTTGGAGCCAGCATGCTATGTCCTTCCATTATTGGTTATATTTTGAGCTCTGCAAGATGGATTTTGTGTTTTTGTTTGTGTGTAAACAATAATGGTCTCCTGTAGATTTGAGAGGGGGTTGTGTGTTGAGTGTGTCCTTCAACTCCAAAGGCCGCAGCAAAGGCATTTGGTATAGAGTAGTGATCCTTCTAAATCAGCTGATGACAAAAGAGATGGTTGGGGGCTGGCAGTTTATAATACAGTGGCAATTTTCAACCTTTCTCATTCAGTTTTTGTTCGTTTTCTCCATTGCATGGGTTCCCAAGCTAACTTGTGACTCCTCTTACTCCTGGTTTTATATTTCTATGTGCGGCGACTAGATTATGGGGTGTAATAAATTTCAATGCGGGGAGGTTGGTAGTGTGGAGTCTGGACAATACATGTAACTCCCTTTGCTTTTACGAAGAGAGGCCCAAATTGAAGAATTTAACTCCATGTGCAAGCAAGTGTTTTATCCCTCAAAACAAAATACCACCCATCGCCAAAAAAAGGAAATGCCATTGTCTTAAAGAAAAGAGAAATGCGGGAAATAGCAAAGGCCATGGGTGAACAGTTTAAAAATTCCATGAACAGTTTAAAAATCCCATGACCCTGGCCATCATGGCCTTTAACCATGTTGCTGACAACCTTGATGTGATTATGGGAGGGAAGATTGCAGATAACGTTGATTGAGCAAATTGGTGCAAAGAGGTCCAAAACAGTAGAGGTGGTGGTAGATTTGATATTGGCAATAGTGTGAAGAAGTTACAAGCTAAGGTTCAGAATCTATGGGAGATGGTGAAGAACCATGAACAACACCTCCTGTCCCTGAAAAAATGTGTAGAATGCAAGGAAAATAAATATAAGATCGGCGGAGGACTATAGCAGAGTTCAAAGAAGTTAAAGACGGAATTTGTGGCTTTATCCCACAAATATTTCACTGCTTGGCCAACATTATGGGTAGAGACAGGGTTGCTCAGACAACAACCTTCACTTTCAGGAAGCGACTTCATGAAACCCCTGTGATGAAGCTCTACCTTTCCTACAACAATGCTTAATGGTTTCAAGGATCAGAAATTCTACATACCTACACCTCTGAAATGGCGAGGACTTCATTCCAGTCCAGCCACTGGTGCAGGTAGCCCTGTTATACTCAATATTGCTGCCGATACTATTGGTGCCAATCCTGTTAAATGTAAATCTTTACTGCTATGTTTTTTGTTTTATTTTTCTTTGAAAAATTAATACTTCCATATGACTGGAAAATTTCAAAATAGTGACTTATGGAGATATATCCTATGTTGTACTTGTCAACTGTGAACTTGCAAAATGCTGCCACACCTGGCAGTTTTGTTATTATCATGGCATTCCGAGACAGTTAGTAAGATCTTGAGTTGATTTTGTTCTGGTTATTGATGCTCACCTCTGCATAAATATGGAAGTCGGCCAGAATAGGAAGCACCACTGAATATATGATATAATATAAATAGTACTCTTCTGGCTGTGATAAAAAAACAATACAAACATTTCAGTTTTTTTCCTAGAGCACCAAACTTACACAAGATTCTTCCGATTATTAGGTAGACAGTGTGGATTACAGATTACCCACAACTACTTCCATGCTGCATGAGGTCCACAGCCACACTATAGTTAGGGAGAAATACAGTACTTGTTTATTCAAATGCTGATATTGATTATATTACCAAAGTATGACATTTTAGGTGTTAATTGAAACATGCCTCCTTAGTATCTTGAAGAACTCGTCTAGCATTGTCCAAATGTTGAAAGTAGTCAGGAGAACCAATGGGTACACTTGCTAAGAATCCAGAGTTTTCCAAGCCCTCACGAAATTGCTCAAAAAATGGATCCTGAGAAAGAGTTCCTGTTTCTGTTAAGAACAAGAGTAACATGTGTCACTATCTAACATTTACAGCTCAATGAATTCAAATACAATGAAAATTAAATCATTTCTTGAACTATATCGTATATTGCACGGAATTGTAAAGTTTATTGAATTTTGTTCCCAAAAGACATGAGCCTAAATGTTGCAAAGCATACCTGATTATATGCATACAGCCTACTGTGTTCTAGCCTCATAGTCAAAAAGTATAATAGGTAATATCACAACAGTAACAGATAACAGAATATAACAGAAGATATATACTCAGTTATGTATGCAATGAAAAGCAATAAATAGCAAGAGATGATGAAGTTTTCAATACCGAAAAGAGTGAACATAAGTATTGAGGTTATCTTCAGGGGTATGAACTTTGATAATACTTTTTCATGGTGATAATGACTTGATTTCCATAATAAAATATACCTTTTGGCAGGTTAATCATAACATGGTTACTTGGTATTAACTACTCTAACCCAAGTACCCTCTAATCTGCCTATGCCATCCTCCCTTGAAAATGTTAAACAGACTCGTGTCTGTCAACTCATCGCTGTTCTGGGGGTAGAAGTGTGCTGGTGCTGAATGCCCAGAATGAGCCTGGCCATGTACTGCCAATGCTAACTTTTGTGCTTAACACAAGAGATAACTGATCTGTTTGTAGCTCTGTATTTAGTTGAACCTCTAGATGTGTGGAATCTGCAGTGCCCTCCGAAGATCTTTCCATGTGACAATGAAGTTTTCAATACCAAAACATGTGAACATAAAAAGGGTTATCATCAAGTGTATAACATGTGATAATACTTTTTCGTGGTGATAATGACTTAATTACTATAATAAAAATGTCTTTTGGCAGGTTAATCATAACATGGTTACTTGGTATCAACTACTCTAGCACTATGAAGTTCGATACAGCCATATAGGCCTGGGGTACAGGTTCGGTATGTAAATGGTTGGGTACGGGGGATCCGGGTACTGAAACATGTACCCAGCACGTTTCCAAAGCGCACCCACAGAGCTATGCCCCAAGAAAATGTTTTTTGCCTTCATTTTTTGGCCAAAATAAAGTCAAAAATGAATTTTTAGAACATTAAAAACAAACCCTAACCCTAAAATACACCCTTTGACTCTTTTTAAACAACACATTTACCTCACATTGCATACTTATCTTTTATTGTACATTTGCTCTCTCACATTCAGATGTTCAATTGCTAAGGGCTGATCCTACACCAGTACATGTGCCAAGTAGATTTAAGGATCTTGCAACAAAGAGGCTAGGTGATTCAAGGTAAGTTTGTGTGGTTATATTTATTTTATTTTTTTAAGCTAGTTTGTATTTTGTAACTTGTTTTCAGTTTTTTTTTGTTACTGTAATATTATTTTTAAGTTTTTTACATTATTTCAACCTCTAGCTGTCAACACTTAAATTTTATTCCATTTATAATATGTTTTTTTAAAATTGTTGACCAAGAAGCTAAAGGGATTTGTTTTTTTTTTTTTACCAACAACAGAACATTATATTATGAAAAACACAAAATTACATATTCGGTTGTGCCAAGCTTAAAAGCAATTGGTCCAAGCTTGAGCATCACACAACAAAAAAGCAGAAGAAATAATCATGATAGAGAATCAAGATTAAGAATATAGTTGATATCCTCTTGAAGCTTGTTGGACCACCATGGAGGGGGCATGCCATAGCATAACGGGGTCCTTGTTGTCCAGAGACCGGTTAGCCAATCCATCAACAACTTTGTTCCTTTCACGAGGAATGTGATTGAATTGGACCTCTTGAAATTTTCCCCTTAGTTGTTTTACCTTCCACACCTCTTTGGCAATACGCCAATTGAGAGGGGAGTCCAGTCTATTATCAAAAAGCAGGTGAATAATGATTTTGGAATCCGACTCATTTTGGATCTTATGCCATCCAATTTTCAAGGCCTCCCACATGCCTTTATAGATTACTTTTACCTCAGCAAGATTGTTGGTAGTAGATCCAAGATTCTTAGCAAAAAAGAATTGGACCCCACAATCAACATCCCTACCAATGCCTTCCATGGCAGGTTTCCCAAGATTTCCTCTAAAGGCCCCATCTGTATTCAACTTACCATATCCAAGAGGAGGATTATTCCAATGGTCGTCCCTTAGAGCTTTCTTCTTATTCTACAATCTAGGGCAAGAAACATCCTTAGGATCAATGTTAAGTTGATTACAAATATTTTCCCACTCAGGAGAAAGATCTTGAGGCAAAGATATCTTATGTTTCAGGCTTTCGGCTATGTTGATTTTGGTCTTCTCCCAAACAAAAGAGCTATCTTTACTGATTTGCATGAAAATTCTATTGTTTCTTTCCTTCCAAATATTCCAAAGGAGAAGAGAGATACCACTCCACAGCACAGGGATAATATTTTGGCCTTTAGAGAGGGATTCCTGCCAAGCTCTGAAAATATGCTCAAGAGATTCACAATTATCCAATGCACCTTAAATAAAGAAGCAAAAAGTTGCCACAAAGGGGTAACCCATGGACATGAGAAAAAAAGATGAGTAGAAAACTCCTCATCATGAAGGCATAGAGCACACCGAAACGGGCCATACAAGCCTCTCTTCATAAAGCGATCTCCAGTTAAGACTCTTCGGTGGATGAGAAGCCAAAGATAAACACCTGACTTTAGGCCACATACCCAGATGCCAAATGTGCTTGAAGAGAAACTGAAGAGGATGAGGATTTTCAATAACCAAAGAGGCATAGCCAACAGCAACATAATAAGTACCAGAGACCTCCTTTCCCCAACCCAGCTTGTCAAGCTCTGAGGATGATGAAAATAGACAAGCTTTCAAAATATTGTTAAGCAGCAACTACACTTGATGATCCATAACAATTGGCCACTCCACAGGCAGAATCCAAGATTTCCCAATCTCCCATGGCTAAATCGCTGGTTTTTTTTATAATGGGCAATCTTAACCCATCCCAAATCCTACATTTGTTCCATAATAGGTATGAGCTGGGGGAATTGATGGATGAGAGGGGTTTGCCCATCCCAAGAATCAGTCCATAAATTAGCACATTGCCCATTATTAACAATCCAAAAAAAGTTGGTTCGTTATCATATCTTCTCCCACTTTGATGAACCTCAAAGTCGGAGATTCGGCTTTGAACATGGCTGCCCATAAATCATTAGGAGAAACAAGTATTCTCTAATATAACTTGGCATCCAATGCCTTATTTTGCTTAGGAGAAGATCTGAATCCCAAGCCTCCAACCATCTTTTTCTTATCTTGAGCTCCACTCCACAAGAACTTCTAGCAAATAGTATCCACCTGTTTCAAAATAGTGTCAGAGATGTTAAGGACCGAGGCAACATAGATTGGCATAGCTTGAAGGACCGACTTGATCAAAGTCATCCTTCCCCCAGATGAAAGCCCTTTATTAGTTCACTTACTTAATTTAAGCTCAAACTTGTTGATTAACCGCTGTCAGTCTCTTAAATTTTTGGAAGCTAAAGGAACCCCCAAATATTGACACGGGAGCCTTCCTTTCTAAAAACGGAAAATTTTCAGAATTTGCTCGTCTCTCAAAGCAATGAAAAAAGAAAATGTTAGACTTTCCATGATTAATAATCTGACCTGTAGCAACTGAAAATGTGTGGAGAACTTTCCGAAACTGTTTAGCTTCCTATTGGGTGGCCCTTCCCATCATAGCGGAATCATCAACAAATTGAAGATGAGAAAGCGGATGGTTGTTTCTAGCCAACTGAATACCATGGATTTTTTCTCCTGACAAGCTCTACGAGCAAGTCTCCCCAAACACTCGGCCATAACGATGAACACGAAGGGAGATAAGGGGTCTCCTTTCCTATGTCTCTTGAAGCTCCAAAGAAACTTGACGGAGACCCATTCATCAACACAACAAAAGAGACCGAGGAGATACAAGTCTTCACCCACTAAATCCATCTCATAGAAAACCCAAAACGAGCCAAAAATCTGCAAAGGAAGCCCCAATCTACTCTATCGTAGGCTTTGGAAAGATCCAATCTAATAAACATCGTTGGTGCTTTCTGAACTTCCATAGAATGCAAAATTTCTTGAGCTAAAACAATCTCGTCATGGATATGACGACCAAGGACAAAACCCCCTTGCTCAAGAGATATAATCTTGTGAAGAATGGGTTTAAGTCTTTCCGCTATAACCTTGGTGATGATTTTATACATAACATTACATAAGGCTATAGGACAGAAACCGGAAACATCTTCAACCTCATTTGCTTTAGGAATCAGGGCAATGTACGTCTTGTTGATCTCCTCAAGAAAATTATTATTCATTCTAACTTCTTCAACCACCTATAGCAAGTCTCTTTTAATAATATCTCAAAATGTCTAAAAGAACTCAATAGGAAAGCCATCTGGACCAGGGGTTTTACCTTTCTTCATTTTGAAAACAATACCATGAAGTTCTTCCTCCGTAACCGGTTGGGTCAAGTTTTCGTTATCCTGCTGCGAAATACAATTAGGAAGAACATTTAGAAGTTGTTGTTGAGATTCCAGATCCAGGGGTTGAGAAGTAAACAGCTGCTAAAAATACTGCTCAGCCACCTGTTGCATCCCAAGCATCGAGTGAACCTTTGAGGCATCACCCTTAGAAAAGGAGTGCATATAATTGTGAGACCTTCAAGCCAAAACATATTTATGGAAAAAAGCAGATTTTTTACCTCCTTCCTTTAGCCACGGAATCCTAGATTTTTGTTTTCACGTTATTTCCTCCCTAGTATCCCATTCTTGTAATTCAGCCTTTAGAAGACATTCTTTCTTAAAAAGATCCAGAGATAACCCAGATTGTCTATGCAAAGCATTAATCTATTCCAATTGCGAGAGAATCTTCTTTTTTTTGCTCGTTAATGTCACCAAACTCGTTCCAATTCCAAGCTTTAAGCTTGAATTTAAGGCAAGTGAGTCTCTTGAAAAACTTGTACATAGGATTATTGAACCTAGGATTTCCTTCTGTCCACCACTGTTGAACATATCTAGCAATATCTTTATGTCGGAGCCACATCAACTGATATTTGAAAAGGGGTCTTACACGAAGTTGTTCTACCCATTTCCAGGCACACTGGCCAATGATCAGAACCAATATTATCAAGAGTCATGGCCTTAGGAATAAAACCCCTTTTAACCACCTTTCTTCAGAGACCAGAAATCGATCCAATCTTTCTAAGACGCAGTCCTGACCTTGCCTTCTATTAGACCATGTCATCATACCATTAGACGTAAGCACATCCACCAAATGATGTTTCTGAATAAATTGGGTCATAACATCCGAGCTTGCATCTAACTGGGCCTTACCTCCTTGTTTCTCCTAAATGTTCAAGATTATATTGAAGTCCCCACCTAAAATAACAGGGATCTGAGAACAAGATTGGACAATAGAGGAAATATCATGCCATTGCTGATTTGTTAGAATAGCTGCAAGCTCTAGTTTTTCGGGCCAAGGTATAACGATGAAATACGATCCATGCTCACCCCTTAGGAAGTATCTCACACCAATACAACAGCTGCCAGGTGAAGGGGATTATGTTTGGCTATGCTCAAAGCGTAAAATCCAATTTATGAGCTCGTATAGTCAAGTTAAATTTCATTTGTAGGATCGATAGTTTAAGGAATCAAAGTTTGTGGAGGGGTGGATGGAAAGGGGTTTCCACGTGCGAAAATTCTTGCATACATCAACGAGCAAGAAGATTTGGATCTAAGAACTACCCTAAAATCAAAACATCTTTTGGCACAGATTGGATTGAGAGGAAGCAAGCTACCTGCTTGTCCACATGTCGATGTAATGACCCCATCACACCCATTTTCGTCATCGCTCACAACAGCAGAGGTACATGATTCACCTCTTCGTCATAAGATAACAAAAATGTAGGTCTATTGGAAGCGGAAAGCATGGAGATAGCCGAACAACAAATTGCATGTTTTATTGATGCATGTGGCATCCATGTTAATGTTGTTAGAACCCCTTACTAGAAGGATGAGGTGAAAGCAATCAATGATGCCCCTAAAGAGTACACTAGCCCAAGGTATAAAAATGTGCACACCACCTTATTGGCCAAAGAAAGAAAACATGTTGAAGATTCATTGCAAACCCATCAAGAAATCATGAGTCCAAACAAGGGTGTCCATTGTTTATAATGGATGGAAAGATACAGTGAAAAGGCCACTGATCAATACACTTGTAGTGTGCCCTAACAGGGCAATGTTTTAGACGGTTGTTGATTGCGAGGGGAAGGTGAAGGATGCACAATTTATTGTAAACATTCTAATAGATACCAATGACGAGGGTGGGGGTCTCAAAAATTTGTTTGAATTATAACGAACAACACAAAAAATTGCAGAGCTGCAAGGATGTTGGTTAAGGAAAGGTATGGGCACATATTTTGGACGCCTTGTGCCATTCATTCTCTCAACCTACGTTTGCAAAAATTGGGCACCAAAATTGCTTGGATCAAACAAATCTATGAGGAGGCAAGTGAGATTCAAATGTTCATCAACAACCACCTCATGTCCCTTGTAATGTCCCCCTTTCCCAAGCTAGTTCGACTTGAAGACCTTGGGCCCATTTCTACTCCCCGTGGGCTTTAAGGGAGAAATAAGGGAAGTACATTCATGCTATGACAGTAATTTGCTATTTTCAGCCTTGCTATTATGCAAAGTTGAAAAACAAAATCTAAATTTTTTCTGAAAACCCAAATCTGCGTAGCGCAAAGGAAAAACCTTAAATTCTTTCTAGATCAAAAGTTTCGTTTTTTTTTTTACCCACCAACAAAACACAGTAGTCAAATGCACCATAGAAATCTTACCCAAATTGAAACTTTGATACCACTTGTAATGCAATTACTTAAATAGATAAGGTAGAGTCATGGCAAGGGATCACAATATAAATATCAAGAGCTGAACAACAACAGTAACTTGCAATAATAGGAGCAAAAAAGAGCAGGTCCACACAATATGATTGATAGCAGAGGACAATACTGGATATATAACTGAGCCACTTCAAGGGGGCAACCTCCACAACCTTACAATAAAAACAGAATTTGTAATTTAATGATCCAATGCTACCCACTACCTCCTATATGTACTCTACTTAGAATATTGATACTCCGTAGGCCAGCCCTACTAACAATATGAAGATATAAAAATTATCATGTGACTAAGGTTATACTAGTCATACATATCTCAATACACACTATATATTGGTTAAAGGCAGTGCAATATTTAACTATTGTTGATGCCTCTGCAAAATAACTATCTCTCAGTAATCTTACTCTGTACTTTGGCAATGGTTGATTTACAATACTCAGCCCTCCTTCAGTAACCCAAAAATTGTGTGCAGAAATTCTACAGTAAATTTCAATTCCTCGCCTTGATATTTCATTGAATGCTTTCTGTCATCATAGTCAGTTTATAAATTCTCGTGTAACCTTGGATCAATTTGCATTAATGGCATATAAATCAACTGTAAAACCCCTACCTCTAGTACATGTGCAATGCATTCACCAGTTGCCTCAGTATTGAAGTGTTGTGCCAACCTGTACCAGTCCTGACATCTCAAATGCTCATTGTTTTTGTTTGTTCCTCTTTCACCATATCCTTGCCTACACTCTTAATTACTTCCATTAATTGCGTCTTAGTTATTGTCTTTTCAGTTTAACTGGGTACGGTTGTCATGTCCATGATGCAAACAGCAGTTTGGCTCTAGGAAGGCTCCCTTTTGCCTTCCCCTCCAGTAATTGTTCCATCCTTCCCATATCCAAACAATTCAACACTCTCTCCTTCACTACATATTTTAACACAGTCATGTTGCTCTGAAATTTTCATCTTCATTGCAAACTAGCAAGGGACCATGCATTCAATCACTTATGTTTTTTGTTTTTGTGTAAAATATTCATGATTCGGTTTTTAATTGTTGCCACAAGTATTACCCCTTCCATATCCAACATTCCTTTTTTTTGGTTCCCCTTTTACCATTTTCTTCCCTTCACCCTTAGCTACTTCCACTCATCGAGCCTTCACTATTGCAATTGTCTCTCCAGCTCGGGAGGTTTGGTGTGTCCTTGATGTGGGCAACATTTAGCTTTGGGACGGCTCCCTTTGGCCTCAACCTCCAGTATTTGTTCTAGCATTCCCCATATTTGACCAATTCAACACTCCACCATGTCTTTTGGCAAAGCTGTGTTATTCTACACTTTGTTCTTCGCTCCAAACTAGCAAATGACTTATGTGCTTAATCACTTATGTTTTGTGTTTCTTGTTTTTTAAATCCTTCGCTATGTGTCATTTCAAGATTCGATGCTTTGCTACATTTCATCTATATTTCAATCATGTCTTTTGGCATGCTTACAAGGAACGCATCCACCGTCAAGCACCATTATGTTTTATCATTTGGCTGTAACTGTTCATCCAGCTCAGTATTATGCTTAATCGAAATTGTCAGCATCAAATCAGTCTTTTTTATGTAATGTCCCTTTCAGGCTCAAATCTGAAAGATACAAAATTTGCAAAAAACCCAATGATGGCAAACTGAAATAAATTTTCAAACCCTAGCAGTGACTGATTTATATTAATTTATGGCAGCTCACATACACAAAACAGCTGGAAATAAATATAGAAACCCTTCAAAAAAAAATATTCATGAGCAGGGACAATTATAAGACGAGGGCCCAACGGAAACAAAAAATTGTATTTTTGGACCAGCTGGAATAAATGAATGACAACAGCAAATACACTTCACAAATATGGCTGGAAATAATGACTCCAAAGCCCAAATACAAGTCCGGAAAGTGCAATCAGCCTCTAAAAAATATGAGAAACCCAATTACCAATATAAAGTGAGTTGTCGTGCCCTAGAAGCCAGCAAACTTCACTCTAGGAGGGGTCGCCACCATAGGAGAGGGGTCTGAAAACACCCAAAAAATGCCCTAGCAGCTCTTTATCAAATGAACCATTCGCTGAAATCACTGAATCAATTTATTGAAGCCCAATGGAAACCCCTGAATGGAAAATCCTCAAGGATTGAAGGGTTTTCGTCCTTCAATCAGGGAACAAAGAGGGTTTTCATCCTCACTTGCAGCCCCACAAGAGGGTTTCTGTCCTCAAGTGGAAAGGATGAGCGGCAGCCCAAAAACCTCATGAAAAATATGATAAGGAACAAATGATCCTGAAACAAGCCAAGTGACCTCCTTTTATATACAAATGATGGGGCAAACCTCTAGAACAATCTCCAAAAGGAGTCGCCCCACTTGGAGATTTAATTTGATTTAATTACTGTCTTTTCCCTAGGTCAGCCACTTTAGTATTTAAAATAAATTAATCTTTTAATAATTTTTTGCATTCTTATGTTCACTTTATTCCATTAAAGTCCCTTCATTTTCATCCCTTTGGCCAACATATAATAATGAATAGGCTAGATACTTTAAGTATTCGAAAACACCTTTTATTTTAGTGATATTATTAAGTTACTCAAGATTTGGAAATGATAGAGGCCAACTTAAAACAGCATAAAAGGGGACATCAAATTTTAATAGTTGTGTCACTTGGCATGTGGCACTTATTCGTAGGTGTATAACCGTGTTAGAAAGTTTCTTTTAAAAACCTCTTTCGTTTCATCAGCATTCATTAATGTATTTGCCCCTTCGTCGGGTGTCGATCTCTGCATGTCCTTTGCTAGCTTTGGATTGTTTGGCGATTACCTTCAAGCTACTTCTAATGGTCCCTACACATAATAGTTTGCCTTGTAGCAATCTTAGATTTTTCCAATGGGTCTAGGGTCATGCATTTGGAGGCCATTGGTCTTGGCTTATGTCTGACAGTCAATGTCTATTTTCTTGTTTATGTATGTGGTTCTATCTCAATAAGATTAACTCCAATATCCCTACCTGAATAGTATTGCTTTTATTTGAACACACCAATTAATGTAGGATGTTTGGTTCCATTTAAATTTTCCAATTGTACCAATTCATTCTCAAAAACTTTTTAAGACTTAAATTGGGCCTTCCCATTGCATTTTAAGTTTTTGCCCTTTCTTAATTTTCCTGTATATTTTAATACCACCATTTATGGTTGTATACAATGAAAAAGAAAAACAATGGAAGAAACAAACAAACAGTGCAAACTTCATCTTCCTATTGTCTTTCTCTTGCAACCTCAAATGAGTGGCTGATGTGTGGAATGAAGTACCACACTTGTTGAATCTTGTTTAATGATTTATTTTTGGATGCTCCAAAATTAATTCCAAATGAAAGAAAGATGTGCTACAAGCAATGGATGAATTTGTTGATCAAATGGGCAGCCTAATGGCGTATAAATTCTACTGAAAATTTGACAAAGTAATTTTGCAAATGCCTTAAGCTTCCAAGAGATGATTTTTAAAGGAATGCGTTGTCTTATTTATAGCTGAGGGAGAGGCCATGGACTGTGGATCAAGCGTTGAATGAGTTACATGTTAATGAATGCATTTTCCTGATTTAGCAAGTTGATTTGATCTGTGCAATTGGTTGGTTTCAATAAGAATTTAAGTGGCAATGAATTTGAATAGTTGGCTCTTGAATTCTTCAATTGTACGTGCAATTTTGCTTCCTCCTTTGTAAGTTTATAGAACTTGCAAGGAAGTGAGCTAGTGAAGTAGAGTTGAGTGGAAGGTGAGTGGATAAATAAATTTTATTTTATTTAAATAGCTAATTAAATTAGCTGCGGAGAGTAAGTGTGTGGTTTATGCATGATAGAATTAATTAAATTAATTCTAATGCGATGTGGGAGGATAGTGGTCTAGAATGTGTTTTAGAACTAATTCGGCACATTGTGCAGATGATAGGGATGATTGGGAATAGGTATGTATTTTTAGGGTGTCTATATTTGCCCCTCTTTAAAGTGTTATGAAATAATAGCATTTTAAATATAGTAGACACATAGATCACTGAGCAGATGATAGGAAAGTGTGGTGGACCTATTTGATTTGCCCCGGTGAAGCATTTAGATGCCCAAATGAGTTTTGGCTGCTTGATTTGCCCCGGTGAAGCATTTGGATGCCCCGACAAATATGGATTATGCTAAGGGAGTGCCCCTCAAGCAGATAGGTGACGCGACAAAGTGGTGGACAGCACCTTGATAAGAGTAAGGATGATGCTTATAAGTCGAGAGTGATGAGAAGGATGATGGGAGTGAGTTTTCTCATAGCTTGAGCTTCCATTCAAATATTGTATTTTAGAACAACCTTATTTTGTTGTTGCACAATAGAGTTGGCACCATGATTAAGAAAGAATCGCGACGTTTAACCCATTATGTGCGTAAACAAACACAGACAACAACAAAGGATAAAAAAACTAAAGCAAACCCAATATACACAGAAAAATTATGCACTATGGCTATAAATGAACTAAGATGATAACAAAAGACTTGTAATTGGTCAAGGAAAACAAAAAATAAAAAGTAAAGAAAACCCAATATACGCAGTAAAAGTATGCACCATGGCTATAAATGAACCAAGATGATAACAAAATGCTTGTAATTGGTCAAGAAAGAATAGTAACAATGCAACACAACTATTAATAAAGACAATTAACTATGTCCCTAATGTGTTTCACAGTGATGATTAAGCAGATGTGGATGCCCCCAAGCAAGGATACATGCAAGGGGATTCAATCAAACTGAAGAGGTGGAGTCTTTTTGGATCTGCATTGAAGATTAATCTGAGATTGAATGGGTCATTTGCCCCAAGCAAGGATGCATGCAAGGGAGAAAAATGAGAGTCAAGATTGCCTCGAGCGAGGATATACGCGAGGGACAAGATTGATTTGACTTGCCCCCAAGAAAGGATATGTGCAAGGGGTAAGTTGATTTGTTTTGATAGTCGTAGGATGGTTGGTACAATCACACTAGGATAGATTTTGTTGAGAGTGTTGACGTTGTGAATTTTTGTTGTTTTTGTAAACTTTTAGGATTTTTTTGAGTATTTGAATGTTTTTGCATTTTTTGATTATTCGATTTTTTTTATGGTTTTGCAGTTTTACATTGTTTTTGGAGTTCTTGATTTTTTTAATGTTTTTTTTTTATTTTTTTTGATCTAACTGTAACAACCAGTAAGATTTATTTAGGTGATCCAGAACCCATCCAAGCATACACAAGCATGTAAAGGCTTATGAGAATCAAGGGATAGATGAGAGCAAAAATGAATAGGATGAAAAATGGTGCACGTCCTTAATACAAAGAACAAGCAACAAAAACCGGTTTGGGATGAAACTGTAAGATGGATAGGATGGAGGAATTATATAAGTGGATGTGCCAAAATGCCCCCAACACAAGAGGTAGGTATAGATGACTCAGGAATAGAATCTCTTCAAATGAACCGCATTCGTGGGTTCTTTAAGCTCTTCGTCCTCTTGAGTGGATAACTTGTATGTACCTGATCCGAATTGTGTAGTGATAAGGACCCAACCAGTTTGGTTCAAATTTTGCTTTCTTGTCCCGATCTTTGGTTGTATTTTTGCGGGCCAAAATGTATACAATGAAAAAGCAAAACAATGGAAGAAACAAACAAACAATGCAAAACCGATCTTCCTTTGCATTCCCTTTGCAACCTCGGATGAGATAACTGAAATGTGGAATGAAGTACCACACTTGCTGAATCTCCTTTGATGATTTGTTTCTGGATGCTCCAAAATTAATTCCAAATGGAAGAAAGATGTGCTACAAGCAATGCATGAATTTGTTGATCAAATGGGCAGCCTAACGGCGTATAAATTTTAATGGCAAATTGACAGAGTAATGTTGCAAATGCCTTAAGCTTCCAAGAGATGATTTGTGAAGGAACGAGCCTCTTATATATAGCCGAAGAAGAGGCCAAAGATTGTGGATCAATCTTTGAATGAGTTGTAGGTCAATTGAATGCATTTTCCTAATTTAGCAAGTTGATTTGGACTGTGCAGTTGGCTGGTTTGAATAAGAATTTAAGAGGCAATGAATTTGAATAATTGGCTCTTGAATTCTTCAATTGTACGTGCAATTTTACTTCCTCCTTTGTAGTGTTCTAGAACTTGAGTGGAGTGAGCTAGTGAAGTGGAGTTGAGTGGAAGGTGAGTGGAAGGTGAGTGGATAAATAAATTTTATTTTATTTAAATAGATAATTAAATTAGCAAGGGATTGTAAGTGTATGGTTTATTCACGATAGAATTAATACAATTAATTCTAATGAGATGTGGGAGGATATTGGTCTAGAATGTGTTCTAGAACTGATTTGGCGCATTGTGCAGATGATACGGATGATTAGGAATAGATATGTATTTTTAGGGTGTCTACAATGGTTTGAACTGCAATTTCTTTATATGTTTAAAATGAAAGTATTTGCATCTTTTTTGTTCGGTTGCTATTGAAAATTGTGCCTTTAATTTGTTCCCTTCCAGCTTGTTTAACTGAAACAAGCTTTCTTTCTCCACCAATTGATTCTTTATTGCCACCCTCAAGCTAGGTACAACGAATTTCATAGGCACCACAACTTCCAAAATAGTACATAAGCTGTAAAGGTGTGAATCCTAATAATGTCTCAAAGGTGGTTCTATATGCCATGAAGTTGTGGGTAACTTTCCTACCCAATCTTTTTTTTCAATGTCACAAGTATGTGTAGTCATTATTTTACCCTCAATACTTCTTTCAAACCCCAAGCGCGCCGGCCTATTATCCAGCATATGTTGGGCGCTCACTCAAGGCATGCGCGGGCGCCGAGCCCCTCCTTTATATGAGCTTTGCAAGAGAGATCTACACATTACTGCATCACGAAAGTTAAATAACATTGTAAGTACAAGAAGCCAAATTTGAGTCATGATAAGCCATATAACATGGGGGTCTACACCCATAAGCAAGCTGTACAGTATAGATCCATGTATATTGATTTAACAGAGTTCTGGTAGCCATATTACATTCAAAAGAGTCATCTCAAACCATATACATCAAATGACAGAGACTCAACTCCTGCAAACCTATATGATCAAAGATCCTAACTATGTTTTTTCCTATTATATCCCTTGTGACAGATCCCAGTACCCATACACATGCTTAATGGTATCCCTTACAACCCTCTAGCACTAAGTACTCTAAACCCTAGCACCATGAACTCCAAACCCTTAGCATTTCCTAACATTTATGTTGCACTTTGTTACTCTCCTTCTCTTTCTTTGCTCCCATTTGCACCCTGCACCCGTATATCTCTCTCTTTGTCTATGTTCCGGTCCCAAGCACTTATTTAAATAGGACCATCAACCACCGCCATGACTTCTTTCCTGAGTAGATCGCGTGTCAAGTGTCGATGTGGTCCTCCATTGGTGAATGCTTATCCTCTTTGCAAACCCTCCACTAACTGTAATGATGCCTCTGAGAATATTCCCTGCATGGAAAATCCTTTTTTTGACCTCCAAGGTTCCAAGCTGGCACCTTATCCACTTATCAGGCCTAGTCGGGTCCTCATGTTTTTCCTCAAGTGGCTCCATGATGCCAAAAATGGCTAAGTCCTTTAAACCCTTGTTCTGCCTCCCATGCGCGCCCTGGTTTCACTTAAACCCTTTTTAAACCCCTTTTTCCTACGTGTTTTTCCCTGAGCACCCTTCTATTTACTGATCCTGTGTGCATGCACCTCTTGGTACTTAGCCAATATTTTAGGGTCCAACAGTATGGATTTGTAAGATACTCAGCTTGTCCATGTGCTCAAGGTTAGTGGGAATGGGACTTATTGTGTTTGATCTTCAGAATTTCCATCATTTCCATTATAACTTTGTTGATAAAAGGCGAATCACTGTCATGAACTATGCTCGTGGGGCATCCAAATTTTATTACAATATTACTATAGATAAAATTTAATGTACATTTTTCCCCATTATCTAGTAGTTCCTTTTCTTCTAGCCATTTCATAAGATATTCCATTACAGCTAATAAGTATCTACAATAGTGTTACACAGGGATGCATCCCCTAGATTTTGGTGATGTCCCAAATGTTTCGGGCACTTGGAGGCGACGCCCCCTATTTTTTAACAAGTTTTTTGATGTTTTTACGTTAAAAAGTTGTTATTTTTACCAATAACATTGAATTCTATTCTCAAAAGTACCTAAAACACCTTAAATACAGTTCAAATCCCTAAATTTCATTAAATAAAGTTAAACTATTTAAATATAAACTTTTATATATTATTTTAATAGTTGTCCCCTTGCCGACCCCAAAAGTTCGGAAAAAAACTTGTCATCCCAGAAATCTCATCCCTCTATCCCCCAAAACCTAAGACTTAGGTAACTTTGATCTACAACTTCCTTTTTGTCACAGAGGTTTACACAGTCCAACAAAATTCATACCCCATTTTACAAACAATACGTCTCACAAGGTTGGGTTTATGACTGAAAAATTGAATTCATTGGTCATGATTTGACCACTAGCTACACTCACTTCCCATCAACCATTTAGTTGGGTCAAAGTACGTAGACGCTAAATGGAAGTGAAAAATCACTAAAAAATTTCTCTCAAATGAATAGCTCAGAGAACCACACTTGAATTTTATTACAACTAAGAATTTTACATCAACGATTTTCAAACAAATAGATAAACACAATAGTCATCTACTCTCTAGTCTTAAAACTAGAATGACACACAATCTAAACCAAGCCTGACTTTTTGGCAATCTCTCTTACAAGCTACACTCATTCACTTCCCTCCAAGCTTAACTATTAGGCCCCTCACCTGATTTCAAATTGACTATTTATCCTTCTCGGTTCTTGGCCTTACAAAAGGGAAAAACAAATATTGGGGAGCACGAAGAGAAGAGACTAGGTTGTAAGGGGCATGTCTATGTCCATGTCCAACCATCAAAGTCGAGTCTCCTTCCTACTAGGCTGTGAGGTCCATGACTTATCTGACTGCGAAGTGTGTGAGTCGGTTGTGAGGCCTATAGGAAGCAGGGTTTGTCAGTGCTAGAGTTGTGGTACCCTGATCTATGAGCCCAGAAGAACGAGACGGAGAAAGCATGCCAAGAGAATGAAATATGGAGAAGCCAACATTAAGGACCCAAGGCACTCCTTGCAATAGCAAACAAGCTATAAGGCTTGTAGTGTGTGCAGTTGTAAGTATCAAGGTCATGACCAAGGTTGACTCTATTAAGAATAAAAATGGGTAGGTCATTAGGGCTATACTTGCATGGGCCATGGGAGAATAGAACCTGGTCCAAAGGCCTAGGGAGGTGCAGGCTAGCCTAGCAAGGAAGAACCTTACCAATTTTTTGGTAGAGCCCAGGCTAAGTGGCCAAGGGCAGTTTGGGAGTTGAAAGGCAAGAAAGTTGGTTAGGCCATGTCCTTCAATTGCCATGGTTTGGATAAAGGTTAGGGATGGGTAATGGGAATGGTGTAGGCTATTCTCTATACAAAACACACTGATGTGCATGCATTGTAAATACACCCCATCTATTTCAAGCCATTCAACTTTTTTTAAATACACATGTGTTTTCAGCGAAAACAACCTCACAATCACTGTAATTCAAACCCATGACCGATACTTTTATAGGTCATGCATTGACCAACTCAACTACTAATAAACCAATGTGAAATGTCATTTTTCTCTAAAATAACAAGTCAAAGACCCTTAGCCCAATTTTGTTTCCTGACGGATAAGGGAGGAATAAAAGGGAAACTTAGTCATAATAAATTAATCATAAAGTGCATCATAAAATATTATTATAAGCACTTTTATTAATTTATTAATGACAAAGTTAGAAAAGAAAAAAAATGACAAAATAAAATTAGAAAAAAAAGAAACGTCACGTTATTATATTTTCCCTAAGGAAAATGCGACTATAAGAAAAGAGAAATGACCAAAGAAAAAATTAAACGAGGGAAAAAAATTCGATTGGTGGTCTTGGGTGGCTAAAAGGCCAAATTATGTTATAAAAGCAAGTCGACTTGCAAGGGAAAGCATCTCTTTGCATTTTGATAATTCTGATTTTTGGTAGAGCTTGTATTCTTTCCATAAAAACTCCAAAGGACAAAAACCTTTTGAAGTTGGCTTTAGAGGACGAAAACCCTTTTTAAGGTTAGAAAGACAAATGAAAATTCTTCTTTCTTTTTGAGAGGAAGCCCTACTAAGGGATTTTTACTTATTTTCAAGGTTCTATTTCAGAATTGCAGCGATATTTGAGGAGAAAAGTGGAGATTTATATTGTTTCTAGCTAGGGTTTGAAGACACAAGTGTTGGGACAGATTTCTACCTTTAGATTCAGCCTGATCTAAGTTTATCTACAAACCTGTGAGTGGAGCTTAACCCATTTTAGGGCACGGCTGTCCTGGATCTCATCACCAACATTTTTGTCATATTTTTAGAGGCCCAAATTAGCTTGTTTGCATATTTTTGGGGTTGAGAAAACTCCATTTTCAACTAAGCCTGTAACTATCATTCTACAGATTTTATAATAAAATTTCAGCTCCCTCATTCCCTCCAAATCTGGTATTTTCCTCATTGTTCTTGCATATTAAAAATAGCTGATTTGTTTGGTTTAAGAATTAAGTGGTTTTACATCTATTTTATGAATTTTCACTCCTAGAGCAAGTCGCACTTTTCAGTAATAATTCATAACTACATCATAAAAAATTTGTATATCTTCTACAACTTTCTGTGTTGGTTGGGATTTGCAAATAATCCATTCGGGGTTAGAAAAATGTCCATTGGGGACAATACATTGGTATTAGAGAAGTGTGTTCTCCCAACCTGTGAAGGAAAAAAGAAAAAAAATTAGATGTGAATGTAACCAGGAAAAACTCCTATAGTCTATCAAAGAAGGAATACTCCAGAAAAAGTGACAATGGATGAGCGGGATCAAAGAGCTCCTCCTAATGATGAGTTAAGCCATAGTTGGAATACTTTCCTATAACTCGCCAAGTTATTAAAAACTCGACAAAAACCATGCAAAACGAGTAACTCGCCAAAAAGGTTAAAAAAAAAACTCGCTGAGTTTGGCGAGTATTCCTGAGTATTCGCCGAGTTTTGGCGAGTATTGGCGAGTTTTGGCGAGTATTCCTGAGTACGAGCAAATTTATGTTTTTTAAAGAAATTTGAGTATTTTTTAAGTTACCGAGTATTCCCAAGTATTAGCCGAATATTGGCGAGTTTTTGCCGAGTTTTTTTTTTGGGGTCTGCCGAGTATTTTCCAAATGCGAGTATTCCAACTATGAGTTAAGCTACATGCATGAAGTGATCACAAGGAGTCGGAGAGAATTATGGGAGTTGGAGAGAATTATAGCAGTCTATGAGAGAATTTCAAAGAGAAAGTCAAAGAGAAATGCAACATGTATTGAGGGAATCTCGAAGGGAAATGCGTGATGCATTGACCAGTTCCATCAGAGATTTGGGTAAGGCTCTACAAGGGCACAACATATCTACAAATATAGGAGCAACCAACAATGGTGAAGGAAGCTCGACTTGACCTGTTAGGACATCCACCAAGCCTCCACATCAAATTTTCAAAGCCAAGTTTCTCCAAAAAGAGGAACAACCAATTGAGGAAGAAATTCCAAATGATGTTGATAACATAGAGGCATGGGGTGAAGAGTATGCAGCCCTCAACTTCAGAGTAAGAGAGATGTTATCCTTCAGAGACTACTGCCAAGTGAAGAATAACAAAAAATCAAGGAGTCGAAGAGTTCAACAAGAGCAACCAAGAAGAGATATACATCAAAGGTTGGGTAAGGTAACTCTTCCTTCTTATGATGGTTCAGATAAGTGTTCTACCAGAGATTGGTTACAAAAATTAGATACATATCTTTCATTGAATTCAGTGTATGGAGAAGAAGCCCTCAAATTTACAACTTTGCATTTGGAGGGAGTTGCACATGAATGGTGGTACCATGGACTAATCACATAAGGGCATGGTTCCATCACCACCATTGAAGAATTCAGTCAAGGTTTGACTGAAAGGTTTGATAGAATAAATCCGGAGATGCATTTCATGGAGTTAGCTCAACTCAAGCAAGAGGGATCTTTGGATAAGTATATCTCAGATTTCCAGAGACTTATAGAAATGGTACCCAATATCAGTGAAAGAAGACTTGTTTTTTTGTTTATTGAAGGTCTAGGAGAGCCACTAAAAGGCCTATTCAAAGCCTTTAGTCCTCCATCTCTACAAAGAGCTATTCATAAGTCATTGGATTTGGAAAGTTTAGTCCCTAAAGGAAAAAATCTGCAGTTTGGACAGCTGCGAACAACACCTTTGGGGAAGCAAAAGGACTCATTTGAAAAGCCAACAAAAGCTCAACATGATAAGCAAGTGACAACAACTAGTGGGCAACAAGTTAAGGCAAAAGAATGGACAAAAAACAGCCAGGAAATAGAGGTAAGAAATGAGTTGAGAAGAATAAATTTATGCTTCAATTGTAGGGTCCCATGGATACCCAACCGCCGTTGCCAAGGTAAAAGATCAATCCACTACATTGAGGTAGTTTCAGATGATGAAGATGATGGACATAATGTTGATCCAAAGAAAATTAAAGAACAAGCTAAGTAAGATGAAGTGGTTATCACAGGTGCCACACTTGCTACACTATCTATACCACCTAGTTTCTATGTATTCCGAGTTAGAGGAGATCTTTATGGGAAAAAGATCATAGTGTTGATAGATAGTGGAGCTATACATAACTTCATTGACGAAGGCTTGGTCAAAGGGATGGGATTGCAGATGGAAGACTTCCAAGGGTTCAACGTGATAGTGGCAAATGAACATTCAATATGTAATGTCCCCCTAAGGACCTTAAAGTGCATACAATGGGTTTTTGCAAAAACCAACCTCAAATATACCATAAATTTTTTCAAAAATGCAGATCTGGAATAATATCATAATATGTGACTTGCACCAAGTATACAAAATCCACCACAACGTGCAAAACAACACTATTTCCTTATCCAAATGAGAGCAATAAATTTTAGAAGATGAAAGCAGGAAAAGTGTACCAATTTAGGCCTCCAAAATGACTGAATTTATTTATTAAAATTTGTAAACCCTTGCCAGCAGATACAGTTGGAAAGGAAGGGTTTTGGACCCAAGAAATACTCCAAACATAGCAAAATAGATAACTGAAAATCAGCTTTTTGCAGCAGCACTCAGATCTGATTTTTATACCCTTCCTTCATGCCAAAACAGTCCTCTAACTGGGTCGCTCCAACTGGAGAAAATAAAATACTTCAGCAACTAATTCTTCTTGAATGTTCAATACACTACTAGATGAATCCCAAGAGAAAAGATTTTGTTCTTCCCTTCTTTCTCATGAGGCTTTTTCATCCTTAGAGAATACAACTGCAAGAACTAGGCTAACAAGCAATTTCCAGAATTTTGTAAAAATAAAATGACATGCCCCAAAGCAAGTGGACTTGCCCTTTATGAGAAGAAAGGACCCAAATGGCCAAATGCAACACCAATCATCTTTTTCCTAATTTTTTTAATGTTTCCCTCACATAATTTCTTCCCCAAGGGTGGTCCCATTTTTCCCCTAGAGTGAATAAATATGCTAGGTCACTTTTTCACCTTTCTATTTTTACTTTGTCATTAAGTCATAATAATTAATATAAGTGCTTTATAATTTCCTTTTCTTTTTTGGCACTTTATAATAATTTGTTATGAATTAAGTCACCCTTATGTTCACCCCGTAGCCATCGGGTAGACAAAATAAGCTAAGGGTCTTCATCATTGTTATTGTAGAAAGAGGGACATTTCACAATCTCATGCCAAAAAAGGATTCCACAACTTGAGTTCACCATAGGATATCATAAGGTACATGATGATTTTTATGTCATTGGTATTGGTGAAATGGATATAGTACTTGCAGTACAATGGCTGCAATCTTTGGGTGAATTCATCCAAAATTATCAGACTATGGAGTTGAAGTTCAAAGTGCAAGACAAGAAAGTTGTTCTGCAAGGTATGGAAGGTTCCTTCAAAAGAGAGTAGATTGCATGAGATTTGGATTATGTGGTAAGCGGTGCATCTTCTTTCTTATTGCAGCAGTGTTATCATGATTATATTCAGCCCATTTTAGACAAGAATGCTAAGGAATTGGTACAACAAAGTCAAGTTATCATGAAGATAAAGAGTAATGAGGATATTGGTGATACTCCCAGGTATGAAGAGAATAATAATGGGTCATATTTATTGTTGCATAGTAAACCATTTCAGATTTGCTTTTCTCATGATATGTATGGTAATACAAATTGTAATATTGAGCCTATGGATCCCTTTTTCCTAATTCATGACTGTGAGCATCATGAGAGCTACATACTTTGGCAAGAGCTCTCTCACTTGACGAGTATAGGATCTCGAATCTCGGAGCACTATAGCATGTTATGTCTCTTACACATGGCACTCGGGCAGATGAGCTTGCAATTGCTTGAGGGCAAGCAATTTGGGGAAGGGAGGAATGAAATTTCCCTTTCTCTAAAATAATATGTCGAAGACCCTTAGCCCAATTTTGTTTCCTGATGGCTAAGGGAGGAATAAAAGGGAAAATTAGTCATAATAAATTAATCATAAAGTGCATCATAAAATATTATTATAAGCACTTTTATTAATTTATTAATGACAAAGTTAAAAAAGAAAAGAAAAGTAACAAAATAAAATTGGAAAAAAAGAAGTGTTACTTTATTATATTTTCCCCAAGGAAAATGCGATCCATGTAGGAAAAGGGAAAAGGCCAAAGAAAAAATTAAGTGAGCGAAAAGAAATTTGATTGGTGGTCTTGGGTGGCTAAAAGGCCAAGTTATGTTATAAAATCAAGTCAACTTTCAAGGGAAACCATCTCTTTGCATTTTGATAAATTCTGATTTATGGTAGAGCTTGTATGCTTTCCATAAAAAATCCTAAGGACGAAAACCTTTTGAAGTTGGCTTTCAAGGACGAAAACTCTATCTAACATTGGAAAAAGAAAGAAAACTCCTCCTCTTGTGTTTCCCAACAGTGTTGAAGGTGTGATTTGCAGATTTGAGCTAGGGTTTGAATGGAGAACATTGTTGCTGAGTTCTACCTTTAATTCCCATCTTTTCATACTGGAACGACCCATACTGTGAGCAGTTTGGAGTGTTCTTGAGCGTGTTCTGATCAGATCTGATTTGTTGTTCATTATTCGTGTTTTTTGGAGATAAGATCAGCTACTTTGCATTATTTTTGGGCCAAGGAAATTGTATTTTCAGTTGTCTATGAGCTGTGCATCTGCAGATTTTATAATAAAGTTTCAGCCTTCTATTTGGTTCCAACCTAATATTTCTCAAGCGTTTTTGCAATAATAAAATCAGTTGATCTGTTTTGGGTAATATTTGTGTGATTTTCCTTCAATTGTGAGCATGTTCCCTCTCCAAATCAAGTCACACTTTTTGGAATTAATTCAGATCTGCATATTTATATTTGTTATATTGTTCAATTAAGATAAGATTTGTGCTAAATCCATAGGAACAATTCAAGTGTCCATTTGGGGACATTACACGATGAAATGGTTTGCATCGACTTCTATTTATTTCACCAACTTGTTTTGGGTTTACACGACAATTGACAACATGTCAGCTATGTTCAACCAAGTTTCCGGGACGGGGAAAGCAGGGGAGGAGAGGACGCGTTTCTGGGACCGATTTTTTAGGAGGCCATTTTTTAGGGGAGGGCAGGGGACAGCTATTAAAAATATGGAAAAAATTTAAAATATAGGAACTTTCAAATATTCATATGATAACATTCATAAGGCATTCATCATATATGTTATAGAACCTTATTGCATAATATTAGAGCTGAATCGAGATTTAACAAAATATTCAATGTGGATATATATAATAATTACAAGGTTGTTTATGAAGGAGAGAGTTCAAGACAAGTAGTTTACATAATTACATGCACAAAACACAGTGGTCTACAAAATTTTCCCTAAATGAGTGCATATCCATAACACATTCAAATTCATTGTTGCATAAAACATGTATAATATAGAAATAGAAGCAATGCATAACAATAATATCATACAACATGCAATTTTTTAACCCACAAAAAATGGGGCATATAACCGCTACATGTTGAATAGAACATTCTCAATTCGTAAACAACACCATCCATTCAACCTTCCCTTTGCATGACAGGCGTGTCTATTCATTAAGGCTTGCTCTATTTGTTATCTCACTTAAGTTGGACCTTCAACTTATTTCCATTCAATTGGAATCCATTCATCACATTGATGGTAGATTGTGCAGCTTTAGGGGACTCGGAACTCGGGAAACTCGCAAAACAATTGAGATTATTTTTAATGTATTTTTATGTGTGTTGATACAGAGGGGACTTCTAGCCGTCCCAGATACGCTAAGGGACTTCTTGACATCCCCTGGTCGTACCAAGAACGGCTAACCGTCCCCTACCAGAAATCAGTCGTCCCCAAAATGTTTCCTATAAAAAATTAAATTTGGGCACATCTAGGGGACATTTCCTACCCACCCTCCCATCCCCGAAACGTCCCCTAGAGGGGATGCCCCCAAAAACATAAGGGATGCATCCCCGTGGAACTTAGGATGTCAGAGTTAACAGGTCAGCATCATGTATGTATGTGCTTATGCACGCACATCGATACATTTTATATAGAGATTAGCCTTTATCGTTGGGAATGTCCCCCTATTCCCAACACCCACATGGGAACCCTACCCAGGTTGATCCTGCAAAAAAAGTGGAGCAAACGAGGTTAGAAACCCTTAGTAATTCTTCAAAGCATGAGGTAAATCAATAAAGAAAATGTTTGGGTTTTAAACTAAAACCCTAAGCAAGAAGTTTGCAAGCTAATTTAAAAAAAAAGCATAGACTAGAAAACTTTCTCTTAGCCATGGAAGCTTACCATCAGAGCCTTGGGAGGCCAAGAAGGGTTTAGGAGTGAAAGTCATGGAAGGTGCCTTCTCCCTCTACCCTTGCTCTCTCCCTCTCTACTCTCTAAGAGTGCAAAAGGCACCTTTTACGCTTGGGGTGCCTTATGTGATGCCCCATATAAATACTTATGCTTTGGATTAGGTTTTCCTAGATGGATGGGTTGGATTAGAAGGATCCGCTGGTGGAAATTGTATCCTAAACTTTTTGGAGGGAAGTGTAATTTGTAATTTGAATTTAAGGTTGTTTTTTTCCTTTTCTAATAAATACTTTATTATTTCTATTGTTGTGTGTTGTGTGTTCGGTGGAAGCATGTCACTTATGTGGCTAACCTACGAAACTCATTGTTATAATTCAAAGTAGCCCCTTGAACTTGCCTTTAGTTCTAAGACAAAGTGAATGTGACTCTATAAAGGCCCAAGTGTTTTTATTGCTAGGCCTATGACGTTGCAAACCTTCCACCACTTGTGTTGTGTAGATCCTGTGCGACCTTGGCTACCCTGCCAACCATTGATTTGTGTTTTGGTTCTCCCATGCATTTCGTACATACCTATGCATGGATCTTGTGTTGTGACTCACGGCCTTGCACACTGTTAAAACAAAATAAATAAAAAATTACACCGTTTTGACCTAGTCTTATGTGCTAAATTTATAGGCATTACACAAGTAAGATATAAAAGATATCTACCAATTTATTTTTGTTTGCTCAAATTCTCCATAAAACAACATTAAAGAGGGGTGGGGGGAGGATTTTTCCATGTAAAGACTATTTACTTCTTTAAGAAGAGTGTTTTTTACAATATTGTAGTTGTAGTTTAACAGTCGAGACATTTTCAAGACAGCCCTACCCAAAAACAATAAAACAATAGTCAAGCAGAGTCGCAACACAAAAATGCTAGTGTGTGAATTGAAGGACGACGTTAAAATGATGTAGAATTGTGGACAACTCAAACAGGCTTAAGACACAATCTTCTATGTAAAGGCTTCACTCCCATGGTTGAATTGTGGAGGTTCTACTGCAGGCAGCATATATTCACATACATCGGACATAGACATTGATGGAGTTTTCCACAGCACACAATGGAGTTGTGGGATAGGAAAAAAAGTAACTTTCAATGATTTGTGGCATCTGCACATCTAGATTTAAAGTATCGATAAGAATGGATTTTGAAGAAGCTGATAGGAAAAATCAGGAAGATGGCAGTGATGGAGGTGCAAACATTTTGATTTCTTTTAATTTTAATGTTTGTTGACTAAAATTTGGAAGACGTGAATTTCACCTTTCCTATGTTCGCATAGTAGGAATATGCTTCTTAAAGGTGCTAAGTCCATATTAAGGGCAAATGCCTAGGTCACATTACTTGTAATGTCCCTTTCCACACTCTAACTGAAAACAAAGGGAAATTGCACAAACCCCAATAGATAGTAAACTGAAAATTATGACAGCAAGGTACAGCATTCTGATTTTTTATGACAGCAGCAAAAAAATGCAGTATCTCTTCAAAAATGCATCATTCACACCATCCCAAAAATATGTAAGGCGACTTAGAAATATTTTAGAACAATTATTAACCAAGAAATATGCCTTCAATCCCCAGTTGGAATTTATTTAATTAAATAAAATGCAATGAACACCCTAACAAAAGTAGCTGGAAATGAAGGATTCAAAGCCCAAAAATCAAGTTCAAATGTAGATTCCGACTGCTAAAAGTGTGAGAAATATAATGATGTCCAAGTTGGATGTTGCCATGCCCTAGAAACCCCTAAAATACTCCACAAGACTGGTCGCTCCCCTAGGAGAGCACCTGAAAATCGTTTGTAGAATCAAACCTTGGCTAAAAATCTGCAAAATTGATCTTCTTGAAGCTCTTTGAAACCCCGGGATGGAGAATCCTCAATGAATTGAAGAGTTTCCGTTCTTCAATCAAACAAGGAAGATTTTCGTTCTCCTTGTTGGCCACACCATGCAAATTTATTAATAGACCATGAGTATTTATTAATTGAGCAATCAATCCAAAAACCATGCAAATTTATTAATAGACAAGATGATGATGATGCACAAATGAGTAAAGCGACCCCTTTGTATACCTTGTTGTGGCACCAAAACTAATTAAAACACCCCCAAAATAGGACCGGCCTCATAAGGGCTCCTCCTCTTCTATTTTTCATTTGGTTTTTCATCTTCTTAACCCAACCGACTTGACTTTATATAGAAAACTACTAAAGAAGAATGCAATGCTCACGAAAATAACTGAAAAACATGACAATTACTCCCTTTGGTCATTTCCTTCTTGCCCACGGGAAGTGGAATGAGATCAAAGTCTTTCAATCAAACTATTTTGGAAAAGGGGACATTACAATCCTCCCCTCACAAAATTGCTTGCCCACAAACAATTGCAAAATTGGGTGCTCTAATATAGTGGCACCTTCCCGTGTAGCATCTTCCATTGGTAAATCCATCCAATGGATCAAATACTCCTTAATGCTTTGGTTCTTTCACTATCTTTCTCCAATATCCACTATAGCTTCCGGAATCAAAATTAACTTACCTTCTTCATCCAAAGGTGGCAGTTGAATAGGAGGAATGTGTTGTCCTAGTGCGCTTTTAGGCACGAAACATGAAAGACATTATGTATTGGGTTATGCTCCGGTAGCTCTCTCTCATATGTTACTTCTCCAACTCTTCCCTTCACTTTGTAAAGCCAATAGAAACGTGGTTTAAGCTTTTTTGCACCACTATGTTTGAGGGAGGATTGCTTATAGGGCTGCAAACTCAAAAATACCATGTCTCCTACGTCAAATGTCCTTACCACCCAATGTTGATCTACATCTGCCAATTTTGTGCATGTTGGAGGTTTTCTTTGAACACCTTTGAGATGTCATGACTTTGTTGCACCAAATCTTTGGCTCCTAGTACCCTACCATCTGGCATAACCAAGTCAACAAAAGAGAGAGCATCATAACCATATAGAGCTTTGAAGGGTGACATACCAATGTACATTGAGAATGTAGTATTATAACAAAAACCAACCATATATAACCATCATTATTACAGTGAGACGTGTCTCCCATCACCTGGGACATGTATCCCCTACGAGCACACGTCTCTCGTACGGGAGACACGTATGGAGACGCCTCCCGTACGCGGGAACTTTTGTTCAACATCTCCTCTCATTTCCTGTTAAAAAACACGTCTCTGTCTAAAAACCCTAAAAAACATTGTTCAAAACCCTAAGACACAACATTTTATGCATTAAATATGTTACACAAGCTTGCTTCAATCATTCATTCGCTGCCAAGTCTGCATTTTCCATTGGAGGTCTGCATTTGCCATTGAAGAAGGTCGATTTAGTGTTGTTGTTGAAGCTAGTTATTTATCTACGCTCTGCAAAATTGATATTTTTAATTTTATTTAATACTGAACCCTATCGTCATTGCCTCCTGTACACCTACACTTTTTAATGGCAAATCCCTATCACTGCTGCTATATCATTATTAATTTTTGTAATAGGGCAAAGCCCTGCTACAACCGTCACATATGCCCTTGGGTGGCTTGGAAGCAAGGGTCGAAGCCCATCCTTACAACCCAAAGTGTCCAGGCAAGGCAGAGCTTCGACCCTTACCTCTAAGCTTTTCCTTTTCTAAAACATGGTTGTAGCTCTATTTTTAGACTTTAGGTTTAACCTTTTTAAGTTTAACTTTTTTATTTTTTAGTTTTAAATTTTAGCTTTTACGGTTTTTCATTTTAATTTTTACTTTTAAACTTTAGTTATAGTTTTCTATTTTTTAATCAAGAGATGAGTTCGTATTGTTTAATATTACTTTTAATTTTTTACTTTTTTAATTTTAGTTTTAAATGTTAGCTTTATGTTTTTTAATTTTAGTTTTTATTTTTTGACTTTAGTTATAATTTTCTATTTTTTAATCAATAGATGTATTCGTATTTTTTAATATTACTTTTAACTTTTAACTTTTTAGGTTTCAACTTTTAAGATTTAATTTTTTATTTGTATAAATTATATATTTAGATTGAGACTATATTAATTAAAAGTTTTATTATTTTAATGTTTAAACTTTAAACTTTAATAATATAATTACGATAATTATTTTGCATGTTTTTTTTATATTTTTTAATAATAAATTGATATTATTTAATTTTAAATAATTTGAAGTTTATTTTTTAATTTAAAATATCATTTCAATTCGATTTCTAATTTTTAATTTTGTTTTCATTCAGGATGTCAAGGGGAGGGAAAGGACTAAAACCACTTTGGAACTATTGCAACCGCGTTCGTAAAGGGAATGGTGGTACCGCAGATAACACTTGTAATATTTGTGGGAAGTGCTTTCAAGGCACTCACACAAGGGTGAAGGCCCATTTTTTTCATATACTAGGGAAAGGGGTTGACCCTTGAATGAATGAGGTAGAGCGGTATGAAGCTATGAGGGAGCAAGAACGTGCTTAAGGAAAAGTGACTTCCTTAAGCTCTCACGCTTTGACCACAAATCGCACACAATCATCCTATCAGAGGTTCTAAGCCGGAAACAGAATCAGTGCTAGGTATCTCTTCTGGACATGTCACAGAGGGTGAGGGGTCTTCTCGTAAGAGGCTACACATGGGAGGTTCAAACCCCATTGGAAACATGTTCGATGTGCATGGTCGAAATGCAGTTGATGCAATGATTGCACGATTTTCCTATGCGAATGGAATATCATTCAATGTTGCTCGTTCACCTTATCACGAGGAGATGCTTCGTGCAATGAACAAAGGGCCAGCAGGGTATAAACCACCTGGATATCAAAAGCTCTACACGACTCTTATTGACAGAGAAAACAAGGATAGAGCAACAAACTGCACCAGTCAAAAGAGTGTGGTCTACAGGATGTAGCATAGTGATGGATGGTTGGAATGATACTAGAAACCGTCCACTTTTTAACATTATGGTAACTTGCTCTAAATGCCCTTATTTTTTGAAGGTAATCAATTGTTCAAGGAAAGAGAAAAATGCAAAGTTCCTCGAGAAACAACTATTTGATGCAATCGAGGAGGTGGGGCCATCACATGTTGTCCAAGTTATTACAGGCACTACCTCAGTTTGTAAAGCAGCTGGCTTGTTGGTGCAAAAGAAATACAAACATGTATTTTCAACACCATGTTGTGTGCATGCATTGAACAATGTGCTCAAAGGCAATCGCAGGTTTCAGTGGATTTTTGAGCTTATTGAAAAGGGTAGAAAAATATAAATGTTCGTATGCAATTATCACCAAACACAAGCTATTTATTGGAGATTTGCAAAGGTTGAGCTTCTCAAACCTGCAAACAAACAATTTACATCTTTCTTCATCCTTCTTGATCGTTTTTATGCTGTCAAAGGGGCCTTATGTTGCATTGTTGTTAGTGATGCATGGGCAGCTTGGAGACAGTTTACATCAGAGACTGCAGTTGAAGTGAGGAAGATGGTCCTTGATGACCTTTTTTGGGCTGATGTGAAATTTGTTGTTGACTTCATTCAACCCATTTGTGAGGTAATCCGCTTTGTTGATCCAGACAAGCCATGTGTGGGAGAAGTTTATGAAGAAATTGATTCTATGTGTGAAAGAATAAGAAAAAACACAAATTTGAAGGATCCTTTTCTATATCCTTTGATTAAGGAAAAGGTACATGGAAGATAGAACAAGCTTAACACACCTCTACATTGTGTTGCTTATGCTTTGAATCCAAAGTGGTATGATATAGAAGTCACCAATAAAAGGGCTCCATATGAGGATAGAAAAGTGATGAAAGAATTTTAGGTTGCAGTGAAAAAGATTTATGGTCGAGGAGAGGAAGCTTCTACTATCAAGACTCAATGGAATATGTTTTAACATGGTCGTGCTCAGTTTTCTACAGTGGAATCTCTCTATGATATGCGTGCGAAGGACCTAATAGAGTGGTGGTGGAACCATGGCAGTGAAGCACCTGAATTGCAATCATTTGCGATAAGATTACTCTCACAAGTAGCTAGTTTTTCATCTTGTGAGAGGAATTAGAGTACTTACGTTTTCATTCATTCATTGAAGAGGAACCCATTAGGGTCAAAGAAGGCAGAGAACCTAGTCTACATTCATAGCACGCTTCGTCTTCTTACTCATGTAGACCCAGGGTACAGAGAGGGTCCTTCAGCAAAACAGGACCAAATTCCACTTAATGCAGTATCATACGTAAAGGATGATGTTCTTGAGGCAAATGGTCTCAATGATTTGCCCCCTATTATATTGCCTATAGAGGAGCCACAACTTGAGAGTAATGAGTATCTAGAGAGCATCATAGCAAAGGATCTAAAGGACATAATTAATGTGACAGTCGACCCCTTTGTATCAGATGATATATGATTCGGGTTCACATTTGGGATTTTTGTTTTTAGTGTCTGTTTGTGGGCATTTTGGTGTTAAAATGTACTCTTCCCACAATATGTGAGATATCAAATATCAATAGAATTACTCATATTTTGTCGACATTTGATTTCCTTACTTCAAAACGTATAGTTATTTTTAAATTCCAGTGCATTTTGATTTTGAATAAATTAATAATGTACAATAATATCTTTCTAGTTATTTCATACATATATATAAATATTGTCGTCTCCCTGTACCCGTCTCCAATTTTTTTGAAAAATGGCATACCAGTACCAATACTCGTACCCGTCTCCACGTACTTGTACCCATATCCGTCTCCTAATAACTATGGTAGCCAAATTACCCAAGCTAATTGTTGCCCATCAATATAATTTCGTAGTTAGCCTTCTACCCATTTATTCACTATTTTGTTTGCCCATCGGTTTGGGGTTGATTGCTAGTGCTAGGAGTGAGCTCGGTAACTGTCAAACAGAAAAGTTCTTGCCAAAACATACTCAAAAAACCTGTTATCCCTATCACTTATGATATTCCTTGGCTGCCCATGTAGTCTAAACACCTCCTTGACAAAGATATCAGCCACTATAGATGCATTATACTTCGCTGGAAGTGGATAAAAATGGGCATATTTTGTGAGTCTATCAGCCACAATAGATAAATAACTCGTACCTTGAACCATAGGCAGCCCTGTGATGAAGTTCATGGAGATACCTTCCCATTTTTGAGTGGGATTAGGAAGGGGATGCAAGATTCCAGCTGGAAATTCATGTTCCGCCTTGTTTTGTTGGCAAACCAAACATTACCGTGTGTATTGAAGCACCTCCTCTTTAAGTCCTTTCCAAAAGAACCTCTCTCTAACTTGTTTGTATGTTTTGAAGTAGCCCAAATGACCAGCCAATGGGGCATCATGAACAGACCTCAATATCTTACCTTTCCCCTTTGATTCCGGAACCAAATAGACCCTATTCTTGTAGAGGATGAGCCCATCTATTATCTTATACCTCTCATTCACAATTTCTCCTTCAAAAATAGCATTACCAAACTTATTCTTGGCATACTCAGCTGTAAATAAGGACTTCTAATATGTTGTTATATTAGATAAGGAGCAAAAATGTGACTCTTTTGACAAGACGTCTTCTACCAAATAATTTATTTGAAGGGTTTCTACGATCATACCTTGTAGTACCATTTTATTTCCTCCATTCATGAAGCTTACCTCCATACTTTGGTAGTTGAGAGTGAATTCCCCCAATGAGTGTAACCATTGGACCCCAAGCACAAGATTGGTATCAGCTATGTCAATTATATAAAAATCATCGCATACCTGATGTTCTCCTAATGTGAAAAGGAGTTGTGGACTCCTTGTGCATGGAATGGAATAACCATCCATTACAGTAACCTTGAAGCCTTTGAAGTCTTCCACCTTCAAGTCCATCCTTGTAACCAAGCTCTCTTCAATGAATTATGAGTAGCCCCACTATCAATCAAGACTGTGACTCTTTGCCCTTGTAGGTCCCCTCTCACCCAGAATGGATGATACCAAGGAGCACTGGACAAGGTGGCAAGAGTGTTGTCCAAACTTTTTGGATCTTCTTCCAGATCATGATTTTGTTTTGCCTCTTTAAAACCGACTTCTTCTTCTTCACAATCTGAAAATACCTCAATATAATGCACATGACCCTTACCTAGGCAACAATGACCGGGAGACCATGGATCCTTGCAAGAGAAGCACAAATTCTTCCTTCTTAGCTCGTTCCTTGACTCCACTTCTTTGCTTGTTTTGGACAGGTCCTTGGGTATGATTGGTGCTCACTGAAAAGGCCTTTTTGGCTGGTCCAAAGATGTGGTTCTTGGTTGTCCCAAAGGTCCCTTTGGTTGTCCATTCCAAGATGCCCTTGGTTGTCCACTTATCGTTGTTATCCTTGGACCAACACCTTCCAGGTCCAAAGATTTCGTTATTGCCTCTTGGAGAGACAAAGGATCAAATGCTCTTACCAAACCCTTGAGTGATTCAGCCAAACCCTCAATGAATAAAGTAATTAGTCTCCTCTTTATCACATATAGAATCATCATTGAAAGCCTCTTAAATTCAACGACGTAGTCTTCCACAATGCCTTGTTGTTGCAGTTCTGCTAGCTCCCAAAAGTCAACCTCCGGATCAACCCTATCAAATCTCTCAATGAGCCTCCTACAAAACTCATCATATGAGTGGATTAGATTGTGCCCTTGTGAGACCAATCCATGGTGCCACCACTTGTGTGCAATTCCTTAAAGATGAAGAGTTGCAAACTTGATTGCTTCATTCTCCGTCATAGGCCTTTATGATAGATAGGTATCCAACTCCGGGTTGTCTCCTTGTCGGATCCATCAAATGTGGAGAGTGCCACCTTCCCCAAAGCATTCTGAAAATTCCTTTGTGGTGCATGAGGTCTAGGCTTTGGCCTTGACATTCCCTTGCTTACACCTATGAATTCAACAAGCGAAATAGCATCACGGATCTCATTTGAAAGAGCCCTATACTCTTGATAGTTGGCCGCAATCTTGTGCCCTACTAATTGATGTGTCCACCTCCGGAATGGCCTCTTCCCTTGAGAGGAAAGTAGGCCAAGTAGCTGATGCACAAAACAACCCTTGGGGCTGCCTTGAATTGTTAACCCATGATGAGGTGCCCTCGCCGTTGTGAAGCCTTGGTTCATGAAGTTTTTCTAGAGTTAGGGCTTGCAAATCCATCATGTCCTACAACCTTTCTTGCCCTTCAATGAGTTTATCGATCTTGGCCTCTTGCGAACCCTGGTTGGCCATGTTAGGCTCTTCAAACAATTGATTTGATTTCTTCTTCTCTCTCCTTTGATAGCAAATGTACCCTTTGTCACCATCTTGCACGACTACCCTCAAGCTGGGAAGATCGATGCTCTAATACCCCTGCAATGTCCCCTTCCAGACTAATTGAAAAAAAAAGGGAAATTACAAAAACCCTAATAGATAGTAAACTGAAAATTATGACAACAAGGTACAGCCGTCTGATTTTTTATAATAGCAACAAGAAAAATGCATCATTCACACCATTCAAAATATGTAGGGCAACTTAGAAATATTTTGGACCAATTATTAACCAAGAAATATGCCTTCAAACCCAAGCTGGAATTTATTTAATTAAATAAAATGAAAGCAGTGAACATCCTTACAAAAGTGGCTGAAAATGAAGGATTTGAAGCCCAAAAATCAAATCCAAATGTAGATTTCAACTGCTAAAATGTGAGAAATACAATGATGTCTGAGTTGGATGTTGTCATGCCCTAGAAACCCCTAAACCCCTCCATGAGGTGGGTTGCTCCCCTAGGAGAGGACCTGAAAATCATTGTAGAACCAAACCCTCACTAAAATTTACAAAAACGATCTTCTTGAAGCTCTTTGAAACCCCGGGATGGAGAATCATCAATGAATTGAAGAGTTTTCATTCTTTAATTAAATAAGGAAGGTTTTTCATTCTCCTTGTCCACACAAGAGGGTTTTCGTCCTCAAGTGAAAGTAATTGAGCAAACAACCCAAAAAACCATGTAAAGTTATTAGTAGAGAAGGGTTGGTCATCATAGCCACAAAGAAATAAGGGATGAAGAAGGGGACACTTTTTCTTTAATGAGTTTGCTTCATGTGCAGGTACATCAAAGGAGGAGCAGCTGAGATTTATTTGGGATCCAAGTACTTGCGATTGCTTGGGGACAAGCAATTTCAAGAGGGGAGGACTATCATGTCCCTTTTCCGAGCTAATTCCAATTGAAGACCTTGGCCCATTTCCCTTCCTCATGGGTTTGAGCGAACAAGCTAGAGGAAGCTAGCAATGTCATCATGTGCTTCATTTTATGTTTATTTCTTAATTGGCATTGTAATTGTTGGTGAGCCTAGCGCGCCCAACAATAAATTATAAATAAAAATCTATTGGTGAGTATGTAGGCTTCAAAATGTAACATCCCCTTTTCAAGATACTAGAACAAGGGAAAAAATTTATTTTATTTTTTTTATAAAACGTTCTCTGTTATGAATTATATAATTCAAACACACGTTCAAGTTTTAATAATTGTTCTCTGCCCAAACAATGCAGTTTGGAACACACAATTTCCTTTTAAAACTAATGTTCCCTGTTCACATATTTGCAATATGGAACACACATTCAGTGCCATTCAATCTTATAACAGATTCTATATGCTGCTGTAAATGACTCGAAGAACTACCGATCTCCCATTTTCATGGCTCAGAGTTTCAACGATCTCTCATTTCATGACTCAGCAACTACCGATCCTTCATATTCATTCATGCATAGTATAATATATATACAAGGTTCTCTTTACCGTTTCCGGTTATCGAAGTGATCCATTTAAGAAGCCTATCTGAATATTTGTTACTGATATTCATCTGACATCCTGCATCTTAAATTAGGTGATTAGGACAACGCAACCAGCACTTGCGATACTTTGGCCAAAGATTTTCACATGCTTTGCATGATCATATTCTTGAATGTGATACACACCAATGGAATACGTCCTTCACCTCACTTCACCTGTTATCTAGAATGGTCTTTCCTGGTTCCTACCAGTCCTTCCAAAATAAGGTCAATTTCTAACTCCTACTAGCAATATGAACGAGTATAGGAAGGCACTCATGGTAACTAAAGATACGCAGACATACGATGTCGTTCCTAAACGACTCTGTGTGTCTAGTTATCTTTAGTCCTCCGGAGTCACTCCATATACGTGATCATACTCCTATCCCCAACCAAGATCTTAATATTCAACTTATGTAATCTTGATGATTTAATTCGAGAGGGCATTGTAATATGTCAGCTATAACATTGTGTCATCATGAAGGCCCCGCCTTCATGAAGACACCTTGCTGTAGCTGGCGTATGTCAATGTCCTACGGAATCCTCCCATCGAGAGTACACATCCAGCTCAAGTGATTTGGATATGATCTTAATATTTAAGATCAACTTTTCAGCAACCATGCTGATCCTTTATCCTCGTTCCTGTTACAGTTGTATGGAGCTAAGAGAGACTAAATCCATCTTCTAGCTTGCTATGCATCTTCTCCTTCGTACCGAAGGGTTGCATTTTCTCTACTTGGTTCTTTTCTTAATCATTGGATTAAGCAGCCCATTACCGACAGACGTAATAAGTTTAACCTATTAAACTTAACCAAGTTTTTCACAACTGTAACCAAATTCAGAATTCCAGCTTATTAGACGTCATTTAAATGAGGTCTAATTCTCAATAAATGTATTCATTTATTCTCCTTAACCTTACATAGTTAAGGTCTATTAGCCCTGGATATATTGATCCCATATCCTTTCTTTCTGAATTTAACATACGAGGCTATTAACGGAGTCCGAATGCGAAGTTCGGTTGCTCCTAAGTTATTTGATATTCCTTAGCTTCCAAGCTAATCCTGAATACCTATCAGTTATGAGATCATGTTCCTCCTAATCCTTTTTAATGTCAATTAAAAATTCATCTTAACCCAAGTATGAACTAATTGCACATTTCAACTTAAAAGTTGCATTTAGGTAAGAATAGAAATCAGTTCCCTTTAAATCCATCCAAGGACAATTGAATAATTCCAAATCAAGAAATAACATTATATTTCCAATTTAATCAACAATATCAAACTGATATAGTCATTAAAATATCACACTTGTATTTGTATTCATCAATCCATTTCATAATCCATACATTTGCCAGTCCAAATGACTGGACTTTGTTTATATTAAACAATGTTACAACATAGATAGAAGAATGTACTTTCTTCTTTTCACAATTCCTCGTAGAGGAACAATAACTAACAAATACAATTCATCTTCAGACAATCAAAAGAAGTATCAGAAAACAGCCATGTCTTCGTTTTACTCAAATTCCATCTGCAAAATTACTTGCACGGGTCAGTTCATTGAACTGAGCATATTAAGCACTTGTCATTAAAATGAGGTGCTTCAAATTAACTGTCTCAATAAAAGAACCCTGCTTTTATGAAACGTTAATAAGAACATCAATCAAGAATTAAGCATCAAAAAGAATGAACAGCATGACAACTGAACCATCTAAATACCATCCCAATCAGTCAAAGGATTTCTGTCCTATTTCCCACATAACCATTACAAGATGCAATTTCCTTCGACAGTTCCAGATTACAACATTTGTAAGAACTAGGAATACAAGTAAAAGCATACTGCTGTTATAATCATAACTGCTATCCCTTCCCTTTCCTTACATTAGTAATAAATGCAAAGGATAAAATCTAACTGAAATGTAAACCAATTACTTTCCTTTCAGTTCATGCATCTCCTTTGATTTCAAGCAATCAAGTACAGATGAGAAAAGCAAACAGCAATAAATATAGATGCTTAAACCTTAGCAATACAAAATTCGTTCTTAAACGATTACAGATTTCCAACTGTATGAGAGAAGAAATGATCATTATTCCAAGTTATCCATCCACATTCCTATTCCTTTCCTCATGACTGTACTGAAAATTGAATCCAAACGAGACATCAAATCAAGATAACAGTTCAGAGTGAAACTTACAAAATCCATTCAGAATTCACTTTCCAGCAGCAAAGAATAATTCCATTCATATTCAGCTTTAAATAAAGACAAGGAAGAATTTATTATCCATATCAATACTCCCTTTCAAGCAGGCACATACGAATACCAAAAACAAGTTGGTAAAACATCGTATCCATCATAGAACAAGCATTATAAAGAATGCATACTATGTACCTACTGTACTAAAAGATTTCATACTTCTTTCACTGTATTCTAACCGAACAAATAGTTATACAGTCACTTAATCAATTATCCACATGACTTTATATATCCATGAACGCATACAGTTCATAATTAACAATTTGCACATTGTTGTTACCTACAGCAAGCCCAATCCGGATGTACAGTGAAGCTCTAGTGCTATTTCCAGAATTCAAACAACAAGAAGAGAAAAAAATTCATCTCTGTAATTATTTACATAAGAAAACATCCATCTTCTTCCAACACAACAAAAATCACTCAAGTCGAGTTCATCTTTTTTTTTTGTATGACAGTGCAAAATTAGAGATCCCACGAAACATTTCAACCTTCCATTTGTACAGAAAGAAAACAGCACTCAGAAAAATAATCTAAATACCGCTGTCACTTCTATCAAGCTGAACCTATAATGCTCAATAAATCCCAATTACCGTTTCCTTCCATAATCTAAAACAACAGAAAAAGGAAGAACTCGTTTCCATCTATTTTCAGTAAGGAAACAATCATCTTCTTCAAAATGTAATAAAAACACCCAAATCGTGTTTATTTTATCATTACAAGCTCAACCCATATTGACAATAGAAACAATTTTTCAACAATGAAAAACAAACTCACATAGCCTGTACAGTTTCCATTCAATATACCATATGCAATGAATACCCAAATTCGAGTTCCTTGTCAACAAACATTTCTACCCCGAAATCCATTTTTCTATTTCATAATGATATGCAGAACTCAGAATACAATAATCATTTATCAATACCTATATCAAGGCAAACCCGCATAGGGTATTAAATACGTAAGCTTGGTACAGTCAAGACAGACTCAACAGCAAGCTAATTCCCATGCATTTCTCCATTTATTTGCACAAAAATACAAAACCAAGTTCTTGTTCACAACTACAGTCCGAACTGGAAGATCAAACCGCATCAATAAGACACAACAAAATCAACTTTCCACCAAGGCAAGAGAAAATACAGTTCATTTATAAGTTCAGAAGGAAAACAGTTTACTTTCCTTAACTTTCACGAATACCCAAGTCGTATTCGTTAAATTTTACAAAAGAAAAGCACAGCAATAAGAATATTACTATCACTTCCTTCGAACCGAGCTCATAATGCTCAATAAAACCCAATTTACTATTTCCTTCAAAATCTAAAACAACAGAAGAAGAAGGAACTCATTTCCTTTAAAAATTTCAGTAAAGAAACAACTTCAAACACTCGCACAGTTAATACGTTCCATCACTCAAGTTCGTATTAGCAAAAGAACGATTGCTTCAATAATGAAAAAAACAAACTCATACAACATGTACAGTTTCATAACATACCTAACGAATTCCCCATTACTGTCAAACAAACCAACACAGCATGGCGGTATTTCCAACTCAAATATATATACAAAGACAGTTCAAATCACAACAGCAAGAAAACTGATTCTACCCAATCATTTCCAACATGACAACAAAATCGACTAAACCCAAATCATCTCAGTCATGACAGCAATCAAATAAACCCAAAACCCCCTTCATCAGAAGAGCAGGGTTGTTTTAATGAGACGTTTAAGCAAAGCAAGAGTTTTAAAGATAAGGGCTTAACATGCCTGGTATTCTTCCTCGAATGCTCGAAGAAAACCGCGTCTACAGAAGGTATTTCCTTCCACAGGCGACAGTGACAAGTTTCCCAACAATCACCTTCTGCTATAGGCTTGAAAATAGCCTTCAATTTCCCAAGAAACAGAGATAGCAACCAATCACAACTGGTTCGACTGAACCAAGAAAAACCAAATGCAGAGCAACTTCCCAAAAATCCGAACAACACAATAAACAACCAAAAAAAATTCCTCCATACTCTTTCCAAGGCGGGGCTGGTCACGATGACCAAGAAAATTGAATGCATTAAAGGCTCTGCCTTTTTCTATTTCCTCACGCCCACCGCCGACTTGGGTTGGCGAACTTCCAAATTCAAATTTTTGCATGCAAACAGAGTTTAGTTCCATAACTAACTAGATACCTCTAGCTTTTCCCTGTTCCCGCCAAACTGGCGCTGTCCACGTAAGGACCTTCATTCAATGCCATTAAATTTCCTTCCATCCTTATCCTTTCCCATGGGTCTGTGCGTCCCCTTCCTTAGGTTAGGATTAGTTTAGGATTAACAATAGTGTTCAAACCTAGGTCACCGCCTAGTTCTTAGGTTAATAGAACTTAGGTCTATTTTCACCATTTAGAATTTAAAAATCCACTTAGGATAGTAGTTTAGGATGTAAGGTAGAACTTAGGAGTAGATTAGGATCTAATTCCCCCTAACACCTAATTAATCAACTTCCAAACAAGTCCTTCCGACTGTCATCAAAATTCAGTGTTGTGCAGGACGTTTTCGTCCCACGTTAAACATGCCTGAGCCACCCGCATCCAGGCATTTATTGCCTTACGAGGTCTCATGTTTCAATAGTGCATGGTTCGGGAATCGAACCTTTTCCGTTGGCATCTACGTGCCAGCTATTCATACCTGAAATCAGGTGCTGCACATTTATATCAACCTTCAGTCCGGTTTAAGAGTAAATCGACAAAGCGATTACAAGAAGGCCACAGCATACCTTGGATCAATGGAATTGATTCAAGGTGTGCTGTCAATCAGCAAATAGAGTTCAGCAAGCATACGACAAATTTGTCGTCACATCAGCAAACATACAAGCAATAATAACTGTTGTCCCATGTAAACAAATTACAGTATGCAAGAATCCAGATTAGCAACACATTCCCTTAAGATCAAAAATATATCTTAACATGTTTGCCTTCATTTCAGCAGTTACAACATTATGAAAAATAATCACCAAGATAACTTACAAAAATCAGGGCGTTACACAAAATACCAATTAGAATTAGAAAGTGCTTTTATTAAGAGGTCAGCCACCATTACATTATAAGCCCCCTTATGGTTATAAAAGGGAGGTCATTTGGCCATTAGAGCATTATGTTATGTGGATTTCTCATTTTCGGTAAAGGATTGCTTGTTAAGCATCTTTTCCTCTCTCAAGGACAAAAACCCTTGATTGAGGCATTCCCAAGGACAAAAAACCCTTGTGGAGAAGTGGCGTGGACGAAACCCCACACTACCCTTTGGTGGATATCTTTCTATTGTTGGTTATAACAGATTTATGCCCTAAGCGACTTGCTTGGAGGTGTGTTTTCAAGGATATTGCTAATTTCTATGTGATCTCTTTGCATGGTTGAGCTCCCTATGATTTATAAATGTGAAGTCTTCCATTTTATCAATTATTTGGTGCAAATTATATTTAATTTCAAGAGGCGTGACCTATATTGAGGTGATGTTTTGGTATGTGCGGAGACATTTTGGCAAATCTGAAATTACCATCTTATTCTCTATATTTTATAAGGCCAATATCTCAAGTTTTATGATTTTTGGTGTTTTCTAAGTTGAGTTATGAATTTTTTAAAATAACACTGCAGACAAGAGTTTCATGAAATTCATATCTTCGTATCTAGGGCATTAAAAAATCATATTTCTTGCACTACATGATTGCTGAAGTTATATCATAATTTTTAGAGATTCAAGTGGGGCTAATTGAAGGCTTTTGAAGACTCAAAAGTGGAGTCGAATTCCATAAACAGTTCACTACCCTAGAATATTGCAAAAATCAGATAATTTTCAGTTGGCTGGTTTTAAAAATCAGACTTGGTTATTTGGTGTTTGAGCTAATTTCCTTAATTTTCAGTTTTATCCCCAGAAGGAATATTACATTAACTGCAAAATAAATAAAGAAAAACTCACTGAACCTGAAACTTGAACTCCGTGAAAACCTGAAACACTCAACCCTTGAGGCTTATATCTAGTTTCACACTTGAAAATCTTACTGAAAAAATTAATCCAGATTGAAGACAACATTGAAGCAATGATGCATGTGATTTATCAACACCATGCAAGAGATTGCTTTATAAACATTAGATCAGTTGCAGAGTATATGATATTCGTCTGCAATGCGCATTAACATGTATATGCTTTATTTTTTCTATTACAATATTTAGTAATTTTAGAATGCAGAATATGAATATATAGGTTTCTGTACTCCCAACCAAAATGTATGAGAGGCAAAGTCCTGCAAATTACCTTGAATTCTGGGTTCCGTAGGAACAGCTTCATCCTGAAGGAAAAAGATTAATATGAGCAAAGCATAAACAGATTCTAAAATGAAAACTTTAGATTGATTGAACTTTTCAAAGAAATAAATAGCTTGGAGAGATATATCCAGAAAATCCATATTTTAATGAATGAAAACAAGGTCTAAAATTAAATAAGTTTGAGACTCGGACTCAAGTTCATCACTATCGATAAATAATCCCAAAAAACAAATATGTAGCGCATATTGCTTATTTAAAAAAATAGATTTCAGTCATATGCTGCTTCACAACATCAGTGCTATTCATTCCAATTTCCTTCATATTGCTCTTCCTTCCGAGGCACAGCTTTCCCAAAAAACATTTTAATCCTAGAGATTGAAAAAAAATGTGCACGGACAAGACCAGCTTTGGCTTTTATTACTGCAAAGAGATTTTTTGGCTAATACTAATTACATATCCTTATTCAACGTAAGCTAGATCAAAATAAACCTGCTTGCCTTGAAGCCTCACAAGCATATTCAACTATCCTTTCAGTACAGTCATTGTGAGGAAGTCACAATGTGATATTAAACCTATGGCTTTTAATGGCATGCATAAAGAGAATGATTCATGTGAACCCTATATATTATATTTGCCATGTGTTGAGCTCTTTAGAAAGAAGAAAGAAAGGAAGAAATTGTATTGATACTTACAAAATGACCAAGAGTGGGTCAATGGTACTCCAAGACTACACTGAGTTATGAAAGAGAAGTTCTAGGGTAAAGGTACCCTAGACTACAAAAAGTAACCTAGTACAAAGCACTAAAGAAGCACAAATTAAACAATGGGTAAACCTGAAACAGTTAAACCCTGAATCATAAAAGCTATGTACAAATAGACTTGTGAGGGTCGCATCCCTCAAGGAAGCATGTACGCAACAAAGCCAAAAGCAGGTAAAAGAGAAAAATTCTGAAGAAAGTGAATATTTTCTACCGACACAAATGAATGAACCTTGAGTTGCATAGATCTCTTGCCTCGTTGCTGGATAGCAACACCATAAATAAATTTGAGCATTGTCCTATAGGATGCATATAAAAGAAGTGACCACCAGGGTTCTTGTGAATGTGAAGATCAAAACATACACAGTATATAGAACTTCCTTCAATATTGAAAAACATACCAAATATAGAGATGTTCCTTCATTGTTGACATGCCCTTGAATATCATTCTCAGCGTGAGCCATATGGCAATGTACTGCTTGAGAAGGAAAAGATGATTCCTGTTCTCTAGATGGATCCAGGCCAGCTGAGGTGAAAAGATCAATCAACAAAATGAGGTTGTTACTTGCTCATCAACAGACCTTGTGCCAAGCCTAAAAACATCTGACAGACACTCGGTTGCAACTTCCAGACCTTTCAGTATCAGCTCCTGGTGCAGGTTCAACTGGAGCAAAAGCAAGCAATATAACTTCTCGCTTTGCAGAATATTGGTGAAGAGACGTGAGAGCAAAAAAACATTGTTATTCCACAAGTCCAAAAGGCAAAATGTAATCATATGAAGTGAAACAAACATGAAATAAATGTAAAGTTTAGAATTCTGTTCAACTTTCCCTTTGCTGATTTTTTATTTAAATTCGCTTCAAAGGTTGCCTGGTTTTATAATTGAAATAAGATTCCCTAAATTTGGTATTTTGACCTACCAAAAATCCCAAATAAATATCTTTATACACTGCTTCTTTCACATGTTTCCTTCCATATTTCTGGACTTCATTGATAGAATTCTTAATTTCAACTAAGGAGATATTTTAAAAATGCAAGAACTTCACAATGGTATAGATTTGAGAGAATAAGTTTAGATAAAATTGCAATCCTAAAGATACATGGGGCATTTAACATAATTGGGCCATGTCATGAGGCCCATCAAGGTTCTGAAATGGTTGCTTGATGCTTTTATCAACAATGTTATCAATCGAAATTTCAATTGTTTATGCATCACAGAATAGAAGAACAATCCACAATCTGCAGATACCTTCATCTATTTCATATTAAATATTTGGCCACACGGCTGTTTTGTGCCCTGGTTAGAATCCAGATATGTTTAGGTCCTAAGAATAGTTCAAAATGATTTCTCTATTTAGAAGGTGTCATCATTTCATAAGTTCCTGATCTTAAAATCTAAAAAATTATGTTTATGGAAATACAGTAAATAGTAGTAAAAATCTGTTTATATTATATCATCAAAACCTATGAAACAAAACGCCATGTGAATAATATATACCTTTTGCAGTGCAAAGGATACATCTGATTAATAACTAGAACAGAGTCTGAACTAAACCAGCCATAGTTTATAATTTCAACACTTAAGTCTGCAGTAGATGTTACCATCCTTTTATTGTTGACCTTTCCAAGCATAACCAGTCATTATACTTATAGCAGATAATATACTTCTCGGGCTTGAGAAATTCTTTCATTTTTGGCAGCTGTCTTTCATGGTCCATTATTCTACATTGGGCCACTATCTTATCCATGTAAGACTGTGTCTTTCCATTCAAATTAAAGCATGTCTTTAAGCTCCTTGTAGTAACTGCCGCATTTTATTGTCAAATGCAATCTATTAAGGACTCCCCTATAGGATGTATCCGCATATCTGATGCAAGAGCATCCCTAGCAAGAAAAATTGATCCTAAATGTTCAAAATCATTTTAAAGTCTCGAACGGAAACACCATGTTGAGGCTATTTTTGTTATGTTGGGGACACGGAACCATGTTGGAGATCATCTTAGGGTGGCCACATTGGAGACAAATTGACGGTTCAGCCAAGAAGACATTAACATGCCATGAAAGAGATGCCATGCATGCACACACACAAACACACACATCAAAGTGGGGCATTATGTAAAAAGTAAAAAATGGTCCTATAGCATTAAAGCGTTAAATTGTATCAAATTAGCATGCTTATTTTATGTTAGCTAATTTGGTTTGAATTGGGTAATATAGGCCCTCTTGTTCACTTCCCTTGTGCTAATAAATCCCTCCTCTTGCACATCCTCTAGCTTATTCCATATTATTTAAAAGTCCCCTCTTATCTACATCTCATTTTATGCTTTGAAACCCTCGTGTTGCCCTCTTTTAAGTCAAGTGCACTTGCATTTACCCATCTCTCTCTTTTTAAGTCAATAGCCATTGAAGTCGGCATGGGTAATGCATAATGTTTAATTATAAATTCAGTTATCACCTATAAGTAAACATGTTGTACTTCGTTTTAGACACAAGAAGATAATCTAGACGATTCGTTTTTTTTTGTAAACATGAATCTATCGAGAACTTGTAAGCATTATAGAGGATATCAATCATTTTAGAGAGCATCCATTGAAGCACTGAAGTTCATGAGGCAGCAACACATTGCATCACATTGGTTTGTCTGGCTGATAGCATCATTGCATTTACTTGAATGTTGTTTTTCATATTGTATTAGCCTAGGGGGCTAATAAATAAAGGTGCTTAAAACCCCCTCTTGATCTCTAACACATGCACCCAAATGCATTTTTGTTTTCCTCGATACTTTGCTATAGAGAAGATTAGGGCAAGAAGATGATGGAAGTTGTGTTGGTGAATTGGGGCTGCAAATTTTGGAATGGAGCATCAGGTCAACATGTAGGTCAACCATACAATTATGACAGCTTGATGCCTCAACATTATGCTCATCTTACTTATTTCCACATTCTTTTCATTCATCTCTTTATTTGTTAATCAAATTATTTATTTTGTGACGTGCATCCACTTAGCCATTGCTTTTAGTTGTCTTTGTTATTTTAAATTATTTTATTTTTTACTTATTTATTGGATTCTATTTCATTATATTTAATTCTCCTTTCATTTATTAATTTATTAAACCTTGGATTTACATTTACTAATTTTGTATTCCATATTGCATTCATAGTAATTCATTTAATTTGATATCTCATTATTATTTGTTTTATTTAACATTAGTCACTTTTTCTCAAAACCCTTGAGTGTTTGCTTGTGTGCTCCTAGGGTTTTGCTTTTTTTGCTTAGAGTCATATTCTTAAAACCCTAGCCAATTATTGTAAACTTTTGTATCTCTATATAATATCTCTTGTTATAGATAGTTTATATTCCTAGATGTGATTCCATTATGGTGTGCTTTCTAATGTTTATTTTTCCATGGCATTTTCCTAGCAGGCTAGCATATGTATATTGTTATTTTTTGTAGAAATTGTTCACATTTATATTCGAATTGTTTCTAATGGCATGTTAAATGTTGGAATATGTTCCAAGATATGTTAGTGGTTTCATGCAAATGTGATAGTGTTCCATGTTCTTTTCTTTCTACCCTAATCAATGATAAAGAATCCCAAGTGCCTTACAGAGATGTATCTTATAATATCCCCTTTTCCAAGTTAGTTCAATTTTGAGACATTGAGCCCATTCCACTTCCCTATGGGCAAGAAGGAAATGAACAAGGGAAGTGGTTGTCATATTTTTCAGTTATTTTCATAAGCATTTGCATTCTTTCTTTTATAGTTTTCTACATAAGTCAAGTCGGTTGGGTTAAGAAGGTGAAAAGCCAAAGGAAAATAAAATAAAAGTGTCCTTATGAGGCTGGTCCTCGTTTGGAGGCTTCCTAATTGGTTTTGGCACCACAAAAGGGTATAAAATGTGGGTTGGCTTGGCTCATTTGTGCATCATGATCTTGTCTAAAATATACTTTGCATTGGTTTTTGGGATGATTGCTCTCAATTACTTCCACTTAAGGGTGAAAAGCCCTTTGGTGTGGCTAACGAGGAGAATGAAACCCTACCTTGCTTGATTGAAGAACGAAAACTCTCCAAATTGTTGTTTCTCAGTGCTTCAAGAAGATTGTTGTTGCAGATTTTCAGCTAGAATTTGATTGGAGAAGTGTTGCTAGGGTCTGAGCACCATTTCTAGGCCCTCCCCTTGAGTGGCAACTTGCCTTGAAGGTGGAGTTGGGTGCCATCTAAGGCGCATTCATTCATTTGGAATTGATATTCATAATCCTCATGATTTTTAGACTATAGAGGCGGATTGCACACTTTCATGGAATTTTGGGGCTTGGAATCTCCATTTCCCATCCATTGTTGTGAGCTGTAATTCGGTTGTCATAAAATTTAATTACAGCTGTATAGAATTTCCGAATTTGCATATAATTTGGAGTAGTTTTGCTTGGTGTTTTTTCCATTTGTTGAGTATAATATTTTGGAGAATTTATACATCAATTTTCAGCTTGTTTGAAGCCCAAAAAAGTGCAAATTCAGTTCGTTGTTGGGGTTTATAATATTTTCAGTTGGCTGTAATTGAAGCAACCAAATGGACAAGATCAAAAGAACTTAACGACAAGATTGAAGCATGTAGGCTCGAGAACGATGAAGGCAAGATAGATAAGAAGACGGTGGAGGACATCTGCAGAGTCTGGTGTCACTAAAAATTGAAAAGGATTTGGAAAATCTTAGGGGCCAAGCACTATGATATTCTCACCATTCTCAAGAGCACTATTGATTTCCTTTCTCTCATTACCAGCCAGTTTGAAGATCAAAAAGGAAAGGAAAAAATCAGGAAAGAAACTAGCCTCAGAGATATCAAAAGGGGGCTAGACAGTGTCAAGAAGAACTTCCAGAAGTTAATGAAGTAATTTTGTGTGGCTTCTAGCTCTTCGCATTTTTGCTGGATTGTTACTGTCTTTCTGCTGCGAAGCTGTTGTAATTGTGCTGATATTTTGTTGACTTTTTGCTATATTCGGGCTGCTTGTTGACTAAACGGTTGTTACAGTCTTGTTTTGGTTTCTTTTGCTCTGTATTGAATATCTGAGCTATGGCCTTTTTGTAACTGGGTAGTAGGGTCCCAAGCAAAAAACCTTTATCCTCAATATATATATATATATTCAGTTGGCTGTTGTAAAATTCAGTTTACTTCCAATTGGGGTTTGTGCTATTTCCTTTGTTTTTCAATTTCAGCCCAGAAAGGGACATTACAATCTGGTGTTGATTTAGGTGTTTCCTGACGTATGAGGATTTGTTATGAGGTGGATCATACCATGCAAAAAAGGATCAGTGAAAAGAATGCAATAGCCCCTCCTAATCTTCCTCAATCTCAAGGTGGGAATAACCTAAACATCCCTCCTAATCTCCCTTAAGCTTAAGTTGCATGTCACAAAAGACTCCTAAGCTTAAAAAAAGACTATGATATCATGGATCAATTGCAAATATTATTATTTTTGAGAAAGATGAGCTGCCTTGAAAAGATATTGTTGATCAACATTTATTCTTGAACATACACAAAGTACTTGACAAAAGTTCATGGCTCAACATTTGTATGGAGTCCTTTCTCTTGCAATTAAGCATTGGAAGACAAACCCTCAATAATACAGATATAATCAATAAGGGTTTTGACAATCAAACAAGATAGGCCCTAAGAGCAATTACACTGAATATATGATTTGGACCAAAAACTATAACCATGAATGTCAAGTTATACCTAGTGAAGTGAGCTATGATATTTTACTTGGGAGACCTTGCGTCCATGATATGAGAGTTGTCCCATCCACTCTACATTGATGTTTGAAGTTTATACATGTGGGAATTATTTATACATGTCCTGCAAACGATGTTCATTTAAATTTTACAAGATGATTGAGCCTCAAAATACTATTTTACTTCATTTGAATAAGAGTCAACCAACCATAGTGGCACCTCAAAGAGTTACTCCAATGGACCACATGACAACGTTTGAGATTGGTGAATGTATTAATGCTAAAGAACATATTAAAGAAAAAGATTACCAAGTTGATAATATAGATGAAAAATTATCCAAGCTAAGTTTCACACCAATAGGTCATGGAAAATATAGCAATTATATAAATGTGTTTGGTATTGGCACTCTTTAGATAACGCCTCAAGAGCACAGAATGCCAATTTTTACAAGTGCAAAAGCATTAAGAAGTGAATGTAAGGGCAAACAACCAATGAGAGATGATTGTTGTGTCACCAATGGTAATGATGAAGATGTTATTCTTATTCAAATATCTTTCAAATAATTAGGATTGGGACTCAAGTGTGTACAAAACACGGGTTATAGTGGTTAAGGGATTGGCAAAAGAGACTAGGGTTTAATAGAGCCTATTATTTGTAATATTAGTGAACATAATATTAATTAATCCTAGGTCTAATATGTAGGAGAGCTTTTGTCTTGTAGTGGTAGATGAATAGTTCCTGTAGGAATGTGAAGAGTCTTCTTGGAAGATAATATGAATAGCCAAACTTTGGCTATATATGTTTGTAGTCTTTCTTCATTCAAATCAATATGAATACAATTTTGGATTGCACCTTATTGTTGTTCATTATCATTCCATTATACCTAGTCTGACATTGGTATCAGAGCACAGGCTGTTGTTCATTCAATGTTTTTCTTCCTCCATTGTCCTACACCTGCAGCAAATTATCACCAGCCATACTTCATTCTTTATGGTACGGAATTGCCAAAGCAATGAATTAATATTTGATTGCATACAAGGTTTTTGACAGAATTTTGAAGCAGGTTGTATTAAAGATGGTGCATTGGGTATATCATTAAAAGCACTGGAGCAGAGTTCACCTTGCCTGAAATTGGAAGCTCCTAATCAGCTCTCAGCTTCACATGTCAATTCACAGCAGGCCTGATTATTTCATTGGCACTGTCAACTTCCTAGCAGCCATTCCTCTTCCCAAGGACGTCTTCCCTTGCCTCCAAATCTGTGGAATCACGGCTCTCTGCTTTCTGTTATCACAGGCTTAGTAGGCCAGGCGGTGGCAGCAAATAAAACCAATTGAAGTGTTGCAAAAGCTCACCAACAGAAGCTACACGGGGCAAGCAAAGCTACACTCAAAGATAGGTTTTTTCTATAAAAAAAGGAGCCTCACTTTCCCTTCCACATCATCCTCCATTATTCCCTTACATTGGTACGGTCCTTCAAGCATTTCCATTAAATTTTGCAAAATAATATTGAAGGAACCATTTTTTAATTTCTTTTCTTGAAAAAGCATATAATTTCAAGGATATTCATGTTTTGACTTATTAAAATATTAAATAAGCCATTTTTATAGTGCAAATCAATTCCAAAGCATTTCTGTTTTTCAAAAATCAAGCAAATTTTGAAAAACAATCAAATTGTGCAAAACCAAACAATTCATAGCATTCAATGTCATTGGTGCCTCCAGTTCGCACTTACGAGTAAAGTCGTCGCGATTGAACTATTGCACTATAGCCTAAAAAAGCTGCAATAATGGCATTTGTGGCATTGTCCTTATAAATCACTGAAGAGTATCGAAGAAACATTTATTTTTTATTTTCCCTCCCTCCGTTACCCATTTGCATTCAGCATAAATTCCAAACACAAGAAAACCCAAGTAAATAGGGAAGTTATGCCCATGTATGAGGTTTTCTTGTTAAGGGGGTGTCATTAACAAAGTGAATCCTTTTCACTTACCACCCAGGTCCCACGTGCCATTCTATTCTTACATACCTTAATGCCTCTTTCACATATTGACAGATATATCGAAAGGGCAAGCTCCTTCCACGTACCAACAGGTATATAGGAAGTGTGGCTGTATCGAGAGATCTGATATATTAGTTAGTGGTGTATTGAAAATGGAATCCATTGGAGTGATAAGGAACCCCTCCATCTCCCTAGCACAAAACAACTTCAATAAAATCAATTGTTGGCACAACTTTGACAGGTAAATATACCTAGTTAGAGAGGTCTCGACAAGTGGAGAACATACTTATCTTCAATGATCTATGGTTCAACATTTGCAACGGGGAACAAAGTCAACACCACCTATAGATGCAAAAGAAGCCAATATCTGGAAACAAAAGAATTTGAAAGCATTGGCCTTAATAAGGGCCTCAGTTGCTGCATAAGTTTTTCGTCACATTTCAGGGGTCGTGATACTACACGGGAAGCATTTAATAAGTTGAAGGACTTGTATGATTCTCACTCAAAGTTGGAGTTCATATGAACTGCAGTTAAAATTGTTCGATGCTTGAGTTGAAGAATGGTGATGTCATGAGTTTGGCCTTTGAAATTCATGCAATCAAACATGATGTAGAAGCCACTGGTGTACACAATTGACATATACATGTTTGCTTTCGTAAAGGTCCTTCTTCCTACTTATTCAACCTACTTGAAGTCCTTGCAAGCAAGCAATTAGTTGAAGACTCTAAATTTTAATCAATTGGTTGAAAAGATGGCCGAAAGAGAAAACGGCCTATCAAAAGAAAATTTGAGTCATCACAGAGAAAGCATTTGTTATGCCAATCAAAAAGGCAATTCTTTCGAGGGTTCTTCCTCTAAGGCCTCTTTTTCCAAAAATGAAGTAAGTCAGAAGAACAAAGGGAGGAATAAGAGTCAAGGAAGCAAAAATAACAATAACAATGGGCAGAAGCAAAATGACAAATAACATTTAGTTTTGACATCCCAAATGTAGACCAGTACGTATGGTGTACACCGTTGACATATATATGTTTGCTTTTGTAAAGGTCCTTCTTCCTGCTCTAGTTGAAGACTCTAAATTTTAATCAATTGGTTGAAAAGATGGCAAAAAGAAAAATGACCTTCAGGAGGTCTGTCAACACCAATCTGGCACTGATAATATTTCACCGAGAACTCCTTGTGCTATCAAATTATTTCAGTAAATGCACAGCTTTTGGTTTGGTGGTAGTAATCTAGATAACATTAACTATCCTCGACATAACACTAAGAATATCATCAGACTCAAGTTGACATAAAAGAATGATGGCTAAATCTAAAATATCAACTGTAAAATATATTATTAGCATGACGATGTGTTTACAATCTCACCCATGAATTACTGCATAAGTGTTACCAACTCCACTTGTTTTCCAACAATAGTTATGGGAGAAACTTCGCAAAATTAGTTCATCTTGATGGCTTCCTTAAGCACATCCTTCACAATGAATCATTTATGGGTGAATAAAATAATTGATATACAACTTAATAGTTCTATAATAACATGAGCAGGGGGTGGCCTCTCTATTTATAGTCAATTCAATGACTTATCCACCCTATCTCTAAGATAGGATAGGAATTCAACTTCCAGCCAATCATATTCCATGCCTAAACTCTTACCTTTACATATAGGCTTATCTTTTAAGATCAAGATATGCCTTATCATCTCACATGGGTTCCACCTGTATAGATATAACACAAATTTAGCTATACAAAATATTTACGATATCACTCTTTGTCATTATTACAAATCAATAATATTTCCAATTCACAAATCATGTAGACCAACAATTGACTTTTGACCCTTTTAACATTACCCGGACCACTTACGCCAAATATGTTACTGGTTTATCCATCAATCATACCATTATTGTACTTCCTGTATCATTTACCATATCTGTACATTATTGGCGGGGCCGTACTGGCAGCACTGATTTATCTTTTATTCGAACGCCACTACTAATTATACTTAACAGCATCCTATTCCTAATACATACATTAATGAAATAGAAATTACGGAGGAAAATTTTAGTGTCGACAAGTCATCAGGTATGAAAGCATTTGACTCATGCCTAATCTTACAATAAGGCGATTCTTTCAAGGGTTCTTGCTCCAAGGCCTGGCTTTTTTCCAAAAATGAAGTAAGTCAAAAGAACAAAGGGAGGAATAAGTGTCAAGGAAGCAAAAATAACAATAACAATGGGGAATTTCAAAATGACAAATAACATTTAGTTTTGCAAATAGTGTGGCAAAAAAGAGGAGCCATGAGGCTCACAAATGTAAAACTTCATTGAGAAAAGATTGAAGCCTATTCATCAACAGAAAGAAGGAAAACAAAACAAAACAAACAAACAAACGAATCAAACTCAACTCAATTCACTAGTGAATATGTGCTTTTCCAATTGTTATGAAGCAAATAATGCCTCAGTTAGTGCTACTTGGTTTGATGACTTGGATCCTTGATAATAGAGCCACTCAACAAATGACTTTTCGAAAGGAATTCTTTGAGAGAGTTTCATGAACAGAACGTTGTAATCCCGTATACTTGGTTAGACAGATCCAGTTCTGCGACCAAAAGGTAGAGGGACAATAAAAATCAAGTGTCAAGGGCTTCTAGGCTTCACTCTCCAAAATGCCCTATAACTTCCTCAGTTGAAAAGAAGCTTGTTGTTCCTTGGTGCTCATTTACCAGCAAGGGCACTCTATTTTGTTGGACAATGGGGAGGTCACTATCAAAAGAAAAAGTGATAATATGGAATCATATTGACTAGATTTGAGGAAGGTAAATTGTTAAAACTTAGGAGTGAGCCATTAATGTACCATAGGAATTTTGTTCATCTCGTTGAAGAAGGTATGATCTATAAGTATGTTGTAACATGCAAGATTTGGGCATACCCATCACGAAAGCATTTGCACTTAATGCAAAATAAAGGTGTAGCAGGACTGCCTACCCTACCCATGAAACTAGAAAAATGTGAGGCCTACATATTGGCTAAACATGAAAGAGAACCATTCCAAAAGTACAGATTGGAAAACCCACAAAAAGTCGCAATCGGTTCATTCAAACTTGTGCTCTCTACCAATTCTCTATGTTGGTGGTCATAAGTATTTCATGTTGTTCATCAATCACTATAGCCATAATGACTTGGATCTATTTCCTAAAACATGAATTTGAAGCATTCAAGACAGTACAAAAAGTTTCGAACATGATAGTAGGAAATGAAGCTCAAACCCAAATTGGGACTCTGAGATCAGATAATGGTGGTGAGTACACTTCAAAAGCCTTCAAGGCATGCCTCAACAGAAAATGGGATCAAACGTCAATCTCACAGTTGTTACATGCACTCACCTGACAAAATGGAGTGGTGGAAAGAATGAACAAAATTGTGATGAACATGGTCCGAGTAATGTTGTACTTCAAGGGGATAAATTTGCATTTCTTGGGCAGAGGCAGCTCAAACAACAATATATCTCCGCAACATGTCACCATCATCAATTATTCAAATGAAGACTTTGCAAATGAAATGTGGTGTGGTCATCTTCCTTCAGTGCCTCATCTTCAGGTTTTTGAATCCACGTGCCAAAGGAGAAAACGAATAAGTTGGACCGCAGGAGTCCGTATGCAATGTAGTGTGGTCCTCTTCCTTCAATGCGTTCAGGTTTTTGGATCCACATGTTACACATTGATCCCAAAGGAGAAAAGGAATAAGTTGGACCACAAGAGTCATAAATGCATTCATTTGGGATATTCTGAATCCTCCTAAGGACATATCAGACTCTATGATGAAAAGAATGAGAAATTCCTCATTCCCAGGGTTGTCGTCTTTTGTGAAACTACAAAGAATGAGGCCAACATCAATCATAAATTGAGTCGACTGGAGAAGTATGCCAAGTTTGATGTCTATAATGAGATAGATTTAGATGTTTCAAACAGTGAAGGGGGGGACAGGCAATTGGGAATCAATTGGTTCTCTCTTGTCTCCTCAAAACAAAAAATGATATTCCTCCTCAAGGAGAAAGAGAAACTTCATTAGAAAGTGAACAAGGGCCACAAGAACAGAATTCAGAGGATGAAGGAGCTTCAAATCAGGAAACTGAGGCACCACATTCTCTGTCAAGACCACAAAAAAAGATTCCAAAATGGGCCTCTCAGACGATTAAAGATGTCAAACCTGATGAAGTAGGACAAATGGGCACTTGAAGTACCTATGTAGAGAAACAACAAGAAGCAAAAAAAACCCTTGAATTAGTTTGGGACAAGCTAGCACAGTTCACCTTGAACAATACTCCAGAAGAAGAACTCAATGTTGCGTTCGATTTGGAACCAACATCATACAAACAAGTTGTGAAAAATGAGGCCTGGAGAAAATCAAGGCAGAATTTGATGCTCTTGTCAAAAATGGAACTTGGAAATTAGTGGACCCCCCTACTAAATTGTAAACCAATTGGCTACAAGTGGGGTCTTTAGCAACAAGTACAAGGCAGATGGCTCACTTGACAAACATAAAACAAGGTCTGTCGCAAAGGGATTTTCCCAGAAGGAAGGGTATAGAATATAATGAAACCATTGCACCAATACTGAAGTGAACTACCATTCAAACGTTGTTGGCTTCTGGCAAGACAAAACAGATGGAAAGTTCGTCAGATGGACATGAAACCTACTTTTCTGAATGGCGATCATTCAAGAAACAGTGTACATGACTCAGCATGAAGGTTTTGCAGTTGACGACCAAGAGCACAAAGTGTGCAAACTAGAAAATTTGTTGTATGGTTTGAAACAAGCCCCTAGAGCATGGTGCGAAAATCTCACTAAACACCTCCTAAACATGAATCTCAAGTAGTTTGAGTTTGAAAGATGTTGCTCCTTTAGTCAAAACAATTGACAAGATAGTTGTATTTCTAGATAGGTGTATGTGGACGGTTCGCTCATCATAGGAAAAAAATGATAAATACACAACAAAAATCATAACAGAGTTGATGAAAGGTTTTGAAATGACATATTTGGGTTATTTTCATTACTATTAGGGCTTTAAAGTCAAAGTAATTCAAAAATAAAAGTAAATCTTCATCACTCAACAAAAAATATATTTGTGAAAAATTAAGTTTGGAATGACAGATTATAAGCCTCTCAATACATACATAGAGAAAAACCTAAGACTAATTCCCATGTCTCTAGGGTTTTGCACTAACGATCATAACCTTTCATAATGTTGGCCTTTTAATAAAGTTTGCGCTTGAAAGTCTCACCCGAAGTGCAATACAGGTGATGTAGTTATCTCGATGTTGTAAAGTCACATGAGGGACATAGTCAAGCGATAGTTCTCTACGGAACGAAAGGTAAGCTAACACATAACATTCATCTAAGCATAACACACAGACATTCACCAACAAAACCAAAATCATACACAACCCTTGATTCTCATTATGCTTCACAAGAAACAAACAGTTTACAAATCCTGCACAGAATTCATAAGGAATCCCCCCTTACAATACAATATTACATCCATGTCCTATATATTTAGACCTAACATGTTACGATACACAGTACTTCTCTTAATTCCCCAAAACTGACTCTTCCTTCTCACACTTGTCTCTAAGTGTATGTAAATTGGTGGTGTCCTCTACGTTCCTCAATGTGTCTCTCAAAGCCTGCCTACTTATAGCCTTTCCAAGATCAAAATATTTCCGTAAAGATACTTCTACAATCCTCTTAGATATTTTCTTACTCCGCTGGATCTTAGCTGGTACGCATTATCCTACTTGGATGGATCTTAGCTAGCACACACCATTCACCTCCTACGATCCCTAACCATCCACTGATCTCCTACTCCCCGCACTTCCATGCATCAACAGAACCATCTTTGAATATTCCTACAGGGATGAAGGATCTTTGCAGTTTGCTAGATGTCTTCACATATCTCACCCCTACGGCAGTTACTAGGGATTTTGGTAAATTTCCCTGTCAACATCTCCCCATACTAAAATACATGTTCGCCCTTGAACAAGGTCTTGTGCCCTGTCTCTGCAAAAGAATAAAAGAATACAATCACAAAGAGTCAAACTCAAAAGAATAAAAGAATTCTAGTCCAACATTCCCAATCACATTTTGTTCACTCTTCTCCATAAGGGCCTTAACTTTCCCACTCTACTTCCGGTTCCTAGCCCTAGGCACCGTCAACTCTCCAGTGCACTCCCCTAAACATTTATAAGATACTCATTCTAGTGTGCCAAGGCTTCTTGTGTATCCATTGGTATTCCCCACATGTATTGAAAACCATTGTGTCATTCTCCTAGAGTCTCTTTCATGCCTTGATTTCTTTCAGGTATCATTGTACTCTTGGCAAACAACTGTTGCAAATATCTCAGTTGTCTCGCAAACTTCTTGTCCTCTCTCCATAAATTAATCAAGGATTGGTTCATACTCTTTGATCTTTTGGTTAAGCTTTGTCCCTTTCTTGTAAGTTGCTTCCTAGAGCACTCTTTGTTGCTCAGTATTCTCTTCCTTCGTGATTTGTTCCCACAGCTATTGTAACTCAAGGCTCCCTCAAATCATCGATCAATGTACTCTTTGCATAAGTTGAATTGACTCATCGTGATCTTCGCCTACTTAAGGTAAAGCTCTATGCTTTCGACCTAATCAAACGCCTTTTGAGTCTTGGTCCGTAATTTGGCGACACACTCCACTTTTGTCCCAACTTCATCAACCTCCTCCAAAATCTTATCAAGGACAAAAGACAATTGTTCTGTTAGGATCGAAGCTGTCCAAAAAAGTGTTGAACATAGTCAGCTTCTTGGCTACAATCATTGCGCACCATTCTTCTACCTTCTCAATTAATCGTTGCTATGTAGCCTTAATCTCTTTATGTGCATTCTTGTCCTCCACGACCTCTGAGATGTAGTCGCCAACATTAGTTTCCTTATGTTCACACTTTTCGGTTAGCTCCATGATAACTCAAACAACTATGGTTTGCAGCTATCTAATTGGTAGCTTTGACAAATCACATTCCTACGCACCAGGTCCACCAATCAATAAGGTTTCGTCTATCAAAGGTGCCAAGCCTATTCCCACAAGCTCAAATGATGGGTGTGTGGTGTGGTGCATGGTTTACATCTCTCAACACTCCTTCACCAAAGCCCTCATTTTTACTATTCTCTCTAAACCTTCATCAACCACAGTATCTTGCGGTTTCCTTTCTCCCTTGACCATCCTTCACAAAAAAAGGTTCTTGCCCTTCTTTCTTCAACTGTCCCAAGTCTATCATTGGACTTCTTATCACAAAAAAGTTGTGGGACTGTCAATTCCCTACTCTTTGCTAACATGGGACTGTCTCCAAGTTGTGGGACTTGCATCTTGAGACAGACCTCCAAAGAAGGTTGGTTCCTTTACCTACATCTAGTGCTAAAACTACTCCTAAGGCTGAAAACACAACTATCTACTCCTAACCTAAGCACTCACATGGACCAGGGAGAAAAAGGAGGGTTAGAAGGATGCATGAAAATGGAAAACCTAAGCTAAAACAGAGGTGATAGCACCAAAGAAAGGGGGTGGTCATTCTATGAGGGAGACGGGAGAAGGAAATGAAGAAGGGAGAGGTCAGATATGAGTGACACAGACCCAAAAAACTGCATTTTACCATCTAAACTCGTATGAAACACAACCAAATGAACCTGCAAAAGAGAAATACATGCACAATAATACAACAAGAAGAATGGAGAGGCAAGGTTGTAAACAAAACACAGTTAGGGTTGAGAAAACACCACAAAATTGGATTTCATTGCAATAGAAATATGCACAGACCATTACATGTGAAGAAAAAGGCACAAAACACATTTTTCAAGTCCAAATGGAGGTTTGCAACTCATAACTGTATGGGAGACCATTTTGACATGGTTCCTTCACATTTTAGAACATCCCTCCTCCAAAATGAGATATTTTTTACAAGTTATAGAGCATGGGAGGGAAAGGAGAGGGAAAGAGAGAAGGGCACGGCTTTCTAGCTTCAACCACCAACAAAAATCATAAATTCGCCTGCAAAGCACATGACACTTGGGAGGGTCATTCCTACACGTTAGCCAACCTACAGAAGGAGATAGGAGCGCCATTCCTCATCATTTTTGGTAGTTGGGAGTGATTTGACGTTGTTGCATGCCAAAAATGGCCTTTCTCGCCCTGAACACGTGATTGGCATTTTGGCCCCCAAAAATACATCAAATTCTAAAAATTTTGATCCTAGAATGTAGTTGTTGATGAGACCTTTACAACACCACCAATTTTATCAAATTTGGTTGCTGTATCGAAAATTATGGCCAAAAAAACCAAATTTGTGTGTCCCACGGATTTGCCTTGCATTTCCCTTCTTTGGTTCGCTGAATTTTTTGAATCTTTGAACGTTTTAACATTCTGCAGCTTTGCTAAGTGTTTGGTGTCTTTTACCTGTTTGCTCCAACTCTGCCAAAGTCCACACCTTTCCCATACCCACGGAAGCCTATTTCCCTTGTTGCATGGCTTTGGAGACCGGGGAGTGAAAACCTTTGTTCTACGGCTTTGAACCTTGTTCCCCCAAAAACTTCACCAAAACTACCTCCTCGCAGCTCGAGCTCAACTACAATCTTGCATTGCGGCATGAGGGGGACAAAACCCATGTCTTAGATTTTTGGTTTGCGCAATGCAAATCACTTTTACCGCTAAGGCCTCCATTTTTACCTCCAAGCCAACTTTGTTCCGTGGGCTAGGAGAACCTGCAGAACACTAGGTTCCTCAAGTCCGCAAAACACTAGGGGGCAGTGTTCCGCGGCTTTTTCCAAAAAAAATTGCCTAAGTCCCAAAAATGAACGTTTTGTTACCAAAATAATCCTAGGGGTTATTTTGGTTAACAGGACTTCAAGGTGGCTCTTCTCCCATGCCCACACCTCCAAATTCCTGCAGGGCCACAATACCTCCCTCCACAAAACCATGATCCGACTCTACTAGTTCTTACGAGATCTCCACATGTGTATTTCTCAGAGTTGGTATCTAGGTCATCAGCGCTTCCATTACTTGGGCACTGCCGCAAAAACCCCAACTCCCAAGGGTCAGCCTATCTTGATTCTCGACTGATCCACAAGTGCTTTTCCTTTACCCTACACCGCAACCACTTGCCTTGTCTGTTGAACCCACTCCTCTTCATTCCGTTGAGCAGCACCTTCATCAATGATTAATCCTCCACACAATGCTACAAACACCGTGGAAATCTCATTCATCGGTCTTGTGTTGTCCTTCCAAAGCTTTAGTGCATATCCCACCACCGCAAGGTTCCCATCCACCTTAATGTTCATCAACTCCTTGAGCTTCATCTCTTCGTCATCTAATTCCTTGTCGCAAAACTTCTCTACATCCGGCCCTTCCATCCGCAAGATCACAACAATATGTTGTCTATCCAAGCAAGCGTTGTTTATCTACGGCCACTCAATCCTACAAAATTGGTCTGATGCCCTTTCCCCATAGTCGGTGTTAAACGCATACGAGAGAAGCCTCCAAGGTGTAGGCTTTCCACTCTTCCCTACTACCTTTCACAAGAAAAATTAATTCCTCACCTTGAACTCTACAATAAAAAATAGCCCTCTGGTAGCCCCTTGGGATTCTCTCTTCATTCTCTACCAGGGCTTGTACTCTAATGAACCAACTCTCTCGTATTACTACATGCACAATCAAAGCCACTCTCTTCTGCAGACTGTATGCCTTATACCTCTCCATGGGATTCATCATCTCCATGACTCATTTCTCAAATTTTGCCACATCCATTGGAACACCGATTGCATTGAATAGTAGTAACACTAAATAGTTGCCCCACCGAAACTTTGTTCCATGTTCGTGTGCCAAGTTAATTACCTCGTTTAGTTCAAAAGCCACGTGCTCCACAAAATTGTACTTCTCCTTCCATACTCCCATTCTTACTGTTAGGCACAAAGTTCCTCGAGAGATAGAATGTATGGCATCCCCTCGCAAGATCTATGTTGACAAAATCCTTGTGGCCACCCATATCACAGGATTCTTACTTGAATTTTCCTGGGTTCTCTTGCCCCATTTACTCAAGCATAGAGTTTACATGGTCTTGTGACACATTTCTTGATTATGCAATACGTCTGCAAGATTCAATCCGTGGTTCAACAATCCAACCACCCATAAAAGCTTTTCCGATTGTGAGGGGAATTATTCATCCTGCAATGAACATCTTCCCTAGGCAAGCATAACCTTATTAATTTCACCAGGTTTCCAAAACAAGGTAAGTTTAGTAGGCTTAACACTCTTCTTTTTGCAAGGAGTTCTTACGCAATCTTTAAAGGACTCGCCATCTCTTCCAACTCCTCGACTTTGCATTGATTAGCATGAGTTCAATGTTTGAAGCCAATTAGCGTGTTTTTCCGTACCTGTGTCTTAATATCTTAACCTGTTATAACGGTGTCAGGATATGACATCAATGGAATCCTCTCATCCACTGCTTCGTAGAGCCTCCATTTCTCCACCTCTACTTATCTTTCCATCTTTCCAAATTTCTCCATTTACTACTCTCTTTCCTATACCTTTCTGAGAATAACTTCCTCAACTCTTTGCCTCTTCATCTTGAGTTCGTATCTCATTTACCTCCATGCCAAGGTCCTCTTGAGATTATAAAATCAATTTCCCCCATTTTATTTCCACTCAAGATCTCATCCGTGCTCGATGTATCTCACTATACCTCCAGACCACTTTTCCAATTGTAACAATAGTTTATCTACGTCTAACTTGCATCCTATTACTTCTCCTACAATCAGTTCTTTGTTCATTGCCCTATAGTTTTCCTGCTATCAAATTGGTTTCTTGGGTCGAGTTCAACTCGTTTGTTATGCCGTGAGTCATTTTAGAATCTCTGCCAAAATTTCAATTATATCCCATGATATCCCCACAATTTTTCTAATTAAGTCACTTGCCATGGGCAATAAATGCAAGTAAGAGTTTTACCAACCTCATGCACAAGTGGCCTCGTTTTTTCTTTTCCCACCCTTCACTCTGATATCCTCGCCCTTTTTTTGATGGCCATGACTTCCTCCTTCTCATGCCATCATAAAACTACACATCCATAAAACCATTAGTCCCTTCTCATCTTCCATTCTTGCAGCATGTCCTTGTACACAAGGATTCAACCAACCTTGACCCCATTTCTTGTTTGCAAGAATCCAGCTTATACCATTGCAATAGTATGCTTCTTTTGTACTCTAGTCTTCATGTTATCCACAAAATGTTAAATTCTTCATGTTATCCACAAAATATTAAATTAATCACATTTTTTTAATTTGTATCTATCTACCCTACATTTTTAAAACATTATCTAGATCATCACTCTCTTATTACCTGATGTGTCATTTATTGGTTGCCAACCTTATACAAAGTCCCCTCCTCGAAATGTCTAGTTTTTGTACTCCATCTACACCGAGTCCGACGTACAGACAATGATGAGGGGACCAAGCCCACGCAATACCCATTTTTGTGTAACCATCATGAATGTGTGTGCCTTGCACCGTGCACAATCAAGCCTATCCATGATAGACTTTCATTGTTTGTTCTACGGCACTAATGTCAACACCAATTTGTGCTACCTTCCGCAAATATCTTCCTCTGCAGCTGTTTTCCTGTGACTGCCTCCCAAATGATATTCATGCAATCAATGCCTAGGGCTTCTTTCTTCTCCGACCTCTATGCCTTCTCTGTGCATCCACAATTAACCTCTCTCCAAGACGCTTGATTTCTCTCAACATCTCATGTAGATCCATCATTTAATATACCGCTTCTCCTTTTGTGGCGTTAGACTTCCGTTATTCTTTTCCTTCCGCAGAGCAGCCGAGTACCCAACTATGCCTTCAGAGTGGACAGTAGTGTGCTCCGTAGGTCGCGTGTCTTTCTTCACCCAAAGCAGAATTGCCTTACTGGGAACGTCCAATGCAACCGGTCGAGCAGTAAATGGTGTCCATTTTTGCGTGCCCTTTCTCTTCCTAATCAACCCTGAAACTAGACTCACCACTCCCACAACGAGACTCACATTGTAGCATCGACGAACAAGTGCACACCATCATCCTACAATGTCATAAGACTTAAAGCCAGCGCACACATGCCAAGCTAGAAGATTTTACCTCTTCCAAGTCCCTACTCAATTTCCTACCCTTGCGATATAAATTTGAGAAGGCCCAGCGCCTCTTCATTCTCTGTGCGCTCTTAGTATATTGACATCTAGTAGGATGACAACCCTTCGTTCCTTGTTCTCAAAGCTCATGACCCTCTCTTCAAACTATATCTCCACTAGACTATGGTAGCCTATGTCACAGAATTCGTTGCATTTGAACCAAAAAAAATCGAAATTCGGAGCATTAAGATAAAACAGCAAAAAATCATTAAAATTCAACAGGAAATTCGTTTATTCAAATTATTCTGCAGTTTTATTGAAAACCCTATTAAAAATTCTATCATTCACGATTTTGAACCCTTACAGCAGCTAAATCTTTCACCCAAAGTTTCAACCTAAAGAATGCAGCTACGGAGAAATTATTTGCCTGTGGAACGGAAGCGTTAGAACTGTTGTAACCTAATTGATTGAGCTATGCATTGAGTACTCGAACTCCTATCTGTCTGTCATGCATTGTGTATTCCACATTTTAAACTTTCAGTGCATCCTCCATTTTCTAGCATTTCATTGCGCCCCCTTTCCAACCCTTGACTATCCTTGCCATTCTAAAAATATTATTCGTAAAGGCTTAATATATTAAGAAATTAGATTACAATCCCTATGGGTTACATTTTAATGAATGAAGTTTAGTGTATACTATTTAGTAGTTAATAGATTACTTGTTTAGGATTTTAATTTGTTAGGCTATATTTGGTTAGTTACAAACTTGCATTATAATTTATAGATAATACTAATAGTTTGGCTATTGTGTGGTGCTAGTCTTTTGATATATTTGTTTTAGATTTTGCGTGATAAACTTGTATTATTATTTATTATTAATGATTTGGTTATTATATAGTTTTAATTTTTAAAGTATATTTTTATTATTTATTAATGATTAAAATTTAATTTCTAAATTTATAATTACATAGTATTTAACTTTATAAAATTAGAAGTATAATTTTATATTTTCACATTATTGTATATTTAATATTTATTTTTAAAAAATAATAAAAATGCATCGAATTTATTGACGAATTTTATTGGTTGACGAATTTGTTTCGAATTTTATCCTCGCCGAACACGAACACGAACCTGATGACTTAGATTGTAGCACCATGGTCGTCAGAGGATGGCAAGATATTTGTCTTTCGTGGCCATCTCAATCGCCTCAAAGTCACCATAAAATCACACTCCCATGATGTCAATCTCCACATCCCACAAAACTCAGATGGGTCTTATGGTGGTCTTGTTCAACAAAAATAGAGTACCCCCCATCGAGTACAATGCAGGTTTTCCCATCTTCACCCACCTAAGTGTCTTTTGCATCCCCTTTTGCTAGTTCTCCACTACTACGCCATCTACACAAAAGTCTCCCAACTGAATTAGCCCAAATATTGAGTGTTACCTCAGAACTTAGACGTCTGCCATGAAAACCAATAATGGTCTCGCTCAAGTCACCTGACTGGATTTAAAAACTCAAGCTAGAACCCCTTTGCACAACCTTTTCTCTTCATCTCACCTAAAACATGAGCAACATTATCATGCGATAATGTTTTAACTAACACAACAGCTCCTATTTTTGTCATGCACGAATTATGCACAAAATCTTTTGTACACAATTCATATCAACATTTTGTACATGCAAATGTTTTATAAGAAAACATTTTGTACACGCAAATGCTTTATAAGATTGCCTTTTTTGCAGTAGTTAGCTTCTTGTCAAAACAATTTACATGGAGTAAAAACTCGCCTATTTTACGTAATAGTAAACAAATAGAAATCAATCTACATGAAAGTCCTAGAAAGATATAAATATTTTTGGTTTGTTATTTTATGGCTGACGACCTTATTGCTTGGCTACATGGAGGACTACTCATGATAAACCTTAAGCCTATGCCATTGAAATGCCCTCGTAGCATATCTCCATCCCTCTTGATGTTGATGAATATCGAATTGATCCAATCCAGCTCTTCAATAGGGTATATCACCCTTGCGTTTAACATCTTATCAATCCTATTTAACTCTTGCATGCAATTTGGGATTCATTCTACAAGGGCACTTTTCACTAACCTTGTGCCTTCACATAACTTGATATGCGTTTTTACCAAAGAGGGGTGTAGCCCTTTCAAATCATAATAGTTCTTTGGGAAAATATCCTTGAAATCTTTTATCAACTCGTCCATATGCACAAACTCGACATCTGATCAATAATCCCCAATGCTTGCCAAGCGTGGGTTTTCTCTACTCCTAATATTCACTTCCTTCTTCCGCAGCAGCTGGTCGTACTGCTTTGTCTCATCACCCTGTATATTCTCGACTACTCTGTCCCTTTGTGTAGTCTCCAAAGTGCTCAAGGAATCTGTTCTTAGACATGTACGTATGTTCTGTAAAGTGTGCAGTGATTCCTACTAGGCCAAGCTGGAGAATAGTTGAGATCTAGCGGACTTAGGAGACAGGGAAGAGCAAGAGGGTGCTTTACTTAGTCAATTATGTATAAATGGGATTTAATGTCAAGATAAGTGCCAAATGTATATTGCCAAGTTCTCTAGACCAGATTTCGGGTTCTACAATGTTCTCGAATATTGTATAGGTGTTCTAAAAGTACTTTCTAAAGTCCAATAGAACGCCAAGGGCCTAAAAATTAGTATTTAAGTTTTTTCGTCGGTTTTCATGACTAAGTAAACCAAATTCAATGTATGTTTACAAGTATGCCTTGACTGATGGAATGAAAACAAAATTGCATGAATTGTTGGCATGGGGGATGTATCTGCATCGTGCATTATCTTGCAGCCCAAAATGCTCTTCTTTGATTTTAAAGTTTGTGTATCCTATGGATGCATGGAGCTACATCATTACTATATTGACTTTAAGAAGACTGCGTCAACAAAAAATTACATTGACAATCAGTTAGTACCAATGCAAATACTGATGCCATTTCTTCTATCAAAAAATCGAGCAATGTAAAATTGATACTTACAATTAGTTGTATTTAATTATATCTTGGGAAAGAAGATTCAAACTTCCGAATTCCAATCAATTTCATTATCCAGTAGGCAGAGCATAAAGATTTAAACCTCTGCTGCAAGAAACACAACACTTGACTGTTGTTCCCCGGTAAAACGGCCCGAAACGCTGACATGATGGGAAACGGCATATCAGGCCATTAAAGTGGTCAACATTCGTCAAGAGTTGCACTTCTTGCAATAGGGGTGTGCTGCACAATGCCTTTATAGCTTTTTCTATTTCTCTTCACCCTATATTCCTTTTTTTCCCTAGAAGTGATTCTTTCTGACATGTAATCTTCTTCTGGAATCTTGTGTGTACTATTAATTATGATGTACCATTATATTCTTCAAATTTCGAATCATATTTCAAGAGAATATCTTGCCTGTATAGTCAAAGACGTGTTACATGAATTTTGTATTTTGAATTTATTTATTTCATGATAGTTAAAAGTTCTTAAAGTTAGAAGTAAGCGTTTAAGTTCTTCAGCTATAAAATGCCCGAAATTATCATATTGAAATTTTAGAACCATCAAATCGGTTCAAATATAAGATGTTATCAATTGCTATATCGGGGTTTTCACGAAAACATGCCTAGTAACAAGTTAAAATGGAAAAAAAATCTTTTGGTGACTTTATAAGTTTTAAATAATTACGATTTAAAGCACCAAGTAAAAACGTTAAAACTAACACTTAAATAACAAATTTTTCAACAAATTTAAATTTAAATATGATTGAATTCAGGATTTTTTTAAAATGTTTTAAAAATCGGAACCAGACTCGGAACCGGTCGAGGGTTGGACCGGACCGGTTCAAACTCTATGAACCGGTTTACTAAAAAACACATAAAAATTACATTTTTAAAGAAAACAATATATTTGAAAAATTAGAAACCATGATTCCAACAATTACACACAAAATATGCAAAGTTTGCTCATGTATATAGTGATAGTTGGAATACTCGCACTCGGCAAATACTCGGCAGACCCCCAAAAAAAAAACTCGGCAATATTCGGCCAATACTCGGGAATACTCTAGCAACTTAAAAAATACTCAAATTTCTTTAAAAAAACATAAATTTGCAGCCAAAACCATGTATTTGCAGCGTTTTCTTTCATTGCTATTAATGCTTTCTTTTTGTTGGGACCTTTACGATAGCCTTCAGTCTTGTGTCTGAGGATGCGCAAATTGGAGTTTAAACACAAAAAAACTCTTAAAATAGCAAAAAAAAAAACCTATGCATCTGTTGATAACTTGATATGTGAAGTCAACATTTGAATAAGTAGGTCGCGACCAAGCTGGTAGGTGGGACGATTAGTCCGAGCACGGGAGAATACTCGCCGAGTTTTGGAAAGCTATCCAGTATTTTTAATTACTAATCTGTCTACAAGCAATCAAAGCTCATGATTCTTTCAGAAGATTGCAAGAAGTTGCTTGGTCCAAAAAGGTGCAAAAATGGATTTTATGAAAATAAGAAAAATATTGCCATCAATGCGTAGAGCTCAAGAAAATATGCACTTTTAGAGAAAACAACACCTAAAACGGAGCCACAGAATGAAAGTTATGGCACATGCAAGTTTTTGCTGCTACATCTTCCCGGACCCTTTCCAAAAATGGCAAATTTTATTCTATCCTTGTGTTTTTTTTCACCAAAAATCCAAAAAAGGAAAGAAATGCTGTGGGGAACAAAACTTGACTCGGCCGGTTCAGGATGAAACCGGACCGGTTCGGACCGGTTTAGCCCAAACTGGTTTGGGCTAAAACCGGTCAACCAATCCGGTTTACTAAACGGTTCGTGCTTTAAAATGTTAAAACCGGTCAAACCGGCCGGTTCGAACGTTCCGGTTTGACCGGTTTTTAAAACACTGGCCGGTTTGGGCTAAGCTATCAACCAATTTGTGATATGTCCTTAAATTTGTTGAGTTTCTAGAAGAGAAAAAGTTGTTACTCTTCAAACCGGCCAACATCTCTGGTTCGGTCTTAGTTAGGGTTATTAAAGACCTGGTTCATATTTAGAGCCACAGTTTTAGATGCAAACACTGTCATTGTCATCAACCCAACACAACTTAGCCAAGTCAATGACATGGTTATATTAGGGTAAGGATTATAATGCCATAGTTGGACATCAAGGTTTTGTACACATTATGATCAAGGATCACCATTTTTCAGAAAAATAGTAGCATAGAGGACTTAGAGACAGAAATGCTAAATATATGTAAATTTTAGAGGCTCAAAAACAGATGCATCATTCAGCCTCATATGGCAACTAAGAAAGGCCAACATTAGTACAAAATGTTACAGATATAGATGTATAACAGAATAAAAATAGTATAGTCATAATATTGATATTTGTAACGGTTATTGATCTGTTTATATATATGAGTGGAAGTAGTACTGGCACATGCATATTCTTATACAATTGAATCGGCAAAGGCTCGAATAGATGTAGTTCCAAGTGAACCAGTTCTAGTATTATATTTTTAGGAATCGAGATTTTCAACACTAGATTTAATGTCAAGGCAAAGTATGATTTATTGGGCATTAAGCACATTTAGGGGGGGGGGGGGTCAGAGTCAATACTTGCCTTTAGACTTCCATGTGTATCTCTTCCAAGAGCCGCTTTTCACAATTTTTCGTTGCTTCCAATTGCACTTCTATACTCTACATCTAGAGGTGGCTCAAAACCGGCCTATTGGAGATCCCGAATACTGGTTCCTTTTTATTTTCCACGTCAATGGCACTAGACAATTTCATTGTTAGATAAAGTGAACGGATCCACTTGTAGAATTGCTTTAGTTCTTTATTTCTAAGGCATGGGTAGAGTTACAATAATGGATCCACGTCCGCATGGATAATTTATAATCAGACGTGTTTCCTAATTTACATTTTTTGACATATGCAAAATACATGATAGGCTAAATAAGTGGGAGCCTACATCTCTGCACAATTAAATAGGCAATATGACTTGCTACTTTTGTAGCAATTTGGAACCAATAAACGTCTTGAACAATACTTCAACATTCAAAACTCAACTATTTTCCTGATGGACACCATATTTCATGCCGAAATTGATATTCTATGGACAATGCAATGAAAGTATTTGCTGATAACATGTGCTCTAATGACCAGAAACTAAAGGCATCCCTCTTGAGAAGTTGAGTCATTGGTAAATACATGCAGGAAGACTGAGATGAATGTTTATATTTGTTAGTAAGCATATATCTAAATTAGAATTTTAGAAATCGTTTACAGAGGCCTAAATATAAACGACATTAATTGTTAAACCTACATCTTTCTTCACTGTGATAAGTCTAACGAGCTCCTAAAGAGATAACCATCCAAGCAAGCTTCTTCACAAACATCCATTCAAGTTATCTAGGTCTCTTAGTCTAATCTCATACGGTCTCCCTTAATTGATGCTTCACCATTGCATGGTTTAGATCTGGATGTCAAACTACAATGAAATTTGAGACTTGTATAAGTAACAAAAGTTTGGGTACTTCATGGAAAATGAATGCAAAATTCTAAGCTTTTCATGTAGGTGGCAATCTCTTGGGACCTTAATGTCATACAATGCTCCTAAAAAAATCTTGTTAGAAATCTTTCATCATCCAATATATGGCCTTCCACACGAGTGTTTATACAACAATCCTTACGCTTTTAAAACCTTTAAACTGGATTTATAGTCAATTACTTTTATCTTGTTTATGGCTAAAGTTGACCACTTAAATCCATCTCTCTGTAAACCATCAGGATTTTGACAGTTGGAGTTACTCCAATCCATGGAAAAATATAGGAACAACTTTGTCAGAATGCTGCTATGCCCACGATTTTGTGAAGAATTAACAACAGTAAAGTGGTTGAGCTCATTCTTATGGCTTTTATCAATTTGTTAAAGCTTGTGCAGTACGATGTTTGAAATAGATACAACTCTCACTTAATCAAGGTTTACGAATAGCGAATATGTTTTATGCCATGTCGTTTTCAAAGAATTGCCAGCAATCGTATTTTGATTTGAACACGTGCCATAAAGGACTTGAAAATTTATAGAAGTTCCCATCTCAAAAATTATCCCAGGATGATATCATGCACAATAACATGATTTAAGGTAAATTATATAGTGATATTTAGCAGATTTTCTTGAAGATTATTGTGATTCCTTGACACTCAAATTAGTCGTCAAGTCGAGTAAAGATTCAATGAGCTACAGAAACTGTCTTTATATATGGTCCCACTTATGACAGGCTGAAACGTTGTCAAATAAAAGGGATACGAAATAAATCATCGGAGCCTTGGATGATCGTTTGCTGCTTTTTAAATTGTTCCTTAATAACAACTTTACCTAAATTGTGAGCATGTAGTCAATAGATTCCATGCCAATATGTAAAGAAAACTAACATGATGAATTGATGCGTTCCTATGACAATTTTGGAGTTCAAAGCAATGAATACAAAATAGCTTTGCAGAACAAGGCCATGCTAGAACTTTATAGCTGAAGGATTTATTACTGTCTCAGATAATCCATGAAGTCTTTGTATAATATGCATATAAATTTGCATCCCAATAGATTTACGGATTTGATATCCATTTATTAAACAAGGTATGCTAATCCAATACCTCAGCTTACAAGAGTTATCGTGATAATCTGCAATATTTCATGTGAGCTTCAAGTGGGGAGTTGCTACACTTTGGCCTTGTTTCATATTGCTGAGGGAGATATTCTGTTGCAGGAGTTGAGACCTATCTGTTGCTCATCAAAATGCCTAAGGTGCTGTCCACAAAGTAATGCTAGACATTCTTAAATGCTGTCCTGCTGAAATAACATCGGTCATAGTGAGATGATTCTCCCGACTGCTCTGTAGTTCATAAGAACTCACATTGAGCTATGAATTGAATATAATGGCCAAGGCAGTGGTGCAGACTTGGTATTTGCTTATTTTTGTAATGTTTCTGTTCATCATTGCAATTGTGTGATATTTGTTTAAAGGCAATTGTCAAAGAGTAGCATGCATTACACTAGGTTGCCAAACAAGTCGCCACTCACTTGGTTTCCATATAGTATATTCTCTGAAGTAGGAGATCGAATTATACATTCAGATGGATTGTAGGGTACTAGTACTTAAACTAAGATGGCTTCACATGATACTAGTATTAGCAAACATAGCATATATCAACAAAGCTTTAATCTTTAATGCTTTGATGTAATGTCCCCTTTGCAAAATCTAACTCTACTTTTGTGACCCTGCCATGCAGTGGCTTGATTGGTGCAAACTTTGATTTTCACCTTGGACCAAGGGGAAAGTGAAAGATGAAAATGAGTTCAAAATGAGGTCGGCCTCAAGATATCCAAAAATTCAATTGGAACATGACGCTTACAATTATAATTTTCGATTTTTTCTAAAAGCTTTAAGAAAGTCAACTAATATTCCAGCATGTAGAGTGAACGTATGATTAGGCTCTTGAGTTAGATTTTATACAATTCACATAAATAAAGGAGGGGGCTCCAACAGTTGAAAAGTTAGAAATTGGATTGCTAGCTTCCTTAAATAAATGCCTAACTTCCCTGAAAAATTAAGCAACAATTTGTGAAATATGCACATTTATTTAAAATTATGTTTCAATCCTACAAATTAGGTCAAAGAAAGTCACACATGCTTTGGGAAACTTGCTTTTCACTTCCCTTCACTGCTCTAATGTGCTACAAACCTTTCCCAAATCAAAGCTTTGATGCCACTTGTAATGAAATCATAGTTCAAAATATCGTTATTGACAGACCAAATTTTGACTCGGAAATCGGGAATCGGCAATTTATCGACATTAATTGGCAACTTTATCGCTACTTTTAAAAACATTTAAATTCATAAAATATACTTAAATTAAATGTAAAAACAATGTTAAATGATGCGAGAAGTGACGTTATAGAATGCCATAGGCCCATATGCATATTTTTGATTAAGTTTTGATAAAAAGAGAGTTAACTATTAACTACAAAGTATGCAAACAAGAATGCTCATAGAGTCATGTCACATGTGACTTTTGAAGTATCACTATCAAATATCAATAATATTCTATTTCATCAAGCATGCCTAAGTTTGGGTAATAAGTCTGTTGCACTTGCGGCTGCCTATGTGGAAGTGGAAGGTAAACATTCCTCCTATTGTAACACCAACATTGTCTATCTACAAACATATCATCTGGATCATCACCAACTTCTAATGTCCCTGATGGTATTGCTTCTTGCTAGTCTCCCTCTCCAAAGCAGCTATCTCCTCTGTGGTAAACATAGGCTCGCATCATCAGGGTCAACAATCCAGTCATTATATGGATCAATGTCAACCAAGTCAATTGCATCATAACTCTGTGCCCCCTCCACTTGTCTCACACGAAGACGAAGATTGTATCGCGCGAAGACAAGGTCATTGAGGCATTGTGTTGTCGACGATTGTTGCACTTCTTTGTGTGAACAACTTCAAACATGCTCCAATTATGTATCACATCCAGAAGCACTGCATGGCTGACACAAAATGCGGATGGCTAGCTTTTGAAGATTTGGTGTTTTTGCACCATAATCTTCCCGCCATTAAATCTACAAATAAAACATTTATAAAATTGTAAGTTAGCTAGGCTTGAATAAATAAAAGAATTCTAAACTTCTAGTATCTAGTTCTATGTGTAAAGAGACTAAATACATATGACTCAATTTGTTTTTACCTGGTTGAGAAGTGTTTCTTCTTTTCACACATAGAGCCGAATAAAAGAGCCTCCCCTGAGCAGTCTTGTAAATCTGCAGCTCGTCAACAATTGCATCTCTAATATCTTCGTCAGGTACCATCCTCTCTATGCATGTATTAATGCCATCAATAACCTCCTCATTAGCCTTAAATGATGGGGAATAGAAAAACTTTGGGTTTAGGTAGTACGCCGCTGCATGTATATGGGGATGGAGTGTCTTGTTCCATTTCCGATCGATTATGCAGCCAAATGGGTTCATATTTTCGTTGATTGTGCCCATAATATTTAGCTATGGCCTCTTTGGCCACATCCATAGCCTCATACAAATAACCCATTGGGTTTTTCTCCCCATCCACCATCCGTAGAACTCGAACCAAAGGCTCTGACACGTAAAACAAAATAACACATAAATTTAAAATCAAAATTAATAAAAAAATATATAACAAATAAATGATAAATAAACAAATATTCAAGTTTAGTTTACCTTAATGATTTCTTCCATTTGCTTTACAAACATATCATCAAAAATGGTCTTCACGACCATTTCATCCTTCGGTCTAATGCATGTCCATAGGGAGACTCCATCCATTGCGTGCTCACAAACATCTCTTTTTAAGGGACTCTTCCTTAAAATCCATCTTGCAATGCTTGTGCAATGTAATTAAGTTTGTGGCAAATCGTGTGACATATGATGCGCACCAAGCTCCTTAACCATTGGTGTGCTCTCTGAATACCTAGTTTAGCACCCATGCAAAATGATTGTAGATGATTCTTTTGTAATACTTAAATGTGTCTTCAATCACACTTTTCACCCAAATGAGAGTTTTCCTATGTCCTCCAATAAGAGATCCAAACAATGGACATTTGTGGAAGGGGTCCAATAAATTAATGTAGGTTGCCTCTCCTCAAGAAGTCTCCAGCTGTTGCTACAAATGACGCCGCATTGTTTGTCCACAACTTGGACGACATTTTCCACAATACCTCCTTTACCGACCTCTTCTAACATATCACACAAAGTGCTTGTGGTTTTCACTTGGTGGGAGGCATCAATTGATTTCAAGAAGACCAACTGCCCACTTGATGTCACTAGGAAGTTAATCAATGTGCGGTTTTTCCTGTGAAGGTTCCACCCATCAGACAAAATGGTGCATCTCTTTTTTGCTATACCTTTTTTTGCTCTTCTACAAGAGCTTTGGTATGTGCGACGGAATCCTTTAACAATGGGCCACTCAAATCATGGGGAGTAGGAGCTTTGAACCCCTTCCCTAGCTGTGTTAATGCAATGACCAAATTCTTCCAATATGGATTCTTTTTGCCACATTGAAATGAATGTAGTTGATAGTACCAGAAAACTTTGCCGCAGCTATTCTTGTTTAATTGTGCATTTCTTTATTCCAAGCGGTACCTTAAAGTGAAGGTTGTGAACCAGGACTACTTTGAGGAACAAAAAACATCACTGAACTACTATCAGTTCAATGAGCCTATCCCAATGTCTGACCTCGTGGAGTTTCTGGCAATGGTCGATGTCCCAATGTCAAAATCCTTCTATTCGCTGCCCTCCTATTTGCAAGGGCTGCAAGTGCATCAACTTAAAATCTTCTTTTCTTGAAAGCGAGAGCTTTTTTCTATGCATATGACCCTAAGGAAAGCAACACAATTACGTCCATGTTTGAGCCTCAGTGTGGTGCAAAAGATTGCACACTGTCACTTCATTCCCTGGTACATCCGGGCAACAAAGGAAGAAGGCGATAATGACATAGTGCCAGCTCTTCTTCATTGCCACTACTAATTGCATATAATAAAATTGCCTTCTAGGTTCAGCAAGGGTGCTTCCACCCTGGTGTACATTTGAGCTAGGCCCATAATTACTGTCAGCTGCACTCAGGGATCCCAAAATGCTGCCAACAATCCTAAACAAAAAAATGACCTTATGATTTACAACCTTAGAGAAATAAAATTATAAACTAGAATGAGCTAAAAATGTTTTAAATGTACAACTATAATTGCATGATAAACCACTCAAATGGGGTACAGTAGGCTAGGTGCATGTTAAACTCATTTAAATGTAAACTTTATTATTTATTTAATGATGTCGATAACTCATTTGAACAACCTAAAACAACCCAATTGGGTGAAAAATTCGTTTTAAATCTGCATATTGTGAATATTACAAATATTAATAAGTGGCACAAATTCCAAGCCCACAGACCCTACAGTGGAAAGGGTTAGGGCCACGGTTTTGGTGATCATGAAATGCCCCAGAAATCCTACTATGAAATGCACAAAAACTGCCACCAAAACCTCTAATACTGCAATGACACTGAACATGCTTTGGCAACACTGCCATGACCTCAAATGGGCCCAACAACCCATAGGTCCATCGGCTCTTGAGGGGTGAGAAGCATTTCATTCACGCGAAGCAACAATACTGTCAGAAATTGCACGAAACGAGTGGACGCATTAAGGAGAAATGACACACGCAGTAGAAAGGAGGAAAACCGAGCCACAGGTTTCTAAGAGTGAAAAAAGTGAGTACTTTAATGTCCACGGTTTGCACTTTCATTGGGTTCCTAGGTTCTAGCAATTTTCCTTAAGTAATTTAGGCTCAGGCAACGAAATTAGAAAATGTTCAAGTGCAGGTTTTTAAACTAGAAAATAGAAAATTGATGATTTACACCTTAAAAATAAAATCGCAATTTATGGAAGTGTTTTAATCGTTTTGCATGGGGAAAACGATTTTCCCTGCCATTAAGTGGAGGGATTTATCGCGATTTGTTGGATCGAGTGACTAGCACTCCACCCTTGGATGAGAGATGCCCTAAGTGAAGTGCTATAATCCACAAGGACAAACATTAAAGATAAAGTTGCATTCTTTTTCTCGCACTCGTCATAAAAGGCCCCATTATCCTAGCCTATTCGGAATAATATGGAGAGAATGAGGAGGTGGATGCATGATGAATGAAGAATTTTAAGAATAGATCTTCCTGTTTGGGGCATTGGGCCACGCATTGTTAGAGGAGTAAAAGTCTAAGAGGCTACCTTGCTTCCGCCTTCATGGGGTTTTTGTTGATTCCTCTGTGGCTTTTATAGCCGTAGAATATGGACATGAGCGGATGTTTATATGTTCTGCTGTTGTGGGTCTTTCATGAACATAATGGAGAAGGGGAGCCTTGTTTTTCATTGCCACTATCCCCTTTGATCCCCAAGCGCTCAATTCTAAATGCCTAAAGCCTATTTTTATTATTTTCTGTACCCTAAGGGGAAATTCCATGGCCATCCCCAAGCATGGGAAATAGTGAATTTAAGTGAATTCAATGATATTTTTATATTTTAATTTGAACAAGGACTAGAACCTTAAATTATATTTTACATCCAAAAAGCATTAGTGGGTGAATAAGATAATAATAGAAGGTCCCCTCGTCATCCTTATCCTATTGGGAAGGATTTCATGAAAAAGCGCCATTACTAGTTAGAGAGGGCTACAACGGAATACCAAACGATTCTTAATTTTATTGGATATGAGGTGGTTGAAGTATATTTAAATGTGTTCAATCCTATTCGTAGGATGGGGCGACAGGTTAAGGAGGAGGAATTAAACATTTTTAATTGCTGCAAAGATCATGCAAAACCAGAGTCTATAAGAGGGGTGCCTCCCATATTACAGAGTGGTTGCAAAGTTATAAGCCTACGTTTCTAGATTTGGGGTTCATTGGACATACAACTTCTTGGAAATTCTCTATTCCAACTTATTTTCTTTGTTTGCAATGTGGCTTTTTGCTGTATGCAAATCAACAACTGAAGGGTGAAAACCATCATTAAATGCATAGACGAAGATTGGGGACAAAATCTCTCTCACTCTCTTCAAATGGGCAATTGCATTCATGAGTTGCAGACATTATTCGTCACCAAACAACATTGTTCCATTTTCAGTTCAGCATTCTAGGCAATTGTAATTAGAAATAGCTTATTGTTTTATTGTATTTGGCTGTAAGTAATTAAATTAATATTATACCGGTTTCTTATTGAAATATTGGATAATTACAGTGTTTGGATTATACAATTCAGCTTTATTGCTCCTATTGCCACATTTCATCTTTGCAATCATTGCTGCTCCGTCATCATTTACATAGCCTTAATCCAAATTAAGGAAGAAGTTTCTTTTTCAGGGATATTAGAGTATTAATCAAAGCCCATTTACATGTCTTTAAAGGCCTATGTACGGGAAATTTAGAAGTGTAAAAAAACAAAGGGAGAAAAAGCAGAGGAAAACTAATGCCACATTTCTGTTTTGCATCATTTTCATGTAGGGTAGTGACAGAGCCTTTAGGTAGCGACATAAGGGAGAAGAAGAAAGGCTACAAAACAGCTAGAAGTCATGGGTAACAAAGACCCGGACAATGTACGTTTTGATAGGCTTGTGCAAGGACAAGAACGGTTCGCTGACATGATGGCTCAGTTAATCCACACCATGCAAAACACGAATAATGTTCAAAGGGCTCCAAACGGCGAGGGAAGTTTTACAGGAGTGAACCATAACCAACACTATCAGAGGACAAACATCAGTTCTACTGTTAGGCCCTTTTAATTTAACTTCCTACATAGAGAGAAAGCAATTCTAGAGGCAAAAATTCAGCCTACCATAGCAGATGCTATTGTTGATAGCTATGAGGAGTATAGGGTATTTCCTGGTGAGATTAGAGATGCCATAACCGTCACCAATTTTATTAATCTGAAGGAAAGCAGGGGTGGATCAAGAGTTGAATATAGGCCATAGACTAATTAGAAAGACCTGCAACAGGCTTTAAGAAAGTTGTCACTCCCTACTTTTGATGGATTCTAATAAGAGTTCTCCTTTAGTGATAAGGAGAGAGGAAGAAAGCATGGGACATGAACCAAATAAAGAAAAATTAGATTTGCAAGAAGGCTTTGGGGTGGAGTTCCAAGAAGACCATGTTGAAGGGTATGAACATGAAAAAGGGCTTTACCGGTTGCTAATGTTGATTTTCAGTCTGCTGGAATTTTCAATACAACAATCTATTGGAAACAAATTAACAGTGGTCGTGACTTTAGTAAGAATCATGAAAATGTTTTATTGACTTCTAATGTTTGCATGCGTTAACAAGATTCACTTGCTGAAAGTGAAGAGTTCAAGGTGAAGAAGAATGTTGATCCTAACCCAAAATTTTTGAGTCACAAGGTTGGGGATGCTGAAGATACCTCAACCAAGCTTCATTTAGCAAAGGAAGGAGAATAAGTTCAGGACTTCGAAAGGTATGAAAGTGTTATGGATCTGCTGCTTTTGACTAAGTCATTTCAGATGTGTGGTCATCATGGACAACATAGTGGAAATGGTGATAGAGTGAAGAACAATTTGAGCGACAAGGGGCACATAGTTCCGTTCATACAACTTCCAAATTGTGTGACCATAAGAGTTTGGGATCCTAGTATTTGCAAAAGGGACTTGCAATTGCTCGAGGGCAAGCAATTTTGGGAAGGGTGGACTGTAATGTCCCCTTTTCAAAATTAATTAATTTTGAATACCTGAAGCCTATTTTTATTATTTTCCATAGGCTAAGGGGAAATTAAAAGAAAAAATAAATTAATTTAAGTGGTTGAAGGATATTTTTATATTTAATTGAAAAAATACACTTAAATTACATTTTAATCCAAAAACCATTAATTGAATAAAATAATAACAGAAGATTGACTTCTATTATTGGGCACCAAAGTTAGAATTAATAAATAAATAAATAAAGGGAGCACCAAAGTTAGAGAGAGCTGCATGAATACCAAAATCCTAATTTTAGAATAGGAGGTGGATAAAGTATTTTTAAATGTGTTCAATCCTATTCATAGGATGGGGTGCCAACATCGAGGAGGGATTTATTATTTTTAATTGTTCAAAGATCATGCATGTAAGTCTAAAAGGGGGGCGCCTACTTTGGAGAGTGTTTGGAAGTTATAAAGGCAGATTTGGGGTTCATTGTACAAACATCTTGGAAATTTATGAATTATTTTCTTTGTTTGCAAGTAGCTTCTGCTTCTGCAAACAACAATCGAGGACGAAAACCCTCATTTGCATAAGGAATTAGGGACGGAATCCCCCACTTCTCAGCTAGAAAATTTCATTTAGGAGTTGCAGAGGTCTTTTAGGGTGCAATTGTTCCACCAGTTCAACTCCAAGCAATTGTATTCAAACACTGGTATTGTTTTATTGTATTTGGTTGGAAACAAATAAATAAAAGACTGTTTTTTCCCATGTTGGTTCGCTGTTTTTATTTATAAAATTCAGATTATTGCTGCTGTTGTAGAAGTTCATTTTTGCAATACTGCTGCTCCGAGGATTTAACGGAAATATCCATATTTGCTAGAAGTTTCTTTTTCAAGGATATTACATATCAATAGCTCCATTCGCTCCTATAAACATAGAGTTAGCTTTAAAGACTTACCCAATATACAAACTACGTGAATTGTTAAAACAACTCCATTACACACAACAATATATTAACATTATTATTCACTATCCCATTCATATAATGCTCATGCGGAGCACTAATATAGAATATTCCTAACAATATATAAGTAGTACAAACATAAAATTGATTATCCAACCATAGTCTTCATATATTTTGAAACAATAGCCTTATATAACCATAGCCTTGATTATCCAACCACTAAGCTAAACTAATTAGTTATAAAATAGAGTGTGTTACTTTTAAACTAATGTGGGCTTAAATCACAGTTTAGATCAAGAGGCGCATTTGTTGTTTCTTGATTTCAATTTGTATTACTTGATTTGGGTTCACATAAAACAAGTTGAGAAAGGATTATAGGACAATGTAGATTTGGGTATTTGTCTAGACATGATACAAAAATAATTTTTCTCCTTCAAACAGAGTAGAGATTCGCCTTCATTTTCAATACATTTTGAGGCATGGTTGTTTGGAGGGAATCAAAAGGAATGCACATGAGAAGCTTTAGAATGTCTAGACACATGATACGACGACAAGATTCTCATCTTCCAAATAGAGTTGAGACTCTCATTTTCAATGGCCTTTGTAACATAAAGTTTTGGAGGAAATGAGAAGGATTGTAAATCTTGAGAATTTGAAGGCAATAAATTTTTAGGTATTTTCAGTAAGGGAGAACAATTGAAAGCTTATATTGAGGAAGATGGTGACACAAAAAACAGTATCAAATTGGATGTCTCTATTATTTGGCAATCAAATTTTAAAAAGTAAGGGAAACTACTATATAAAGGAATAGCGACAATGACCACGCTCGAACACTAAGAACCACCACATGAGCTAGTTGACTTCTATAGTAGTAATCACCAAAAGCACTAATTGAAATTAATTATTCTTATTTTGTTAAATACTCTTTTTAAAAGATCAGATGGGATGGGATCAATTAATATATGCAAATGGACTTCTAAAGTGAAGTCTTGGGTTCAAACCTCAAGAGATGTAATAAAGTGTTGAAATTGGGTAAATACCACAATCCAACATATTGGGTGCAGATGCAAGTCACAAGAGACTTTGATGGAAAAGATACCCCTCAATCGTGGCATCTAAGCCTAAGGTTGCCCCAAAATTTGGGAAATTCACCAAATCAAAAAACAACTCTCTTTAGAAGTTATGGCAGTTGAACTGATTTCAGTTTAAAGTATGGTTGGTGTTGTCAGTCTATGTACAGTATTATCCATGATGGACTAATAAGCAAAAAGTACTCTGTAAGTGGATCTGACAGCTGGTATATATATGTTTATGTTCAGTTCTTCTATCATTTTTTTAATCATTGAACATGGTCTCCCATCTCTAGTATGAGGGCCCGTTTGTCCAGCTAATATGTAATCTTCTTTGGACAAAAGGAAAGGCCACCATAATAGAGTCCCTTATTTTAACCAACAGAACAATTTACTCACATTGAAAAAAAAACCCAATAAATTGATAAACTAGTGTAATGTACCTTTTTCAAAATTAATTGATTTTGGATGCTATTCTTTTTATTTTCTGTAGGCTAAGGGGAAAGGAATTAAAGAGGAAAATAAATTAATTTAAGTGGTCCAAGAGTATTTTTATATTTTACTTGGAAAAAGGGCACTTGAATTATATTTTAATCCAAAAAGCAAAAGTAGAATAAAATAATAATAAAATAAAGAGCTTTTATTTTTGGGGGCGCCAATGATAGAATAATAAGTAAATAAAACATTCTATTATGGGGGCGCTAAAGATAGAATGGACTGCATGAGCATCAAGATCCTATTTTTGGGATGAAATGAGGATAAAACAATTTTATATTGTTTTTCCTATTTTTAGGAGGGGGGGCCAACTTTGGAAAGGGCCTTGGAAGTTATAAAGGCGGTTTTGGGGTTTATTATTCATTCATCTTGGAAATTTATCAACTACTTCTTTGTCTGCAAGTAGCTTCTGCTTCTACATCAGCAATAGAGGACGAAATGCCTCATTTGCATACAAGTCTGAGAACGAAATCCCTCATATCTAAGCTTAGCAATTCCATTCAAGGGTTGTAGTGACCATTCAAGGTACAGGTGTTCATCCAGTTTGGCTAGAGTACACTTTTTAGGCTTAATTATACATCCAAAACAGCAAGTCCAGCTAGGGCTTCAGTATCTGGGGGCAAATTTCAGTCAAATCAGCTTGCATGCTCTTATCTTTCATCTATCTTTTAATTTAGAATATCAATTGTAAGAAAGTGAGTGTATTCAAACACTCTAGTATTTTTTATTGTAGTTGATTTGAGATCAATTAAATAAAAGTCTATTTTATGGCACATTGGGGTTGCTGTTTTTTTAATTAAAAAATCAGATTGTCGCTTTTGTCATAAAAGTCAATTTTTATATTGGTGCTCTAGGGTTTTGAAAAAAATATCCATTTTCAAGGATATTGCTGCCCTAGGGTTTTGACAAAAATATCCAGGTTTATCTAAAGTATTTTTCAGGGATATTACAACTAGGGATTATCGTCTTGTAACTTCAAAGACAATTGTGATTCATAAACCATCATTTATAAAAATCATACTGTACGAATTGGGGAAAATATTTGGACATCATGCCCTGAATCATAGATTAGGCAATATGACTATAGACACCTAATTTTGGCACAGGACTAGTTAATTGCCTTGGTGTCAGTTTATTTACGTGTTTATAAATCATTGGACCAAGTTTCATCTTGTCCTTTTATGTCCCTTATTGTTTTCTCCCTCTTTCGGTCTCGTTTCTTGCTTTTTTTAATGTTTTATAACTGCCTTTGACCCTATTTCCCTTCTCTCTCCTAGTCTCCTCTCTCCTCCCCTAATTTGGCTTGGTCCAAAGTAGAAAAGTGAGGTTATGCCAAAGACAGCCATCGTTTTTTGTCATCTTTGTGTTTTTGATCAATCGCCTTTGTGGGCCCTTCTTACCCCCGTTTTTTATTTCTCAAGTTTCTATGGCTTCCTTTGTCGGATTTCCCACTCACGTTTCAACTTAAGCGTCAATAGGGTCATAATCACAATTCAAAAGTCTATAAATACAAAGGTGCATCAATGCATTTAAAAAGGAATCACAAATTAAAATAATAGGACTTTGATGTGAGCACGGACTCGAGGACAGTTTGGAAGGAGCGGATGCTTTCGCGAAACCCTAACGGAAGCCCCTGTTTGGGGAAGGGCACCGCCCATGGTTCTTGCACTAGCTCAGGATGTAGAGATGAAGATATGGGCAATGGAGGAAGTGGACAAGGTAGGGAGACCTCAACGGTGAAAAAGGGAAATGTTTCTTCTCTAAGAGCCAAATAAAATTTGATCGTAATTCGATATTTTATTACCTTGAGTCAAGAGGATAGGCTTGAATGTATTAAACGTAATGAATGCTGAAGGATTATTGGATCCCTGTTAGGTGTCGATAATATCTCAATCAAGTTGTCCCTCAGATATCCATGATAAGGAGATTCCCTTGGTTTTAAATGGTAGACAGAATACGGCCCACTTGGCTGGGGATGACATTGTTAATGGTAAGCTTGGCGAGGATGCTGATTTCATTGAAGGAAACAACGCTCAAGGCTTCTTTATTTAAATAAACAGTGCATCATAATGCTCCTAGCCTCTCTATCCTGTTGGCATATGTCGTCGACTTGGAAAAATAGGATCCTCTCTTGATTTTAGTGAATCCAGAGGTGTTGGCCCATCTGCAATCCCTATCCCAACTCACTATCATTTGAAGATTTTTCAATATCGTGGCTGTTCTTCATCCACCCTTTCACTTTGGATTTTTGAAATCTGGTCTAAAAACTACGAAATCATCCTTCTACTCCAAGGGTTTCTTAGTGGTGCAGTTTAAGGAGGTGGAAGAGTAAAAAACAATTATCAGATGGTCCATGGTTTTGGGATAACGCGGCTTTATACCTCACTCCTTGGTTCACCATAATTCGATCCAAATTATTTTTCCGTCAGAAAAAATGCCTATTGAGGGTTCACTTCCTGAACATTCCGCTACGTTTTTAGTTTTCTCTTGATGATATTGGTAATGTTTTGGGTAATATTATTAAAGGTGGATCATGCAATGGAAGCTGCGGGTTTACGCATATATGTTAGATTCTACACAGAGATAGACTTGAGCAAGGGACTACCTAATAAGATCATAATGCAATTGGGGAATTTCGAGCATGTCTAGATCTTGGACTTTGAGAACATAGCTCTCAGGGACCGCATATTTTGTACTCCTAGTCATTTGTAGGTAGAATTCACATCAAAATAAGAAGAATAAAAAAACAAAGAGCTTGTAGAATAAAGGAGGTTGGAAAAATCCTTTCTCCGAGTATGACTCAGAAAGTAGAACACAAGGAGTTTTCTGGAGTGGCTCAACTAGTGAATTTAGGGAATGATTCTAAGAACCCGGTTAACTAGGTACCCTCAAATAGGGATCGAAGAAAACAAGACAATTGTAGGTGGAGTGAAGGGGGGTCATGAATTCGATAAATCCAAAAAATTGGATTCAGATCAACAACTGAATCTAGACACCTCCATCAATCTTATGTTGGTGGTAGCTTCAGACCAATACAAATGGCATGAGGTCAAAAAGAAAAAGGGCAAGAAGGGGCGATATGCGAATTTTCTCGAGTACTACTCTTCAAATGAAGAGCGGTAACAATCAGGAGTCTACCTCGCCTTTCCTTTGTTAGTTCGATATTGATTTTTTTTGCGTGTTGTGTTTGGTTAGTTGTTTATCCTTTGATGTTTGTAATCCAGTTCATAGCTTCGGTCAAAAATGTTTAACTATCAAAAAAAAAAAGGGAATCACAGATTGAGTTAATGTTTCACACAAAAGTGATATTGAAGTTACAAGAGCAAAATCTAATCTATTTCTAAAGCATCCCCGTACCAAAAGCTGAAATCGAGCATTTAGATATTCATTCTAACCTATACTAGTTGTTGCACATTCTGAAAGATAAGGGTTGGGACACTTCCATATACGGGATTCACGGCTGACTTCCATTGAGTGCAGCTTGCATTTTTGTCAAACCATGAGGGGCCTGATTATAATTGAGGGATAACACAAGCCCCTATTAACATCCCCCATTTTTATGGATTTTGCATGGAGTTAAGGCTAAATTAGGGTTTTGACGAAGCAGATCAATTTCCTGGTGATTAGAAACGGAATCAAGGCAACTGAGCAAGATTTTCACAGATCAAGGCACAAAAAAACATATTCACCCGATCAGTTTCACCCCTGCTCAAACACTGCCAGTTTCGTGCATCTGCTAATTTCCTGAGTTTCTTCCAAAAACATGGCATGTACATTTTTGATACTCTTCACGTTTCTGGTCCTTGTTGTTTTCCACGTCAAGCTTTTAAGGGTTGAATCATCTGCTTATCTGGATCTGTTTGCCACTAATGACCGCCTTCAGATTCACACGAAATCTAGTACTAACCTACAAACCCTAATTCTTTTGTCTTTTCTAAACAATTTAATCATTCCAAATTATTTCCACTTTTCCCTATGTTCCAAAAGTCTAGATTAAACACCTTATTTTCTGTAATTAGGTTTGATTGCCTTGTCTAGATTAAACCTAATTACAGTCTTAGGTATGATTAGTTTGGAACATTTGTCTATCTACAACCACTTACCTACAATAACAAGACAACTACTTCGATAAACCATACGTAGCAGATGATAAAAGGAAACAATTCATAAAGTGAATGCATAAACAGCGTTTATTTTAAATGTTGTATGGGAGATAACAATGAACAATTGTATCCATAAGGCTAAATACGGTTGAAAACATACAGCGAATGTTGCAACGAAACTATTTGCACGTAAATAACAAAAAAACAGTACTTAGAAAGCTTTGCATGAAAAGATGCCATCTGTGATCCATAATTGTTAGGACACAAGCATAAAACAGTCATTTCATTACTGGTAAACCCCTACCACATATTACCCTGGAATAATGTATTTCTCGGGAACCGAAGAATTGTATTTTAGCCGTTACAACTATTCATTTTATTGAATTGCATAAATTTAAAGATTTTGCAGTTAACAATGCAGAAAGTGGGAGTGATTGTTTGAGGTTTTATTGAACCCTATGTATAATATAAAGTATCAAATGATACCAATGGTTAGAAAGTCGATAAAAGCGTTGACTATGCGACGGCAGAGAGGAGAATCCGTCGTGAGGTGCTGCGCCATGGTTTCTTCTTCAATGGATCCTCTTCCCCCTGCACCAACTATTCCGTTCCCTTTATTTCAATGATCTTCTCACGGTTTTTTTCCTTTTCTAAAATACAGATCTTTTGGCTTCCTAGGTAATAGAATCACTACTGAGAGTAATACCCACTTACAAACATGTTTGTCTACTTGAGTGATACATCCAAAGGTATAAGGAATTTCTAAAAGTAATTAGTAAGGATGGTACATATATCTTTTCAATTACAATTAAACATGGTATTGGGTTCTAATTGTATAATAATAAAAACATGGTAGCTATAGTAATCATTTTTATATTAGCTATTGAATTTCTAACTAATCATTTTTGTTATTTTTTCTGTTTCTATGATTAATTTTAAAGTTTTACAAATATTTTTCAATTTCTACTTATTCGTGGAATTTTTTCCAAATATTTTTTGTCTTTGTTCATCTTTTTAGAGAAATAATGACATATAACAAGTGGCAAATATTAACATACCGCATGGCAAATTTTTCTTCTATCCTAAATGAGAAGTCATATATTTAGGGCATAATTTTTTGATGGCTTGTCCTCCATAAACATTAAATTATTCCCTCCTTAACATTAATGAAGCTATGTTCTAGGGGTTATGCATACACAGTGCTTCTCACAGAGCATATTGAGATATTGTTGATTAATACTATTAAATAACTGTCAACCTTCATCAAGTCCTGCATGGCTACAAGCAGATACGTGACAATTTTATAGGCCCTTCCAAGACTTCTTTTGGTATCTGGATTCTCATTAGTCTATGTAATAGTTGCAGATTAAATAGTTGTGGCTCTTCTGAAATGTTTCCATTTTTTTCATTGTTTTCTTGATCTTCTATTAGTGAAATGGGACAGAGTTTATTTTTCCAAGTTTTCGAGCTTGCAGCCTTGTTGTGCTACCACATATGGCATGCATAGTATTTTTTTTAAATTTTTTATGAAGTGTTGTTTGTGCTAAGGTTCGTCTCTCAGGATTAAATCCATTAACACTTCCAATAGAGTCGGAGGAGATACCACTAACGATGTCATTGTCCTTCAAGGCCACCTATGAATTGGCTGGTAAGTTTGCAAGCTTGTTGGATTTTCTAAATCAATGATTGAATGAGATCCTTGGTTTATGTGGAATAAGATCCCTAGCTTCATTGAGTATTTATTCTGATTTCCAAATTGGGATTTTTATCTTCACTTATGGCACTGGCAATTAATAGCGAGTCTCCTTCTACTGCATGATTTTTGAGATTGTGAGCAATGGCAATTTCAATCCGCCCATAAGAGCAGTGACCTCGGCCTTGTTATTTGTGTCATCCAAAAAAATACAAGTTTTTGGTTTAGTCAATACCAAAGTTTATTTGTTACAATGAAGTAGCAAGTGGCCTACAGATTGTTCTGTGCATTTACTCTGGCACAAATGGACGAACGTTAGCAATTTTTTTAAATAATTTTTTTCGTTGTCAATATCTTGTTCGATGTGGAAAGCCAAGAAAAGGAACCTTGAGTAGCCTCCCTTTGTTATCCAATGATGCATTACAAATCTCTCATCTTCATCTAGTCTAATGAGCGATTTCAACCTTATTTTTATTAGCCCTACATTGGGATGAAAATGACTAGCTTCCTAAAAACTAATGGCACTCTCCCTCTTTCTTCCTACGAATAAAGAAGCCATGTCTAAAAACATCTCCTTCTGTACAGGCTTGAGGCCATCATAACAAAGTCTCAGAATTGCACACTTGTCATTATAACTAGAATATTCTAGTATGTCAATGTTAGTGCAAAATCACAGCACCCCTGGACGCACATCAGGCTTCTAGGTTGATGTTCAGGCATCCAATGTGATTGCACAACATGGAAACCTCTCTCCAAGCGTGGGACTTGTGAAACCGAGAGAGGAATCTCCAGATTAGAGGTTGGTTCCTTAAACTCCTCTGATTTAGATCTATATTTTGTAAAACTACAGAGGTTTAGATCCTAATCCTATTCTAACTTGCAAGGAGACAGGGGCAGAAGTGTAAAAATTGAAACTAACTAAAGATGGTGATGCACCAAAAGGAGAATGTTGGACATCTATCAAAACTGCCATGGGACAAATAGAGGTGAGCAATGGGAAGGATGGACAGATGCATCATAGGCCCAAGGATAGATTTCACACAGAAAATGTCCCAAAACTCCATGAACACAGCTCCAGACCTGCAATGAACATTCAAACATGCACAAATACCTGCAATGAAGAGAGGCAAGAAGAGAACAAGCAAAAACGAGGAAGGATGGACAGATGCATCACAAAACACGTTTTGTTGCTCCAGAAGTTTGCACAGAACATCATTCCATTAGTAAAAGGCAAAAACACCATTATAGAGCAAGGGAGGAGGTTCGAACTCCATTTTCAACCCTAGAGAAGAAAATAAGGGAGGGCAGAGCAGAAAGAATGAACAACCTCTTTTCAAAATGAGCCAAATCTGGCTTTTACATTGCATGGGTCGAGCCCAGGGGACAGAAACGTAGGAAAACGTGCAAGCCCATTCCTCATGACTACATGTGCATTAAATCAGCATGGGGGACCTTACAAACCCATACCATGTTACCTTGACCGGATTACAGGAGAATGCGACCCATTCTGCATTAAATCTGGTCGCTGGAATGTCATTTCTGGCCATGAACACGCGTCAAAGCCATTTCTCGATTTTCTCTCTTTAGACTGCACCAAAACTAGAGATTGATCCCAGAATCGTGTAGAGAATTTCACCAGCTTTCCGTTGATATAAAGAACGTGCAAATCCGAGCTCTGGATCGAAAGTTATGGCGATCTGAAGAATTAGGGCACGAAACAAGTGAAAACGGATTTTGAAATATTTTCCGCGCTCTGCCACCTGGATGACACGTGGCAGGCTCTGATTGGACGAGAAATTCTCTCTCCTCCATCTTTCGCGGGCTTTCCTTTGAAATTTCCTTGTGGGGCCCTTTACTGGGACACGTGGCACTATCCCATTGGTTCGGGCTGACCCTTTAAAACTTGCCCTTTGACTTTTGACTTTTCTCCTTGAGACACGTGGCATGATCTGGTTGGTTCTCGGCCCTGCCGGCTCTTTCGTGCCCTTCGCGTCTTTTCGTCCCAGATGTCCCAAATGCTTAGTGCTCCTTGTGCTGATTTCGCACGAACCGGCCGGTTCGCATCCATTTGTCCCAAATGTCCCACTTTGCTTTGGACTGCCTCGACCTTTTTCGCCCGGTTCGTCCGGTTCGCGTACTCGCGGCCCGCTTGTCCCATTGTGTTTCAGACTGTTTGTGCTGATTTCACCCGGTTCGGCCGGTTCGCGCCTTTTTGTCCCACTTGTCCCGAACTGTCCCTCTCAGCAGTTAGTCGATTTTCTCTCGGTCGAACCGGCATTTCGCGCCCACCGCGTACTTTTGTCCCAGATGTCCCTGTTGCTATTTGGGCCGCTTGGAGGCTTTTCGGCCGATCCGCGCCTTTTTGTCCCAGATGTCCCTGTTGCTCCTAGGACTAGGACTTAGCCGATTTTCACCATTTTTTCTGGATCAACCTTCTTGCCTTCTGCAACCTTTTCCCACGTTTTCTCAGAGCTTGCTCCTAACTACCTGGACAGGAGAGTTAGAAAAATATCTGAGAGAACCTCAAAAACATGATGTTTGCTCTGAATCAATCAATGTGCCTGGGACTTGAATATTCTGATGCATGTTATCAAAATTACCCAGGGGGGGTGAAATTTTGACAACAGTCAATGCCTTGGTTCCAATATCTTAGATGTTTACTATACAAATGATCACCCAATATTTCCAATGAAAATGACAGCCTATTGTAAATATCCACAGCTTTGCGTGACAATTCTTTATAAAATACTTTAGATTTAGCTCTCATGAAAGAATGTCAACTAAAAAATTGAAGAGCGGGTTCCCTATTTGGTCCCTACATTTCATAAGATAAATTGTGTTCATTCTTTAGTATGGTGGTGTTAAACGTTGTTACGAGCACTTTGGTACCTATTCCAAACCAATCCCCTCACAGAGCCTCCAACTACTTCCAATCATCAACATAATCAAGAATAACAAGGGCCTTAATGGAACTCAAACAGTCCTTCATCAAGATCTTTCCATGAGCCCCATCATTAATTTTACCCTTAAACTTGACAAGGTCTTTCAATATTTGATGTTGCATCTTAGCTACACCATTTATATGTTGGGATTTATGACGGCCACCGTATACATAGCAGGTGGCATCAAATATGGGATAAATGTGATTGTGGATGGCCTTCATCAGGGAGCTTTTTCCCACACCACTCTTTCCATTGTTAATTTTCTCATCCATACTAATGAAGACATACTTTGAAATTCTGAGGGGTTCATTTCTGATATCTTGGAGTATTGCTTATGAGGGATATTTTTCTAAGGGCTCGGGAAAAATTTCCTCCACTGGGGTAAAATTCTATTTTAAGGTCTTGAAAACATCTTGGACTATAAGTTTGACAATTCCTGCTTTAAATCTACAAGACAAACTAGTTTGTAAAATAAGAGATTGCTTATCTACAATCCTCCTTACTCTTCTTCGTCTTTATTTCTACCAGTGAGCTCAAAAATGACGTTTTAAATATTAAGGGCAAGCATTTGAGCCCTAAGCCTCACCATCTCAATCAGGTATTGTTCATCTCTAACTTGCAACTTGGATTTTATGATTTCATTTTGCATTTTTCTTAAGCTCTTTCTTCTTTGTAGCTAATGTGTTTATTGAGCATTGATTATTATTTTCTTACTTTCATATATGCTTTCAATATGGAACTCCTAAAATTTTCTTCAATGAAATTTCTGATATGTAACATATCAAACAATTTCCAAATTTGTTTGTTGCTTTTATGTATTACTAGTAATTAATTTATCCATCCTTAAGGGACTTTGTATAAGGAAGTAGATCCTTTCAAAAATTGCACTTTTACCCTTATTCCAAGTCATACAACTGGTAAAGTGAGCCTCATTTTACATCCATCTGTGATAAAAAATTGGTTAGCCTTATCAAGAACACCAATAAATATGCCTTTTATAAATAATAATTAACATTCCATAGTGTATCATTGACTACCAATTTTTACTTACATATCCATTTACATGTATTTAGAAGTATCCATAAAAACAATATCTTGTTGATAAATGTCTATCAGGATTGAATATTTTTGGCAACACAAACATTTTCATAAAGGTCAATTCAAATCATGTGTACAGTTGCATACAATTTTAGGAAAGTGCCTAATATTAATTATTATAGGATTTGACATAAGATTAGTTTGTCTCATTAGCTATGTGAACTTTTCTGCAACACACTACCTATCACCTTATGGCCAAAAAACACTTCCAACACAATGGTCATGTGAATTGTCGCATTGCGAAGCTTCTTGAAATAAATAATCTCAGTGGGCTTATGTACTAGGTCCAATGGATCACGTCGATATGGTGTTAGTACCCTAAATGAAGGATCTACTCATATAGTCCTCAAGTATATCATGTTATGAATATGGTCTATTACACATCCCCTAATCTAGAAACAATGACCTATAATAAGATCATTTCTAGCATTGAATATCTAACACCAATCATGAAGAACTTTATCTGAAGTTGTCCAATATTTTATGGTCATGTGTCAATTTGCACTTCAAATTAACCTATCAAACTAATAAACAATATTCTAGCATTTATCATTTTTCATGCACAATCTAGCATAATTGACTAATACTAGCCTTGAGCTATCCATCACACATACTCCATTAAATTGTCAACTTAAAAACACTCAATTGTAATAGTAATGATTACATTAATAATGAAACACCCTAAAATGACTATAATGATGATGAATATTACAACAGTAAAATAATATCTTGAAACTAACATAAGGAAAAGTAACCTCATTTTATACAACTAAGAAATTAGAACCTTATGAATACCCTATAGATGACTAAGAATAATATAGAAATTAAGCTCAACTAATCCCCTCTGACATGTCTTGCTGGATGAGTTATACCACTAATAGCTCCATGGATTAACATAGTTTATCAGGAAATCATGACTATGATGAGGTCACTATATCACAAACTAAAAATCTGGGCAATCTGAGTAGAAAATGGGGCACCTAGATAGGCATATATAACACATGTAGTAGTACAACCCCATGATACTCAAAATTTCATTTCCACACTCTACTTTGAACTCTAACATCTCTAAAAAGGTCCTCAAACATGTCAAAAAATAATCACCTTAGGTCTCTAGTTATCACACTAGCTTCAGTTGGACTGCATGAAAAATCACTGGAAATTAGAAATGAAGATGAGACCCACTCATTCATGCAATCCATCTCATGAAAATCATGTAATATCATGTGTCCTTGTGATCTGTAACCTCATGCCCTAGGTTCTCTTGTTTCAGTCACACTTTGTGAAAGTAGTGAGTAATAACTAGATGTACAATATGCAATAAAACGGTGGATGGAATAGATTGAAATTCCTTTCTATGTAGTGTGATGCAGATGAACCATCCTTATGTACTTTGTGATGGAGCTAGATAGATGCAAATGGAGCCTTTGATAGATGCAACCTTAGGTGATGATAGTAGTGCTTAGTGTTTGGTCCCTCATTATGGTCTCATAACTTTATATTTATATGGTTATCTTGTTCTAATTTTGTAATTAACCCCAAAGAAACTGACCACCAAAAATATAGAATGCCCAAGCAGCTAGAAAGTGCTCAAAAAGTTGTGCAGGAAAGTGGAAAAAGGATCAGGGCAGCCCCAAACCGGGACTAGGGCACCCAAGTGATTGTGGCTAGATGCCCCAGTCAGAGGGCTAGAATGACAAAAATGACAAAAAATAGACTATGCAGTACATGTATGGGAGTTTGACAGTGATGATATCAAGCAAAGTAAAATAGACAAAGGATACCGGGGTTAATTATTACTTTCTTCACTCAAAAACCATATGAATAGTAGTATGAGACCGAGACTAAATAATGTCTAAATTGCATGATTATTTTGTGTACATTTGCCCCCACTTTATGTTGGTTATGGAAGGTATCAAATTACCTAAAGTAGATCAGAGCATGTCCTTCCTGATATCCATTAGTGATGTAGAAAGCATGCCCATGGAATATATAATGAGGTTGTTGAATGAATAGATACACGTGGAAACTTTGTAAAACTTCACAGAGTGGTGATATCAAACCTTTTTTTAGTCTGTTGATCTTTTTCATTTACATGTATGTTGCATGCACATGTGTATTGCCGCAAAATTTCTCATTGTAGCAAAATTTGTGGACTAATGCCCCCAATTGTTGACTTCTTAATAATCTCATACGGTCGAACGTGCAAGTAGAGAATGATGTTTTTCCTTATGTAAAACATGCATATATGTATATTCCTGTCCACATTTTTGCATCTCTTTAGTTTCACTATGTAATGGAAATGAAAAATTTAAAAGGAATTATTGGTCATTCAAACTTGTTACGTCTAAAGATCCAAGGAATTAAGTTGTTTGAGAAAACAATGGAATACATCTCTAAGTTGTGGGACCTTGCGTGCTTGAGACATGCTATCTCCAACAGAAGGTTGGTTCACTCTATATATTTCTATTGCTAATACTACTCCTAATGCTGAAAGGGAAAAACTAAGCTAACAATTTCAAGGGACTAGGGATAGAAAGATAACAGAAAAGGAAAGCTAAACTAAGGGAGGTGATAGACACTAGAAAAGGAGGGAAAACACCATCTGTTATGAGCGAAAATGAAAGGAAAGAAGGGGCTAGGCACGTGTAGCACAGACTAAAATGGACCCACTTTCTAGATCAGTTTCATGGAACAAAACTAGAAAATGGACCTGCAAGGGACGTAAAGAGAATGACATAGCAAACACACAAAGTAAAAGGAAGGCAAGAAAGAAAAATATAAACACGCTAAGGCATAGAACAATCACAAAACGACGCTTCTATTTCTTCCAAGAATGCACAATCTGTTACAATACCACAAGAGGACGATATCTGCATGTAGGAGCCAGATCTAGAGGCCTGGAACTCAAAATAGGGCCCGAAAGATACTGGAAGTCCTTAGCAAAAGCTATAAGGATCCAAAGTGTCCAACATTAATAATGAGCCCAACTCTTATATTTATAGATGAATCATGGAAGAAGATAGGAGGGAAACCCCCAAATTTTTTAATACAACCACCAACAAGAAGCATTCAATGCCTAAATTGTCTGCAAATCTATCAAATGCACTTCCCCAAGTTTGTTTGGTGTGTTGGATAAGACAGGAAGAACATCTTTTTTTAATCAAGTGCTTAGTAGCATCTCAGATTTGTTCATCAATGCCTAAAAAGACGTATTCCCATTTCTCACCTATCAGATCCATATTTAAGAATTTGAATGAATTTGAATATCAAGCACTATAACCTACATCAGTAGCTTTCAAATGAGATAAGACGCACAAGGATTTGAGCATTGATGTAAAATTTACTCCCTTGTCAGAAGTTTTTTATTTCCATTTGGGTACACAAAACACTTCGGAACGCCTGGATTAGCTGAGAAAGTTGACCTCACTGTTAATTTGATTTGTCGTTTACATAACCTAGCATATCACTTTTGTGAACTATTATTACAAAGATCTAGTACCCAGTTGGCGCACTTTGAATGGTTGTGTGAAGCTCCCTCAAGATCTTGATAGAGGATCTCATGACACAAAATCATGTAGGAAAAGGGCACATCAGGTACATGTGCGGAAGAATGAAGTTTGGGAGGGAAATCAGAGGAAGGGTGCGTGCCTCCCTCATGTGCGTGGGAGAAACTCTCAAACATGCCCCACTTAGAATCATATTGACGAGATTCAAATTTAATACCAAGTAATTTGCAGGGCGCGAAAGAGGGCCAAGGACTTAGCTAATTTTGGAGCAAGTGCAAGGTGCACGTTCAGGATTTCATATGTTATGTGGAAGAAGGTGACACATGGTTTGAAGGTGCTCTTCATAGCGTAGTGTTGATGTCAGTGGTGCAAATATTACACTTCATCCCAGACTAATGTTTAGGAGCAAGGTGCGTAAGGCACGTCAAGGATAGGTTTTGCAGACCAAGGAGATTTGCCAAGTAGATTTCTACGAGTGTGCGCAACCTACAATATGGAAAACGTCTAGGGTTTTTAGAATATGAATGTAACATTTCTAAGTAGGTGAAGACCTCAAGAGACTTACAAAGATAATAGTCCAAAACGAATTTCTGTTGAGTTGTGGAGCTTAATTGCTTCACATTGGCATGCTTTTTTAGACTTGTTGGAATACACAGTAATCATGCATCGGTTAACGAACCATCAGTGTCAGTCACCCATGGACCGGTATCGGTCAGGCAAGGAGGAACTGACATCGGTTAGTAGCATTAGTTAAGGCTAACCGGCATTGGTTTCCTGTGCATGATTATTATAATTAAGTTACGGGAATTAGATCTATCTTTAGTTGTAAAGTGAATCTAATGGTTGTAATTACATAGCTAAAGTGCCCTAAGATTGTAGATGCATATATAAGCATAGAAAGCTAGGGTTTAGACAGGTAAAATTCAATTGAGAATTTTAGAGGAATTTTCCTTTGAGAGAAAAAGAGAAATTTGTAGAGAAGAAAGTACAAGACATCCAAGAAGGTGTGGAAGATTGCAAACCTTCATTGTATTTCCTATGTGTGATAATAAATTGGTTGTTTCTTGGTGGACGTAGCCCACACTGGGTGAATCACATTAAATCTTGTGTATTGTTTCTTCTTGTTTATTTCCATATTGATTTCTTTTATGCTTAGATCTGATTAATATATTTGTACAACTAATGTGCTAACCTCAACAACTGGTATCATAGATTTTTGTTTGAGGTTGTTTGTGTTGACATATTTACTCACAGAGGGATTTCTTATTGAGTGGGAGCTAAACAATGGGAGAAGAAGGTAAATTCTTAGTAGATAAATTTTAACAACCATGACTATCTATTATGGAAGATGCAGGTGGAATATTATATGTATCAGAAATATTTATACTTACCATTGGATGAGAAGGCAAGACATGTACAAAGATGACTGATGAAGAATGGAAAATTCTTGATAGAAAGGCTCTGGGATCTATAAGATTGAGCCTAGAAGCATCTGTGGCTTTGAATATTACTGAAGCAGGATCTACAGTAGAGTTGATGAAATATTTAACAAATCTATATGAAAACCTAGTGCTTCAAATAAAGTTTATTTGATGAAAAAATTGTTTAATTTAAAGATGCAAGAAGGTGGATCTGCATCAAGTCATTTGAATGATTTCCATTGGTCTATTGTAAATCAATTAAAATCAGTTAGTATTCTATTTGAGGATGAAGTGAAAGCACTTTTACTATTATGCTCTTTGTCAGATAGTTGGGATAACTTGGTAATGGTTGTTAGTAATACAACATATGCTACTAATATTTTAAAGTTTGATGATGTGGTTAGTATAATCCTGAATGAAGAAATACATAGGAAAAGTACAGGAGAATCATCATCTGGGAATGCTTTGAATGTAGAAAGTAGGGGAAGGCAGAAGGAGAGATCCAAGAGCAAGAATAATGGGAAATCAAAGTCTAAGAATGGAAGATCTAAATCCAGAGGTAGAGGTATAATCTGTTGGAATTGTGGAAAGAAAGGTCATGCAAAGAAGGATTGTTGGTTCAAGGAAAACAAAGAGAATGTACCAGAGAAAGGTAAAGAAGGCAAATTTTGTTGCAAAAAGGTAATGCAAGATGCCCTAATTCTCTCCTTGGATAATAAAATTGAATCATGGGTTTTAGATTCAGGAGCTTCTTTCCATGCAACCCCTAATAAGGGTTATTTCAGAAATTATGTCATAAGGTAATTTTGGGCATGTTTATTTAGGAGATGATGAACCATGCAATATTACTGGTAGAGGTGAAGTTCATCTTAAATTTAGAATGGAAATACATGGATATTGAAAGATGTGAGGCATGTTCCGAGCCTTAAAGAAATCTAATTTCTGTATGACAAATTGTGTGAAATCTGGTTGCATGGTTACATTCACAGTCAAATCTTGGAAAGTTACCAAGGGATCTCTTGTTGTAGTAAGAGGAAAGAAGGTAGGATCATTATATTTGTCTACCTGTATTACTGATTCCTTTTCTGTTCTATCTACTTCAGATTCAGATACAAGCATGTGGCACAATCAGCTAGGCCATATGAGTGAAAAGGGAATGCAAATCTTAAAGGCAAAGGGTAAGTTATCAGATTTGAAACATTTAGATCTTGATTTCTGTGAGCATTGTATTTTGGAAAGCAGAAGAGAGTGAGATTTCTCAAAGTTGTGGCAATAAAGAAGAAGCATAAATTGGAGCTTGTACACTCAGATGTGTGGGGACCATCCCAGGTAGCTTCTCATGGAGGATCCCAATACTATGTTACTTTCATTGATGATGCCACAAGAAAGGTATGGGTTTATTGTATTAATCGTAAATATGATGTTTTTTAAACTTTTAAAAGATGGAAATCCCTTGTGGAAAATGAATCAAATTCAAAGTTAAAGTGCCTTAGATTTGACAATGGTGGTGAGTATTGCAGCAAGGCTTTCAATTATTATTGTTTCAGTAAATGGAATAGGTAGAGAAATGATGGTTCTTAGAACACCACAAGAGAATGGTGTTACAGAGAGAATGAACATGAAAATCATGGAACGTGCTAAGAAGCATGACAATACATGTTGGATTACCCTTGCAGTTTTGGGCAGAAGCAGTAGACACGACGATTTATTTGATTAACCGTGGACCTTCAAGTGCATTGAATGGTGGAATACCAGAAGAATCTTGGACTAGAAAAGAGGTAGATATTTATTTTCTTATAGTATTTGGTTCATAAGCTTTTGTGCATGTTGATAAGGAAAATAGAAAGAAATTGGATGTTAAATCCAAAAGATGTACTTTCATTGGTTATGGCTCTGGTGATTTCGGATTCTAGTTTTGGGATTTAGAAGAGTTCTAAGATAATTAGGAGTTGTGACATTGATTGGAATGAAAAGAGAATGTACAAGGATCAAGTTTTGGTACCCAAAGGTGAACCGGTGGAGAAGTTTGTGGATGAAAATGAACTCTTGGATTTAAAATTAACACCTATAGGTTTACACAGTAATCGGTATCGGTTTACCCTTGACCGACAATCGGTCTCCCTGTAAAATGGCTTCAGTTACAGAAGATCCAGACTGACGATCGTTATTAGACAAATTGACGTCAATAGAAGGTGACCGGTGTCGGTCACTATCAGAAGTAGATACAAATCTACAGGATGATCAAGATTGAGCCTTCAACACCCTAAATCATCAGTGAGAAGGTCACAAAGGGTAAGTAGACCTCGAGAAAAATTTTCACCTTCCTTGTCTTATTTATTATTGATTGATAGTGGTGAAATAGAAAGCTCTGAAGAAGTAATTTAGGATAAAGCCCACAAGCAGTGGGACATAGCATGGATGAGGAGATGGACTCCTTAAAGTAGAACTAGACATGGAATTTTGGTTAAGTTTCCAGCAGGTAAAAGAGCATTGCAGAACAAGTGGGTTTACAGGATCAAGGAAGAAGAGGGTGGACATAAGAGATATAAGGCAAGGCTTGTAGTAAAGAGATTTGTACAGAGAAATCAGGTATTGAATTTGGTGAAATATTTTCTCCTATTGTAAAGATGACTTCTATTCGTACTGTATTGAGTTTAGTTGCAGTAGAGGATTTGCATTTAGAGCAACTTGATGTCAAGACAACATTTCTTCATGGTGATTTAGATGAAGAGATTTATAAGAATCATCGCTTGGTTATGAAGTCAAGGGTAAGGAGAAACTTGTGTGCAAGATTGAAAAAGAGCCTATATGGGCTCAAGTAAGCTCCAAGGCAATGGTATATGAGGTTTGATAGTTTCATGCATGAGCATGGTTATTTGAGATGTGAATATGACCATTGTGTTTATTTGAAGAATGCTTGGAAATGGAGAGCTATATTATTTTGTTATTGTATGTGGATGATATGCTTATTGCAGGATCTAGTATGCAGGACATTGGTGAGCTTAAAGAAAATTTATCTCACACATTTGCAATGAAGGATTTGGGAGCTGCAAAGAGAATCCTTGGAATGAAAATTCATAGAGACAGGAAGAACAGAAAGTTGTATTTGTCTCAGGAACATTATATCAATAAGCTGTTGGAAAGGTTTAATTTACAAAATTCAAAACCTGTAAGTACACCTATGGCTGGACACTTCAAATTGAGAAAATATCAGTGTCCTACATCACACGAGGAGGTCAAGTACATGACACGAGTTCCATATGCTTTAACAGTTGGGAGCTTGATGTATGTTATGGTTTGTACCAGACCAGACATTACACAAGCAGTGGGAGTTGTGAGCAGATTTATGGCTAATCTAGGTAAAGAACATTGGAAAGCAGTCCAATGGATTCTCAGGTATTTGAGAGGGACATCTGGCATGCATTTATGCTATAGAGGGTCATATACTTCTTTACGTGGCTATATGGATTCAGACATTGTTGGTTATTTGGATGGAAGGAGGAACACCACCGGATATGTTTTCACAATAGGTGGCACGGTAGTTAGCTGGATTTCTAGATTATAGAAGGTTGTGGCCTTGTCTACTACAGAGGCTAAGTATGTTGCAGCTACATAAGTTATCAAAGAAATGATATGGTTGAGCAGGTTCATGGAAGAGTTGGTTAAAGAGCAAGAGGATTGCATATTGTACAATGATAGACAAAGTGCAGTTCATCTGACAAAGAAATCAGTGTTTCATTATAGAATGAAACACATTCAGTTAAGATATCACTTCATACGACAGGTATTGGAGGATGGGCAACTGAAGTTGGAGAAAATTCATACAAAGGAGAACCCTACATATATGCTAACGAAGCCATTGACATAGGAGAAGTTGGAGGTACACTCCACTTTTGTTGGTCTTCAAGTTTTAGACTTGAAGAGGGAGAAACATGCCAAAAGAAAGGATAAAAGGATGGAACTGTACGATACAATGCAACAATTTATCTCTAAGTGGGAGATTGTTGAGTTGTGGAGCTTAATCACTTCATTGGCATGCTTTTGCAAACTTGCTGGGATACATAATAACCGACGTCGGTTGACAAACCTTTTTCGGTCACCCATGGACCAGTATCAGTTAGGCAAGGAGGAATTGACATCAGTTAGGGCTAATCGACATTAGTTAAGGCTAACCGGCATCGGTTGCCTATGCATGACTATTGTAATTAAGTTGCGAGAATTAGAATATCTTTAGTTGTAAGGTGAATCTAATGGTTGTAATTACATAACTAAAGTGCCCTAAGATTGTAGATTCATATATAAGCATAAATCTATGGTTTAGAAGGTAGAATTTAATTGAGAATAGAGAGTAGCTTCCTTTGAGAGAAAAAGAGAAATTTGTACAGAAGAAAGTACACGAAATCCAAGAAGGCATGGAAGATTGAAATTCTTCATTGTATTTCCTCTATGATAATAAATTGGCTATTTCTTGGTGGACATAGGCCACATTGGGTGAACCATGTTAAATCTTGTGTATTTTTTCTTCTTGTTTATTTTTGTATTGTTTGTTTTTATGCTTATATATGATTAATATATATGTACAACTGGTGTGCTAACCCCAACACTTTCGGGGCCATGTGCTTGCTCGATGAAGGAGATCAGTAGCATGGAGCATCCATTGGGCATGGAGTCTAATATGTAATCATGAATCTCCTATCTGAGATTATGAAGAACTGCCCCTAAAGTCACTTAAAGAATTATTTCTTAACTCTATTTTGAATCTTGCAAAGCTGTTGAAAAATGCTAGAAGATAACTGACATTCTGGAAGCAAAAGAAGAGTACGTGCAAGAAGAACACAAAAATAAATATATATGTACAAATGAGCAAAGTGTGCACAACACACTTGGAGGAATTGAAAATACTCTAATATATACAACATGATGCAGAAAAATTAATGGAAGGGTTTGAGATAGATCCCATTTACTGGGATTTGTAACACACCTCCATCAAGATGAGACAACTCAAAAGAGTTAGCTTCCTTTCACGAACTAATAATGTATGGTCCACTCCAAAGTGCATCAAACTTTGAATGACACCCTAGTTTATCTCTGTCAATATCCCATTTCAAGACCAAGTCCCCAACTTTGAAAGTTTAAGGCCTAACCTTCCTGTCAAAACCATTTCTTTGTTGCTTGTTGATGTTGTTATAGCTTGATTATGACAGAGTTCCTTGATTCTTCAATACTAACCAGCTCTACCATTTTGGATTCTCTCTGGTCTGCGCTTTCAAATTCTAGTTGTTAGGCAAGTGCTAGTGAGTTCAACTCAAGTGTCAAAGGAAGAGTATCCTCCTTGCCATAGAAAATCTTGTAAGGATAAGTTCCTATTGATTTTTTAACTGTGATTCTATTTTCCCAGAGCACGCGTAAGACCTTTGTATGCCACTATCTTTGGCTGATGTTCATTATGCGCTTCATGATTCTAATCAGGTTCTTGTTTTTTGACTTTGCCAAACCATTACCTTGGGGGTAATAGTTGGAAGAAGTCTTTAGATAGATGCCCATATTTAGAGCACAATCAATAATTTTAGTGCTAAGGAAGGCTTTTGCATTATCAGAGATAATGGTTTGAGGAATGTTAAACCTTATCACTATACCTTCAAGAAATTCAGGGATGACTGAATTGGTTGATTCCTTGAGTGGGACAACTTCTATCCATCTAGTGAAGTACTCCGTAGCTGTTAGCACCCACTTGTGTCCAATGCTTGAAGGTGGATTGATCATGCTTATGAAGTCAAGACCCCATTTTCGTGAAAGGTTGATATACTTGGATTGGTCAGAGGGGAAGAACTGTTAATATCTTCTTACCTATAAAGAAAGCACATTCCTTGCATTTTTTAGCCCACTTGTGTGCATCTGCAAACAGATTATGCCAAAATATACCTACCATTATGATCTTCATTGTTGTAGTCTTGATAGAGAAGTGTCCACCAGAGAATCCATCATGAAATTTTACTAACTCTTTTTCAGTCTACGCACCATCAATACATCGCAACAACATGCCATCAAGGTTCCTTTTGAAGAGAAGACCATCAATTAACACATATGGAATAGATTACAACCTCATATGTCTCCTCTTTGCTTTGTTTAGACTATGAGGGTATGTGCCCTCGGAAAGGAATGTGATCATGTTCGTATTCTAGTCACACGCGCTAGTATCTGTATTTTGTTCAAGTTCTGCGCATGGGAGATTCTCATCCAAAAATAATGAAGTCTCATATTCATTCTACGCATCCTCAACAAGCTGCTTGTAGAGCATGTAACCTCTCACCAAATTGGTGGCTTTTATTTTCACATCGTACTCCATGATTTTGGTCACCCATCACACTCTCTTCTCATTAATTTCTACTCCCATGATGAAGTCTCTAACACTGGAGTGAGAGACTAACACCTTGATATGATTTATGGCAAGCATACTTTTGAAATTATTGAGTGCGTGCATGATGATGTAGACCTATTTCTCCATGTGACTGTATCTTAATCCATAATCCTTCAGTGTATGGCTAAATAAATCCATTGGTTGTTCCAACCCTTGTTCATTTTCTTGTGTTAGAACAAAAACAACACTTGCATCAGCACTATAAGCATAAAGGATGAAATCCTTTGAGTAATCTGGGTTTATGAGTGTTGGCGTGTAAACAATTTCTTGCTTGCTCTTGTTGAATCTTTCCTTCCCTTCTACTATCCATTTGAAGGCTGTGTTTTTCTTGAGCATGAGGGTGATGGGCCTTACTAGTACTACAAAGTTAGGGATGAATCACCTAATAAAGTTGATCTTGCCAATGAAGTACTGTAAGGCTTTCTTGTGTGCTGACAAGGAGAGGGCCAGGATGGCTAGCACATGCTCAGGACTAATTGTGATGCCATATTTTGAGACCACATGGCCTAAAAGCTTGCCCTACGCCACTGCCAAATTACACTTCTTGGGGTTAAGAGACACCCCATACCTTCTGCATCTCTCAAAGAATTTCTCCAGGTGTGCCATGTGATCCACGCTTTAATTTAAGAAGAATGTAATGTCATCAAGGTGAACCAAGATGAACTCATTTATATATACTTTAAATGCAATATCCATGGCACGTTGAAACGTTGCACCTGTGTTTGATAGACCAAAGGGCATCTTATGATAGGCATATGTCCCCCACTTGGTTGTAAATGTTATTTTGAATTGATCCTCATCCTTGACTAGAATCTGATTGAAGCTTGAATATCCATCCAACATAGATAACCTTTGCGCGCCAGCCACAGTCTACATAATTTGCTCCATATAAGGAAAAGGATCATGATCATTTAGAGATGCCTTGTTCAAATATTTGAAAATCAACAAAGAGTTTGATCTCACCGTTATTCTTGCGCACCAGAACTAAATTTGTGGTTCAATTAGAATACTTGATCAGAAATATTATCTTCACCTCAATAAGTTTGGATAACTCCTTCCTCGTGAGGGGTTCTATCTTTGGATTAATTGTTCATTACTTTTGTCTGACAGGCTTGATATCGGGATCAAAGTCAATGAAGTGTTGAGAAAGACTTAGATAAAAACCTTTGAGGTATTCAGACTCCCATAAGAAGATAACACTGTATTTTTGACAGAGAGAGATGAAGGCATGTTTTTAATCATGCGTGCAAGATTTACTGAGCAACAACTCCTTCACCCACGCAATAGTGGCTAGGGAATAATCTTCTTACACGAAGTGCATATAATTTTCTTCACACTTGAACTCATCATCAAGGATAAACATTTTCTCTAAGGTGACCAACCCTTTAGGCAACTTTTTTGTCTTTAGTTGAATTACTTAGTCACCATAGTTGTCATACAAGTCAGTTTGCATGCTTGATGAAAAATTAGCTTCATTCTAGATGAACTAGATGAACTAGATGAACTGAGTGTCGTTGTCATGATGTTTTTGTTTGGAATGGATGGTCTAATCACCATCTTGATGTGCTGAGTGTTTCCTTTAACAAAGTCCTCAACATGAGAGAATTGTGAACCAAGCGCGACCGTCTGATCAACTTATTTATTCATTTTGCACCGCACCGCCTGAAGATTTAGAGTATCAAATCTCTTAAGGAGGTCCCAAACTTTGTGCCTATAAGATTCGAGAAACATATTCTTTGTTGCACACTTGTTGGTGACCTAATGGATAACTAATTTTGTATCCCCAAATATCTGCAACACCTTGATTTTCTTCTTTTCAGATATAAATAGACCATGTGGTAGCACTTCATATTCTACCACATTGTTAGAACATGTGAACTGTAACCTGTGTGTGAAAAAAAATTCTCCTCCTTAGGGGAAATGAGAATAAATCCTACCCCTGCACCATTTTTGTTTATGGATCCATCACAATATAGCTTTTATAGACTAGGGTTATCTTCATTTTGCTTGAGCGTGCATGGCAACACAATTTTTTATTTAAGGATACAGTAGGTACCAAGCCTAGTTTCATAAGCTTCTAGCTCTTCAACATATGGATCAAATTTATGGTGCCTCTCTACCCACTCATCAAGTACTAGATTAGGAATAAAAGGTGGAAGAGGTTACTCTTCAGAAACTGAAACTTGTTTTTCTTGGATTAAACAATTGGCTTGGAGAGGGGATGGGACATATGACTCCACATGATAGGAAAATATTGGACTAACTTGTATGGTAAATTGGGTACCATACCTTGTCTTGAGTAACATACGGGTCCAATCAGAAGACAAATAACCACCCACTTTAGCAGTAAAATATCTTGATAGGCATAGGGCAAACAAAGGGGTGAGATCAATGATTGACACATCCTAAGTTATTGTGAGGCTTGGACATACATAGAGGGTTAACTCAAGGTATTTGATGATTCCCAAAGTAGCGACAGTTGAACCATCAAGTTGCAAGACTCCTTTTGTCAAGGGGCTATATTTAAGAACTAAGACATCAACAATCTTCTTAGGCATGACAAAAGTACTGGCACCCGAGTCAATCGTACATTTATGGACAAGATGTTTGCTTGTGATAAAGGAAATATAGAAGGGTAGGTTTTTAAAAAATTTACTTACTTTCTTCTCCTCTTCTTGGCAAATATTGACATAAGTGCACGAATTTTTAAACAACTGGGTTTAGCGCGCAGAAGTTGAGCTAGAGCTTCATGCAACAGGTCACGCTGAGAAGGAATGGTCAAGGCATCACACATTGTGACATTTATGTTTGTCTTATTCATCTGATCCACAATTATGAATAGAAACCCCATTGACTTGTGAATTTGAGACACAACAACATCCTTTCTTGCTTGTTTAGGCGTGGAGGCAAGGGCCTTAGCTGAGGCGGAGGATTGACCTACCAAAGGAGGGGTATGCGCCACTTTAGGAGGAGCTTTATGCAGAGTCTTATGTGTAAGAACTTGAGTGTTTTTACTACTCATTGCCTTAGTTTCTTCCTTTTGCTTTTGAGGATCATCCTGTGTTGCTAGAATTAAAACTTCCACACCAGATTCAAGTATTCTCCTTTTATACCTTATGTTATCAGCAACTCGGACGTGTGGTCTGCTTGCATCATTTACAACTTGATTGATTGCATAAAATTCCTTGTCATATAAGAATATAAAATTGATAACATGAGGAGCCTTTGGCGTTTCTTTGTTCTCAAGGTTGCTTGTGCTAATGGAAGGCTCACAATTAGAAACATTCTGGATCATTCTGGATCATATAGGCTTGCGTGTGCACATCATTAGCGTAGTGATATTGATTATGAGGCATGTTGCAAGGAAAACACCATTCCGATTCTTGTGCCATGTTGTTTTGAACGGGGGAAAATTGCTTGACTTGTGTCAGGTGTTGGAAGGGGTTGTGTAAGAGGAGTAACTTGTAAAGGCAAGTGCACATTAACATGTCATCTATCATTCTGCTGGTTTTACCCATATCTCTGATTTCTATATTGATTTCACCAAGGTTGATTGCTTTGGATTTGTGCCTGATTAGAACTACCTTTGTAGGATTACACTTGATTCTTCTCCAATGTTATGACCTTGTTGGACAAATTTCTAATCAGGGCCTATAATTCTTCATCTTCCTTATGTTGCGCACTTGTTGGTTAATAAGACATAGATGAAACTTGTTACGCGCTCTGTATTGGAACCATAGTGATAAAATTTTGGGGTGCTGGAGACATCTCTAGGAATAAGGGCACAGGAGGTCTAGGAGCCAATTTAGCAGCCTAAATGAGAATGTTTTCTGCCCTTATTGCAATGTTGTATGCAACAGGTAAGGTTCTACCTCCCATGGATTGAATCATGATTGAAATTTCACTATTCAAATCCCTTAGATAGTATAATAAAGCATTTAGGCTATAGGTCTTACCACTTGAGGAATCATGTCCCAAGTCTTCTAGAATCTGATGTTGAAATCAGTCATCTGCTCATTAGGCACTCATTTTGTTGTAGTCATCTACTCCACCATTAATAGATGATCTAATTTATCTTCAAATTAATTGCATAGAGATGTTCTAAGCCTATCCTAGGTGGTAATAGATGTAGGTTTGAAGCCTTGGTACCACTGGAGTGCTTTACCCTTTAAAGAGGCTGTGATCAGCTTGACAACGACATCATCGTGTGTGATCAGATAAACAAAGCACACATTGGTCACATCTTGAATGTGTTCAACAGGGGTAACTTGATTCTCTCCCGTGAAGTATGGAATAATCTTGAGCGTGGATGCTGAGCATTAAGATTAAGTGGGCTTCCACCAGTGAAGTTGGAAAAGTTACTCAGAGGAGGAGGCTGAAGCGTCATAGTAGGGTGCACTTGTCTATTTTGAGGAGGAGTGGAGTGTGCGTGACGCATTGGAGATGGGGATGCGACATGGAATATATTTTACATGTGCTTCTTAACGAAAGATGGAGATATTCAAAGGATCCTTCAGCTACAACACTCTGTCTGATATGCACTCTTCCCATAAAAGGCATTCAGGACTACAAAATAGGAGATCTGGAAGTGTTGGGAGTTACTAGATGTGTTTGAAAGAGCCTCCAACGGACGGAAACACTAATTCTACACACCAGAACTTAGCAATATGAAATTTATGCTTTTATTGTAGGTCTCATCGGGCATGCCAGAAACTGTTCATTCAAACTAGCACTCACGTCTCAGATCCAAGGAACTAAGTTTTTTAAGACAACAATAGAACCGTCTCTAAGTTGTGGGACCTTACATGCTTGATACGGATCTCTGGAGAATGTCAGTTCCTCTATATATTTATATTACTAATGCTACTCCTCATGCTGGAAGGGAAAAAATAAGCTAACAATGTCAAGGGACCAGGGATAAAAAGATAACATAAAGGAAAGCTAAACTAAGGGAGACAATAATAGCAGAAAAAGAGGGATAAACACCATCTATTCTGAGTGAAAATGAAAGGAAAATATGTGAAAGAAGGCTAGGCACATGTAGCACAAACTAAAACTCATTTACTAGATCAGTTTCATGGAACACAACTAAAAATGGAGTTGCAAGGGACTTAAAGTGACACCACAAGAACACAAAGTAAAAGGAAGGCAAGAAAGAAAAATACAAACACACTAAGGTAGAGAATAGCCACAAAACGATGCTTCTATTTCTTCCAAGAGTGCACAATCTATTACAATAACACAAGAGACCAATATCCACATGCATGAGCCAGATATAGAGGTCTATAACTCAAAATACAAAGATATGAAGTCCTTAGCAAAGAGCTTAAGGATCCAAAGTGTCCAGCATTAATAATGATCCCAACTCTTATATTTATAGATGAATTAATGGAAGAATAAGAAGAGGAGGAGGGAAAACCTGAATTTTAAATATAACCACCAACAAGAAGAATTTAATGTATGTAAATCTATCAAATGCACTTCCTTAAGTTTGTTTGATGTGTTGGAGAAGGAAGGAAGGAAGGAAGAACGAATAAAATCAAGTGGTTGGAGCAATCAAATCTGCTCATCAATGCCTAGAAATACATATTCCCATTTCTCACCTACCAGATCCACCAACATTTTGAATTTAAATATTAAGCATTGTAGCCTATGTCACCAGCTATTGAATGAGACAAGACACATAAGGATTTGAGAATTGACGTAAAAGTTATGACTCTCTAAAGTTTTTCAAAGCCACCTAGGCATGTAAAACATGTGGCACATGAAGATTAGCTGAAAGGATGACAAACTGTGAAAAAACTTTGTCATTTTCTACCATGTGTCACTCATTGATTTGTTGTAAAGATTCAGTGCCCAGCTGGCGCTTTTTGATTGGTTGTGTGAAGCACACTCAAGCTTGTTAGAGGATGATGAGGCACAGAATGACACATAAAAGGGTGTGAAGCTGTGTGCATAGAAGAATGAAGTGTGGGAGGGAAACAGAGGAAGGGTATGCACAAAGGTGACACACATGGGAGAAATGGGAGAGATTTCCAAGGAAGAATCATATTGTCAAGGCATAATTATTGCAAAGTAATGTGCGGGGTGCTTGAGAGGGCTAGGGACTTAGCTGATTTTAGAGCAAGTGCAAGGTGCGTGTGTAGGATGAATATCTTCTGGGAAGAAGGTGAATGCGCAGAAGGTGCATGCAAGGGAAGAGTGGAACAAAGAGGAAAAGGAAAATGGAAGGGAGAGAAGTGCAAGAGAAAAGCGCGTAAGGTGCGTGAGGAACTAAAACCAAGGAGATGTGTCAAGTAGATAACTAGAGTGCACACAACTTGTATTATAAAACCTTAGAGCTAGAATGTGAATGTAAGTTGTCCAAATAAGTAGGAGAGTTATTTGGATAACATGAACATGTGCACCTGATCCGTGATGAGAGAATAAGTGTAGAAAGTGTATTTTGTACTATGATTTTTTTGGGTGATCTCATGCTACCCTAGCCAAAGAAGTGTTTTTTGGGCAATCCGACGCCACTGGATAAAGTAGTGTAGAGAGGAATTTCACTCTATCCTCCAACCTGTAACTTCTCCCCAGAATTCTAAGGGCAACCATATCTTGTAAAGTTGTTGTGTACAGGGTTCATAGAATGGTCTGAACCCACTCGTTGTATAACCCACAATGCCAAAGTTAGAAACTGATTGTACTGAACCGGTTTAGAAGCATTGTGTAGTATGTAAAACCCCAAATGATGCCTCCCTCTTTGGGGGCACATGTGATGTTGCTGATAGGAGAATGCAGCCCCAAAAGAGGACCAGCCACATGAACTCTATAACTCTACCCTATAGGGGGAAAGGAATGCACTTGGTAGAGAACAAGGCATGCACAAACAAGAGGCTATCCAAAGACAAGTATTAGGAAAAACAAGTATGCATGTAAAAGACAAGTGTAATCTATGCAAATAGTGTAAAAGCTACCAAGAAAAGTAGTAGTGTAAACACGCAAGAAGGCAAGATAAGCCACAAAAAGTGGGTTGCAAACATGGGACATAACTCACGATGTTGCAAGAACATCATGGCCGCATGTAACAAACAATTGTTCACACCAAACATAAGGCAAGTCCCACAAACAAAAATAAGCAATAACAAACAAGTATGGAAGAAAATATCCCTGCATAACAAATGCTGCACATGAAGCCCCCTTTATCATGTTAGAAAGATAACTAGAATGTCAAAAGCATGTAGAACCAAATAAAGTAAAGTGCTAAGTAAAAAATGAAACAATAGCACTTGTGAGAGATGAATGTGGATGCCCCAGTGACCAGTGTAAGAAGGGTAGAAGGTGAGCATCTGTGGTGCGTGTAAAAGATTTGTATTTGTGATCACAACTAGACAAAGGCGTGAACACGTATGTGTGGATGGTAAAGATAAATGACATACAATAAATAAAACTAGCATGTGTAATAAAGTGACCATGAACAAACAAATGCAAGCAAGAGTAAAAACAACTATGATATGCAGTATGTTGTGGATTGATGGAATGAAATGCAAAATGGATGATAGGATTTGTGTTCCCCCTGAGTGAATGGAAATGTATGTAATTAGGTTCATTTGGGTTTCCCCCTCAGTAGTCAAGAATGAATTGTAAATGAGAGTGCATCATCAAGAAATGGTCGAAATGTGTGTTGCGTCTAGCGTGTTGACATGATGAATGTGTATGTGCATGTGATGATATGTGACCTATAAATGCAAGTATGTGATGATGTATCCTAAAACATATATCACGATGAGATGCAATGGAGGGGTTAGTGGATTTAGCCTAAAGCGTATACCACTACATGATGAATAGTAGGGAGTGGTGATTTAGCCTAAAGTGTATACCACTAAAAGATGTATGGGAATAGGTGACCATTTAGTTAGCATATGTCACCCCCTCAGTAGTCAAGAATGAACCGTAAATGAGAACGTATCATCAGGAAATGGTGAATGTGTGTTGTGTCTATCGTTGTGATGACCGTGTGTATGTGTGTGATAGGATATGTGACATGATAAGATGATGTAGTATGATACTATGATGAAGGTATATCACGATGAGATGATATGAATGTAAAGTGATGTTAGTCTAAAGTGTATATCACTAGTAGATGAATAGAGGATGAGTGGTGTTGATAGCCTAAAGTTGTATACACTGGGAGTATGTTGTATAGGTGACCATTTAGTGTAGGAAGCATATGTCACTAACCTAAATGTCAAAATACGAATAAGAAGACTAAATGTGATGAACGTGTAATATGATAAGGTCCATTTTATGCGAAATCTGTGAAGAGATCGAGTATGTACCTATTAGGAACTAAAGTGGGTCATAGGGTAGTGAGTCAACATTGTGTGAAGACATGTAGTATGTGTCATGATAATAACAATACGGTATAATGTGATGAGCACGCAATAATATGTAATGTAATACGCTAGAAGTATGGTATGTTATGATGTATGATGTAGTATGTAGAATGATAGGTATGTTAGATGCTAGCCCGTAGACACTGGAGTAGGTGACTATGTATGCTATCAAGGAGATCATATGATATCGTAGATTGCAAATGTCACAAGAGCAGCATGTAGAAAATGAAAGATATGTAAGATGTAAGACATAGACGAGGGATTGTGAAGGACCAATGTGTAGTACAGCGTAGTGTGTGGGGTTCATGTGTATATTCCCTCAACGGTAAAGTGTGAACGTGAAGCACAAGAGTGTGTCATAGGGTAATGGGAGAATAGTCATTAGGAATGACATATAATACAAAAAGGATATGGAAGTAATCTAGAATGTAGATGTCTATGTAATATAGTCAAGTAGGCTTGCCCAAGTCTGGTAGAGAATCACGAGGGGTACGGAAACAAAGATCGTTTGAAATAAACATAGACCATAAGCAAATGTAAGATTAAGAATAGCCATGATAAAGATGTGGTGAATGAAGACGTAGTAAGATGTCATTCAGTGTCATGTCAAACCTAACAAAACTATCACATGTAGAGATAGTATAAGCAAGTAGAGTCAATTGGTATGATGCTTCTAAAAGGACATTGTTGATAAATAATGGTGCATGTAAAATGGGGTAGCCTCTACAACCCGTGGAGGAGAAGATGACATAACATCTACATATTTACGAGAAATTTTGCGTATAGTACAATAACGTTAGTAGAGGGAGGGGTATTGTAAATAAATATTCGACCAAAGGGCTATCATCCAAAGACATATTTATCTGGTCAAAATCTAGAGTTGTCTACCTCTATAGGATTAAAGTTAATTTGTTCTAATGTTTCATCAGTGAGTTAGATAGCGTCAAATTCTTCATCAAAGTCCTTAGAATCATTTGTGTGGGCATCATTGTGTTTTGTTTCTTTATCAACTATATTGTTAGGAGTTATACTAGGGGAAGGAGTTGAAGGTTTTGTTGAGTTGTGGAGATTAATTTCTTCACATTATCATGCTTTATTAACTTGCTAGAATACATAGTAACCGACATCGGTTAGGTAACCTTCGTCGGTCACCTGGGGACCGATGTTAGTCAAAGTAAGTAGGAACTGGTATCGGTTAGGGTAACTGACATCGGTTACCTATGTGTAATTATTTTTATTTAAGTCACAAGAATTAGATCTAACCTTTGATATAAAGGTGATCTAATGGTTGTAATTGCATAGCTAAAGTGCCCTAAGTTTGTATATGCCTATATAATCTAGAAAGATAGGATTAAAAGGAGATAAATCATTAAGAATTAGAAGAATTGTAAGAAATAATTCTTAGAGAGAGAGAAAAAGAGAAGCTTGTGAGGAAGAATATACTATACATCTGGGAGAGATGTGGAAGATTGAAGATCTTCATTTTATATCATCTATAAATATTTGAATAATATATTGGTTGTTTCTTGGTGGACGTAGCCCACACTAGGGGAACCACGTTATATCTTGTGTATTGTTTATCTGGTTTATTTCCTTATTTATTGCTTGTATTCTTAGATCTGATATATATATATGTATGTATGTATGTATGTATGTAAAATTGGTGTGATAATCCCCAACAATTGGTATCAGATTTTTGTTTGAGGGTTTTGTGTGTTAACATATTTACTCACTGAGGGATTTCTGATTGAGTGGGAGCTACATACAATGGTAGAAGATGGAAAATACAAAGTTGAGAAATTTGATGGCCGTAATTATCAATTATGGAAGATACAGGTGGAAGATTATCTGTATCAAAAATATATATACTTACCATTAGATAAGAAGGCAAGACCTTCAAATATGACTGATGAAGAATGGAAAATTCTTGATGGAAAGGCTTTGGGATCTATAAGATTGAGCTTGGAAACATCAGTGGCTTTGAATATTACCAAAGCAATAACCACGATAGATTTGATGAAATATTTAGCTACTTTATATGAAAACCCTAGTGCTTTAAATAAATTTTATTTGATGAAGAAATTATTTAATTCAAAGATGTAAGAAGGTGAATCTACATCAAGTCATTTGAATTGATTTTTTTTATCGTAAATCAATTAAAATCAGTTAATATTTCATTTGATGATGAAATGAAAGCAATTTTATTCTCATGTTATTTTCCAGATAGTTGAGATAACTTAGTAATGGTTGTTAGTAATACAATGTCTGCTACTAATATTTTAAAGTTTGATGATGTGGTTAGTATAATCCTCAATGAAGAAATACACAGGAAAAGTCACATGAGAATTATCATTTGGTAATGCTTTGAATGTAGAATGTAGGGGAATACAAAAGGAGGGATCCAAGAGCAAGAATAATAGGAAATCAAAGTCTAAAAATTGCAGATTTAAATCCAGAGGTAAAGGAATAACCTACTGGAATTATGAAAAGAAAGGATATGCAAAGAAGGATTGTTGGTTCAAGGAAAACAAAGAGAATGTACCAGAGAAAGGTAAAGAGGCAAATGGTGCATCTTCTAGAGGTAATACAAGATGCCCTTATTCTCTCTTTGGATAGTAAAATTGAATCACGGGTTTTATATTCAAGAGCTTCTTTCCATGCTACCCCTAATAAAGGTTATTTCAGAAATTATGTCCAAGGTAATTTTGGGTATGTTTATTTAGGAGATGATGAACCATGCAATATTATTAGTAAAGGAGAAGTTTATCTAAAATTACAAAATGGAAATACATGGATATTGAAAGATGTGAGGTATGTGCCAAACCTTAGGAGAAATTTAATTTCTACATGACAACTAGATGAATCTGGTTGCATGGTTACATTCACATCCAACTATTAGAAGGTTACCAAGGGATCTCTTGTTGTTGCAAGAGGAAAGAAGGTAGGAACATTATATTTGTCTACCTGTATTACTGATTCCTTTTTTGTGTTATCTACTTCAGATTCAGATGCAAACATGTGGCATAATCAGCTAGGCCATATGAGTCAAAAAGGAATGCAGATCTTAAAGGCTAAGGGTAAGTTATCATATTTGAAAGATATAGATCTTGATTTCTGTGAGCATTGTATATTTGGAAAGTAAAAGAGAGTGAGATTTCTCAAAGTTAGGGCAACAAAGAAGGAGCAAAAATTGGAGCTTGTGCACTCAGATGTGTGGGGACCAGCCCAGGTAGCTTCTCATGGAGGATCCCAATATTATGTGACTTTCATTGATGATGCCACAAGAAAGGTATGGGTTTATTGTATTAAATGTAAATCTGATGTTTTTGATACTTTTAAAAGGTGGAAAGCCCTTGTGGAAAATGAATCAAATTCAAAATTAAAATGACTTAGATTTGATAATGGTGGTGAGTACTACAGTAAGGCTTTCAATGATTATTGTTCAGTGAATGGAATACATAGAGAAAGAACGGTTCCTAGAATCACCACATGAGAATGGTGTTGCTGAAATAATGAATAGGACAATCATGGAACATGCAAGAAGCATGAGGATACATGTTGGATTACCCTTGCAGTTTTGGGCAGAAGCAGTAGACATGACAGTTTATTTAATTAACCACGGGCCTTTAAGTGCACTAGATGGTGGAATACTAGAAGAATATTGGACTGGAAAAGAGGTATATATTTCTTTTCTTAGATTATTTAGGTTCAGAAGCTTTTGTGCATGTTGATAAAGAAAATAGAAAAAAAGTTGGATGCTAAATCTAAGAGATGCACTTTTATTGGTTATGGCTCTGGTGATTTCAAATTCTATTTTTGGGATTTAGAAGATTCTAAGATTGTTAGGATTCATGACATTAAATGGAATGAAAAGAGAATGTATAGGGATTAAATTTTGATACCCAAAGATGAACCAGTGGAAGAGTTTGTGGAAGAAAATGCATTCTCATATTTAAAACAATCATCTACATATATTGGTGTCGGTCAGCTTGAATTAGTATCGGTCGAATAGAACCGACATCAGTTGTCATGACTGATATCAGTTACAGATCAACATAACTGAAATCGGCAGGAGGTGACTAGCATCGGTCACTATCAGAGGTGGATACTAATGTATAAGACATACAGATTGAGCCTTCGGCACCCTAGATCTCAATGAGAAAGTCACAAAGGGTAAGTAGACCTCTAGAAATATTTACACCTTCCTTATCTTATTTATTATTGACTGATAGTGGTGAACCAGAAAGTTTTGAAGAAGCAATGCAAGATGAAACCCACAATCAGTGGGAGCATGGCATGGATGAGGAGATGGACTCCTTGGAATAGAACTAGACATAGGATTTGGTTAAATTGTCAGCAAGAAAAAGAACATTGCAAAATAAATGGTTTTATAGGATCAAGGAAGAAGAGGGTAGACAAAAAAGATACAAGGCAATGATTGTGGTAAAAGGATTTGCACATAAAACAAGTATTGAATTCGGTGAGATATTTTCTTCTGTAGTAAAAATGACTTCCATACGTATTGTTTTGAGTTTAGTTGCAATAGAAAAATTACACTTAGAATAGCTTGATGTTAAGATGGCTTTCCTTCACGGTGATTTGGAGTAAGAAATATATATGTAACAACCACTTGGGTATAAAGTCAAGGGTAAGGAGAAACTTTTGTGCAGGTTGAAAAAGAGCTTATATGGGCTCAAACAAGCCCCAAGACAATGGTATACGAGGTTTGATAGTTTTATGCATGAGCATGGTTATATGAGATGTGAATCTAACCATTGTGTTTATTTCAAGAAGCTTGGAAATGGAAGCTATATTATTTTGTTACTGTATGTAGATGATATGCTTATTGCAAGATCTAGTATGGAGGACATTGTTGAGCTTAAAGAAAAGTTAGCTCATACATTTGTAATGAAGGATTCAGGAGTTGCAAAGAAAATCATTGGCATGCAAATTCTTAGAGATAGAAAGAACATGAAATTGTATTTTTCTCAAGAATATTATATCAATAAGTTGTTAGATAGGTTTAAAATGTAGAATTCAAAACCTATAAGTACACCTATGGCTGGACACTTTAAATTGAGAGAAGATTAGTGTCCTACAACACATGAAGAGGTCGAGTAAATGGCACGAGTTTCATATACTTCAGAAGTTGGAAGTCTTATGTTTGTTATGGTTTGTACTAGACTAGACATTGCACAGGTAGTGGGAGTTGTAAGAAGATTTATGGCCAATCCAGGTAAAGAACATTGGAAATAAGTCCAATAGATTCTTAGGTATTTGAGAGGAACATCCAACATGCATTTATGCTATGGAGGGTCAGATACTTATTTATGTGGCTATGTTGATTTTGATGTGGCTAGAGATTTATACGGTAGGAGAAGTACCACTGGATATGTATTCATAGTAGGTGGGACGACAGTTAGCTAGATTTCTGTATTACAGAAGGTTGTGGCCTTGTCTACTACAGAGGTTAAGTATGTTGCAGCTACAGAGGCTAGCAAAGAGATGATATGGATGAGAAGGTTCATGGAAGAGTTAGGAAAGGAGCAAGAGGATTGCAGATTGTACAATGATAGTCAAAGTGTGATTTATCTAGAAAAGAAGTCAACGTTTCATTCAAGAACGAAGCAAATTTAGTTGAGATATCACTTCATACGACAAATGTTGGAGGATAAGAAATTGAAACTGGAGAAAATTTATATAAATAAGAACCCTGCAAATATGCTAACGAAGCCATTAACAAAGGAAAAGTTGGAGCTATACTCTACTTCTATTAGTCTCCGAGTTTGAGACTTGAAGAGGAAAAAACACGCTAAAGAAAGGATCCAAGAATGGAGTTATATGATACAGTACAACAATTTATCTCCAAGTTGGAGATTGTTGAGTTGTGGAGCTCAATTGCTTCACAAATAACATGTTTTACGAACTTGCTAGAATACACAGTAACTGACGTCAGTCACCTAGGGACCAACATCGATCAAGCAAGTAGAAACCGATATCAGTTAGGGTAACTGACATCGGTTACTTGTACGTGATTACTTTTATTCAAGTCACGGGAATTAGATCTAACCTTTGATATAAAGGTGATCTAATGCTTGTAATTGCATAGCTAAAGTGCCCTAAGTTTGTATATGCTTATATAAGCTAGAAAGTTAGGGTTAAAAGAGAGAATGAGAAGAATTAGAAGAGTTATAAGAATGAATTATTGGAGAGAGAAAAAGAGAAGCTTGTGAGGAAGAAAGTACTGTACATCCAAAAAAGGTGTGGAAGATTACAGATCTTCATTTTATATCCTCTGTGAAGCTTTGATTAATAGATTGGTTGTTTCTTGGTGGATGTAGCCCAAACTGGGTGAACCACGTTAAATCTTGTGTATTTATCTTCTGGTATATTTCTGTATTTTATTGCTTGAATGTTTAATTCTAATTATATATCTGTACATCAAGTGCATGCTAACCCCAACAATCCTCAAAAGTGAAACCAAGTCGAGCTAGACCATCATGTGATCAAATAGTGTCATCGCAAGTAGGAACAAATGGTATATGTTCCCAATATGAATCATTCATGAAAGTGTGCAAGTAAATGGTGGGTGTGCTAGCGATGGTGATACATGTGAAGGTGTAGGTGATAGAGTGATACCCATATACTAGACATGCCTCTAATAAAGAATCATAACAATAGTTGTAGTAGATTGTGTAGAAGAGACTACATCTATCACACAAATGACACCTTCAAGTGGTGGCACATGAGTTGGTTTGTCCTTTGGTTGATGGTCATCTGTAGTATCAGTGTGTGGAATGGAAGGACAATATTAGAATCTCGGTCACAATATTTGAATGCATTATGGTCGTGAAGTACAATATATGCAGTACCTTCATGTATGAATTTGACACAATGATTTATGGTAGAAGCAACAACTTCCTTGGCATGGAGCCATGGTTTACCAAGTGAACAGTTATATGAGATTAGAAAATCAATGACAAAGAAAACAATGTTAAGGATTTTTGGTCCTACAACAATAAGAAGAACACTATGACCTATACATGGGCGTACTGAACCATCATATACACAGAGTGAGAGGGATGATGGGCTAACATCGTGAGTGGAAAGACCTAATGTTTCAAGGAATGACATGGGACATAAATTAAGTTCAGATCCATTATCAATTAAAGTGTGCTTAATACCCATATTGAGAATGTGAATCATAATATGAAAGGTTGGGCCATTATCTTAAGTGTTTAAATCAGTGAGAATATTAGATTTGAATGATAAGTGTTGAGAAAATGCATCTACAAAAGTTTGATATGTTGAGTCATGATGCATATCAACATGAATGTGGGCAATATTTAGAAGATGTTGGACTTGATACATTACATACGAATGCGCAAGCAAATAATCAGTGATTGAGATATTCATGATGTCTAGACTCTAGGATGAAAAAGAGTGAGGATCTTATGAGCGTGAAGATCGAATACGGGTTCACCAAAATGATTAACGAAGGATGGAGATTTTAGATAGTTAATCTAAAAATTACAACAATAAAATGAAAGCTAAACTAAATAAAGAAAAGTGACCCAAGCAGCTAAGAAAGTAGAAATGTAAAACCCTAAAGCGCAAAGAGAGTTATAAAGAACTCAGCTGATTCAACTAGCTTGTTAGATTGTGTCACAAAGATGGTAGGAGAATCAGGAGGAGGAAACGACTATGCTAAGGTCTAGAAAAGTGTAGATTTGGGCAATCTTAGTGGACCGGGGTGCCTGGATAGGTAAAGGGGCTCTTGTAGGTGCCCTAGTCTGAGATATGGGTGCCCTAGTCTATGAAAAATCTTTGTAATCCCATCTGAGAGGTTGCTAAGTGATTTCCTTTGTTTTCTTGTTGTTATAATAGCTTCACTGGACTGCACGAGACATCGCTGGAAATCAAAAATGAAGATGAGACTGAGTGTTGTGTAGACACCAAATTTGGGCCACACTTCCCTTGCTTTCCTTCAATTAATTAACGTAATGTATTTAACTAACCATGACCCCTTTACCCCATATTAATATGTATCCTCATGTTATTAATTAATTTAATTAAGGTAATTTAATCCTCACACCTCCACCTCACCATGAAACCTCACCCTAGACCCATTCTAGGTGCATTGAACTCACAGTGACCAAGTCATCACTCTCAGCACTGAGTCATCACTCCTAATGTTGAGTCACTACTTGACCTAACTAACTAATACTTCTTCCTAAACCTAATTGTACTTCTTCTAAGATTTTCTTGCCTTCTCTCACATGAACTCTACTTCCCTAAGTGGACCCAACAAGGAAAGCATGCAAAATCTGGGAAGATCTGCCTATTTTTGGTAAATAGGACTATTTCACCCTAACTGACGCCGGTTTTTCCTCAACCAATGTTGGTCACCTAAACTACCATAAGTTTCTTTAGATAGAATTTTACAACCCTTTACCCAGGTTTATCATTTAGTTATTGGAGCCTTATTGCATTCAGGCATGAATCTTCAAGCCCTCCTGCATCCAGACGACGAACAGACACAATCACAATGCAAGACAAACAATTGATTCTCCTTTCAGAGCATTGGAATACTCACGAAAGTACATAGGTTGTACTACCATAGCACTAGACCCATGCATCTCTTCTTCAATCAACCACCAACCACCTTCACTCACAAGATCTGCAACATACCAAGTGATTATTGTGATTTTATCATTTGTGCTTATTCAAGTGTAGCTCTTTTGTTTCTTTCTATATTTCATTCTTTCCATTACCTGTATATTACTTTCTTCCCACCAACCCACTATTTAACCATCCCAAGCCTTTACACCGTTTCCAACCTCCTTTTCAGCATACTTGAGTCTTCTTAACAATATTATGACCTTATCAACACCACCTTCACTCTATGTGCAATCAGAGAGAGGTCCAAACTCCCGTTTTTAATATTTAAACTGAATTGCCCTACCGACACTGGTTAGCCAACCGACATTGGTCTATCTCCTATATAAGCATCAACTGACCAACCGATACCGGTCTCTGAGACTGAAAATTTTTCCTATAACAATGAGTTAACAACATCCCCAAAATAACACAAAACCTTGCCTAATTTCACCTAGACCTCACCTATAGCCTCTGCTACACCTCCAAACCCAAATCGGCCCATTAATCATCCAAATTTAATTCTAGCCATTGCCTGTTGAGTTAAATTCACTTGTTGTATGTTAATAGGAGATACCTAAATCTTATCAACTACAATAGGAATTGTTATTTCTTACATTAAATTCTATTAAGCAGAGGATTGACAACAATTCGAGGAAGCATCACACGTACCAAATCTAGATTTTCTAGGAAGTCCTTTGACTCTTGTTATTTAATACTATTTGGTCGTCTTGTTGTGTTTCTTATATAGGTCATTCCTCCTAGCCAAAGGGAAGCACACACAATCAGCTTAGATCAAAAGTCTATAACACGTGCATTCTACCTTCCACCTTCGCTTCACAGGTATTCCTCCTTAACTATTTTACGTTTTATTGGTTTTTCCTTGAAAGCATAAAACTTATTGGTGAAACATTTTGGCATGCCCGGTGGGACCCATTTGGGGTTCTTTGCATTGTTCATTCCCAGTGAAAAATCTTGTGTGTCTATTTTCATTTGAAACAAGTTCACATGAAGCTTCTTCTTTGGAAATATTATTTTCTTTTGATTGTCTCAGTGATACTTGTTTTTTGGGATTAAAAAGAACTCTTTTTTCTTTTCTTGCATCGTATTTAGTGAAATTCATGTCTTTAACCTCTTCATAATTTGTTGTCATTGAATACAATTTGTGGATTTGGGTTTTAAAACTTGTGCACTTGCATTTTTGAGTTTTTTGCATTATAGCTCATCTAAATTGTGGTCAACCTATATGCTGGAAGTCATGCCCAGTTGATGGTTGACAAATTAAACTGTAGCTCACATTTTACACAGTCTCTGTACCAAATCATTGAAAACAAACCACATAGTTCTTGAACAACATCTTTCCCAGAAGAAGTTGTCAACGATCAGAGGATTGACAGTGGGATCCAACTAGTTTCTTTGTCAAGTCATCATCTCATAGAAGGATCTCCCACGCTAAAACTTACCCAAAACCAACCATCGTTCACGGTTTTTATAGGGCACCTTTGTTAACCAAAAAAATTCTATCTTACATACAGTCAGTCCTAAATGACATAAGCCACAACATAAAATCTACAACTTAGGATTTTGTGTTTGTTATATTTTTTTCTGCTTGTGTTTTGAGGTGTGAGTTGCATTTCTTCATTCTTTCTCATCCTTTTACACCGCACATCATGAAAAGTGTATTCTAGTTTTATTCTAGGTGTATTAGGAGTCCTCATAACCTTACTCAGTCTCTAGGTTGCCCCCTTTATTTGATCTAAATCACCAAAACTTCATTTTTCCTTCTCTTCCTAGATTTCACAGTAATTGATATCGGTCTAGTGACCGCCATCGGTTACATCATCTCACCGCCATCGGTTGACTGACCACCGTTGGTTTTATGCTCTTTTGTTTATTTTTACCAAAATAGTATTCTCTACCTTTCAATTCTTTTTGTGTCTTGTTCTGACATTTTATCACACTTTTGGGTCTCTGATATCATCTTCAAAGTCCAGGTTGACCCATTTTTCACCTTTCATTGCCAGATCTTTGAATCTCTTATTTTTCACAATAACTGACATTGGTCTGAGCCGTCCAGTGACAGTTACCCTCATACTGACATCGGTTACACCAACCGACGTCGGTGTCTATATTTTGATATTCCAATCAGAACAACAATCTAATCACTCATTTAGACAGATTTTTCCCTACTACTTATATGTTTCTACATCATCAACAAGGCTCATAATACCTTTTCTATCATCAGTCACATGTGTTTGACTTTTAAACAAGCTAACAATCTCATGTTTCATGCTATCTGCCAGCCGCTCCCATCTAGCCCATTACCCCCTTCCATCTCATCACATATGGACCCCAATCAGGCTCTTGCTATACCCACTGATGATGAAGAGCTCACAAGAGTCCTTGATCATAACTCCATTGCTCTGTAATACTATCTCACTCATTCATCTACCCGTAATTCATTAGGGAAGCTTGTATATGGCATACATGTGTCTATTCCTCCTACCCTCGCACCCACTTCTGCATCAACTACTACTAGCTTGGCCTTACCCTCTTCCAACTTACCACATCTGGTGCCCAACTTGACCCTATATCATCGATATCTATTGCACCTATGACATATATCACACCCTTGACATATGTTTCTCCTACGATGTCAATTGTGCCTTTATTAACCACCTTGAGTGTAGGTCTATTTTCACCCGCCACCTCTCATATTCCTATTGCATCTCAACCACCATTGGTAATGACAGCCCATACTCCCTTCCAAAACATCATCCTCTACATCCCGAAGTCTCTTCATCTGATTTCTATGAAAGTCTTTACGTCCACTCCACCTACCTACACTTATCACCAACATCCCCTATTTCATCTATCACTTATTCATGATACTTTCCATCTACATCTATTCTGGCATATATTCCATTCTCCTAATTTTTGTACTTGACACCACCACATACTGGGATGCCACCCACATCATATCTACCTCATTTACCCCCTTATACTATAGGGGGTGCCCAGTAAGCACAACCTACCAATGATCTTATCAAAATGATGATGGATAAGATGCAGACATTGGAAGCATCTGTCTCTGACTCACGTAATTCTCTGACTTACGACAATATTTGCAATGAGCGCATTCACTCATCCATACTCCCCACTGGGAAATTCCTAAATTCAATTGGTTCAACAACAAAGACGACCCACAATAACACTTGTAATATTTTAAACATGTGTGTTATCTAATCACTCATGATGACACTTTACTTTTGTGAACATTCCCAATGTCCTTAAAAGGAAAGATTTTAGATTGGTATAGTGCTCTACCCAGGCATTCCATATTTTCATTCAATCAGGTAGCTCAGGATTTTCTAGACCACTTTTCTATCAACATTGTCAAGAAGGTCACCATGACTAACTTGTATGTGACACGCCACTATGAAGATGAATCTATTGTAGATTTTATTGCTCATTGGCGGAGCCTGATCAACCAAATCACATTCCAACTACCTCAAACTCAAGTTAATAGAGTTGTTCACCAGAGCTTGTGCTAGACACATCTCACCAACTCTCCTAGTTTAAAACCTTCTGCACATTTAACGAGGCATTCACCATGGTTCGGAAACTTGAAATTCATGCCATTGAAGAGAAGAAGATATAATTGTGTAACAAGAATGTTGTGTTTAAATTAAATGATACCTCTTCTTCTTCCAAACTGTAAAATAATTATTCTAAAGAAAAAGGATCTGCCAACGCAGTAGTTTTGAAATTTGACCCATCTCATCCATCCAACCAATCCAAGCCTTCTTCCAATCTTTCTCCTGTTCAGGATTTTCAGTTCAAGCGAGAGCAATGAAAATATACTCCCATTAGGAGAGCCCTACTCTTCACTTTTAGAAAAACTTCTAAAATATGGAGCAGTCACTCTTCCACCCGTCAAACCACATACTGGTTTTGAACCCTCTCGTCATGTGCCTGCATGATACAAACGAAAAAGATTACTGCAACTATCAACATGTTAGAGGTCATAGCAATGGTAATTGTATAACTTTCAAAAACATCATCCAAGAAATGTTAGATAATGGAGATCTCATCTTGGATAATCCTAATGTACTGGATAATCAGAACCTTCACATCTTTAAGAAGCCATTCCCAAATCACACCCCATCATCTAACCAAACTAGATGAAACCTCGACCAATGATAGTAACATTCGTGAGGTTCATGTTGTTTTCGACATCATACCAACTCTTCCTACTCAATTTCCTCCTACTCCATCTATTAAGGAGATTCTTGCACGAGATCCTTCATCCACAGAGGGACTTATTTCATCTACTCCTTTACCCATAGAGGAGTATCCCTTATCTCCTCCTTCACCCATAGAGGAGTTCCACCATATCTGCCGATGCAGTATCCCCACTCACCTCTTAACCTGAAAAACAACCCGTAGTACTTACTCTTCTACCCACAGGAGATTCATGCTTACCTTCTTCTTCACCAAAAAAATGAACTTGCCTCATCCAAATTGCCATCTCCCCTACCCACAAGGGATCCATTAGTATCGTCCCTTCCTATTGGGGACAATTCTCCATTGGCTTTCAAGGATCCTGTTGATTTACCCTCATCTCTTTTACCCACAGAGTATGAAGCCAACCATTTCCCTATCTCACAAACATTCTTTACAGGGATTACTACTAAATCAACATCATCCCCTCCTACATCGACGTGCCATTCTCACGTTTGGCTAGCTCATGCTTGGATTATGTTGACAATTCCATGCTTTGGGGACGTCTTTGACTTCCTATCTCAACTCAAATGTAGATGATGTCTGCTGACACTTCCACGATCTTTCCAAAGGTGTTTCAGACAACCAAACCCACCATGCCCATACCAATTATAGTGGACCCCTTCTTCATCACCCTTTCCCACACCTAAACCTTTACCAACATACGAAAATTTTCCTATGCCTAAAACCTTACCTGCACCTATACCTTCCTCCACATTTAGACCCATTACCACATTGGGATTCATGCCGACATCAAGTCTAGTCCATCCTCCTGTCAAAATTGATTTAGCCACATCCTCACAAGCCATACAAAAAGACTATTCCTCCACCTAAGAGGAAGGCCCAACCCCTTAGGTCACATACACTAGCTTCGCCCACTACCCCTCTGTCACCTTCACCACTTCCATCTATCCTAGGTCCCCACCCATCAACCTTGGCCAAACAACCTCCTACCTAGAGTAAACCAAAAGCACAACAACCTACCTCATCATGATCCTCTATTGCACCCAAATCTACCTACACATCTTATGTACCTTTTCCATCACCTACATCCTTTCTACCTCTTATACCTACACCACTTCTAGTTATCCTCATCATTACCTATGTTATTCCCTTCTCTTTCAACCAATACCTTCCACATTGCCTCTTACTACAACCTTCACCACACCTCCATTATCACCTTGGCTAACCCATCCCCTTCTGCCATCTGCCTCCCTTCTACATCACACACTTCTTCTTCACCTTTACCCAAGAAGGTGCAACCAAATCCTAAGAACCCACTACCCTCCAAAGAGGTAGTTAAACCTACACCACCTTCAACAACTAGTTCACCCGCTACATCTTTACCCAGGAAGGTGCAATCCAAACCTAAAACCATACTATCTACCAAACAAGTGGTCAAACTTACTCAACCTCTGATTCCACCTCCAGTGACACCTCTCCCACCAAAGTCACCCACACTTCCATCTAGACCCACACTTACTTCACATTGTGATCCATTGTTAGGGTCTTATGCCAACATCTTAGCTAACCTTTTGGAAACCTTTGTCATCACATTACCACTACTTAGACCTTACGACCCACTCAAACCTAAACCAGAAGGGTTTGATGATACCAAAATTTGTGCTTACCATCGTGTGTCAGGGAATGATGTGGAAAATTTTAAGGCTCTTAAGACTATTCTTCTCCAACTATGTCCTCTTGAAGAAAAATTTGATGATGATGATCTTTTAGATGAGGACCCTATTCCACCTTCACCTATCACCACACATCCTTGTCCCTTACCTATTAAGTGACCTTTATCTCCACCTCCACAACCCTTTTATCCCCCTCCAAAATTTGAGATCAATATGGTACTAGCATAAGAGAGCTAGCTAAACCTCTGACCAAAATGCTCAATGTGTTGCATTGTTTTCACAAAACCAATATATGCCCTCACCATATTTTTTCCCATCCTGTCGCTACACCTATCACGACTCACTTTCTCCTTTACCAGTAGATCAATATGGTTCAAATTTCCACTCGAGCCTAGAAGGAAAAAGGAAAGGAGAAAATAAACAACTCATCCGCTACTCTTTTACCCAATATTCCATCTACACCTGCACCCAAAATCACCATCTGTGGACCCACATACCCTATTTCTGATGGGTTTATCCCATCGTACAATGCTTAAAAAATTTCACTAGTCTCCTCTCAAAATGTCTTTGTACGACCTCGTCCAAACCTCTGAGTCTCATCGTCAGACCCTCATTGAGGTCCTAAAATCTATTGAGGTTCTACCCAATGACCCTACACTTATTGCATCCATTATCACTCCTCACCATGTGGCCTCTCTCACCACTTTTTCCCCTTCCTCTGCTCCCTCTACCACTCATGTAAGTAATCACTCTCAATTTCTCTGACAATGAGATTATACCTCTCCAATTAGATGATCATGACCCCACCCTATTTATTTCTGTCTATGTTTGTAATATATGCATTTACACGTGTTATGATTGATGGAGGTGCTAGTATTAACATCATTTCCTCCCATGTGTATAACCAAATGCACATCCCTGCTAATTACATGCATAATAACCCAGTTATGCTGCATTCATTTAATGATGCGATGACTTCCACCCTTGACACCATCATTCTCCACATTCGTGTAGGCCCCTTTACCATTCCTAAATTATTCTATGTCTTAGAGGGGGAATTCTAGTACAACATGTTTCTTGACCGACCATGGATTCACTGCCATGGGTTGTGTTCCTTCAACCTTACACCACAGTTTAAAATTTGAACATGAAGGGCACAACTATACCATTCCAGCCAACCCTTCACCATTTAAGACCTGTAATATGTTGTATCGACCCAATGATGTCCTTATACCAGTTAAGGCATCTACCACCACTACCACTTCTTCACCACTGCTGCCACTCCACCATCTTGCTACATCTTCCACAACTAACTCCTCTATTCCCACTACTGCCGTCCAGCTGACCCATCAGCCAACCCATCTACTTCTCAAACATCTAATGCTTCTTCTTCCCAACTTTCCCAGTGATTCATCCATTCCCACTACCCACATACCAACTACTGATCCCTTAGAAGGTGTTTTTTCAATGCCTCACTCTGGGGGAGTACTGCCTTTATAACATTGACACATTCCTTACTCCTCAAGAGTATGGTAACCTTCACCAACATCCTCACTATGATCACCGCACATGGGCAAGGTTTTCCCCTATGGTCCTCCCCACCTTCACACCAACTTAACGTATGGGGGACTTGATGCTTCTACCTACGTGCACCAAGCCACTCTTCCAAACTTGACCATTTTCCTCTGACCTCCAATCTCTCACCAACCACCACTTTGTCCACACCTTCCTCCATCGTTGTGCTTGGAAGGGATTTGGATTTGGTTTCTATGAACAAGGTCATCATACTATCATTCCTTGCACCACTGGGTAAGCATAAAGACTACAGTGGTATTGGATTTGCCAAACCACCTTCTAAGAAGGCTCAAGTCAAACTCATTGAGGATGATAAACATTCCCCACCCCATTCACCTACTTCACCCACCTTCACCTACAAATTCTATGGATCCAGAATCCATTCCTCCTAATTTTTTTTTTGTGAACACCATTTCCCTGGGACCTCTGACTTATTAGCATGATGGACGAGGCTCCCTCTTCTCTTCCCTTCCTATATCCTGACATGATCGATGACAGATAAACCTTATATTAACATCATTCAATGTCAGGATGATGAGTCTATTCTCACCTACCTTGGTGCAGAAGATTATTATATTCACCGGTCATTACCTTCTGAGACGCAAACCATGTTGAATGAATCAACCATCAAAATCAATATTCACACTCAAGATGACCCGCACATTCTAAAAATAGGCCAATCTTTAGATGTTACTAAACAAGAAGATTTCACTTCTTTCCTCCAGGATCATAACAACACTTTTTCTTGGTCCTACGTTGATATGCCTAATATTGACCCAAACATTATGGTCCACAATATCGTAACCATTCCTAATGCCAAACCCATGAAATAGAAGTTGCAAAAAATGCATCCTCGCATTATCCTTCTTGTCAATGAAGAACTCTAGCACCTTCTTTCAGTTTCCTTCATCCTACCCATTGTTTATCCCCAATGGATCTCTAACATCGTTCTTGTCACAAAATTGATAGGTGTACTCCACATTTACACGAATTTCCATGACCTTAACTTAGCTTGCCCCAAAGACGACTTTCCTCTACCTAGTATTGACCAACTAGTTGATCTCACCACCGGCCATGAGATGTTATCACTCATCAACAATTTATTAGGTTATAACCAAATATTACTTGCCCCAGAAGATCAACATAAAATCACCTTCATCATTCTTTATGGGACCTTCTGCTATTGTGTCATGTGCTTTGGCCTTAAAAAGGCTGGTGCTACATATTAGCGGGCTATGACTTATATTTTCCATGGCATCATGCATAGCATATTGGAAGATTACGTTGACAATATTCTTGCCAAATCTAAACATTAGGCTGAGCACCTTGGTATTCTTAAAGTTGTCTTTGACTGTCTCATCAAATACTATGTTCACCTTCAACGTAAGAAGTGTTTTTTCATTTTTCTCTCTAGCAAGCTACTTGGTTTTATCATTTCTTTGCTTGGCATTGAAGTTGATCCTGCTAAAATCAAGGCTATTCTCGAAATTCCTCCACATACTAACCTTCGTCAACTTCGTAGTTTGCAAGGAAAGTTACAATCTATTCATTGCTTTATTTCTCATCTTTCTGACTGCTACCATCCATTTCATCATCTTATTAAAAAGGATGTCTCCTTCAAATGGGATGATGAATGCCACAAAGCCTTTGACGCCTTAAAACGGTACCTCCTCCAACCACCTATGCTCATTCCCCCTAATGATGACCGACCATTTTACCTTTACATTTTTGCTACTGATCATTCCCTAGGTGCCATGCTCTCTCATCGTGATGAGCAACATAGGGAGCAAGCGGTTTATTATATAATCTATATACTTTTAGACTATGAAAATAGATATACTCACACCGAAAAACTCTACTTAGCCTTATTTTTTGTCGCCCCTAAACTTTGCCATTACCTACTCAGCCACAAAACCTTTGTTGTCACCAATATTGACCCCTTACATTACATGGACACTAATCCCTACCAACATCAATGTACTGCATGTTGGCTTATGCTTCTTTCAGACCTAGATCTCGAATTCTTCCATCAAAAATATGTCAAAGGACAAACCATTGCTGACCAACTCGCGGGCACACCTCTCTCCAGAAACCAATCTTCTAACTTTTATTTCCCTGATGAATCCATCACTACCCTCTCCCTGGATGATACCATTTAGTAGATGACCTTGTTCTTCGATTGTTACAAATGTTAGCTTAGGGATGGTGCCAAAGTTATCCTAATTCCTCTTTATGGTGAGCCTATGCCATTATCTTTCAAACTATATTTGGATTGTAATAACAATATCACTGAATATGAAGCACTCATGTTAGGTCTTCAAACTGCCATAGCCTTAGACATTAAATCAATTAATATCTTTGGTGAATCTCAACTGGTTGTGAATGAAGTTAATGGTATATACTAGTGTCGTAATGAGATCCTTCAAAAGTATAAACATCATGTTGAAATGCTTTTGATTGCCTTCGACCATTATGAACTTCAAACCACCCCGTGTTCCACTAATAAATTTGTAGACACCATGGCCTGTCCTTCTTCTCAAATCCCCACTTCACCCTCCGACTTGAAAATATTTTTGATAGTACAAAGGTTGCAATCACCTTGTTATCTAATCCGAGACGTCAATGTTGTAAGAAACATTGAAACTGACTCACGTGACCTTTGGTATAAGCAGTTTTCTAACTACCTTTCCCTTTCAATTCTACCTCTAGATATTACTCACGCTAGAAAACGAGCCTTTCTCCAAATTGTTTCTCGCTATGTGATCATGGGTGGTCTTCTTTATAAATGTGGCTTTAACGATATCCTCCGATGATGCCTTACAAGTTCTAAAATTCCATACACCATCAAGGAAGTTCACGATGGGATTTGTGGGGGTCAATTCAGTGGCTTAGCTGTTGCTAAGCACATCCTTCACCTGGGATATTACTGGCCAACCTAAACCATGATTGTTGTGACTATGTCAAGTGTTGTGTGAAGTTTCAGAAACATGATAATCTTCATCACACCCCTAGTCATGCCTTATAGGTCACACAAGACCTTTAACCTTTCTCTCAATGGGGTTTGGATCTTGTTGGAGAGATCATCCATCATTCTTCCCAACATCATCAATGGATTATTACCGCTACCGAATATTACACTAAATGGGTGGAAGTCGTACCTCTTATTTCTACAAAAGCCAAGAAAATTTGTGAATCCATCAACCATCACATCATTTTTCACTTTGGTGTTCCTCATCACCTCATCATTGATAACGGAAAACCATAAAAAAACCCCATGGAAACTCTGTGATGCCTTTAGAATTTAACTCTGTTTTTCTTCACCTTATTATCCGCAAACCAATTTCCAAGCTGAATCGACTAAAAAAAATCTAAATAAAATTCTTATGAAAGTGGTTGACGATACTGGAAAGGATTGGAACACACACATTCATTTTACCTTATGGGCTTATCACACTAGTATTCGTACCTCAACTGCTGCCACACCTTTCTTTTTGGTCTACAGTACAAAGGCTATCTTGCCTCTCGAAGTCCAAATTCCATATCTTCTTATCTCACTCAAATATATGCTCAACGATGATGATTTTCACCAGGATCATTTGACACAACTTGAGTTATTAGACTAACGTTGTCTAAATGTTCTCAATCATCTCCAAAACTATGAAAAATGTATCAAACCTGCCTACGATAAACATGTCCAAGAATGAACCTTTAAGGTCGCTGACCTCATCCTGAAGGAAAATCAACATGTAATTAACTTGGACCCTATATCGTTACTCATGCCTACGGATTGGGTGCTTATCGTTTATCTTCACTCCGAGGGCATGGGGCCCTTGGAGGTTAGCTTGGCCATTTTTTCCCCTAACCAATTTCCCCCCTTTACATTCACATTCTACCCTAGTTAGTTTCCATTTACACAAAAACTTGGAAATTCATATAACTTAAAAACATACATACCTACCCTTTTATCACCACAACCATATTCTACTTAAATCATGTCATATTTCCATGATATTAATTACTTGGAAATTTAAACACAACATACATACAACACATTATTTCCATAAGGTCAGTAACGTAAAAATTACCTAGACTCCACCATGTGTATAGCTGACCAAAGCAGGCCTATACCTGACTCCATCATGCCTAAATGACCTAGAATCAATCATGCCTAACTCACCTAGTGCCCATGGTACACAATAACAATGGAAATTTAAAAGAGTACATCATCCATCCAATAATAATAATCAACTATATAAAGATGAATGTATGTGTATCAATACATATATACACATGGATAAATAATCAAAGTGTCTCAAAAAATCTCATATACAATCTCATAAAATCTTCAGGACGTAGGCCGATATATATAAAAATAAAAAATCATCATACAAGTATCCATGTCATGATCAATCAACCCCACTTGAGGCCCTCCTCTGCACTCTCACCCATCTCTTCCTCCTGACCCTCATCTGGGCCCGGTCTGTGAGAACTGGTAGCCTCACCCTAACCTCGTCTTTGGGGATGACGACCCCCTATGTTACTTGAGCTATGAGTCCTGGACCTAGTCCTCTCATTAGCTACCTTTTGGGCCCTATACTTGACATATGAGGGAACATCAATACATGCAGTGGATAGATGGTCCTTGTAATAGTGGGCCTCATTCAGGGCATCCTTGAACCTTGCCATAGATATGGTCTAGGGTGGCGCCATTGACCTAACTGTCACCTTTGAACTATGTGCTACCAATAGAGGACCCTGTCTTGGTGCCGATGCCTATACTACAAGACCTCTTCCCAGTGCCTATGCTGGTACATGTGTAGCTACCTAGCCCTTGTAAGGTTGCGAACTATGCCTGCGTAGCTGCCAACTGTCCTTATAAACTAGTAACCTACACCTGTAGTGTTGTTACATGTGCACCATCCCCTACAATATTTTTAATGCCAAGGTAACCATGTGACCATGAAGTACTTCTACAATAAAAGTGGCCCAATAGATACTCCCCTTTCTTTCAAAAACTATCCACATATAGGTACACATCCATTTCTTGACCTCATTTTTAGTCTCCAATCCAGCCATTCGACTTAATAATATAATAACATCATCAAATTCTTCCGCAAATTGTTCCCTAACCAGTCTCTTAGAGATTCGAGTATCATTTTTCTCCACTAGGAGCCATTTTGTGTTTATGAGTCTAGCATACTCTTTTTTCTTTTCCTCATAATATTATAAGGCTAACTTGATAGCCAAGGTTATTGGATTACTTATCACAGGTAACTTGAGCATTATCCTAATAACTGCAGGCATAAATGTCAACACTGTATTACCACTTCCGTCTAGCACTTCCCTTTTTTCTGGGTCATAGTTCATAGTGTAATGCCATAAAAATTCTGGGCAATGAATTGATGGTGGAAACACACCAGCTAAAGTGATGCGGCTATTTTGAATTACTTCCATAGAATCTCTCTTATTAGGGCTACTTAATCTCTGAAGAAAATATTTTAAATCGACATTCATTAAGTCTGTGTCTGTAATTTAATCTAAATCACTTGTGATTCCACACACAACTGAGAATGAGGATGGCGTGGTTTTCATCCTTAAAAACCCTAGCTTTACTTCAAATTTCTTGTCGATAAAAGAAAAAGCACAAAAGTTCATTAGTTATTACTGGCTTTCCCGTGAATGTTTGAGCAATTTCAATGTCAATTCAAAAGCTTTTAAAAATTCTAGTTCCCAATTCGAGCTCCTCATTCAAATTCACAATACTCCTCAATGAAAATTACTAATGAAGGTAACCAAATTTTTATGATTGACAATAAAAGGAGTAAGGTGTTTGAAAGCTTTAAAATCATCCTTGATTTGTGTAAAATGCATTGATGACATCAGAAATTAATGCGTTGCATCATGACCACTCAATACAAATTTTAAAAGTGATTTGTCCACGTGGAAAAGTCCTATGTCAATGTGGGCTTAGGGAGATTCTTTGTATTTTTGCCATGTTTTAAAACATACATACTTTTAATCATTTGACCCGACTACCTAGTTTTAACTTTCAATATGAGCTTGACATGTGGTTGCACCTAAAAGATAGTGGAGCTACGAGCCTTTTCTGAAACTTTGTTCCTTTTTCACATTAAATCAAAAGTATAAATTTTCTCCGATGACCCTCTTCCCCGCTCCTTGCATAAGAAAGAGCCACGTGTCTTTTGTGGGCCTTGGGAACTTCTTTGCAATTTTATACCTTATTACCTTGGTGCACAAAAATATAACTATGCCCTGATCCCCTGCATCAATCCCACTTGTGAAAAGTGTACATCTTCAGAGGGCTAAATTTGTGTTTGTGCATTCTCTGATTGCAAATATTCAAAGGAATATTCGTTGGGCCGTGGAGCCAACTTTGCATTTTGTGAAGGCAATAGAAAGTTATAAATTTTCAAGATAAACCCATCATACTAAATCTAACTGGGAAGTGCCACGTACTAATGGGTGGTGGGACAAAATATGAAATTATTGAAATGATCAAGGAACACTTCTCATAGGTAATTTTATTGATTTTCAAACCCAATTCATGATTGATTTTATGCAAGGGTCTTCAAAATAATATATATCCAAACACGATCCTCGACCAAAAAGAGGAAAAAAACAAATCAACATAAAAGAGACTCAAAAGAATTTAATTAATGAATGTAACCTTTTGAACCAACACCCTCACTAGAAAATAGAGAACACAAAAAAATGTCGTAGGAAAATTTCAAACAAAAAGGGGTGAGATTACTTCAAGCACCAACACTGTCTCCAACACGGGGATGGGAGCTCCCTGCGAGTGTCACAAGAACTAATCATAGTACAAAAATAACAGACCATGTGCCGAAATCCATTGGGCCATGGATTCAAAACCAATGAACTAGTTCAAGTGATAGTAACCCACCTCCAAAAACATACCAAGAAACTAAAACAACCGGCCACCACAGACTAGGGAGGACAAAAACAAAAAACTGAAAGACACGTAAAATAAAACATAAAAACTGTACACTATACATTGATGCGTACCTTGATTTGAAAAATCAGTCAAGAAAACGTTTCAAGTGCCTAATATAAACATGCAACTCAACTAATTATCCATCTAGATCCTTTAAAAATAAATTATGTTCACCAATTCTGATATTAATGGAATAAGGACCAATCTATAATGCATCAAATTTTCCGCGCTTTCCTTTTTATTCATGTTTGTTATCCCATAATAACAGAATATCTCCCACACTAAAAATTCTAGGAGTCCACCTCTTTTTCAAATAACCTTTTCAAATTTTCCTTGAACTTCAAATGTATCTGGTGGGATTCTCATCTTTCTTCATCCAATTAAACAATCTCATTTATTCTTGGATCATAAGGGCTGACTTCTTGATCCTCAAGTTGCTGAATAAAATGGTATGAATAACTACATGTGTAGGGGAAGAAGGGCTTGAGTTCCATAGAATAGTTCAAATGGAATATTTCCAGTAGCTCTTTTAGTAGTAATCCTATCTACCCAAAAAACAAACTTCAACTGCTCACCCCATCTTCGTTTATTTATCTCCAATGTTCGCCTGATTATCTTGAACTTTTTTTTGTTGCTTGATTCAACATGTCCGTTACCCTAAGGGTTGTAATTAGATGCATATGTTAGGTTTATCCCATACTCTTGATACATGGTTGTAGTCATATTTTATACCCTTAGACCAATAGTCTAATCCCATGTGCATCGGCCTATCACCCAGTGGGCGTTGGGCACTCACCTGAGGCAGGCGTGGGCACTGAGTCTCTCCTTTATGTGAGTCTTGTGAGAATGCATCATCTTATAATAGATATTCAAATGGAAATGAGTAGAAAAGAACCATGCCACATTCTAAGAGCCTAGAACGAGTTGTTATCTCATTGCATCTAGAAAGAGAAATAACAAGCAACATATGGAAATGGTTCATACAGAAAGGAAATGCATAAGTAGTATACTCCCAAACACAGAGATGATTTATAACAGAGCATTGTATTCATATTAACAGATTCAATAACCACATTACAATCCCTTGAGGTCATGACAGACCCTTATATAACAATGCAGATTCAAGTCATGCATCAGAACTACATTATGCTCACCATATTGCAAAAACAAAAAGAATGCAGACCCATCCCTCTAAATGTGTCATTACTTACAGAGCTCTCCTAATCCCTAACCCATAACATCCTCCATTCTATTTCTACAGGGCTTCACCTCTCTTTTCTCTCCTCCGCACTCTCCACACTCTATATATCTTTCTTCTATGGGCGCTTGTATTTATAACCTTAGCACCCACCGCCATGCCTTTCAGAAGTTACAGATCGGTCGCCAAGTGTCGAAGTGGTCCTCCATGGGAGCATGCCTTCACAGATCCGAGCTCTCCACTCCTTGTAATGATGTCTTCTAGAACCTTCCATCACATGCCTAGAATATTCCCTTTTTGATCCCACAGTCACCAGGATGGCACCTTATCCACAAGGGTCATGCTTTTCTCATGTGCTACCTGGGATGCCAATATGGCTAAGTACAAAACCTCTTTTTCCTTGCATGCATGCCATATGTTTTACAACCTACTGCTAGGACCCTTCCCTATGTGCCTTCAACCCACATGCCCTTTTTCAACTAGGTCCCATGCCCCACACCTTCTTATACTTAGCTGATATTTTGGGGCCCAACATCACCCCACACTATGCCTGTTCTCCATCCTCGGAAACACTCTTCAATAAAGAAATAAAGAATGGAGGATCCTTACAAATGGTTGGAATGGAAGAATAAAGGAATGAAGAAATGGGGAAAATAATGAAAGAATGGGGAACTTGTTTACTTCTGGAGGAGGAGAGGGAAATCCTTCCCTAATTCTGCTTCTAACTTTCCCCAAGTGTCGACCTTTTCTGAGCTTGCTGACAGAGGTCACCCACCAGGGCACTCACTTCTTCAAAACTCAGCTCCTCTCCCTTAGCGCTCATTGTCTCTACGATATCCTCTATTTTTTTCCCAAATCCTCGAGTGCATCCATCCTCCGAGTGATTTGGGGGTACAATTCCTTCAGCGGTTCTTGATTGAGCCCCGCAAGGTCTCAATGGCCTCTAATTTCTTTTCCACTTCAGCTAGGATTTTTTCTCACTCAGCCCTGTTCCCCTTGTTATTTTCTTGGAACTCCTTGAGTTTTGCTTCATGGGTGACAACCAAGATACTTTCCACTCTATCCCTATCCACATAATTATCATAGGCAGCCTCAACAACTTGCGCGGTGGCTTTTACATCGGCGAGGATCTTGTTGTACTGAGCAAAAATTTCCACAACCTTCATCTTATTTTATTTTTCTTGGCATGCCAACACCTCTCTGTACAGATTCTAAGGAAAGTGGCCACCTCTCCATAGTGAGTATGTGGGTCAAGTCCTCTAGGCATTGTAAGGATGATCCATATTTTTGTGTGGGTGGTGTTAAGTCTAGATGCTTTAAGACAATGGCATCTGTGATCATCTCTATCTTCTTGTATGCCTCGCGCACTCTTTCCTTCTCATCCTTTAACTCACACCTTAACTGAGCACTGATTAGTTCCTCCTGCTTCAGGTCCTTTCTTTTCTCAAGGAGCTCTTCCTCCTTTTTCTCCAGCTCTACCTCTAGGAACTTCACCCTGTCATTTCTTCTGAAGATCCTGGCTTCAACCTCAACTGAAACTTTGTTGAGTGCGTTGCAGATTTTCTCATCTGATAATTGTTGAGCATTTACCAAGGGGTTTATTCCTTTTGTTTTTGGCACTTTCATCAATGCTCCTTGGCTTATTTCAAATTTAGGCTCATCAATGTGGGACTCAAATGCCCATGATAACATTTTCCTTGTCTGAGGGTATGCACCTTCCTCATCAAATGAAGCCATGCTAAGAGTTGTTCCATTGGCATGGTGCTCTGGAAGCATGTGCACAAACACCTTGTTTAGATCATTGATGTAGCTCATTCCTTGACCTTGTGCATTGTTTCTGTGCTCTTCCTCCCTATGTGTGTGGCTTTTGGAAATCTTACAGCCAAACTGGGATCTCCTCCCATGCTGCCATATTCTTTTCCTACGCTTTCCTCCTCAACTTCCTTCATCACCTCATCCACGTTGTTCTACCTCTTGTTCCACCAGGTCCTTGATGATTTTTCACCACTTCTCTCTCTCCAAGCCTCATCTATCTGTTCCTTTGTGAGGCTTGGGGTCCTTTGATCCTTTGTATTTTCTTCCCTGCCTACCCCCTTTCCTTGAGCCTCAGTTTCTTCTTTGTCCTCCTTTCCTCATCCCCTTCGTTATACTCCTCATCTCCTTCTTCTCAGAATCATGTATCTCATAGACTGGATGGTCTTCACCTCCTTCTGGCTCATCATCATCATCATCCCTTGTCTGATGTAGGCATCTAGATTCCTATCTCTTCTGAATCTACCTCATCAGTCACTTTCTGCTTCTTCCTTACTAGGGATTCCAGTACAGGAGATTCTTCTTTTTCTTTCTCTTTGATAGGTGATGTATTCATTGGTGATTCCTCATGGGTGAGGGGCTCTTCATGCTCCAGACACCTCTTCTTTTGGGGTCTTTTCCTTGAAAGGAGATTTCTTTCTCTGTGTGTAAGTACTAGGCTTAGCACTTGCTTCTAGTGTGCTCACCATTTGTGTGGTTTGAACACTTGGTGCCTTCTGCATACCTCTTCTCTTTCTCTCTTCCTAGGTGTGGCCTTCTTCCTTCCTGTAGGGTCTTCAGGGATGGAGACATCATTCTCCAAGTAAGCACCTTTTTCAAATTTTGGCCTTATGCGTAGATACACCCTTGTTGTGGTCCTTCCTACAATCGGCAACGTTAAAGGATTCATCATCTGTATCTCATGGGAGACATATCTCTCCACATATACATGCTTATTTGGGTAGGTGAGCTTTGACACAGCTCATGGTGGTCTATATCTACCTCACTAAGGTCAAACCTTAGTCTCTTGGCCTCCTTGAACCGATTAACTCTGGCTTGGAAGTATTACGTGGTGAAGGAGAAGGGTAGCTTGCACCATGGACTCATATTCCCATCTGTCAATGTAAATCTGCCAATGCAGAAGTGTTGGTACACTAAAAATTCTTCCTCTCCATTCATGAGCATGGGAAACTGCTCTGGGATCCTCCACTCAGCCTGAATGTGTCATGCATTCACTTATACCACTTCTCTAGGTGCGCTTTGTGAGTGGCCGTCATGGTTTCACAAGTATATTTTGCAAACCTTTTTCATGGGTGAGGGATCCTCTTCTGGATATTCCCAAACAAACTTTTCTTGGCCCATCGGGCACTCCAATCTCTAAAAATACAATGGTGAGGAGGATGTTACCAAAGAGTATCTTCTCTCCCTCCTGTGCACTGCTTATAATCTCATCTGCGATGAAAGCGGACAAGTTGTAGATGGTTCCTTCTGATATCTTTTGGCATACATTTAGCCATGCCTTGTTCACTTGTGTCCATCATTCCTGATCATTGAGCTTGGTGACCAAGCACGTGGCCATCCTCATAATTGGGTCTGGAATCTTGGTGATGTCAAAGTATCGTGACCCCTTCTTGTAGTCATACGTGGCTACAGTCTCCTTGATAGCCTCCTTGTCACTCAGATAATCATCTATGTTATCTCCTTCACAAATGAGGCCTGTGAACTTGGATATCAGTTGTGGTGTGATGCGCATCTTGCACCCCATGAAATAAAAATGATCCTCATGCACACGTGACATCAACCATTGGTAAAGGCACTTCAGGCTTGCCAAAGTAAGGCAACTCATATAGTTGCAATAATCCATCCTTCTCTAATTTGACCTTTACCTTGTCACTGTAAATGGGCATCCCATCTGGTGTCCTTTTGTTAGTTGGTCAGACCAACTCTAGTGCCATTTCCTTCTTGGTTGTGCTCATGCGATGGTTATAATCACTCATGACCATCTTTGTAATGTGACTCCCACTCTTTTCCTAGCAATACCCATCTGGGTACTACATTTGCGTACCATTCTTTGGTGCTTAGTGAACAATTTTCTTTCCCTTTCCCTTTCCCTTTGATTTTCTTTGGTAAAATGGTTGGTTTCCTGGGTGCCATATTTTCTAGCTACTCTCCTTGGCCTTCTTGTCACTGATTATTCAATGTTATCTCCTTCACAAATGAGGCCTATAATGATATCCTTTGATGCCCTATCTTGCACCCCAGTGAAATAAAAGTGATTCTCATTCACCCGTGTAACCATCCTTAAAGGTTCAGGCTTGCCAAAGTAAATTCTCCTTCTCCAATTTCACCTTTACCTCTCTAAATGGGGTTGTATCTTTTTTATTATTTCAAATGACTAACTCTACCATATTTCCTTCTTTTGTGCTCATGCATGGAATTTTCTTTCCCCTTGCCCTTGACCCTTTGTTTTCTTCAGTGAAATGGTTTCTAGGTGCCATATTTTCTAGTCAAACTAAACTTAAATACCCTTGCCCTTTCTCTACTCTGCCTGCTACTCTTCTCAATCCCAAAGCTCTTGAAATCCAAAACTCAAAGCTTCAACTCCTGAAATGAATCCTTCTTTCTCATGCCCTAGCTACCAAACCCTAACCAAGGAAATCCTTCCACAAGACGATGCTCTTCACACAACCTTCCTCATGCCCATGTACTCCTTCCTTCTGGTTCACAGATCTACTCTAGATGCACACTCAAATTTCAAGATTCTCCTTTCTTTCACACAAATTTCTCTCTGGATGCTCTAGTTCACAAGAGCTTCTTTCACTTGTAATCGCAAGGTAACAAATGACTTGCCCGACCTTGTATTTATAGTTTTTGCTTCTTTCTAGCATTAAATTCTATACCACCTACCAATGTACTTTAACATTAAATGTATCTTTTTCCACTAAGCTGAACTTTAAGCACCCTTACCCACATGCCACATCCTGCGTGAAAAACCCTTTACAACCTTCTGGCATGCAAAAATCCAACCCGACCGAAGACTCTTACGCGTGTGTCCTACCGCCGAAGGCACTTCTTCTTTCCTTTACCTGATTTTTTCCCTCACCTACCTCATGTTGTTCCTGCACTCTTCATCCTTTCTGTACGTGGTTTCTGCAAATCCTTTTTGACACCAACCATCCAATATCCACCTCTCTTCTACATGCTTCTTAACCTTCACTTTTTATCCTTCAACTGGGCCATTTCGTAACTTCTACTACCAGCTCAAACTTGTATTACAGGCCTATACTTCGTATCACTCCACCCCACACTAAAACAGATGTGGTCCTCTACGCATACACAACCTTGGAAAAATAATGTGGTTACCGGTGCACAAGGTGCAAAATGAAACAAAAAGAAAGGAACAAGCAACGAGAAAGGGAAACACAAGAAAAGAAAAAGCATAAAGGGAAATTCTAAGACTAATTGGCAATACTACCTTATTACAAACACCAAGAAGACTTATTTATAGTAGGGCTTCAGCCTACTCCCATTGAAGTGACCTGGTAACCTCATCCCATCCAACGCTTGTAACTGGAAAGTTCCTGAATCAAGAATGTATGAGATGATGTAAGGTCCCAACCAATGGAATTTCAACTTCCCAAGATGGTGCAGATACTTGGAATCATACAACAATACCATCTACCCAACCTCAAACTTCTTGTTCTTGATATGATGATCATGCCATGCCTTTTGTCTTGCTTTTTCTATCTTCTGACTCCATCTAGCAAGTGATTTCCTTTCATCTAACTGCATCAACTTATCAATTCTTTCTTCCAGTGCTTTCTCATCAGCTAACCCTCCTGCGTGCACTATACGTAGTGATGGTAACATGAATTCCACTGAAAAACAGCCTCCGTGCCAAACACCAATTGAAACAGTGTGGCCTTGTTCAACCTTTTGTAGGTTGTCTTGTATGCCCATAGAATGACTGATACTTTTTCATCCCAATCCTGTCTTCCAACATCACAGATCTTAGTTAACGTGTGACTTAGTATCTTGTTAAATGCCTCAACAGTTCCATTTTCTTGAGGGTGATATGGGGTAGTCTTATGATGGGCCACCATAAATTCTGCTAACAGAATCCTGACTATTTCATTGAGAAAGTGTGTACCTCTATCACTTGTTAAACTTAAAGGACAACCATACATGCTGATTATGTTCTCCCATAAAAATCTAGCAGCTGTCACTGTGGTGCAATCCTTTGTAGGTGTTGCCTCTACCCACCGTGTCAAGTAATCAGTGCAAGTGATGATATACCATGAACCAGTCCTTTGCGTGCGGCTGGCGTAATTGGCCCTACAAAGTCAATTTCCCATTTTTCAAATGGTTCAGCGTTGGCTATTGGTTGCAAAGGAATTTCATCTCTCTTTCCAGGTTTTCCAAGGTGCTGGCAATGGTCACAGGCCTTGCAAAACTCAATACAATCCTTGTAGATGGTTTCCCACCAAATCCCTGCTAATAAAATCTTCCACGTGGTAGCATTTCCTGCATAGTGTCCTCCTACAATCCCACCATGCACTTCCTCCATAATTGCCATGTGCTCATGCTCCAATATGCATCAGTGCAGAACCTCATCATGACCTAACTTATACAGGTCTCCACTAATCAACATGTAAGGTGTGTGCGTGTATTGCTAACTGCTTTCTCTCTAGAGCCTTCATCCCTTCCAGTGCCACACCTATTTTTAAGAACACTGCGATATCTTCCAAGTCTGAGGGTGCATGCTGCAACCTAAATAGTTACGTGTCTGACATGGTATCCTCAATGCTTTTGTGTCCTCCCTTGAGTTAATCCTTGATAAGTGGTCAGGTCCTGAATTTCTTTTTCCTAGTTTTATGACCACTGTGAACTCAAATTCTTGAAATAATAGGACCCAACGACATATGCACCCTTGCAGCATGGGCTTGTTGACTAAGTATTTCAATGCCATGTGGTCTATGTAGAATATAAATGGTGTTGCCAATAGATACTACCTAAACTTGTGGAGCACGTAGATCATAGACAATGCTTCACGCTCAGTAGTTGTGTAATTCTGTTCTGCTGGTGTCAACTTTCTACTTGCAAAGCACAAGGGATGATCAACAATTCCCTCACCAGGTTGTGCTAGTACTGCTCCCATATTTATCCCTGAGGCATCAACATGCACATGGAAAGGCTTATCCCAAGAAGGAAAACATAATATGGGCACTGTGACAAGCCTATCCTTCAAAGTGTCAAATGCCTTCTGTTGTGTCTCTCCCCAATGAAAGGCACTCTTGTGTTTTAACAATTCCTCCAAGGGCACAGTGATCTTGGCATACCCCTTGATGAATTTTCTGTAATACCCCATATGCCCAAGGAATCCATGCACTGTGCTTTGATTAGTAGGCTCCCCTAATCCTACAATAACTACAACTTTAGTGGGATCTACTAGTAAACCTTCTTTGCATATAATGTGTCCTAACAGGGTTCCAAATGGAGTAGCAAAGACACATTTCTTAATGTTGAGGGATATCCTTAATTGTTGACATCTCTCAAACATCAGCCTTAAATTGTCACAATGGTCTTTCACCAATCCATACACAGTCCAGTCATCCAGGTAAACTTGGAGAAACTTATGGATGAAGTCCTGAAATGCTTGTACCACGATGCATGAGAACACAACAGGCACATTCTTCAATCCAAAAGGCATAACCATGTAGGAAAAACTTCCCCATTTAGTGGCAAAAGTTTTGTTTCTCTGGTCTTCCTTTGCAATCCTGACTTGGTGATACCCTGAGAACCCATTTGTGAAAGAGTAGACTTCGTGCCTGGCTACTCCCTCCAAAATTTCTTCAGTAAAGGGGGTTGGAAAAGGATCGATGACACATACTGCATTCAGATCCCTGTAGTCAACACAAATTCTTATCCTACCATCCTTCTTGATACTGATAACCATTGGGCTTATCCATTCTGATTCTTCCACTACCTCAATGATACCAGATGCTATCATCTTGTCTATTTCTTCCTTGACCCGTATGCATAAATTTGGATTCATCTGATAAGGCCTCTTCTGAATCAGGTGTGCACCTTCCTTCAACTTGATCTTCATCTCTCCCAAGGAATGGTGAATGCCTTTGAGTTCATGGTACCCATGAGGAAACAAATCTTGGAACTCACGCAACAGATCAATGACCTTTGAAACTTATTTTTCTGACCAATAGTCTCTGATGATAGCTTCCTTAGGTTCTGTCTCCATTCCAATGTTAACCTTCTTTGTTTTCAAGGGCTCATGGTAGGCACGTGCTCACTCATCAGTGTTTTCTATGACTTCACACGTACCTTCTGAATGGTTAACATCCAAAGTCTTCATCTCTTCTCTGTCTATTACATAGACCATTTTTCCTTTTTCTTTTTCCATGCATGCGTGCTCAAGTTGTATTTCCTCTGATTCCTCTTCATTGAGGCACGTCTCTAAGTAAGGCTCACCTAGTAACTCCAACAGCCTATCCTCTACCATAGCACTATCTCCCATTGTAAGGTGCTTGATCACTTGCAACATGCCTTATCTACTGATGGCTGGTACTCCTATACTGAAATCTTGAATGAGATCAACCACCAACTCCTACCAATTACCTGTTTGATGATGCATCTCCAAATGAATATACCATGTGTGCACAACCTTGTAAGGTGGAATACAATTTATGCACCCATAATGAAGGTGGTAATGCTTATGTGCTTCCCATCCAGGCCTTCTCACATGCTTGGATATGAAATGAGGTGGTCTCTTTACCATGGTAGTCTTGTATGACCGTGGGTGTTGCTCCTAGAGAACCTTATAGAAAATGTGATCCTTACCTTGTGCCACTCTAGGAGGTTCTCCCGATGTGTAGCCCACCAGTGCACTGCAGTTCTGAGTAGGTTATAACTGAGCATTCCCCTCCTCTCGTCCTCATTTTTCCACTGAGCTTCCATTTCTCACAAGAAAATTTTAGGATATGCTCCTCCAGAGTAACTTGGAAACTTCTTTCCTCCTAGGTGCTTGAATGAGCATGCCTTTGTTACCCTTGTTACAGATCCTCTCAACTGTCACCCAATTAACTCATAAGTCCCATGCACCCAATTATCGCATGCCACACTAGTGGTATCACTCAAGGATTGAGCATCTTCAAACTGGATAACTCCCTCCATGGGGTGAATTATCTCAGGATCTCTGATGGAGCACACATAGATTCTATCAAGGACTTCTTCTCCTAAGGGCTCAGTATAGGTGTTGACTTCCCATCTGTCAAAGGAATGATCACCCTTTCTTCCTTGTTTTCAAAGCTGATATACCCTTTGTTAAACTGTAGGTTGACATTGTTCTTGTAACACCATGGGTGCCCAAGTAATGCTAGAAAGTTGTCTTCCTTGGTGAGCACCAAGACTTTGAAGTCTCTAGTGAACTTGGCCCCTTGAATGGTGATAACTGCATCCTTTAGGACTCCAATGGGCATTTCCTTAGTCTTGTTTACCATATACAACACATTCAAAGATGGCTGCAATGTGGGCCTTCCCATTTGATGTCAGACATCTAAGGTAAGAACATTTACCTCTGCTCTATGTCGATGAGAATATTGCTCAGAAGCCATCCATCAACAACCACATTCAAAGTAATCTCCTTGTCATATTCAAGGCTGTGAGGAGGAAGGTTTGCATGCAAAACCTACCTTTTGTGCTCTACTCTGGCGCGTGGTACCTTCTCTCTCAGCCATTCTCCTAGCAAGGGAATAATATTCTCTTGCCTTAACATTTTACATACTTCCTTGACCTCATCCAGGTCATCCTTTGGAACCTTGACATTCTTCCTTTGCTCCAACTACCTTGATTTCTCCTTGAGACATTGGATCTCCCCTTGTAAACTTTGAATCACATCCATAGTCTCTTGATACACCTCCTTCTGATGAGTAGGGTCCAGATACTTTCCATGTACCACTTCCTCTCTTGAAACTAGTGTCCTTTGTCTTGGCATCTCCCTGGTGCACGTGGCCTCTACTCACATCATCACCAGTACAGGTTCTAGCCCTGACTCACGTGCCACTCTTGGCATCCACTGTGAATCGGCCTTCTTGATGCTCACCATCCAGTGCCTTTGTCCTTCCGGTGTTGCTAGTTCATATGCTCATAAATTTCTAGACACTCTTTGTACTTGTGTTTCTTTCCTGCACCATGAGCATTGTAACAGATCAGGACACTCACATTTGTAATGCTCTGTAGATCCACAATTATAACAGGTTCCTCATGGGAACTCACTTTGTCCTCCACCATGGTTACTGTGACCATGAAATCCTCCTCCACAAAAACCTCTTCCACATGCTCCTCCATCTGTGCCCTTCATAATGATGATCATCATCCTTGGAACTACTTGCAAGGCTAGTCTGGTGCACACCCAGATCAATAACATCATGGATTTGATCAATCAGTCTATAATCCTTGGTATCATGGGTTGTAGAGGTACAAATCTTACAATAACAAGAAACATTCTTGTGGATTGCATGCTAGAGTAGAGGGCATCTACTTGCATCATGATCCCCATGGAAAATCTCATAGTCTACCGACATAGTGCACCAACTTCTAAGGGAAACTATCCTTTGCATGCCCCTCCACTTCATAGTTTGTACACCAAATCCCACTATGAACCTCATGCACTGAGTTTGCAGATAAACCTTCTCCAATTGCTTGGCCATTGCAGCAATTTGAGCCTCTAGAAAAGGACTAACACCAGTATCAATGCTCCCAATAGCTTCGGTGCACATAGGGAAGCTTCCAATGCCTTGCATGGGTCTGTGAAAGTCTTGTGTGATAGAGCCCTTCTAAATGGTGTTATCAATCCTCAAAAAACCATTGAGCATGTTGAGAAGGATGAATGTCATAGGATAGTTTTGACAAGAGAGTCTTGAAACACACATCATACTCCCACACACTCTCTGTCATTCCCTGTTGGATCTCCTTCAGAGTGTTGATGCTCTTCTACTCAAACTCAGGGATATGGAACTCTGCTAGGAAGGCATTCTTCAATGCGGTGTAGTCTACCACCATCTGATGGGGGTCATACTTCCTATACCAACTATGCGCGTGCCCTTGCAATGTTATTGCAAACTGACTCACCTTCCACTCTTGGGGTAGTGATTCCTTTCACATGCCATAGTAGTTCACACTTGTGCACATGCTCTGTAGCATCTTCAATACCCCTATAGTCTGGTAAGTGCAAAGACATCTCAAAAAACACTTGGGGAGGTGGCTGGGGTCCTTGTCCCCCCGATCCAGAGCCTTGGTTTCCTCTGGTGTTTCCTCCTCCACCAGATCCACTAGATCCACCAGGTCATGTTCCTCTTGACCCACCAGATCCACCTCCTACAGTCAGAAAAGGACCTAAAGTGGTCACACCTAGTGTTCCCAATGTCCCACTGAACTACACGCTGATGGTTTGTGATATTGTCCCACTTCTAGTTGTATGTCCCATGCCACTCCCAGACATGATACCCAAACCTTGCATACTTGCACCTTGTCCAAAGATTCCTCCAAATACAGGAATGGCTTACGCAGCCATGGATGTTCCAAATGAGAAATTATATCTCCTAGGTGCAGATTGGTTACTCCCATCGATACCAACTGGGTTAACAATACTTCTCCCTTGATTTGGAAAACCAAGCACCAGGGGTTGGTGTCAGGTGGGTTCAGATGTGCCAATGACTCTTCTTTCTCCATGCAAAAAAATCTCATCAGAAGCTGAAGGGGCCTCTCTCCTGCTTGCCAAGATGGGGTAGCATAGAACTGCTCAGGTTCCACATCCTCTGCATGAACCTTAACTCCTTCCCACAACATCTACCTCCATAGATCCATCACACTTGCAACCTTGTGTTGTCTAGTCATCTCCCTTTCATGAGCTTTTCTATACTTGAGTCAGTCTCTCCTCCCTTTCCTTTTCAACTACAATGTCTGCCATCTTCCTCCACCCTAGCTTCCTCTCCCAGTGCTCAGAGAAGCTTAGCCGGCCATGGGAAATGCTTCTAAACTCAAAGTAATGACCAAGAGCTTCATAGCCAAAGGAATAACATGCAAAAATGATCCTCTAGGCTCCCTCAGAAACTCAAACTCAACAACTTATAGGAAAGAATACGTAGAAATGGCATATTCAAGAGTATAACTGGTCAACACTCTCTTCCACCAGTGATAAAACAACATGTGTCCAAGTCAGATCTACATCCTACAGCCTCTGATAGTCATCTTGGGTCCACACGTGATCTATAGTACCAGCTCAATCTAGATGTGTATGTTGAAAGCCATTCATATAGTTCTACTGGGAAGCAACAAAATAATGTCTCATACAACTCATGGTATAGGTTCTCTTCTACCCATCTACGCGCATCAAACTTAGGTCCAGTGCTGAATCTTTGAGCAAACATCATCCTCTGTGCTCTTGAACCATGTTTCAACACTTTCTAAGGTCAAACACTCTGTCATCACACATTACAGGGACAAAGATGCATGCCATTTCTCACAACAACTTCAAAAAGAGGTCCCAACAATGGAACCAAGATGTAGTCATATTTTATACCCTTAGACCAATAGTCTAATCCCATGCGTGCGGACCTATCACCCAGTGGGCATTGGGTGCTCACCCGAGGCATGCGTGGGTGCACTGAGTCTCTCCTTTATGTGAGTCTTATGAGAATGCATCATCTTATAACATATATTCAAATGGAAATGAGTAGAAAATAACCATGCAACATTCTAAGAACCTAGAACGAGTTGTTATCTCATTGCATCCAGAAAAGAGAAATAACAAGCAACATAAGGAAATGGTTCATACAGAAAGGAAATACATAAGTATTATACTCCCACACATAGATGATTTATAACAGAGCATTATATTCATATTAATAGATTCAATAACCACATTACAATCCCTTGAGGTCATGACAGACCCTTATATAAAAATGTAGAGCCAAGTCATGCATCAGAACTACATTATGCTCACCATATTGCAAAAAAAATGTAGACCCATCCCTCTAAATGTGCCATTACTTATAGAGTTCTCCTAATCCCTAACCCATAACATCCTCCATTATGTTTCTTTAGGGCTTCGCCTCTCTTTTCTCTCCTCCACACTCTCCACACTACTATATATCTCTTTCTTCTATCGGGTGCTTGTATTTATAACCTTAACACCCACTGCCATGCCTTTCAGAAGTTACAGATCAGTTGCCAAGTGTTGAAGTGGTCCTCCATGGGAGCATGCCTTCACAAGATCTGAGCTCTCCACTCCTTGCAATGATGTCTTCTGGAACCTTCCATTGCATGCCTAGAATATTCCCTTTTTGATCCCACAGTCACCAGGCTGGCACCTTATCCACAAGGGTCATGATTTTCTCATGTGCTTGCCTAGGATGCCGAATACAAATAAGTACAAAACCTATTTTTCCTTTGTGCACACCGTATGTTTTGCAACCTACTACTAGAACCCTTCCCTTGCGTGCCTTTGACCTATGCGCACCCTTCTTCAACTAGGTCCCCATGCACCACATGCCTTCTTGTACTTAGCTGCTCATAACATTATCTGCAACTATTTTGGCAGGCAATCTTAACCTGTAAATTATATAATTTTAAATAAAATCCATGACAACCTGATGGGTTGCTTTCTTAGTAGGGATTACCCCAACCCATTTTGTGAAGTAATCAATAGCCACCAATATCCATCTATGGCCTGCACTTGAAGGGTCTAAAATTTCCCGAACAAAGTCCATACCCCACTATTTAAAAGGAGCTTCAATTGATACTGGTTGTAAAGGGAGAGCACCTGAAGATTTCATTCTTCCTGAAAATTGTTGACAACTTTCACATTTTCTTACTAACAAAATTGTATCTTTAAAAAGTGTGGGCCACCAATAACCAGCCCTTAAGATCTTAGGGGCAGTTACTCTTCCAAAAAAATGACCTCCACAAACCCTTCCATGAAAATCTGCAATTAATTTAGGAGCTTCATCATCAATAATACATATTAGGAGGACCGCTTTAGGATTCTTCCATGCTAATCCATAGTCATCGATGTTGTATTTTTGGAAAGCTAGCATGAGTGCCCTCTTTTGGTTTTTGCTTAAATTTATAGGACATTCCAAATGTTTAAGATAAAATATAATTTCCTTGTACCATGCATAATTGACTAATCTTTCATGAACATTCATTGTCTCATTCCTCAACTTCTTTTATCTCCATCACTTGTAGATTGCTTTCTGCCATTAGCTTTGTTAAGCCTAGACATCTAAGAAATTTAGTAGTCTAGATATCCATGTCATATTCTTGTAGTTTTCTCACCCATCGAAACCTTTTACTTAAGATCTCCATTTCTGACAAGATGTCCTTGACCATGGTATGAGGAGCATAAGCTGTGATCTTGGAGCTCAAGATGTATGGTCTGAATTTTTTTGCTGCTCTAAACAAAGAAAAATTCTGCTTTTCCATGAGAGTGTATTTCAACTCAGCTCCCTTTAGTGCTTTACTTAAATAAATTGGCCTTTTCATTTCCTTCCTCATATTTTTGTAATAGTACAGATGCAATGGTGTTTTCAGAGGAAAAAGAAAACATTTAAAAAGCCTTTTTGTAATCCAGAGCTAACAAAAGAAGAGCATTCTTTAGTGCTTCCTTAATTCCAGTAAAGAGCTTGGATAGATTCATCCTCCCATTTGATAATCTTATCCCTTTTTAGCATACTTGTGATAGGGATAGTCATTTCAGCAAAGTTTGAAATGGATATCCTAAAGAAATTTATCTATCAAAAGAAGGATTGAATTCCTTTCTTAGTTTTTGGAATAGGAACCTTGCCAATAGCTTTCACTCTTTCAGGGTCAATAATAACCCCTTCCCTAGATACAATATGTCCCAACAGCTTCACTTTTTGAACCCCAAAGTGGCACTTTTTTAGGATTTAATGAAATACCATATTGTCTTCATCTTAACAACATCTTCTCCAAATGATCAATTTTATTTCTTGAAAATATTGTTACATCATACTGATATACAACAATAAAATCATTTATGTATCCTAAGAATGCTACATCCATTGATATTTGAAAGGTAGCTCCTAACATTCATCAGGCCAAATAACATTCTCACATACACATAAGTACCCAATGGAGTAGTGAAAGCGGTTTTAATTATTTCTGATTGTTTCACTACTACTTGATTATATCCTTAGATTCCATCTAGAGTAGACAATAGTTTAGAGCCATTAACCAGCTGCAACATGTTATCCATATTGGGAAAGGGGTAATTATCTTTGATTGATGCATTATTCAAATTCTTAAAGTTCACATATAATCTTATATCTCCATTTTTTTTTTCGAACTGGTACTAGATTTGCCACCCATGAAGATTACCTTGTGGGTTGTATGACACCTCCAAACCCTTAATTTCTTTAATTCTTCTTGCATTTTGAGGGAAAGAAGTGGATTTATTGGAATTTGATTTTTCCTAAATGGTTTGGCATTAGTTTCTAATAGTTTCTCATGTTGGAAAAGATCTTCTCTATATGCCTTCAATTTTGAATATGACCATAGCCAAGAAATCTTGATACTTTTTCAACAATTGGACGTATGATTGCTTTTCTTCTTTACCCAGGTTACTACCTAACCATATTTTTTCTAGGTTTACCATCAGTCCCAAAGTTATGTTCCTCTACATCTCTTGAAGCTGGCATGTTTCTATTAATAATGTGGTCAACATTATCAAAAATTTGTCTCTAATGCAACCAAACCTCTTGGAATAGTAATTGGTTTTTAATTGAATAATGTCCTTGCTAAATAGAGTCTCTTTCCCTTCATAAACATAGACCATCAGTTCCCAGTCCACATTCTGATTTGTAAATTCTCCTCCATTTTGTAAAAACCTCTGAATTGGGGCATCATCTTCAAAAACCTGCCAATGTTTGACATTGTCTCGAACATATGGTCTTGTCAGCACTTCTATAACACATTCACAGTAAAGAGACATTACACTATTTTAAAATCTAGATCCCAATATTGCCAACTTGTCCACAACAATATTCTTCTTTCTATCATTGTATATTATGTTGAAAGAATCAAACATTTAGATAAAATCCCAATATGCATGCTTATATTGTTTCATTCTTTGGTTTTTGGTTGCATATAATTTCCTAAATTGCATGACTACCAGTTCTGAATCTCCCTTAACTATAATGTCCTTAAATACCATACCTTTAAGAAAATTCATAAACCCAAAATCAATGCTTCATATTCTACAATATTATTAGTGCACTCAAATTTGAGTTTAAAAGAAAAATTGAATTCTTTCTGATTTGGAGATATTAAAACAACACCAACACCATTCCCAAATTTAGAACAAGCTCCATCAAACATCAAAATCTAAGGGGAGCCAACTTGTTCAAGACATTTACATTTGTCAATATTATGCTCTTTGAAATCTGCATAGCCCTCAAAATTATCTACATCTACATTTTGTATACAACACTTCATAAGAAGAATTGTTATGGTCTTCAATCAGATGTAACATCTTTTTCTCACTCTAAAATTTCACAAGGATTCCTTCTACTGGTATGAGTTGCATATGACATATCCATCTATACACTTCCTCCCACACTAGCAACCTCCTTTCTTGATAGTAACATTCCCCATTTGGCCGTGTAATCCACAATGACTACATTCATGGTTCAACACTTTCTCGGGTAAGCTGTCAATTACACCATCAATCCCTTAACATATCCAATCACCAGAACTTCCATTGAATCCATAACAATGCACTTTTCCAAAAGCTGCTATCACTTTGATATTCAATTCATTCATTACCTCAAGAGGCATCACATTACATGAGGCTCCTGAATTGAACATGCAATTGTGCACTAGCCTATCTTTAATGATTAAAGTAGTATAAAAAGGATCAACATCAAACGGAGACTCAACAAGAGAAGTACCCAAATATACCTTAGGTTATTCTCCCAATTATTCTAATGCTTTTGGTACTTCTAACTCTGCAATGATAGCAGGAACGTCCACACTATTCACATTTTTACCTTGGGTTATCACCTCCTCTTTAAATACTAAATATTCAAATGCCCTTTTTCTTTGCTTAGGGATTCTGAGAAATTCAACAATATATACAGTAAATTTTATTTGAATCAAAATTTGGGCTATATCACAGGGAGCATATTTGAGTAGGACTGTGTTTGGAGGGAGATTTATGGCTCCTTCTGGTGGTATGAGAGTATTTAAAATTTGGGAATGAGTTGGGGTACAAGTTTTACTTGGAGTGACTAGGCCTTTGCTGAGTGTATCATTTTTGGGAATTTCTTTTGGGATATTAGTGAGAAGTGTATTTTTTGGCTTGGCTTATGGCCCTCCTCCTTTAACAACTCTACTTTGGGTATTATATTCCTTTTCCTGAGTTACTATTGCATTCATCAAAAGTTTCTTGTCTACCTCAGAAGGAATTCCCCCATCATATTTTTTGTTCATTAAAGCCCTGAAATATTCAAATCCATGATTAGGTAAATCAAATGACTACACCATATTAATCTCAAATCATCATTAGGAGGAAGAGGCAATTACCCAGTGAATGTAATCCCAAAAACTCTCTATAGTCCTGACAATTATCAGTTTAGTTGAAGTGGTTCCTTGTTGTGGATTTCCAGGGCATTCCATCATACATACATCACCATAAGCTTCATCATCATTTGTATCTTTAATTTTCTTACTCAAATCATAAGGGGAATGCGGTAAGAAACACTATGTCACACCAATCAATAACATGGGCCTCTTCCACTGTAGTAACCCTAGCAGTCAAAAGATAAGGGACCAGTCTATTTTCTCTAAGTTGTGGTTGTTTATTTCCTGATCCCATGGGCCCTTTTCCTCTTTCATCTATTCTATGATCAGCCTTAGGATGATTTCCAAATCTATCCCGGCCTTGTGGTTTATGCTGAACTTAAGAACTCTGTCCTATTCCTTTCTTTACTCTAGCTAACTTATAGGATAATTATTTAACTACTTCAGCCAAATTCTTCACAACCTCCTCCAGATCGACTGCCTTGTTTGATTGAGGTCTATCATGATTAATCAATTTGACACCCTCCCTCTTAGGGGGTTTTCTAACTACCTTAATATTATTTTCGATTTGCAAGGCCATCATGAAAACCTGTCTTAAAGTTCCAGGGTTCTTATCTCTCAAATAATAAGCATCTTTCTTTTCAAAAGCACTAGAATACTTAATTAAGCAAGACTGATCACTAGGCCTCAAAATTATGGGTAATCTATTTAAAGTCTTATTGAATATGGTATTGAAATCCTAGGCAAAATCATTGGATTGTTTTTTATATTCTCAAACTCAGACAAGAGGAATCTTGGGTTAGTCTTATCCCCATATTGTAGTCTGAAAGCATTCTTAATCTTAGTCCATGAATTTACCAAGTTATCTGGTAAAGATTTGTACCAATCACGTGAATCTTCTTCGAGAGTATGAATGAATAATATTTATATATACATCTTCATATTCAAATTCAAAATCCTCCATCATATTAACAAAGACTCTCCGATGATGATCACCAGTAATGGAATTATTCCCTTGAAATTCAGGCAACCTATTTCTCACATCTTGTGGTACAACATTAGGATGCCCAACCAAGCCTCTAAAATTTATTGGCCCAAATGTATTGACAACAAAAGGAGGTCTAGGTGGAGGATGAGCCATGTTATTTTGAGGAGGTGATCCTATAAGAGGATTAAAATGGTGTGGGACAAGGGATCTTTGGGACACAAGTGTATGATCTTCAAAGTAAATATCTTCCAGCAACTTGGTTTCACAAAGTACCCTATCAGTCTTGAGTGATAAAGGAAAGAAACGGGGAACACTTATTCCAAATACAAATGACGACCCTTCACCAGTTGGAGTAGTTAAATTTATACGAGGACTACTCAACTCTGAACTATTTGAAGATGTTGGATAATCCTCAACTATAGGTTGGTCATTTTCCACAACTGGTGTTACTTCTCTCTTGACTCTTGATCCCCCAATTTTTTCTAGATCTGTCTTCCCTTTGAATTTGTTTTCCCAAGCTCTAGAAAAAATCTTCTAGTAGGATCCTTACTAAATAAAGACCTTCTTCATTACAACTTTGTAAATATAAACAAAAAATATCACTCAACAAAGATTAAGACACTGACGTTTTACCAAAAATTTGAAATCAACACGGAGTTTCCACCAAGGATTTTCACCTTAGATGTGCTAAAGCACTGTAAATAACTTGTCAAGTTCCTATCAATACCCAATTTCTACAAAGCTTGATAGGTATGTTAATTATTTTTCAATATTTATCACTAGCTATAAAAATCTAGTGTAAACTTTCCCTTAAACTAAGAAATATTGCACAATAAACCTATGATCTTGCATAATCTTTACAAATATTAACAAAGGATAACGTTTAAACAACATATTTACATCAAAACATGTAAGAAATCATTACTAGAGGTCAGTATGCGTACGTATTTGCACGAATGTCCCTGGCATAGGAGCCAGATCAGTGTTGGTACCAAAATTGATTCTCCCTTAGAGGTTGATTAACATCAACATGTTTACAGAGATGCTTAGAGACAGATAAATTATAATTTCAAGTCATTTCATAGCCAAGGAAAGATTTGATCAAATCTTTGTCACTCGAGATTGGAAAAATTAGGTAGCACCATGCAAAGGGTTTGAACTAACCTCATTATTTTTGGTTGTGCCTTCAACCAGTGTAAGAGAACCCATTTTGTAACCCATATTTGTGAGAGATGTAAGTGAATTAGCTATACTAGACTCTCCCTCTATGATATTTAAAAAGTAAACCTTAAGAAGACATGGTCAATGAAACATAATCTAACTCTCACGAGTTATCACTCTAGAGGATGGAGATGTCTTCTAAATAAGGTTCAGGTTACTAAAGACAACAATAAAAACTAGTTTCTCATGCATGTTTTGAATAAATGATGGGTAGATCCAACAAATCTCTTTAGCATTTATGGATAAATAGTGCAAACAAGGGTAATTCCTTTAGGATTTATCATTTATAGATGAATTTTGTTGGGGAATTAAACAAGATAAAATTTATTATACCAAATTCTTAATAAATTTTGTTAAAGGTTGGGAAATATTCCAAACAAGATGATAAAAACACTTCAAAGAATCAATAATGAACCTTCAACTAGAAGATGCAAACCCATGGAAGCCCAAAGATGCACAGTTTCACATATTCTTTGAGAAATTGACATAAAAGCTCAACTAAACATTAGAGATTCCTGGTTCATCACGCTTAAGATATAGTCATAAGCTAACAAACAATCTGTGTCAACAACATGGAAGTAAAATGAATTTAAATTGTTTATCGCATAATAAGATGAAATCTCTTCTAACAACCCAATTGCAAATGCCATAATACTACCATAAGGACAATATCTTATGTGATTCAGAGGAATTCCTAACATAAGATTGCAATAGGAACATGAATAACTAGAAAACATCTCAAAATGAAAGCAGACATAACGATGCTCATGATTATCACAATTAACTCAAGGTTTATCAAATTTATCAGCAAGGGAAAACTTTATTTACAGTATCAAAGCGTGTTAATGGCTAGACGCTTGCAACCATCTTGACATGATTAAATTTGAAGACATAAAGGAAATAACATGTTTCTTAGGTAAGCTTTTAGAAAATGGTTTTTACTCAACTCTCTCTTTTCTTCGAACAATTCTCAGAAAATTTAACCCCCCCTCTCGCATGATTATCTTTCACGCCTTTATACCATTCAACTCACTTACTATCCTTGAAAGTTTTCCAACCAAAAATACAAATATTTCCAATGAATATTCCCACAATATCTATTTTAAAACATGCCACTCTTTTGAAAATGCTTCACTTCATACTACCAGGTGTATAAAATGCAAGTCTTTTCAATTGGTTCTGCTTGTGCTCGACTAGGATACCAGGTCATCACTTTTGGAAGATTATTTTAATCATTATTTACACATATTCATTAGATAATTACTTTTGATGACTTCTAAGAACTTCTAGATGATTTATGATATGACATATATCCTCATCTAATTCCCAAGAATCCATCTTGGGTGCTGTGCATTCCATTTTATGTCTTTCTCCTTGGTCTAGATCTTGGGGCTGATGAACCCCCTTTTGATTTATATCAGTAGTTAGAGTATATTATTTCCCTATCTCTCTAATTGATTGCATATTAGATTCAATTTCTTCCTTGAGGTTGTCTTGAACCAATAACTAGCTTGCGGATTCCTCCTTCCCATCACATAGCTCTACCTTCTTTGTAGATTGCTGGGTTGGCATCTTACTATCCTCATGTTCTAATGACACCTCAAGTCATGCCATAGTGGATTGCTCACGTGATGCCAACTCCCTGTTCCCATCTAGAGATTGCATATCTATATCAATAATAACTTCCTTTCTAGCACTTTCATTTTGTGTAACTTCTATTGTCTTTTTAGAGATGGATTTCCTTGCTTGATAAATCTTATCATCCTTATTAGTTTTGACACCATGGGAAAAATATTCTTCCACTAATATCTCTGGCCCCTTTGACTCGTAAGTTACTTGACCTATAGGAAAAACTTCTGCTATTTGGATCTTGACTTCATCAGTTGATACATGAGCGACCTCTTTCAATTCTTTCTTTATGTGCAAGAATATCTATTGGTTTGGATTCTTTTTCATCAATAGATACATCAAGTGCATCTTATGTGGAAAATTCTTCACCAATGTCAACATCTATCACATTTTTCCTGATCCTTTGTAATCTCCTATGATGTTTTAAACAAAGGTATACTCACATCTTCAGTAGGTTGGGTTTCAGATATTCTCATACCTGGATTTAGAATTTTTCTATCCATTGGATTGGATGAAACATTGCCTTGGGTCACTTGTTCTTGAGTTCTTCACATTGTCACTTCTCCCAAAGTAAAAGGTGAGGACAAAGGTATCGATTTTTTCAACTTGTGGTACTAGTGTAACATGTCATACTTGAGAAGAATTGGTTTTTTCATATTTAGGGGGATCAATTACCACATCCCTATGCTTATGTTATTTGGGTGGGTGGGAACCTTCTCTTACAAAAATTGGCTCATAAGAAAACTTCTGTTTGTTATTTGCCCTTTCAAACTTTTTTAAGGTACGATGTTATTTTTCACTCTTCTTTACTTGGTCTGGATTGAGAACCACCCCTTTCTATAGCCTCACTCATTAATTTTTCATCACTATGACGTTTTGGAAAAATACCTGAAGGAAAAAAATGAGATGTCAAACCTTTCCCTTTTTCTTGAAGTGGTGTTTCAAAACAAATAGGATCATTCTCCATGGATTTCAGAAGCTTTTCCTTAATATTTTTCCTTAGAGCGGATATATAAGTACCAGTACCACTACTGGCTAAGGTCCATTCATCTATAAGTTCAAAAATGGGCCACTTTAAAGGTAACTGAGGATATTTTCCTCCCAAAGTAGTAATTATGTCATCCCCTTCTCTTAAGGGAAGGATATCACCATTTAAGTTTCCCAGATCCCTGAAGTTATTTAGTATTATTTTTATTTTAAACTCATAGATCAATATTCTTTTGAGAAAAACAATTTACAGTTATCCTCATCACATCAATTATCCAAATATAAGAATCATTTGATTCTGTTTCATTCCAATTTATAGGGGCTATAGGTTGTTCTTCTATATTTTGATCAAGATAGTACTTACTCACAGTTTGTGGATCATCCACAGTTCCCTCACGGATAAATGCAATATTGAATTATATGATTTGTGTGAGGCTTGTTCTAGAGAAATATCTCAACCCAAATTGAGGCTCATGTTTAAAAAGCTTTTGTAATATTATTAAACACACACCTGATATCATAGTTAGCTCTTTCCTCAAACTTTTCCATCCTAATCCTTTTCAATTCATCCTCTTAAAATTGAAGGGCATTAGTACCTTCTAATACTTATGGGGAACCTTAATATTTGTCTTATATTTCCATGCAATCAATTTTCTAACAGGTGTTAATTTCCTTTCTAGTTCACAAAAAGTCATTTTATCATCTAAGTATCTTGGAAATTTAAAGGATTACCTTCAAAACCATTAACTCTTATATATGTGAATTTCCTGTACTAAATAAAATAACACCCATATTCCATTATCACTTTCCTATCCTACACATAAATCATATACTGTCCCCATTCTAGTTTAAAAAGAAATATAATAGGTGTAAAGAAGGTGTGTCATTGACCAATCTTACATTTTCAATCCGAGTTAACCAACTGCAGCTGAGGGAAAATATCATGAATTTGGCATTTCTTAAAATTAGCAAGTGGAAAATGGCCGGGGAAATATCTATTACCTGTAACATTGTAAATTAGGTAGTTCATCATGTAAAATTCTAGCTCTGAGGTATCACCCATCTCTGTTTCTGCTGCCAAGGTAACTGTGTGACCATGAAGTGATTTTGCAATAAAAGTAGCCCATGTATATGCTCCCCTTCTTTTCAGAAATTATCCACATGTAGGTACACATCTATTCTTTTAACTCATTTGTAGTATCCAATCTAGCCTATCGACTTAATAATACAATAACATACTCAAATTCTTCAACAAATTGTTCCCTAACTAGTCTTTTAGGGATTCAATTTGTTTCCTTTTTCTCTACTGGGATCCCTTTTGTATTTATGAGCCTAGCATATTGTTTCTTCTTTTTCCTCATAATATCGTAAGGACAACTTGATATCCAAGGTTATTGGATTAGTTTTCACAAGTAACTTGAGGATTATCCTAATAGTTTTAGGCATCAATGTCAACACAACATCACAACTTATGTTGAGCACTTCCCTTTTTATGGGTCATAGTTCATAGCGCAATGCCATACCAATTATGGGAAATGAAATAATGGTGGAATAGCACTAGCTAAAGAGATGCATATATCTTTAATTTCTTTGATAGACTCACTCTTATTAGGGCTACTCAATCTCTAAAGAAAATCTTCTAAGTTGGTGTTAACTATGTCTGTCTATAATTTTATCTAAATCACGCATGATTCCAGACACAACTGAGATCAAGGATGGCATGGTTTTCATATTTAAAAAACCTAACAATACTTCAAATTTCTTGTCAACAAAAGAAAAAGCAACAAGAGTTCCTTAGTTCTTACCAGGTTTCCAGTGAATGTCTGAGCAATTTAACACGCAATTCAAAATCCTTTCAAACTTCTGGTTCCCAATTCAATCTCCGTGGTCAAATTCACAATACTCCTTGATGAAAATTAATAATGATGGCACCCAGATTGTGATGATTGAAAATAAAAAGATCAAGGAGTTTGAAAAATTTTAAAATCATCCTTGATTTGAGAAAAATGCATTGATGGCGGAATAAATTAAGGTGTTTCCCCATGGCCGCTCATTCCACTTTTCCCAAATTTAAAAGTGATCCATCCACATTGAAAATTCTTGTGTCGATGAGGACTTAGGAGATTCTTTGCATTTTTTCTATGTTTTAAAAACATATTCACTTTTAGTCACTTGACTCAACTACCCTATTTTGACTTTCAATTTGAGATTCGCATGTCATCACACCTAAAAGATAGCGGAGCTATGAGCCCTTTCTAAAAATTTATTCCTTTTTCACTTTAAAACAAAATGTATAAATTTTCTCTAATGACCTTTCTTCCTCTCTCCTTCCATAAGAAAGAGCCACATGTATTTTTTAGGCCTACGAGAGACTTCTATTTGCATTTTTATACCTTATTGTGTTAGTGCATGAAAATACACCTTTGCCCCGATACCCCACGTTCATCCCACTTGTGACAAGTGTGAACTTTCTAAGGGTGAAATAAATTTTATGTTTCTCCATTTTCTGATTATGAATATTCAGAGGAATATTCGTTAGCCCATAGAACCTACTTTGCATTTTTGTTAATGTTGTAGAAAGTTATGAGTTTAAAAAATTAATCCCCACCATACCACATCCAACTTGAAAAATCCATGTACCAATAGGTGGTGGAACAAAAAATGACATTATTGACATGATCAAGGAATACCTCACACATGTAATTGTTCTGATTTTTAAACCTGATTCATGATCAGTTTTTTACAAGGGTTTTTTAAAAATAATACATATCTAAACATGATCCTCAACTAGAAAGAGGAAAAACAATAAACACACAGGATACTCAAAAGAATTTAATCAATGAGTGTAACCTTTCAAACCCACACCCCTCACTGGAAGACAGCAGACACAATGAACATTGAAGGAAAATTTAAAACAAAAACCGGGTCAAGATTAATTCGACGACCAACACCATCTATGACTTGGGGATGGGGATTCCCTATTGAGTGCTACAAGAACCAATCCTAGTCACAAATAGAAAATGGACCACATGGAAAAATACATTGGGCCACATAGTCAAAACTAATGTACCAGGTCAAGTGATAATAACCTATCCTCCAAAAAAAATATTGAGAAACCAAAAAACAACCGAGCCACCATAGACTAGGGAGGACAAAAACATAAAACCGAAAGACACGCGCAACAAACACAAAAAAAATTAACAACTGTACACTATACATTTGATGCGTACATTGACTTGAAAAAACAGTCAAGAAAATATTTTAGGTTCAGGTCATTAATAGGAAATTCAAGTAATTCTCCATCTAGATCCTTTAAAAATAATGTATGCTCACTAATTCTGATATCAATGGAATAATGATCCCATCCATAATGCATCAAATTTTTAGTTCTTTTCCTTTTTCTTCATGTCTACTATCTGATAATAACATAAGATCTTCCAAACTAAAAATTCTAGGAGTCACCTTTTTGTCAAATAACCTTTTCATATTTTCCATGAACGTCAAATGTCTCTAGTGGGATTCTCTTCTTTCTTCATCTAATTCAACAATCTGATTTATTCTTGCATCATAAGCGTTTGACTTCTTGATCGTCAATTTTTTGAATAAATTAGTGAGAAGATAACTTCATGTATAGGGGAAGAAGGGTCCAAGTTCCGTAGACTAATTAAAATGGGATTTTTCTAGTATATCTCTTATTAGTGTAATCCTATCTGCCCAAATAGAAAACTTAAACTACTTACCCCATCTTCATTTATTTATCTCTAATGTTTGTCTAATTATCTTCAACAAATTTTGGTTTTCTTGATTTAGCTTTTCCATTACCATGAGGATTGTAATTAGATACATATGTTAGGTTTATCCCTTAATCTTGACACATGGCTACTAATGGTTTAGCTCGAAAATTCATAACATTATCAACAACTATTTTGGAAGGAACTTGAAACCTGTAAATTATATGATTTAAGATAAAATCCATAACAATATGATGAGTTTATTTCTTATAAGGGATTTCCTTAACCATTTTTTTTGAAGTAATCAGTAGCTACGAATATCCCTTTGTGTCCTGCACTAGGAAGAATCTAAAATTTCCCCAAAAAAATCCATACCCCACTATTTTAAAGGAGCTTCAATTGATACTTGTTGTAAAGGGAGAGAACCTGAAGATTTCATTCTTCCTGAAAAGCGTGACAACTTTTACATTTCTTACTAACAAAGTTGTATCTTTAAAAAATTTGGGCCATAAATAACAAGCCCTTAAGATCTTGTGGGTAGTTACTCTTCCAAAAAAATGTCTCCCACAAACTGCTCCATGCAAATTTGCAATTAATTTTGTAGCTTCATCTTCAATAATACATCTTAGGAGGATCCTTTCAAGATTATTCCATGCCAATCCATAATCACTAATGATATATTTCTAGAAAGTTATCCTAAGTGCCCTCTTTGGTTTTTACTTAAATTTCCAAGACATTCCAAATGTTTAAGATTAAATATGATGTCCTTGTACCATGCATAATTGACTAATATTTCATGAACATTCATATCTCCTTCCTCAACTTCATTTATCTCCTATGACTTGTAAATATTTTTTTTGTCATCATATTTTCCAAGCCTAGACCTCTAACCAAATTAGATTATATTATTGCAATTTGTTCATCCATCGACATATTTTACTTGAGATCTCCATTTCTGACAAGATGTCCTTGACCATGCTATGGCGAACATAAGTTGTGATCTTGGAACTCAAGATGTATCGTCTGAAAATTTTTATTTCTCTAACCAACGGAAAAAAAACATTCTTTTCCATGATAGTGTATTTCAAATCATCCCCCCTACAGTGCTTTACTAAAGAAAGCAATTGGTTTTTTCACTTCCTTCGTCATCTTTTTACAAAAATACAAATGCAATGTTGTTTTTAGAAGAAAAAGAAAACATTTGAAAATCCTTTTTGTAATCCAGAGCTTCCCAAACTAGGAACATCCTTCAGTGATTCCTTACTTCTAGAAAATTTTTGGATAGTTTCATCCTCCCATTTCATAGTCTAATCGATTTTTAGCATATTTTTTGATAGCGATAGTAATTTTAGAAAACTTAGAAATGAATCTCATGATCAAATTTATCTCTCCAAAGGATCTGAATTCATTTCTTAGTTTTAGGAATAAGAACCTTGCCAATAGCTTCCACTCTTGCAGGGTCAATCATTACCCCTTCTTTAGATACAATATGTCCCAAACACTTTACTTTTTGAACCCCAAAGTGGCACTTTTTTAGGATTTAATGAAATACTATATTCTCTACATTTTACCAACATCTTCTCCAGATGATGCAGGTGATCTATTTTGGTTCTTGAAAATATTGTTACATCATCTTGATATATAAAATAATAAAATCATTTATGTATCCTGAGAATGTTACATTCATTTTTTCTCTTTGAAAGGTAGCTCCGACATTCATTAGGAAAAATGGCATTCTCACAAAAACACTTACGTACCCCATGGAGTAGTTAAATGTGAGTTTTAATTATTTCCTGATTGTTTCACTACATACTTGAATATATCCTATAGATTCCATCCAAAGTAGACAACAGTATCCGATCCAGTAACCAGACTGCAACATGTTTATCCATATTAGGAAAGGGATATTTATCTTTTATTGATTGCCATATTCAAATTCCTAAAGTCCACACATAAACTTATATCTCCATTTTTCTTTTTAAACTGGTACTCTATTGTACCACCCATAAAGCAATACCTTGCGGGTTTGTATGATGCCTTCATCCCTTAATTTATTTAATTATTCTTGCATTTCTGAGAAAAATAAGTGGATTGATTAGCCTTTGATTTTTACTAAATGATTTGGAATTAGTTTCTAATGGTATATTCGTGTTGGAAAATATTCTTCCATGTACGCCTTTAATTCTTAATATGACCATGCAAAGCAATCCTGATACTTTTTTAACAAATGGACATATGATTTTATTTTCTTCTTTAATTAGGTTATTACCGAACCATATTTTTCTAGGTTTACCATCAGTCCCCAAGTTGTGTTCCTCTACATCTCTTGAAGCTGACATGTGTCTATTAACAATGCGGTCAACATTATCAAAGTTCATTGCTAATGCAACCAAACATCTTGGAATAGTATTGGTTTTTAATTGAATAATGTCCTTGCCAAATAGAGTCTCTTTCCCTTAATAAACACAGACCATCGATTCCCAGTCCATATTCTGATTTGTAAATTCTCCTTCATTTTGTAAAAATCTCTTAATTTGGGCATCATCTTCAAAAACTTGCCAATGTTTGACACTTTGTCTTGAATAGGTGGTCTTATCAACACTTCTATACCATATTCACAGTAAAGAGACATTTCACATTTTTCCAATCTAGATCCCGATATTGCCAACCTTTCTGCAACAATATTCTTCTTTTTGTCATGGTATATTATGTTGAAATAATTAAACATTTCAATAAAAATCCCAAACTACATGGTTATATTGTTTCATTCTTTTTTTTTAGTTGCATAAAATTTCCTAACTTGCTTGGACTACTAGTTCTGAATCTCCCTTAACAATAATGTCCTTAATACCATACCTCTAAGAAATCCTTGAACCCAAAAGCAATGCTTCATATTCCGCAATATTATTAGTGTACTCAAATTTGAGTTTAAAAGAAAAATTGAATTCTTTCTAATTTAGAGATATTAAAAAAACACCAACACCATTCCCAAATTTAGAACAAGATCCATCAAACATCAAAATCCAAGGGGAGCCAACTTGTTTAGGACATTTAGATTTTTCAATATCATGCTCTTTAAAATATGCATAACCCACAAAATTATCAACATCTACATTTGTAAACAACACTTCATAAGAAGCATTGTTAGGGTCTTCAATAAGATGTAACATATTTTTCTCACCATACAATTTCACAAGACTTCCTTCTACTAGTATGGTTGCATATGACATATATATATATATATATATATATATATATATATATATATATATACACACTTCCTCCCACACTAGCAACCTAATTTCACATGCAAATTTCAAAAAAAAGGGGGAGAGATTACTCTGAGCACCAACAAGTGCTATGCCCCTAAGTGCATGTGAGATAATGAAAAAACCAATGAAAGTGAAGGATGAAGGTCCCTCATCTGGTGCTAGTGGTGGTGAAAGTGTATGACTATGCTCTAGTATTGGTGGCATAGTAGATAACCACTACATAGGTGAGTGAATTCTATATACATGCAATGGATGAGTATATGAAAAACATGTAGGTGCGAAAAAATGTGTGGGTGATGGAGATATGCATGGAATAAAATGAGGTGGAGATCTATGGTGAGATGCTGTAACTATGTATAGAATAGGCCTATATCATTGTGTAGGACTAGCAGAGTGGTGCGGCTGCATAGATGGTGTTTGACTAGGTGAACTAGAAGTATATTACACTTTAATTAAGATAGGTTATGATGTGTTAGATGAAGTAGGGGATGCTTGAACTAGTGCTCGAGGTAATGATGACCATGGAGTAGATGAAGGTAAAACGTCGATAGAAACAACATGATTGTTATGAATGAATTTGAGTCGTAAATGATTCATAGAGATGATTGAATGAGACTGATAAATCTAATTGAGGCCTAGAAGCATGTCACATCTATCTACGAATTGTCCAACAAGGAAAGGTACAAGTATAGTAAGAGGTCCTACCATAACATGAAGTTTAACCACATGATATGAATTGTTCATTGGATATGAGACGTGTGAGCACAGGTAACCAATAATATCAAGAAATGGTAGAGAACATACACTAATAGGCCATGATGGGTCAACCATAGTATTATTGATAGAGACAGATCCAATAAAGGCTTTAATATGTAAGTGATTAGAAGAGAAAGTGTGATGATAATCATAATAAGAGAAAGAGATGACTGGTGGAGTAATGTTAGTGTTAGCCACCAAGAAGTCAATGACCCCTAATACAGGTGAAGGCACTGTGTGATAAACATAGTTACTAGAAGATTCAACTACTTTCTTGGCATGTTTGGGTAGAGGGTTGTTTAAGATCTCGAGCTTATGATTTTCATTGATAGGTGGAGAAACCGTAGGTTATGGAAGCTCAATTTTACCACTATTGATCAAGTTGAGAATGAGAAATCAAAGTCAGAAGCAATGATTAGTTACATGTCCTACACACTGATAATAGACATAATGAGAATTTTCATCAAAATTACGCCCTTTTGGTTGAAATGGATCTATTTGTAGTTGAGAGGGCAGTGTAATGAGGTTACTATCAAAAATTTTTGGTAGTAAAATATGCGGAGGTACACTAAAATTAGTGAATATACGCCAATGTGGTTATGATTGAAGCTCTTTCATATTAGATATTACATTGAAAATAACTTTTGCATTAATAGGTTTAGTTGTAGATGGTTTAAATGTTGTATCACTCATAAAACACATAGAGGATGATGATTTCTCTTTGTATTTAAGATTTCCTATAGCTAAGAGCTTAGTTTTAGGAAGCTTAAGAGTATGATAAAGTTGATCGAAAGAAGTAGAGGTATGAAAGAGAAAAATCTCCTAGAGAGGGGGTAAGAGACTTTGAATGAACAAATCCTAAGGCTTAGTGTCTGCAAACACATTTGACATCTTAGATAAGTTTTTTTGTAACACAAGACATAATATACTAAATGTTCATTAGACCCTTGTTTAATTTTTTCAAGTTAGGCATAAGAGATTTTATAGCCAATATTTATAGAGAATTGAGTGAGAAAAGCATTGACTAGATGTGTAAAAGATGTTACCGAATGGACAGGAAGGTCATGCAACCAACACATCGCATAATCTATTAAACTATGAGGAAAAAGTTTAGTGAGTATGGTATGATCATCCGCATAGTCCAAACATGTTACATGAAAAGCGCAAAGATGCTCTTATGGGTCACCATGGCCTTTAAATATGGGAAACTTGGGAGAGATGAAATTAGGTGGAAATGGATAGGAAGATATATTAGGTGCAAAAATAGTATGTCAGTGAAGTAGAGTCTAAATATGGTGAGGCACGAGAGGTAGGGAGATGGATCTGGTGAACTTGGGTTTGCAAGTCTTGATATAAAGAGTTTAAATTAGGATTATTTGAATAAGAGACAAGTTACATATTAGGTGTACTAGATTGAATGATAGGAGTTGTAGTAGTAGGAATAGAAGCCAAGACATAAATTGGTGGGGGGTGGAGTCCATAAGAGCTAAAGAAGGAGAAAATATAAAGGTGGAAGCATCATGAGCATTCTTAGGAGTAATCAAAGCATGTAGGACATGCAAAAGATGAGTAGGATTATCACACAAAGGTTATAAAAAATTAGTAAGTGCATTTAATTAGTCTTGGTCAATATTGGTATCTTCATCATACGAATTTTCACTGTTAGAGGCCTCTATTTCATGAATAGGAACTTGGTGTGATGAATCCAAGGGATTCTCAGTTGTAGCTATAGAATTAGGAATGTCAACCATTGGTTTATAAATGCTACGGGTGAATGAAGGAAGCTCACAATATTGAAAAGACTCAAAATGACCACTACGAGTGATGAGAATATAGAGAAAATTCCCATAGAGAAAATGTATTTAAGGATTGGGTTCACTAAAAATGATTAAACTACAATGTAATATCCTAGCCTAATCTAATGATATGCAAAACAATAAATAACAACTAAATAAATAAAGTAAATGACCCAAGCAAATAAGTAAATAGAAATGTGAAACACTAATGTGCAAGAGTGAGTTAAGAAGTCCTTTACTATTTCAAAAAAGGTGCAGGACTGTGTTACAGTGCAAACTAAGTGAATAGGAGGATGAAACAACCACATAGAAGCTTGAGAAAGCACACATCTGAGCTCTTTGACTGCATTGGGTGCCTGAAAAGGGATAGGGGAACCCGTAGGCACCCTGGTATGAGATCTGGGTGCCCTGGTCTATAGAGTTGGCCTGAAAACCTCCTCTGAGGTGTCAGAGGATGTTCACATGTAATTTATTATTATCACACTAAAATCGCTGGACTACGTTAGATGTCGTCGTAAGACTTGTAATAAGGAATCACCTTCAAAACCCCATACAAAACATAAAAACCCTAAAAAAGAAAGATGCATATGAAGGGGTGAGACTATCCTCAGTGGCCATAATTGTGGACTTACTAAGTGTTACACTACATCTCAGATCAAATATAGTTCTAGGTGTGTGTGTGCAAATTGTTCCCTAGGTTTCTCTTGTGCCAATTTTAGTTTGTGAAACAATGAAAAACTAACTAGATGTAGAATGTAGTAAATGTGTACATGGAAACAATAGACTCCCCTCCTATGAAGTGTTATGAAAATGAACCAACCTTGTGTGCCTTCTGATGGAGATAGATTGATGCAAATGTATCTTTAGGTGCCTTTGATATATGAAACTCTAGATGGTGATAGTAGATCTTCGTAACGTCTTGGTCATGAATGTTACCATGATGACTTCCAATTTTGACATTGCAAACGTTGACATATGATTTGTCTTAAGAAGGTGTATTATTTTGACGTTGAAAATCATGTTTGCAATGGGTACGTTATTACTGTTCAGAATTCATGCTTGCTGTAATTCTACTTGGAAATGAAGCCATTTTGTGTTGTGAACTGTAAGTTGTAAATCTATACTATTATTTTCATATTTACCATATGATAACAACACACCATGAATAAATTCCATTGATCCAAGGCATGCTTTAGTTCTTCATTAATGTCATCTTGTTAATTGAAATTTTGAATGAAATGTATTATGGAACCGAGATGTGTTTTGTTGTAAATTATAAAGGACTTGGATATAGGTATTCTTACTTGGCATCAGACTACAAATGGTAAGTTTGGACCTCCTTTATAAGTGTTTTTTAATGTTGAGCAACATGAGGAGATTGAGAATCTGTTATTAAGCTGTTAAGACAAATACCTTAGCCTTGGTTGGAATGGTTGGTACTATTCAGATCTGACCTAAATTATAATGTTTACCCTATTTGGATTTATAACCTAAGGTAACAATAATTACCTAGGAACTATTACTAAACTACTACAGGTTATGTCTTAGCCTATGTTCTAATGTCCTACCTATATGGATTCTAATCTAAGGTTAATAACCTAACCTAAGGTAATATGGTTAGTGGATATGGGGTTTTGGAAATAACCTAAGGCAGTTCTAAAGACATAAGAAATAATATAGAAACCTAACTAATGTTAAGGTGACCTAAACTATTACTAAGCCTAAAGGGGAATTAAGGGTTGCATGGAAAATGGGAAGTTGGTGGTGATGGTTTTAAAGGTATTAATGTGGATTAAATTTCATTCCATACATCCTAAATTCACAAAGATTGGCGGAAGCATAAAAAGATGATGGGATGCCTAGCTGACATCATTGCCAAATTTAAAATGAATGGGAACTTTTGAAAATAGCTTCACCAAATTTGGAAGGGCGGTCACGTAAGAAAAGAGGAGGGAATGGACTTTTAATGCATTTAATGGCATCGATTATGGCAAAGAAACCTCATAGGAAAGATGAGAAACGAGTTTTGTGGAAAGTTGTTGGTCATTTGATCTTTCTTGTTTTTGCTCTGCATGAAAGTTTCGGTTCTTCAAACCAGCAAGTCTGTTTTCGATCCATTATGATCTTGGGTATCTTTGAACTATTTATAAACCCATGGAAACATAGAAGAAGCTGGGAGATTTGGTTGTTGACGTCATTTTGGAAAGAAGAGGTTTTTGGGAGGCTCGACTGGAGATCTTCTGCAAAACAAAAGAAAACACTATCAGGCATGATAGGCTCTTTTTATTAAATATTTCTACTTCTTTCTAAATGTATTCATTAAAAGAACTCTTCTCTTAGAAACAAATGGTTTTGTGGAAATGATTATCGTGTATTTTTCTGTATTCTTCTGCTTGGATTTACTATTTGGAAAAGATTTGATATGGGTATTTTCTTGATGCATGTTTGAGTAAATCGTGTCTTATCTTGTTTGAAAATGGAATGTTGCTAAAATCATGTGAACTTATGATTCTTGTGAAAAACAGATTAAGGGAAAAACATTGTTGATAAACATTTGATATGGTTTTTCTCCCTCTGTTGATGGAACGTAGGAAATGAGACGTCTTTTTGCTGAAACGAGTATTGTTTTGAATATTGTTGTTCTGCTGTGATTATACTAATTCAGGTGTTGGATTTAACACTTTGTGGACTTAGTTTTCATCTAGAAATGACAGTGAAAGTGGTATACTATTTCTGAGTTTGAAATAACTCGATTATGTGAGCTTCTGTGGGTTGTTTTGAGGAAGTAGGTAAATGTCTTTACTAAGTAAGGGTTTCGTTTGAGCCGTTATTCCTTGTACAAAGTGTGATAAAAGTGATTTAGATTCTTATGTGACTTTGTGATGACTATGATGTTTTCAAACCTACACATTATGAAATGAAGTGTTATTACGCTTATTTTTGGTACCCACAGATGACAATTGTGGAATTTGAATTTCTTATTTTTATTTAAATCTGGTTAGACTCCTTTCCATCGTATCTAAAAATGATTTCTTTTATCCCTATGGAATGAAGAACATGTTTACTTGACTGTAATCTCATAATCATTTTCTACTCAAGATGAATAAGCTTTGTTTGTAGTGTATTAAGCTATTAACGATTGGATGACATTGGAGGTTCAGTTGTTGCTTGATACTTCTAGTATAGTTGTAAACTGAATCTATTGAATATTTCTATTAGTAATAGTTGGTAAGCTACTGAGGCTGTCCCTATTTTGTATTGAGAGAAATACATCTCTGATAACTGACTTGTATGATACAATTATATATATTTTATTCGGTTCGAGGAAGAACTAATGAGAACCTCTCTCTCATCTTGATTATTGACTCCTATTTCACTCTCTCCTTTCTGAGTTAAAGTACTCATTGCTGTAATCTTAAAAATCTGAAGAAAGTTATACTTGTTCTCCCTCTGCCTATTTATTTTCTTCTATTATTCCTCCTTGCATGAGATCAACCAGTTCAGTTACGTTAGCTAAAGAAGATTGTAGAGTAGATATTTGAATGAAATACTTCCTTTCTTTTCTTCTCCTTTACAAATTCCTGTTAAGGAGGTAATGAATTTGATGTGTGATTGCCTAGGGGTGTATGTAAATAGAATTTACATTCTGTTTTCTCTCTTTGAGTTATTGAATACGTTGATGTACTCGTTGAACCTCGAAGGATGACTAAATTTGTCTCTCTCGCCATCTGTTTACTTTCTCTCTTCTACATTAAACATGTTGAAACCGAATGGGTATTAAAAAGGGAATATTGTTTCAGGATGTCGATGGTTCATTTTAAATACCATTCTTAAAGATTGAATATATTTGTTCTTGATATTGTATGAAGAATTATGTTAGGGATGTGACTTGTGATTCATTTCCTCATTAAAATAATTCTATTCTGAGAACTGTAGGGTTAGTATCCTTCTTGAACATTTGTTTGAATCAAGAATGAATTATATACCTCTATAGTATGAGTTCGATAAGTAATTGAGATGTATTATTACTTATCTGTTGTAATATTTCTTTTGAAATTACTGAATGAAGAGTACTGATTTGATCGTGATTCTTACTTGATGTAATGTGGTTGGTCTTTCAGTTATTTCTTTTATGATCCTTATTCCTTTATGAGAGATATATTTGAATTGCTTTAATGTTTCATAAAAGTAGGGTTATTTCTATGAGACAATTAGTTGAAAGCACATCATTTTAATGTTTAGTGCTTATCATTCTCAGTTTGATGAACTGAACCGTGCTAGCAATTTTTGCAGATGGATTCTGTAAGTGATAAAAGAAGAAAAATTCTTTTATGATGCTTCTTGTGTTTACCTAAGGGATGCATATTTTATGAGGAATTATTAGTCTTATTGAAATGTAATTGAAAAAGGGAAAAGTTGTATTCTTGTTTGAGTTTATCAATGATGATTTGCATGAGTGAATTCTGAAATGTTTAGACTTGTAAAATGGATATTTTACTTTGAGGAATGGAAAAAGGATTGAGTATTATTTGTATTTGATGTATAATTCACTTTGGGGTTTACTGTAAAGGAAATTTTATAAACTTGTCATTATTCTCTTGTAAACCTATATGTTTTGAATCATTTTAGTTGAACTCAAATGAAATTGATAGGAAGGGAATTAATAATTTATTCATTTATTAAATTCAACTTCTAAGTTGGCATGTATAGATGAGAATACAACTAGGTCATTATGGTTTATTAGATGACATTAAATAAAAGAGTAATTTACTTATGATTCTTGTGTAAAGTAAATGACAGTAATGAACCCTAATGAATATAAGTTAAAGGAAGGATAAAAATTCTAAGGGGATAAACATTCAGTTAATAACTTTGAGAATCATACTCAAATGAGGTTCGGAAGGAAGAAAACATACTTCCTCTTGTTAAATCAAAATCAAATAAGGTAACCGAAATGAAATAAATACATAGGTAATAATTAGACTTCATCTAAATGAAGTCTATTAATAAGGAACCATAATCTAAATTTAATCATGCTTAAAATTGGTTGGGAAAAGTAAGATAATCTTACTGTGGTATAATGATTATGTTTATGAGCCTAAATATTATGATAAGATACTTTGGAATGAAACACAAAGCTTCAGAAAGAGGGATTGATTGCAGATTTATCTACATTATAACTATTAATCATTATGGTTAGAAACCTTAATGAACATAGAAATTAAGGATTTAGTAGGGTTTCTAAAATTAAATCTTAATTAAGAAGATAAGTAAGTGTTTAAATTATTAACTAGATATTTACCTCCAGATGAGGTGATTTCATAGGATGTTGGTACACACCAACTGCAGTACTATGACATCATGAATATTGGGGTCTTCATAATGGTGCATTGTTGTAGTGGACACGTCACAACACCCTTCTGAATTGGATCATCTAGATCTACATAAACTTGGACTTGAACTTAGTTTTACTTTAGGTCAGGTTAAGGACATGCCTTTGTATAGGGGTAACTCATGATAACTAATGGTAACTAAACACATGCAATCAACTTGGGTTGATTGAGTATGTATATGTACCCTTAGTCACCGTGAGAGATTATCTATACCTTTCCATGTTGCTAACCTAGGTTAAGGTTAAACCTCAGACAAGTGGACTGACAGGAGTCAGTGAAGACCATTCTAGATAACACATGAAGTGGGGGTGAAGGATGTATTCCATTTGATGAGTATGCCATCTAGGAATATGAACATGCACAACATGTGAAAATCTTTGGCCAAAGTATCACAAGCTGCTGGTTGCATTGTCCTAAGTCACCTAGTTTAAGAAGTAGTATTTCAGATGGATATTAGTAACAAATATTCAGATAGGCCTCTTAAGTGGAACACTTCAATACCCTAAAAAGGGTAAGAGAACCAAGTATACTGGGTATACGATACATTGAATTAACATGAGAGATCAGTGAGAAATTGAGTCATAAAATGAGAGATCGATGAAACACTGAGCCATGTAATAAGAGATCGGAAGTTCACTGAGTCATTATAACTGCATATGGTTATTTGTTATGAGATTGATTGACATGGAATGCGTGTTCTAAATCATAAAATTATTTAAGAACTTGAAATGTGTGTTCTAAATTATGATAATTTAGGATAACGAACACTATTCAATTTTTTTTCCCCTTATTTCTAAAGCTTTAAGATAGGAATGTTACATCTTGGTATAAGAGTTGAAGGTTGCAACTTTTGGAACTATTGTGTGCATAATATGATAAAACTTAAATTTTCTTGTTAATAGAAAATGGTTAGAACAAGAGGAAATGCTGTAAACAACCCACTGCTTGGTGGAGAAGCAACTACTGCTCAAAAACTCGATGAGATCCTTGCTGCTCTGGTGGACACAAGGGATCATTTGGCTGTACTGGAACAACAAGTTATAGGAAATGAAGAGGAGGAAGAAGATGCTGATAATGAAAATCAGCCACCTCATGTGGACAACACCAATGGGGGAAATCGAGGTGTTGATAATAGTAATGTAAAAATACCTAATCAGCCTGAAAATAAAAAGACAAGATTAGCAACAAAACTCACCAATGATATAAAAAGAATAAGTCCTACCAAGTTTGATCGAACTACACTTGGAGATGGGGCTAAGAACTGGCTTAAGGAAATGGAGAAGTACTTTGCAATAAGAAAATTCTCTAAGGAAACAAAGGAAATTTAGGGATCATATCATCTTTCCCATGAGGCATCTTCATGGTGGGACAACCATAAGGCTGAGTTGAATATTGTCGAAAAAGACATAAATTGGGATCAATTTAAAAGTTACTTTAGGAAATGGTGGTTACATCAAATTTATTATGATCAAAAAGTGACTGAATTTCAGAACTTATCTCAAGGAAAGTTAACTATGACAGAGTACTGGGAAAGGTTTACTAAAATCCTTAAGTATATGCCTCGGTATTAAACTGACGAGAAGTTTAGGATACAAAAATTTATCATGGGATTAAATCCCATTATAGGCAGTGAGGTGGATGTTCATAGCCCAACCACTATGGAAGGGGTTGTTGAAAAATCCATGAGGCAAGAACAAAAATTAAGGGCAATCTATGATCATAGGGAGGAGATTAGGAAGAAGGTTCCAAACTCTTCTTCATCTCTTGCACCTAAAAAGAGACCTTGGAAGAGGTTTGGTATGATTTTTTTTCCATTGATAATAATAAGAAAACAACAACAAAAAAACTTGCTGCTAGTATACAAAAGAACTTTGTCAAGAACAATAATAATGGATAGAATTCCTATGAAAGCTAGAATGATAACTTCAAGGCTAGAAATAAATTTGAGCCTAGGAAGGGGCATGTTGGAGGATGTTTTAATTATGGCAAGGATCATTACATGAGTCATTTTCCTTTGAATAAGGATGACCATAATTAGTAGCATAGGATACATGCTGCGGTAACTGATAAATAAGCTGAAAAAAAAGTCACACCCATAGAAGTTCTGGGTAAGTAATTCGGTATACATGTGACTATACTTTTTGATATTGGAGCTACTGAATGTTTTATTTCTACTAAGTTAGCTTCGAAATTAAAAAAGAAAATATGAAAGAATGGATAAATCGTGCGCTGTACATTATGGAAATAATGCTGTTTATATAATTAGTATGTGCCTTTTTGGGGCAGTCCTTGACTTGCCTAGTTTTTCCACAGAAGTTGACCTTTATGTTGCTACTTTGGGGTCATATGATGTAATCATAGGTGTTAATTGGCTAGTTGAGCATAAGGCAAAGGTTGACTGTTCTAAAAAATAGATTAGTTGTTTTGATGACCTATAGAAAACAATAGTCATTCAGGGTGTAAAATGTGATATTTCAGTTAGGAAACTGACAACTATGTAACTTAAAAAGGCCAAAAATAGAGGCTCTACCTTATATGTAGTAAAAATGTTAGAAACTAATGAAGAAGGTAATAACTTCATGGAAATATATCCATTGTTAAGAAGTTTCAGTGATGTGTTTCCAAAGGAGTTACTGGGTCTTCCACCCAAACGAGAGTTTGACTTCATGATCGAGATCAAACCAGGAACTGAGCCTATATCCAAGGCACCTTATAAAATGACTACCCTTGAAATGGTAGAGCTTAAGGCCTAGTTTCAAGAACTTTTTTCAAAGGGTTTGATAAGAATGAGTGTCTCACCTTGGGGAGCACCAATAATTTTTGTGAAAAATAAGGATGACACACTTAGATTGTGCATTGATTACAGAATGTTGAACAAAGAAACTATTAAGAACCGATATCCAATTGCTAGAATTGATGATCTGTTTGATAAAATGCATGGACCATCGGTGTACTCTAAAATATACCTTCAGTCTGGGTATCATCAGTTGAGAATAAAAGAGGAAGACATCCATAAAACAACTTTTAGAACAAGGTATGGGCATTATGAATTTACAGTTTTTCCTTTTGGGTTGATGAATGCACCAAACGATTTTATGAATTTGATGAATAATATTTTTCAAGAATACTTGGAAAACTTTGTGCTTGTATTCTTGGACGATATTCTTATATACTCTAAAAATATTGAAGAACATCATAAGCGTCTGAAAATACTTTTGGAAATTTTAAGAAAGAGAAAGTTATATGGTAAGTTATCGAAATGTTCCTTCTATGATATAGAAGTACACTATTTGGGTCACATTATAAGCAAGAATGGAATATCGGTAGATCCCTCAAAGATTGTAGCTATAAATGAGTTACCTGCACCTAATAATGTACATGAAGTTAGAAGCTTCATTGGTCTTTCCAATTACTATAGAAAGTTTGTTAAAGACTTTTTGAGGATTTCTGCACCAATAACTTCATTATAAAAGAAAGACAAGAATTTTTTTTGGAATGAAAAATGTGAATCTACCTTTAAGATTCTAAAGGATCAGTTAACTACAACACCTATTTTGATTGTGCCTGATCCTAATGGAGACTTTATTGGTGTGACAGATGCATCTTAGGAGGGTCTCGAAGGTATTCTATTACAGAATGATCATGTCGTAGCTTATGAAAGTAGAAAACTCAAGTTACATGAACTGAGTTATGCTGCACATGATGTAGAGCTTACTGCCATTGTTCATGCACTTCAAGTATGGAGGCAATATCTTTTTGGCAGACCTTTTGAACTAAAAACTGATCATCTTGGGTTGAAGTATATTTTTACTCATCCAAATTTGAATGCAAGACAACGAATTTTTTTAGAATTGATATCTCAGTATGACTTTGACATAAGTTATATTAAAGGTAAAGAAAATAGAATAACAGATGCTCTAAGTCATAGGAAGCACATTTCTTCTCTTATAACATTGAGAAATTAGTTTAAAGATGAGGTGAAAAGTGTCATGGAATCTGATTCTTATTTTTGGCAAGTAAAGACAAAACTCACTGCAGATCCAAACGATGTGAGTTATAAAGGTTTTCATTTTGACAATAAAGGAATCTTGCGGTTTGAAAACAGGGTATACATACCTTTGGCAAATGATTTAAGAAAGAAATTATTAGTTGAATTTCACAACTCACCTTTTTCTAGTCACCTTGGCAATATGAAAATGCTTGCTGATATAATATAACAATATTTCTGGAAAGGAATGAAAAAGGATGTGATGGAATTTGTGACACACTTCTTAGAGTTTCAATGTGTTAAAGTGAAACATATACATCCAGCCGGTTTACTATACCCTCACAACATTCCGCTGTATAATGGAAAGTGATAAGTATGGATTTTGTTCAAGGGCTTCCTATGTCAAAAAATAAACATGATGTTATTCTAGTTATTGTTGATAAACTAATGAAGGTGGTGCACTTTATTGGTGGTAATTTAAAGGATGATTCACCTATGTTAGCAAGAAGATTTGTGCATGAGATTTTTAGGTTACATGGGGTACCTGAATTGATCATATCAGATAGAGATCTGAGAATGACATCAATATTTTGGCAAATGCTTAATGCAGCCCTCAGGACTAAGCTGAATTTCAGTTCTGCATATCACTTGAAAACAAATGGACAAACTGAAAGCTTTAATCAAGTTTTGGAGGACATGTTATGAATGTATTGCATGGATCAACATTATAAATGGGAGGAGTACCTTCCATTAGTTGATTTTACTTATAATAATACTTATCATGCCTCTCTAAAAATGGCACCTTTCGAAGCACTATACAGAAGGAAATGCAAAACCCTTGTTAGCTAGGAAAACATTGAAGATAGAGAGGTGATAGGACCTGAAATCCTTACAGAAATGGAACAACAAGTTAAAATGATTTGTGAATGCTTGAAGGAAGATGCCGATAGGAAAAAGAGTTATGCAAACTTAAAACGGGTTGATAGGAAATTGGAACTTGGTGAGAAAGCCTTTCTTTGGGTTAAGTCAAAAAAGAGTTCTATAACTTTTGGCAAGGATGCCAAGTTATCACCTCATTATGTGGGACCCTTTGAAATAGCTGAAGTAATCAACCCTGTAGCTTATCATTTAGCTTTACCTCCTGCTTTATCATGAATGCATGATGTTTTCCATATTTCTTTGCTTAAGAAATACGTTTCAGATTTATCACATGTGTTAAATTGGAATTCCTTGTAGGTCTAAGACCTAGGAATAATCATGGTTAAGCCCATTTGAGTGCTAGAAACTCACTAGTTGCACTTAAGAAATCATGAAATAATTCAATTTAAGGTCAAGTGGGACCATTTTAACAAAGAAAGTGCAACATGGGAAAATATTTAAGAAATGAGAAATGATTTTCCATACTTGTTTGATCAGAATTGATTCTGAAAATTGATAAAATCTGAAATTTTTTATTCATGTCTGGATGTTAAATCTGCCAAACTTGGGTAGTTACTGAACTATTTGACAACTTTTTTAAATACTGTTTTGAAAACGTGAATTTTTAAATTATAGTTCTGTTATGAACATATGAATGGAAGGACAATAATTAATTTTTTTCCTAAACTTTAATGGTTTGACTAAGTTAATCATCGGGACGATGATTCTTTTGAGGAAGGTATGTAACGTCTTGGTCATGACTGTTACCATGATGAATTCCAATCTTGACATTACAAATGTTGACATGTGATTTGTCTTAGGAAGGTGCATTCTTTTGACATTGAAAATCATGTTTGCAATGGGTAAGTTATTACTATTAAGAATTCATGCTTGCTGTAGTTCTGTTTACTTGGAAATGAAGCCATTTTGTGCTGTGAACTGTAAGTTGTAAATATGTACTATTATTTTCATATTTACCATATGATAGCAACACACCATGAATCAATTCCATTGATCCAAGGTATGGTTCAATTCTTCTTTAATGTCGTCTTGTTAATTGACATTCTGAATGAAATGTATTATGGAACTGAGCTATGTTTTGTTGTAAATTGTAAAGGACTTGGCTACATGTATTCTTACTTGGCATCAAATTGCAAATGGTAAGTTTTGACCTCCTTTATAAGTGTTTTGTAATGCTGAGCATCATGAGGAGATTGAGAATCTGTTATTGGGCTATTAAGGAAAATACCTTAGCCTTGGTCGGAATGGTTGGTGCTATTCAGATCTGACCTAAGGTAACAATACTTACCGAGGACCTATTACTAAACTAAGGTAACAATACTTACCCTATTGGATTTCTAACCTAAGGTAACAATACTTACCTAAGACCTATTACTAAACTACTACAGGTTAAGTCTTAACCTATGTTGTAATGTCCTACCCTATATGGATTCTAATCTAAGGTTAATAACCTAACCTAAGGTAATATGGATAGTAGATATGGGGTTTTGGAAATAACCTAAGGAATTTATAAAGACCTAAGAAATAAGATGAAAACCTAACTAATGTTAAGGTGACCTAAACTATTACTAAGCCTAAAGGGGACTTGAGGGTTACATGAAAACTAGGAAGTTGGTGGTGATGGTTTCAAAGGTATTAATGTGGATTGAATTTTGGTCCTTACATCCTAAATTTTCCAAGATTGACGGAGGCATAAAAAGATGATGGGATGCCTAGCTGGCATCATTACTAAATTTAAAATGAATGGGAATTTTATAAATTAACTTCACCAAATTTGGAAATGTGATAGCATAAGGAAAGAGGAGGGAATGGGAATTCAATTAATTCAATGGCATCGATTATAGATGTAGTCATTTTTACCCTTATCACAAAAGAAAGGAACCCCTTGTGCATCAGCCTATCACCTAATGGGTGCTGGATGCTCACCCAAGGCATGCACCGGTGCCGAGTCTCTCTTTCATGCGAGTTTAGTGGGAAACATCATCTATGATCCAGGTTTAAGAGAATTGGAAGGAAGTAAAACATATAAGCACCATAGAGCTCAAGACAACTTCTAGGTCCTTGCAGTCATTCTAGACATAAAATGCTTAACAGATTAAATAACTTATACCAAAATAAAAAGAAGTTGCACAAACATCCATACTTAATCATAAACATAAATGAGAAAGAACTATGAGAAAAATGTATGCATTAGAATCATCAATGTTCATATTCATTGTAAGATGGTAACCTCATTACATTCATGGAGCCATTACAAAATGTTATAGAGAAGCAGACCGCAATCATGCATTATATCTGGACTCATATGACTAGGCTCTAAAAAGAAATTTATAACCCATACCCTTGATACATCCTTCCCTAAACACAATTACCCAAACTAACAGAGTTCTTACAGTATTTCTACATAGCTCTGCCCTCTCTCTCTATCTATCTACTTCCTTCTACAGGTGCTTGTATATATAGGCTTTCTGGACTGCTAACTCATCCTCCAACGGCCTCAGATCTGATGCCAAGTGTCTAAATGTGGTCCTCCATGCGAGCATGCTCCTCCAGGCCTCGAGCTTCCCACTTTTTACCATGATGAGCTTCTAGAAGCTTCTACTACAAGGCATGCTCCTTCCTGGGCCACCCTATTGCTAGGTTGACACCTTATCCACTTCACATGCACAATCGGGTCATGATTTTCACGTGTTCTACCAAAACTCCCAATATGGCTAAGTCCCAAACCCTTGGTTCTGTCCACGCATGCGCCACGGGTTTCCTTAAAGCCTTTCCCTGCGTGCCTTATCCTTGCATGATTTTCTTCAACTAGGCCTTGCACCTATGTGCCCTTTTGTACTTAGCCAATATTTAAGGGGCCCAACATTACCCCACACTACACCTATTCTCCATCTACGGGAACACCTATCTCTAGTGAAAAGAAAGAATATAATAGAACTTACACCGTGGGAAAAGAATAAGGGGATGAAAGAATATAGAAAGAAGAAAGAATGGGAAGTGATGGAATCACTGCAGTAGGCTAGGAAAATCCTTTTGCAAGTCAGCCTCCAACTTGTTCTAGGCATCGACTTTGTTCCATGCTCTCTGACAGAGGTCACCGACCAGGGTGCTCACCTCCACAAATCTTAGCCCATTTCCTTGTGTGTTTATGGTGTTAGCAATTTTCTCTAATTCTTTACCTACATCATCCAGTGCATCCATTCTTCATGTAATATGTGGGTACAGTTCCTTCAACTAGTTTTTAATTGAACCCCTTAAGGCTTCAATGGCTTCATATTTTCTTTTGACCTCGGCAAGGATTTTGTCCCTTTCTGCCCTATTTCCTTTATTCTTTTCCTAGAACTCCTTGAGTTCTGCCTCATGAGTGGCGACCAAGATGCCTGCCACTTTGTCTCTATCCACACAATTGTCATATGCGGCCTCAATCAGTCTGGGAAGAAACTTTTATAGCAGTAAGAACCTTGCTGTACTCTACTACAAATGCCATGACCTTCAATTTATCTTCTTTCTCTAAGCACGTGACCACTTCTTCTTGCAAATTCCAAGGCTAATGACTACCTCTCCATGGTGAGGACCCTTGTTAAATCCTCTAGGCATCCTAAGGTAATCCATACTTCTGCACAGGAGGTGCTAGGTCTGGATGCTTCAATACTATAGCATTATTAATAGCCTCCACCTTTTTGTACACCGTGCACACCTTGGCCTTCTCATCTTTTAGCTCATGCTGCAACTAGGTGCACTGATTAGTTTCTCTTGACTAAGCTCCTTAGCCCTTGTAGCTAGTTCTTCCTCTTTCTTCTTCAGGTCCTCCTCCAGATCTTTGATTCTATCATTCCACCTGAAGAGTCTAGCCTCGATTTCAATGGAGACCTTGTTCAGTGCGTTGCACAACTGTTCATCCGAGAGCTGTTGAGCGTTCACCACTGGATTGTCTTCTGTTGGCCCTGGAAATGTTATTATTGCCCCGTGGCTTACCTCAAATTCCAGCTCATCAAGATGGGACTCAATTTCCCATGAGAGCATCTTCCTCATCCGTGGGTATGCAAGCCTCCTTGTCAAAAGATGACATTTCCATGAGCTCTTTTGCTGGAATCGTGCTTTGGAACCGCATGTGCAAAACACTTTGTTGGGGTCATCAATATAACCCATCCCTGGCCTCTCCTCCCCTATGTGCCTTCCTCCTGTGCATGTGCCCTTAGGAATACTTACAGTTAAAACGGGGCCTCTAGTGCTGCCGTGGTCCTTTTCCCCACTCTCCTCCTTCTCTTCATTTAACATTGGCTCAGCGTTGCACTTCAACTTCTCCTCCTCCAAGGTCTTGATGGCCTTTGTTTCTTCTCTCCCTGGCACCTTGGTTTCCTGTTCCACCATAAGGCTTGGGGCCTTCTGCATGTCTGTGCACCATCTCCCTCACTTCTCATGTCCTGGGCGCCTCTCCCTTCCTAGCTATCCTTGCACCGCATGAAGAGGAACCCCTTGCTCCTCTTCTCCACCTTCTTCATCTGAATCATGTATGTTGAAAACAGCTGGTCCTTATTCTTTTCCAGGCTCGTCTTCCCCACTAACATCTTCTTCACTATCTTCTTCTTCACCTATGTGCTTATCCAAACTTCCAGTTTCTTCTGAGGTGGTCTCCTCCTCTAGCCTCTGCTTCTTCCTAACTAGGGATTCTGGTGTAGGTGACTCTATTTCTTCTTCTCCTGAGGACTCCTTGTCTGATGGATTTTCTGGCTCTGGAGTCTTTTCCTTGACTAAGGGCCTCTTCTTGCGTGAATACATGCTTGTCCTGGCACTTGTCCCAGGGGAGCCTATTACCTATGTTTCTACAACACTTGGTATTTTCTTCTCTAGCTCCTTTTCCACCTGCTTGGGTGCGGGTCTCTTCCTGCTAGTTGGATCCCCAGGCATAGACACCTCATTCTCCAGATATGTGCCCTTCTTCGATTTGGGTCTTATGCAGAGGTACACGCACACCGCAGATCCTCCTGTAATGGGAAAGGTCATGGGATTTGTCATTTGTACTTCATGTGACACGTACCTCTCCACGTATGCATGCTTTTGGGGTAGACCAACCCTTTGCGCATTTCCTTGTGCTCCCGGTCTAGATTACCAAGGTCCAGTTTCAGCTTCTTGGACTCTTTAAACCTGTTTACTCCCACTTGGAAGTATTGAGCTGTGAAGGCGAAGGGGAGCTTGCACCATGGGCTCCATGTCTCATCCATTAGTTTGAACCTGCCCAGGTAGAAATGCTGGTACATAGAAAATTCAGCTTCTCCTTTGGTGGCCACTGGTAGTTGTTTGGGAATTCTCCATTCTACCCCGAACGTGTTCCTCAGGTGTGTATACCATTTCTCCAGGCGCACCTTGTGCACAGTTGTCATGGAGTCACATGTGTATTTTTCAAATCTTTTTGTGGGTGAAGGGTCCTCAGTCGGGTACTCCCATATGAATTTTTCTGATGCATCAGGTACTCCAATCTCTGAAAAAATAATTTTCAGTAGGACATTACCGAACAGGATCCTGTCTCCTTCCTTCGTGCAGCTTACAATCTCATCTGTGATGAATGCAAACAAGTTGTAGATGGTGCCTTCTGTGATTTTCTTGCAAACATGTAACCATGGCTTATTGACCTGGGTCCATCTCTCCTGGCCATTTAACTTAGTCACCAGATGTGCAGACCATCTTCATTACCGGGTCCTTGATGTCTATGATATCATAGTACCTTGACCCCTTTTTGTATGCGTAGGCAGTGATAGTTTCCTTAATTGCCTCTTTATCACCTAGGTTCATCTTCCAAACTATCTCCTTCACAGATGAGGCCTATGAAATGTGAGATGAGCTAAGGGGTAATGTGCATTTTTTGCCCCGTGAAATGGAAGTAGTCCTCATGCATGTGTGACATCAGCCATTGATAGAGGTGCTCAGGCTTCCCGAAGTAAGGCAACTCAAAGAGTTGCAATAACCCTACTTTTTCCAACTTGACCTTCACGTCATCATTATAAATGGGCAAACCCTCTGGTGTCCTTTTATTCATTGGGCACACTAACTCCAGTGCCATCTCCTTCTCGATTGTGCTCGTATGATGATTATAGTCATTCACAGACATGTTTCTTAGATGGGACTCCCACTCCTTCCCTAGCAATACTCCATCTGGGTACTACATTTCTGCATACCACTCTTCGTTTGTATGTGCATCAGTTTCTTGTTGTTTTCCCTTGCCCTTGCCCTTCTTGGGTGTGCTAACTAGTTTCTTGGGTGCCATTGTCTAGGTTTGCTTCTTACTTTAATCACTTCTTGTAACTCTGTTCTTCCACTCTTTCCCACCTTAGATCTTGAATTTGTGAAGAAAATTCCTTAAACCCGTGCCCTAGTTCTTCAAACCCTAGCTGGGATAATCCCTTCACAAGACAGTGCCTTCTCACAACTCTTTTACACTTGTGAAATCCCTTTCTTCTAGTTCACAGATCCAAACTAGTCACTTATGCTCAATCTCTTCAAATTTTTCTTCACACGGATCAGTTTTTTGGAAGCCCTAGTTTGTGAAAATGCAAAAAAATGCTTCTTTCTCCTTATACGCAAAGTGAATAATGAAATTCCTTAACCCTCTATTTATAGTTTTTCCCTTTTTAAGCATTAAATGCTACTTCACCTACCACCATACTTTTCACATTTACTGTGTATTTTTCAAACAAAGTCTGACTTTAGCACTTTAACTCGTGCCTAACCCTGTGCGGATAATCTTCCAACCTTCTGGTGCGCAACCAATCCATCTAGATAGGAGACTCTTATGCACGCGTCACCGGTGCCGAAGGCACTTCTTCTGTCCTAATTTTTGCTCTCACCTACCTCATGTTGCTTATGCACTTTTTCTTCCTTTGTACGTGGGATCTGAACGTAGCCTTATCTTGACACCAACCATCCTTTTCCATCTTTTCTTTCCATGCACCTCTTTCAACAAGGCCATTCAACTGGGATTTTTAACACAAAATTCCTTGGCACTTTACTCATGCTTTTCCTTCACATCACTCCACCCCACACTAAAATGATGTGCGGTCCTCTGCACACTCAAAAATCCTCAAAGAGTAATAAGGGTTACCGGTGCCCAAGGCACAAAACAAAAAAACAACACGAAAAGGGAAACACAAGAAAAGAAATGCATAAAGGAAATTCTAAACTAACTGGAAAAACTACCTTATTTACAAACACCAAGAAGACTTATTTATAGTAGGGCTTTAGCCTACTCCCATTGAAGTGTCCAAGAAATTTTGTTCCATCCAGCGCTTGTAATTGGCACGCACCTGAATCAAGGATGTACAAGATTTTATAGGGACCTAACCAATGGACCTTCAACTTCCCAGGATGGTGCAGAAACTTAGAATCATACAGCAAGACCATCTTCCCAACCTCAAACTTCTTGTTTCTGATGTGGCGATCATGCCATGCTTTTTGCTTTTCTTTTTCTACTGTTTGGCTCCACCTGGTGAGTGATCGTCTTTCATCTAGCTTCATCAGTTCATCAATTCTTTCTTCCAGTGCTTTCTCATCAGCCAGCCCTCCTGCACGCACTATTCATAGAGAAGGTAACATGAATTCAACTGGTAGAACGGACTTCCATGCCAAACACCAATTGAAATGGTGTGGCTTTGTTCATCCTTTTATAAGTTGTCATGTAAGCCCATAATACGGTTGATACCTTGTCATCCCAATCTTGTCTTCTAACATCACAAATCTTGGTCAGGGTATGACTCAGTATTTTGTTAAATGCTTCTGTGGTTCCATTTGCTTGTGGGTGATAAGGGGTAGTCTTGTGATGAGCTACCATGAACTCTGCTAACAGGATCCTCATGGTCTCATTCAAGAAATGTGTACCCCTATCACTGGTTAAACTTAAAGGACATCCATACCTTGTGATAATGTTCTCCCATAAAAATCTTGCCGCTATGGCTACTGTGTAGTCCTTAGTTGGGGCTGCCTCTGCCCACCTTGTCAAATAGTCTGTGTAAGTGATTACATAGCGTGATCTAGTCCTACGATGCTACTGGTGCAATAGGGCCTACAAAGTCTATTTCCCATTTCTCAAAAGGTTCAGCGCTAGGGATAGGGTGCAAAGGCATTTCATCTCTCCTTCCTAGTTTGCCAATGCACTAGCAATGGTCACACACCTTACAATAGTCTTTGCAATCCTTATACATAGTTTCCCACCATAATCCTACCATTAAAATTTTACGCGTGGTGGCATCACCTGCATAATGTCCACCCGCACTTCCTCTGTGTGCTTCCTCTATGATGGCAAGGTGCTCATGCTCTAGTACACACCTGCACAAAAATTCATCATGCCCTAACTTGTATAAGTCCCCACTGATTAACATGTAGGGCATGTGCGACACGTATGGCTAGTTGCTTTCTTTCTAATGCCTTCATCCCTTCTGGTGCCACACCTTCCTTTAGGAATACCACAATCTCCTCCAAATCTGAGGGTGCACACCGTAACCTAAATAGTTGTGTGTTTGGCATAGCCTCTTCAATACTCTGCGTGTCCTCCCCTGAATCAATTCTTGACAGATGATCAGGTCCACAATTACTCTTTCCAGGCTTCACAACTACCGTAAACTCAAATTCTTGAAATAATAGCACCCACTGACATATGCGCCCTTGTAGAATGAGCTTGTTCACTAAGTACTTTAACACCATGTGGTCAGTGTAAAATACAAAGGGTGTTGCCAGTAGATACTGTCTGAACTTAAAAAGTGCGTAGATCATTGACAATGCTTCACGCTCAGTCATGGTGTAATTTTTCTCTATTGGTGTCAACTTCCTACTTGCAAAACATAGAGGATGATCAACAATTCCTTCACCTAGCTGTGCAAGCACTTACTCCAATGGTGGTTCCTGAGGCATCTACATGAATGTGGAAGGGCTTGTCCCAAGAGGGAAAATGTAATATAGGTGTGGTGACAAGCCTATCCTTTAATGTGTCAAATGCCTTCTTGCTGCGCCTCTCCCAATGGAAGGAACTTTTATGTCTGAGCAATTATCTAGAGGTGTGGCTATCTTGGCATACCCCTTGATGAATTTCCTGTAATAACGTGTATGCCCAAGAAATCTGTGCACTGCGCTCTGGCTAGTAGGCTCCCCCAATCCCACAATAACTGTAACTTTGGAAGGATCTACTAGCAAGCCCTTCCTTACATATGATATGCCCCAGTAACATCCCAAAGGGTGTAGCAAAGACACACTTTTTAATGTTGAGGGATATCCTTAACTACCGACACCTCTCAAACATCAGCCTCAAATTATCACAGTGGTCTTTCACTAGCCCATACACTATCCAATCATCCAGATAAACCTAAAGAAATTTGTGGATGAAGTCCTAGAATGCCTGAACCACTATGCGTGAAAAAAACAAAGGTGCATTCTTCAACCCAAAGGGCATGACCATGTATGCAAAACTTCCCCATTCAGTGGAAAAAGTTTGTCTTCCCCTGGTCCTCCTTTGCAATCTGGACTTGGTGGTACCCCAAAAATCCATCCATAAAGGAATAGATTTCATGCACCAATGACTCCCTCTAAGATTTCTTCAGTGAAGGGGGTTGGAAAAGGATCGATGACACAAAATACATTCAGCTCCCTATAATCCATGCATATCCTAATCCATCCATCCTTCTTGATGCTTATCACCATCAGACTTATCCATTCCAATTCTTCCACAGCTTCAATGATTCCAGAAGCTATCATTTTGTCTATCTCTTCCTTTACCTTTACGTGATAAATTGGGATTCATCCAGTAGGGTCTCTTCCTGACCAGGTGCACACATCCTTCAACTTTATCCTCATCTCCCCAAGGAATGGTGGAAACCTTTGAGCTCATGGTACCCATGCGGGAATAAATCCTCAAATTCACACAAAAGATCAATGATCTTAGAGACTTCCTTCTCCAACCAGTAATCTCCAATGATAGCTTCCTTAGGTTCCTCTTCTGAGCCGATGTTAACCTTCTTTGTCTTTAAAGGCTCATGGTAGGTGCCACATGTAAGCATCAGCACTATCCACTACCTCACGTGCATCCCCATAGAATGGTTAACATCCAGGCTCTCTACTTCCTCTCCATCAATAACATATACTAATTTCCCTCTCTCCTTTTCCAAGCATGTGCACTCAAGCTGTATCTCTTCTGCTTCTTCTACTTCTTCTTCTAAAGCCTGCCTCCAAACCTGGTCCACCTAGCAGTTCCAACAGCCTATCTTTTGCCATGGCACTATCCCCCATGGTAAGGTGCTTAACAACCTGCAATGCCTTATCAACTGATGGCTTGGTACTTCGATATTCAAACATTTGAATGAGGTCATTGCTAGCTCTTTCCAATTCCCTGTTTGGTGGTGTGTCTCAGAATGTATGTACCATGCGTGCACGTAACCCTGTAGTGTAGAATACAACTTGTGCACCCAAAGGGATGGTGGTAAAGCTTCCTGTGCCTTCTCTCCAGACCTTCTCACAAGCTTGGATGTGGAAAGAGGTGGGTTCCTTACCATGGTAGTCCTTGATGGTGGTGGGTATGTTGCTTCTAGAAAACCTAAACAGAGAGCAATTCTCACCTCACACCATTCCAAAAGGCTCTCCTGATGTGTAGCCCACCACTGTGCCACTGTGCTAAGTAGGACATAACTTAACATCCCTCTTCGTTCCTTCTCCTCCTTCCACTGAGCTTCCATCTCCTATAAAAAGATCTCAGGGAAGGCCCCTCCTGAATACTTAGGTAGTTTTTTTCCTCCTAGGCGCCAGACTATACGCGCCTTTGTTACTTTTGTTACCGATCCTCTCAACTACCATCTGATCAATTCATAAGTCCCATGCACCCAATTATCACATGCTAGGCTGGTGGTGTCACTTACTGAAATGAGAATCCTCAAACTGGATAACTCTGTTGGTAGGATGGATTATCTCTAGATCCCTGATTGAGCACACATATATCCTATCCAGGACCTCTTCCCCTAAAGGTTCAGTATAGGGTGTCGACTTCCCATCAGCCAAGGGTATAATAACCCATTCCTCCTTATTTTCAAAGCTGATGTACCCCTTGTTGAACTGAAGGTCAGCATTGTTCTTGTAACACCATGGGTGCCCAAGTAGTGCTGGGAAATTGTCTACCTCGGTGAGCACCAAGACTTTGAAGTCCCAAGTAAACTTAGCACCCTAGATAGTGATAGTTGCATCCTTTAAGACACCAATGGGCATTGCCTTCATTTTGTTTTCCATATACAACACATTTGAAGATGGCTGTAATGCAGGTCTCCCCATCTAGTGCCAAGCATCCAATGTGAGAACATTGACCTCCGCACCTGTGTCAATGAGGATATTACTAAGGAGCCATCCATCTATGACTGCATCCAATGTGATCTCCTTGTCATAGTCAAGGCTATGAGGGGGAAGGTTTGCATGCAGGATCTGTCTCTCGTGCTCTTCCCCGGAGTGTGGTACCTTCTCCCTCAACCATGCTCCTAGCAAGGGAATAACATTCTCTTGCCTTAGCATTTTACATACTTCCTTGACCTCATCCAGGTCATCCTTTGGCACCTCGACCTTCCTCCTTTGCTCCTCCCTCCTGGACTTGCTCCTTTAGATATTGGATTTCTCCTTGTAAACTCTGAATGACATCCATGGTATCTTGATATACTTCCTTTTTGATGCATGGGGTCTAGGTATTTCCCATGAACTACTTCCTTCTCTTGAAATCAGGGTCCTCTGCCTTGGTATTTCTTTTGTGCACATAGCCTCTGCTCTTGTTGTTACTAAAACAGGTTCCAAGCCTACATCACGTGTTACCCAACATCCATTGTGTGTATATCTTCTTAATGCTTACCATTGTAGTGCCCTTGTCTTTCCGTTACTATTGATTCATGTGCTCAAACAACTCTGGGCATTCCTCATACTTGTGCTTCTTTCCACACATGAGCACTGTAGTAGATATGGGCACTCTCATTTATAATGTTCTGTAGACCCACAATTAAAATAGGTTCCATGCGGGAACTCACTCCTTCCTCCCCCATGGTTACCATGACCACAGAATCCTCCGTGAAATCCCCTTCTACGTGTGCCACCATCTGCGCGCTCCTCATAGCGGCTATCATCCCCTTTAGAACTACTGGCAATGGTGGTTTAGCACACCCCATGATCAATGGCCTCATGGATCTGATCAATGAGCCTATGATCCTTAGTATCATGGGTTGTAGAGGTTCAAATATTACAGTAGCAAGACACATTCTTCTAAATTACACGCTGTAACAAGGGGCACCTACTTGCATCATGGTCCCCATGAAAAATTTCATAGTCTACTGTCACGTGTACATATTGCCCTCCGGGGAAAACTACCCTTGACATGCCCCTCTACTTCACAATCCATGCACCATAAACCAATGTGAGTCTCATGGGCTGAGTTTGTGGATAATTTCTCCATCTGCTTAGCCATAGCAACAATTTGAGCCTCTAGGAATGGGCTAACTCCAGTATCAACACTACCAATAGCCTCGGCATGCAGAGAAGCTTCCAACACCTCACACGGGTCTGTGAAAGTTTTATGAGATAAGGCCCTTCTAAAAGGTGTGATCAATCCTCCAAAAAACCACTGAGCATGCTGTGAAGGGTGAATATCATAAGATAACTTAGATAAGAGAGTTTTAAAGTGTGCATCATACTCTGGAACACTCTCTGCCATTCCCTGTTGAATCTCCTTTAGGGTGCTGATGCTCTTCTATTCAAACTTAGGGATGTGGAATTCTGCTAAGAAGGCATTCTTTAAAGCAATATAATCCACCACCATTTGATAAGGGTCATATTTCCTATACCAGACTATGCACACACCCCTGCAACATTGTTACAAATTGACTAGCCTTCCACTCTGAGGTTGTGATCCCCTTTGCATGCCATAACAGCTCACACTTGTGAACATGCTCCACAACATCCTCAATACCTATGTAATCTGGAAAGTGTAACGACATCTCAAAGAAGACCTGAGGGGGTGGCTGGGGCCCTTGTCCTCTTGAGCTAGAGCCTTGGTTTCCCCCAGTGTTCCCTTTGCCACCAGATCCACTAGGTCCACTAGGTCCTATGCCTCCTAAGCCACCATATCTACCAGAACCACTAGGTCCACTAGGTCTTATCCCTCCTGACCCACTTGATCCACTAGAACCACTAGGTCTTGTAGTAGTTGTGCCAAGTGCCCCTAAGGTTCCACTGAACTATGCATTGACGGTCTGTGATAATGCCCCACTACCGCTATTGTACCCCACGCCACTTCTAGACATGAGACCGAAGGCTTGTATACTTGCTCCTTGTTCCAAAGACTCCTATGAATACTGGGATATGTGTAGCCATAGAGGTGGAAACTAAAAAATTGTACCTCCTAGGCAGCAGATCTGTCACTTCCACTGGTTCCAATTGGGTCAATGATACTCCTTCCTTGCTCTGGAAAACCAAGTGCAAGGGTTTGGTCACTGGGTGGGTTTAGATACATGCCAACGAATCTTCTTTCTCCGTGTGAAGAACTCTCATCAGAAGTCTGAAGGGGTCTCTCTTACGCATTTTCCAAGATGGGGTAGCATAGGTTGCTCAGGTTCCACATCCTCTGTGTGAACCTCAACTCCTTCCCTCAATATCTGCCTCCATAGATCCATCACACTTATAGCCTCACATTCATCTAGTAATCTCCCTTTCATGTGCTTCACTATACTTGAGCTGTCTCTCCTCTCTTTCCTTCTCTATCGTAATATCTGCCATCTTCCTCCACCCTAGCTCCTCGCCTAGTGCTCAGACTGGTTTAGCTGGCCATTGGAAATGCCTCTAAACCCAAAGTAACAACCAGGATATTCATTACTAGAGGGATAACATGTAGAAATGATCCTCTAGGCTCCCACAGAAATTCAAACTTAGTAACTTCTAGGCAAGAATATGTGGAAATAGCATACTCCAGAGTGTAGCTAGCCAACACACCTTCCCACCAATGATCCACAACACGATGTCCACGTCAGATATGTGACATCCTGAAGCCTGTAGTAATCTTCTTGGGTCCACACGTGTGATCTAGAATACCAACTTGATCTAGATGCATATGCTGAGAGCCATTCATATAGTTCTACTGGGATAAAAACGGAAAAATGTTTCATATAAATCATGGTAGAGGTTCTCTTCTACCCATCTACATGCATCAAATTCTGGTCTAGTTCTGAATCTCTGAGAAAATTCATCCTTCATGCTCTTGAACCATGTTTCAATACTTTCCAGAGTTAAACGTTATGTCATTACTCATTACCCAGATCATGATGTATGCCATTTCCCACTACAACTTCAAAAAGAGGTCCCAGCAACAGAACCGAGATGTAGTCATTTTTACCCTTATTACAAAAGAAAGGAACCCCATGCATGCTGACCTATCACCTAATGGGTGCTGAGTGCTCACCTGGAGCCACACGCAGGTGCCGAGTCTCTCTTTTATGTGAGTTTAGTGGGAAACATCATCTATGATCCAAGTTTAAGAGAATTGGAAGGAAGTAAAACATACATGCACCATAGAGCTCAGGATGGCTTCTAGGTCCTTACAGTAATTCCAGATAGAAAATGCTTAACATATTGAATAACTTATACCAAAATAGAAAGAAGTTGCAAAAACATCCATACTTAATCATAAACATAAATGAGAAAGAACTATGAGAAAAATGTATGCATTAGAATCATCAATGTTCATATTCATTGTAAGCTGGTAACCTCATTACATTCATGGAGCCATTACAAAATATTACAAAGAAGTAGACCATAATCATGCATTATATCTGGACTCATATGACTAGGCTCTCAAACTAAATTTATAACCCATACCCTTGATACATCCTTCCCTAAAACACAATTACCCAAACTAACAGAGTTCTTGCAGTATTTCTACAGAGCTCTGCCCTCTCTCTATCTATCTACTTCCTTTTGTAGGTGCTTATATATATAGGATTTCTAGACTGCCAACTCATCCTCTAGTGGCCTTAGATCTGATGCCAAGTGTTTGAATGTGGTCCTCCATGTGAGCATGCTCTTCTAGGCTTGAGATTCCCACTTTTGACCATGATGAGCTTCTAGAAGATTCTATCGCAGACATGCTCCTTCCTGGGCCACCCTATCACCAGGCTGGCATGTTATCCACTTCACATGCACAGTCAGGTCATGCTTTTCATGTGTTCTACCAAAATGTGCAATATGGCTAAGTCTCGAACCCTTGGTTCTCTCTGTATGCGTGCCAAGGGTTTCCTTAAAGCCTTACCATGCATGCCTTATCCTTGCACACTTTTCTTCAACTAGGCCTTGCGCGCCTATGCGCCCTTTTATACTTAGCCAATATTTAAGGGGCCCAACAATGGTGAAGAAACCACCTAGGAAAGATGAGAAATGGGTTTTCCAGAAAGTTGTTGGTCATTTGATCTTTCTTGTTTTTTCTTTGCATGAAAGTTCAGGTTCTTCAAACCAGCAAGTTTATTTTTCAATCCATTGTGATCTTTGGTATCTTCAAATTGTTTCTGAATTTGTGGACATAGAGGAAGCTGGGAGATTTGGTTGTTGACATTATTTTGGAAAGAAGAGGTTTTTGGGAGGCTCAGCTGGAGATCTTCTACAAAAAAAAGAAAACACTATCAGGTATGATAGGCTCTTTTTATTAAATAGTTCTGCTTCTTTCTAAACATCTTCATTAAAAGAAATCTGCTCTTAGAAACAAATGGTTTTGTGGAAATGATTATGGTGTATTTTGATGTATTCTTCTATTTGGATTTTCTGTTTGGAAAAGATTTTATATGGGTATTTTCTTGATGCATGTTTGCGTAAATCATGTCTTATCTTGTTTGAAATTGGAATGTTGCTAAAATTGTGTGAACTTCTCATTCCTGTGAAAAATAGATTAAGGGAAAAAAATTGTTGATAAAGATTTGATATGGGTTTTCTCCCTCCTTTGAAGGAAAGTAGGAAATGAGATGTCTTTTTAATAAAATGAGCGTTGTTTCGAATATTGTTCTGCTATGATTATACTAATTTGGGTGTTGGATTTAACACTTTGTGGATTTAGTTTTCATCTAGAAATGACAATGAAATTGGTATATTGTTTCTAAGTTTGAAATAACTCGATTATGTGAGATTTTGTGGGTTGTTTTGAGGAAGTAGGTAAGTGTCCTTACTAAGTAAGGGTTTTGTTTGAGCCATTCTTCCTTGCACAAAGTGTGATAAAAGTGATTTAGCTTCTTCTGTGACTTTGTGATGACCATGATGTTTTCACACCTTCACGTTATGAAACGAAGTGTTATTACTCTTACTGTTGGTACCCATGGATGATTATTGTGGAATTTGACTTTCTTATTTGTATTTAAATCTGGTTGGACTCCTTTCGATCATATCTAAAAATGATTTCTTTTATCCCTGTGTAATGAAGAACATGTTTACTTGATTGTAATCTCATAATCATTTTATACTAAGGATGAATAAGATTTGTTTGTAGTATATTAAGCTATTAACGATTGGATGAAATTGGAGGTTCAGTTTTTGCTTGATACTTCTGGTATAGTTGTATACTAAATCTATTGAATATTTCTGTTAGTAATAGCTGGTAAGCTACTGAAGCTGTCCCTATTTTACGTTGAGAGAAAAAAAATCTCTGATAACTGACTTACATGATACAATTATATATATATATATATATATATTTGATTCAGTATGAGGAAGAAGTAATTAGAACCTCTCTCTCATCTTGATTATTGACTCCTATTTCACTCTTCCTTTTTTGAGTTAAAGTACTCATCGTTGTTATCTTCAAAATCTGAAGAAATTTGTAATTTTATCTCCCTCTGCCTGTTTATTCTCCTCTATTATTCCTCCTTGCATGAGATCGACCAGTTTGATTGTGTTAGCTGAAGGAGATTGTAGAGTAGATATTTGAATGAAATACTTCCTTTCTTTTCTTCTCCTTTACAAATTCCTATTAAGGAGGTAATGAATTTTATGTGTGATTGCCTTTAGGCGTATGTAAATAGAATTTACATTCTGTTTTCTCTCTCTAAGTTATTGAATACGTTGATGTACTTGTTGAACCTTGAAGGATGACTAAAGTAGTCTCTCGCGCCATCTGTTTACTTTCTCTCTTTTGAATTAAACATGTTGAAACCAAATGGGTATTAAAAAGGGAATATTGTTTCAGGATGTCGATGGTTCATCTTAAATACCATTCTTAAAGATTGAATAAAATTGTTCTTGATATTGTATGAAGAATTATGTTAGTGTTGTGACTTTGTGATTCATTTCCTCTTTAAAATAATTCTATTTAGAGAGCTGTAGGGTTAGTATCCTTATTGAACATTTTTTTGAATCAAGAATGAATTATATACCTCTATAGTATGAGTCCGATAAGTAATTGAGATGTATTATTACTTATTTGTTGTAATATTTCTTTTGAAATTACTGAATGACGAGTGCTGATTTTATCATGATTCTTACTTGATGTAATGTGGCTGCTCTTTCAGTTCTTTCTTTTATGATCCTTATTCCTTTATGAGATATCTATTTGAATTGCTTTAATGTTTCATAAAAGAAGGGTTCTTTTCTATGAGATAGTTAGTTGAAAGTACATCATTTTAATGTTTAGTGCTTATCATTCTCAGTTCGACAAACTGACCCGTGCTAGAAATTTTTGCAGATGGATTCCGTAAGGTATAAAAGAAGACAAATTATTTTATGATGCTTCTTGTGTTTACCTAAAGGATGCATCTTTTATGAGGAATTATGATTCTTATTGAAATGTAATTGAAAAAGGGAAAAGTTGTATTCTTGTTTGAGTTTATCAATGCTGACTGGCATGAGTGAAGTCTGAAATGTTTAGACTTGTAAAATGGATATTTTAATTTGAGGAATGGAAAAAAGGATTGAGTGTTATTTTTATTTGATGTATCATTCACTTTGGTGTTTACTGTAAAGGAAATTTTGTAAACTTGTCATTATTCTCTCATAAACCTATCTGTTTTGAATCATTTCAGTTGAAATCAAATGAAATTGATAGGAAAAGGAATTAATACTTTATTCCTTTATTAAATGCAACTTCTAAGTTGGCATGTATAGATGAGAATACAACTAGGTCATTTTGGTTTATTAGATGACATTGAATAAAGGAGTAATTTACTTATGATTCTTGTGTAAAGTAAATGGCAGCAATGAACCCTACCAAATATAAGTTAAAGGAAGGATAAAAATTCTAAGGGGATAAGCATTCAGTTAATACCTTTGAGAATCATACTCAAATGAGGTTCAAAAGGAAGAAAACAAACTTCCTCTTGTTATATCATAATTAGAATAAGGTAACTGAAATGAAGTCTATTAATAAGGAACCAGAATCCAAATTTAATCATGCTTAAACTTGGTTAAGAAAAGTAAGATAATCTTGATGTGGTATAATGATTCTGTTTATGAGCCTAAATCTTATGATAAGATACCATGGAATGAAACAAAAACCTTCAGAAAGAGGGATTGATTTCAGATTTATCTGCATGGTAACTATCAATCATTATGGTTAACAACTTTAATGAACATAGAAATTAAGGATTCAACAGAGTTGCTGAAATTAAATCTCAATTAAGAAGATAAGTAAGTGCTTAACTTCTTAACTGGATATGTACCTCTATATGGGGTGATTCCATATGATGTTAGTACACACCAACTACAATATTGTGACATCATGAAGACTGGGGTATTCATAATGGCATAGTGTTACAGCTGACATGTCACAACACCCTTCTGAATTGGATCATCTAAATCTACATAAACTCAGACTTGACCTTAGTTTTACTTTAGCTCAGGTTAGGGACCTACCTTTTTATAGGGGATAACTCACGATGAATAAAGGTAAATATACACATGCAATCAACTTGGATCGATTGAGTATGTCTATGTACCCTTAGTCACTGCGAGAGATTCTCTATACCTTTCCATGTTGCTAACCTGGGTTAAGGTTAAACCTCAGATAAGTGGACTGATAGGAGTTAGTGAAGAGCATTCTAGATAAAAGATGAAGTGGGGGGTGAAGGACGTATTCCATTTGATGAGTATACTATACAGGAATATGAACATGCACAACATGTAAATTGTTTTTTGGCCAAAGTATCACAAGCTGTTAGTTGCGTTGTCCTAAGTCACCTAGTTTAAGAAGTAAGATTTCAGATGGATATTAGTAACAAATATTCAGATAGGCCTCTTAAACGAAAAAAATTCAATACCATGAAAAGGGTAAGAGAAACAAGTATACTGGGTATACGATACATTGAATTAACATGAGAGATCAGTGAGAAACTGAGTCATGAAATGAGAGATCGATGAAATTCCGAGTCATGAAATGAGAGATTGACAGTTCACCGAGTCATTATAGTTGCATATGGTTATCTATTATGAGATTGATTGACATGGAATGTGTGTTATAAATCATAACATTATTTAAGAACTTGAAATGTGTGTTCTAAATTATCATAATTGAGGATAGAGAACGCTATTCAAATAATTTTTTTCCCCTTGTTTCTAAAGATTTAAAATGAGAATGTTACAATTTTTAGTTCTTGGCCCCTCATTATGACCTCATAACTTTATATTTATATGGTTATCTTGATCTAATTTCATAATTAACCTCAAAAATGTTAACCACTAAAAATATGGAAAGTTCAAATGGCTAGAAAATTCCTAAAATATGAAAGTAAAGTGCAAAGAGGATCAGGGTGCCCTAGATGGGACCAGGGCACCTGGGGTGCCCCAGTCAGAAATAGGAAAAACATAGAATGACAATACAGACTGGGTAAGTGTAGGTGTAAGATCCAAAATACGATAACAAGTAATGTAAAAATGGGTAAAGAAATGGGTTAATTATTACTCTTTTCACTTAAGAACCACATGAATAGTATTATAAGACCAGGCCTAAATAATGTCTCAAAGTGCATGATTTTGTGTCTATAATAGTATATTAGCTAAAAAATAACTCTGCTCTTTTGTTGCAATAAGGAAAAGGGAGAAGAACTAAGCATAAAATTGAAAAAAAAAGTTTAAAACAAGGTGATGTACTATAATGTTTTAGGACCTCTACTTTATTGAGCATACACAAGAGGATTAAGGGAACCAAAATACTATACACAAATCACAATTTGAAATACTTCTACATAAGTGTTTCATAGAGAGGGTTAAATTTTATGATAACACACAAAAGTGACATCAAATGACTTTGTAAGGGTTCAAATGGTGAAGATCTATAGCTGAATATTGCTTAAAATTGATGAAAAAATAGACTATGACCTACAAATGAATGTATCCCTACATAAAGTTAAGGGAATAAGCCCAAAAATCAAGGATAAACACTTATGCCATGAGATAAAATAAGCTATTTCATAATTCTACACAATACACAAGTAGTGAGAAGGTAAAAATGGTTCCTTCATTAATCCAAAAGGTACAACAATTATAAAAAATAGTAGGGCTCAGCCACAACCAGTCAAAGGTCTTTTCTTTAATGAATAATATCATGTATATATAGGAGAAATGAAATGTAGAGAGAAAAGATCATACAAGAGTTCACAAATGTCAAAACTATGATATCGGGTAGTTCACAAACAGAAACTAACAACAAAATTAATGTTATCAAATCTGCCATGTTCCATGTTCTCTTAACATGAGATTCAACTCTCCTTATATTTCCCTTGCATGATTTACTTCCTCTTCACTCTAACTTGATATGTACTCTAGATTTGACCAAATGATAGAACTAGGGTTTTACTCCAAGTCTAGACATGTAAGGATAAGTTCTGTAGCTGCTTGAGATGATATTCTGGGATTTTTTCCATTCTCAACCTCACCATAATTTTAAAGTAGAGAAATAAGGAATTGGGGGAATGAATAATAATTCCTCTTGTTCCATCTGGGGTTGACTTGGCCAAGTATTTGGTCTATTCTTTTTCGGGCCAACTTAATGTTTGTTCTGTATCTTCCTCTTATGGCTGAATTAACCACCTCTGGGTTTATACTACCATTCAATTGGCCAAATCGGTTATGCGGAGAACAAAGGGAATGAAGGAAGAATTCCTTCTATTCCTCCAAAATTTGACATAACCCAAAATAGCTAAATCAGTTATGCAAAGAATTGACGGAATAATAGAATAGTTTCCTCTGTTCCTTCAAAAGATGACTTAACTCCAATCGAATGAATCTGTTATGCAAAGAATTGGTGGAATAATAGAATAGTTCCTCTTGGGTCATAAAAATATGACTTAAGTAATAGAAACTACTTGTGCTTGTTTCAGTGAATGTGAGTGATTGGGGAACTCAAGGAAGTGAGGAACAATTCACTTAGTTCCAAAAGGTGTCAACTATGTCGATAAATTATTTGATGCAGTTATTGTGGAGTTGAGGGAAATGTAAAGAACTCTGGAAATTTTTTCTAAGTTCCCTAAAACAATGATTTTTCCAATTTCCAAAGGCAATGCGACCATGGCAGGGAGACAAGGAACAGGCAGAACAAAGGAAAAATTCCATCTATTCCTCTAAAAGCCAAATTTTCCTGTTTTAACTCAATTTTGGTAAGATTTGTTTAAATCCTTTGAACAAGGGCTTAAAAAGAGGGAACACAATGAGAAAAACAAAAAGAGATTGCACATGCCTTATAAAGTTTTGAAGTTTCAGTGATGTTATGACAACAGACCTTATAAAAGTGGGATTTACTTGATGAGTGATCTCTCTGACCTGAAATAGACCATGCTGACTGAAAACACAACAAACAAATTTTTTTTGGTGAACCTAATTTTTTATTCGATCTTAGCATCAACCCTAGTTACACTACCATTTATTTTTCCTCAAAATTATATGCTGTTCATATTATTTAAAATAACATATGTTTTCTTCCTATGCCCTTCTAGTGTAGTGCTTAATTTACCAATAAACCCATTAAGCATATTGAGCTTTCTCCTCCTACTCGTAAGTGTCATAACCTTATGGCTTCTTCCCCATTACACATTTCTATCAATTTTCCTATGCTTGATCACGCCAATGAGGTCCCATTAGATGACATTGAAATTACTAGTGATCATTTTTATGATTAGAACCATGATGATGATATTATTATGGATAATGAATAATGGAAATTTTATGTCATTTATGTGAACAAATTTGTCAGAATCATCAACATATTTAGCCTCTCATCAATATATTTCTTGTTGATAAGATTGTATGTGATCAAAAATCTAGTAAAACATCCATTTTTGGGTAGGATCATCCCTCTTCTAATTTTCTAACATCTACTATTCCTACACCTATGATGTCTACCTCCTTGGGGGAACCTAATCCTTCAACGCACAATTTTTTTATGCCTCTTCCTACAACCACTATTACTACTACACATCCTATGTACACTCCTCATGGATCACACTCTTCTTCATCTAGCACGTAATACCTTGAAACCTTTGTTCATAAATTAAAATCTTGAATCTTACAATTATAATAAGGTGCATCAAATTTTACTCATGATATGGATTATACTCAGTTATTTTACAATCCACTTGTACTCAAAGTGGTTTCTCACTCTTTTCCCATTATATTTTTATTCCTAAAATCCCTCCTTACAATGGTAAAGGAGACCATGATGAGCATCTTATCTCTTTACATTTGGCTTGTTTTGATTATGCCTCTCACGACATATTGCTCACCAAGCTCTTTCATAAGAGTTGGGATGAAAAAAATAGCCTAAGTGTTGGGCACACAAAAGTAAGGTGCAAGAAGAGTGTGCGGAAGTATAGTGAGGTTGAAGCACCCAGGATTAGAACTTAGCCATTTTAATGTTAAGGCTATATTTGGAGATAAAGTGCTAAGCACACAATGATGTGGAAACTTGAAGATCACGTAATAATATTTTGGGATGGGTAGTAGTTTGAGTGTCATGCATAGTTTTGATCTAATAATAGGATTTCTACTCGGAGTTAACTATAGGAAGTCTATTGTTAGAACACTTGTATGTTTTGTATTCCCTTGTAAAGGTGCATGGATATTATTAGCATGTAGCCTATTTTTGGAAGGTGCATGGGTAGTGAAGGAAAAGTCCCTACCCCTACATATATGTATTAATTTGCATGGTTTTGATAGACCAATGATTTGTAGAGTTATGCTGTGGATTTGTTAGCATGCATAACCATGAAAACTAGATCTTGATGCATAAAGCTTTTGTGTTTTGAAATATTTAATATAATGGATCATATTGGTTGGATATTGGTGTTAAATGTGACTGAATATGGTTCTTACATGGTAAATATCATTATAATCATTGTTTAGTCAATCTTTCATAATGTTTAGATCTAGATCTGGTTTATACACTATGGATTATTTATTATCTTTTATGGATATGAATTATAATTTTAATCATGCTAACATTCTGGAAAAAAAACTCTAAAGAGGGACCTGGTACCCTTGCGTGCTTTAGTTTAGCGCTCAACTCAGGCTGAGTGATGTGCCAGGGTGCCTTGGGATAATTGTAGTGAATTCTAGGCTACATCATTGGTTCCGTTGCTGAGATCTCTTTTTCAGCAATTTTTTAGGATGTTGCATGATGAAGAGATAGTGATTGACCTTGGCTAGTATTGAGAAGTGGTTAGTAGATATGGAAGAAGATTATGATCACAGATTCAACACCACACCTGATTTTAATGTATGCATGTGGGTTGAGCAGAATCTATACAATGCATAATATGGGACGTTCTTTTTATCTTTCCAATAGAGCTGTACGAGTGGCTGATTTCTTATGCGTCATCGAGGAATTGGAGGTTTTGCATGCTTGTTTGGATGCAGAAAGAATTCCAAGACTTGTATGATGCAGATATGATTTGGAAGTGATTTATGGATGTTTGGTTATGAGGTGTTTTAAACAAATATATTCTTGAGTACGCAGTTTAGAATTACTCTTGCCCAATGGTTTTTGAGTTTCAGTTTTTGTGTGAGCACAAAGGATCGTATTTGCAATGTATCCCACTGGTGATCAACATCCTGATTGCAACCCTTGATTTGGAAAATAAGCCGATCGCTAACTAAACCCCACCACACATCGAGGAAGGATTAGGTTTGGTAAGGATGGCGGACCTATCAACAAAAATAAAGATGGAGGAAAGGTGGCTTAAGTTCAATGAAGCAGACGAGAGGGATTTAGAGAAGCAACATGAAGTTGTAGAATTGATGGCATTGTGGAGAGAAATGGATCATGAAGGATTTGGAGCACACGTAGAAGGTGTTGAGCTAGAGCATTTGGATCTCCCCCATTTGGGAAAGCATGGTAGGGAAACCTCTTCAGCCTTATATGAGAGTGCAACGGTAGAGACAACATAGTCCATGAGTGCGCATCTGAATCTACCTAGCGACCTAGCCCTTGCACTTGGTTTTCTAGTTTCTATGACAGTTAGTAATCAAAAATTTAGTGTGAGTTGTAGAGTCACAGTAGATAGAGTTAATTTATAGTCAAGTTCATGAGTTAATTAGGGAGCTTATTCATCTATGGTGCAATCATTATCTACTTTATTTGGAGGACCAGTTGGAGGTAATTTTTCTGGAACATCTTTGACACAACACGTAGGTATGCAAAACCTTGACATCACATCTAGAAGTAGTGAAAAATTTCATACTGTGGGTGTTTAGTTTAGCATAACCTTCAAGAAATAAGAAAGTGCCTCCTCTGGTCCATTTCCTGATACAGAAGGAGGCTCAACAGGATCAAGTGGCTCGGGTGCTAGGTGATCTGGTGGATTTGGAGGTGGTGGGAAAGGTCCACACCAACCTCAATAAATTTACATGGAAATTTCTCTCCATTTTCTAGAGTATAGAGGTATTGAAGATGCAACCGAGCACGTGCATATGTGTGAGATAATATGGAGTGCAAACGGGATTACAGCTCCAAAGTGCAAGGTAATCAAGTTTACAACTACATTGCAGGGATGCTCACACAACTGTCACAAGTTTAATTTCACCTTACGAGGTTGCGTGCATGTGGTATGTCTACATAGAGTTAAATAGAGTGACTAGAAACTGGCACAAACTTGTTAAAGGTATGAATCAGAACTTTGATTAATTTTCTTCTAAACCTTCTATGAATGAGGCATTGCAGGTTATGAAGCACTTAACTATGGGAGATAGTACAAAGGCCAAAAAGTTACTTCAGGAGTTTTTAGGAGAATTAGACCTGGTGACACGCTTTGAAGAGGAATATATAGATGCATAGTAGCATGGACACACCTACCTAGAAAGAGAAAAGGGTAAGATGATTTATATGGTTAATGATGAAGAGGTAGAGAGCCTAGATATTGAGCACATAAAGGGTACACACGAAGTCTTGGATAGTGCATATGAGAAGGCACATGCCTACCATGAGCCTATGAAGACTAAGAAAGTGAACATTGGAACAAATATTAAACCTAAGGAAGCTATTATTGGAGATTACTGGTCTGATTCCGAAGTTGCTTAAATCAATGAGATACTGCGTGAATTTTGGGATTTTTTCCCTAGAGGCTATCATGAATTTAAAGGTGTACATGAATCATTGGGATAAATGCAGATAAAGCTAAAATAAGATGAATCAGAACTTATGCATCAAAGTAAAAGAAGAAATTGACAAAATGTTAATTTTTGGAATTATTGTACCTATTGAGGAGTCAAAATGGGTAAGTCGTATGGTGAAAAACATCAATAAAGATGGTAGAATCATGATTTATGTGGATTACAGGGAGTTAAATGCAGCATGTGTGATTGATCCCTTTCCTACAACATTTACTAAGGAAATCTTGGAAGGCATTGTAGGGCACGAAATATAATCCTTCACTAATGGATTCTCTGGATATCATCAGGTAAGGATAGCTGAAGAGGATTAAGAGAAGACAAATTTCACCACCGAGTGGGGAATTTTTGCATATATGGTTATACCATTTGGATAAAATAATGCACCTACAATATTTTCATGCATAGTGGTACAAGAATTCCAAGATTTTATTCACAAGTTCTTGCAAGTGTATTTGGATGATTGGACAGTCTATGGGCTCGTGAGAGATCACTTTGATAATTTGAGGCTGATTTTTGAGAGATGTAGGTAGTTGAGCATATTTTTAAACATTAAGAATTTTATATTTTCCACACTGTTTAGATATTTTTTGGGGCACATCATGTGTAAAGAAGGCTTGCTAGTGGATCCTACTAAGGTAACTGTGATCTTTGGCTTGGAGGAACCTACTAGAAAAGTGAGGTGCATGGATTCTTGGGGTACATAGGTTATTATATAAATTTTATTAAGGGATATGCAAAGATTTCTACACGCTTAGAATAATTACTCAGGGGAAAAGGAAAGTTCTACTGGGGTGAGGCACAACAATGTGCGTTTGACACTATGAAGGAAAGGATTAGTACAACACCTATTTTGTGCTTTCCTCCATGGTCCAAGCCTTTTCACATTCATGTCGATTTCTCTGGCATGACCATTGGTGTTGTATTAGCTCATCCTGGAGAAGGGATTGTTGATCATCCTATTTTCTTTACTAGCAGAAAGTTGACTCCAATAGAACATAATTATACAATGACAGAGCACAAAGCCTTGTCTATGATCTATGTGATCCATAAGTTTTGATAGTATTTATTAGCCACACCTTTCTTGTTTTATACAGAACACATGACATTGAAGTAATTCATGAACAATCCCATTTTGTAGGGGCGCATATGCCATTGGGTAATGTTATTTCAGGAGTTTAATTTTACGGTGGTCGTTAAGCCCAATAAGAGCAATTATGGTCCATACCATTTATCAAGGATTCAATCAGGAGAGGACACCAGAGCATTGAGGATAAAATTCCAGATGCATAACTATTCAAGTTGAACCATGCACCCTCAAACTTGGAAGATATTGCTATCTTTTTATGCATATGTGTGGCGCATGAAGGAATGAAGGATTTAGAGAAGAAACAACTTGCTATCTGTGTCATGCCTTACATGTTGATAAGTGGAGACTTATACAAATTATTCCATGATGAAGTTTTACGCCGATGTGTACTCGAGAATGAGTGTGACTCAATTCTGGTAGAGGCTCATAATAATATTGTAGGTAGACTCTATGTAACAGATGCCACCGCACACAAGATTCTACTAGTTGGTCTATGGTGGGAAACATTGTACAAGGATTGCAAAGCATATTATAAGGCATGTGAGAATTTTTAGCTCCTTAGAAAGCTTGGGAAATGAGATGAAATGCCTTTGAGGCCTATTACTAGTGTAGAACCTTTTGAGAAGTGGGCAATTGAATTTTTAGGGCCTATTTTCCTAGCCGTGCATAGGATATGATCATGATATATTATAACTTGTACAAATTATCTTACAAGGTGGGAAGAAGTAGTGCCTATAAAGGATTACACAACAACTACAACAACAATATTTTTGTGGGAAAATATTATTATTAGGTATGGCTACCCTTTAAGTTTAACAAGTGATAGGGGTACTCATTTCCTTAATGAGACTATCAGGATATTATTGGATGAATTTATGGTTGCACACCATAGGACAACCCCTTATCACCCTCAAGAAAATGGAACTGTTGAGGCCTTTAACAAGATATTGAGCCATACCTTGACCAAAATCTATGGTGTTAGAAGGAGAGATTAGGATGAAAAGGTTTTTGCAATACTTTTGGCATACCAGACAACCTACAAGAGGTTGAATAAAACAACACCCTTTCAGCTATTGTTTGGCTTAGATACAATTATCCCCATGGAATTCATGTTACCTTCTTTGCATATTGCGCATAGGAGGTCTGGATGATGAGAAAGAACTAGAAGAACATATTGACAAATTGATGTAGCTAGATAAAAGGTGATACATAGAAAGATGGAGTTAGAAATAAGAAAAATCCAGGTAGAAGGCATGGAATGACATGCACATCAAGGATACAAAGCTTGAGGTTGGGAAAATGGTACTTCTGTATGAAACAAAGTTTTTGTGCCATCTTGAAAAGATAAAGGTGTATTGGTTGGGACTGTATGTTATCACTTATATACTTGATTCAAGCACTTTCCAGTTAGAGGTGCTGGATGGAACACTGTTTCCTAATTACTTTAATAGGAGTACGCTGAAGCCCTACTATAAATAAGCCTTCTTGGTGTTTGTAATAGGGAAGTATTTCCACTTAGATTAGGTTTCAATTAATGCATTTCCTTTAGTGTTTCCTTCATTATTGCTATGCTTTATCAATTTAGTTCAGTGTTTTGTGTCATAAGCACACTTGCACACCAAAATTTGATTACTATTTAAGTATTTTACATGCACATAGGACCACACATACCCTTAGTGTGGGGTGGATAAAGAAGGATCGAGTGGTATATAAGAAAAAAAAAGTCATGAGTGAACATAAAAGGCACATGCTTTCAAAATAAGAAAAATTCAAGAAGATTGATCAAAATTGAGATGACGCGTAAGGAGATGGGTGCTCAGTATAACGTAGAGGAGGTTGTAGTATTGGAGACTACATATGATGAGCCACATTGGATAAGTACTTCAGTGAAAGGAAGCATGAGTAGAAGATATCTGTGATAAAAAGGTAGTAGGCACGCAATAAGGTTATGACTGAGGAATGAGAATTTGAGGCACAAGAAAGTTTGAGGCATGAAAAAAAGAAGAACAAAATACAGGAAAGCACGGAAGCAAAACTAATTCCGCATACGGTAGTAGATGGAGTAATTAATGAAGGATATTTTTGAAAATTGTTATAAAGCCAATGGTTGTAACGTCATTGTTACCTTGCAAGAAGTTATAAGTGCGAAGAAGAGTTTAATAATTTGAGCACCCTGTAGATTGAAAAAGTCTATTAGGAATTGAAGAACATTGTTGAGATGTATTCAAGTGTGGAAATAGATTTCAGGATATAATGCATGAATGGTTTATGTGTGACTAGGGTTTGAGGAAGTTAGAAAATAGCTAGGGTTTCATTCGCACTTGCAAAATTAAAAGGAGAAATGGTACCATGGAGGCTCTAGTTGTGGAGAAAGAGGCCGATGATCCAACAAAAGAGTAGTTGGTAGAAATTTTATACCCAGAAGAAGTGATCAAGGGATGGCCATGGAAATAAAAAATAAAATATTATAGAGTTTTTCATATTAACCACCGAACCGATAAGTGCTTAAAGGATGTTGCAGTAGAGGTCTACATGAAGACTAACTAACAGATGGTAGATGACACTAGGGTTTTGGATGCCTCTATGAAAAAGTTACTCGACAATGTGGGGGTCATGCAAATGTTCAAGCTACCTTATTTTGGGAAGCCCGAGTGATTATATCAATGGTTGATGTTGCACGTACATGAGGAATTATTTTACTTCGAGGGAAGAAGGATATAGATCACTTCCAAATTAATTGGGAAGGTGACAGGGTTACGTGACTCTGGATTGAAGATTCCCGGTGACCTATCAGAAAATGAGGGCATCGATGTAATGACCACCATATATAATTATAAAAAGGGTGACCCATATTTTAAATTAAATAACATTGAAGACATGGCTATCAGGGTTGCATCATGACTCACGGACAATAAGTTGGGTGCCAGTGAGCGATGGGATGAAGTAAACCAACGTTGGTTGCACATAACACACAAGATGGTGAATAAAACATACTATAAGTTTACTGGGCATATTATGGAGAGTTTGGTGAATGAAGCGTGAGTATAGGTACATAAAGGTGAGAAGATAACTTAGGGAGCCATTCTTTTGTTAAATTTATTTAATTAAATTGGCGGGCCTGATGGACCAAAGGAGAACATATGGGAGTTTCCTTTGGAAAAAAAATCTCCAGCAAATAAATTTACAAAGTATACTCTACATGGAACTATTTCCACTGCATATATGGAGCACGTGGAGAAGTGGTTTAGGAGGTTGCACATGGAGTTTGAAGGAGAATGACGCATCCCACATAAACTTCCCATAATACTAGATGGAGAAGTGGAGTTCAACCTGGGGCACTTCCACATGAAGAAAGATGAGAAAATCCCTTGGTGTAAGTTACAATTTTCCTTCACTGTAAGATATTTCAGGGAATCTGTTAATGGGTTTTATAATGCGTGCAAAATATAGTTTGATGTGGAAAAAATAGACGTAGATGTTCACATTCTGCGTAAGACTTATGCATGGCCAGGAAAAGAGGCATATGTAGAGATGATGGAATCTGATAATGTTGATATTACACGGGAGAGCTTGGCCGTAGGGAAAATTGAATCAGTGTGCATATATATCTACTTGAGGCCATGATTCAAGGATGGTAAGGTGGTAAAAGGAAAAGATATGACTCTTCCAAGTCCCTTGAAGAAGGGGTAGATGGTGGGGACATCAAGGCCAGTTGTAGCTATGCCCCCACTCAAAAGGATCCAAAGTCTATGTGTTTAAATAATGTTATGGAATAGGAGGAACATGAAAAAAGGCCCGTACTGGATCACACAAGAAGAGTCTTGCATAAGAGGCACATGATATATTGGCCACCAGAGCTAAATATGTGAAAATAGACATGCAACCCAAGTTCAAGTCCCATAGGCACGTGTTGAGTGGTGTGATGCTATGTAAAATGCATGTTAGTTTCCATGATGTGAGTTTGCATCACCGCAGAAGAGAAGAAAGATACCACATAGCCTGATTTCCATACCATTGAAAATCCATCATTTTTGGACATATGTATTCATTATTTTATTCATTTTTATTCTGGAGAGATAAGATGGGATTACTCATTTCCATGAAAGTAATCCATTTTAGTGTGGGGTAATATTGGGCTGAAAAAAATAACCTAAGTGTTGGGCACACAAATGTAGGGCACATGGAAGTATAGTAAGGTTGAAGTGCCCAGGATCAGAACTTAGCCATTTTGATGTTAAGGCTATTTTTGGAGATAGAGTACTGAGCAAAAAATGACATGGAGACTTGTAGGTCATGCAAGGATATTTTGGGATGTGCAGCAGTTCGAGTGCCATGCATAGTTTTGATCTAATAATAGGATTTATACTCGAAGTTAACTATAGGAAGACTATTATTAGAATACTTGCATGTTTTGTATTCCCTTGTAAAGGAACATGGCTATTATTAGCATGTATCCTATTTTTGGAAGGTGCATGGGTGGTGAAGGAAAAGTCCTCACCCCTATATATCTATATTGATTTGCATGGTTTTGATATAACGATGATTTGTAGAGTTATGCTGTGGATTTTTTAGCACACATAACCATGGAAACTAGGTCTTGATGTATGAAGCTTCTGTGTTTTGTAGTATTTAATATAATGGATCATATCGGCTAGCTATTGGTGTTAGATGTGACTGAATATGGTTCTTGCATGGTAAATCTCATTATAATCATTGTTTATTCAATATTTCATAAGGTTTAGATCTAGATCTGGTTTATGCAATGTGGATTATTTATTATCTATTATGGATCTGAATTATACTTGTAATCACAATAATATTCTAGACAAGTAACTCTAAAGAGGGATCTAGTACCCTTGCATGCTTCAGGTGAGTGCTTAGCTTAGGATGAGTGATGTGCCAGCGTGCCTTGGGCTAATTACAGTGAATTCTAGGCTACATCACTAAGAGTCTTAAGAACTTTTCCTTATAATGACTCTATGATCTCACTACACATTCTGTGCACTCTTTTAATGATTTAGAAAATCAGTTTTTAGCACAATTATCTATTAACATTAGTGAAAAATATTTTATGAACAATTATCTATATTGCAATAAGGATCTAACAAACCTAACAATGATTATGTCTTACGATACAAGAACATGCTTAACAAAATGAGTAATATATTAGTTGTAAGTGAATTAGAAGATCTATTAACATAATGCTTACTTTAACCTTTGAAACAACCAATCCTATTTGAAAAATTATGATCCTTTTATCATCTATGCCATACACTCAAAGAGTGCAAAGGTAATTTATTACCTATGAATAATCTCAAGTGCATTACTAGCACTCTTAATACATCTAATGCTAAGTGTCCAAGTAAATCCACATTAAAAGGAAATACTTGTGACAATAAGTTTTCTTCTAAGGAAAATGTCAATGCAGTTAATCAACCAAGTTACACCTCCAACCCATACGTTGGGACTTTACTTTCTTACCTTGCACCCCACACATTGTATTGAAACAATTTCTCTAGTGTAATATCATGTCTCTCCCTCAACCATTTGAGGTTAATGGAAGTAAGACTCACAGTAAAATTTTTAATGTCAGTGCTTATTTCAATTATCATCGATGTATTGGTCACTTCATCGAAAAGTTTCTCAAGCTTCACCATATCTTTAAAGATCTCATATAATTCAACACTATCAAATGGAATGAACCCATGCAATATTCTAAGCCAACCAATGATAATGTCAAACTAAAAATATGTAATGGTCCACTTCCTAAGCATAAAAAATGAAAAATCTCCATATAATGTGCACAATACTTATCATGTAGTGCCACCACCACCCTCTTATGACCACCTCTTGGATGGAATGATTGGCACTATCACTAATACATCATCTTCCACACCATTCATTACTTTCGATGAATTTTATTTAAATGAAATGTTTTTGTTTGATACTCTATCTATTCCTATATCTATTAATCAATTACCTATACACAATGTTTTAATTGCCCCCAACAACATAGTTAATGTTTCTTCTCTCACCCACTTCAATATCTTTTCATTTCTACATAGAATCTCACATTTACCACTAATCCTTGATATCGACACATTACTCTATCCATTACTATTGGTTCTATAACTTCTCCAAATTCATTCTTGGTTGTTGATACTCTTACTTATGGCATGTTACATCTAGATTACCCTTGGATACATTCTCTTATGGATATTCCTTCTGTCATCCACCAATGTGTCAAGTTTATCCATTACCAACATGATGTCACTATTATAGGTATTCGCTTTGAGGCTCCTCTTAGTTTACCTATTCATTCTTCTAGAGTTTCTAATCATACACCTATTCCATATATGGATAGGTCTTTGGTTTTAAAAAATGCCTCTTATGGCTTAGCTCTCATAGGTATCCTCATAGGCCTTTGGTTGTACACACTACTTATGGATCTATCTCTTTTAGGTTTCTTGGTAGTCCTTTAATTTCACATACTATTTCTTGTAGGTAATCTACTTCACATACTCTTCATACATATCCTTCATACCAGGGACCATCTTTTACAAACATTACCACTACTATATCTTTTGCATTTGAGTCACATTCTTCTGCACAATCAAGTTGTAAGAATCCACCCCCTTCACTAGTTGTTCCACCTCCTCTGAAGATTCTAAATGGGCAGCTCAATGCTACCCCTCTTCCTTATACATTACTAAGAACTTAAAAAATATTAAAAACATTAAAATAATATCAAAATATAGAAAAATTCATATATGTAAAAAAAATAAAAATGGACTTGTGCACTTCACTTGAGTTGTTAGCACTTTATATCATACATGTTGTTTGTCACTTTCTTTGATATATATCATGATTCTTTAATATTCACACACATGGGTTCATGAGGTATTTTAAGTTTGATGTATGAAATACATAGATAAATACATGATGACAGGTGTTGGTCGGACCTTTACCTATACTTCCTATACATTTGGGGGCATCTATTTTACAATACATCTAGGTGTTATTATTATATTATAGTTCCTTTCTACTTCCTGATCATGCCTAATTACATATATTATGTACATGTTATCGTTTCAGCTAATAGGACTAACACACATGTGTTTTATAGCGTTGACATCATTTATTTCACATCTCTTCACCTATATTTGCTACTATATCATATCACTATGTTCTATCATTGTTACTTTTCATACATACTTGTGTGCAATGTGTTACTACTTACTTGTTTCACTGCTTATGGCCTATGTTCCTTGATTTTCTCATGACACCAGTGGATGTCCCATATTTATGGCTTTATGCCTATTGTTTTTCTCTTGATTGTTCTTGTTTGTAGGCCTATGAGCCTAGATTGTCTTACGACACCATGGATGTCCTATGTTTGCAGCTTTACGCATTTTTGTGTGATAATGTATGCATATTTTTTACATCTGAATTTACTATTGCTATACTTTTCTTCCCCTACATGCATTCATATAATTTTTCTATCATCTATATCATTTTTATCTATTTCTATTATTTCTTTTATTATGTGTCATGGTTGTCACCATGTGCAGAACATTCCATTATATAGGTATAGGCTCTTCAAGGTCGCCATTAATTAAAAATTCTACATTTTTTTAAAGTTTCTTAGACATATAATACATGAGAACACATATTTTATTTTGATCCAAGTGCTCAACATGATTTTTGTACATGCCTCAATAGATGGGGCATTCATCTAGGTATATTCTACACTTACAATAAAGAAGACTATAATTATGGGTTAATATATATGTAAAAACATGGTATAAGTACTTGTAAATATAATCAAACACTCAAATTTAGAAAAATATGTACATGTTCAAAACCATATAGCTTGTAGAAGATTGTATGTACGGTCTTGACACTCCCACACATTTTTTCATAGGGGAAATTACATACACTATCTCAGCAATTTACATTTTTAGCTACAGTTACATGTTTTTGGCATGATTTCAAATTTAGTTCACTTATTATATAATATTTATAGGAGGCATGAAGTACTTAACTCCACCACGACATTCAATTTCTATTATAATTTTAAGAATCTTAGGTACACGAGTCTTCTTCATCTACATTTTAGTATAGTATAGTTTCTATTTAGTTGTACAACATGTGGGAAAGGAATGAGGGCATTCATTCTCTTTTTTAATGTGTATCCTTATTTACAAAATCAATATTAGATCCATTTTTAGTGGTGTGGTATGTGGGGTTATGAAATGTATCATAGTGGCTATGTTATTAATAGGTAGAATTTCCTTTCCTCTCACACTCAAAGGGGAAGATGTCAAAGTTTCTGAATAACTTTGATATTGATATTTTTCCTTAGTGGGGTGTTTTAACACTTCACTCATCTTCTTATCTTATTAACATTATTTTTGGGTTGTATGCACCTAACACTCTATTTTACCCTTGACACAATTGAGGAATAATCACCCTATATCCTTCGACAAAATCAACAATGCAAATCTTCAAGAACAAGAAAAACACAAGATATTCTCTCTTCATAGAATAAATAGGTGGATTATTTGTTTACATATATTTCATTTAATTTTTATGCAAATGCAAATATTTTATGTTACAATTTACATTTGAATTAATTTTCAATTCTTTATCACAATTTTTTTATTATTATTATTGGCAAATAGTTTTTTGAAAGGGACTATACCCTTGTGAACAAAAGAGGGCCTAAGAGCCAGAATAGGAACTAAAACTAGAATAAAAAGGATCAGAATCCAAGTGTGACAATGAAGCCCAAAGTAGCCAAAAAATGGCTACCCCATCAAAACAAAAACATCAAAAACTTTGCAATAAAGCAACAAAAAGACCGCAAAAAAAAACAAGAAAAACATATAAGAGCAGCTAAAGCTCCTACAACTACTTCTTGGCAGCTTTGTTGATGTTGTATTTGATGTTCTGCCAGGATTTGAACATTTCCAAATTTGTCATGTGGGCAGTGTCAGTCTTATCCAGCTGATCAATGGTCCTTTTACTTTCCTTATTAATGCCCCATAGTGTTGCCAGAACTCCGCTGAGATTGGAGACACTTCAGACATGCTGCTCAATGAACTCTTCAATCGCACTGAAAATGGCCATATTATAATCATGACGTGTCTTGGACTTCCCTAAACGGGAGTCTAAGGAGTTCAACTTCTTGTAAATATCTTCTATCTAGATGTTATCAATAGCCTCCTCCTCCTCCTCCTTCCTCTTACCTTTCTGTTTTGCCAAGTTCTTAACCTCTTCCTTCAACAACTTCATATCAGCTTCTAAGGATTTCAACATATTTGTAGAGCTCTCCATATGCACATCCCAGGGACTAGCACTACTAATATTTAGGAGGTCATGTGTAATTTCAATTTCATGAGGACCCTTCCCCACAACAAGGGTATCGAGGTTGAGCCTTCTAGAGGACCTGGTGACCAGCCTAGTCGAGGTGGAAGTGAAGGGGGCGGGGAGCAACAGTAGGGGGAATGGAAGAAGAAGCCAGGACAGCTAGCAGAGGGGTGACAATAGCTACGGTGGGGACAAAATGTGGAGAGATGGGGCTAGTGGCAGCTGAACCAGGAAGAGGGGGAACGGAGCTAGGGGAGGAAGGGAGACCAGGATATCGAAGAAGACATAATTTATGCAACAATAAAATAAGCCCCTGGTGTAAAGGAACCACCCGAGTATGCTTTTGAAACTCTAAAATGGAGCACTCAAGAGAGTTTAGCACATAATGGGGGAAACATACCATGCGATTCCTACGGAAGTGGTTGAGGAAGATAAGATGATTTACAGGAATGGTGACAAACCTCCCTTCTGAAGAAATGAAACATATCATCATGCGTGTAACCTCATCATAAGGTGGAAGGATTGAGCTCACAAGTAGGCCCGCAGTAACAAAGATTAGATTCTCAGTTCCCTCCACAAATATCCTCTCTTCAGCTTCTCTATTGACCCTTTTGTTAAAAAAATGGTAGCCCTCCATACCAAGGCCAGTTGCTTCCGCAATAAGCTCCTCGTTGACCAAGATCTTCTGCCCCCCATAATCCATAGTCCGTTCCTTCCAATCCTTCGTAAAAAGCACTAAGATGCTTTGATCATGGCCCTGAACCTTCTCCATGAAGTTGGTGATGACACCCTTGCTGAGTATATTCCAAATCTCAACATTATCCTTCCAATCCGGGTCCGCACTGGATTCAATTTGGCAAGGGGGACCCCCCATCTTCACCGTGCTTAACTGATTGCAACAAATTCTAAAATCCTTGAAAGTGTTGAAGCCAGAATGCTTTTTAATGTTGTAATCCGCATAATGCTGAATATGAGAGCTGTTGCTTTTCCCACGAACATCCGCGTGACTACTAATCTGAGTCTGTAGAAGTTCACATGTGGGAATAATGACCTTTTTGCTAGCCCACTCCCTATCATCAATTACACTTTTACTATCTTCGAGATCCGTGGATTCTTGTATCCATATTGTAGATATCACAGTGCTACCCACATGCGTGATTTTCATATCTATGCAACTCCAGTTGAACTTTCCCATATACTTCACACTATCTTGGTTATTCGATAATATTTGCATAATCTTAGTTTTTAGTTCAACACGTGTGGGAGTTTTATTGATACCGATCCACACCCAATAATCATAACTCAAATCAATAAATTGCGTGCGTATAGAGATCCACTTGAATGCTGCTTTGAAGCTGCTTAGGGATGCTATTATTATCCCAAACAATGTGGTTAACATTAATGCCATAATTATCCAGTGCATCTGCCAACTTATTACCCTCCCGGTAAGTATGCATGATCTGAATGTTATTGAATGTTTGACTTATACTTATGGATTCTGAGATAAAATCCTTGATGCTCCAACTTGGAGATGAGCATTGTTTAAGGAGATTAATGATATTCAGGGAGTCCCCTTCAATAATGAGGTTCTGGATATTTTGAGTCTGTGTAATTCTCAGGCCCCATAAAGTAGATAATGCTTTGGAAAAATGATTGGTTTGACTTCCCATTTTCCTAGCATATGCAGCAATCAAACTACCTTTATGATCCCATATCGCTCCTCCCCCTGTCGTAGTCCCAGGGTTCCCCTTAGAGGCCCCATCAAAGTTCTTTATCAAAAATATTGACTACAATATATGGTGTAGTTTTCATCGTGGAGCATGCTAACACCAATCACAACATGACTAAAAAATAAAATCCGAGTGAAGAAAAAGTGTGTCTACACACTCAAGTATATTTTTCCTTTAAGCATGTAATTTCATTTCATACTTAAAGGGGGAAATGTAGACACTCAAATTTGGCAATTTACTATTTGACACTTCTAGTTTTAATAATGCACTCTTGCTAATATAAATATAACCTTCCCATTCCTACTTACAATATTCCAAGACCTCTTGTTTAGCTTGTTTATCCTTAAACAATGACATGTCATGATATTCTAAGAGTAAAATGAATTAAATTCATACAAACATCCATTGATAAGTTACGAAACTTCATATTGCATGTTTTCCATTGGGCCGTACAGTTTGGTTAGAATGTTATATATGGTCCTAAATGGCTTGTATGGTTTTTGACCAACATGCTCTTCAATATTATTTTAAATTTCAGATTCATTTTTGGGTCTTATAGTCCCTATACGACATCCTTTATTTGAAAAATCACCTATGGAACCCTATATAAGTAAGTAAACACAACCTAATTTTCTAATCTAGAAATCCTATGGAACTACATTGATACACTCACTTCTAAAACTTGCAAAAGGCACCTAAGGCTCCCTTAATATTTTTTTTATCAGCCAAAAAATAGGTTCAAGGCCTCACTATTTTATATATTTAATATAATAAAAATTCCTGTGAACAGGGAGAGTTCTAGTTACAAAACAAACCATTTGTGATGGTATAACTAGTAGGAATTACAATAAAATAAAATAGAACTTATATACTAGATCTATTTAATCTCCTCATCCGAAGAGCTGGTTACCATGAAAATGGAAGCGTAGGCATTCCTCACTTCGTCCTCAATCATCAGTGTAGTTAAGGAATTGGATAAGTTGGAGGTCTCAAAGTTCTCAATAGGAATGTGCAGAGAAGAGAAAATAACATAAATCTTTTTACCTTATTAAATGTTATCCGTAGCCATGTCCTTCACGAGTTACCACATTTGGTCCACTTTCAATCCTATCTCAAACCTGAATTTCTCTAAATATTTATGGGTAACGTAAGCATTGCTGGCACTGAGAAAAATTTTCTGAACTCCGATTATGTGTGCTACTTTCAGGGTGTCCAAACGAGGGTTTGGATGACCTGGATCATTCATAACTCTTATAACCTCTTCCACGACAGCTGGTGTCACCTAACCTTGTGGAAATCTACGCCCTCAATAGGTTGGTAACCATCTATCTAAGAATATTAGGATATTTTAATCCATCGATGAGAACTTACTACCAGTATCCCATATCCTCATTAGTAGTAATTTTGGTTCCCCTATCTATCAAATGGCCCACATTCAATAGCTATTTGAGCTTAAGATCATTTACCAGGATGAGGAAGGAATAATGAACATCTTCAATATTGAAATAATGCTATAAATTCTCACACATTTCCTTGATAGTGTTTCTTGCAGTAGCCTTTCCAAAACCTTTATTCTCATACGACCTTTTCTCCATTTCACCACTGTAATCCCCTTTCACCATGCAGAGAGAATGCCATCCATATGAGAGGTATTTACAAAAATCTCAGTAAAAATAAACATCCTTGACACCTTCCCAAATCTATCAGCACGTGTCTCCTAAATATTCTAATAAAGGCATGAGAGTTTTAATAATTATGCACCATCTTCATTAATAGGATGTGGAGGCTATCTCATTGGCCACATGAGAAACTAAGATCATCCCATCCATTTTAATTATTTCACTTTCTATTTCCATAATGTCTAGTGTGTCCATAAGTAGGGGTCCACTCAAAATTTAGTTCCACCCCCAAATTAGCTAATCGGTCAGCAACCCTGTTAGCCTCCCTATGAATGTGTGAGATGTGCATACCATTAAGGGGTATAAATAATTCTTCGACAATGTGATGAAGATTACAGTTTATGACCTGACCATATTTAACATCATTGATGATAATTAAAGAATCCCCCTTGTAAACATGAGACTTTCCTATTGTTTATCTTTGGCTATTTGAAGACCTCTCCACAATGCTTTGGCTTCAGTGAAGTTGTTGGTGTAGATGACCCAAGATTTTAAAAACCAGAAATGGGCACACCATTGGGGTCTCAGAAAATACCACCTGTACCAGTATTCCTTGGATTACCCCTAGAGTCTCCATTGAAGTTAAAACTTGATGTAGTTTCTAGGGGGTGGTTCCATTTTGTTTGTATTTTTCCTCTTTTTTGAACTCCAACCCCCCTTTCAGGGAAAGTCTTCCTTAATATTGCAATAACACATTTATAATTATTAGAGAAATAATCACTACAGGTTTGAAGCTTATTAACAGGTCAAGGAGTTATACCATCTCATCTACAAGCACTCAAACATTCCTTCCCCAAGTATTTTAATAAGAGCCAACATAAGAATTGTCAAATATTGTTACCAAATAATATTTTCATTCATTCAAATATCATGTGATAGATAGAAAATGACGTGTACATTTTGAGGCCTCTTCGGAGTAGTGTCAATGCCGATGGTGCACGAGGCTACCCAAAACCCAAATACTATTTAATTTTTAGGGTATATCATCCATTTCCATGGTTTGAGACCTCATTTAGTATGTTTAGAGAGCTTTGCAACATGATAAAAAATTAGGTTTTGACACGGACAAATAGTTCCAGGTAGGTGACCATATCACGAAATTATAGAATCTAAATATAAGTAGGTCTAAGACCATACATAAGGGTCAAGACCATATAATACAGTCATAAAAGAGTTATATGGTTCCATATGAGGTCATTTTATAGTCATAGTTCCATAAATGAAGCATTATTAGTCCTAGATATCCATGTTCTAGTAGTCTACATAAAGAGAACTTCCTAGATACATATGTAATAAACTAAGTGCACTCATCCCCTTATGTTTTTATCCTTTTTAATACATCAATTGTAAGTATTAATGTTTTTTTATATTGGTAATTAATGTTGGAAGTTAATTAATTATAATAACCTTATGTAGCTAACCCTTTCATCCTTTAGTGTACTCATTTCACTAATATTATATTTCACATAATATAATTAAGGGGTAAATAGGTTGTATTATGAATATGTTTATAGTTATTAATATAGTAAAAAATGCTAAAAATAGAAATGATTACTTCAAACATGAATAAGGATGAGTAATTAGCTGATCAAGGTGGTGTAAAGGTAATATACATGTGTAAAATTTGTGTATAAGATGACATGAATATGGAAATGATTCATATTTGGAATTATGCTTATAAAATATCCTTGTACAAAACCATAAAATTTTAATTGGGGTGTAGTAGGTTTAGTCTTAGGTTTTACAATACCTAACTAACATATGATAGGATTCTAAAAATTCTAGTGATTGTTAGTGACCTATAAATATGATTCATTCTCTATCACTAGGGCTCAAAATTATGTGACACTTTTTATAATGAACCATAATGGATGAAACCTTAGAATACTTATAATAACACTTCAAGAACATGATTAAGTAACAAAATTATAAATCCATGTCTGAGTGGAGCTGGAATCACCCTAATAATCAACCCTTGTTGAAAAAATATAGGTGTTGTACTACATCCCTCACAAGTAGGAGTAAAATCCATGTACTTATTTTAGTTTAGGTGTAATAATGTTTGTAAATATAACCAAAATCTTATCATGTCCTTTTGTCTCTCGACACAAGTATCAAACATAAATATAGATAGAATAAATATGTACCTTGCATAGTAGTGATGTAGTGTGACATGCTTCAAATGTTAACCTAGTTATCTTTATCCCATAAGACCTTTGACAATGTTTTGTGTGACTTATTCTTACTAAGACAAATCTAAGGCCTTTGGAGGGTTGTGGTTGAGGAAGCTAGAATCATGAACATGGTTTGAATTCTTCAAACTCATATGGTGACTACATTAAATGGCATGTTACTTTTTTAGGAATATTTAGGAGATCCTTGAATGCTTTAGGAATGTGATTTGTAATATATGCTTATGATAATGCCAAGTGATTTCTTAAGTGAGTTAGACTTGCTTATATATGAGTTTGTAGGTTAGGTATTGCATAAAACATGGCATATAGGGTAAGAAACAACCTATAAGATATATTTAAATTAAGAAAAGAGTCATTATAAAGTAGGAGAATGAACCTTATAGGTTAATCCAAACCATAGTATGATCTGAACCTATTATGTATGGTTTAATATAGACATTTAGTGATGTTTATCAAAGATCCCAAATGAGATTCACATGATGATAAATTATTTTAGATGAATGAAATTGGGTTAGAGAATGATAGAGCAATGTGTAGACATGAGCAAGTCATGTGGGAGAGATAAGAATATGCCAATTAGGCCTAGGATGCAAGCGTAAGTCATAATATAGGAAGAAAGCCAAGCTTTTCATTGTCAAGCGATAAGTTGCCAAATTTGTGTGTCTATTTTTTCTCCCCATTTAAGTGGGAAATTAAAAATTACATACGTAAAGGAAAAAATACCTAAGTCTAAACATACACTTTATATTTTCTTATATATTTTGTTCTTGCATTGGTGTTGGCATATTCCATGGTGAAACCTATAATGTAGAGAGTGTAGTCAATGTCCATAGAAGAAATTAAACAATAACTTAAATGTGAATAATGTATATAACTTTGAAAAATGAATTTTTCATGGTAAAGTAAATAGATAAAGCATGGAAGGAGAATACTTATTAAATTTACTAAGGGAGGAGATCCCATTCTTTTTGTTCTTGTACATTCAAATTTGCATTGAGCTGGGGAAGGATTAAGGGTGATTAGTCCTCATTTTTTTCAAAAGGAGAAGCCAAAATAGGAGATTTAAGTACATATAACCCAACACTAAGGAGAGAGCTGTCATAGGAAATTATCCCAAATAACCCCCAAAAGAGGGAAGAGTAGTCTATAGATTATCCAACCACTATAATATTTTCCCACAAAAAGAGTGAGGAAGAAAGAGAAATTCACAAAGCATATAACCACTTTAATATCTTCTAAACACATAGATCATACAACTATAAATAGATTTAGGCTTAATTGTGTAATAACATAGAGTCAAAAGGGAATGATGTGAATCCCATGATCCCACTGAGTGTCATAGTACTATATATGATGTATGAGATATTGAATAGTATGAAAGGATAAAAGGCCCATGCCCCCACACCGATGTGTGTTGTGTCCATATTTTGTATCTATGTCTATTTATGAGGATATGTTACTTGTATAAATTTGTACCTAAGTGTTGTTTTCTATATATGTACTCAATGTGTATATAATATACCACACCAAATGCACCCTTTTTGAGGTATATAAAATATCTCTATAGAGCACGTTACTCAAAATAAATGATGTGTACTCATGTTAGATAAGTTTTATAGTCTATGTTGGATCACCATGCGGGTTATCTTAGGTGGCCACCATTTAGCTCCTATTCCTACAAGGGGTTGTGCATAGTAGAGACATTAGTGCACAAAGATATCAATAAAGCAACAAATAAACAATCACAAAAGTAATCATGTATAGTAATAAATAAGAGTATAGGAAAAAGGGTATAGGATTAATGTAGTAAACAAGTACACAAGAAATGACACATATGCTAGTCATGTAAAATTTTCATGAGGATATAAACATGGGGCACTAAAGTGTCACAATACAATCATAGTAAAAGCACATATACGACATTTAAAGAAGCATGTATAAAAGTATACAAAAAAATCCACATACAATATAGGTATGAAACCATAGACATGAGAAATAAGAGTATCAAAAAATAAACATAGTAAAGACCATCGACCAGTTACATATAATCAATCAATAAATCAAATATGTGAAAACAATAGTAAATAATAGCTTAAAGGCACATAGAGCACAAGACAAGACAAGATAGTATTGCACAAGACAAGATAGTATTGCACAAGACACATGTGTTGGTCATATTATTACAAAATATAACATATCAAAAAACAAATAATTGAGAATAATGAGAAACAGAAAGTAACTGTGATGAAAAAACACACACAGGTAGTATGGAATATGCCCCTACAAGATTAGGGTCAATTGGGAAGGGTTCAGACCATCACCTGCCATCATGTATAAATTTGTGTATGTCATGCATCAAGATCAACAAACCTAATGGATGCATGTGCATAAAGATCATATATAAAATAGGTAATCCATCAAATCAATATGAAAAACAACATATGCAAAGTGAAAAACTATCAAATCAAGTCATATAGAAGTTTTGATTTTTTAATTATACAAATATTTGAATGTTTTGGTATTTTTGTAATTATTCGAATGTTTTTGTATTTTTTTATAGAAATAAAGATCTTATTCAACGTCAAGTAGATAATCTATGTTAGGATAAAATCTTACAGGTGTTGGATCAACCCTATTTTAAAGGTTTCAAAAAAAAGGGCCATTTAATTATATCATTTCTTGAAGTTGGTAAAATGTCATTAAATATTCATCAATAGTATAAGGTGTCCCTTGATTGACCATAACATGTGTATGGTGAGTTGTATCATGTTGGTTGTAAGGAATAAAATATGAAAATAGTAATAATGTAATAATCTTATAGGTAGAATATTCTAAAGAAATTAATCCACATTAACCATATAACTAAGAATATAACTATTTGTATAGTGAATGATGATGGAAAAATGAAACGATTTCTTTGAGCATGAAGAGGGATGATTACTTATCTTATTAGGGAGGTGTATAGGTAATATGGATGTACATACTAGGTGTACAAGTTTATAGAAATAAAAACGCTTCATCTCTAGCATAGTTACTATAAATTGCTCCTATACAGAACTATACAAATTTTTCTTGGGCGTAATACAATTCAGTCCTAGACTGTATGAACTTAGACTAGAAGATGATATGGTTCTAAAAATTCTAGTGATTATTGGTGGTTGGAAATATGCTTCATTTTCTATTAGTAGGGCTCACAACTAAGCAACACCTTTATGTAATGACATACAATGGATGAAAGCTCATAATAACCACACTAACACTTAATGAACATTATTAGATAAAAAATGATAAATCATGTGTGGGTAGAGTTAGAATGAACTTGGTGATCAACTCCTGCTAAATAAATCTATGTGCTACACTACATCCCCTCACAATAGGGAGAAATATCCATGTAGTTATCCTGGTGTAGTGCAATAGTGTAATCAAATCTAAGCCAAACCCCTATTGTGCCCTTGTGTCTCTTGACATAATGAGTAGTAGGAAGATATATATATATATATATATATATATATATATATATATATATATAATTTTTAAAGGTCCTAATGGATAAAGGAAATTGATATATCATATAAATCACATCATATTATATCACTACCATGTAGGTTACATATATATATATATATATATATATATATATATATATATATATGTAACCTACATGGTAGTGATATAATATGATGTGATTTATATGATATATCAATTTCCTTTATCCATTAGGACCTTTAAAAATTATTTGTGAGACTTTTTCTTGCTAATACTTGGATCTAGGGCCTTTGGAGGATTGTGGTTGAGAAAGCTAGACTCGTGAACCTTGTTTAAGTGTTATAGAACTATATAGAATCTACTCTAAGAGGTGTTTATACTTTAGGAAGATTTATGTGAGGCTTGAGTGCTTTTGGGATGTAATTTGTAATGTATGCTTATGAGAATGTAAAGTGAGTTATTAAGTGAACTAGGCATTATCATATAAGTTTTTTTAGGTGAGGTGTCACATTAAGGACAACCTATATGATAAGGTAAAACCTATAAAATATATTTGAATTGAGATACGAGTTGTTAGAAAGAGGGATATTGGACCAAACATGTCAACCTAGACTGTTGAAAGCACAATGGAATTGGGGGTGAATACATCCATCAATAACATTTAATTCATTTAACTTAACATTCATAGATCACATTGACCATCTATTCAATATTCATAAACCATTATGTGCTTATTAAGATATGTGATATTAATCATAAGAGCATGAAAAAAAGTGCACAAAACAAGACCACCATATGTAAATGGGAAACCCTCATGGGGAATAAAACCCACTGAAACTCTTGTTATATTACACAAAAAAAAGAATTTTAGTAAAGCACCAACTTCACAAGGAGCACCAACCCCTAGTTTAGTAGAACACCAACCCTACAAGGAGCATCAACCCCTAATTTAGTGAAGTAACCACTCCAAAAGGAGGATAAAACCCCCCAAGATGACTAAGCATAACCTTAGACACCTAGTGATGATGATCTCTAAATGTTTTTGCTGCCACAACTGATGGAGATCATAATTTTAGATCACACATTCTCTATCATCTTGCTCTATATTATTCTTTCCAACTTATCTTGTCTATAAACCCTTGATCACATGCCATAAAAAATATTCAACATAAAAAAACTTCTTATAATCTCAAATCATGTAATAATACCTGCTATTCACTCACACTAGGGTCACACTTTTCCCTCTAAGAGCACTAGTTCAAAAATGAACTCAAAACACTACTTAAATTTAATTTTCTTCCTTCAAACAAAAGATAGGATCGTAATTCATCATAATATCAACCAAAAAATCTTAGTAACATCCCAATAAATCCATTACAATGTTCACATATGACCCATATAGGTCAGCCATGCCCAAAACTACTCAACTTGCACAAAACAAGCTCAAAACCCCATCACTAGGTTGAGCTAAAACCAATAATGACAAAACCATGATTAGTAAAGATCCAAAATTCATCAAACATGTGTAATATAACATATAACCATCATACACTATCTCATATTTTATTGGACCAATCAAATAATTCATAACATAAGCTAAAAATCTCATAACCTTCAGCAAACAACTGTTTTCAACACCTAGTCTTTACCTTTGGGCCTCAAGACCACTTAAGAAAAAATAAAATATGGAATATAATAAATATATGGAATCCTAAATACTTTTATATCACATACATGTAATTTAGATCTCATGAAACATTCATAGGTTCAAATCACAACTACTTTCCTCTTCTTTAAATCATGCTATCAAGAAAGTAATTTTGCATACTCAACTAGTTTTCAACCTTTTTGCCACTTCCAATACCTAAAAATTCCTTAAATAATAAAAAAATTCATCCTACCTCACTCTCCAATCAATATAAATCATCAAACAATACATTTCATGCATAAACCAACTCAATCTTCTAGTTTGAGAAAACCTATCCTGAAAAATGCAACTACCTTCTTCTTTACAAATCAAGCTAGATGACACATAAAATAAACTCATCAAGACTTAAGACATACATTAATGGAAATAATTATGAATACTGTTTCCATAACATATTATAACTCCATCCAAATCCAAGTGGAAGGCCTTAAACCAAAACCATCTCTGCAAACTATTTCTTAAGCTTTCTAGGACTCAAGAAATGACATTTAACTCAACATGCTCCATCACGCCAAAAATCACTTACAAGCTTGAAAAAATCATGAAAAACCCTTATACATGATTTATAAGAACTTATAAATTTTCATTAATTAAGAAAATCTCCGAATCATCAACTTACCTCTTGAAGTCACTTCAAACCTTGCTAGATCAAGCATTATTCAAACTTTACCCTTAAATATCAAGTCATAACTTTTGCATATAATATAAAAAATAAAAGTTTGATATACCATTGAAAATATCTCTGAACCATGATCAAAAAACAACTTGTATGAAGTTCTCACTCCAATTGTAGCTCTTGAAAATCAAATTTTTATTGAAAGCTGCTCCAAACTTCCCCAAAAACCAATCTTCATAAATAAGGCACACTTTTCCCTTTTTTAGATCAACCATGACCTAAAGCCTTCATGAACATGTAGCACAACACCAGGGATAAAAATAATGTCAATTTAATCTGTACCTTCTCTAGGAAACTTCTCCTCAAACTAGAATTCTTAAGAAATAAGTAATTTCAGGAGGGCCCACATATCACCACATGCTCTAATATAAATTTTTAGAAAGATGGAAGAGTCCTCTACAAAATCCAATTTTACAAAAACAATCAAGACAATCTCACTATGCTTCATTTTCTCTAAGTTTCTCCTAGTTATGGTTTAGCTAGGGTCTAAAACAATTTTACCCTGTTAACGATCATTCATAAAAACATGATGATCAAACCACCTCATTATTTTTGTGAAACCTTCCTAACTAACCTAAGAAGCTATGCCAAAAATCTCAAGTCCCCATTTAATGCATACAATTCACAACAAGCATCAGAAGGTCCACATTTGTCTTAAAAACACACTGTTACTTGATTTTGCCAAAAATTGCATATCTTCAAAAATATTCTTCACTTTGACCTAAAACTTGTCATGAAGCATTGTGACAACATCTTATAATTGGCCATACTCACCTCATAGCCGAAATATATTTGAAAATATCATTTACCTGTTCTTACTTGCATGTTTTTGACTTCTTACTTCCCAAGGACCTTGAAACACCACCAAAACTCTGTGTTCTGACATGAAAATCACCATAAACCTCAGTTAGAATGTCATTAAGATCTCACCATGCTTGTTTAGGACTGTTCAAGTCCAAATCAAATGCCTTTACCTCATTCTGCATGCACCAGGACTAGGAATAGGCCTAGAATGACCTAACTCAACCATGAAATCTCATGACCTGACCATACTTACCTCATGATGACTCATGGAAACCTATAACACACCTTACCAACCATGTTTAACTGACTTAGGAGAGCCAAATCATGACTTGAAAAACTCAACCATGCTCCAAGACAATATAAAACACACCAAATCTTGACACTCCCAATCAACCTTCATACTTGATAGTGCATGACACCTCATGAAGAATCGCATAGTACCATGACACCCATTTCTATCAATGGACTTGACATAAATGACAACAATGACACATAACAGACAAGAATATTCTCCTTTTTCATTAATAACAACCACCTTTAGAAGAAACTAACAAGACCAACACACATATGACCTATTTCCCACGTTTTTGATGCTTGTCCCCCCTTTTGGAATATATGACAAAGGATACTATGATGACACAACATATAAAATGAAAACACACAATGATAACAATAAAGAAAATCAACTTACTTGACCCAATATCTCTCCATGGGACTTACATGCTTCTCTTTGACTCTTTCGGCAGCCTATGATGATATTATGGACTTGATATGAGCCTAAAACCAAACCCCCTTGATTGTATACACTCCTAATTTTTCTTCATTCATACTTAACACCTTCTTCTAGATCCCTTTCATGTTCAAGATTCCAAATTTTTCCTCCAAGCTTATCATAACTGATTTTAGGAAAACTTGTCCCTAAAAAATCTCTTTAGTACACCAATGATAAATTTATCCAAGTTCTAGAATGAATATAAGCCTATAAAACACCTTCTAAATACTCCCCCTAGACTCGTACCATCATACTTAACAAAAAAATAACAATTTGACAACATGCCTTGATTTGGGTGCCCTGTAGATTCTCAAGACACTTACTATTGGAATGTGGTCCTAATAGGTGTTGTCATTGATGAAAAACCACATTAATCACAAAGTGAATGTTGTATTAGGGTATCATGATGATGTACTTGATGCTAACATGATGGTTCAGATGTGTTTGTGCTGATATAGTTGGATACAATGAGGTGTGCTTGCTCTTGCAAGCCTATTCAAGTGCCTAGAAGATGTAACTTGATAGTATGATCTTCTTGGATGAGTGGGAATCATTTTTTATAATGGATAACATGTTTTGAGGGTTTTGGGAACTCACAATAGTGGCATAGTGTAAGTACAAGTGGCTCACTATGTTACACGTGCTCATTGGGAGTAGGTATGCCAACTTGGAGGTGTGACAATGTGGTTTAGATATATTTGAGCTCATATAATCATGACATATTAGGTATGTTTGGGTCATTTCTAGAGGTTTTATGGTTAGTTATTCCATTCTTTTAGTTGACCCTAGCTTGTATAGTGAGGAACAAGCATGAAAACATAGGTAAGTCTTAATGAATGGAGAGATAGATGTATGGAATTGAAATTACTATGGTTTTATATATTATAGGGATGTGTCATAGTTATTTTAAAAAAATTTCATGTTTCCATGATGTGAATTTTGCAAGTTATGACAATTTATGTGAGACAAAGTCAAAACAAGTGAATTTCTAGCTCAAAGTTTAACTTGAGATGCTCATTGTGAATAGTGTGAATTTCATGGGACCTTGTGGATTTCAAGGATGCTTCTATGGTGAGTTTACAAGGTTTTAAAAAATAATGAGGTTATTTGATCATGTTGATTTTATGAACTAATGTTAAGAAGATACAGTGATCTAAAACCCTAGTCAAACCCTAGCTAGGAGTAGTTTGCAGAAAGATAGGTATATTGACCATATTTTAATTTTTTAATATAAATTTATAATTTTTTGTGATAGGGTACTCTCTTATCTTTACAAAAATGTATGGTTGTGGTCATGGTGACAAGTGGGCCCCACTAAAACATGTTACTTTATGAAGAAGAAGGTTTTAGGACAAGGTTATCCAAAGAAGTAACATGAAAAATTGATGGTACATGATGTATGAGAGATGATATTGATGTCCATAGAGGTTTCAAGACATGTTCATGTAGGTACATGCTCATTTGAGGTCTATATAGGTTGACTGGTCAAAGGGCAGTTTTGGGATCTCAAATAGCAAGGTTCAATAAAATGGATATATCTTGAGCTAAATGTGGATTTTGAAGATGATATGAGTTGTGATGGAAAGAGGATTTAGATATATTTAAATTTATATGAGGTTTTCATCATTACGAGGTTATTTGATAGGGTTCCTAGGTCATTCTTTGGATAGGAATAGTTTTGGTAGTACATGATAAGATGTGGTTTGTGTAATTTTGGAGTTGTTTGAAGCATGATATGGATTAGGTGATGATTGATATCACCTAGAATGTGAAAAAAGATTAATTTTTCATCAAATGAATCAATTTAGAACTCGTTAATGTATGCAGAATTTTTTATATGAGCTAACCTTTGGAAACAAAGTTTTTTGGCAGGTTGATCTGGTGAAGACAAATGTAGTTGTGGTTTGAGAATGAGGCCGATTCAAGGCTTATAACTTGATTAGAATTGTTCTACAGGTTCTTACGTTTCCATAAATTTTTTACATGGTATGTTTTTATCTTGTTGAAGTGATTTGGTGGCCTTATGAAGTTTCCAAGGTGTTGAAGGGGGTAGGAAACACCTATTTTGAGATTTGCAAAGTGAATTGTGCCCATTAAATGAAATAATTTGTTTTTTTGATCAAATGTATGACCATTTATGGATGGAAAATGATAATTTAATTATATTTGAGGGGTTATGGGTCATGAATATGTATTTATTTTATGTAAGGGAATTTTAAAGATTTTTCCCATGGGGTTTTGAGCCATTTTTAGCACATGTAATGAGGGTTTTAGTTAGGCCGACCTACTTGGATTACTGTACGCCGGAAAAGTGACAGGGAGCGTGAGAATCTACAAGTGACTCTTCCGCATACCCAACCTCCCGAGGTCGTGCCGAGACATCCGGTGGGGGTGGAATATGCGTGGGATGCAGAAAAACTAGTTAGGAAGTCTAATGTCTTCGACACGCACTAGTGGAATTTGTGAATCTAAGGCAAAGAAGGCCCTTCTAACTTGGACTGGTGTGATAGATCGATCGGCGAGGATGACTACTCAAAGGCTCCAATCAATATCGAGATCTGGCGTGATTCGATCTATGGGTTGCGGAATACGTGGAAAATGACCTGGGATAGTTTCGTGTATATCCCCAGATAAGGTCATATGGTGAATGGTGAAAACAATTGACTCCATGGACGATTTTCTGGTCTAGTCCAGAATTCTCTAGCTTTGTTAGCTGTTATATTTAGCAAGGACAATTGTTCGATGATGATGGGTGGAATTGGAGTGGATCTGGAAATACCTAGTATGTGTAAGCCAACGTCTATATCTGATTGACTTGTGGACTCGTTGGGCTGTGGGATCTGTGGATCATAACCATAGACTCTTGGTTGTTGCAGTCCTTTTATGGTCATGTGCGAAATCAAGATCTAATCCCTAGTATCCAGTAATCGTATGCCTTCTCAGCTTCTATGTTTAGGACCAATAACTGTGTGATTTTCTTAGAATATCTCACAGGCATTCGTGCAACTTGGATCCTTAAACTGGTATCTATGTCTGTGAGAGTGTCTCCTGCACCTGGTTGTGGGACCAAAGGATCACAACCAAAGATTTGTTCTCTTTCGAACCCTTCTACAGTCATGCGAATGTTTGTCTAGGGTAATCTGTAGTTTGGTTGGTTTGACCAAAACGTGTGTGCTTGGTCGTCTTCTATGTTTAACCCTCTCAACTGAGAACTGATGAGTTGTAAATCTGTCGTTGTTCGGAATACTTGTATTCTGAGATTTTGGTCTATGTCAACTATTGCTGTGACGAGGTTTGGTTGAGGCACGATTGGCTCAAATATATATTCCCTGGGCTCCTGAGGTCCCGTGATTGTCATACAAAATGTAAATCTAACTGTAACGAAGCAAATTCTAACCACGTGGAATAAAAATATATATATATAACTTCTATTCTTCTAAGAAACCTTTTAAGAATACAATGGAAAGCAAACTATTTTAAGCGTATCTAGAAATAACAATTAAACAATAATTTAAAACAGACAAAATAACCGAGTGTAGTTATCAGCCTGTGCAATTTGTAGATTTATTCTAAACAAATAAAATAGCTCGTCTAATCTATCTGACAAGATTCTCGATCCTACCTCAGAAGTGAGGAGTGAATCATAGTTTCTCAGAAACTATCAATCCTCACAGCTTCCCTGGCAATATCGAGAATAGAAGTCACTGAAATGAAGCAATTATCTACTCTATTTGATATGATTCTAACTAGAACTTTGAAAGTTAAAACCTGGATTCCGCAGAACAGTGGCGAATCCGATGGCATGTGCGATCTTGTCCCCTCAGTGTGATCTCCTCGTTATCTTTTCGTGTTCACGTGGATCCAGAAAAGCGTGTAGTGCTAGCATCAACAGGAGTAGATATTGGGACAAGGACAACTCAGAATGCAGACCGAAAATGTGAGTAGGAGAGGGATAGCGCAAGAGTACAGAGCTTGGCTTATGCGATTCCTAGTGGGATTTTACTGCGAGTCATGCAACACAAAGTGACCAGAACCATGAAACTATCTTGTTTGAAGAGCAAAACCTGCAACTTTAATGGCTTCCTAAGCTATTCTACTCCAATGGAATGGATAAAACAATGACACTACCTGCACAAGCTGGATATGTGGCTTACCAACAGCTGGACAAAGCTAAATGAGCATGCAAAAGAACTAAAACAAATACTCTAAGAAAAATAATAGCTAAACTCAATGTAAAGAGAAATTCAGGGATAAGCTTCAGACCGGATTGGATGAAATGACAGCACTTCCTACACAAGATGAGTATGTGGCTTACCAACAGCTGAGCAATCTAACTAAAGATGCAAGTGAACTGAAACTATGGCTTCTAAACAAGATAACAAACTAAAATACTAAAAATGAGGAGATGAGAGCAAAGATCAGTCTTTCAAAATCCAGCCAACTTCAGCCCATTTGTTTGAGCACAAGCCATGCATTTATAGGAATTCAATCACCCAAAGATCAAAACCAAACTGAACTCCTAAACAATAAACAAAGGAAAAACACTATTCTAGGGGACCAAAAACATAAATGCATGCTCAAGTCGGCAAGGAAAGCTGGTGAAACGTGATATTTCACGCGAGTCGCGTCAAAAGAATGTTCTGGAAAACGCGCATATGACCACCGCTCTGAGCAGGGTGGCGGTTACAGGACCGCCGCCCTGATCAGGGCGGTGGTCACGAGACCGCCGCCCTGCAGGGCGGCGGTTTCATTACTGAAGATCAAGAGGCCAAGGAAAGAGTAAAAAGGGGAAAACAAAGGGCGCGGGGGCTAGGCGGGGCATGCGGGATGTTAACGCATACTCCGAGAGCTTTTCTGGATCCCGAACACCTTGCGAGGAGACCTGTATCATCATTGGGGCACTTGTTACACTATTCTGACAGTACAATACCTTACAATTTTGGGTACATACATATTGCCCCCTCGGAGAAGCGTTTTAGCCATGAAGAGGCATAAAACGGTGGGTCCGAGTATGGAAGTCCCGAAATGGGGAGTTAGAAGTTATACCTTACACGTCCGTGTGTTGAAATTACGCCATCCAAAATTCCCGCTACCTGCAAAATGAAAAGAGGATTCAAGTGCAGATAGATACAATAACTTTGGAAAACAAATGCTAAAAGGACAGGGAATGAGAACGTACCATTTGTGCGGGGATAGGAACTTACCTCCGTCGGCGCTCCAAAACCTGCGAAAAAGTTTTTTTTTATTTTTAAAACGAATCAGGGCGCTATATATATGAAAGTGGGCCCATTTTCCTATTCATTTGCGCGAGTTGATTTGATTGGTTTTGAGCTCTGGGACCCACGGTGACAGTTTCTTGCGTGAGTAGAGTCAAAACGTCCGCAGCGAGATCATGATCATGCCTCCACGTGCGGAACACCGTCCTGCTAGATCACAGGTTGGTTTTCTTCAATTTTGTGTTTTTCCCCCTTTAAATTTGAAATGCTAAATTTGTCGTAATGGGGGGGTTATTTTCGAAAATATTAGGTTCAAAAGGTCCACCTAGGGGGGGCATCTACTAGGTAGGTTCCATTTTAAGTTAAATGGCCATTTTTTGCACTTTTTTAGGCTTTTTAGGATTAAAAACCCGCGTGGGTTTTCGGACCACGACCGCTGGCCCCCGGCCAGGGCGGCGGTTACACGACCGCCGCCCTTAAGGCGGCGGTTACAAAACCACCTCCTTGCTCAGGGCGGTGGTTTTGCACAGAATGCAAAAGGACTTAAATTTGAGATTACACTTGTATTTTTTTACACTTCTACGCATTTTTATGACCTTCTTGGTATTGTTCAGATATTAACTTGCTCTGTTTTGTGTGTTTTTGGGTGTATGCAGGTGAGAGCGGAGTATATTAGATGGAGCAGGGAGAGAGAGTGTGATTGGCTCTCAGGGGTACTGGATGCCCTTTCACAGGACGAGGAGGACACGCTACAGAGAGCCGGCATACTGCGTATATCGCGCGTGCCCCATGTTGCACCATCGAGTCACATCCTTTGTGACTTATTTTCTTATTGGGATGCAGATCAGAACACCTTTCTGACTGCCAGGGGTCCGTGGTGAGTGGACCATTACACTCGAGGATGTCTACCATATTTTGGGAGTCCCGATCATCGGGCGGAGACTTACATTAGAGACAGCAGGCTCATATGCACAGATTGCACAGTGGGCAGCATACATGGGAGATGCAGTTATCTCCACGGGGTCGAAGAAGGGGGTGAGAGTTCGATCCATTCCTTCTTTGCCCATCCCCGTACTTCGACAGGCCGTCATGGGGATCCTTGCCTCGAGACTGATCGGGGACAAGGGAGGGGATACATTGTTATATTGTTGGGCCCCCATCATTGCGATAGATAGAGGGGCACGGACGGATATACGCCTGGGGTGTAGATATTCTAGGGACCACCTACCATGATTTATACAGGGTGGTCCATTTACAGGGACAGTCATTGAGCCACCTGACTTTAGTCATGAGTTGGGTGTATGAGCGCTTTATCCCTTATGGCAGGGGCGTGGAGGTAGCAGATCCTGGGGCTGTGAGGGCAGCCAGATGGACAGATATGTCAGTGCTCAGAGCACCTCATCAGCCAGTTGCCTCCCTCACTACTGCAGACATGGAGGTGACACCGTACTGGCTTATGGCCGGCATATGGGGAGAGGAGACTCTTACCCTGATCTCCTGCTCCACCACAGGGCAGCTCATTGATCGAGTGGGGCGAGTAGAGGTACATCCTTTTGGTTGAGTTCCTCAGCAGTTTGGCCTACCATATATGGGCATGCTTCCCCCAGCGGCGCCAGTTTACAGGTCAGTTTCACGAGGCCAGAGGGGGGCCTAGAGGCCGTGGTTGGACAGTGATCACTCCTAGCATTCCTATTGCAGCCAGGAGGATAGTTCGTGCTAGAGGGAGAGCTGGTGTGCCTCGGGCACCTTTACTTCAGATTGCTGCGGGTCCTGCTCATAGTAGCGATGACCCTATAGATATTGACTCGACTCTGAGGAGCTCACAGAGGGAGGGACAGAGGAGGAGACCGAGGACAGCGATCCTGAGTGGCATGACACTCAGGATATTATGCAGGCAGAGAGGGCTGAGCAGAGCGCAGAGAAGGACACTCTAGTTTCAGAGGAGCCACTCTCCCAGGGCCGTGTTGGAGAGGATGAGTCAGTTGCAGGGCGACATGTTGCCCCTGCCACAGGAGCAGCCCCTCAGTCGGGCAGCGGCATCTGCAGCAGGTGCCGGCCCCAGCAACCCATCTTGGATGCCTGGGGATCCGAGTAAGTTACCCTTCTCCCTTTTAATGTTTTATTTAATTTAGGATTTGTCTTAATTGCCATCTCTATCTTGTGTTTTTATCTTGTATCTTTCAGCCTCTTGCTTGGTTTCTAATTCGTTTTTCTCCTTTGTTTGCAGAGACTGTTGACGAGTGGTGGGATTTGATCCGCAGGGTATGTACCGATTCCCTGATGATCCCTATGGATAGGACCCGCGCGGAGCTATCCGTAGATGCCGGGGAGCCCTCAGCAGCTGGTAGACATACTGATGTCTTCGCTCCCATTTGGCACGTGGCTAGGATGGTATCGACCCTCCGCACAGAGTTAGCGGGCTACAGGATGGCTGAGCGCCTCATGAGGAGCCATTCTCGTGGTGAGACCGCGGCTGCCCCTCAGGGACCCCGAGCCTTCCGTACATTCAGAGCGCCGGCGTAGCCGGAGTCCTAGGCGTGGGCGTGCACCTTCGGAGGGGTCGCGTAGGGATTGAGAGGCCTCTTGGCCCTTCGTGTACCTTGTATTATATACTCTTTGTATATCACGGGCTCTTTGAGCGTTTTGACCATGCGTAGAGCATGATGGCATTGTATATAAACATTGATTATTTATATATATACATTCGTCTTTGGATCAAACGCTTGTCACTCATGTTTTCCTTTCTATTTCCAGTTTCCTTGTGTATATTACGATGTATGGTTTATATGCTTTCTAGAATGTATGCAATGGAAAACAGATGATGCAAATGTTTGCTTTCTTTTTGTGTTTCATGATGCTGATACATGATATTGTAGATATATTGTGATTTTGAATCTTAGCTTCTGTGAGCGATTTGGATACCTCATGTTTGTTTTGGCAAAGTGATGAAAATAACCAGTATGATGAACAGATTAACTTTCCCCACTCCTAACTCCACGCAACTAGTAAGATGCGAGGGCTCATCACCAAGAGTTAAGAAGGGTGCAAGTTATGAAATGTGGTGAAATGATAGTGATGAAAGACAGACAAAGCTTTGGCGGAACCAAATTGGAAGCTACAAGCTTACTCTACCCGAATGACTTCATAGTTTTGTATGCAACTTGCTTTGCGGTTTATCCAGACTTAGACCCGTAGATGGCCACATAGTAGACAAAATCTGGGTTTTTAGGATTTTAACTCTCTTGGGATTTTGAACATCTGATTCATTCATTTTTGACTCAAAGTTTGAATTGTTTGTTTATGACCTTTTAACGTTTGCTGTGTCAAGAGGACCCCCTATACTTTGCCCCATGCTACTAGTAAGAAGCGTGGGTTTATCACCGTGGGCAAGGCATAGGTGAGTAAGGGCATTTCCATCCTTTCCCAACCCTACGTCACTAGTAAGAGACACAAGCTCATCACCGAAGGTTGGTGGGGCAAGGAAATGTGTAAAAATAAAATTTTCAGTTTAATCACTTTTTGACTTGCTTATTTGAGTAAAATGTCAGTATATGCTTATTTCCAAAGAGATGTATATATGGGATAGATGTGACACCATGAAGCTTCTAGAACAGACCATAGGCAAGACACCTATCCTAAGAAGAAATCAAAGTGAGAAAAAACTTGCAGATCTTGGTATGGTTACCATTAGGGACTTTGTCATGTCTGATTTTATTTGATAAAAGATTCTGAGATGATTTGACGATATCAAGAAAATGGAGAGGTATGATTAAAGAGCTTTATGCCAAAAACATCATGAGTTTGTAATGAATTGCTTTGAGAATAGATTCCTTGATCACAATTTATGTAAGAAACAAGCGGACAAAATGATCTAAATCTATATGAAGATGCAATGTAGATAATTATACAAGTAGTGCTAGTTGCTTATGCGTAGAATCGCTTGAGGTGCAGGGAATTGACTATTTTGCCAAATTCCTCACCTTCTAGCGTACATAAGAGGTAAGCACCATTTCCGTAGTCCTTCATGACTTGGTATGGGCCCAACCATTTGGGCCAGAATTTCCTTCCTTCACCGGTCTTCTTGTCGATCCGGCTGTCTAGTCTTAGAACTAGATCACCTTCGTATATATCACGTTCATAGACCTTTTTGTTATACTACCGGCACATTAGGTCAGCATAAGCTCTATGCCGCTACTCAGCATCTAACCTAGTTTCATCTAGGCTTTCTAGTTGGGAAAGACGTGCTTCTCTGTAAGCGTCTTCATCCAGAATCCCTTGTAGTGAAATGCGGAGACTGGGTATTTCGACCTCAAGCGGGAGAACTGCTTCTGCCCCAAATACTAGCGAGAAAGGAGTTGCTCCCGTTGGTGTTCTTATTGAGGTTCGGTGGGCCCACAAGGCCGGATATAACTTCAAATGCCAATCTCGCTTGTTTTCTTTCACCGTTTTAAGGAGAATGGCTTTCAGTGTTTTGTTTGTTGCTTCAGCCTGTCCGTTGGCTTGGGGATAATACAAGGAAGCCGTATGATGGCTTATCTTAAATTTACTGCATAGTTCACGAACTTCTTCATTTTTAAAAGAAGTTCCATTATCGGAGATAATGATTTGCAGGATACCGTACCTGTAAATGATTTGGTTCAAAATGAACTTGGCGATCACAGAACCAGGTACAGTAGTAAGAGGCATGGCCTCCACCCATTTGGTAAAATATTCAGTGGCCGTGATTATAAAATTATGGCCGTCTGTGGATGAGGGAGAGAATTTCCCTATTAAGTCTAGACCCCATGTATAAAAGGGCCATGGAGTTGCGATTGGTTGTAGAGCTTGTGTTGGCATATGGATCTTGTGGGAGAATTCTTGGCACTTATGACACCTGCGTGCAAACTCTATCATGTCATGTTCTAGAGTGGGCCAGAAATAGCCCATTCGATGTATTTTTCGAGCGGTGGCATGGCCACCGAAGTGGCCTCCACATATATCGCTGTGGGATTCATGGAGAATCCTCTTAGACTTTTCTGTGTCGACACACCTTAGGAGCATTCCATCAAATGCTTTTTGATAGAGCACCTGCTCTATAATGACATATTTAGCTACGATTATGCATAACTGCCTTCTTTGTTGCGGTGTAACTACCTCCGGGTACGTATGGTCTATGATATAATTAATGATATCAGTGTACCAAGGACACTCAGAGATAGTGGGTTGAGTTTCGATGTAGTATACGCATTCATCTGGAAAGTCTAAATCTACTAAATCGCCTCCGTCTAATGGGTTGTCAGCTAACCAATCCGCGATGATTTGTCCTTTAACCGACTTCTAATTTACAAATGTTAATTCGAACTCTCCCATTAAGGTTATAAAACGTCCAACCTTTTTAGATAACAACCCTTGTGTGAGAAAAGTCCGTAAATGGTCCGTTTTTGCCATGACCTTCGTTTCTTGATTCAACATGTAATGTCTTAGGCGTTTAGTAGCAAAGACTATGGCAAGGCATTCTCGTTCTGCCTGTGTATAGCATGTTTCATAGTCGAGCAACGTCTGGCTAATGAAATAAATCACACGTTCTCTCTTGTTATCATCTTATTGCCAGCGAGACATTGGTAGCTCGCGAATATAGGATTAACGGGTGATCTAGCTTAGGTGGCATTAGCGTAGGTGGTGATAATAGAAAACACTTAACTGCATCAAAAGCTTCATTGCAATATTCAGTCCAATCAATGCTATAGTCCTTCTTGAGTAAATTGTTGATTGGATGAATGGCGAAGCTTAAGTCTGGGATAAATCTCCGGATTGCACCCAACTTTCCAAGAAATGATCTGATTCCAGATTCATCTGAAGGTGGAACCATTTCGAGGATAGCCCGAATCTTGGTTGGGTCAACATCTATCCCTCGTGATGATATGATGTAACCTAGGAGCTTTCCTCTTGTTACACCAAAGACGCATTTCTCTAGATTTAGCGTGACTCCATATTCTATTAGACGTGAAAGAATGACGCGGAGTACTTCGGGATGGTCACAACGCTTCTTGGCTTTAGCCAATAAGTCATCTACTTAAGATTCCATGATTTTATGAATTATATCGTGAAATATGTATGTCATGGCCCGCTGGTACGTGGCACCAACGTTCTTGAGACCGAATGGCATAACAGCGTAGCAATAGGTTCCCTAAGGAGTTATAAACGTAGTTTTAGCTTGATCTTGCTCAGATATTCTGATTTGATTGTATCCCGAGAATCCATCCATGAGAGACAAAAGTTCAAAACCAGCTGTTGCATCAACAATAACATCTATGGATGGTAATGGGAAGTCATCCTTAGGACATGCTTTGTTGATATCTCAGAAATCTATGCAGATGCGTATCTTTCCATTCTTCTTGAGAACGAGAACGATGTTCGATACCCATTGGGAGTAGTTGACTGGTTTGATGAACCCTACCTGGAGGAGTTTTATTACCTCCTCTTTTACCATGAGAGCTACTTTGGGCTTCATGGGTCTTGATTTTTGTTTAATTGGCTTTGCATCTGACTTAGTGACGAGGTTGTGTACCGCAATGTGGGGTACGACTCCTATCATCTCCTTAGAGTTAAATGCAAACACCTTCTGATGTTCTTTGAGAATCTAAGTATGTATTTCCACTTCTTCTGGGGTTAAGGATGATCCTAATTTCAATATTCTCGTTCCTCTTCTGTCCCGATGTTGACATCGATTGTTTCTTCGATCAAAGAGGCGTTACCCTCTTCGAACTCAGGTGGTGCTGGAGGTAAATCCAAACCCTCCCCATTGTCTACTGTGTATATTCTAGGTTCCATTTGTGAGGGAAAATCCATCATGGGATTCCCAAAATAGGAAGATGAATGTGGAATTAAGGATAAATCTAGCATATGATAGGAGAGATGTAATGCCGCATAAGCGTTTAAGTATTCCAAAGTGGCCATATTATTATTGACATGGCCTGGGGTGGTAGATTCACTTTCACTTGAAAGGGGATTTGTCATTATTTTTATCAATGGCTCATCACGAATGGACACTGTGAACTGGGTATCTTCTAACTCATTACTTGGAGTGAAATGTGATGCTGAAGTTGCTATTTGACAAGATTTTTCTCTCGCGGAATTGCTTCAATGGATATGAAATTAAATGCCTTGCTTAAATTTAATACGGCTTCTTTGTAAAGCTGCAAGTGTTCGGCTTTGGTTTCGTATACTTCAGAAACTTGATTTTCCACTAATTGTGAGTCTCCTAAGACTCTGATGTTATCAACACCAATTCTCTTGGCTAAGGTAAGGCCAAGGAGGAGGGCTTCATACTCAGCACCATTGTTTGTGCATTCAAAGTTTAATTTAAAAGCGAATGGGAGGACTTTCTCCTCGAGCGAAGTAAGAATTATACCTGCCCCCGCTCCATAATGGCATTAAGCTCCATCGAAATGGAGAGTCCAATACTTAGCCGGGAGTATAGATGTTGGGGCATCTGCTGCGTTTGTGCATTCTACTTCTACCATATAGAGGTCCTCTGCTAGAAAGGAACCAACACCTAGGGAAAATCCTATGCCTACTGAATCAAATGGTAAGAACATTGGTGAATCTTGTTCTATTAACTCAATGATTTTCGCAGTAGTCCCTAATGATACTGTTTCTTTAGTTTTATCTTTAGGGGTTGGAATTGTTTTGGCTATGCTGGTAGTTTCAAGATCCATCGTAGGTACCAACTTTTCCTCTGGTTTTGGGTCATTGGGTTTATTAAGTTGGTTTGTTGGAAGTTTAAATTTTGAGTGCACCCCTGGTCTTTTCTTTAAATCAGCTAGGTGCAAATCGAAAGGTTTTGGGTCACCTTTGGCTACAAATACGAAATAATGTAGAAGGGATTGCCTTCATTCGATGTATCCATGGTCAGCCGAGTATCATATTATAATTAGTTTCCTAATCTATAATATAAAACTCAGTCAGGACTGTTTTGGGCCCTAAGGTGACCGGCAGTATTATAGTTCCTATCGAAGTGGCTTTAAGGCTATCATAGCCTCTCAATGTATTTCGAGTAGTGGAATAGTTTGTTTCCCCATATCCAAGTTTTTGGAGGAAAGAGAAAGGGACTATGTTAACTGCGGCCCCATCGTCAACCATTGCCTATTTTACATAGTTATTATAAACCCATACTTGTAAGTGCAAGGCTGGATCACCTCAGCGTGCGATCTCAGCATCTGTGGGCATTTTATTTATTTCAAATATGAATTCGACATCCTTGTCCGGTTTCCCCGGAGGGCGGATGTCAAAATCTACGTGATTTACTTGTGTTTCAGGAGGTGGAGTGATGTTAATTAGATGGCCTAAACCTAATGCTTCTAAAAGAGCAACTCTGTGAGGGGGAGAGTTCTTTATAAGTCCAAAAATGAAATTTGTGAGAAGGTCTTTGTTAGGTCACTAATTAAATCATAGGCACCAATGGGTTTTTCAACTATTTGTTGACTCTTATCTGTCTCTGGTAGATGACTTGGGCTCAGTTGAGAGAAATACTCTCGTGTTCTTGTTATAGCTTCGATAGGTATTTCAGCATCTAATTCTACCAAACTGACTATCTTGGGTCTCACTTGAGCTCCTAACTGTGGTGCAACTGATGGATTTAATGAAGTCGAGAGTTCATGATCATTGTTTCCCGTCATTGCACCTTTGTTTGTTCCAGTTGGATTCAGCCTATTGCTATCATGATTTGGGAGCAGATCGTTAAAGATCTTGAGGGGAGCATTTTGAGGGGAAACTGCCCCTGTGAGCGTATTTGGTGATGATGAGATGGGATCTGCCAAAAACAAATCTATGAAGAACTGTCTTTGTTCTTCTGGCAAGCGTTGCATAAATTTATTGTAGTCACGGCACGTTCTAGTATCGTGACCCCGAATTTTATGGAAACCACAATAAGAATTGGGATTGTAATTCCTATTTTGTTGGTTAGGTGTGTATTTTGGCCTAAAATTTTGATCAAACTGTTGCCTATTAGGATTAAAGTTTTGGAATTGTTGTTTCTGGTTTTGGCTTTGGTTTTGATAATCAAATGAGTTTTGGCTTGGCCCTTGTATGGAATTTCGTCGTTGTTGTTGTTGTTTTGGATGGTTAAAATCCACTGTATTGATTGTCAGGGTAAAGTTGTTGTTTCGTTGGTTATTTGTTTGTGACGGAGTATTAACAACATTTACCCTCTTGGGCTGGTCGGTTACCCCATCTGTTGTTACCCCACGATTTTTGTTAAGGATTTTGTGTCCTTGATTGATATTTGTGATAGCTGTAGTGTTCTGAGTGGAGGTGATTAACCTCCCATTTGTTCCATATGTCTTATGACCACTATCTATCACTGCTTGATCTATTCGAAGAGCGCTCTCAAGTACTTCATCGTAAGTTCTTAGCGGGAACTTTTGGACTTCTTCCTTCACTTCTTTGCTGAGAGAATGAAGGAATAAATCGCATAGTTCCATCTGATCCATGTTTGGAGCACTTGTTGAAGAATAAAGAACTGTACGCCACCTCTGGATGAAATGGGCGACAGATTCGTTGTGTTCTTGTTTGATGTGCAAGAATTCCCTGATTCCTGTTCTCAACAGTTTGTTCATGTCGAAGGCTTTGATGAACTCTGACACGAGTTGTTTAAATGAATGGATGGAGGCTTCAGGTATCCTGTAACACCAGTCGAGAGAAATGCCTTCCAAGGTTTTGGGAAATATTTTAGCAACAACCCCATCTCAAGGGAGTAATTCTCGTATGGCTGTAGCGTAAGCTTTGATATGTGCGTTTGGATCTCCCTCATCCTTGAACTTGGGTAAATCAGGAAGAGGTCTTGGAAGCATGACGCTTCGCATGGTGAAGTCTAAGGGTTCCTTTAGATATTCTGAATAAGTCCCTATTGCATAGCTTTCGACCATTGATGGTGGTTGCTGAGGGAGTGGTGGTGAGATAGGTTGTTGATACGACGCAGCGTATGCATTAGCAGGGGCATAAGGAGGTCCCTGTGTTTGAGAAAATATGCCAGGAGAGGAAAACATATCTCCTTGTGGTGATTTGGAGTACATGTTTAAGTATGACGGGGTATTGTCAAGGAATGGATTGTTTGATACTAGACCGGGAGGAATAGTGTTAGAGATGATGGGCCTTGTTGGTGTTTGTTGTGGATAGTGACGCGACATGCCTAACGTGCCTACTCCTGTGAGGAGATCTACTTGGCTAGAGTGGTATGGAGGATTGGAACTTCCTGTTTGTATGAACAAAGAATGTTGACTTGCTTGAGCCAGTTCTAACCCTCTCACTTTTTCTACTAACGTTGAAATGACTTCATTTGGTGAAGTCACGGTGTTTTGTCTGAGTGGCATTTGTTGTATACCCTGGTGTTGTATAGGTACGTGATATCCTATCATAAACTGATCGCTATCTTGCCAAGTTTCTCTGAGAGTATTTCCTATATGCAGTGGCATAGAGGTATTTTCTTGAAAAGAGATCTTGGGTTGTATTTGTAAACCTCCTATAGGTGGGTACATACCCCGGGAGCGTTGTTCACTCCTAGGATAATGTATTGACTGTACATTGTCTAAGACCAGGTATGGATCTGATTACCTACTAATTTGTGGTCTAAGTAGTACCTGAGAAGATGAACCAGATTCTCTGGTAAATTTCATATTGTTTGAACCTGAAGGCTCTGTTTGTTGTGTTCGAGGGGGTTGATCTAACTCCCCCATTTGAACAGATGAGTTATATCTGATTCTTGGGGTTTGTGTTTTCAACTGACTAGTTGAATAGTTTTCACCCCATACTGAGAGTGAGGGTGATGATTACCTATTCTGTTGGGCATAGTATGCCTCAAGACCCAAGAGGGGTCTGCCATATGCATCGAATCCCGACATATTCGGGGGGTATATGAATGCCCGCAGAATAATGGGAAGGTGCGAAGGTGATTTGTGAAAGGAAACATGATATTATGACTCCGAACGAAAAAGTAGGAAGTTTTACGTCAGCTTCACTAATTTTGTTTGTTTCACGTCATTTCACCAATTTTGTTGGTGAAACTGATGTGAATGCTAATGAGGTACAGAAGGTGAAATAGTTGTTTGTTTCACGTCGGGTTCACCAATTTTGTTGGTGAAACTGATGTGAATGCTAATGAGGTACAGAAGGTGAAACAGTTGTTTGTTTCACGTCGGGTTCACCAATTTTGTACGCCGGAAAAGCGATAGGCGAGCGTGAAAATCTACAAGTAACTCTTCCACGTACCCGACCTCTCGAGGTCATGCCGAGACAGCGGGTGGGGGTAGAATATGCGTGGGATGCAGAAAAACTAGTTAGGAAGTCTAATGTCTTCGACACGCACTAGTGGAATTTGTGAATCTAAGGCAAAGAAGGCCCTTCTACCTTGGACTGGTGTGATAGATGGATCGGCAAGGATGACTGCTCGAAGGCTCCAATCAATATCGAGCTTTGGCGTGATTTGATCTATGGGTTGTGGAATACATGGAAAATGACTTGGGATAGTTTCGTGTATGTCTCCTGATAAGGTTATATAGTGGATGGTGAATATAATTGACTCTACGGATGATTCTCTGGCCTAGTCCAGAATTCTCTAGCTTCGTTAGCCGCTATATCTAGTAAGGAAAATTGTTCGATGATGATGGGTAGAAGTGGAGTGGATCTAAATACCAAGGTGTGTAGGGTAGTGTCTATATCTGATTGTCTTGTGGACTTGTTGGGCTGTGGGATCTGTGGATCACAACCATAGACTCTTGGTTGTTGCGGTCCTGTTATGGTCATACGTGAAACCAAGTTCTAATCCCTAGTATCTAGTAGTCATATGCTTTCTCAGCTTCTATGTTTAGGACCAATAACTGTGTGATTTTCTCAGAATCTCTCACAGGCATTCGTATAACTTGGATCCTTAAACTGGTATCTATGTCTATGAGAGTGTCTCTTGCACCTGGCTATGGGACCAAAGGATCACAACCAAAGGTTTGTTCTCTTTCAAACCCTTCTACATTCATGCGAATGTTTGTCTAGGGTAATCTATAGTTTGGTTGGTTTGACCAAAACGTGTGTGCTTGGTCGTCTTCTATATTTAACCCACTCAATTGAGAACTGATCAGTTGTAAATCTGTCGTTGTTCGGAATACTTATATTATGAGATTTTGGTCTATGTAAACTATTGCTGTGACGATATTTTATTGAGGCACGATTGGCTCAAATATATATTCTTTGGGCTCCTGAGGTCCCGTGATTGTCATACAAAATGTAAATCTAACTGTAACAAAGCAAATTATAACCACGTGGAATAAAACATATATATAACTTCTATTCTTTTAAGAAACCTTTCAAGAATACAATGGAAAGCAAACTATTTTAAGCGTATCTAGAAATAATAACTAAATAATAATTTAAAACAGAAAAAATAACCAAGTGTAGTTATCAGCCTGTGCAATTTGTAGATTTTATTCTAAATAAATAAAATAGCTCGTCTAATCTATCTGCAAGATTCTCGATCCTACCTCAGAAGTGAGGAGTGAATCATAGTTTCTCAGAAACTATCAATCCTCACAGCTTCCTTGGCAATATCAAGAATAAAAGTCACTGAAATAAAGCAATTATCTACTCTATTTGATATGATTCTAACTAGAACTTTGAAAGTTAAAACCTGGATTCCGCAGAATAGTGGCGAATCCGATGGCGTGTGCGATCTTGTCCCCTCAGTGTGATCTCCTCGTTCTTTCATGTTCACATGGATCCAGAAAAGCGTGTAGTGCTAGCATCAACAGGAGTAGATATTGGGACAAGGACAGCTCAGAATGCGGACCGAAAATGTGAGTAGGAGAGGGATAGCACAAGAGTATAGAGCTTGGCTTATGCGATTCCTAGCGGGATTTTACTGTGAGTCATGCAACACAAAGTGACCAGAACCTGAAATTATCTTGTTTGAAGAGAAAAACCTACAACTTTAATGGCTTCCTAAGCTATTCTACTCCAATGGAATGGATAAAACAACGACACTGCCTGCACAAGTTGGATATGTGGCTTACCAATAGCTGGACAAAGCTAAATGAGCATGCAAAAGAACTAAAACAAATACTCTAAGCAAAATAATGGCTAAACTCAATGCAAAGAGAAATTCAGGGATAAGCTTCAGACCGGATTGGATGAAATAACAACACTGCCTGCACAAGATGAGTATGTGGCTTACCAACAGCTGAGCAATCTAACTAAAGATGCAAGTGAACTGAAACTATGGCTTCTAAACAAGATAACAAACTAAAATACTAAAAATGAGGAGATGAGAGCAATGATCAGTCCTTCAAAATCTAGCCAACTTCAGCCCCTTTGCTTGTGCACAGACCATGCATTTATAGGAATTCAATCACCCAAAAATCAAAACCAAACTGAACTCCTAAACAATAAACAAAGGAAAAAAACTATTCCAGGGGACCAAAAACATAAATGCATGCTCAAATAGGCAAGGAAAGCTGGTGAAACGTGATATTTCACGCGAGTTGCGTCAAAAGAACGTTCTAAAAAATGTGCACAGGACCGCCGCTCTGAGCAGGCCGGCGGTTACAGGACCGCTGCCCTTCAGGGTGGTGGTTTTGTCACTAAAGATCAAGAGGCCAAAGAAAGAGGGAAAAAGGGGAAAACAAAGGGCACGGGGGCTAGGTGGGGCATACGGGATGTTATCGCATACTCCAAGAACTTTTCCGGATCCCGAACACCTTGCGAGGAGACCTGTATCATCATTGGGGCACTTGTTACACTGTTCCGGCAATACAGTACCTTACAATTTTGGGTACATACAGTTACTTATGAATATTTTAATTAAAATTTAAAATATTTCCTTGATGTATGGGTTGAACCAAATGAGGTAAAAATTTTGTGCTTAAGTTTGAAATGATGAGAAGCTTATACAAACATGTTTTTGGGTGCTTTTTGAAGCTAGTTGTGTGTGTAAGAAAAGTGACCTAGGTGAGAGTTTATTGCAGGCTTTGGAGCATGAATTAAGGTTTATTAAAGCGTGTTTCAGGTGGAAAAAAATTAGAGAACATGTGTGCAAGGGTTTGATGATTTTTGGAGTGATTAAAGAGATTTTTTTTTGAAGTGTGGTCACATAGGGTTTGAGTGAAGAAGTGTGAGCTGTATATTGGATATCCATGAGTTGTGGAAGAAAAATATAAGAGAACTGAAGATAATAGGTTTTTGAGTGGGTTTTTGATAATATTTAGGGTTGTGGCCTCCTTTTGAAGTTGGTTTTTCACAAAATTAGGGGTTGGTGCTCCTTGTGGGGTTGGTGCCTCACCAAATTCAGAAACATACCAATGTAAGATTGTGTTTCAGTGGGATTTATTCCCCTTGAGGTTTTCCCACTTACATATTGTGTTATTGTGTTGATTAATTGTTTTATGTTTGCTTGAATTTTTGATGGTATATGATATGCACACATTAAGTATTGATTAAGTAGATATTGTGGTTAAATTATTATGTGGTTTATATAATTAAGATTTGAAATATAATTTGAAATATTGTAAGGAATGATTCAACCACACCTATCAGTTCATTGTGATTCTAGAAATTAGTATCATAATAGGTCCTTTTGTAGAAGTTTGACAACTTGAAAGGAGATATTTGAAGCACAATATGACGAGTAACAATGTGATTGGAAAGTCACCATTGTTTGATGGAGTGAATTAAAATTTTTGAAGTAAGAGGATGAAGACATTCATCATAGATCAAGGGTTTTATGTTTAGGGTACTGTAGAAAATGCTTATATTCCTCCTACCACTTCTCCAAGCACTAAAAAATAAAAGACTTATTATACCAATAAATCAAGAGACTTAAATGCAATCATAAGGGGACTTGGAGAATCGGAGATGAGAAAAGTAATGCACTATAATAATGCAAAGGAAACATGGGACAAGATACAAGTTCTCTATGAAGGTGACTCAAAGGTAAAAATTGTAAAACTTCAAACTTTTAGAAATCAATTTGAAAGCCTTAAAATGAATGATAATGAGTCAACTGTTGCATACCTTCTTAGAGTTGATAAAGTTGTTAATAACATGAAGGGATTAGGAGATGAAGTAAACAAAGAAGTTTTGGTTCAAAATGTTTGAATATCATTGAATTCTAAGTTCTATTCTAATGTTTATGCTATTGAAGAGGTAAAGGATTTAACCACCTTAAAATTGGATGAGTTGCATGGTAATTTGACTGCTTATGAAATAAGGATAGAAGACTCAAAACCAAAAAAGAAGGAGATTACATTCAAATATGAAATTAAGTCAAAAGACAAAAAGGTATAGGATGATGATGCCAATCTAGAGATTGAAGATGAAGAGCTCTTTGATATGATGGATAGAATATTGAAACAAGGATCTGGTAGGTATAGTGGAAAAATTCCATTCAAGTGTTTTAATTATGATGAAGTCAGAAATTTTGATAGCAAGTGTCCTCAAAGGCATGAGAAAGAGAATGATGATGTTGAAGATCATGAAGATGAACCTAAGAAAAAAAATACAAGTTTGGAAAAGGTAAGAATAAATTTAAAAGGTTTAACCATAAGAAGGATAAAAGAAGTTTTTATATAAATCAAGATGATGAATTTTCAGATGTAGGTAGTGGTGTATTAGATTTTGAATTTGAAACTGAATATGAAAACATTGGAAATGAGGCCTTATTCATGACTAAATAAGCTATGAGGTATTTAGGTGATGGATATTCCTTGTTGGGGGACTTTATTTCTGGTTATGAAAACTAGTATGACAAGGAAAGTGGATATGACATAGATGATCTTGAGAGTATCAAAAAAGAACTTAAGCAAGCTTAAAAAGAGAATAAAAAACTGACTTTGCAGATAAAAGAATATGAAAATCAGTTTCATAAACTAGATGAATAATATGTGGTTGAGTCTAAAAAGCTAAATGAAGAAAACAAGCTGCTAGAAAAAAGGTGAAGTTTCTTATCTCTAATCTACAGGATAAAGATAATTTTTGGACTAAATAAAAAAATATATAGAGTTCTTAAGGGCTTAGTTATTAGAGATATGTAAGAATACTATGTCCTTGCAAAAATTTGAAAAGAGTGCTAAGGATCTAGATAACTTGCTTGGAAAATAAAGAGCTAAAGATGATAGGATTGGTTTGGGATTCAAAGAGGAGTGTAAATACAAATAAATAAAGCAAGATGTTTGTGTTTCAAGAAAGGAATAATATAAATCTATTGTGAAAGAAGAAAAGGTGACACACATTAAGGAAAATGAAAAATAAAGGTCAATTAGACAACCAAATGCTCCAAGGTATGAAATAAATTTCAATGGTCATTGTTCCACTTGTAATTCTGTTGGTCATAGGGCTAATGAGTGTAGAAGATACTATAGAGATTATCATACTTGGAGGGACAATAGAAGTGATTTTTCTAAAAGGATAATATGCTATAATTGTAATGAACAAGGTCACATATCTAGGTATTTCAGATATGATTCACCTAGCCAAAATGAAGGATTCAAAAGGAAACACTCAGTAGTATATTATAATTGTAATGAGATTAGTCATGTGGCAAGATTTTGTTTTCATGCTTATTCAAGATAAAATTGGATGAATTAAGGACCTAGAATGCATGGGGACAACTTTCAAGGAGCTAGAATGCAAGGTAATGATCCTAAAAAAGAATGGGAGTCAAGGAGAGATAATGATATATTATCAATAGAAAATGAAAGTGGCAAGAGAAAAAATTCATAATGTTCAGATTAGAAGAAGGAAGATGATGGTGTGTTATAGGCGTCTAAGAAGGCTTGGGACCTCTTCAATAACTTATTTTAGGTCTTCATGGAACATATATGCCTTCACCTATCCCTCATGAAGGTATATAAATGCATATGAAGCATTCAGGAGAGGGGGATTTTTTTAAGTCATTGTGTGAATCCTACACAAGGTCAATGTATGTGTGTTCATGTTATTCTAAGTCCAATTGGTTCATGGTAATAAGTCTTGTAGTCTTGATATCAATATTGATTCTCTGAGTTTTACTTATAATAATTTCTTGAGGTATGTGGTTACAATATCATGGTGTGAAGTCTATTTGAGTTAGTAATGTATGTTCTTGTGTCCCCTTGATATAATATTAATGAGTGTGCAAATGGTTTAAAGGTCTTGAAAATTATACTCATTATATTTGTAAAAAAACTAGATCGTGTTGTCTCTGAGTTCTGTGAAGCTTATAGAGTATGATCTAAGATTCAACGGTGTCATAAGGAGGTGTAATGAAAAAAAAAGGTTTCAATTGTGTCATAGAGTCCTTGTTGAGTGAGGGTCTTTGAAAATATCTATGGAAGGTGTCAAAAGTCATCATGACTCCATATAAGGTGGTGTAAGTTGTCTAGGAGTCTGTATTTGTCTAAAATAGTGCTTAGGGCTTGTGTCATGAGTCCTACAAGTGTCCATATATCTCATAAGAAGTTGGAGTAGCTCTGTGAAGCTAAATGGTGTGATCAAGTGACAACTTGATCAGTAAAATGGTTCAAGAAGTCATCTGTGTCTAGGTATGACAAAAATTTGGTACTTCTAGACTAAAGCATGGATTTCTACATGTATGTTCTAATGTGATTATGCATCTTAATCACTAAAAGTTGCTCCTAAATTGATTGAAGGATCAAAATCAGTCTATAAAGATCCTTTTGAAGCCATGAAAGTTAAATTAGACAAGCTTGAAAAGATCTTTAGTTTTTGACTGTGTTTTCACAGTGTCAGTGAACAGTTTGGATGAAAACTCACTTTTGGGGTCTTAAATGGTGCAATATGGAGGTAATATTTTGTACATATTTTCTAGACATGATATACTACATTTGTGGCATATGTATATGTACAATCTTTGGATTTCATGACAATATTGAAAAGTTTTCTTTGAAGTACAGTGACCTAATACAAGTTAGATAGTCCTTGAAATCTGGGCATGATCCATTCTAAGATAGTGTTCAAGGCTTGATGGATCAAGTGAATACACAAAAAGTGTGTTTTCATTAGGTGAAAATCTTCCATATCTATTCTCATATCAAAAGTTGAATGTGCATATTGAAGTCTTTAGGGATAAAAATCTGTGATTGTGTATTAGGGGATATGATGATGATGTAATGATCCCTTTATGTAATATTTATTGACCTATAAAGATATGTTAAAGCTCCCTCTTAGTAATTTGATGAGAAAAGAACACATCAAGGCCATGTGATTCATACCACTCTATTTGTGATGAAGAAACATTGTCATAAATACAATATTAGTGAACTTAGACTGAGAATTAGTTCCTACAGGTATGGGAAAGGTTGTATATCATTCTTCATGATGATTATAGTATGTCAAAAAACATATGAATGTTGGTTAAATAATTCACTATACTCATGAAGATGAATTGAAGGTGTTATCAAGAATGGAAAAGGTAGAATGGTGCAAAATAACAAACTACATGTTTAGTATGTATATGGGAGGCAGAGTATCAAGGGACATCTTATGCATATCCTGATTATATGGGATATTTCAGGGTGAACATGATGCATCATGAGTTTTTTGTGTGATTAGCTTGATTAGGAGTTTAAGAAGTTGCATGACAAGGTTGATTATAATAGTCTCAGTCTAGAGAATGTGAGCCTACATGTATGAACATTGACTCTATATTTTCTTAAAATGTGAAGTTATTGGGAAAATTTCAAACATTTACATTAAGGAGGTTTTTATGTCATGAAGTCTTGAAATGTGAAGTAAGAAGCTCCTTGGTTAGATACATATTTTTAGGGATATGTGCAGAGATTAAGGATTTTGTTGTTGTCAGTAGAGGTCCACAATGATTTGAATTAATGCCACACAGATGATTGAGGTAGAGTATAAGGAATATAGGAAAGGGGCCAATAAAAAAATGGTATCATTACATCATCCATGAAGATGTCAAGGTGACACACGTAACAATAAAGGTATATATGATAAGGTAAGGGTTCATATCCCTGAATTTTTGTAGTTTGAGAATGACTTGATGAAGCTAAAAAACTATGAATGTTCTTTAAGACAAGGGGAGTACATATTCCTACCTCATGGAAGTGTTTAAATGAGTTGATAAGATAAGGAGAGTCATTTTATTGGTTTGAGAATGATTATATTGATGGTGAATAAGTGGACTGAGGTTGGACAATACTATAGTGACAAGACACATGCTCCTACATATATAAACATATTCTGCAAGTATGTTTGGGATATTCATGATAGGGGGAGCTTAAATGGGCATCCTATAAAGTGAAGATGACGATCTCAAGGAAATAGAGGTATAGTTCCTACAAGTTTTATCTTTTCAATACTAAAAGTTTCCATATTTCAGTCAAATAGGACTAGTAAACACTGAATAAATGGTTTTGGACCTAGCAAAAGTGGTAAAGGTGGTTTCTAGCCAAGAACTCAAGGTAAGTATCATTACATCATCCATGAAGATGTCAAGGTGACACACGTAGCAATAAAGGTATATATGATAAGGTAAGGGTTCATATCCCTGAATTTTTGTAGTTTGAGAATGACTTGATGAAGCTACAAAACTATGAATGTTCTTTAAGACAAGGGGAGTACATATTCCTACCTCATGGAAGTGTTTAAATGAGTTGATAAGATAAGGAGAGTCATTTTATTGGTTTTGAGAATGATTATATTGATGGTGAATAAGTGGACTGAGGTTGGACAATACTATAGTGACAAGACACATGCTCCTACATATATAAACATATTCTGCAAGTATGTTTGGGATATTCATGATAGGGGGAGCTTAAATGGGCATCCTATAAAGTGAAGATGACAATCTCAAGGAAATAGAGGTATAGTTCCTACAAGTTTTATCTTTTCAATACTAAAAGTTTCCATATTTCAGTCAAAATAGGACTAGTAAACACTGAATAAATGGTTTGGACCTAGCAAAAGTGGTAAAGGTGGTTTCTAGCCAAGAACTCAAGGTAAGTATCATTACATCATCCATGAAGATGTCAAGGTGACACACGTAGCAATAAAGGTATATATGATAAGGTAAGGGTTCATATCCCTGAATTTTTGTAGTTTGAGAATGACTTGATGAAGCTACAAAACTATGAATGTTCTTTAAGACAAGGGGAGTACATATTCCTACCTCATGGAAGTGTTTAAATGAGTTGATAAGATAAGGAGAGTCATTTTATTGGTTTGATAATGATTATATTGATGGTGAATAAGTGGATTGAGGTTGGACAATACTATAGTGACAAGACACATGCTCCTACATATATAAACATATTCTGCAAGTATGTTTGGGATATTCATGATAGGGGGAGCTTAAATGGGCATCCTATAAAGTGAAGATGACGATATCAAGGAAATAGAGGTATAGTTCCTACAAGTTTTATCTTTTCAATACTAAAAGTTTCCATATTTCAGTCAAATAGGACTAGTAAACACTGAATAAATGGTTTTGGACCTAACAAAAGTGGTAAAGGTGGTTTCTAGCCAAGAACTCAAGGTAAGTATCATTACATCATCCATGAAGATGTCAAGGTGACACACGTAGCAATAAAGGTATATATGATAAGGTAAGGGTTCATATCCCTAAATTTTTGTAGTTTGAGAATGACTTGATGAAGTTACAAAACTATGAATGTTCTTTAAGACAAGGGGAGTACATATTCCTACCTCATGGAAGTGTTTAAATGAGTTGATAAGATAAGGAGAGTCATTTTATTGGTTTGATAATGATTATATTGATGGTGAATAAGTGGACTGAGGTTGGACAATACTATAGTGACAAGACACATGCTCCTACATATATAAACATATTCTGCAAGTATGTTTGGGATATTCATGATAGGGGGAGCTTAAATGGGCATCCTATAAAGTGAAGATGACGATCTCAAGGAAATAGAGGTATAGTTCCTACAAGTTTTATCTTTTCAATACTAAAATTTTCCATATTTCAGTCAAATAGGACTAGTAAACACTGAATAAATGGTTTTGGACCTAGCAAAAGTGGTAAAGGTGGTTTCTAGCCAAGAACTCAAGGTAAGTATCTCAATTTTGTTCTTGGGAGATAGATATAGTAATCTTAAGTTCAGGGGGAGAAATTTTTAACTGAGTCATGAGATGGATGAAGCTTGGGAGAGCATCAAAATTGGTTGAAATTTCACTAAAAAGTCTACTTAGAGCCTTTAGTATCAAAATTGGTAAGAAGGGCAATATTATGCTTGGTAAATCTAGTTTCATACCTAGTCAAGATGGTTTTTGATCAAATAAGATGGAGTGATGTTTTGTATACACAATTATGAAATTTTTGGCATGTCTCAAGGTGTATATGACTCAGAACACAAGTTGTTACAATGTTACCTTGAAGGCAAAAACAAGGACTAAGGTGAAAATATGTGATTTTGGATACATATAAGGTGAAGGATGATGTTTTAGCTATAAACAATGTAAGAAAATATTTTATTCATGTTGAATGATGATTTTAAGATGATATATGTGCTTGTCCTAGGGGGAGCATGGTGCTTGCATGCTTGAAATGAAGCTAAAATAAGAGTTTGAACAAAAACCAAGAAATGGAGCTAGTTTGAGACCTTTGGTTGATGTTTCCAACAAAAGCATGATGGAACAAAGCGAAAGAAGGTAAAGTATTCGAGCTAAAAGTATGCCTTTGTCATTAATGTAAAAAGGGGGAGAAGTTCAAGGTGTTTTTGATCAATGATAAAGGGGGAGATTGTTGGCATATGGTCCTAATAGGTGTTTCCATTGATGAAAAACCACATTAATGAAAAAGTGAATGTTGGATTAGGGTTTTATGATGATGTATTTGATGCTAATATGATGGTTCAAATGTGTTTGTGCTGATATAATGAAATATAATGAGGCGTGCCTATTCTTGCAAGCCTATTAAGGTGCTTAGTAGATGTAGTTTGAAATTACGAGATTTTTGGATGATTGGGAAGTATGTTGGCATGATGGATAATAGGTTTTGAAGGGGATTGGGAACTCATAGTAGTGGCATAGTGCAAATATAGATGGCTCACTATGTTACAAGTGCTCATTGGGAGCATGTATGATAACTTGGAGGTGTGTCAATGTGGTTTGGAGCTATATGGGATCATGGAAGCATGGAATACCAGATATGTTTGGGTCATTTTTAGAGGTTTTATGGTTAGTTATTACATTCTTTCAGTTAACCCTAGCTTCTATAGTGAGGAACAAACATGCAAGTATAGGTAAGTATTACTGACTGGAGAGATTGAGGTATGAAATTAACATTATGATGGTTTTTGATGTTAGAGGGGTGTGTCATAATGCTTTAATAAAAATTTCAGGTTTCCATGATGTTTTTTTAGATAAGATAATTTTTTTTTGGTTTCCATGATGTGAATATTGCAAGTTATGACAATTTATGTGAGACAGGGTCAAAATCAATTGAATTTCTAGCTCAAAGTTAAAATTCAGATGCTTGTTGTGAATAGTGTGATTTGTATGATACCTGTAGCTTTCAAGGATGCTTCTATGGTGATTTTATAAGGTTTCAAAAAACTAATGAGGTTGTTTTATCTTTAGGATTTTATGAATGAATGTTAAGAAGATAAAGTGGTCTAATACCCTAGTCAAACCGTAGCTAGGCGAAGTTTGCAGAAAGAGAGGTATAATGATCCAATTTTTATTGGTTCATAAAAAGTGATGATTAGATGTTGTAGAGGATTATCTTATATTTCTAGAAATTTATTGTTTAGGTCATGGTGATGACTGGGCCCCACTCAAACAAGGTAGTTTCTGAAGAAGAAGGTCTTAGGAAAAGGCTGTCCAATGGAGTAGCAAAAAAAAATGATGGCGCATGATTTATGGGAGATGATATTTATTTACATGGATGTTTTAGTAAATTTTGATGCAGGTGCATGGTCATTTTATGTCCATATAGGTTGAGTGGTCAAATGGCAACTTTGGGATCTCAAATAGAAGGGTTCATTAAAATGGCTATATCTTGAGCTACAAATGGAGTTTGAAGATGATTAAAATTGTTTTGGAAAGAGGATTAAGATATATTTACATTGATATTAGGTTTTATGGATGATGAGGTCATTTAATATGGTTTCTAGGTCATTATTTGGACATGAATATTTTTGGTAGTGCATGACAGGATGGGGTTTGTGCAAGTTTGGAGTTGTTTGAAGCATGAGATGGATTTGGAGATGATTTATATCACCTAGAATGTGAAGAGGGATGAATTTAGCATCCAATTATCCCATTTGGATGTATTTAATGTATGTAGAAATGTTTTTATGAGCTAATATTTGGAAACAAACTTTTTGGAAGGTTGATTTGGTGAAGACAAAAGTAGATATGATTTGAGGATGAGGTTGATTAAAGGATTATAACTTGATTAGAAGTGGTCTAATAGTTATTAAATTTCCATAAAGTTGTTACATTACATGGTTTTTTGTTTTTTAATTTATTTGGCGGCCTTATGAAGTTTCCAGGGTTTTGAAGGGCTTAGGAAATAATTGTCTTGAGATTTGCAAAGTGAACTGGACCCATTAAATGAAATAATTTGATTGGTTGATCAAATTTATGACCATGTATGGATGTAAAATGATATTTTAATCATATGTAAGGGGTTATGGGTCATGAATATGTATTTATTTTATGTAAGGGTATTTTTAAGATTGTGCCCATGGGGTTTTGAGCCATTTTTGGAACATGCAATGATGATTTTAGTTAGGCCGACCTACTTGGGTCACTTGTGAATATTGTAATTAAAAATTTAAATGTTTCCTTGATGTATAGGTTGAACCAAAGGATGGAAAAAGGTTTTTCTTAAGTTTGAAATGATGAGAAGATTATAAAAGCATGTTTTTGGGTGTTTTTTGAATCTAGTTGTGTGTGTACAAGAGGAGTGAACTAGGTGAGAGTTGATTAAAGGTTTTGGAGAATGAATTAAGGATGATAAAAATGTGTTGAAGGTGGAGAAAAATTAGACAACATGTGTACAATGGTTTGATGATTTTTGGAATGATTAAAGAGCTTGTTTTGTGAAGTATGGTCACCTAGGGTTTGAGTGAAGAAGTGTGATTTGTATATTGGATATCCATGAGTTGTGGTAGAAAAAAATTAGAGATATTAACATAATAAGGTGGTTTAGTGGGTACTTGATCATCTTGGGGGTTTTAGCCTCCTTTCAGAGTTGGTGCTTCACAAAATTAGGGGTTGGTACTTCTTGTAGGGTTGGTGCTCTACTAAACTAGGGGTTGGTGCTCCTTGTGGGGTTTGTGCCTCACTAAATTCAGAAACATATCGATATAATATTGTGTTTTGGTGGGTTTTATTACCCTTGATGGTTTCATACTTACATCTTGTGTTCTTGTGTTGATTCCTTGTTTCATGGTTGTTTACATTTTTAATGGTATATTATGTGCACACATTAAGTATTGATTAAGTGGATATTGTGGTTGAATGGTTATTTGGTTTTGATTATTCAGATATGAAATATAATTTGAACTATTGTAAGGAATTATTCACCCCCCTTCTAATTCCATTGTATTTCTAACACTTACCACAGTCTCTGAAGCTCTTTCTCAGTCATCTTCACCTTCTTTGCATAAAATGTTAACTTCCTTGATCATATAGTTTAATTTACATGTCAATAAACCTTAAATGTTTCCTCTCTAGGATTATTTAGCATATTACATCATTCATACTTGTCTTCAAGTCTAAAAGCATACTCCATTGATCTTTGGAGAATTCCTAAGACCTATAGAATCATATTGTGGTCTAATGACTAACTACAACATCTCCTTGACTCAATTTCTCTACCTTTATTCACAATGAATGAATCAAACTATTTTCAGGTGACAAGATATCAAAATAAGACCTTGGATTACTTCCAACATATGGAGAAAATCATCACAAACCATAGAATCCATTATCAAACCTATAGTATTGTACTCATACCTTTGCAACTTCTCAGCCATCTTCTTAAGAACACCATTTTTTGACCTTACTATGACTGAACAAACCTAATAGTACTCTATACCTTGATCGAAGGAAAATATAATCTTCCCTTGTCTTGGTGACCAACTTTGACTTTTGGATCATCATTATAGTCCTCCATGGAGCATACTCAAACATGTAGAGATTCATTTTCACTCTTTTCTCAGTCAATCAGTGTTTTAACACATTGTTCAAGATCAAAACAACATATAATTATTGTGTCATACTAGCCATGAGTATATTTTTATTCGTACATCTTACTGTTACCAGTACTTGCATTTCATTCATAACATCTAGGAATCAATGAAAAAGACTTAAGAGAGCTTATTATTTCAGTGCTCCATGACCCAAAATTTTCCTTCTTCTAATATCTTCATCTTCATAAATATGATGTACAATAACCATACTATCATCATGAGTTATCACAAGTAAGATACCAAAATTACTGTCATCCTATAACAACATATTTATTTGAGCTATGTCACACTGAAAAATCATAAATATGATCCATAGTATCTACCTTTAAAACCTTGACATGGTATTCTAGACCAATTCATAACTTAGAACACTTGAGAGCATAAAATAAATTTCTATATTGAATTTTTCAAGACTGAGAGAGACACAAAATTCTCAAATTAAATTTGATGCTGGAAACACATTTGCATTTCATCGACTCACTCTATTAGCTATTTCAAATAATGAATTTCAAACACATACCACATACTGATATAATTCAACTTTTACATTCATACATGAACTACTAAGAGTTCATTTTATACCATCAAACATCATGAAGATCATGTATCCTTCTAAGATAACAAGGCATATAATCACCTTAAGCTTTAAACACACTATATCTCTTCATTTAGTATTGATTTTACACTGTAGCTATACATTTCAGGAATCTAAACCCTTAGGCTAGTATTCCACATTATTGGGACAAAATGATCCTGTACCATGCTTGGTATTCCATTATCTCAACTAGGATCACTGATTCAATCTCAAACCTTAGCTCACATTGTCTTAAATTGACTTCAATGACTTATAGCTTACCAACTTGTAGACCTTCTTAAGCTTGTCTCTGATCTACACAACTACAATCATATATTAATGCCTTCATTCATAACTTCATAAATGTGTACCACAAATACAAGAGTGACGTAAAGTCCTTGGAGACATACTTTAAGACACACTACAAACAAGATTCCATGTCTTTGCACTAGTAACCAAACCATTTTACTTCTAGTATACCTATGATGTATGATAATAGACTTTGATAACCATTGACAGAATTTTCAGAACACATGCTCAGGGTAAACCATCTCCTTATGAAAAAACAAAAGCCTTTCAAGAATAACATATTCTAATATAAAAACTATTAGGAGACTAATACCAACAACAATAACTTTGAACTTCATTGATGTCACATACATGTCTCTTTCTCAAATTTTCTCATCTTGACTCATGAAAAGGCTGTAATGATGTCATAACACACTTGGAATTTAAACCATCTCCATAACATGATGAAGACCCTCACACACAAATTTTCACAAACCATCAGACTCAAAAACATCACTATTTACATTCAGAGCAATACTTTGGTCATAACATGATTATTTGAACTCATGAAAACTTAAGAACTCAGGACACCACCTTCATACACGCTTAATGACCTTACAGGCTTGAAACTTCTCTTGATAGTGACCATAATTCCAATACATGATAGGAATCAAGGCACAAGATTAAAAACTTAGCATAACTTATCTCTTGATGACTAAACATACCAATTTTTCTTTAGTGCAGGACAACTAAACCCTTTTAAAATGATATACAAAACTCAGACTAACATTGAATAGATACATACTTGCAAAATAAAAACCCATGCCCCTTTGATAAGATCACTAAATTACAAATTCATATTCTCATTTCTAACCACTCATATCTTTGTAATATACCCTTTTAAAACATTTGAGGAAGTGCATAGATATGAGACTTCATGATGGACACTATACATTAACTTGATCTTTCAAGAAATCATCCTTTTAAGAATCTTGACTGACAACTTCTTTTACATGTTCAAAAACAACTTGGACTAAAGTTAACAAGCCTTTGAAAATATATACACATGAAACTCTTCATACTTATGGACTGAGATCAAGAATTTGACTGTGACTATTGACCAAGAAAAAATACCTTACAAGAATCCTACCAATTCATACTTATACAAAATCATAATGGAAAAATGCTTGATAGATGGAAACAATTCACTCAGAAACCTACCAACAACAAGGACACAAAAAATCATGGATGGATCAGATCACATAACTTACTTCTTTAGAGGCATCCCACACCGATAGTCTTCTCAAATTCTCAAACATAGGAGATTACTTTGATTCAACCCTTGAATCAAGATTCTTGTCTTCATTTGCATGATTAGTTCTCTTTTCATCCTTGTTTGAGATTAATTACCCTTTGGTTTTCTTTTGATCATTCACCTTGACTAAAATTGATCCTCCTAAGATTTATTTTTACATCCACACTTCCTTAACTTTTGGAGATTCAACTTTCATCACTTATCTAGGTGATTCATGAGATAAAAACCTTACAATACGACCATTGTGATGACACTTATGGAAAATGATTTCTTTCCTCTCTCTTGACTTATCACTTTTGTGGAATTTTCCATTGCTCTAAGGGTACACACAACTAAAAATATTCCTACATTCCCTTGATCTATGTCAAAAATGATTGCAATCATAACAATAACCATGAAAATTTGCATACCTTATTACATTTGGTTGTTTAATTGGATTAAGCCTCGAATATACCTTCTTTCCATGAACACCATCATTTTCACTTCCTTTAGAGCTAGGAATATCTCCATGAACTGATAGATTAGGATTTTTATCTCCTTTGACCCTTAGGGTTAGGATCTCTTATTTGAGATTGTCACATTATTATTCCTTGGACTTAAGAATAACTGTCATACCTTTGATTTTAGACTTCAAACTGATTTAATCCTTCCTATGGTATGTTAAATCTTCTTGTAGATCCATCACCATATATTTGAGATCATCTTGTCCATGCATACACACATCACAAGGATTGATTTTTAATCTTTCACACTCTTCTTATTTTAAAATAAAATCTGAAATATCCTTCTCAAACTAACTCTTGAGATTTTTTTAATGGTTTCTTCATCCTTCTTGGCCATGAATCTCATCTCTTGATTCTCTTTTAGGATATTCTCAGCCATCGTGTGCTTCTAGGATCTCCTTCAAGATATTAGAATTGCTTCACAAGGACCTACTTTGATACCAATTATTATAAGAATAATGGAATTGGGGGGGTGAATCATTACATAAAAAACATTTACTTCATTTAACTTGACATTTATACATCACATTAACCATCCATTTAATATCCATAAACCATTGTGTTCTTATTAAGATATACAAAATCAACCACAAGAGCATGAAACAAAGTACAAAACATAAGAACACCATATGTAAATGGGAAACCATTATGGGGAAGAAAAAACACTAAAAACTTGATTATATTACAAAAATTAGAGAATTTTAGTGAAGCACCAACTTCACAAGGAGCACTAACCCCTAGTTTAGTAGAGCACCAACCCAACAAAGAACACCTACCCCTAATTTAATGAAGTTCCCAATCCAAAAGGAGGCTACAACCCCCTAAGATGAATAAGAAAAAAAATCATCCACCTGATGATAATCTCTGATTTTTTTTCTTCCACAACTGATGTAGATTAAAATTTCAGCTCACACATTCACTATCAAACCCTCAATCCTCTAACTCACTCTATCTTCTTCTTTCTCAACTTTTCTTGGCTCAAAAAACTTATTCGCATGCCCTCAAACATTCTTCAACTTGAAAAAAACTTTTTCTAATCTCAAATCATGCAATCATATCTACTATTTAATTACACTAGGGTCACACTTTTCTCTCCAAGAGCACTAATTCAAAAATGAACTCAAAACACTACTTAAATATGATTTTATTCCTTCAAACACAAGATAGGCTGATCCTTCATCATAATTTAGACCATAAAAATTTAACTACATCCAAATAAATCTATTACAACATTCACATATGACCCATATAGGTTGGCCATCCCCAAAACCAGTCAATTTGCACAAAATAAGCTCAAAACCCCATCACTAGAACGAGCTAAAACCAATAATGAATAAAACTAGATTACTAAAGATTGAAAATTCATAAAACATGTGTAATATAACATATAACCATCATCTGTGGTTAAAAATTTTCTTGGACCAATCAAATAATTCATAACATAAGACAAAAGGCTTATAAACTTCACTAAACAACTATTTTCAACACCCCATCTTTACCTTTGAGCCTCAAGACCACTCAAGAATAAATAAAATATGGAATTTAACTAATCTATTAAATCCTAAGGACATTTAAATCATAGATATGAAATGTATAGCTCATGAAACATCCATAGGTTCAAACCACAACTACTTTCCTCTTCTCCAAATAATGCTACCCATAAAGTAATTTTACAAACTCAACTATTTTACAAGGTTTCTACAACTTCTAAGACCTCCAAAGGCCTTAAATAAGAAATTTTTTACTCCTAATTAACCATCCAAGTGATATAAATCATCAACCAATCCATTTCACACCTCAACCAACTCAGTCTTCTAGCCAGAGTAGACCTGTCCATAAAACACAACTACCTTAATATTCAAAAATCAAGCTAGATGACCCATCAAATAAACTCATCAATACACAATCCAAACATAAATTGAAATAATTATAAATCCTCTTTCTATAACATATAACTACTTCCAAATCTATGTGGAAGGCCTTAAACCAAGACTATCTTTACAAAATTCTTCTTAAGCCTTCTAGGACTCAAGAACTGACATTTAGCTCAAATGCTCCCTCACACCAAAAATCACTTCCAAGCTTGAAAAAAGTATTAAAAACATTATAAATGACATGTGAGTACTCAAAAACCTCCACCAATCAAGAACGACTCAGAATCATTAACTCACCTCTTGAAGTCACTTCACACCTTGCTAGATTAAGCATTCTTCAAATTTAACCCTCAAATATTAGGTCATAACATCTTCATACCATATCAAAAACCCAAGTTTGATATACCATTGGAAATATATTTGAACCATGATAGAAAAACAACTTAAATGGATTCCTAACTCATCCTTTAACTCCTAAAAATAAACTTTTACTGAAAGGTGCTCCTAATTGCCCCAAAAACCAATCTTCATAAATAGGGAATGTTTTTTTCCCTTTTTCAGATTAAAAATGACATAAATCCTTCAGGAACATGTATTACAACACCATGGATAAAAAAATGTCAATTTAATCTTTACCTTCTTTGGGAAACGTCTCCTAAAACTAGACTTCTTCATATATAAGTGATTATTGGTGGGGCCCAAATATCACCACATGATATAATATACCTTTATGGAAATATTGAAGAATCCTCTATAATATTAAATCATCACATTTGAAAAAACAATCAATAAAGGCTCACTATAATTCATTTTCTCCAAGTCACTTCTAGCTAGGGTTTAAGTGTTTTAAACCACTTTACCTTGTTAACAAACGTTCATAAAAACTTGATGATAAAACCACATCATTATTTTTGTGAAACCTTCATAAATGACCTAATAATATATTCCAAAGATATCAGGTCCACCTCATTATGCTTGCACCAGGTCTAGGAATAATCCTGGATTGACCTAACTCAACCATGTGACCTCATGACCTGACCATATTGACCTCATGATGAATTATGGACACATGTAACACACTTTAAAAACCATGTTTGACCAACTTATGAGAGCCAAACCATGACTACGCATATTCAACCATTCTCCAAGACAATATAGAACTCACCAAATCTTGACACTCCTAATCAAATTTCATACTTTACACTAAATGAAACATCATGGAGATTAATAAAACACCATGAAACCCATTGAATTCAATGAAAAAAATAACACATAATGGCCAACATATACTACAATATAACATGGCCCCATTTCATACATTTCTATATAAGTAGTTAGTGATGTTCATCCAAGATTTCAAGTGAGATGCTTGCGAATGATATATTGTTTCAGATAAATGAAACTGAGTGAGATAACAACATATCAATGTGTAAATGTGACCAAGTCATGCAAGAGAGATAAGGATATGCCAATTATTCTTAAAATGTAAGCATAATTCGTAGTATAGGAATAAAGCCAAACTTCTCATTGCCAAAGGATAAGTTTCCAAATTTATGTGTTTACACTTACTATCCAAGTTGGATAAGCCTCCTCAGTGCATATTGAAATTGCTTATGTGACTCTAAAATTACTCATTTCATTTAAAATTAATTCCACATTAGGTAGTTGGCTTGGTTTGTGATAACATACAAACCCCACTATCTAATGATCCCTATGCTAATAAGGGTGACATCATAATGGAAGTAACCATCTTACTAACAAAATAATTGATTAGTTTTAAAATGATAATGTTTTCTTTATCCCACTTCCTCTCTCCTCCTTCATGAATTCAAAAAACCAAAAAACATCTTGTAAAATTACCTCTAATTAAATTCCTTACTACCGAATTCAGGTATGCCTATTTAGTGCATCTTAGAATTTTTTCTATGACTCTAAAAATTTTCATTCAATAAAAAATTAATCCCACATTTGTTGGTTGAATTGGTTTTTGATAACATATAAACCACAATATATCACTATCCTTATACTTATAGTGGTGAAATCAAAATAGAAACATCCCTCTTACAATCATAATGGTTGATTCGTTTTGGGATGAGTTTTTTTCTTGCTCAACCTTCCACTCTCCTCTTTTATGGCTTCAAAAAAAAATCTGTAAAATTATCTCTTAATACATGAATTAGTACCCAAGTTGGATATACCTCTTCATTACATCTTTGAATTTATTTTATTACTTTAAAAGGAATCATTAATTAAAAAATAATCTCATGTTGGTTGGTTAATTTGGTTCTCAGTAATATATAAACCCCACTAAATCACGATCCTTATGAAAATAAGGGAAATGCCATAATATAAGTGAACCTCTTGCTAACAAAATGGTTGATTGGCCATAGGATGAGTATGTTTACTTGCTTGTCCTTCACCTCTCCTCTATAGATTTAAAAAAATAAAATAAATGTAAATTTTCCTCTTAATACATGCCTTACTACCCAAGTCAGATATTTAGTGCATATTGGAATTACTTTTATGGCTGTAAAATATTCATTTAATAAAAAAATAATCCCACATTGGTTAGTTTTCTTGGTCCATGGTAACATATAAACCTCATTACATCGTGGTCCTTGTGTCAATATGGGTGACACCATAATTGAAGTGGCCCTCTTACTGACATAATAGTTTATTGGTTGTGAGATGAGTATGTTATTTTTATTGAACATCCCCTCTAATCCCATGTGGCTTAAAAAAACCAAAAAAATCATGTAAAATTTCCTCTAATTACATTCCTTACTACCTTACTCAGATATGCCTCTTTAGTGCATCTTGGAATTACTTCTATGAATCTAAAAATACTCATTCCATCAAAAATTTATCCCATGTTGGTTGGTTGGTTTATTCATCAATTTCATATAAACCACAATATTTCATGATCTCCATGCTAATAAGATGATTCCATAATAGAAGTGGCCCTTTTAATAACACAAAGGTCAATTGGTTGTAGAATGAGAATGCTTTCTTTCTTATCCTTTCCCTCTCCTTCTCTATGGCTTACAAAAATGAAAAAGATCTTGCAAATTTACGTCTAACTATTTCCTTACTACCCAAATTGGATATGCCTCTTTAGTGCACCTTGAAATTACATTTATGACTCTAAAAATCTATATTCAATAAAAAATTAATCCCACACTGGGTGGCTAGCTTAGTCTATTGTAACATATCAACCCCAATATTTCATGATCCTCATGCCAATAGGGGTGATGCCACAATTGAAGTGGCCCTATTACTAAAATAATGGTTGATTGGTTGATATATGAATATGTTTTCGCACTTGTCCTTCTCCTCTCCTCCTATGTGGCTTTAAAAAACCAAAAAACCTATAGAAATCCTTAAATACACGCCTTTAAGCTAAAATGTGGATTTTACACCTAATCTGATGCTATTATAGTAGCAAAATAAATATGCAATTTAAGTAGAGAAATGCTACTATAACAAACTAAGAAATAAATTATGAAACCTAATTAACTAAAAATAAGGTTTTCTAGCTATTTTATGAGTTAATCTAAATAGAAACTAAATGTTATATCTAAATATTTTACTTTGCTATTTGAATAAATTGAAATAATGGGAATAAGAGGGATATGGTACTAACCTTAAATTAACTTACCTCACTATGTGATGGATTGTAGTAGAATAATATGTGGATTGGGTAATCTATGATTGAATGACCTCGAAAAAGGTAGAAGCTAACTATTTGTTTGTAATGAGGCACCTGAGAGGATACCAGGGTGCCCTGGTCTAATATATAGGCACTATAGATTACAGGAAAGCTTAGAACTTGAAGTCATAAGTCTCGCAATATCTCTATAATACCTTCACTCCTATTGCACAAGCATCGCAATAATGTTTCCTATTTCATTGTAGATGTTACATGAAGATATACCTACAAAACTCTATCCAAAGCATCAATTACTAAAAAATAAAAAATGCTTATGAATAGGTAAGAATGACTTCAACTACCAAACTAGTGGCCTTATGACTGAACACTACACTACACTTTGGACCCAATATAGTTCTATGTGTGTGTGCGTGTAATTTTGTGCCTAGGGTACCCTAGCACTAATGCCGTGATAATAAGGGGAAATAACTAGATGTAAAATAGAAATGGTGGATGGAATGGAAAGAATACAACCCTTCCCCCCTATGCAGTGTGTGATGTAGATGTAGAATATTCCCAAATATAGCCCCTTACCTTAGTAGATAGCTACCCTTGATAGTGATATGTCTTCCCATAATGCAGTGAGTATGTTATGTTTATATAAGGATCTCTTCTTCAAATTTTGACACTAGTGACCCAAATCAACTGACTATGACCTAGGGGAATACACAGGGTAACTGTTAGGATCAACCTTGAAAAAATAAATTAAGACCACAAATTATGATAACATGGGCACCTAAAATCACAAAAAAGGGCACCCCAAGGTGCCCCAACGCAACCCTATGTGCCCTAGCATAGACCTAAAGAAAAAAAATGAAAAAATTACGACACCTGAGACACCCTAAAAGATGCCCAAAACTATAGAGACAAATGATGACTAAACTAGACAAACAACTATGATGCCTGACTAACTAACAACAAGACCAAAGGATTGGTCACTAATGAATACTTTTATTATGTAAGATCCATATATAAAATAACATACCCGATGATATTAATGTAATAGTAAGTGTATGATTTTCTGACTACATTTTCCCCCACTTTATGTTGGTGAGTGGAAAGATCGATAATATAAAGTAGATAGAGATGCGTACTTGAGAAAAATATGGAGAAGCCCATTTTGTAGAAGAACACGCAGATGTGTAGTAGAAGTGTGCTGATAAGATCTGACAACAATGTTCACAATTTCCTTGATAAGGGAGATTAAGTGTGTTTTCTTATCAAGAGTCATATTATCTCTGATTTTGACGATCGTAGTGAGATCATACTCAACAAATGATCGTGATTTATCTTGAAACATATATTTTAGATGTGGGAGGTTAAGTTATGTATCCACATTTTTATGTACTTTGAGCCATAATGGTTGCATTGGTGTGAATTCTTGAATTACGTTTGATTATGAAATTTATGATTATTGAAATTATTGGGAGCTTTTGAGATCTTGGAATTTTTGATCTTATCTTGATAAAGAAACTATTTGGGTTTCCTATAAGCTAATACGCGACTTATCTAATCCCAAGAAGTGGGAGAAGAAAGTGGATGTTCAGAATTGATGTGACAAATGAAGGTAGGCTTACCACAATCATTGATATAAGGATATTGTGATGGATGAAAAGGATACAGTCCAAGAATTTAAGAGGATGGGATACCAGGAGGTTTCCCAAAAAATAAAGATGAAGGGATACTAGGACATGGTCCAAATATAGAAGAGGATGGACTACCAGGAGGTGTCCCATAGACTGAAGATGAATGATTACTAGCATGTGGCCCAATTATAGAAGAGGATGGGCTACTAAGACATGTCCTATAGAATGAAGATAAAGGAATAATAGGATGTGGCCCACTTATAAAAAAAAGGTTGGATACCAGGAGGTGTCCCATATACTAAAGATGAAGGACTACTAGGATGTGGACCAAGTATATAAGAGGATGGGCTACTAGGAGGTGACCCCCAAATAGAAGATAAAGGGCTACTAGGATGTGGTACTAGAATAGAAGGTAATGGGATACTAGGATGTGACCCTCAAATAGATGATGAATGGATTCTTGGAGGTGTCCCACACATAGAAGACGATGATGGGCTACCAGATGGTGACCCAAGGTGAGATTGTGATATAGGAATCATGATAGATAAAGAATGATTGGGTAATGAGAAGATAGGCCATGGATCATTGTCAGACCCAAACATTTCATCACGTAATGAAGAATGTGAAGATAAATTAATAAGAGGAGGTTTAAGTGCAATGATGCTAGGGTCTTCCTCTATTTCATGATAAAAGGAATCAACCTCTTCCCCACTATACATGAACGTATAGAGGTCTAAAGAGAATTATTTCTCATAACCTTCTAGAGGAATATCTTCATGTACCCATATAAATTCTCCAATTGATCCTTCATTCTGAAATGAATCGATCGGTATGTGTTGTTGGTCAACCATAAGAGGTTGATTAGAAGAAATAGGTCCAAAAAGTGTGGAAGATTTAGAAGATGTTTGATGAGGGGAAGGTTTGACCTTATTGTGTTCATAAAGGAATTGAATAGTGCATCGAAAAGATAACTTAGCACATCATTACTTATGAATTGTTATCCATGGATGTAAACATTGATCTTTAGAAGATGGAGGAGGATATGACATGATATCTGTTGAAATGGATTGATAGAAAAAGAGGGATTGTATTCTGATTGATAGAATAAGATGAATCGAGAGATGAAGTAGACTTAGATTTGGATGTCTCGTGAGTAGCTTTACGTATAATTTTAAGATTGATAATGGGGTCTAGCAAAGAAAGGGAAGACCATGACTCAAGAGTTGAATGTGATGTTTGATAGGAAGAAATTTGAGTCACATAGATCCTCAGTGGAAGAAAGGTAGTTGAGGCAACTGAACATAGATCCTCACTGGAAGAAAGGTAGTTGAGGCAACTGATAAAGGGGGTCATACATAGAAAGGGAGGAACTCGACTTAAGATTCAAATAAGAGGAATCCGAATAATAATTTGGATTAAAATTTATTAGAAGACTAAGAAGAATCAGAAGAATCATTTAGATTGGAATCCACATAAGATCGAGGGAAACCCTAATAATAGTTCAGATCAGAAGCATTCAAACCATACCACCTGTAGTCATTTTTACACTCATCAAAGAGCAAGGAAACCCCATGCGTGTTGTCCTATCACCCAAAGGGCACTGGGTGCTCACCTGAGGCATGCGTGGGTGTTGAGTCTCTCCTTTATGTGAGTTTAGTGGGAAACATCATCTATGATATGAGTTTAAGATATTTGAGAGGAAATAAGACATAGAAGCACCATAGAGCTTAGAACAGCTTCTAGATCCTTGTAGTCATTCCAGACATAAAAGTGCTTAACAAATTATAAAAATTACACTAAAATAGAAAGAAAGTTGTAAAATCATTCATACTTAATTCATAAACATAAATGAAAAAGAGCTATGAAGAAGGATGTATGCATCAGAACCATTAATTTTCATATTCACATAAACTGGTAACCTCATTACATTAATTAGGCCCATTACAAAATGTCACATAAGGGTAGACCGCAATCATGCATCATAACTAGATTCATATAGCTAAGCTCTCAAAAGAAAATTTATAACCCCCAAACCCTTGATACATCCTTTCCTAATCTTATTTACCCAAGCTAATAGAGTCCTTGTAGTATTTTTGTAGAGCTCCACCCTCTATCCACTCTTTTTTTCTCTTTTTTTTTTACTTGTGTAGGTGCTTGTATATATAACCTTCCTAAACTACTAACTCATTCATATACGGCCTTAGATCTATTGCCAAATGTCTAAATGTGGTCCTCCATGGGTGCATGCTCCTCTAAGCCTAAGATCACCACTCCTTGCCATGATGTCCTTCTAGAAGCTTCTATCGAAGAGTATATTCCTTCTAGGACACCTTGTTGCCAGGCTGGCACCTTATCCACTCGGGTCACGTTTTTCTCACGTCCTTCCTGATAGGTCAAAAATGGCTAAGTCTCGGATTCTACTCCATGGGAACACATCCTGGGTTTTACCAAAACCCTACTTGAACCCTTCCCTACGCGCCTTATCTTGCACACTTTTTTCACCCTCATGCGCGTATGCGCCATTGTTGGACTTAGTTGATATTTTAGGAGCCCAACATCACCCCACACTTTACCTATTTTCTGCCCTTGGAAACTTACTCAAAGAATAAATAATACACAAATACTTAACATCTTGGAAAAATAATAAAGGGGACAAAGAATGGAATAAAAAAGGAAGAATGGGGAATGACGCTACTTAAAGCAATAAGAGAGGAAAGTTATTTTGCAAGTTGGCCTCCAAATTGTTCCAAGAATCAGCCTCATTATGTGCTCTCTAAAAATATCACCTACTAAGGCACTCACCTGATCATAACCCAACCCATCCCCTTGTGCACTCATGGTGTAAACAATTTTCTCTAACTCCTTGCCTATATCCTCCAGCGCATCCATCCTTTGTGTAATTTGTGGGTATAGTTCCTTTAGCTGGTTTTTAACTAAGCCCCATAAGGCCTCAATAGTTTTTGATTTATTTTCTACCTCGGCGAGGATTTTTTCTCACTCTGATATGTTCCCCTTGTTCTTCTCCTAGAACTCTTTAAGTTCTAATTCATCATTGACGACCATCATGCTTGCCACTTTGTCTCTGTCCGTGCAGTTTTTCTTACGTAGCCTTAACAATCTAGGAAGCAATCTTTACATTAACAGGGACCTTGCTATATTCAGCTATGAGCACCATGAATTTCAATTTATCCTCCTTTTATAAATGTGTGGCCACTTCTTCTATAGATTCCAAGGCTAGCGGCTACCTCTCTATGGTGAGGATTCTTGTTAAGTTCTCTAGGCATTCCAGGGAAGATCCATACTTCTGCATGGGAGGTGCTAGGTTCAAAGGCTTCAACATTATTGCATCTATAATGGACTCCACCTTTTTGTATACTTTGTGCACTCTATCCTTCTCATCCTTTAACACACGCCGCAACTAGGCACTAATCTACTCTTCTTGTTTTAAGTCCTTAGTTTCTCAGCCATCTCCTCTTCCTTCTTTTCTAGCTTTTCTTCTAGAAATCTTACTCTATCATTTCTTCCAAAGAGCCTAGCCTCAGTATCGACCATGACCTTGTTTAATACATTACATAACTACTAATCTGAGATTTGCTGGGCATTTACCAAGGGGTATGTTTCCTTAGACTATGGTACTGGTATGATTACCCGTTGGTATATTTCAAACTCTATCTCATCAATATGGGACTCAAACACCCAAGAGAGCATATTCATTATCCTGGGGTATGCTCCCTCTTTATCAAATGACTTCATATCTATAAGTTCTTCCATGGGTACAGTGCTGTGGAAGCACACAAGTAGCACCTTCTTTTGGTCATCAACATAGCTCATGACCTATCCTAATTCTGTATCAAGGATCTTCCTTCCCGAGTGCACACCTTTGGGGAAACTCACCGTTAGACTAGGACCTCCTCCCATACTGACTTTTTCTTTCTCAAAAATTTCCTCTTTACCCTCTTCCATAACTATGTCTGTGGTTCGCTCCAATTCCGGTTCCACCAAGGCCTCGATTATTTTCGTTGCTTCTCTTTCTGCCACCTTATTTACTTGCTCCTGCGTAAGGCTCAGAGCTTTTGGATTCTACACACTAACCCCCTCCCTTCTTACCATGTCTTGGGTTCCTTCCCCCTCCTGGATACCCTTGCACTGCATGAAAAGGAACCCCTGTTCTTGTTCTCCACCCTCTTCTTCTGAATCATGGATACTGAAGATAGGTGGCTCTTGATTTACCTTAGGCTCATCTTCCCCATCATCATCCCTTTCACCCTAGTAGGCCCTCAAACTCTCAATGTAATCTGAATCTGACTCCTTTGTCATCTTCTACTTCATCCTAACGGGGGATTTCGGTGTAGGTGACTCTATCTCTTCTTCTTCCTATAATTCCTTGTCAAATGGATTCTCTAGCTTCGGAGTCTTCTCTTTGAATATAGACTTTTTCTTGTGTAAATACATACTTGTTTTGGTGCTTGTCCCAAGGGTACCTATTTCCTGTGTATCCACTACACTTGGTACTTTCTTCTTTGGCTCTTTTTCCTCCTATTTTGGCGTGGGTCTCTTCCTGCCAGTTGGGTCCTCAGGTATGGACATCTTGATCTCTAGATACAAACCCTTCTCAAATTTAGGTCTTATGCAGATGTATACTCATGATGTGGACCCTCATGTAGTGGAAAAAGTCATGGGTTTCACCATTTGGACCTCATGTGGCACGTACTTCTCCACATACGTGCACTTGTTGGGGTAGCCCAACCCTTTGCGCATTTCTCTATGGTCCCGGTGCAAATTACCAAGGTCCAACTTCAACTTTTTGGACTCTTTGAACCTATTCGCTCCCGCTTGGAACTGTTGAGCTATGAAGGAAAAAGGGAGCTTGCACAATGGGCTCCATGTCTCATCTATCAGTTTAAATTTGCCAAGGTAGAAATTTTGGTACACAACAAACTTAGATTCTCCCTTGGTGGTCACTGGTAGTTATTTAGAGATCTTCCATTCCACCTCAAACATGTGCCTCAGGCATGTATACCACTTCTCTAGGTGTGCCTTGTGCATGACCGTCATACTATCACAGGTGTACTTCTCAAACCTCTTCGCAGGTGAAGGCTCTTCAGTAGGGTACCCCCACATGAATTTTTCCGTTGCATCCAGCAATCCAATCTCTGAGAGAACAATGGTTAACAAGACATTACCAAAGAGGATTTTATCACATTCATGTGCACTACTGAAAATCTTATCCATGATGTATGTAGATAAATTTTAGATGGTGCCCTCTGAAATCCTCTTACAAACATTCAACCAGGATTTGTTTACTTGGGTCCATCTCTCATGGCCATTTAGCTTTGTCACAAGGTGCATGGCAATCCTCATCACTGGGTCCTTGATGTCTGTGATATCAAAGTACCTCGACCCCTTTTTGTACGCATAAGCAGTGATAGTTTCCTTAATTGCCTTCTTGTCGCATAGGTCATCCTCCAAAATTTCTCCTTTACAAATGAGGCTTGTGAAGTTTGAAACAAGCTGAGGGGTAATGCACATCTTGTGCCTTGTGAAGTGAAAGTAATCTTCATGCACGTGTGACATCAATCACTGATATAGGTGCTCAGGATTTCCAAAGTAGGGCAACTCAAAGAGTTACAATAATCCTGAATTCTCTAACTTCACTTTTACCTCATCATTATAGATGGGAAAACCCTATGGTGTCCTTTTATTTTTCAAGTGTACTAACTCTAGCACCATCTCCTTCTCAATTGTGCTCGAACGATGATTATAATCATTTACTGACATTTTTCTTAAATGGGACTCCCATTCTCACCTAAGAAATACTCTGTCTGGGTACTGCATTCTACATACCACTCTTCATTTGTACTTATGACAGTTTCTTGTTGCTTGCTCTTGCCTTTTACCTTTCCCTTCTTAGGTGTGCCAACTGGTTTCTTGGGTGCCATTATTTATGTTAACATTTCAACTTCTTTCACTTGCTTTGTCTTATTACCCCTTTCTAATTTTAGATCTCAAACTGGTGAAGAAAAACTTTTTCAACCCGTGCCCTAGATACCAAACCCTAACTAGAATCTCTTTTCACTAGATGAAGCTTCTCCACAACTCTTCCCATCCCCGTGAATAAATTCCTTTCTAGTTTTTAAAACCAAACTGGTCACTCACGCTTAAATTCTTGTAATTTTTCTTCTCACAGATCAAATCTAGAAACCCTCATTCACAAAAGATCTTCTCTTCATATTCACAAAGTGAATAATGAAATGTCCAAACCTCTATTTATAGTTTTTCCTATTTTTAAGCATTAAATGCTACTTCACCTACCACCATACTTTTAACATTTAATGTGGCTTTTTCAAACAAAGCCTGAATTTCATGCCCTAACTCATGCACCCAACCCTGCATAGACAATCTTCCAAGCTTCTGACATGCAACCAATCCATCTTGTTAGGAGACTCTTACGTGTATGTCACTGGTTTCGAAGGCACTTCTTCTGTCATGATTTTTGCTTTCACCTACCTTGTGTTGTTTTTGCGCTTCTTCCTTCTTTGTAAGTGGAATCTGAATGTAGCCTTATCTTGACACCAACTATCATTTTCCACATTTTCTTTCATGCACCTCTTTCAACGGGGCCATTCGAATGAGATTTCCAACACAATCCTCTTTAGCACTTTACCAAGGCTTTCCTTCACATTACTCTACCCCACATTAAAATTATGCACGGTCCTCTACGCATTCAAAACCCTAAAAAAGTAATAAGGTTACTATACGTACCCAAAATTGTAGGGTACTGTACCATCAGAACGATGTTACACATGCCCCAATGATGATACAGGTCACCTCGTAAGGTTTTCAAAATCCAGGAAAGCTCACCAAGTGTATGTTAGCATCCCAAGCACCTTGTCTAAGATTTGTGTACTTTGCTTTATCCTCTTCCTTTATTTTTCTAGCTTTTTGACCTTCAGTGATGAAACCACCACCCTGCCAGGGCGGCGGTCCTGTAACTACTACCCTGCTCAGGGCAGCGGTCCTTTAGGCGTTCTCCAGCATGTTCTTTTGATCACAAATTGTGTAATTTTTCAACATTTACCATATTTTCTCAACCACCTTAGCTCGTATTAATGTTTTATGCTCCCTAGAATAGTGTTTCTTCATTGTTTAAAGGTAAAAGAGTTATAATAGGAATCACCTTTGGGTGAATGTGAAATCTATAAATAGCCAACTTGTTTTCATGTAAATGGCCCCTCAAATTCTCATTTCCATTGTTTAGTATTTCAATTTCTTGCTTAGAATTCATTTTTTTTTCATGTTTGCATCCATGCTAGTTTTTCCTTTACTGTTAGGAGCCATTCGATCTTCTTGCTTCAATCTTGTTCATTGCTATTCATATAAATTAGTTTAGAGTAGAGTAGTGTAATTTGAAGATTGGATCCATTAGAGTTGTAGGTTGTGTTCTTCACAGAAGGTAGATTATAGAATCTCTAGATACACTTGTGTTGTATTCCCGCAATAAATCCCGCTAGGAATATAGCATACATCAAGCTCTGTCACTTGTGCTGTCCCTCTCCTACTCGCATTATATTCAGTCTATATCCAAAGCTGCCATTGTTCAAATACCTTCTTCTATTGATGCTAGCATATACACGCTCTTCTAGACTCATGTGAACACGATGGAATGAGGAGATCATTCTAAGGGGACAAAGTCATACACAACTGGATTCGCCACTGTTATTCAAATTCCAGGTTTTATCTGTCAAAGTTCTACTTAAAACATATCAAATAGAGTAGTGAATTATTTCATTTAAGTTAACTTTTACTTTCGCTATTGCCGGGGAAGTTGTGGGGATCGATAGTTTCTCAGAAACTATGATTCATTCCTCATTTCTGAGGTAGGATCGAGAGTCTTTTAATTTAGTTAATCAACTATTTAGTTATTTAGGATAAAATCACAACTACACAGGCAAGTAGCTACACTATGCTACCTTGCTTGTTTTAATTTTGTTATTAGATTAGTTGTCATTTTATGAATATATTAGATTAATTGCTCTTTTAATTCTATTAAAAATTCTATCAAAAATACAAAAATAGAGGAATATATATATATATATATATATATATATATATGTATATGTTGTAGATATATCTTTCATAATTAGTTTATTTCATTTCAGTTAGGTTTATATTGATCTTGTATGACAATCACGGGACCTAGGGAGCCTAGGGAATATGTTTTTGAGCCAATCGTGCCTTAACCAAATCTTGTTGTGGCATTAACTGTTATAGACCAAAATGTTAGAATTCAGGTCTTCCAAACAACAATAGAACTACAAGAAATCAACACATAGCTAAGAGGATTAAACATAGAAGACAAAAAAGTACACACATTCTGGTCAAATTAGCCAAATTATAGATTACCTTGATAGATATCTGTATGACTGTAGAAGAACCTGAAAGAGAGAAAACATTCAGTTTTGATCCACTAGTCCCACAACCAGATGCAGGAGAACTCCTCGTTGATATAGAAACTAGCTTATGTATCCAAGTTTCCAGGACACCTGTTAGGTACTCTAAGAAAATCGTGTAACTTCTAGTTCTAAATGTAGAGGCTGAAAAGGCATACGATTACTGGATACTCAGAATCAGGGATCGACTCTTCATATGACCATAGGAGGTCCATAGCAACCATGAACTTATGGTTGTGATCCATAGTTCCCATAACCCAACAGGCCTACAAATCAATCAAGTATTGAAACTAGCTTATGAACACTGGTGTTTAGGTCCTCTCCAATTCCACCAGACATTATCACACAACTATCATTATTAAATGTAGCAGCTAATCAAGCTAAAGATTTCTAGATTAGACCAGAGAATCGTCCATAAAGCACCAAAAGATCCACTACACATTTAGCCATTCCATTTTCATGAACTTTTCTGGAGATATATATGAAGCACCCATAGGTCATCTTCCATGTATCCCACAACTCATAGATCATATCATGACAGAGCTCGATATTGATTGGAACCTTCGAGAAACCATCCATATCTATTTTTTGATGACGAATACTTAGCACGTTATGCTATGATTGAACAACGCTCTCAAAATATGTACCCACCTATAGGAGGTTTGTAAACACAACCTGAGGTCTCGTTCCAAGAAAACACCCCCATTCCTCCACCTATAGGAAATGCCCTTGGCAAAAGTTGGCAGGGCATCGATCAGTTCATAGTAGGGTACCATATGCCTATACAACCTCAGGATATACAACAACCACCACTAAGGAAAAATACCATGTCTTCACCAAATGAGGTCATCTCAGCCTTAGTTGAGAAGGTTAGAGGATTGGAACTTGCTCAAGAAAATCAACATTCATAGTTCATGCAAGTAGGAACTTCCAATCCTCCACATCATCCCAGCCAAGTAGACCTCCTCACAGGAACATGCACGTTGGGAATGTCTCCTTAGTGTTTACAATAAATGCCAACTAGAATCACGTTTTCTAATACCACTCCAGTTGAGAATATAATACCTCCAGACTTAATACAAAACAACCCATTCATGAGCAATTATCCTCCATACTTAAACATGTATTCCAAATCACCATAGGGAGATATGTTCTCTTCTCCTGGCATGTTCATTCAAACACAGGGATTTCCTTATGGCCCTACAAATACATATGCTATGCCATATCAATAACCCATTCCACCTCCACCCCCTCAACAAGCACCATCAATGGTCGAAACCTATGTGATAGGGACTTATTCAGAATATTTGAAAGAACCTTTAGACTTCACTATACAAAGTGTCATGCTTCCAAGACCTCTCCCTAATCTACCCAAGTATAAAGGGGAGGGAGACCTAAATGCACATATTAAGGCCTATGCCACAGCCATTCGAGAATTGCTCCCTTGGGATGGAGTTGTTGCTAAAATATTCCCCAAAAATTTAGAGGGTATTGCCCTTGATTGGTATTACAGAATACCTGAAGCCTCAATACATTCATTTAAACAACTCGTTTTAGAGTTCATCAAGGCGTCTGACATGAACAAATTGTTGAGAACAGGAATCAGGGAATTCTTGCATATTAAACAAGAACACAATGAATCTGTTGCTCATTTTCATCCAAAGATGGTGTACAGTCCTCTATTCTTCAGCAAGCGCTCCATAACATGGATCAGATGGAACTATGCGATTTATTCCTTCATTCTCTCAGCAGAGAGATAAAGGAAGAAGTCTAGAAGTTCCCACTAAGAACTTATGATGAAGTGCTCGAGAGCACTCTCCAAATAGATCAAGCTGCAATAGATAGCGGTCGTAAGACATATGGAACAAATGGGAGGTTAATCATCCCCAACCAAAACACTACGACCTATCCTACTACCACAAACGCCAATCAAGGACCTAAAATCCTTTAACAAAAACTACAGAGTGACAACAGATGGAGTGACTGACCAAACTAAAAGAGAAAACATTGTAAATGTTCCACCACCAGTTAAAAATCAACAAACATACAATTTTACCCCAACAATCAACGTGGTGGATTTTAATCGTCCCCAATGACAACAACAACAACAAAAACAATGGCAGATCCAGACACAAGGTCCAAGTCAAAACTCAACTAGATATCAAAACCAAAACCAAAGGCAAAAAATCCAAAACTTTAATCCTAATAGTCAACAATTTAATCAAAGTTTTGGACCACAACACGTGCCAAACCAACAACCTAGGAGTTATAATCCCAACTCGTATTGTGGTTTCCACAAAATTCAAGGCCATGACACTAGGACTTGCCATGATTACAATAAGTTCATGCAACGTTTTCCAGAAGAACAAAGACAACTCTTCATAGATATGTTCTTAACAGATTCTGTGACACCTATGCCAAATACTTTCACAGGGGCAGTTTCCCCTCAAAACGCATACCTCTTAAGATCTTCAATGATCCACTTCCAAATCACAATAACAATAATAAATTAAATCCAAATGGGACAAAAAAAGGTGTAATGACAGGAAATAATGATCATGAAGCCTCAACTTCACTAAATCCACCTGTCGCACCGCAATTAGGAAATCAGCCATGAACCAAGATAGTTGGTCTAGTGGAGTTAGATACTGAGCTGCACGTAGAATCCATAACAAGAGCACGAGAATATTCTTCTCAACCAAATCCAATCTATCCACTAGAGCTAGATAACATTCAACAAATGTTGGTAAAACCCATAGGTGCTTATGATTTAATTAATGACTTAACAAAGACCTTCTCTCACATCTCCTTTTTAGACTTGTTGAAAAACTCTCCTACCCATAGGGCTACTCTTTTAGAAGCACTAGGTCTAGGTCATTTAATTAACATCACTCCACCTCCCAAAACACAAGTAAACCATATAGACTTTGATATCCACCCTCCAGGGTAGCCAGATAGGGATACCGAGTTTATATTCGACATAAACAAAATGCCAAAAGATGCTGAAATTGCACATAGAGGTGATCCATCCTTGCATTTACAGGTGTGGGTTTACAATAATTACATTAAACATGTAATGGTTTACGATGGGACAACAATTAACATTGTCCCCTTATCTTTCCTTCAAAAGATAGGATACAGAGAAACAAACTGTTCCATAACAAGAAATACACAAAGAGGTTATGATAGCCTTAAGGCTACTTCAATTGGGACTATAATATTACCAGCCACCTTAGGACACTAGACAATCCTCACTGAGTTTTATATCATATATCAGGAAACCAACTATAATATGATCCTCGGTCAACCATGGATACATCGCATGAAAGAAATCCCTTCTACGTTATTCCAGAAAATAATATTCTTACACCTAGGAAAGATATTCATAGCAAAAGGTGGCCCAAAACTATTCGACATACACCTAGCAGACCTAAAGAAAAGACCAGGCATTCACTCTTAGTTTGAACTCCCAACAAACCAACTTAACAAACCAATTGACTCAAAAACAAAAGAAAAATTAATACCTACAATAGAACTAGAAATTACGAACCTAGTCAAAGGCATCCTAGCCCTCAAGGATGAAGCTAACATTGTAGAAACAATATCATTAGGAACTAATGAATTTTTTTTTGAATTACTGGAACAAGATCTACCAATTTTCCTACCATTTGATTCCACATGTATGGGATGTACCCTAGCATTTTGTTCTCTTCCAGCAGAGGAACTTTACATGGTAGAAGTAATCAAAACAGACGCAAAGAATGTCCCAGCATCCATTTTTCCTAGTAAATATTGGACTCTCCACTTCGATGGAGCTAGATGTCGCTGTGGAGCCAGGGCAGGTGTGATCTTTACTTCCCCTGAGGGAAAGATCCTACCTTTTGTTTTTACGTTAAGACTTTGAATGTACCAAACAAAGAACCTGAGTACGAAGCCCTCCTCCTTGGCCTCATCATAGAGAAAAGGATCAGTGTTAATGACATCTGAGTGTTAGGAGACTCACAATTAGTTACAAACCAAGTCTCTTAAGTATATGAGACTAGAGTTGAGCACTTATAACTCTATAAAATAGTGGTATTAGATCTAAGCAAAGGATTCAACTTCATATCCATTGAGGCAATCCCACGAGAACAGAACCTTCTCATAGATTCAATAGCAACCTCAGCTTCATGTTTTACCCCAAGTAATGAGTTGGAAGATACAAGTTTCAGGGTATCACTTCATACTGAACCATTGGTGAAGAAAATATCAATGAACCCTCTTCTAACACATGCAGCTGAGAATGATTTTTCTATCTTACATCATGTTGACAGTGATAAAGTAACTCTTGAATATCTAAATGCCTATGCAGAGCTACACCTTTCTCACCGTATAGTTGATCTTTCCCTAATACCACACTCCTCTTCCTACTTTGGAAATCCCATGGTAGAGTCTCCTCCATAGAAGGATCTTGATATCTACGAGATAAAAAATGGAGAAAGCTTGGAGCTACCTCCAGCCCCACCTGAATTTGAAGAAGGTAACGCTTCTTTGATAGAAGAAACCATTGACATAAACATTGGAATGGAGGAAGAACCAAGAATTTTGAAGTTAGGATCCTCGTTAACTCCAGAAGAAATAGAAATACACACCCAAATCCTCAAAAAACATCAAAAGGATTTTGCATTTAATTATAAAGAAATGATGGGTATCACACCACAAGTTGCGGTTCATAATCTCGTCACTAAACCAGATGCGAAGCCAATTAAACAGAAGTCAAGACCAATGAAGCCAAAAGTGGCTCTCATGGTAAAAGAGGAAGTAGTAAAACTTCTCCAAGTAGGATTCATCAAGCCCATTGACTATTCACAATGGGTGTCTAATATCGTTCCTGTCCTAAAAAAGAATGGGAAGATACACATTTGTATAGATTTTTGGGATATTAACAAAGCTTGTCCCAAGGATGATTTCCCATTACCATCCATTGACGTTATCATTGATGCAACAGCTAGATTTGAACTACTATCCGTCATGGATGGGTTCTTAGGGTACAATCAGATTAAAATATTTGAACAAGATCAAGCCAAAACCACATTTATAACTCCCTGGGGAACTTATTGTTATGCTGTCATGCCATTTGGTCTTAAGAACACCGGCGCTACATATCAGCGGGAAATGACTTATATATTCCATGATCTTATCCATAAAATTGTGGAATCATATGTGGATGACTTATTGGCCAAGGCTAAAGAAATGTTGTGATCATCTGGAAGTGCTCCATATCATCCTCTCAAGACTAATTGAGTATGGTGTCACATTAAACCTAGAGAAGTGTGTGTTCGGTGTAACAGGAGGTAAACTTCTAGGATACATTATATCTTCACGAGGGATTGATGTTGATCCAGACCAAAATACGGGTTTTTCTTAAAATGATCCCACCTTCGGACGAGTTTGGAATCAGGTCATTTCTTGGGAAACTCAGTGCAATCTGAAGGTTCATCTCAGATTTAAGCTTTGTCATTCATCCAATCAACAATCTACTCAAGAAAGATTATAATGTCGATTGGACTTAAAGATTGCAATGAGGCCTTTGAAGTAGTTAAGCGCTTCTTGTTGTCACCACCCACGCTAATGCCTCCCAAGCCAGACCGCCCTTTGATCCTATACTCATGAGCCACTCATGTCTCGCTGGCCTGTATGCTGGCTCAAGAAGATGATGACAAATGAGAATGCGTGATCTATTTCATTAGCTGAACGTTGCTCGATTATGAAACACATTACACACAGGTAGAGAGAGAATGCCTTGCCATAATTTTTTCAACAAAACATTTGAGACATTACATGTTAAACCAGGAAACAAGGGTCATTGTAAAGACACACCATTTATGAACATTTCTCACACAAGGATCTTTATCTAAAAAGGCTGGCCGTTTCATAACCCTAATGGGAGAATTTGAGTTAACATTCGTAAACCAAAAATCTGTTAAAGGACAAATCATTGCAGAATGGTTAGCTGACAATCCACTAGATGGAGGTGAGCTGGTAGATCTAGACTTTCCCGATGAATGTGTATACTTTTTCGAAACCAGACCCCCCATTTCTACATGTCCCTGGTATACTGATATCATCAATTTTATCATGGACCATACATACCCTGAAAAGTGCCACGTCACAACAAAGAAGGTGGTTACGCATTATTACTGCTAAATATGTTGTTTTAGACCAAGTACTCTATCGTAGAGCCTTCGACCTCATGCTTCTAAGATGCGTCGACATAGAATAATCCAAGAGGATTCTTCATGAATCCCACAGTGGGATATGTGGGGGCCACTTTGGTGGTCACGCCACCACTCACAAAATACATCGGATGGGCTATTTTTGGCCCACTCTCGAACATGACGCAGTGGAATTTATATGTAAGTGCCACAAATGCTAAGAATTCTCCCACAAGATTCACATGTCAGCACAATCCCTACAACCAATAGTGACTCTATGGCCCTTCTCCACGTGGGGTCTAGACTTGATAGGGAAATTATCTCCCTCATCAATGGATGGCCATAATTTTATAATCACAGCCATGGAATATTTTACCAAATGGGTGGAGGCCATGCCTCTCACCACTGTACCAGGTTCGGTGATTGCCAAATTCATTTTGAACCAAATTATCTGCAGGTATGGTGTCCCACAAGTCATTATCTCAGATAATGGCACATCCTTTAAGAATGACAAGGTTCGTGAGTTATGTAGCAAGTTCAAAATAAACCATCACACAGCCTCTCTTTACTACCCTCAAGCCAATACGTGGGCTGAAGCGACAAACAAAATGTTGAAAGCTTTTCTCCTCAAAACAATCAAGGAGAACAAGCAAGATTAGCATTTAAAACTATATCCGGCCTTGTGGGCCCACTGAACCTCAATAAGAACACCAACATGAGCAACTCCTTTCTCACTAGTATTCAGAGCAGAAGCAGTTCTCACACTTGAGGTTGAAATACCCAGTCTCTGCATCTCATTACAAGGGATTCTGGATGAAGAAGCTTATAGGGAGGCACACCTCTCTCAACTAGAAAGCCTTGATGAGGCCAGGTAAATGCCGAACAATGAAATAGAGCCTATGCTAACCGGATGTGCCGGCAGTATAACAAAAAAGTCTATGAGTGAGAAATATATGAAGGAGATCTAGTTCTAAGACTCGACAACCGGATCGATAAGAAAAATGGAAAAGGAAGAAAGTTTCAGCCCAAATGGTTGGGCCCATACCAAGTCATGAAGGACTATGGAAATGGTGCGTATCTCTTGTGCACACTAGAAGGTGAGGAATTTGGTGAAACTGTCAATTCCTTACACCTTAAGCGGTTTTACGCATAAAACATCAAAAGTACATTTTATTATAGCTACCTACATTGCATTAGTCTTTTAGCTACTTCATTCTGTCCATTTCGTAAAAATGATATTTCAGGAGCTTACTCTTAAAACAATCTGTTACAAATTTATGAGGATATTGGCACAGATATTCATATCACATCCCTTCAAACATCAACAAATATTTTCAAATCTTCTCATCAATTTGACAGAAAAACATTGACGGAAACCATACCAAGACCTGCATACTTGGCTTTTCTCTTTCTTTCTACTAGGTGAAGCTGTCCTTGCCCACGGTCTATTCTGGAAGCTTCTTGGTGTCACATCTATCCCTCTTAAAATCTCTCAGAATGAAAGGATATCCCAAAGTCATAGATCAGAAATGTCAAAATCAAATGAAATCAAAAGCACCAAGCAAACAAAATATTTTATTTTACACACTTCTTTGCCCCATCAACCTTCGGTGATAAGCCCACATCTCTTACTGGTGATGTGAGGTTGGGAAAGGAAAGAAGTGCCCTTACTCACCTGTATCTTGCCTTTGGTGACAAACCCATGCTTCTTACTAGTGGAATGAGGCAGGGTGTGGGGGGTCCAGTCACACAAACTAACAAATCTTGGTATGCTAAAAAACACAAGTCAAATTCTGTTAAGAGAAAGCAAATATCCAAACATCCAAATTCCAAAGAGATCAAATCCTCAAAACTAGATTTTGTCAACCAGGTTTCCATTTATGAATCTAAGTCTAGATAAACTGAAAAGTAAGTGGCCTTCTAAGCTTGGTAGTAGTTCTGAGTAGGGTGGGTGTGTAGGTCCAAATTTGGTTCTTGTTCTTGGTTTGTCTGTCTCTCATCATTCCATTCAATCAAACTCATACAACTTGTGCCCTTCCTAATTCTTGGTGTTGAGCCCTCACGTCTTACTAGTTGCATGGATTTGGGATTGGGGAAAGTTCATCTCTTTATCACTATGCATTCATCATGTTTTTCCAATATAAGAAGGAATTACAAACATTTCCCAAAGAGTTCAAAAGTTTCAGTACTACCATATGTTAGTATCATCTCATATCAGCACTGCAAAAACATATAGAGTAAAACATTCTATTTACTATCATTTGTTGTCCATTACATACATTTTGGAAACATGAAAATCAGAATATTCTAAAAACATCTAAAAACACATTTAGAAAATGAGTCATAAAATTCAAGATACCGAGAGTCTAGATCCAAAGAGATCTAGAGCCAAAAAGAGATATATATATATATATATATAATCAAGTTTCATATACAAATGCCATCATGCACTAGGCATGGTCAAAACACTCAATGAGTCCTGGAAAGTACAAAAATACTCATATAAACAACCTAACAATGTCACTACAAAAAAAGAGCCAAGTGGCCTCTCAATCCCTATGGGATCCCTCAGAAGGTGCACGATCACGTCTAGGACTCCGGCTATGCCAGCGCTCTGAGTGCACTGAGGGCTCGCGGTCCCGAATAGTAGCTGTAGTCTCGCTATGAGAACGGCTCCTCCTCATCAAGTGCTCTGCAGTCCTATACCCAGCTACCTGAACATGGAAGGGAAGTCATGATCTTGGCCAGGTGCCAGACAGGGGAAAAAACATCGGTATGCCTACCGGCTGTTGAAGGCTCCCCTGCATCCATGAATAGCTCAGCACAAGTCTTCTCCATGGGGAGCAACAGGGTGTCAGTACATACCTAGAGAATCAAGTCTCACCACTCATCAACATTCTTTGTAAGTAAAGGTTATGGAACTAATTAGAAAATAAGTCACATAGTATGTGACTGGCAGGTGCAACGTGGGTGACCCGTGCGATCCTCAATATACTTGCCCTCTGGAGAGTATCTTGCTCAGCCTGAGAGAGTGCATCTAACACTGCTAGAAAAATCACACTCCCTCTCTCAGCTCCATCTAATGTACTCTTCCTTCTTCTACAAACCAACCAAAACATGTAAAAAGAAGCAAGTTAGTGTTAAGATTGCATCGAAAAAAATCATTAAAGCAAGTAGGAACACTAAAAATGTAAAAATAAATTCAAAATAGTGTTGTTTTAACACTTTGTAGAGGACCGCCACCCTGAGCAGGGTGGCGGTTCCATAACCGCCACCTTGAAAGGTGGCGGTTTGGTTACCGTTGCCCTGCTCAAGGTTGCGGTCCTGTCTCGCGACTACAAATGGGCCGCATGCCCTAAAAATGCTCAAAATACGTAAAAAATTGACCATTTTAGCTAAAACGAAAGCCTACCCATTAGGTTTCCCCCCTAAGAGACACATTTAAAACTAACATTTCTAAAAATACCCCCCCCCCCACAACAAAGATTTCATCATTTTAACATTTTGGGTGCAAAAACGTTAAATCAAGAAGAACTAACCTGAGATCTCGCGGGTCGAGGTTCTGCTCGCGGAGGCATGATTGCTATCTCGATACGAATGTTTTGACTATACTCTCGTAGAAAACCATCACCGTGGGTCCCAGAGCTCAAAAACTATCAAATTGACACATGTAAATGAATAGGAAAATAAAGCCATTATATATATATATATATATATATATATATATATATATATATATATATATATGGTGTTTTGACTCATTTTGAATGCCCCTTTCGTAGGTTTAGAGCACCAACGGAGGTAAGTTGTTATCCTTGCACAAATGGTAAGTCCTCATTTCATACTAATTTAGTATTTATTTTTCAATTTATTTTATCTATTTGCACTTGAGTCCTCTTTCCATTTTGTAGGTAGAGGAAACTTGGATGGCAACATTTCGACACACGGGCGTGTCAGGTATAATTTCTAGCTTCCCATTTTGGGACCACCATACTTGGACCCACCGTTTTATGCCTCTTCATGGTTAAAACGCTTCTCCGAGGGGGCAATATGTACGTACCCAAAATTGTAGGGTACTGTACCACCGGAACGATGTTACACATGCCCCAATGATGATACAGGTCACCTCACAAGGTGTTCGCAATCCAAGAAAGCTCGCCAAGTGTATGTTAGCATCCCAAGCACCTTGTCTAAGCTTTGTGTACTTCACTTTATCCTTTGCCTTTCTTTTTCTAGCTTTTTGACCTTCAGTGATGAAACGACCACCCTACCAGGGTGGTGGTCCTGTAACCGCCACCCTGCTCAGGGCAGCGGTCCTTTACGTGTTCTCCAGCATGTTCTTTTGATCGTGACTTGTGTAATTTTTCAACATTTACCAGCTTTTCTCAACCGCCTTATCTTGTATTAATGTTTTATGTTCCTTGGAATAGTGTTTCTTCATTGTTTAATGGTAAAAGAGTTCTAATAGGAATCACCTTTGGGTGAATGTGAAATCTATAAATAGCCAGCTTGTTTTCAAGCAAATGGCCCCTCAACTTCTCATTTCCATTGTTTAGTCTTTCAATTTCTTGCTTAGAATTCATTTTGTTTTCATGTTTGCATCCATGCTAGTTTTTCCTTTGCTGTTAGAAGCCATTCGATCTTCTTGCTTCAGTCTTGTTCATTGTTGTTCATACAAATTAGTTTAGAGCAGAGTAGTGTCATTTGTAGATTGAATCCATTAGAGTTGTAGGTTGTGTTCTTCACAGAAGGTAGATTCTAGAATCTCTCGGTACACTTGTGTTGTATTCCCACAATAAATCCCGCTAGGAATTACATACGCCAAGCTCTATCACTTGCATTGTCCCTCTCCTACTTGCATTATATTTGGTCTATATCCAAAGCTGTCATTGTTCAAATACCTTCTTCTATTGATACTAGCATATACACGCTCTTCTGGATTCATGTGAACACGAAGGAACGAGGAGATCATTTTGAGGGGACAAAGTCATACACCACTAGATTCGCCACTGTTCTATAAATTCCAGGTTTTATCTATCAAAGTTCTAGTTAAAACATATCAAATAGAGTAGTGAATTATTTCATTTCAGTTAAATTTACTTTCATTATATTGCCGGGGAAGCTATGGGGATTGATAGTTTCTCAGAAACTATGATTCATTCCTCACTTCTGAGGTAGGATCGAGAGTCTTTTAATTAAGTTAATCAACTATTTAGTTATTTAGGATAAACTCACAACGGCACAGGCAAAGTAGCTACACCGGGCTACCTTGTTTGTTTTAATTTTGTTATTAGATTAGTTGTCATTTTCTAAATATATTAGATTAATTGCTCTTTTAATTCTATTAAAAATTCTATCAAAAATACAAAAAATAGAGGAATATACACATATGTTGTAGATATATCTTGCATAATTAGTTTATTTCGTTTCAGTTAGGTTTATATTGATCTTGTATGACAATCACGGGACCTAGGGAGCCTAGGGAATACATTTTTGAGCCAATCGTGCCTCAACCAAATCTTGTTGTAGCATTAACTGACATAGACCAAAATCTCAGAATTCAGGTCTTCCGAACAACAAGAGACCTACAAGAAATCAGCACACATCTAAGAGGATTAAACATAGAAGACAACAAAGCACACACGTTCTGGTCAAATCAGCCAAATTATAGACTGCCTTGATAGATATCCGTATGACTGTAGAAGGACCTAAAAGAGAGAAAACATTCGGTTGTGATCCACTAGTCCCACAGCCAGATGCAAGAGACCTCCTCGTTGATATAGAAACTATCTTACGTATCCAAGTTGCCAGAACACCTGTTAGGTACTCCGAGAAAATTGTGCAACTTCTAGTTCTAAACGTAGAGGCTGAAAAGGCATATGATTACTAGATACTCATAATCAGGGGTTGACTCTTCATATGACCATAGGAGGTCCACAACAACCATGAACTTACGGTTGTGATCCACAGGTCCCACAACCCAACAGGCCTACAAATCAATTGAAGTATTGACACCATCTTACGAACGACTGGTGTTTAGGTCCTCTCCACTCCCACCAGAAATTATCACACAACTATCATTATTAAACGTAGAAGCTAATCAAGCTAAAGATTTCTAGACTAGACCAGAGAATCATCCATAAAATACCAAAAGATCCACTACATGTTTAGCCATTCCATTTTCATGACCTTGTCGGGAGATATGTACGAAGCACCCACAAGTCATCTTCCACGTATCCCATAACCCATAGATTGGATCATGACAGATCTTGATATTGATTGGAGCCTTCGAGAATCCATCCTCACCAAATGATCTATCACACTGATTCAGGTTAGGAGGGCCTTCTTTGCCTTATATTTGTAGATCCCATTATTACGTGTTGAAGACATAAGATTACCCAATTAGTCTGTCTATAGCCCGTATATTCCATCCCCACCGACTATCTCGAAATGACCTTGAGAGGCTCGGGTGTGAGGAAGAGTTACTTGTAGATTCCCATGCTCGCATGTCACTTTTCCATCATACATTTACCGACACCCAAGGCACAAAACAAAACTACAACGTGAAAGGGAAACACAAGAAAGGAAATGCATAAAGGAAATTCTAAACTATTTGGCAAAACTACCTTATTTACAAACACCAAGAAGACTTATTTATAGTAGGGCTTTCAACCTACTCCCATTTAAGTATCTAGGAAATTTCGTTCCATCTAGTGCTTGTAACTGGCACACACCCAAATCAAGGATGTATGAGATTATATAGAGACCTAACCAATGTACCTTTAACTTCCTAGCATGGCACAAAAAAATTTGAATCATACATCAACACCATCTACCCAACCTCAAAATTCTTGTTCTTAATGTGGCGATCATGCCCATAGCTTCTATTTTACTTTTTCAGTTGTTTGGTTCCAATTGGCTAGTGATCATCTTTCATCCAGCTTCAGAAATTCATCAATTCTCTCTTCTAGTGCTTGTTCATCATCCAACCCTCCCATGGGTGCTATACATAGTGGAAGGTAACATAAACTCAACTGGTAAGATAACCTCTGTGCCAAACACCAACTAAAATGGTGTGGCCTTATTCAAACTTTTGTAGGTTTTTCTATATGCCCAAAGAACGGCTGATACTTTATCATCCCAATCCTACCTACCAACATCACAGATCTTAACCAACATATGACTAAGTATTTTGTTAAACACCTCAAAAGTTTCATTTTCTCGAGGGTGATAGGGAGGTAGTCTTGTGATGGGCCACCATGAATTTTGATAATAGAATCCTGACTGTTTCATTGAGAAAGTGCATACCTCTATCACTTGTCAAGCTCAATGGGCATCCATACCTACTAATTATGTTTTCCCATAAAAATCTATTAGCTGTAGCTATGGTACATACCTTAGTGGGCACTGCCTCTGCCCACCTTGTCAAATATTTAGTGCAAGTAATGATATACCGCTAACCAGTCCCTTTGCACTGCTGGTAAGATTGGTCCAAAAAAGTCAATAACCCATTTCTCAAATAGTTTTGTGCTTGGTATTGGTCGCAAGGGCATTTCATCCCTCTTTCCAGGTTTTCCAAGGTGCTGGAAATGGTCATAGGCCTTAAAAAAACTCTATGCAATCTTGATAAATGATCTCCCACCAAAGCCCTGCGAGTTGAATCTTCCACATAGTTGCATTTACCGCATAGTGTCCTCCTACAATCCCACCATGTGCTTCTTCTATTATAGCAACGCGCTCATGCTCTAGCACACATCGGTGCAAAACCTCATCATGACCAATTTTGTATAGGTCTTCATTGATTAACATTTAGGGCATGATGCAGATAGCTAACTTCTTTTTCTCCAAGGCCTTCATCCCCTCCAGTGCCACACCTTCCTTTAGAAGTACTATAATTTCCATGAAATCTAAGGGTGAGTGCCACAACCTAAATAGTTGTGTGTCTGGCATAGTATTTTCAATGCTATGTGTGTCCTCCCCTGAATCAATTCTTGATAAATGATTAGGTCCACAATTACTTTTTCTAAGCTTCACAACTACTGTGAACTAAAACTCTTGAAATAAGAGCACCCACCGACATATGCACCCTTGTAGGATGGGCTTGTTCACCAAATATTTTAATGCCTTGTGGTTAGTATAAAATACAAAGGGAGTTACCAACATATGCTATCTAAACTTGTGAAGCACATAGATAATTGAAAATACTTCGCGCTCAGTTGTAGTGTAATTTTTGTTCTGATGGTGTCAACTTCCTGCTTGCAAAGCATAGGGGGGTGATCAACAATTCCCTCACTAGGCTGTGCAAGAACTAGCCCAATGGCTGTTCCGAAGGCATCCACATGAACTAGAAGGGATTATCCTAAGAGGGGAAATGTAATATAGGTGCGGTGATAAGACTATCCTTCAATGTGTCAAATGCCTTCTGTTGCGCCTCTACCTAATGAAAGGCACTTTTATGTCTGAGAAACTCTTCTTATGGTGCGATGATCTTGGCATACCCCTTGATGAACTTCCGATAGTAGCCCACATGTCCAAGAAACCCACGCATTATGCTTTGACTATTTGGCTCCCTCAATCCCACAATCACTACAATTTTGGCAGGATCCACCAACAAGCCTTCTTTACATATGATGTGTCCTAACAGGGTCCCAAATGGGGTAGCAAATACACACTTCTTGATATTGAGGGAGATTCTCAACTGTCGACACCTTTCAAACATCAACCTTAGATTGTCACAATGGTCCTTTACTAGTCCATACATGGTCGAATCATCAAGGTAGACCCTGGAGAAACTTGTGGATGAAGTCCTGGAAGGCTTGCAATACAATGCTTGAGAATACAATAAGCACATTCTTCAACCTAAAAGGCATGACTGTATAGGTAAAAATTCCCAACTCAGTGGCAAAGGTTGTCTTTCTCTGGTCTTCCTTTATAATCCTCACTTGGTGATAGCCTGAGAACCCATCCGTGATAGAGTAGACTTTGCGCCCTACCAATCCTTCCAAGATTTCTTCAGTGAATGGGGTTGAGAAAGGATCAATGAAACACACTACATTCAGATCCCTATAATAACCACATATCGTTATCCTTCCATCCTTTTTGATACTAATCACCATTGGACTTATCCACTTTGACTCCTCTACGACCTCTATGATTCTTGACATTATCATCTTTTCTATTTCCTCCTTGACCTTCACATGTAGGTTTGGATTCATTCAGTATGGTCTCTCCAGACTAGGTGCACACCTTCCTTCAACTTAATTTTCATTTCCCCTAAGAAATGGTGAATGCCTTTGAGTTCATGATACCCACGTGGGAATAAATCCTCAAATTCAAGTAAAAGATCAATGATCTTAGAGACTTCCTTCTCTGACCGATAATCTCCAATGATAGCTTCCTTGGGGTATGCCTCCGACCCAATATTAACCTTTTTTGTCTTTAAAGGCTCATGATAGGCATGCGTTCTTTCATCAGAACTATCCATCACTTTGTGTGAGCCTTAGAGAATGGTTAACCTCCAAATTTTCCATCTCTTCACCATATATGCCATAGAAAATCTTGCCTTTTTCTTTCTCTACGCATGCGAACTCAAACTGTATCTCTTTTATGTCTTCTTCCTCAAAGCGTGCCTCCATGCCAGGTTCACCTAGCAACTCCAGTAGTCTATCTTTTGCCATGGCACTATCCCCCATCATAAGGCACTTGATCTCCTAAAATGTCTTATCCACTGATGGTTTGGTGCTTCGATACTCAAATGTTTGGATGAGATCAACCGCTATTTCTTACAAATTCCTTGTTTGGTGGAATGTCTCAAAGTGGATATACCATGCGTGTGTGCAACCCTGCAGTGTAGAATATAGTTTGTGTACCTAGAGGGATGGTGGAAAAGCTTCTATGCCTCCTCTCTAGATGCTCTCACATGCTTGGATGTGGAAAGAGGTGGGGCTCCTTACCATGGTAGTCCTTGATGGGTGGTGGGTGCATTGCTTCTAGAGAAATGAACAAAGAAGGCGATTCTCACTTTGTGTCATTCCAAGAGATTATCCCAATGCGTTGCCCACCAACGCACAACAGTTCCTAGTAGGACATAACTTAACATTCACATTATTTTATTTTCCTTCTTTCACTGAGCTTCCATCTTCTACAAAAAGATCTCAAGTGAGGCTCCTCCTGAGTACTTAGGTAGCTCCTTTCCTCCTAGGCGTTGGACTGTGGCGCCTTTGTCACATTTTTCACTGATCCTCTTAAATGCCATATAATCAACTCATAGGTTCCATGTGCCAAATTATCACATGCTAGACTAGTGGTGTCACTTATCGACTGATCATCCTCGAACTGGACGATTCCATTGGTAGGATGGATTATCTCTGGATCCCTGATTGAGTGCACATATATTCTATCCAGGACCTCTTCTCCCAAAGGTTTAATATAGGGTGTTGACTTCCCATCAACTAGGGGGTAGGATGAACTATTCCTCCTCATTTTCAAATATTATGTACCCCTTATTGAATTGAAGATCTGAATTATTCTTATAACACCATCGGTGCCCAAGTAGTGCTAGGAAATTGTCTACCTCAGCGAGTGTCAAGACTTCGAAGTCCCCAGTAAACTTAGCTCTATAAATGGTGATAGCTGCATCTTTTAAGACACTGATGGGCATTGCCTTCATTTTGTTTGCCATATATAAGACATTCAAAGATGGTTGTAATGCAAGCCTTCCCTATCTGATGCCATACATCCAAGGTGAGAACACTGACCTCCGCGCCTGTGGCAATGAGGATATTACTAAGGATCCATCCATCCATGACCACATTTAATGTGATCTCCCTATCATAGTCAAGGATGTGAGGGGGAAGGTTTGCATCCAAGACCTTCCTCTCACACTCTTCTCTGGTGCGTGGTACCTTCTCTCTCAACTATGCTCCTAGAAAGGGAATAATATTCTCTTGCCTTAGCATTTTACATACTTCCTTGACCTCATCTCGGTCATCTCTTGGTTCCTCAACCTTCCTTCTTTGATTCTCCCTCTTGGACTACTCATTTAGACATTGGATTTCTCCTTGTAAATTCTGAATGATGTCCATGGTATCTTGATATACCTCCTTTTGATGTGTAGGGTCTGGGTACTTCCCATGTACAACTTCTTCCCTTGAAACCAGGGTCTTCTTGCTTGATATTTCCTTTACGCGCGTGGCCTCTGCTCTTGTTGTTACCCTAACAAATTCCAAACCCACATCATGTGTCCACCCATGGCATCTATTGTGTATCTGTCTTCTTAATGCTTACCATTGCGGCACCCTTGTCTTTTAGGTGCTGCTCATACATGTGCTCAAGTAACTCAGGGCACTCCTCATACTTGTGTTTCTTCCTGCACCATGAGAATTACAACAAGACTAAGCACTCTCATTTGTAATGCTTTGAAGACCCATAATTACAATAGGTTCCATGTGGGAACTCACTTCTTCCTCATTCATGGTTATCATGACCATGAAATCTCCTTCCACACGCACCTCCATCTGCGTGCTCCTCATAACGGTGATCATCACCTTTAGAACTACTGGCAATGCTGGTCTGGCGCACCCCATGATCAATGGCCTCGTGGATCTGATCAATAATCCTAAAATCCTTAGTATCATGGGTCACAGATGTGCAAATTTTATAGTAGAAAGATACATTCTTCTGAATTATTCACTGTAACAAGGGACATCTACTTGTATCATGATCCCCATGAAAAATTTCATAGTCTACTATTATGGTGCATACCATCCTCAGGGGGAAATTATCCTTAACATGTCCCTCCACTTCATAATCTATACACCATGTACCAATGTGAGTCTCATGGGCTGATTTTGTAAACAACTTCTCCATATTCTTAGCCATAACAACAATTTGAGCCTCCAGAATGAGCTAACACTAGTATCAACACTTCTAACAGCTTCCGTAGACTAGATTCTAATGCCTTGCATGGGTCTCTGAAATTTTTATGAGATAAAGCTCTTCTAAATGGAGTTATCAACCCCCTAAGAAACCATTGAGCATGTTGTGAAGGGCGAATGTCATATGTCAATTTTGACATGAGGGTCTTGAACCATGCATCATACTCCTGCACACTTTCTGCCATTCCCTATTAAATCTCCTTCAGGGTGCTGATGCTCTTTTGTTCAAAATTAGGGATGTGGAATTATGCCAAGAAGGCATTCTTTAAAGTAGTATAATCCACCACCCTTTAATGAGGGTCATATTTCCTATACTAGCTATGCGTGTGCCCTTGCAACGTCATTGCATATTGACTAGCCTTCCACTCTGGGGTTGTGATCCCCTTTGCACACCATAGCAGCTCACACTTATGAACATGTTCTGTAGCATCTTCAATACCTCTGTAATCTAGAAAATGTAAAGACATCTCAAAGAAGACTTGAGGGCGTGGTTAGGGCCCTTGTCCTCCTGAGCCAGAGCCTTGGTTCCCTCTGGTATTTCCTCTGCCATCAGGTCCACTAGATCCACCAGGTCACATGACTCTTAAGCCACTAGATCCTCCACATCCACTAGGTCATGTTCCTCCTGACCCACCATATTCACCAGGTCCACTAGGTCCTATAGTGGTCATGCCAAGGGTCCCGAAGGTTCCACTGAACTGCATGCCGACAGTCTATGATAATGCCCCACTACCACTAGTGTACCATGCACCACTCTCAGATGCAAGACCAAAGGCTTATGTACTTGCTCCTTGTCTAAAAATTCCTTTGAATACTGGAAGATGCATAGCCATAAAAGTGGGAAATGAAAAATTGTATCTCCTGGGCACAGATCTATCACTTCCACTCATACCAACTGGGTCAACGGTACTCCTTCCTTGATCTAGAAAACCAAGTGCCAGGGTCTGGTCACTAGGTGGGTTCAGATATGTACTAACAAATCTTCTCTCTCCACATGACAAACTATCATCAGAATCTAAAGGGGTCTCTCTTACGTGCTTGCCAAGATGGGGTAGCACATACTGTTCAGATTCCATGTCCTCCACATGAATCTCAACTCCTTCCCACAACATCTACCTCCATTGATCCATCACACTTGTAACCTTGCATTGTTTAGTAATCTCCCTTTCATGCACTTCACTATACTTGAGCCACCTCTCCTCCCTTTCTTTCTCCTTCGTAATATCTGCCATCTTCCTCCACCCTAACTTCCTCAACCAGTGCTCAGAACAGTTTAGCCGGAAATTGGAAATGCCTCTAAAATCATGGTCATGATTAAGATCTTCATTGCCAAAGGAATAAAACATATAATTGATCCTCTGGGATACCTCAAGAACTCAAAATCAATGAATTCTGGACAAGAATACGTGGAAATAATGTATTACAGAGTGTAGCTAGCCAACACTCCCTTCCACCAATGATCCACAACACGAGTCCACTTCAGATCTACATCTTACAACCTTTGGTATTCCTCTTGGGTCCACACGTGTGATCTATAATACCAACTTGATCTAGATGCATATGTTGAGAGTCATTCATACAGTTCAACTGGGAAGCAACAATTTTTTTTTTCATACAAATCATGGTAGAGGTTCTCTTCTACCCATCTACGTGCATCAAACTCAGATCCAGTGCTAAATCTCTAAGAAAATTCATCCTCCATGCTCTTGAACCATGATTTAACACTTTCCAAAGTTAAACACTCTGTCATCACTCATTACATAGATCATGATGTATGCCATGTCCCACTGAAACTTCAAAAAGAGGTCCCGGCAATGGAACCAAGATGTAGTCATTTTTACACCCATCAAATAACAAGGAAACCCCATGCACTCTGGCCTATCACCTAGTGGGAAATGGGCACTCACCCAAGGCACACATGGTCACAAAATCTTTCCTTTATGTGAGTTTAGTGGAAAACATCATCTATGATCCGAGTTTAAGATATTTGAGAGGAAATAAGACATAAAATAACCATAGAGCTCAGAATGGCTTCTAGATCCTTACAGTCATTCCAGAAAAAAAGTGCTTAAAAATTTATAGAACTTACACTAAAATAGAAAGGAAGTTGTACACACATTCATACTTAGTTCATAAACATAAATGAAAAAGAGCTATGAAGAAGGATGTATGCATCATAACTATTAATGTTCATAATCACATAAACTGGTAACCTCATTACATTCATTGGGCCCATTACAGAATGTCATAGAAGGGAAGACCATAGTCATGCATTATAACTAGATTCATATAGCTAGGCTCTCAAAAGAAAATTTATAATGCCCAAACCCTTGATACATCCTTTCCTACACTTATTTACACAAGCTAATAGAGTCCTTGCAGTATTTTTACAGAGCTCTGCCCTCTATCAACTCTTTTTTCTCTTCTTTTTTTACTTTTATAGGAACTTGTATATATAACCTTCCTGAACTTCCAACTCATTCTTCTGTGGCCTCTGCTCTTTCTCCAAGTGTCTGAATGTGGTCCTCTATGGACACATGCTCCTCCAGGCTTGATCTCACCAATCCTTTCCATGATGTCCTCCTAGAAGCTTCTATCACAGAGTATATTCCTTTGAGGCCACCCTGTTGCCAGGATGACACCTTATCCACTTGGGTCACGTTTTTCTCAAGTCCTTCTTGATAGGTCAAAAATGGCTAAGTCTCAGATTCTACTCCACAGGTGTGCATCCTGGGTTCTACCAAAACCCTACTTGAATCCTCCCCTACAAGCCTTATCTTGTGCTCTTTTTTCACCCTCGCATGCCTATGCGCCCTTTTTGGACTTAGTTGATATTTCAGGGGCCCAACACCACTGACTATGAGATGAAGGTGGGTAATGAGATAACTAAATGGATTATCTATTGTGAAGAACCAAATGAGGCTTAGTTTTGATGGACATCCTTTGATGGGAATGCCAAAACCTAGGTTCCCTATTCTTATAAGTATAAGGAACTATGTAATAATCAGTCATGGTTGGCATTATCGAGTACAAATTCCTAGACCTAAATGGTGATTTAACTCCTTTACAGTGAAGAATTTTCTACATCAATTTGAGAAACATAAAAGAAACCAACTAGACATCTTGTAAATATGGACCCTAAAATAAACCAAGTAACATAAAAACATCAAATCATCACAAATAATGTCAAATAAAGAATGGTAGTTAATCCAAAGGATCAATATGAACCAAGGACAGTAAATGGAAAGTGGGTGATGGTTGGGATATAAATTTCTGGGAGGATAACTGGTTTAATGGAAATCTCATGGACAGATTTGGGAAAGTTAAGGACAGTCTTGTAAGAAAGTATAGTAGTAAAATCAAGGATTATATTGAGGGAAATGGCAACAACAAGAAATGGAAAAAACTTTCTGTTGAGAGAGATGATCTGATACAAATTACTTCCTCCCTTCAAGATCAGCTAGATCTTATCCCCTTAAGTCAACTGGATACCAAGGATGAGCTAATCTAGAATAATTCCATTGATGGGGACTACTCAGTCAAAATTGGATACAATGCTTTCTTCCATAGTAGTCAAACAGAGTTCAACTGGAACAGGATTTGGATGGCTGAATTAACTCCTAAAATAAATTTCTTCCTTTGGTTGGCTATCAGAGGTAGGATTCTTACAATTGACAACTTGATGAGAAGAGGCTTTATAATGCCTAATAGATGTCATCTTTGTAAAAAAGAATCTGAGGATATCAGTCATCTGTTTATTCATTGTGAATATGCACCATAATATGGAGTTTTTCCCTCTCCAAATTTGAAGCTCTCTAGGTGGTGCCAAAGGATTTAAATCAGCTATGGACTCAATGGAACCCACCCTATAGGCATTGTGTTGTCAGAAGGATCTGGAAGCTGGTTATCCCTCATATTATTTGGAGGATATGGAAAGATAGAAATGATATTATCTTTAGAAATAAGAAACAAAACTACAAACTCAGTACTGATAAAATTTCTAATGATATCAAAGAGAATATTGCTAGATTTAAACCCCCCAAGAACAAGAGCTATCTAGAAAATGAAGAGTATATCTTTTCTAACTGGTAGATTGGAGCTGTCAATAGCCGTAATAATGCCGGAAGTAGTATTGACAGATCTTTGATTAAATGGCATCCTCCTGATTTTAACTGGTATAAGTTAAAATTTGATGGGGCTTCTAAGGGTAACCTTGGGATTGCGGCAGGGGGGGAGTGATCTGGGATCATAAAGGTAGTCTGATTTCTGTGTATGTTGGGAAAATGGGTGTTCAAACAAATCATTTTGCCAAAGCATTATCTGCTTTATGGGGCCTGAGAATTGCCCAGACTCATAATATATGAAACCTCATTCTTGAAGGGGACTCCTTGAATATCATTAACCATCTTAAAAAATGCTCACCTCCAAGTTGGAACATCAAATATTTTATCTTAGAATCCATTAGTATATGCCAAACCTTCAATAACATTAGGATCGTGCATACTTATCGGGAGGGTAATAAATTGGCAGATGCATTGGCTAATTATGGCATTAATGTTAACCATATTATTTGGGATAATAATAGCATTCCTAAACAGCTTCAAAGCAGCATTCAAGCTGATATCTATACACATGTAAATTCTTGAATTGGGATATGATTATTGGGAGTGGGTTATTAAAACACCCACACATTCTGTCTTTAAAACTAAGCTTTTGCAAATCTTGTCGAACAATCAAGACAGTATGAAGTATATGGATAAGTTCAAGTGGAGTAATATAGAAAATAAAGGCACACATGTGGGCAACATTAAGCTCTATACAATCTGGTTATATGAATCCACGGATCCCAAAAACAATAATGATGTCAATGATGATAAGGAGTGGGTTAGCAAAAGGGCTGTAGTTCCCACAAGCGAGCTTCCACATGTCCAGATCAGCAGTCACGCGACTATTCATGGGAATTGCAACGGCTATTCTACTTAGTATTTTCACTGCGTGGATTGTAACAGTGGTAGGTAGACTGACATTAGAGATATCAAGGATTCTTATATTTGTTACAAATAGTTAAGCACAGTGACGATGGAGGCCCCCTTGCCAGATTGAGACCAACACGGACCCAGATTGGAAGGATAATGCAGAGCTTTGGAGTATACTCAGCCAGAGAGGCATTACCAACTTTATGGAGAAGGTTCAAGGCCACGATCAAAGCATTTTTGTGTGTTTTGCAAAGGATTGGAAGGATCGAATAGTGGATTATGGGAGTCAGAAGATTTTGGTCAACGAGGAGTTAATTGCTGAGGCGAATGGCTCAGACATCGAGTGATACCATTTTTTTAATAAAAGGGTTGACAGAGAAGCTGAGGAGAGGAGATTCGTGGAGGGATATGAGAAGTTGGTCTTTGTCACGGTGGGCCTGCTGGTAAACTCGATCCCTTCACCTTATGATGAGGTAACCCGGATGATGGTGCACTTCATTTCTTTGGAGGGAAGGTTCGTAACAGTTCCTGCTAAGCATCTTGTCTTCCTCAACCATTTTCACAGGAATCACGTGGTATGTTTTCCCCATTATTTTCTTAACTCTCTGGAGCGCTCCATTTTTGAGTTTCAAAAACATGCCCGTGTGGTTCCTTTGCACCAGGGATTATTTTCTTACTCCATAAGCTTTATCTCCTCCAGTCTCCTGGTCTTCCTTCCTCCCCTGGCTATTTTCCCCATCTACCGGTTCAGTAACCGCTAGCCCCATTTCTCCACATCCTATCCCCACCACTGCTGCTGCTACCCCTCTGCCGGTCTTCTGGGCTCCATCTTCCATTCCCACCACCACTGCTCCCACCCCCTTCGCTTCCACTTCAGCCAGACCTGTTACCAGGTCTTCTAGGAGACTGAACCTTGATACCCATGCTATGGAGAAGGGTCCCCAAGAGCTTGAAATTTCCCATAACCTCTTACATATTAGTAGTGCTAGTTTTCAGGATGCACAGATGGAGAACTCTACAAAAAGGCTGGAAGCCTTATAGGCTGAAATGAAGCTGTTGAAGGAGGAGGTTAAAAACTTGGCAAAACAGAAAGGCAAGAGGAAGAAGGAGGAGGATGGGGCTATGGATAATAGCCAGATGGAAGATATATACAAGAAACTGAACTCTTTAGACTCCCATTTAGGGAAGGCCAAAACTCACCATGACTATAATATGGCCATTTTTAGTGCAATTGCAGAGTTCATTGAACATCATGTCCGCAGTATTTCCAATCTCAGCGGGGTTCCCGTATCACTTTGGGGCACTGATAAGGAAAGCAAAAGGACCATTGAGCAGCTGGATATCACTGACTCTGCCCACATGACGACTTTGGGGATGTTCAAGTCTTGGCAGAATATCAAATCCAGCATTGAAAAATCTACCAAGAAGTAATTGTGGGTGCTTCTGCTACTTTTCTTTGTAAATATTGCTATTTTTTAGTTGTCCTTTAGCTGATTTTCTGCTGTGTTTGTACTAGTTTTGTTTTGATGGGGTAGCTACTCTCTGGCTACATTGGACTTCATTGTCATATTTGGATTTTGATCCTTTTTGTTCTAGTTCTCATTGCTATTCTGGCTTTTAGGCCCTCGTTTGTTCTCAAGGGTATAGTCCCTTTCAAAAAACTATTTGCCAATAATAAAAAAAATATGAACCAAGGACACCAAATAATAAAGAACGAAAAAAATAACAAGGTTCTACATAACAAGAAGTATCTAGGACTCGATAATTAAGAGAAGAATCAAATCCAATCACAATAATAGTTTACTCCCTACGTTTTCCAAGATAGGTTTAGCACAAATAGTGATAACACAATATCACCACTTAGGTCAAGTTTAAAATAAACAAGACATAACGACTAATAAAATGTTGACACGATCTCCTAACAAGGTATACTAAAACCAGTTTTAGACACCAATAAAGTCCAACTATTTGAAAATTGAAGTTACAAATGCGAGCATCGTAAGAACACTATTTAGACACGTTAATCAAGCTTTGTAATAAAAATAATATTTTAGTATCAAAATGATGTTATCACAATGCAAACAATATAACGTTAACACTCTAAAAAACTCAAGGAAATGTTAGGATCAAAAAGTAAGCCTAAGTATATCAAGAAGTTATGATATGTGTAAGCATCGTAAAAATATAATTTAGAGCCTTAGACCAAGTTTCAAAATGGAAACAAGACGTAAGTAACAAAATTATATGGTTATAATACGGGTAGCTTAAAAAATCAAAGGAAGTCAATGATAATATCACCTAACTACAATGATAATTAGTATTAATATGGGTGTGAGACAAAGGGCCTACTAGAACATGAAGACGTACCATTCACACTTTCAACACTTGCATTTTGACATTGCAACCTAGTCATGGAAGTAGACTACAAAAGTGGTGGACAAGATTAGTTCTAGCGGTATCCACATATGTTGTTTTTATTTTGTCCCAAATGGGAAACAAGAAAACAAAGGTGTAAACCAAGTGGTGATGAAACAAACTAAGCGTAACTTCGGAAAAGTTTCACCTTATCTTAGGACAAGTGAAAAACTAGGACAAAGTAACATGTCATATGTCTCATGATGAATAGCACGTGGTTTCAACTGTAAGGGAATGTTCCCCTTATTTTAGAAATAAGGTTTTGACTCCAAACAAGTTGTCACTTTGTGATAGCTCTATAGAACATTATGTCTAAGTCAAATTAGGTCTAAGTCAAATTAGGTCTAAGCCACAAGCTTCCTAGTGGTTATCTCTCTAGGTATCACAAATTACCTTTGCGAGCTTGGTTTACTAAGAAAATCACAATGAACAATCTTGGAGTATCTCGAATTTACTTTACCCCCTTCAATAAAATGAGAAATAAATGCATTCATTTGTATTTTCACTGGGGTTGCAATGGAGATAACTTTGAATCTAATCTCACCAAGGCTTACTAATCAATTGAGTAGTGGAGCACTTTCCCATTTTTTCACAAGGTTCCCTCTTGCGTGAACTACTTTGGGGTTTTTAAGAGCATCCCTATTGTTATCTTAAGGCTTATGCCAAAGGAAGTTTCTCCTCTTTCAAAGTGGATGAGCCATAGTTCTAAATCGAAACCTGCAATATAATGTGATGAATGAGGTGTGGTGTATTTTCTTATATTTTGGATTAGGAAATTTGGTTTAGACCACCATTGGTAACCTACAACACACATGTAATTAAGTTTTGTTTATATTCTCCTTTATTTGGAAATCGTTAGGTCCTATAGATAAATAGTTAGTAGTTATCAAAAATATATACAATATCATAAAAAGAGGATTAAATGTTGTTTTTTTATCAATATCGTCCAAGGATGCGAGATAAGAGCATACACAACAAGCAACCCAACTAAATAACAATGAAAAAAATTGGAAATAAAATAACCACCATAGTGCTTTGTAGTTAAAAAACTAAAGTTGTTTTTGATTCTCAAGGTCACACAAAGTGCAAGAGAAGAGCATACACAAGCTTTAGCCTTAGTTTTTTATCAAATAAAAATCTCTTAAATCAAAAGACCATATAAATTCCATATGAAAATTTCATTCCCTTAAGCATAAAAATGAATAATGAATTTTTCCACTTAATCTAATGTTAACAAAAGAAGGTTTAGAGCTGATTTTGATTTTCAAGATCACACAAGGTGTAAGAGAAGAACATACAAAACCATATCTCAAACTCATAAAAAGTATGAAAAAAATTAATTCATCAAAACCCTAAGTAAATTTGTTAGAAATCCTACTCTAAATTAGAAAACCTGCTGTAAGAGAAGCTAAAAACCCTAGAAAAGTGATAGAAGTACAAAGTAACAACAATTAAAACTTTGAAATTTGAGTTGAGTTTACCTTAGCATGCCAGTGCACCCTTTAGCATAGTAGCATGACATTTGTAGCAGTAGCGCGCCTCTTTCAAAATCACACAATCGATTAATGTGAGCATGAATCGTGAGACATCACAACACACTTCAAAGCACCAACGTGGCCAGCCATAAAGGACAAAATTTCAATGTAACACGTGCGACAAGTGAGATGTGAGCGTGGCCTTGAGAGCATGAGCATGACCTTGGAAAAATGTGTGCACCCCTTTGTACATGAGTGCGGCCCTGAAGATGTGAGCACATACATTCTTTTAGGTGGTCAAAACACGGCTTTTGACAAGAAAAATATGATAAAGCTCAAATATTTGGCTTTCTGATGTAATTTTGATAACACTTTACCTCTGTAGATCTTGTAAAGAACATGAAAATAAAGCATCTAATACTAATCTAGTTTAAACAACTATCAAAATTTGAAATTGATCTACAAAACTTTGAAATTTACCCTACAAAATCTTGAAAAAATAATCTAGAAAGCATCAAAGCTGAATGAATACAACGGGGAATGGTCCCACTAAGCATGCTAAATGATAATTACTAAAAGTCTCTAACATAGCTAAAGAATTAGACTAACACCACATAGTCTATTAACAAAGCTAGGAATTTATTAATAGTAACAATAATGATTAAAGCTTAATGGAATACTTAAAAGAACTAACATGATATCAATCAATCTTAGCTAAAACATGCCTAATTAGTATGATTTGCTAACTAACATAGACCTAATTAGATATAAGAGGGAAATCAAATTGGGTTTGTTGCTACTTCATAAATGGTGAGATGTTCTCTCCAACAATGGCTATAAGGGCATATTGGATATCCCTCTACTAACCAATATGAAGATTGGAGGAAAATATTGAGAAAGTATATTAATCATATTTCTTATATGATATGCAATTCAAAGCATGGTTTAAAGTTTAAAGGTATGTGGTTATTCCTTTCTTATATTTTTCCATTTGAGGAAAACTTGCATCTTGGTGCATGTCGGACTCAAAGCAAAAAGTAGATTAAGGTTTTCTAATCATGATTAGTGAATTAACAAGTGATTAGGATGTGAGGATCCTTAATCAACCACTTAGGGTCAATTAAGAAGCTAAGATAGGATTTTGAATCCTTTTGAGATGTCTCAGAGGGAAATGGGGTGATTTTGAATGGTTTGAAGAGGGGTTTGATCCAATAATAGGGTTTATTTACCAAAACAAGGGTAAAATAGGCTTAATTAGCTAATAATCACTAATTGTTTGTTTGGAAGAGGATTTTGAATTATGATGTGTTGTAAATTGGCATCCTAAATGTGAAAGAGGTTAGGTAATCAACAAAGCATTATTCATTAACAAAAATGGTAAGAAACATTATTTAATTAATAGAAATCACTAATTATAATGGAATTGGTAAGAATGAGAGTGATTAGTGTGCTTTTAGAAATAAGATTACAAAAGTAGAATTTAAGTGTTTACACCCTTAGCTCTCGACATCTCATCTAGTCAATGATAACAAAAAGCTCAATATTTTCAATGATCCACTACCTAAGCATGAAAAAAAATTGGTTGATTCATTCACCAATCATACATATCACGTTGTGCCTCCTCCTTCATTGCCCCCCCTTGATTTTCTAGTTACATATGCTGAGACATCTCCACCACTCATTAAATTCTCTGATTATGACTATCATGTTTTGTTTTCTTCTGATACATTACATATCAATCATTCTATCAGATCTTATGCTATCAACAATACTATAATCATCTCATCATCTTCTCTTTGTGTGTTTTTTATTGTGCTTCTCGTAAATATCAATCATCCACTCTCGCAAATTTCAAATCCTTATGGTTTCATCAAGCTTCTAGTTATAGTTGAGCCTCTCACCATGATTGTGCCATTGTTATGAAACCTTCAATCAAAGGGTGTGATATTCTCTTATGTCTCCCTTGGATTTGCACTACTAAGGATATATTTTACATGACCCACTTGTTTCTTAAATTCATTCATGATAAGAAAGTTGTCTCTATCCAAGGTGTTCCATTATCCACTCCATTACCTCAGCCTTGTCTTGACGTTTCCATTGCACTTGATAGAGAATATAGGTCCCTTGGACCTCTCAAGTCTAAATCACACTCTAATCCTAGCTCTCCCATTCACACATGACCCACTCGGTTTTATCGGTCAACTAATACATATCACCTATCTAGGTCCACTACTCAGACAGATGCTTCACATAGGTATAAATCACCTCCACATTCTCCTTCACATACGTTCTCCTCACATCCTTTCTCTACTTTGTATAGGTATCGATCACCTCGTTTCTGTATATTTCATAGGTTTCTATCACCTCCTAGGTCTCCTTCATATATACAACATCAGTCTCATATACCTTTGGTCTTAGAGTATGGTCACACACCTATATATCGACAAAAATTGGGTGGATGACCCTTTCCCTTAACTTTTATTTGATCACTTACTCATCATTTTACACTTGGAGGGAATCATGCTTATTTACGCCCTTCTTAGCATTATTTGGTGTCTTGCAATTCTCCTCTTATGCTTTATTCTTTACATCTAGTATTTTTCATTCATAGTACACATCTTGATACACTTGTATTGTCATTACCCTATGATGCAATATTGTGATACAGTTCAAACTTGACTATTAAGGGAATACTACATAAATAGGCCTCACATTGATACAAATTTCACAATTTGTGCATTCATGACATATCTTTCTAGCAGCTCTTATTACGCTTCATACACACTACACACTACACACTCTACACACATCACCCACAATTCACGATCTATAAATTCAAGATATATATTTTTGGTATGTACTTCTACATGCTACACACACTACCTTATGAAGAAATCTAGTTCCATGGTTCATACTTAATGCTGAGGGTCTAAATCTGAAATGAACCTCACCTCATCACTCACACTCTTTATGCTTTATGCTTCATTTATCAATATTTATAGCATACAATTCACACCATTTATCGATGATGTACTCTTGTTCTATGGTTTTTTTTTTACCATCGAGGGGTATTTTATAAATGAAACTCATCTTATACTCATTTACATTTTTTCAGGGGGGCACACTGATCCTATCACATTCACTTTGCATTCCATTTCATTAACACTCACAACAAACTACATATCTTAGTTTCACATATTATTGATAGCTTATAATAGTTACATGTATAATTTGTTTCACATTCTAGATGAATACATTGTATGTAATTATATTTTCCATATACACATGTGTATTCACTTGTTCTCTATTTGTGAATGCATACTTCCTACAGATTGTTACACACAACACAGATTCTTGGCACTGTGCCTCTTACGAGTCCCACCAAGGCTCTTGGGGGCATCTACAATCTTCCACATCACAGGTGCTATTTTTCCATTATTTACTACTTCCTACTTATACTTGCACATTACTCTATATCGATACATACACACTTTTGACATACTTTCTATATTTATAACATGCTAATGGGTGCTTCATGTGTAACATTTTCTTTGCAGGTCTATTTGTTACTATGGTTATCTGATACGTTGCTTGGTATTTTTTCCATCTATTCCCTTCGTCTTGTGTGCAAATTGTATGCTTTTGGCCACTTCCGCCTTAGTTGTCTTGTGACATTATGAGTGATGTCCCATGTTTAAAACCTTCTTTTCATGGTCTACATTGTCTTATTTCTTTCTATATTACACAGTGTCTTTTATATGCATATTTGTTTTGATTGCACTAACAAATATTTTGAGGCACTTTGTTTTCATGTGTCTTGGTTTCTACCATGCACATTCCCTCCCCCTACAGGGTATCAGTTTCATATCAGCATTCAATCCTCTCCTTTAAGCTTCATCCTCCTAGCGATATCACATGCACCAAAAATGAGGAGGGGCATACATTGGGTGACTCATTTACCCCATACAACAACTCAGAGCTTCAGTATAATCCTGTAAAGTATAGGAAATAAACAAAGTTACATATACAGAATGACCCAAATTCTAACTTCAGTCTTTAGTTTATCATAGACACCAATGCCTAACTCTAGAAACTAGCGATTGGGTGCTCTTGACCTTTCCTAGGCACCTATGAATAGGGGGCATGAATAATAAATTTCTCATATTGGAAAAAATTTAAGTAGTTTATACAATAGTTTACACATAATGTTAATTTTGAAATTCAAGAAATGGAATCATATAAATATAAAGACATGTGACCATTATGAAATACCAAGCTCTAAGAATCTAATAATACCACCTAAGGTTGCATCTAAAGGAATTTCAAGAGCATCAAATCATCCCACTAGATTCATTTAATGGACAAGGGACTACATTTTATGCATACACACATAGGAGGGGAAGTTCATTTTTCCACCCACACATCTATCTACATTGTTACATCTAGATATTGTTCACTAGCAAGTGCATATTTCACAAGAGCCACTTAGGGCACAATTTCTACACACACAAGAACTACATTGAGTCTGAGATGTAGTGCAACAATCGATTATAAGTTCACTCTATCGGGTGACCATCAGGGTCAATTTGAGTCCCCATTTATAGATTTTTCTTTTTTAGAATTTTATGTGTTTTGGGGTTTTGTAGGAGGTCATTTGTTTTTAGGTTACAAGCGAACTCTACACTCATCCAGTGATATGTAGGTGGAAAAAAAAGGTTAACAATATTGGTGTAACACAAAAAAACTAGTTTATGAGGTTTTTCGCAGTCAATGGGTGCCCAGAAGAAGTCTTCAACACCCCAGGAACCCCTAACCTGGCCTAGGTGCCCTATTCTAGCTTATTTTCATACTTACACAATTTTTTGGGTTTGGTTCTGACAATATGCTCTCGTGTTTCATCATTTTTCCATTATGGCATACTTGGGGATTAAGTGCAAAATCAGCTAAGTCTTTTATTCCCTCTCTTGCACCTGGGTTTCATTTTTATCTAGCTTATTACTTAGGTTAGATATGTACTTTAGAACTTTATTTATTGCACGTGACTTTAAAATATTTAGGGTTTATATAAAAAGTTTATTTTTTTAAAATTAGAAATGTCATGAAAGTTACACATTCACCACTACAAATATGAAAATGTTGGTGGTGAATGCGTAACTGCCACCTCTAGGAAGTGGTGGCTGCGTAACAATATTTAAAAAAGCCATTTTTTTGAAGTTAAATTTTTCTATTCTAGTTTCTTTCTAACTTCTATTTTTGATTTTTTTGGTGTTTTACAGGGATGGTATGTTAGATGGAGAAAATATAACTCAATTTTTTATAGGAAACAATATGCTAGTTGACCTTATAGGAGACAGTCTTATTGGCTAGATCAGGGATGTTAAGATTAGATAAGACCCCACTAGTTTCTCCTATGAAAAATATTCTATGTGATTTACTTACCTACAGGGACCAAAACTAGAACACCTTCCAATTTCCATTGGTGTTAGGAGAGTGGAATATCACTCTAGAGGATGTATACATGATTATGGGTCTCTTGGTGATGGGGAGATAGGTTTGAGTGAAAGATAACATAAGACTAAACCAAACCTTCAAGTGGGATAATTATTTTGGTGATGGTCAGGTGCTAGTAGGTAGTGCCAAACATTGGGTGAAGTTAGTATTGGTTTAGAATGCTTGCATTCTGAAATTCTGCAAGGTTATTATAGGCATCTTATTCTCTTGAGTGGTTAAGGAAAAGGAAAAAACACTCATTTATTGTTGAGATCCTATTATTAAGGATATTGAGGAGCATGGATGTAGTTTCAACTGGGTACAAAACATGTTATCCCAGAACTATAAGGATTTGTACAGGGTGGCTATATTGGGTGGTTAGGGTTTGATCTTTCCATCACTGGTCATGAGTTTGGTTTATGATAGAACTATACCATATACTAGGATAATTATAGTGGGGCCAACTTGAGAGCTCAAAGTGCACCGTTGGGGAACATTGTTATGCCCTTAATCGTACAACTTATATATGATATGTAGGGCTGATTTGTGGCTTACATAATACTATTTTCATATGTTTAGTAGGATAACCTAGGTGTTGGCCATAGTATATGAAGGGTATATATAGGATGAAGTAATGAGTAGTTAATAATAATACTAAGAACTTAAGTCTTATTGTATGGTTTCGAGGTTCCCCTTCGAAGTGGAAAATTCATTATACTTGAATATTATGATCATTTCTCTATATTTTGTCATTTTTTAAGATTTACATTGTTTTTTATATCAATATCTATCTAACTAATTTCATTACAAGTGGTATCATAGCTTTATCTTATCCATAATGTAGTCAAAATATTATTATGAAGATTTAACTATATCTTCGAAACAATAGTGAATTATTCTACAATTTTTCCCTGGTGTCATGAAATGAGTCAGTAATATCCTTGATATATTTCAAGATTTTTTTGACTTATTTTTATAAAAGTTATATTAGTTTTATGGGTTTTAATAAATTTTCAATTTGCAATTTAGGCATTTTTATAAGTTTATTTTATTTTCAAAAATCCTGCCAAAAATTAGCTAGGGTTTTTTATTGTTGAGCAAGAAAAATGGCTAAGTACTAGCCACACGTGAAGGATGAGAGCCACATGTAAGGGATGTGTAAAGGGGTGCAAATGTGAATAATGGAAAAACACATGGAGGTTCACACATGAGAAGGTGAAGTTAGGGACTTAGTCGATTTTCCAAAAGCATGACTAAAAATAGGGAAGTAGAGAAGAAGTGGCATCCAAGAATGTTTATATTTCGACAAAAGCAAGATAGCTTGAGACACACACAAAGGAAGCTATATTTGGAAAAATCCTATGCAGAGACAAAAAATATCATACATGGGCCTAACTAATAATAGGATTAAAACAAGTGTTATATTCATGATAATCTATTATTAACAGAAAATGTAAAGGTATGTAAGCTTTATATGCATGGATATTTTAGGAAAGAAGTCATGCAAGATAATATTGTAAGTACACATATTATTAGGAGAGTACATGGGTGGTGATGGGAAATTCCCCCCCCCCCCCCCCCCCACACACACACACATATATAATGAATATAATTATTTGAGGGATTGATAAACGGTGTAGACCATGTATGTAAGAGCACAATTATGATGTTATCATATAAAGTTAGGGTTTTATGGTTATACAGATGGTTCTGCACACTATTGTAATGACTATTATATGTATCAGATTTTGTGATGTAATGGATTTTGATTTATAACGGATACTTGTGGTTGGATATTGATATTTTATGTATCTAGACATGGTGTTATGATGTTGCAGTTGATCTTAGTTCTTGTTTAGATTGATTTATCTTCATTATTATATGTGTTTCAAAATTGCTATGTTAACTGTTATGCATAGATGAATGTATTGGAAATAAATATGATGAACATACATGATAACACCTTGGTAAACATAACAAAGGAGGGACCTTGTGGCTGCATGTGCTTCGGGTGAGCATTTAGTTCTGTATGGATGAAGTTCCAACAAGCATAACTATTGAGTGGGTAAAAAAGGCTACATTTTGGTTCTATTTCCAGGACCTCTTTTCAATTTCTCTACCAGGATGTCGCATGTAAATGTCATATCGAATGTATTTGGAGAGTATTGAAAGATGAGTAGAAGATGACCAAGATGTATTTTCATGAGGATACACCAATAGACCTGATTTTGATGCACGAAAGTGGGTGAAGAATAATATTTATGATTTCATTTATGAGATATTCTTTAGATTATTCCTACTAGAGTTATACTAGTGGTTGGAAGTGTATGCAGAAAATAAAATTTTCTCCCCAAGGATGAGAGCTTGGACACAGGAAGATTATCAAATGCTTTCTGATTCAAACGAGGTGTGGACTAGAGATGTGAATCTTTAGTGATAAGGTGTATTATGAAATTAGAATCTAGAGTATGTAATTTATAAGTATTCTTTCCCTAACGAAGCCAAGTTATGGCTCTTGTGTGAGACAAGGGGATCTTATTTGTGTGCACTACCTTTAGTTATCAAGATATTGATGATAGAACTAGGACTGAAGAGACTACCTATGTCTAGATAAATTTACATCATACATAGGGGTAGGAGTAGGTGTGGAAAAGGATGGTGGTGTCCCTAGAAAAATAAATGAAGAGAGAGGATAGACACCTTAGGTATAATGAAGTGCGATAGAGGGAAGTTGATGGAGCATTACTGTCGAGGAGAATGATGAATAGAAAAGCTTTTGAGGTTCCCATGGAAGATGAGGAGCCACAATATCATTTCCTTCCAACATTGGGAAAGTAAAATAGGGAGAAACCATCGAATTCAGATGAGAGTGAGTATGAGGAAATAATGATGACTATGGGAGCATACCTGATCTAGCCTATCTACTTATCCCTTGTGCAAGGTATTCTATATCTATAAGTAGTTTTTGAAGAGTATTGTAGTAAAGGAGAGAAAACAACATCTCTACATTGGGAAGGAGATACTGGTAGGCACATTTTAGTTTTATTTTAGGAAGTGCAGAAGATTAGAGATGTGCACATGACTGCATAATAGATGCTGGTGTTTTAGAGTATTATTAGATGGTTTTTTATAGGAATGTTGATAGGACATAGTGTTGGCACATAGACCATTGGAAATAATCCTTTAGGTGTGGTGATAACACATAAAGTAGGTGTCTAGTTCAGTAGGACAATTGAGACACAAGGGAATTCCTCCATAGGACCACAGGTTGTGACTAGCAGTATGGGAGCCTCAGGGAAACAACCACATGAAGGGAATACAAGTGGAGGTTATGGGTCTAGGTCAAGTCCCACCCGAGGTTAGGGTCCAAAACCACAACAAACACCACCGAATCAACCTAAGAAGATACTACCTCAACAATCACGACAACAAACACCTTAGGTATTATTTGAGATGTATCTTCACTTATCGAAGAATAGGGGTGTGGAATATACAGATGAGCATGTTCATAAGTGTGAATTACTATGGAGAGAAAAGGGAATTACAACCCTTGATAGAAAGGAAATTCAATTTTATACCACACTGTAAGGGGATCACATAGTTAGTATATAAAGTATCATCCCCACCAGACTACAATGGATTATGATGTATTGCGCGTAGGATTTTTTGTTGAGTTCCACATTCCAAAGTTTGAAAAAAAGAGTATCAACACACTGAAGAATATGAAACAAGGTTTTTCTGAGAGTGTAAGAGAGTATATCACATGCTTTAAAACTATTTTGTCAAAATTGTCTTATGATATTTATTAGAGCTAACATGCATAATGGTTTGTAAGAGGCCTATTGACCCCATTTAATACATCTTTGTCACATAATACATACGTAGATCCAAATGATGTGTTGGAAGCAGCTCTACATGATGAAGCAGTTGGAAGTGCTAACAATGGAATGATCCCATTATTGGAGGAAAAAATAACAGTGATGGCTAAGTAGTTGGAGGATATTTATTACAATTCAATGCGTGAGATGCATAGTGTGTATTGATTATGAGGCTGAGGGACATATGAAAGATAACTGTCCACACGGGAGTATGCATGCATTATTACAATCTTATTCAATTTTTCATAAGAATTCTGATGTCCAAAACTGTCCTCTCTTATAACGTGCAAAGATGAAGAATGTATTTATGTATTGCAAGATCTGTGACACGCACATTCATTACACCAAATATTTATGGCTAATAGACCAAATTCACGAGACCTGTAAAATTGGATTGTGGCAAACCATGTTGGAAAGTAGATTTCAGGTTCTAAAGCCCAACATACTAAAGAATGTTACAATAGAGGATGTGGATTCTGCGGAGGTTATAGGAGTAGAGGCCATGGTGGAAGAGGTAAATTTACACATGTGACTTGCTACACTTATGGGTCCCCATATAATTACCAATTTGAGTGTCCCCAGAATTTGGTATGCACATATTATGGGAAGTAACATAAGGTTGAGGATTTCCCAAAATTGTATGAGTAAATGTGTAAAATAAAAAATAAGGAAAAAAGCATAGGAATGATCAAGGTACAACATGTAAAGAATTACTAGTTGATGAAAAATAATCCTGATCCAGATGTACAGCCCATGCTAGTAACCACACATGTAGAAGAAACACCCACATGAGATACTATTAAAGCCAAAACACTCATTTAGAGAGAGGAAGTTATGCATGCCAAGAATGCATATGCTATCCACCAGAAGGAGGTTTTCTAGGAGACTATTGGGGTGAGCATGGATATGTAAAGAAAAATCTAGTGTTTGAAGGAGCAGGCATGTGTGGAATGCATGAAGAACATTGAGCTTCCATAGAAATATATAGATGATATGAATGAGATATGTAGGATGCTATAGACAAATAATATCATCCCACTGCTAGGGGAATGATTGCATGAGAAGGTACTGCATGTTGGAATTGAGCATGAGCGCCGTATACTCCATGAAAAATTGCCACCACAAAACCATGAATATGACAAGGAGATCACGATGGATGCATGATTGATGGCTAGTTGGTAAGTGATATTTTGATTAATATAAGTGTTTTAGTCAATGTTTTGACTTTAGATTCTTAGAAATAGATGGGTAAACCAATATTTCATCCATCTTCCAATGTGTTGTATATGGAGAAAAAGATGAGGGATATTTCTATTTGGGTATTGAAGGATTCCTCAATTACCATCCAAGGAGCTAATTTTACTGGATATTTTGAAGTATTAGAACTTGAAGAAGCATATAAATTCCTAGAATTACTTGGACGTCCATGGTGTTATGAAAACAATGTTGATCTCTGCTTTAATAAGAGATACACCAATTTTGAGAAAAAAGATGAGCATGTGATCATATATTTGGATGATGCGTAGGAAACACCATACATTGAGATTCTGAGTGAAGAAGAACTTAACCAGATATATGTACATATAGTGCATGACCTCATGAATGTGGAACCAACTAAAGAAGGCATGCTTCAATAGGAAGACGCACAGTCTGTCAGCGATACTACTAGTGTTTCGTACAAAAAATGGTCTCATGACACGTATGATATGGTTATGAAAAGATTAAAGGAAGGGTGAACATGATGATCATGATGTGTATGGTTAGGCATATGGGAAAAACTCAATTACCTCTATATATTGGTGAGGGGAATCTTGATTCATTCTTATGCACCATGGAGAACCAATAGTCGAATGAATTTGATTGAATGAATATGCTGGAATATAATTTGGGAAACATGACATTATGCTGGTTGGAAATGTACAAAGATAACTTGTTGGGATGATGAGAAGTGAGAATCACCTTTTTAAAAAAGGTTTTCTTAGAAAAATTTCCCTACAATTATACATGAGTATATTGGAAGGACTCTTGCCTTGGTACATGTCCATAATGGTAAGAGGAAATCATCGTAAGGACTGGAGGAATTGACACCATTTCTATGGGTACATAAGTTCTATTCTACTTTACATGGATGCACGTGGGCTTGATATGTCCATGCCGAGTTAAGAAGGGAGATTGCAAGATGACATGAGATGACTAAAGGTATTGTTCATACATTTGATTAATTTTCTAATAATCCACATATATATGAGGTTTTATAGATTATGAAGCACATCTCACTGAGGTATGACAAAAAATCAAAATATCTCATGCTTCTGTTACTTATAAAACCTGATTTTGAGGTGCACAAGGATATGTTTGAAACAGAAGAGGTGCAGTTTGGTTGCACCTAGAGAGAAAAGGAAAAGGGTAATCTAGTATACCTCATTGATGATGAGGAAGTGGAAAATTTGGATATTATCCATATAGAGGGTGCACGTGAGGTTATGGACTTTACAGATGAAAAATTTCACATGTACCATGCTCCTATGAAGACACAGAAGGTAAAAATCAACACTGAGGATGTGCTAAAGGAGGCCATCATTAGGGATTACTAGTCATAATAGGAGGTAGCAAAAATCATTGATATATTGTGTGACTTCCAGGATTTATTTCCAAGAGGCTACCATGTGTTGAAAGGTGTGCACCTCTCATTAGGAGAGATGAAGATTAAGTTGAAGGAGGGTGCACAAATTGTTTGGAAGAGGATCTAAATCATGAATTCAAACCTGCACGTGAAGGTGAAGGAAAAAATTGATAAGATGCTTAATTCTGACATCATTGAACCCATTGAAGAGTCTAAGTGGGTTATCCCTATGATCATTAGCATTAAAAATGATGGGAGGATCACGATCTATGTAGATTATAGGGAAATTAATGCCTCATGTGTCATAGATCCTTTTCCTACACCATTCACAGAGGATATCCTAAAGGGAATTGCAAGACAAAAACTCTATTATTTCACAAATGGATTTTTAGGCTATCATCATGTGTGTATCAAGCGCGAGGACTAGGAAAATAATACTTTGACCACCGAGTGAGGAATTTTTGACTACACTGTTATGAAATTTGGACTGAAGGATGCACTAGCCATATTTTTGCACATAATTATGCAAGAATTCCATGACTTCGTCGATAATTTTTTACATGTTTTTCTAGATAATTAGACTGTCTATGGGCTTGTCAAATATAACTGTGATAATCTAAGGCTCATGTTTGAGAGGTGTAGGTAGTTGGGAATATATCTTAACATTAAGAAGTGTATATTTGGTACACCTTTTGGATTCTTTCTTATGTACATCATTTGTACGATGGATTGTTGGTGGATCCAAAAAATATTACGGTGATTATGGGATTGGAAGAGCCTACCAACTAAAGTGAAGTGCGTGGATTCTTGGGGTATACCGGATACTATAAAATTTTTATAAAGGGATATGCAAGGATTACTGCGTTTATAGAAGAAATGCTTAAGGCTATATGAAATTTTTATTGGGGTGATGCACAACAACAAACATTTGAGACCTTGAAGGAAATGTTAAACATTGTTCCTATCTTGCACTTTCCTTCCAAGAACAAAAATCTTTATGTACATGTTGATGCATTTGGTATGGCGATTGGAACATTCTTGGTGTAACCAGGAGAATGTAATGTGGATAATCCGATATGATTTATGAGCATAAATTTGACACCAACAAATAAGAATTATACCACGACAGAGTGAGAGACATTCTCTATGATCTATGTACTTAACAAGTTTCGATGATACTTATTGGCCACACCATTTATTTTCTATACCAGATCATATTGAATTTAAGTACTTGGTTAATAAACCTATTTTTCAAGGGTGCATCTGCCAGTGGATAATCTTTTTTTAAGAATTTGATTTCATAGTCATTGTCAAACTAGGAAAGAGCAATCTGGGACCTGACCACTTATAAAGGATAAATTCTAGAGGAAACATGAAAATTATAAAAAATACTATCCTTAATGTGTAGTTGTTCAGATTAAAGTGCATGTAAAATATTCAGAGGAAATTGCATTTTTTTATACACTAGACTTATGCCAAAGTGGATGAAGACATTAAAGAAGAAGAAACTTTCTATTCAAGCTACACCTTACAAGCTCATTGTAGGGGATTTATATAAAATTGGTCATGACGAGGTCTTACACAGGTGTGTGTTAGAGCATGACCATGAAACCATTATGGAGGAAACTATGCCAGAGATGTGACTGCACCCAAGATCCTTGTATTTGGATTATGGTGGGAGACTTTGTATGAGGATATCAAGGCTTATGTTAAAGCACGTGATCATTGTCAACGACTTAGAAAACCTTGAATTAGGGATGAAATTCCTTTACAAACTATAACAAGTGCAGAGTCTTTTGAGAAGTGGGCTATTTAATTTATGGGACCTATTACACCACTCATGTGTAGAACTGGGTCCTACGACATTGCTACATCTACTGATTATTTGACAAGGTGAGAAGAGGATGCACCAAAAAAATATTGCACAACATGAAGGTTACTTTGGGAGAACATTATCATTACGTATGGATGCCCTTTGAGCTTGGAAAGTGATAGAGGAATTCATTTCTTGAATGAGATAATTAGAATTCTATTAGAAAAGTTTATGGTTACACAAAATAAAACTATTCCTTATCACCCTTAAGAAAATTGGCATTTTTGAATATTTCAACAAACACTAATGAAGATCTATGATGTTGGAAGAAATGATTAAGATGATAAGGCATAAAATGTTCTTTGGGCATATAGAACAACCTATAAGTGGTTAAACAAGGCCACCCATTTTTAGTTGGTGTTTGATGCGGATACTATATCACCTATGAAGTTTTTATTACCATTTCTATGTATTACATGCACAATTGTTTTGAAAAATGAAAAGGCTATGGAATAATGCATTGAGAAGCTAATGTAACTACATTAGCAACACACAATTATGCATTGGATCTAGAAGACTGAGAAGGAATGAAAAAATACTTGACATGATAGGCACATCAAGAGAAATTCCTTTGAAGTTACGAAGATGGTCCTACTCTATGACTCCAAGTTTACACTCCATCCATGAAACTTTAAGGTTCACTGGTTGGGACCCTTTTTAGTAACTAAGATAAATGACTCCAACACATGTTAGTTATAGGCACTGAATGACACCATGTTTCCCGGTTACTTCAATGAAAGTAGGCTAAATCCCTACTATAAATAAACTTCTTTGTGTTTGTAATAAGGCATTATTGCCACTTAGATTAGATTTCCATTTCTTGTTTTATTTTGGTTGTTTTGTTGTAATAAACATGTTTACGCATAAGAGTTGATTACTATATATTGATTCGATGTGCAGAGGATCGCATATAATTTTATTGTGGGGTAGAAGTAGGTAAGACACTAGTAGAAATATAGGCATTGGATGATTAAGAATTAGGTACACATAAAGGTAGAAGAAGTTTTTGTAGGTTTTTGGGTGTGGTGGTGTATAGAGAGAGTTACTCAGGAGGGAATCCATACAAGTAAAATGCTACACAGTGTAACGCGAGTGGGGAAACACCATCAAATAATAATTGGAATATGGTGTAGAGGAAGGTGGGTTGCGACATAAGGAAGTGCAAGGATGAATGTTTACATGATTAAGAAGTGGTTGATGTGCCAAAAGGTTATGACTATTGTGCATGAAAAATAAATGCATGGAAGATAGTAAAAAGTGCCTTAGGAGGAAAAAGCTGTTTTAAAAAGGCAAAATTAATTTATAAAACTTAAAGGAAAGAAAAAGCGTGTTAAAAAGAAAAGAGTAATTTGGTGGAGTTTTAAAAGTATGAGAAAGATATAAAAAGGGGAAAATCAAGTTATTTGTTACCTTGCATTTGAAGCGAATTGAGAAATTGAGCAACTAAGTGAGAAAGTGTAATAGAATGAATCGAGTAGAAAAAATCCTAAGTAATGTGTAGAAGACTTTAGTGTGGATCTCCTTATGGAAAGTTGAGTGAAAAGTGGAAGCACGGGAAGAGTAGGGTTTGTGGAATTTAGAAATTGAGCGGTTAGGGTTCGCAAGGATTAGGTTCTACGACATGAGGGTTTAACACTTGGAACCAGGGGTTATGGAGTAAGAACACCTAAGGAACATGTTTAAGTGAAGGAATAAGAATAAGAAATGGTATAAAAGAAATAAAATTTATATGTCACCAAAGGGCAAGGGTAAGGTCCAAGCTAACAAGACTGAAGTTGAAGACCCACAAGAGGAATTGTATTAAGAAATGTAGTACCCCCCCGAAGTAATTTTGGCACAATCATGGATCTTAAAGCTTGAAAAGTGAAACATGAGTGAGTTCATTTAGAGGAAACTAGGGAATGAGGCCATGCTGAAAAAATTCATGCAGCAAGATTTTCTAACTAGGAATGAAGAAGGGAAATTGTTGATTGATGACTCAATGAGAAAGAGTCTTGAGAAGGTAGGGGTCCTATATTTTTTTAAGCTACCATACTTTGGAATACCTGCATATATCTTCTAATGGTTGATGTCAAGGGTGTACGAGGACTACTTATACTTTGTTGGTTGAAGGATGAGGACTATAACCCATTTGATTGGGATGATTATAGGGTTACAAGATATCGAAGAATACCTAGACCTAGATTTATGAGACGAGGATAAGATTTATGAGATGGTGACCAAGTTACAGTATGAAAGGAGAGGAAAGGCCATGACCGTAGATAAAATTACAGACCCCGTGACTAGGGTAGTTCCTAGAATGGTAAGTTTAAAACTTGGCACCTTGTAAAGGTGGGGAGAAGTGAATAGAAAATTACTCTATATCACACACAAGATGGCGCATAAAACCCAATACAATATTGCATAGCTCATCACCTATAGAATCAATTGAGGAGGCGAAGGCACAAAATGGGAAGGAGCTAAGATAACACGGGACTCAATTTTTTTACTTATTATATTATTGGAAGTTGGTGTCCTAGATAGGCTAGAAGAAGACATATGGGTCCACCCTACAGAAGCTTAGTCCCTCGAAGTTCAATTCATGGAGTTTACATGAAAAGGGGCATTTAATAATCAATATAAGGAACTATTGGATAAGTGGTACAACAGAGTGCCCACAAATTTTGAAAATGAATGGTACATACCTGGGGAGCTTCCTGAAGAGGTTGGAGACTAGGAAAAATTTGTAGCAATGCAACATTGTAGCCTCACAAGGTTTAGGATGGCTAATGGAGAGATGGGGCCATGGTGCAAAATTCTATTTGTATTTACATAAAATTATTTCAATTGTGAAGTAAAAAAAATTAAGGATGCACAAAGGATGAATTTTTATGGAGAAAAAAAGGACTTAGATTGGAATACTTGTGCACCACCTATGGCTATGAATCTGGGCTTGCATACTTGGAAACCACAGAGCTTGAAAATTTGGAGTTGAAACCTATGATGGATGTTATAATCAAGGGAATGATATGTAGGATATTTGTATTTTTACACCTAAAGACACATGGTGGAGTGGAGGTAGAGGTATGTGGCACTTTCCTACCACAAATAAGAAGCACACAATGGAGATTCCTAAGTGGAACCAAGAGGAGTCCCTGACTAAAGAAGAAGAAGAAGAAGGGGTTGAAATATATCAAAGATGATGGAAGGAAATGTAATATAAGAGGAGGAAGCACAATGAGGGCATGAGACCCTATCACCTAGCCAAGCTAAGTCCACTCAGAACTAAGAAGGGGTATAGAGGGGAAAAATTAGTCTCTGATGATGAGGAGGACTTGGAGGTTAAGGTAGCAGAAGAATTAAGATGAAAGAAGTCTGTGCAAGAATATGGGAGAAAGAGCCCTAAATTAACATAGATCCTAGCCCAGAGAAGGGAGAAGAGAGTGAACAATATAAAATCCCACATAGGGAGTAGAAACCGGCCCGCGAGGAGGAGTCTAAATGAAAAAAAGATGCTGGTGATACTTATGTGATTAGGGAATATTAGGGCATTAGAGGTGAAACAAACACATTGCCATTTATGCTAAGAAATATACAGAACAAGGCTAAAGAAGTAAGGAATCAAAAACCTCCCCAATTACCAAATATGAATTTTATTGATCATCCTACAAAGGCGTTGAGGGTGAGATTTCAAAGCATGGTCAACACAGATAAGTTGTTTGGATGGGACCTGTTAGAAAAACAAGGTGGATTATCTCAAATGAAGAAGATGATACCATGGAATATGCATACACATGCAAAAGAGCCAAAGTTTGATATCAATAACAAGTCTAACTCTACACTGGAGTTGAAGAAGGATCTAGGGAAAAAATATAAGAATGTTGTTTAGAGTAAATTTTACCTCTTCAACTTAACCTAATAAGCAAGATAATAAAAATTACCAAACCTTGAAATGTCGGGGTTTAGAGGCACCTACAAATGTTGATGGTTGATGTTTGACTGCCGCGCTCCATCTATCAAATGAGTTAGATAATTTCCTATAAATGACACTGCAATCAAGAACACTACACAAAATATTTATTAGTAAAAATAGTAAGAAGGTTTCCTGACAAAGGCCAGTCTTAAGAAGCCATAGGACTTGCTTGCAAGGATGTCAACCATATATTAACACAATTAAGTGGTTTTGAAAATGAAACATGATATAATGGATGGTAAATGTTTTGAAAAATTCAAATTTTATTACAAATATATATAATAGATGATGAAATATGAGATATATAGACTATGGCTCAAAAGTTAGAGTCTAAATTGGTGTCAAAATTTTCAGACGAAGGTGAATCTTCCTCTTTAGTAAAATAAAATTCTTTAGGATAGTCTGAATTCTCATGGTCAATAAGGTCTTCTATAAAGAATTTAGATACATACTCTGGCTGTTCCTCTTCTGTATCAAAATCAGGTTCAAAATCAGATTGTTCTAGTCTTCAGATTCAGCTTCGGATCTTAATTATTCTAGTTGGGATTCATAATGGTATTCAAACATGCCAAGTTAGATCGAATGCGTAAGACTTCAAAATAAGCCTCCCAAAAATCATCCATGGCCTAATGAATCCTCTGAGTAGATTCGAAGATGTTTTGTAGCTGGTCTAAAGAGGCTGGGTGAATCACACACAATTCCAAGTCATGGATAATGTCGTATTGTTCCCAGTGTATGGGATGATAGATAATAGGTAGTTAATGAATGCTAGTTATCTAATGTCTTTTTCCACCTAAAGCCATCTAACTAATCCATTCTTGAAAAAGGTGTTAGCAGCAATGTGGGAAACATTCTTTGGTACTTTTGATTTTTGATATTTTTGAAGGATGATCAATGCAGGAAGACTTTTTTATGGGTAGGCATCCTTCGAGGGTATGGTTTAAGATTTTGATTGGTAGCTTTCCTTCGAGGGACTAGTCTAATTTTTACTTTTTACTTTAACAGATGGCCATCCTTCAAGGGATTGGTCTATAACTTTGATGGATAGATGTCTTCCAAGGGATCAATCTATCATTTATTTTGATTTTTGAGAAATGCATCCAAATGATTTTTTTTTTTTTTTTGAATTTAATTTGAGCTGAGGGAAAGATCCTTATAGACCATTTCAAGGAGGGGGAAGAGATGTGTATTACCTACACACACATGCCCTAAGACATGTATTTGGTTACTAGAAAAGGTAGATGAAATTAATGATTGCGGGGTTCCTGCTAAGGAGGATCTTTTCTAAAATATGTGATGAACATAGCCATGGTGCTCATCTTTAAGGTTTTTGAGGATAGTGACAGAAGACCACATGATTTTAAATCATTATAATGATAATATGGTTAGTGGATAGTGAAATAAGATCTTCGATGTGACTACTAACTCGACAGTTGATGTATTAACAATATAAATTATGCAAGTGCAAGAAATTCAAAGATTTATCCCTGCTATCTAGACCAATCCACTTAGGGGAAAAATTTCCATGTTTAATCCTTTCTAGAGTAGTGAAATTTTGATTGGATTCATAGGTTTGGTGAATATGTGTTAGAGGAATGTGCAAGATAATACTTTCCAAGCCTTATTAGAGATGAATCCCCCTCGCATGTTACTGTGGATAGAAACAATGTTCAATGAAAGGAACAATACCTCTCAAGTTAGGATGATGAAAGTTTTGATCTTGATTGATTGAGTATATGATAAAAAGGGAGATGTGGAGTTTAAACAAAGGATTCATTGAAAATGTGGGTTGGTAAAGAGTGGTTAACAAAGAAGATTTATTTTTACCTTTTCTTTGTGTATGTTGATTTTGGATTTGTATAAGTGGGTGAACCACATTAATTTGAGACAAAGGACATTAAACGAAAGGTGATGAGAAGCTAGATGAAAAAGTTTTGTCGATATTTGGTTGAGTACAACCTCCTAGTGCTGTCAATGTTAGTAAGAACACAGTTAATGACTTAGATGTAGATGTTGGCAAGGTTGAAGGACCTTCAATGGAAGGTGCTAATAAGATTGAGGGACCTTCAAAGGAAGGTGCTGATGAGACCGAGAGATCTTCAATGGAAGGTGTTAATGAGATTAATGGACCTTCAATGGAAGATGCTAACAAAATGAAGGGACCTCTAATGGAAGGTGCTAATGAGTTTGTTGGACCTTTAAAGGAAGGTACTGACAAAGTTGATGGACATTCAATGGAAAGTGCTAAAGAGATGTTTGAAAAAGGTCTACTAACAAAAAAATTAGGATGTCTCGCTTGACTTACAGATGTCCTTAAAGACACTTACAAGGATGGAGATGTTAATAATGTTAATGATGGGTTAGGATGGTCCTCTTCCGGGAGAATATCATTAATGAGGAAGAGTCATTGGATTATGGATTTCAATGTTTTACAACTTTCTGTATTATGACTTGGGCTTCTATGATAGACACAGGTTTTGTTTTGATCGTACCATGCGGGTTTTTTGAGTTTGTGGGTTGGGTGTTTTAATTGGGGGTAATGTGATGAGAGAATAATAGATGATCCTCTTGAGGATGTCGATATAAGTCCCTTTTGGAGGGTTTAGATTAATGAATTTTGATTTTTTTTGTTTTATGAGGATGCTTAGTATGATGTGTATTGTTTTTAGATGGGGGTAGATTCACAAATGTTATATGGTATTGATACATCGTAGGGAAATTTTGAGGTTAGTAAGATATATGATTGATAGAATTAGATGATGGATCAGATCCCAAAATAGAAGAGGAGGGATTGATAGTATATGACTATGTGATAGAATTTTGAGATAAAGGATGAGGTCCTAGGATTGATGGTAAAGGTGAAATTGTAGAATTGAAAATTTTGGATTGTGAGAGAGGATGGGGTCCCAAAATGAATGGTAATTTTGAGAAATTAAATTATGTGTACTTTGGATTTGTATTTTTCATTTTAGAAAAAGGAGGGGGTTTTATGATAGATGAAAATGACGAGACAAAGGGTGTGATAGGTTTTGATTCTGTAAGGTTTGTGTTAGATAGAGGAGAGGGATTCATGTCAAATGAATAGGGTGAGGCCATAAGTGTGGTGTTATTTAAGTGTAGGGTATTTGATTTAGGACAAGGTTATGGGCTAGATGTCAAGTGAGGAGCTAAAAATATGATTGGGTCTAATTTAGATGATGGAGGTGTCATTTCTAGACATAATTTTGGTGTATTATGTAAGCTTTCTAATTATTTGATTGGTTTACAAGATGATTGGGTGTTGTGATCTTCAATTATAGGTGTCTTCTTAATAATGAATTCTAAGATAGAATATAAAGGATTGAAGGAGGTAATAAATGATTAGAAAGTGGAAACAAGTAATGTTGATGTGTGAGGATCATCGAAAAGAGGATTCAGAGGTTTTGAGTCTTCAAGGGGAAGCATTGGTGATGAAGGGGTTTCCTTAGGGGGAAGAAACTGTGTAATAGTGTTGATGGTATGACTCAAAGGATAAACAATATTCATATGGACTGATTCTATTGAAGGGGTTGGATCGGGAAGACAAGTAAAGTTTCCGTACATGGTAGTTTCATATGAATTGTAGGAAGACATAGTAGAATTAGAGGAAATAGTTTCATCTGAATCATAGGAAGACCTAGGAGAATGTGTGGATTTATCTGAATCATAAGAAAACCTAGGGGAATCAGATGAAACATTTGTAGGTTGAGGATCAAGATTGCCTTCTCCGAGAGCTTGGTTTTCTAAATTCTTGGCCATGACAAAGGCTTCATCAAAGGTCTGAAATGTGTGGATCTGAAGAGTGGATGATATTTGATGAGAATATGATCCAGAAAAAAACTCAATTAATTTTGATTGCGGTAGTAGAAAGGGCAATTTATTAATAATTTTTTACCATCTAGTGAAAAAATATCCAAGGGATTCATTTTCAGATTGTTTGATGGTAGAAAAGGTCAAAAACAATAATTTTGTGAGTAACATTTATAACAAAATGATTAAGGAATAACATAACTAAATTTGTGAAAGATACCAAATAATGTAGAGGAAGGGAACTATACCAATCCAAAGAAAGTCTTGTCAGTGACATGGTAAAGGTTCTGAGGAGAAGATATTGATCATGGATAATGAGATAACACGAGTGTCTATAGGATAGTATGTGCTGTTGAGGATCCTCCTAGCCATAGAAAAAACTAAATTTAGGTGATATACAATGCATAGGATGGGACTTATATAATAATGATGGATGAATGGGCTCATTACAAACCTGATCATAAGTGAGGATGTGTTTGGATCCCTTGGTAGCAGATTCCAAATTGTCTAATCTATTTGAAAAGTCTTGTAAAGGTTAATTTTTGGGAGTAGATGTGAAGGAAGTATTAATAAGAGGATGTGATTAACTTGGATGATGAGGATTGAAGGTAGGATGATTTTATTGTGGATTAGTTTGATGTGGAGTTTGGTAAGGGGTATCTTGAGAAGATATTGTTTGTAAAGTGGGTTGTGATAAAGGGATGTGATGAGATGTGGAAAAATATTGAGTATGTTGTTGTTGGATGAGAGGGAGTGATTGAGATTGAGTAGGGATATTTGTATGGGTTTGGGATGTATGGGAAACCAAAAATGTGATTGAAGTAGAGATGTATTGATTATATGAAGGATAGGGAACATTAAGATTCTGATGTAATTGTGATGAAGGAGAGGCTGTGGAAAAGACTGTTTGATTGGACAAGGGTTGGGAAGTGATAGTTCGGAAATATCTTGGTTTTAATGAATAATCACAAGTTTGTTGAAAGTGGTTATTGAATTATTGTTGGATGGGCTGAAGGGTAGAAGTTTGAGAAGTGACATATGATGGTCTAGATGACTCTTGAAATATGCCAGAGGTAAATGAAGTTAAATAAGATGTAGTGGGTTGATAATACTGATAAGGACTAGATTCTGTATAGGGAATGTTTTGATATTGATAAAAATATGATGGATAATGATTATAAGGATATACTTGTATAAAGAATTGATCCATTTTAAACAATAATCAACTAAAAATGATGCAACAAAAATTCTAAAAGAACTTTGAATATAACAGAAAAGCCAAGCAAAAGAATTGTAATTATCTTGATTTAATTAAAAAGAATGAAATGTGTAAACCATCTAATAGGGTCATAGGAAATGAGAAGCTATGGATAGTTTCAGGTATGTTTAAGGATGAAGTCCTCAATATACCTGAAGGTACGTTAGGCCCTACCTTTTACTACTGCTGATACATGCGTGGTATTGGGGCCTACCCCCTCACTTCACGGTCCTGCAATGATAATGGTTTCAAGTGCTTAGCCAATATATATCAATAGAAAGATGATTATACACAACTAAAAAAATAATTTGGATTCTCCTCTTGGTGATTAAATCCTAGTAGGTATCCACATGAGTAAGAATTGTTTTAAATACATTTTGTATTTAAGTGGTTTAGTTGTGTGTGAGGGAAATAAAACTGAATGCAACATATCTCCCTCCTAATTAATTCTATGTGAAATAATAAGGATGAATTATTTGTTTTAAAACCAGAATTGAAATGTTATATTTGATGAAGACAATCAAACAGATAATGCAATACTGAAATAAAAAAGATGGATTTAGGACTCACCATGATTAATGCTTCCTATTTTTTTTAGCAATTTTTTAAAGCAAGCAATCCAATAAATGAACTTTCCAGAAATAGTACCTTGCAAATAGGTTAGGAGAAATAGAAGGTAAAAAACAGTAAACAAGAATTTAAAAGGAAACTATGAGGCTATAAGAAAACATACAGACAAATCTCTGGTGTTTTTCCCAATCACAAGTGATTAGCTAAATCACAGGTGATTATCACATAGAGAAGTAGAAAAATAAAAAATATGCTATTTTATTGATGAATTAAAACAAAAATACAAGGGACAAACGTCCCACTGGGGCGTGCCAAGATGTTTAGAGTAAATTTTACCTCTTCAAATTAACCTAATAAGCAAGATAATAACACTTTCCAAACCTCAAAATGACAGGGTTTAGAGGTACCCCGTGGATGTTAATGGTTGATGTTTGAATGTTTCTCTCAGTGTATCAAATGAGTTAGTTGTTGTCCTGCAAATAATGCTACAATCACATACACTACACAAAATATTTATTAGTAAAAATAGTAAGTAGGTTTCTTGAAAAAGGCCAGTCCCAGGAAGCCATATGACTTCTTTGCAAGGATGTTAACTTGCTATTGACACAATTACATTGTTTTGAAAATGAAACATGATATAATGGATGGTAAATGTTCAGACAAATATAGATTTTATTACAAATATATATATATATATATATATATATATATATATATATATATATATATATATATATATAGACATACATATATACATTATACATACATAATAGATGATGAAATATGAGATATATAGACTATGGCTCAAAATTCAGAGTCTAAATCAATGTCAGAATTTTCAGATGAAGGTGAATCTTCCTCTTTAATAAAATCAATGTCTCCACGATAGTCTAAATTCTCGTGGTCATTGAGGTCTTCTATAAAGAAGTTAAGATACGTACTCTATCTCTTCCTCTTCTATATCGAAATCAAGTTCAGAATCAGATTTTTTTGAATTGGTCTAGTCTTCAGATTTGGATTTAGGGCTTAATTCTTCTAGTTGGGCTTCATACTAGTATTCAAACCATACCAAGCTGGCTCAAATGTGTAAGAATTTGAAATCAGCCTCCCAAAAACTTGTCTGTGGCCTCACGAATCCTCTGAGTATATTTAAAGATGTTTTGTAGCTGGTATAAAGGGGTTGAGTGAATCACACACAATTCCAAGTCCTGGAGAACATTGTATTGTTCCAATTATAGGGGATGATAGATAACAAGTAGTGAATGAATTCTAATTATCTCATGTCCTTTTCCACCTAAAGCCATCTAAATAATCCATGCTTGACAAAGGTATTAGTAATAAAAAGAATATAATATAAAAGATAGATAAAACTGGATAAATGTTATATATAATTAAAATGTGTAGGAATCGTAAGGTGATTCAATGAATCGTTGGCGATTCTGGAAGATATTAAAAAAATTAAAAAAATTATATTTTTCAATTAATATGGTTCAAAGATACAAACTTTCAAAGGGATAATAAATCAAATAAGTCATTTGAAATTAGAAAACAAGATTGCAGGATGAAACTCGAGTGTGAAGGACAGGGCTTAAAGCTGACTGGTGAAATGTTGGCTATCAAGTAAAATCCAAAATGTTTCTCAGGATTTCTTGGTAAGTGTGAATGCTGGTACCTGGATGATATCATGTTGTCATTGATGTAATATGTCAATAACATGCCCTAACAGAAGACTGAGGTTCGAGACTTTGAGAAGATGATCCCATAAAGAGGTTGTAATTTAGGCTTAAATAATCACCTAGTGATTTAACAAATCATCTGTGATTTTGAGATTCTTGAGTTTTTTTTGGAACACTTTTGTAATTTAAGAATTTTTTTTTATTTAAATGAAGGGAGTGTGTTAGAAAAATGATTATACGTGTTGGAGATATTGTTAAATCGTTGAGAGATTATAGATTTCATTTTGATTTTATTTATTTTGGGTTTGTAAATGGTTATACAGGTATGGGAATGTTATTAAATAGTTAAGAGGTTATGTATTTATTTTTTGGATTTTTCTAATCTAATTTTCACGTGATTTTGGGTGGAGAATGGTTAAGGAGGTTGAAAAATAGGCTAGATATGATTTGATTCTAATTTAGTTCGATTTAGAAATGATTTAGTTTAATTGATTTTAGGAAGATTCCAAGTGGTTAAATAGGATAGATATGATTTAATTTAGATTTAGTTAGATATGATTTAATTTTATTTTTATTCTTGATTTATGTTTAGTTTTAAGAAGATTCTAGGTGATTAAGTAGGATTTATCAATCGTACGAAAGGATAACCATGAGATAAGTGTGATAAGAATAGGTGTAGGATACATGATGTTGGTTTAATTAAATAAGGATATATTTAATTAGACAAAGGTGAGAGATATGGGTGTATAAATTAGGATAAATGATTTGAATAATGTAGTGTGATTAAATGGTGGGTATGAAATATCAATGTATTTAAGTAATTGATTGAATAAAGATAACAGGGTATAGTATATGACTTATGATATGGGGAGTTGATATATTTAATTAATTAATTGAGTAAGGATGAGGGTGATGAGGGACGTAGATTTTTATATGAGTATAGGGATTATATGTGATAATGACGGGGTCTAGTGGACTTGGACACATGGAATATTAAACTTAGGATAAATTATTTTGATATTATAGTGTGATTAAATGGTGTGATAAATGTATGATTTTCATAAGACTAATGCAACATTCCCATTTTAAAGACTTTAGAAACAAGGATTTTTTTTGGTCATACATAATGTTCTCTATTCTAAATTAACCTAGTTTAGAACACACACTCTAATGCCAATCCATCTCATAATAGAAAACCATATGCAACTATAAATGACTAGGTGAAACACTAATATCTCATTTCATGACTCAATATTAAACCGATATCTCATATTAACTCAGTAGTGTGTATACTATGTATACTTGGTTTCTTTTACCTTTTTAGGGGCACCAAAGTGTTTTGTCTAAGAGGCCTATCTGAATATCTATTACTGATATTTATCTGAAATCCTGCATCTTATACTAGGTGACATAGGACAACGCAACCAGCAGTTTGTGATATTTTGGCCAAATATTTTAAACATGTATATCATGTTTACATTCCTAGAATACATACTCATAAAACAGAATAATTCCCTCACCACACTTGTTCTGTTATCTTGAGTGGTCTTTTTTGAATTATGCCAGTCCAATCTATTTCAAGGTTTCACACTAGATAAGGTTAGCAACATGCCCTAGTGTGGATGACTACTCGTGGTGACTAAGGGTACATAGAAATAATCAATTGAATTATGTTGATTGGGCGTGTCTAGTTATCCTAAGTCAACATGAGTTGACCTCAACACTAGATCATGCTCTTATCCTTTTCTAGGGTAGAACTGAAATCCATTATGACACTTATGTCAATCAAGTTAAAAAAACTATGCGGGGTGTTGAGACATATCAACTGCATCATAGTATCCTCGTAACGACTCCTTTCATTATGAAGGTACTATAATACAGTTGATGTGTGCCAACATCCAACTGAGTTCCCTTAACTGGACTAGCATACCTTAGATTATAAGAATATTAACCCATTTAATCATTTTCTTAAAGATTAATTACATCAACAATCAACAAAGAAAAAAGGTAGATAGAGCATTGAGTACCCTCCTATTAACAAGAGTTCAAAAATTGTTAACCATTCATGAAGACTTTCCTAGATCAAAAGATCTATTCAAAACCTAAAAGCCCAGATTGGGTTTATGAAATATACACAATAGAACCAAAGCTCAGAATGAAGTCGTTCAAGCTCAAGGTAAGTTTTCTTATACCCAAATGGAATGGTAACAACAAAATATCCAAGGAAGAACACAAAGTTAACAACTAATTCCCACTTGGGGAATGGACCAAATCATAAGTAACCCTATATCAAAACAACGATACACCCATAATAAAATACAATCTTAAAACTAAATGAATCATAATAATGGTTCCTACTGCCATCATCAAGTAACCAGACAAAAAAAAAACACATTGTACTCCTGAAATGATGGTGTAATGCCAACACAAAGAATCCTTTAAGGAAAATTTTAATGATAACAGTAATGAGGACATACAAGTTCAAATATGAGGATTTCAACAAAAACCATGCTAGAGTTTAAGCATATAAAACTTCTCAGCATAAGTTTTCCATCATTCAAAGAACAAACACAGATCCGCTTTAGCATTACAAATATTTGAATACAATCAAGCTAACACATGAGTATAAAAATAAAACTTCTAGATCTTTTTTTTTTCCACCCATCTCATAAAATCAGAATGTGTCCAAAGGAGCAAAAATGACAACACCATTGAAGAAAGAATAACAAACATAAAACCAGAAGGTTTCAAATAGAGAAGAGATGTTTTTATGTAGCATTTAAATAAAAGAAAAATATTTAATGGATAGGGCCTATCATTTCTGATAGAGCTCCTACCTTCACTTTCTCACTGAAACTATTCAAGAAAATCTTTGATAGCTAATCCTTCCCACGAAAATGCCAACAAAACTCCTCAGAATCTTCTTCTCCTTCCTCTTATAGCTTAAAAGTGATATTTTCATCACTATCACTACCTGTTATCACCAAATCATAGTGCCCTAAAGTTTATACAAGTGCATATACTTGAACTCACGGTGTGATTGGATAACATGGGTACTATCTCCAAGTTGTGGGACTTGCTACTTAAGATAGACCTCCAGAGAAAGCTAGTTCTTGCTCCTATACTACCTACCACAATCTACTCTAATGCAGGGGAAACTAACTATTCTAATCTAAATTTCTAAGGGACCACAGAGAGAGAGAGAATGCATAAATGAAATCCTACACTAAAGCGGTGATACACCAGAAAAGGAGGGTGTGAGAGTAGTCTCCAAATGTGTGAAATACAGAAGCAAAGTGCACACTAGAAGAGGTGATGACAGTTCTCCATAATCTAGCAAAATGCATTCACAACAATATTTCAAACATACAAAATGATAATGGATCCCTGCATGAACATAATAACAGACACAATATTCTTATAATCAAGGTTGAAGGGGAACAATATTCTTATGAAAGTGCAGCAACAAATTTACACAGGAAATAACTCAAAATAATATTATATTATTCTGTCCATTCAATCCTGTGCAATACATTAGGCTAATATATAGCCAATATAATAAACAAACCTCTTCCTATAAAATAGGAACAACCTACCCGTTTATAAATATATGGGTACAACAAAACTCCATGAATAATATATTGTTGAAACAATATATTCTTTCAAACCTAATATTTATAATGTAAACATTAATTTAATTTCCTAACATTCCCCCCCTTAATGTTTACATGGTAGAAAAACATCCACACACTCAACTGCAGTATGCTCACCCCTGTGGCATGTCCAACTCTATGACTCATGACCTTGATCCAAAAGAAAGGCTCGCTCCTTCCATGGTTTTAAACAGGCTTACCACAAACCTTGAAGTGACAGGAACCTCATGAACTGTCGACCTCGTGTGGTTTTCTAGATCCTCCCACAAACCCTTTCAAGATCCATGAACTGACTTACTCTGGTGCTACTATTCACCACTATGCTTATACATCAGGGAATAATGTAGGAAACACAACATGCATATCACAAAACTACACAATAGAAGATATACTAAAAAAATTTCACATTACTTCCTATAAGAATCGTATTGTTCTTAATTGTAGTCTCTGTCTTTGATCGCTGCCACTCGATCTCGAATAGCATAGAAAACTGCCACTGCCACTGGAAGCTTTCCTTGACTAAGTCGTTTTGGGTGCAGAATGGGAATGGAACATTGGTATGTATTCCCCCCACAATGTGAAATTCCACACATATAGATACTGAGAAGCAAACTGCATCGAAGAACATACTCCTGAATGGATCTTGCTAGTTAGGTCTTGCTGCACATGGTCACTGATGCTAGTGAACGTATTCTCCTAGCTGACCATCTTCCAACGAAGTACGGCAGTCAGAGGACCAAGTCAGTCAGAGGATCATTGACAGTCATCTGCGCTCCAACACAACTTTCTTTCCAACATCCATCAAATACCAAACAAAACAGGAACTCTGAAAAAGAATCACACCAAGTTGAAACTGGAACACTGCAATACTCAAAAATAAGTACTCACACTGCACACCTGTGCCACCAAATCATTCTGTGCGGCCCCGTCGTTGGTGACTGACGAGAGGTTGCTGAATGACCTCCATCCTCCTGTGCCTCCGTCCTCCAGTTGACAGGTTGCTAGATCAACGAATTTTGCTTTTGAGGCTCATTAATTTATTTCAGACGTCGCGTTCCAGCGATAATGCGTCTGTGAGGCAAATTTTTATTTTTATTTTTGGAATTTTACAATAACACGACTTTTGACACTTGACAAGACAATAATCCTAAAATCACCTATTTAACATTAACTTTTATGACACAATTATTGACATTTTAATGACAAACGTGTAAAACTTGCTAATGACAATATCATTATATCTTGACTTAACAACTAGACACATATAATGATGAAACAATATAAATGACAAGCTAAACAATAACGTATCAATGTTTAATGACACATGACTTTACTTACAATAACCCCCTATGTTTTGATGAAACAAAGGTAATAAAATTAATTGAAATGAAATTTTGACATAGAAATGATGGCAGCGGCCAAGGATTTTGATAATACGTATTAACTGAACATAGACCAAAACAAAACTAAATTTAAACAACTATTAATGACTCCTTTGAATTTGATGACTAAATTTAATAAAACCGACTAAACAAACAAAGACTATTCTTTACTTTGACGTGGAGACTGGTCGACTGTCAGAAGATATGTATATATATGACAGCTGCGCAGACTTTGATTAGGTTTTCTGTACCAGCTGTGCCTCGTCAGGTGATTTCCAACGCAAGAAATTACAGAAACTAAAGACCATTAGCAATGAAATTGGAAAACTGGAGTAATTACACAAGTAAAGCCACGCCTCCGAGTTTCTCTGCATTCGCCACGTATAGAAACCACGCCAATGAAAACCATATCTCTAGGACTTCGATCCACAAGTTCTTAAGAAAGATGAATTCTACATGCATGGATCACTGCATGGATGAGGTTTTTTTTTTTAACAAATCAATAAAATTTAGCATCTCTCTAATAAGTGCGGGGACTATGTAGCAGGAGCACGAGATTTTTCACAGAACATAGGTTGAGTCAATGCGGATCCAACCAAAAATTTGACACAGACTTTTGATATTTGAAAGAACACAAAAGCGTTCATTACCTGACTAGGACTCCCTTGTAGTTATGTCTTATCGATCTGAAAAGGAGCCTGTGTATCATTCATGGAGGTGATGAAGTCACCACAGTTTACAAATTTGAGTAGATGATCCAAATACGTAGCAGGGTCTTCGAGCTTGGAGAAAATAAATCTGACGTACCTTCGACAAATGCAGATCAAATGTAATTGTGGTCAATTCGTAAGAAGATGAATCTTAAGCCGCCAGGGATATGCTCTTGTAGAGAACGACTATGTATTATATCTACCCAGAAATAATACAAATGGATCTGCGAATGTCTGAGATGTCAAGAAAGAATCTGAGTTCTTTTCCAACTCTGACTCGATGAATACGGTCTTCCTCCCACTGGCAGACACATAATTTGGGACAACAAAACAAAGCCGCCCCTGTAAACAATTATTTCTCCATTGAAGGAATGCAACGCTCTGGTACCAAATGAAAGTGCAGCAACAAATTTACACAGGAAATAACTCAAAATAATATTATATTATTCTGTCCATTCAATCCTGTGCAATACATTAGGCTAATATATAGCCAATATAATAGACAAACCTCTTCCTATAAAATAGGAACAACTTACCCGTTTATAAATATACGGGTACAACAAAACTCCATGAATAATATATTGTTGAAACAATATATTCTTTCAAACCTAATATTTATAATGTAAACATTAATTTAATTTCCTAACAAGAAGAATGCAAGAAAACACAGCAGGGGAAGATACATCCACAAACTTATATTTTATTGCTTCATGATATGCACAGTTCAATCTATTACAAGATAAGGGCCTGGACCACCATGCAAGTAGTCCACAACAAGGGCCTGCAACACATTGGCTTCACAAAGCAATTTTGGAAGAGCTTTACTACAAAACTACCCCCCTTTTTTACAATGAGCCCAACACTCCAATTTATAGAAAAGATGAGAAGAGAGAGAGGAGGGAAAATGAAAATCCCAAAATCTTTCCTTCAACCACCTATAAGAGGAATTAAATGGAGTAAAATGATTATATATTACTTGTAAAAGGCTCCCCGTACTATCCTAGGTGCTGTAACAGAGAAAGAATGATGACCGTGCCTCTTAATTGCACTCCCAACCACCAAATACAACACTGTTATGAACCCAGCCACATTTTCTTAAAAATATTGATTAATCTCTCATCAAATCCATAATTTCTTGATTTCTGTGCATCGGGCTTGGAGATATTATTCTAACGGTACCAATTTTGTGTGATTTCATTGAGAAATACAAAAGTTATGGCCTTCTGAGTGCGGGCAGCTATTTTGGGTCTGGCAGGCGTTTTCTGTCATTTGACGGGAATGAGCATTAACTGACTAGAGCCGACTATGTTTCTTTTAATTAAATATATCTACCCTTGTTAAAAATAAGAAATATAGATTTAGTGGCATAGAGGACATCGTGCTCGTTCCAAAAAGTCCAATTTTGTGAAAATCAGAGCTCGGAGTGAAAAGTTATGGCCGTTTGAAGTTCACGGGTCAAACGTTGACTTTTCTTCTTTGCCTTCGACCGATTCAGATTTTCGTGTCCCTTGCGTCCCGTGCGTACCTTTGTCCCAGCTGTCCCAGATGAAAATCTCCTGCTTTGGCCGATTCGGGCTTCCTTGTTCTTGTTTGTAGCTTTTTCACCTTTTCGCGTCCTTTGCGTACTTTTGTCCAAACTGTTCCGGACTGCTTGGGACAAATATCTCCGAACCACCTAAAATGGACTATCTGTCGGCAAATGGGTTGATTCACATCCCACGCATACTTTTGTCCCGGCTGTCCCAAAACCGCGTGAAACAAAAACTTGACGATTTTCCTTGCTTTCGGCCGTTTCGGCTTTTCGTGTCCCTCGTGTCTTGACATCCCAACTGTCTCGTGGACCGCCTGGGACAAAAATGTTTGACTTAGCCAATTTTCTTTATATTTCAGCCCCAAGCTTGGTACGATGAACCTTAGTACGACCCGCATTGGTACGACCTGAACCCTTCAGACCCGAAATTCTTTAAAACAATCCTGCAACCTTAGTTTTTGCTTTTTTCCCATTTTCTCTAACTTGTTGGGATTTCTTCTTAGATGGGAGAGTTAGAAAAAGGCCGAGGGGACCCTGAAAAACATGATTTTGGGCCTCGAATCAATCTTACTTGCTCAGGACTAAATAATTTGATGCATGTTATCAAAATTACCTTGAGGGGTGAATTTTGGATAACACTACCATGAAAGACAAAACAAACATGTAAGGACTTGAACTGAGGGTTCAAAGAGAAAACCACATACAGAGCTAAAGCTTACAAAAACCAAATGAGTAAAAAAAAGCTGAAGCATTCTTTCTTCCAAATTCCCTTCTTCCTAGGTGGTTTATTTTCCATTACCAAAAACATTAAATTTCAAATAGGAATGAAATTCCTTCCACTTCTCCTACCACTTCCAACTTGTGTTTGGCTAAACTAAATTTAAACTTCCATGCAACTATCACTTTGGCAGAGGTGCAAACTAGACTTCTTGTCTTCTTTTTATGCATTCACCAATTTTGGCCAAAAGAGAAGTTTTTAATGCCCAAAAATGCCTCATAAATACCTAGAGGATGGTGCAACTGAATTTCCCTTGCATGTTGTCAATTTCACCCCTTAGGTTAGCCCACAACTAGGTTAGATTAATAACATTAGTTTAGGGAATAATGTAGGTACTTATGTTAAAGTCTAAGGTTTGGTCTTAGGTTCGTTTCCTTTTGATTAACAAACCTTATTAATCAAAGAACTTAGTACCTTAGGATAGATTACCACTTAGGAACATAGATAAATTAGATCCCTTTAACAATAACTAGGAACTGCAACATGAAACTTACCAAAGAAAAATTAGAATGCCATCCAAGGATCACATACGAAGCAGGAAGCAACAGAGCTCACCCAAGACTCTAAGAAAACTAGAGTTTAGATATCTTAAAATCTATCTAGCTCGGTCAAGATGACCATGATGTAATGAAATTTAAATCATTCCTTGGATCAATGAAATTGATCCAATGTATAGATATCATATAGCAGAGGTTATAAAGACTGAAACACAAGTTCGAGTGCAACAAAACTAAGAACTAGTTTAAACTAAATCTATTTCTTATTTCCACATGCAATGCAATATTCAACATAAGAAGAAATGAGTTACTTCATTTTTAATTCATCATGAACATGGAAGAATGGTATCTATTCCAACAGATAACATATTATCTATAACAAACATGATTCTTAATTCATAAGAGTACACCATCTTCAGACAAGAATCACATATCAACGTTTGCAACTTCCAATACAGAATTCCTCATAGATATCAATCATGTTAGAGGTGTTACACCTCCCTCCTAAAAAGTATCATCATTTCGATGATTAACTTATTCCACATTCTTTCATCCATAAGTTCACAACAGAAACTAGATTTGAGAAATTCAATTTTTCATAATTTATCATAGCGTTAATAGCTGTTCCAATACTAATAAATATAGTACATGCCCAAAAATATTAGAATTATTGATAGTTGAAAAAAAATCTTTAATTATTGTCAATCATCAGACCTAATTCTATTCAAATAAATGAGGAAAATTAATTTTCATGTCCTCAAGGTTTTCCCATGTTGTACTTTCTTCATTAAACTGGTCCCACTGAACCTTGCATTGACTAATTTCATGATTTTGTAAGTACAACTGGAGAGTTTCCAGAACTCTTATGGGTTCAACCATAATTATTCATGGGCCTTGGACCTGCAAGGAAACCCAATTTAACACATGTGATAAATTTGAAATGTATTTATTAAGAAAATAAATATGGAAAACATCATGCTTTCGTGAAAAAGCAAGGGGTAATGCTAAACAATAAGCTACAGGATTGATTAATTAAAAAATATCGAAAGGTCCCACATAATGAAGTGATAATTTGGATGCCTAGCCATAGGTTATAGAACTATTTTTCGGATTAACCTGTAAAACGACCTTTTCATCAAGTTTAAATTTCTTATCAACCCTTTCTATAAATGCATAACTTTTCTACCCCTCTAAAACTTATTTTAAATGTTCATGAATCATTTTAATTGCAGTTCCATTTCAGTAAGGATTTCAGGTCCAATTACCTCTCTGCCTTCAATGCTATCCATACTAACTAGGGTTCTGCATTTCTTTCCGTACAATGCTTCGAAAGGTGCCATTTTCAAAGAGGCATGATATGTATTATTGTAAGAAAATTCAACTAAAAGAAGGTATTCCTACCATTTGTACTACTAATCCATGCAATACATTTATAACATATCTTCCAAAACCTGATTAACTCTCTCATTTTGACCATCTATTTTCGGATGGTATGCAGAACTAAAATTTAGTTTTGTTCCTAAGGCTGCATTAAATTTTTTCCAAAATGAAGATGTCATTCTAGGGTCTCTATTAGATATAATCAATTCAAGTAATCCATGTAATCTGAAAATTTCATGCACAAATATTTTTGTTAAAATAAGTGAATCATCCTTAAGATTACCAACAATACAATGTGCTACTTTTGTCAGTTTATCAACAATTAAAATAACATCGTGTTTATTTCTTGACATAGGCAACCCCTGAACAAAATCCATGTCAATTACCTACCACTTATATTGTGGTATTTTATGAGGATATAATAAACCAGATGGGTGTATATGCTCAGCCTTAACACGCTGAAATTCCAAGCAGTGTGTCAACAAATCAGTTATGTCCTTCATCCCTTTCCAAAAATATTATTGTTTCACATCAATAAGCATTTTTGTAATACCAAGATGCCTTGAGTAAGGTGAGTTATGAAAATCTATCTTTAAAATTTTCCTTAAACTCATTTCTCGAAGGTATATACACCCGCTTTTCATATCTCAAAATTCCTTCATTATCAAAGTGAAAACCTTTATATCTTACGTCATTTGTATCTGCAACATGTGTTGTTTTTACTTGCTAAAAGTAAAAATCAGATTCCATGATACTTTTTACCTCATCTTTAAACTAAGTTCTCAAAGTTATAAGCGCATAAATATGTTTCCTATGACTTAGTGTATCTTCCACTATATTTTCTTTTCCTTTTATGTAACTTATGTCAAAATCATATTGTGACAAAAACTCTAACCATCTTTGTTGTCTTGCATTCAGATTTAGCTGAGTGGAAATATACTTAAGCTCAAGATGACCAGTATTTAATTCAAAAGGTCTTCCTAAAATATAATTTCTCCATACTTGAAGTGCATGAACTACGGTAAAAATATCTAGATCATGGGGAGCATAATTCAAGCCATGTAGTTTGAGTTTTCTGCTCTCATATGCTATAACATGTTCATTTTATAACATAATACATCTGAGTCCTTCTCCAGAAGCATCTATAACTACCGTGAAGTTTCCATTTGGATATGATACAACCAAAATAGATGTAGATGTTAATCGATCCTTAAGAGTTTTAAATTCTGATTTAAATTTATCAGTCCACACAAATTTCTTATCTTTCTTTTGTAACGAAGTTATCGATGCAACAACTTTTGAAACATCATTAAAAAAATTCTTATAGTAGCAAGCAAGACCCATGAATCTTCTAACTTTATGTACATTCTTAGGTGTAGGCCACTCAGTTATGGAAATAATCTTTGATGGATCAACCGCTATTCCATCTTTACTTATGATGTGTCTTAGATAGTGCACTTCTGTTTCATAAAAAGAACATTTGGACAACTTGTCATACAACCTTCTTTTTCTTAATATTTCAAGTACTATTTTCAAATTCTCATGATTCTCATCAATTCTTTTAGAATAGATACGAATATTGTCCAAGAATATAAGTAAAAAATTGTCTAGGTATTCTTGAATGATACTATTCAATAAATTCATAAAAGGTGCAGGTGCATTTGTCAATCTGAAAGGTACAACTATAAATTCATAATGTTTTTAACTTGTCCTAAAGGATGTTTTATGAATGTATTTGTCTTTTATTATTAACTGATGATACCTAAAACAAATATCTATCTTAGAATATAATGATGCACCATGTATCTAATCAAACAAATCATCAATTCTAGGAAGTGGATATCTATTTTTGATTGTCACTTTGTTTAACATCCTATAATCAATACACAGTCTAAGTGTTCAATCTTTCTTTTTCACAAAAATTACCAATTCTCCCCAAGGTGAGATTCTCAATCTTATCAAACCTTTAGAAAAAATTTATTGTAACTATTCCTTAAGGTATACTAGTTCAGTGGTAGTCATATTGATATGGTGCCTTGGAAATAGGCTCAGTTCCTAGTTTGATTTTAATCATGAAGTCAAACTCCCATTTGGACGGAAGACTGGATAATTCTTCTGGAAACACATCGATGAAATCTCTTAACACCAGATATTTTCCAAGAAATCACTATCCACTTCAGCTATTTTAGAAATTTTTACTACGCACAAGGTGCAACATTTTTTTTTGGCATTTTTAAATCACATAGCTAACAATTTCCTAACTGAAATTTATCATTTTACCCCTTAGATGTCTGTCGTTTTCTACAGATCATCAAGACAACTAATGTGTTGTTCAAAATAGTCTACTTTTACTTTATGTTGAGAAATCTAGTTAACACATATTATTAAATCATAAGACCCCAAGGAGCAACATAAAGATCAATTTCAGTTGAAAAAATAGGTAGTTTTATGACTTCTCCAAAAAGACACTTACTAATAGTATGGACAACATTATTTCCATAACAAACAGTCTAAGATTTTTCCATTATTCTATATTTTCTTTTTAGTTTTATAGCTAATTTACTAGAAATAAAGCATTCATTAGCTCTAGTATCAAAAAGTATAGTAACAGGTATACCAAATAATTTACTTGGAACTTCTATAGGTGTAACTTGCTTTTCATCTTGTTTATCAACTACTGCAGTATGTATCTTATGATACTGATTGCTATCATCCATCATTAGAGGGAACTGATTTACATGATGATATTTTCTATAGTTGTAGTAGCCCCATACAGGTCCTCTTTTAGGTTCAAATTTATTTACAACCCTGAAATTACTGTTCTTTCCTCCATAGGACTTCTGTCCATTATTATTGTTCTTAATGAAGTTGTTTCAAAAATTTGCAACATGTTTATTTGTTGCTATTTTATTATTGTTATCAACAAAAAATTTATTTTTTAGTACCAAAATTTTTCCATGCCCCCTTTTTGGGTGCAAGAGATGAATAAGAATTAATAATTTTCTTTCTGTTTTATTTCTTAAATAAATTTTCTTTAATTTATGTTCCTTCCGAATGGATTTTTCTACAACCCATTCCATAGTGGTTGGGCTGTGAACATCTACCTCCCCCCTATGATAGGTTTTAATCCCATAATAAACTTTTGTATCCTGAACTTCTCGTCATTTTGATACTAAGGCACGTAGTTAAGAAGTTTAGTGAACCTCTCGTAGTACTCTGTTACAGTTAACTTTCCTTGAATTAAGTTCTGAAATTCAGTCATCTTCTGATCATAATAGAGTTTTGGTAGCCAACGTTGCCTGAAATAACTCTTAAACTGATCCCAAGTGATGCTTGATTCATTAATGTTCTGTCCCTAGGAGGTGGATGATTGTTATTATCAACATCTTCTTCCTCCTCCTCATTACCCATAACTTGCTATTCAAGTACAGCTAGATGATCTCTTGTGTCCAATAGGGAAGCAAGGATCTCATCAAGTTTTTGTGTGGTAGCTACTTCTCCACCTAAGGGTGGGTTATTTACAGCACCTCCCCTTGTTCTAACCATTTTTTTTAACGAGAAAAGTAATTTTTTATGAGATTATGGACTCAATAGGTCCAAGAGATGTAACCTTTAGCTTCGATACCAAGATGTAACATTACCATTTTAAGACTTTAGAAACAAGGAATTTTTTTTGTCATACATAATGTTATCTGTTCTAAATTAACATAATTTAGAAAACACATTCCAATACCAGTCCATCTCATAATTGAAAACCATATGCATATGTAAATGACTCGGTGAAACACCAATCTCTCATTTCATGATTTGGTATTAAACTAATCTCTCATGTTAACTCAGTAGTGTTTATACTACATATACTTGGTTTATTTTACCTTTTTAGGGGAACCCAAGTGTTATGTCTAAGATTCCTATCTGAATATTTATTACTGATACTCATCTAAAATCTAACATCTTAGAATAGGTGACATAGGATAATACAACCAATAGCTTACGATACTTTGGAAAAATATTTTAAACATGTATATAATGTTTAAATTCCTAGATGACATAATCATCAAACATAATAAGTCCTTCACCACACTTGTTCTACTATCTAGAGTGGTATTTCTTAACTTCTATCAGTCCAATATGTTTCAAGGTTTCACATTAGACAAGGTTATCAACATGCCCTAGTGTGGATGAATACTCGTAGTGACTAAGGGTACACAGAATTACTAAATCGATTTACATCGGTTGGGTGCATCTAGTTATCTTAAGTCAACATGAGTTGAACTCAACACTAGATCATGTTCCTATCCTTGGATAGGGTAGAAGTGTGATCCATTCTTACACTTATGTCAATCAAGTTAAAAAAACTATGTGGGGTGTTGAGACATATCAACCGCATCATAATATCCTCGTATTGACTCCTATAATTATGAAGGTACTAAAATGTAGTTGATGTGTACTAACATCCAACTTAGTTCCCTTAACTAGAATATCATACCTTAGATTATAAGTATATTAACCCATTTAATCACTTTCTTAAAGATTAATTACAACAATGCTTAAAGATTCAACTAGCATCATTTAACCCATAAGGTTACAAGTTGAAATTACATGTGAGGTAGGTATGTAGGTAAAATCTACTTCCTAATCATTTAATTATATGCTTAAGTTTTTCTTTAAATGAAAAAACTTGTATCATGTAACGACATGATTGATCTTGAAGTTATGAAAGTGTGTTCATTAGGTCCTTACTTATTTCAGCCATAGCTTAAACAAGTTCATTATAAACCTTTATTTTAGAATTCATGAAGATGAAGGATAAATCCCATTTAATTCCTTTATAAGAATTCTATATTTTGATTAAGAATCTTCTTAATAAAGAACACAATCAACCATATTCATAACATTTTAACAACCTCTTCATTTAAGTCTCTATGATTAATCTCAAGGAAAAGGTCCAATTATGAAAACAAACTACATATGTTTCAAATACATCAAGAATTTATACATATACACATATATATAATTCAATCATAATTTCATTCCATTTTTTTAAGGATCTATATGTGAGTGTCAACTTATTAGTTACATCTCCTTTATATGACAATAACCAACTAGTATTTCAGATCCTCAAACCACATCTCCTATCACTTAAGTATATAAACTGCCCTCCTATATTTAGGATAATACTTAATAATACATCCCAATTTATGCCAAAGAAGGTAATTCAATAAAGTAGTATTCAATAATCATCAAACCATTTATTCTTAAAAAATGAGTGATCCATCCGTTGATTACAGAAGTATTTCAAAGATTACAAGTGTCATAAAAAAATATAAAACTAGTTATTTTACATATTTATTTTCCAACAAAGTACATCTCAGGTAATGACACCAAATAATCATCATAATAAAGAGACAAATTCTTTTAGTAAAATATATTTAACTTTCTATATGTCTTTCTCCTTTCATCTTTTATGAAATCCATCTGCAAAATTATTATCATGAGTCAGTTCAATTAACTAAGCATGATAAGCACTATGACATTAAAACATTGTGCTTTTACCTAAATATTTCATAAAAAGAACCCTACTATTTATGAAACAGTTCCAAAATAAAAACAAGATAAACAGAAAGACTTTACTCTACAAGATTATAACTAAGGAGAGAGAAGATTGAAGTTTCTAATGTGTAAGGTTTAATTAATCAGCATATAAACCCTATATTTTCATCATAAAAACTCTTTTCAACATGGTGGAAATAAGACAAAAGAATTAAAGAAAAGAAATTCATAATTCATCCTAACTTTACCTTCTCATTCATGTATCCAAATCAAGTTCCTCCAATCAACTAGTTCTAACTTTTCAAGTAGTAATACAAGATATATAAAACTATCTTTAAGATTAAGTTTACTGTTTGGAAAAAAAATAAGAATTACATTCAAGCTAAATATCAGACTATCTTAGACTCATTCTAGTGCCTAAGAAGCACATTGATCATGAATAAGTCCCAATACCACAGGTAAGGATAACTTAATTAATAGAAATAATCAAGATAATTTCTGGTTCACATTCACATAGTCCTGCATTCCTATCTAACTCCAAACTCAAACATACGAGTCCTAATATCATCATGTAATCCTTAAGAAATCAGAAAATGAAGGTTCATTAATTATCAAACAAGGAAACACGAACTATCTTTGGCTACTTCCCAACTCAATCCTCATTCCTTTTTCAAGTAAAGAACAAGGAACTACAAGTTCAGATACATACTAGTACAACATCATTCCCAGTTTTATCATAAGTTAGATTTCATCCAAATGGAAAGATTATAAAGAGAATGTAACAACAATTCAGAATTGAAATATAATCCAATCAAACAAGGGACATTTGCAAGAGACTCTTCCAAGTACCACAATATTATAGTAATCATAATAACTAAAGGTTCAAGATGATATAAATGATACAAAAAAGGAATGCAAATATATACCATGTAGATCCAATTTTCCCCAATTTCAAGGTTGGTAATAACTCAAAAAGAGCCACAATAAATTGACAATACCTCCCTTGATACAAAACCCATAAGATGCTAACACATATTAAGGAGGAAGCCACAACTATTTCCCATTCCACAGGCTAATTAACCAATCCATGTAAATATGGGAAAAAAAGAGAAAAAACTCCCATAAGAGAAATGCACTTCAAATAAAGGAAAAAATTTGAATGTCTAAAAAGATCAACAAGCTCAAACATGAAACACCAATATATCCCAGAATTGGGTAAAAATTAACAGATCGGTCAAAAGGGAACAAAGACAATACTATCAACAATTTTTTTAACCTATTTGTTCTACCTCCTACAAAGGTATTATCTCCATACATGGATTAAACCGATCAACAAAAGACTCGCTACATTTCCAAGTAACTTCTGCGACTAAAATAAATAATAGCAACCCAGACCAAGTTTAAAACTAGTCTTCGAAAGATATAATAATTGACAAAGTAAGAATGTAGATAGAGCATTGAGTACCCTCCTATTAAAAAGACTTTAAAAACTATTAACCATTCATGAAAACTTTCCCAAATCAAAATATCTGTTCAAAACACAAAAACCCAGAGTGAGTTTATGAAACATACACAATAAAATCGAAGCTCATAATGAATTCGTTCAAGCTCAAGGTAAGTTTTCTTATACCCAACTCGAATGGTAGAAATATAATATTCAAGGAAGAACACAAAGTTAATAACCATTTCCCATTTGGGGAAAGGACCAAATCATAAGTAACCCCATATCAAAACGACGGTATGCCCATACTAAAATACAATCTCAAAATTAAATGAATCATAATAATGGTTCTTACTGCCATCATCGAGTAACCAGACAAAACAAAAAACACATTATACTCCCAAAACGATGGTGTAATGCCAACATGAAGAATAATTCAAGGAAAGTTTCAATGACAACAGTAATTAGGACATACAATTTCAAATCTAAGGATTTCAACAAAAACCATGCTACAATTTAAGCATATAAAACTTCTTAGCATAAGTTTTACATCATTCAAAGAACAAACACAGATCCACTCCAACATTAAGAATATTTGAATACAATCAAGCTAACACAGGGGTATTAAAATAACACTTCTAGATTTTTTTTCCACCCATCTCATAAAATCATTATGTGTCCAAAGGAGAAAACATGACAACACCATTTAAGCAGGAATAACAAACATAAAATTAGAAGGTTTCAAATAGAGTAGAGTTGTTTTTATGAAGAATTTAAATAAAAGAAGAATATTTAAATGGATATGGCATATCATGCCTACTAGAAATCCTACCTTCACTTTCTCGCTAAAAATCTTCAAGCAGAGCTTTGATAACTAATCATTTCCATGAAAACACCAAAAAAAATCCTCAGAACCTTCTTCTCCTTCCTCTTATAGCTTCACAATGATATTTTCATCACTATCACTACCATGAAAGATAAAAAAAAATTCAAGGATTCAGACTGAGGGTTTGAAGAGAAAACCACATGTAGAGCTTTCACAAAAACCAAATGAGCAAAACAAAACCAAAACCATTCTTTCTTCCAACTTCCCTTCTTCTTAGGTAGTTTCTTCGCCATTAGAAAAATAGTAAATGTCAAACAGGACTGAAACTACTTCCACCTCTCTTTCTACTGCCAACTTGTGTTTGGCTAAACTAAATTTAAAATTCCTTGCAACTATCACTTTGGCAGAGGTACTAACTAGACCTCTTCTCTTCTTTTCATACATTTGCCAATTTTGGCCAAAACAAAAGTTTTTAACGCTCAAAAATGCCTCATAAATACCTTAAGGATGGTGCCACTGAATTTTCCTTACATGTCATCCATTTCACCCCTTAGGTTAGCCCACAATTAGGGTAGATTCATAACATTTGTTTAGGGAATAACTTAGGTCCTTAGGTTAAAGTCTAAGGTTTAGTCTTAAGTTCTTTTTCTTTTTATTAAAAACCCTTATTAATCAAAGAAATTAGTAACTTAGGATAGATTACCACTTAGGAACATACATTAATTAGTTCCCTTTAGCAATAGCTAGGAATTACAACATGAAACTTACCAAAGAATAATAAAAATGCCATCCAAGGATCACATACGAAGTAGGGAGAAATAAAGCTCACCTGAGACTCTAAGACAACTAGAGTTTAGAGATCTTAAAATCTATCTAGCTCAGTCAAGATGGACACGATGTCATGAAATTTAATGTATGCATTAGATCACTGAAATTGATCTAAGGTATAACTATCCTGCAACAGAGATTATGAATACTGAAGCACAAGTTCGAGTGCAACAAAACTAAGAACTAGTTTAAACTAAATCTATTTCTTATTTCCACATGCAGTGTGTTATTCAACATAAGAAAAAATGAATTACTTCATTTTAAATTTATAATAAACATGGAAAAATGATATCTATTCCAGTAGATAACATTTTATCTATAATAAACATGATTCTTAATTCACAAGAGTACATTGTCTTAAAAAAAGAATCACATATCAATGTTTGTAACATCCAATACAAAAGTCCTCATATATATCAACCATGTTAGAGGTGTTACAAATAATATGATGTGGTGAGTGTATGGATTTGTGTAAGAAATAATGGTATAATGAATAAATGAGTGTGAAAAATTTGAGTTTCTACAAATGTGGACCGCATGTATCTAACCGATGAGAAGGCATGTAATGCCTTGAACAAACTAGCTGCTGAGGTCACACGTAGAAATATGGATAAAGGGGGTACCACAGGGATCATGATACAAGTTAAAAAGAATAAATACCGTGAAGTAGAAATCTTGAAAGATGATGTCAAGGTAAGTAGAAGTGTATCAAGGAGTTCTATGACATGGCATGAGAATTAGTGAAATATATTACAGACACGTTCCCCACTTTTGTAATCCTAACCCGAACTGAATATAATTATGAGATGGAATATCTCAAAGACTTGGTTGGAATGTTTCTCCTGAACATCAAGAGTAGCATGTGGATATTAGCTGAAGACTTGGCCAAAGAGAAGGAGATGAATAAAGTAGTCATGGAGGCCAATATAGTTGAGCTTGAGGCTATATTCACGTGATTCAAGGAGGAAAAAAACATGGAAAAATTCACATTTGATAAGTGCTAGAAGAGTGACCCTGTCATTAGTGCATGCATCACAATAGAGGAGGTATATATTAAAGAAATACAATAAAAACAACCAAATAATAATATTGATCTCATAAAAGTCATGGAAAAGGAAGTGGGGCATAAAAAGTTAATAAAGGCCATGAGGGACACATTGGAGCTTTGGATCCATCAAAACTAGCACTTGGTTTTTGAATGTATGGACATGTTGGAGGGAGTGAGTGCTGAATTAAGTGTGGTCATTAAGGAGATGAAGGGGTGAGTGGATGAATTAATGCCTTACAAAATACCAAGAATTGTAGAGGTGGTGCCGAGAAAGGCCACAAAGAATCTTACAATGTGGACACAATTTGAATATGAGTTAAATGTAGAGTTTCTAGAGATCCTCAAACAACTTAAAGCTTGATACAACTGGTCTACAAGTTAAAAGCCATTATTTGGATTCATGGTATTCTTTTCCTCATTATTTGTTCTTTGATTCATTTATTCATTGGAGGAATAAGTTGGGTGACCCATTTCTGAGGATGAGAAATGAATTTAGTGTGGGGTAATGTTAAGTGGGAGAAATGGCTAAGTACCAACCACACATGAAGGATTGGAGCCACACGCAAGGGATGCATGAAGGGGCACGAATGTGTAGAATGGAAAAACCTTTGGAGGTTCATGCATGAGCAGGTGAATTCAGGTACTTATCCTATTTTCTAGAAACATGACTCAAAATGTGAAATAAGAGAAGAAGTTGTGTCCAAGTAATGTTTATATTTAGAAAAAAGTAGGACAACTTGGGATAGACACAAATGAATCTATATTTGGATAAAGCGCATGTATAGACCATATAAGATCATGCATGGGCTGAGCTAATAATATGGTTAAATCAAGTTTAATATTTAGGTTAATCTATTATTAGCAGAAAATGTAAAGGAAAGTAAGCTCTGTATGCATGGCTAATTTAGGAAAGAAGGCATGTAATCTAGTTTTGTAAGCACATCTATTATTAGGAGAGTGCATGGGTGATGGATGGAAATTCCCTACCCCTATATAAATATATATAATGCATATCATTGTTTGAGGGATCGATAAAAGGTGTAGACCATGTATGTAAGCATAGATTTATGATGTTCTAATACAAAGTTAGGGTTTGATGGTTGCGCGCATGGTTCTGCGCATTGTCGTAATGATTGTTATATGTATCAAATTTTATGATGTAATGTATTATGATTTATAATGGATAATTATGGTTGGATATTGATATTTGATGTATCTAGAGATGGTTTTATGATGTTGAAGTTGATATTAGTTCTTGTTTATATTGATTTATCTTCCTTATTATATGTGTTTCCAAATTTCTATGTTAATTATTATGTATGGATGAACGTCTTGGCTATAAATATGATGAACATGCATGATAATACCTTGGTAAGCGTAATAAAAGAGGGACCTGGTGGCTTCACGTGCTTTAGGCAAGCATTCAACTATGTCTAGATGAAGTTCCAAGACACATAGTTATTGAGTGGGTAAACAAAGGTTACAATTATATGTGTTTTTCTCTATTCAAACAATAACCATACAAAACCCCAAAACCAAATTACCTACCCTAACTTGGGTATCCCAAGACCCAAACCCTAAAACATGAAAGGGATATCAACTAGAGGCTAAGTTAAGGGTCAAACCACTCCAAGAATGACTCCTTATAAGGAATACATGAATTTGGAATATTTGGGTTCTTAAGCATTAGAGGTTTTCACCTAACTTTAGGAAAGGGATAAAAATATGGTAAGGATGACCTCCACCAATATATTCATGAGATGGAAGATAAAATTTAAGAATACTTCAACCAAGGTATTCAAGAAGTGAAGGTTGAAATTAAGATAAATTTGGAATTAATAAGGAGGCGATGCTCACTCTTTCAAGCATAGATACATGAATGAACTTCATTTAATTCACACGGGTTCTACAAAAAATACATACCTAGATATAAATCACACTAACCAATGAGGATAATCTACATAAACAAATGGATCTTGTAGCTAATGGTGTAAATTCATTCCAAAAGTAGAAATGTGCAAGTTTAATGGGAATGATCCAGTCACACAGATTAATCAAATGGATATTTTTTGATTTGCATTAAGTCCCAAGTGGATAAAAGGTAGTAATGGAATCTTTATATCTAGAACCAAAATAATTCATTTGGTATATATGTATAATTGAGAAAAATAAAAAGAAGGGTCTCTCTATTACCTAGTCTATGTTCACTGATGAGACACAAACACACTATACTAATAGTGTCATAGAGAACTTTTTTAGCTAGATAACTAAGATACAAAAAATAGGTTCAGTCAAATATTATATCCAACAATTCTGAAATCTATCCTGACGAGTGACAGACATCTCATAGGATCATCTAAATGATATCTTCTTAGATAAAGTCAAGGATAAAATCTAAATTGATTTTCAACTTCTTAATCCATGTTCCATGTTAGAATCCATGATCATTTCTCATCATGTGGAGGAAATAGATATGGTAAAACAATAGGGTCTCAATAATCACAAGGAATACATGAATCTAGCACCATCATTTCCCTAACAAACATTGTCAACTCCTCAACAAATTGAATAGAAATAAGTGAAAGGTTTATGTTTCAATTGTGATATTAAATAGAGTAGAGGACATGAATTTATAGACAAGAACTTGTTTTACATTGAAGGTACTGGTGAGGAATAAGAAGAAGAGGAAATATCAAGTAATGAAGTGACAAAATTATAGGAAGAACATGAAGAGACCCATCTAACTATCTCATGTCATGCTCTATCTAGTATTAACACTATGTAAACCCTTCAAGTGGTGGGTTACCTTAATAAGAAGAAGGTGAAAATATTGATTGAATCTAGGAGTACACATAATTTCATCAATAATAAGTTGAAAAAATTCTAAATTGTTTCACTTAAAAAAACCTCAATTTGAAGTAATGATTGCATATGGTGGCACAATCCAATGTTTATAGAAATTCCATAAAATTAGACTTATGATGGGTGACTAAAAATGGAGTCCCCTATGTTTGTTATCCCCATGGGAAGAGATGATATTGTCCTAGGTGTTTAGTGACTCACAACTTTGGACACCATAGAGCCAAATATCCAGGAATTTTTTAGGTGCTTTCATTCCGAAGGAAGAAAATTTGAAATTTAAGGACTACAGGTGAAACCTACATAATTAGTTAGCTCTAACCAAATGTAGAAGATTCTTAAAGATAAGGTATAAGGATTCATAACATGATTTTTCTTAATGGAATTTTAACCAACAAATTTTGTTGCAAACCTTGATCTTCAAAAGATTATTGATAAAATGTAGTTATCTTTAAAGATTCCAATGGATTACCTCCCAAAAGAGATCATGATCATGCCATTCAACTAGTTCTAGGAATTTACCCCCCCAACATAGAGCCTTACATATACACATATGTGCAAAAGAGTGAGATTGAGAATATGGTAGAGAAAATATTGGAAATGGGTATTATCTATGATAGTTAGAGTTCTTATTTGGATATAGTGGTGATGTTCCATATGAAGGATATCAAGTGGTGCAACTGTCTATAATATAGAAAACTTAATAACTGCACTATCCAAGATAATTTTCCTATTCCTATCATTGATGATTTATTATTTAGGTGGCGTTGTTTAATTTATTTTACAAAACTAGATCTTTGTATTGGGTGTCACCAAATTAGGGTGAAGGAAGAGGATACTTATAAGACATCCTTAATAAATCATCAAGGCCAATATGAATTTATAGTGATGGATTTTGACCTTACTAATGCACCATTCACATTTTAGATTTTTATGAATTATATATTTCAACCATTCCTATAGATGTTTGTCTTGGTGTTTTTTGAAGATATCCTAATCTAGAGAAAATCATCGGAGGAAAACTTACATCATGTAAACATGGCCTTATAAGCTCTAGAGAAACATTAACTATATGTAAAGCCTTGAAAGTGTTCTTTTGGGGTGAAGGAAGTGGAATACATATGCCTTATTTTATCTCATCAAAGTGTTAAGGTGGACCCTCATAAGATCAAGGCCATGGTAGAATGGGAAGTTCCCAGAACCCTCATGAATTTATGAGGTTTCTTAGGGATCATAGGGTACTATCGAACATTTTTAAATAACTATATTAGTATAGTAGAACCACTCATAACCTTATTGAAGAATTACTCCTTTTATTAAAACAAGGAAGCTTCTAGGGAATTTGAAAAACTGAGGGAGGTGATGTACACTACCTCCTTGTCAAAAACCCTAGATTTCTCCAAGACCTTCATAGTTGAATACAATGCTTCAAGAAAAGGGATAGGTATAGTAATAATGAAATAAGGACACTCCATAACATTTTAGATTTTTCAACTAAAAGGAAAGGATTTTTTTAAGCCCACTTATGAGAAGGAAATTATGGCAATATTGAATGCAATAAAATAGTGGAGACCATACTTATTGGGAAGAAACTTCAAGGTAAAGAAAAGTCATAAGAGTATCAACTACTTCCTTGAGCAATGAATCTATTTTAAAGAGTAATAAAAAAGGGTCATAAATATGTTGGGTTATAAATTTGATATCATTTATAAGAAATGGAAATAAAATGTGGTCATTGATGCACTATCTAGGAGGGATGAGTCCACAAAATAATTGTATGTGCAATTTATATACTAAATGTAGATGAGGTAGATAGAGAAAGGGTATAATGATAACAAGATGCAGAGATGTACACTCTCATTTAGAATATACAGCAAGATCCAAGCATATATAAAATAATTATATGCAAGGGTGATACATTATGGTACAAGGATATGTTGTATTTGTGCAAGAAATATATACTTAAATGCTACATTCTATCAAATATTCATTCTTATCCACTAGGTGGCCATTCCAGCTTCTTGAAAAATTATCATAGAGTTAAACAAGATTATATTTGGAGGGGTTGAAAGGTGATGTTCAATTTTTTTTGGCAGAATGTTTGGTGTGTTAGCATAGTAAGGGAGAGACCATCAAGACACCATGTTTCCTATAATATTTTTCTATTCCTAGTTAGATATGGGAAGAGGTATCTATGGATTTCATCATAGGATTACCAAAATTAGAAGGGAAAAGCATACTCAAGGTCATGGTGGAAAGAATTACCAAGTATGATCATTTTTGTGCCCTATCTCATCATATTATAACCAGTTATAATATCCATCTCTTTTATGGATAAAGTTGAAAAAGCTCTATGATATGTGCAAAATTATAATAAGTGATAATGACCCCTATATTTAATAGTAATTTTTGGAGTGAATTACTCTCTTATTTGGGTATCCAATTGGCTCAAAGTTCTCATCTTATTATCCCCAAATAGATGGGAAAACTGAGTTGGTAAAAAAAATGTTTGGAGGGGTATATTTGATGTTTTACTTAGGATAAACAAGAATAATTGGTGAAATGGTTTTCCACTTGTAGAATGATGGTAAAAATACTTCATTTCATACATCATCCAAAATGTCTCCTTTTCTAACATGATATAGGTACCATCCTTCATCATCCATACCTAGCTTGAAGGTTAAATTCACCTAGAGTAAGATAAATTAAAGATCACGATTCAACACACCAACACGAAGTACTATATATCCTTAGAGATAATTTGGAAATGGCACAAAACCATTTAAAGAAACTGTTATCCAAAATGAGCCCCTTGCTCATTTTGTGACTAACTACCTTCATTTCATTCCTCCCTTGTGCCTTAGTTAGAATTTTTTACTTTTTTAGGCACTCAAGATGTTCTGGAAATGGCACCATTGGATAGAGCCCCTTCTCAGTTTTCCAGAAAGGTAAAGTTTTCCTCCTAACTCCATGTATTTTTGAAGTTATGGGCTTGGCAAAGTTTTTGTGGGAAAATTTTCCCTAGACAGCGCCTACCGACCAATCAAAGAGTGCCACGTTAGCAATCAATTGGCGGAGGGTGGAGAAAAATTTAGAAATTTTACTAAGTGTTTTGGTGCAATGGAAAAATATTTTAAGGGAGTTCCTCCAACCAATGGGAAGAAGTCATGTGTCTAGGTGGGGAGGAGTTGGGAATTTTTCCCATGGGTTGGTGCAAAACAAATTTTTGCCCGCAGGGCCTACATCCCAATGGGAAGAAGCCATGTGTCCTTAGGCCGAAGGAGTGGTGGAGGTGGGAGAAATTTTTCAATTTTTTTCTAAGTATTGGAGCCATGGAAAAATATCCAAGGAAGGCCTGAGCCAATCAGAGCACCGCCACGTTAGCAAAGAATTGGTGGGCCATGAAGGGAGACTTAGAAAAATTTGGTGAAGTGTTTTGGTGGGAGAGAAAAGGAGAAATATTGGACCATAGGCCTGTTGGCCAATTAGATCAGGTCACGTGTCACCCGCGGCATCGGTGGGTCGGAGGCGCGAAAGGATCTTTTCCTTTTTACCCAAGTGTTGGCAAAATTCAGAAAGGAATTTTTTGGCCCAATGGCCCACGCCAACAAATGAGAATTTGTGCCATGTGCTCTTAGACCAGCAGAGCACGGGGCGGAGATTGGGGAATTTTTCCCAAAACAAAATCAAATAAAAATTTAAAACGGAAAGCCCACCTCCCCAAAACCCAAGCCAATAGGATCGTGCCATACGTGTCCACATTAGGCAAAAAACAACATGCAAAGCCCACAGAGAATTTTTACAGGAAAGGCCCCACATCCAATCAGGTCATGCCACATGTCTAGTGCAGCGAAGATGGCCAAAACAGCAGAAAATTTGAAAGTAGAAGCCCACGATGAATCACATCATGCCATGTGTCCTCGGGGCTTTGATCGGTGGAGAATTTTTAGAAAATTTTCCAAAGGCCGAGATGATGGAAAATGAAGCAAAAAGAGATTGTGACCAATAGAATCATGCCACGTGGCACTAGAGTAGTGGGGCATGGATATTTTTGGGGAAATTTTCCCAAATGTAAAAAAGTGGGAAAATTTCAAATTTTCGGCTCACCAACCCATTTTGGCCCTATTTTGCCCTAAATTTTCAAACGAGCATAACTTTTGATCCAGAGCTCAGTTTTTTGTGTTCTTTATATCAATGGAAAGCTGACGAAATTATCTACATGATTCCAAGTTAAATTTTGTGTTTTAGTGGAGGTTAGAGAGAGAAAATTGGAAAATTTCTTTGGCACGTGGAAATTAAAAGAAATGATATTTCAACCACCATTTTTAATGAAGAATGGCTCGCATTCTCTCCCAGCATGGTGAAAAATGTCAGGGGATGGAATTTTAAGGATGCCCATGCTATTTTGTTGCATTTTGGTTAGTGGTTGAAGCTGCTCTCACATTTTCCCACATTTCTCCCTTTTCCTGAGCTTGAGTGGGCATTGTTAAAAGCCATATATGTCTCATTTTGAAGTGGTTGGACATTTTTATGTTTTACAAGCTCCCCTCTTTCACCCTAGAAAGTGATTTTTGTTTTATAATATACCTATTTCAAGAATGCAACATAGTTTTCTACCTTTTTGTTGATGTAATGCATGTATTTTGATATTGGAAATGACAATGCAAGCTCTGTGAATGAGTTTCAGTCCTCTTCTTGTGTTGTTTGGCTTCATCCATGATCTTTCATTAAATTTTATCAGTTTGTGCATGATGTTTTGCTACATTTCTTTAATCTGTGTCAATTTACAGAAGTAAAAAATGCTCACCCACTCCTTTTATAACACCCTGAACTGTTGTTACTTCCTCCTGAGCATACAAGTGTTGATACGTGATTTATTTTGTAAAAAGGATGTGTTCCTTTGAGAAGTCATGCTTGATATGGAATGTATCTTCTTTGAGATTGCAGATCTTTGACTGAGTCAGAATATGATTGGACTCTTTTATTTCTTTCATTTTACACCTGAGTTTAATATGATCTCGAAATGAATTATGGAGTTATCCATCTATAAGACCTAGACTTGGATCAGTGGTATTTATCCAAGTGATGCTTTAAGTTTATTCGTGATGAATTAAAATTATAGACCTTACGCGGGTTGCAAGGTCTGGATGCATTGAATAAGCTAGTACGGAGTATAACTCAGGCTGATCGTGTTAAATGAATTGGTTCCCGATATCATAATATCAGGAAGGTCTTGATCGTGGACCAGGTAATAATTCAGTTACATTTAATTCACTAGCCTATTGGCAGTACAGGAGTGAACCCTGTTCGTGAATGTATGTTGTAGATTCTTTTTCTGAGCATTTGAAATGTTAGACCTAACTGGATTTATTAAGGTTAGTAACCTAAAACTAAACTATAACCTAGGGGTTAGATTAGTGTTAATCTAACCTAGGCCTAGGCTATAAGCTAATGTTCTAAGTTAGTATCTATGTGTTAAGAGGTTAGACTAAGTGTTATCCTAAATCCTAACCTAAGTTACTAACCTAACTATTGAACAAGGAAGAAGGGGACCTATGGAAGGGTGCGAACCATGGGCGGCAGTTTCTATGTCATTAAATGGAGGGATAAGTATGAAGGACAGGTAATTTGGTAGAAGTTTTTAAATGGCTAGCTAGATCCGACATGGCAGCTCGCCAAAGTTGGAAGTGGTCTTCGAATTGGTTTTATCCATTGCTAACTATGGCGGTCAGTGGCAATGGAAATTTAGCGGGAAATTTGGAGTAAATGTCATTTATGAACTCGGTCTTCGAGCTCGGGTTTCACAGGAAGGCATGCAAAATGGAAAGTTAGTAGTTTGTTTGGTTTTTCATGCACTCCGGTTTTCCCTCTGTCTGATCACTGGTTCTTCGCACCAGTCTTCTTGGTGTTGCATGGCAAGTATGAGCATAACTAGCTCTTTTCTCTGGCAAGGAAAATTTATAAGTCATGGAAATAGCAAATTTTTGTTGGTGGATCTAACTTGGAAAAGGAGGAGAAGGTTCGAGCTCTTTCAGTGGTCTGCTTCGAAATTTTAAGCAAATAACTAGGCATGCTAGGCCCTAACCTTTAAAAATCTTGCTCTCTTTCAAATGATTTCATTAGAACAACTCTGTTCAGATGATTTTTGGGAATTAGATGGTTTCTATAGTAGCCTTGTGTTATTTTGTTACTGTATCTTCTTTCTGGTTCGATTTTTCGATTTAACCCTTGATGGGTGTGTATTGTTTTTCAAATTGTTGCACTATTTCGTTGTGATTTGCATTCCAGCTTTAATTTGTGAAATACATACAAGAAAGATACTAGACCTATTCTGTGAGAACCTAAGTATTGTTCCCTTGTTGGGTTCAGGCTCCAGTTGATACTTGTCGTTGATGCTTGTTGTTGATACTTGTTGGAAAGGATACTGTTGGACTTTTGATTGAATGTTCAGTATAACTCGACTTCCTTGTAAGTTCTGTCGTGGTTATTATAGATGGTGGTTACAGAATCTTGTTGGGTTTCACTATGATATTTAAAGTTATTTGTGAACAGATAACTTGTTGTGTTATAGTATTTCATTGCGACCTTGTTGAAGTTGTTTTTCCCTTGCGTTGAGGTTATGGGATTCAACCTGTTGATAGTATGCAATATATATATTTATTGTATTCAAAACTAATCTGTGGAGTCCATTGAATGATTCATATATTATGGACCACTGTTGAAGCTATATATATATTTGAATATTGGTAATTTGATTTTGTCAGAGTCTTGAAGGAGTAACAGGTAATACGACCTTTGTTATTTTGTAATGAATACCTTTGTGTTGCAAGGAATTTTTTGGTACAGACTCAATTGGTAAACTTATTATGTTTTCCACTCTATGTAAGCTTAGAGCGAATATTGTTGTAGGGGTTCAGTTGGATTCCTCGTTACGAAATTAGTATTTAGATTTTGTTTAAGCCTGATTGTGAATATTGACCATTGATTGGCACGGTTGGAATCTTTAACTTGTATTTATCTTGTATATCGGCTTCTGTAGAAGCTTTATTGTGAATATTGTTGCTCGGATTCAGTTTTAATCCTTGATAGGTATCCAGTGTTCTGCTTTTGTTTAAGCCTGATTAAGAACACGTATTGTTTTTGGCTCTGTTGGATTTCTTAATAGATAGATATCATGTATCTTAGCCCTGTAGAAGTGGGTCGTGAATACCATACTTTCAAACTCTGAATGCGTCCAGAAGTGAATACAGTATGTTATGTTTCCTTTCTGATTAATTTCAGTTAGATGTGGCTGTGCATGTTGCATGGATTTCGTTTAAAATCTCTCTGCCTAGTCATAGGGAAACGTCATTGCTTTAATTTTATTGAGTCTCTTGTTGACTGCTATAAAAGAGAAGTTCTTTTGATTTCGATCTTGGATGTAAAGCCTTACAGTATTTAGTAGGGATTAGAATGAGTTGTATGTTGTTGAGAGGGATAGTTGTCGTGTTTAAACATGATTACGTTTTCTGTTTCATGTATATCTAGTCTTGAGCCTGAATGAACTAAGGAGCTGTCGACTGCACCTCGACAGGTGATGTCAGTGAATATCCTCTTGTATGTTGCTTTGTGTGGAAGGTCATGTGGAGTCTACTTGGTTTATATTCATCATTGTTTTGGTGTGAGAGCTACTGTACTATTAGTAAGCTACAGGATTTTTGTTATATTTGATTTTAACAAAACTGTGGTTCTTCTTGTGGCTCGTCTGACTTATTCATATACATGTAAGGTGATTGCTTTCCTTTTGAGGAGATGGTACAGTCATGAACTTGTTGAAGGGAAATATGAATGACTTGTTTTCTTTCTCTTCTGTTGTAGAGTATATGTTGATATTTTTATCTAACCGTTAGAACTGTTTTAACATATTGATGGAATCATGATTTGTTATGATATTCCTTTTACTGTTGAATGTAATGATCTGTCTGATGTCGCTGTCCTTGGAATTCAGATGGATAGTTGTTTGGATACTTTCGTTCTTCTTGATCCCTAATATTTTGATGAAATATTTGAGAAGTATTTAGGACTATTCTGTAACGATAATTAGAGTTACGGGTTTGTAGTCATTTTTGTATTACAAAAGCATAGTCTGAAACATGTATACTTGTTTGGTGAAATGATCTCATTTAAACAGGTTGTTTAATGAAAACAGTTGGTGGATTGCAATTGTTTTAAGAGTTAGTGCTTATCATGCTCAGTTCATCGAACTAACCCATGTTGACAATTTTACAGATGGTTGCCGTAAGTGGTAAAAGCAAGCAGATCTGATAGGATGTTCAGATTGTTTAACTTGGTTTATGATGAATTACAGTTTGATTCTCTAAATGTACTATATGAGGAAAGATGTTCTTTTTCCGTTGAGCATTGTATCAAGTATGCTGAATGCATAAAATGTATTTGATTAGTTCTGAAGGGAATGGAAATAGATATTTGATACTTATGTGTTTGCATCCGTATCTTGATAGTTTGACCTTCTTTGGTTCAAATGATCTAAAGAGCATTGTTATTATTGTTTATATTGGAGACTTTTGTGATTATCAATGTAAGCTTGCAAGAATATGTGACTGATTATTTATGATTGTTTAGCAGTTCTTATATGTTCTATCCAAAGCTAAATTGAAATTTAGATCACTGTCTTTCTAGAGGCTAGGGTAAAAATAAACCTAAGCAAGACATTAAACAAGCTGGATTAAATTATCAATTCCTAGTCTTGATTAAGCCAGGACAACGTTTAATTGGACTCTTAATCATTATGTCTCGATACTAATAAGTAAGACATAAATTCAGTTATGAGAACTGAGATAAACTTAAAAAGGGTTCGGTTGGCAATCACAAGTGAAGATTTTGGGTTATTGTCCAATTTAGTTGATTTAGAATTAAGTAAATTCTATGAACTCCTTGATGGGACCATAGCCTTAATAACTTCTCTGTGTAAAGGGTTTTATTAAGAAAGGTCATTCTAAGGTGAGGAACCTAGGGATCGGGAAAGGCTAACCTTAGGGGAACGTCTTTTAATATAATTTAAACTCAATGTGCGTAACGCTTATTAATAAGTAGATATTTTTGAGGCGGATTTAAAGGTTGACGGCACAAGTCAACTGCAGGGTTGTACCTTCGAGAAGATTAGGCTCTTCTCGAAGATACAACAATGCAGGTGACTTATGACGACACCCTTTGCATTGATCATTAATATTTACACCTTTAACTCGAACAAGTTACTCTGGGACCGATTAGGAATGTGGTCACATTATAAGGCTGCCTAGGAGACTCAGGGTATCTTGACACATTGGTTTAACTAGGGTTGACCCAGTATGTCATCTTATCCCTAGTCCTCGGGAGCATCCATATAACGTTGTCACCTTACTAATCCATTTTCGAGTGAATAACTTGGGATAAGGGGGACTGACAGAAGTTGGTATAAGACATTCTATATAACATAAGAATGGGGTGAAGGACGTATTCTAGATTGACGAGTATGCCGTTAAAGAATACGAGACATAAGCAGTATGTTTCAAATCTTTGGCCAAAGTATCGCAAGCTACTGATTATGTTGTCCTGAGTCACCTGGTCTAAGGGATGAGATGCCGATGAATAATGGTAGCAATTATTTAGTTAGGTTCCTTGGACAGAGCATTCTGAATCCTAGAATAGGGAAGAGAACCACGAGAGTGAAGTGTTAAATGAAAACTCCAACTCTTATTACTCAGGAATAGATCGGTAGATTACCGAGTCATGGAATGAATAGATCGGAGGTACTCCGAGTCATTGCAGCTGCATATGGTTATCTGTTATAAGAATGGTTATTTTATTTGTAATTTCTAAATTATGTATTTAGAACCTGGAAGCATTTATCAAAAAAAAAAAAATTTGACTTGTTCTAATGTATAAAATAAGGATGTTACACCTTTGGTGCATCACCTTATTAGCATTAGTTTTAATTCTTTTGCATTCTCTATCTCTGTCCCCTTGGAATTTATAGTAGGATTTTGAGTTTAAACCTCTGAAATTTTTAAGTAATATACCTAATCAGAGGAGTTGAGGAACCAACCTCTAACCTGGAGATTCTTTTCCCATTTTTACAAGTCCCACACTTGGGAGAAAAGATTTAATGTTGTGCAATCACACTGGATGTCCAAATGTCAAACTAGAAATCTGATAGAACATTCAGAGGGTGGTACTGATTTGCATTAACAACAACTTGCTGATCAAAATCACAGTGAGTGAAAGTTTGAAATAAAATACTTTCCTTTTTTATGAATTTATCCATATAAGTAGTTTTCCTTAAAATAATAGAATAAGGATAATAATCTCTCACTTAAATACTATATTCCTTACTAAGTTTTATAGTAATTAGTAGTTTGGCATATAATCTGGAGCTCCCTTAGGGAGCTAAAATACACCCAACCTTCTAGGTTTCCTGCTTGAAGAAGGTCATTGGGAAGAAGGTATCAACCCAATAAGTTTTTTCAAAGATGAATGAGGAGGGAAGGATCATATTGGAATCTAAATGGATCCTTCAAACAAACACCAAAATGATAAGGGCATGAGTCATTGATGAGTATCTGATCAAGAGGAAGAATATGGATAGTGAAATACAATAGGGAAGATGAAGAATTTCTACAGCAACATCCAAGGCTTGCCAAAATTGGGGAAAATGTTACTTCGTAGGGTAGGGGCATGTTATTCCCTTATTACTATGGCGTATATCAAATATGTAAGGCTTATTTTTGGATTACATAATCCATTTTCTTGGCATATGTCAATAATTTATGATTTTATATGTTTATTAAGTCATTCTAGGTATTGGCCATAATATAGGAAGGGTATATATAGGAGGAACTAAGGAGTACCTAATCATCATATTGAACACTTGTAACACTCTGATTTTGTATGTTAACTTGGTGAATGTTTTACATACTGTTATAGCTACTGAAATGAAAGCAAACATGTTAAGATATGTTTTGATCTTAAGAGAATGTGTTGCTAATTTGGATTCTTGCATACTGTGATTTATTGCATGGGACAGTAGTATTGTACTTGTGTGTTTGCTGATGTGACGACAAATTGTCGTATACTTGCTAAACTCTCTTTGCTGATTGACAGCATACCTTGAATCAATTTCACTGATCCAAGTATGCTGAGGTCCTCTTGTGATTTCTGTGTCGATTCACACTTGAACCGAACCCAAGGTTGTTATGAATGTGCAGCGCCTGATTGCAGGTGTGAACAGCTAGCATGTAGATGCCAACGATAGGGGTTCGATTCTTGAACCCTGTACTGTCAAACTAGGGACATCGTGAGGCAAGAAATGCCTGGACATGGGTGGCCTTGGCACATGATCCAAAGGACAGAACGTCCTTCTTTGCATTAACGTGAATGTTAGTAGGGAGGCTGGATGGAAGTTGTTAGTGTTAGTGGTTAGTAGGAGTTAAAACCTAAACTAATCCTAAATCCTAACATGCACCCTACACTACTACCCTAAGTGGATTTTTAAATTACAAAAAAAAAAGGGGAAAATAACCTAAGCCTTAATAACCTAAGGCTAAACTAAGACCTAGGTTGAATACTATATGCAACCTAAACTAATCCTAATCTAAGGGGTGCACAGACCCTTGGAAGGAAAGGGATAAGGATGGGAAGGAGGCATTCATTGGCATTTATTAAGCAGTCCATACGTGGATAGCGCCAGTTTTGGCGGGGCAGGTAGGAAATAGAGGCATCTATTTGGAGATAGAGCCAAATTCAGTTTGCATGGAAATTGTGAAATTTAAAGTTCGCCAACTCAAGTGGCGGTGGCGTGGGAAGCAAGGAAAAAAGGCAGAGCCTTAATTGCATTAATTATTCTTGGTCCTCGCGACCAGTTCGCCTTGGAAACTACATGAGGGAATTTGATTTTTCATTGTTTCGATTTGGTTTTGGCCAAAGTTGCTCTGCATTTGGTTTTTTGGCTTGGTTCAGTCAAACCAGCTCTTGGAATTTGACATTTTCTTGGAGATTTTGAGGCTGTTGCTAAGCCTGAAGAAGAAAGAAGTGTTGGAGAGTTTGTGCTGTCGCTGTGGAAGGAAAAACACGGAAAATGAAGTTTTCTTTGAGTTCTGGAAGAGAGATTATAGGCATGTTAAGCCCTTCTCTTTAAAAACTCTTGCTTTGTTTAAGTGTATCATTAAAACAACCCTGCTCTTGGGTTTGGATTGCGTGCTTGCTGTTGAGTCAATTTGACTTGGATTTTGTTGGTTCTTGCTTTCTTTTCTTGGAAAATGATAAGAAGATTTACTTCTGGTTGCTCGGTTTTGAGTTGTTTTTGCTTGAATCAAGTTGGAAATGAATTACTGTATGGTTGTTGACTATATGGTGGTTTGAAATGGATATTTCTTTCACTGTTCGTGTTGTTTGAAATTGGGAACAGGTTGTGTATTCGTTCCTTATAGTGAAATTGTTTCCTTAAATGTAATCTTTTCTTGCTATTGTATTGGGAACTGTCCTTGCATGTAAAAATAAATAAATAAGGAAGTGGAGATACAGCCGTGTATATTGCTATGAATTGGATTTCATTGAATCTTGCTGTCATTTTGGAAACAATAAGAAATATTGTCTTTGACTGCTGAGTTTAATTGTCTTTGTATTTCTCGAATGATGTGCCTTCCTGTGTGTTGGAAATTTGACTGTAACGGGAAATTCATCGTATATATCTTGTGACTGTACACTTATTATGAGTTGTTTTCACTATTGAAACAATCGTTTATTGCTAACGAACTGGATGGAAGGGAATAATAGTTGATGAAGTAGTTCTTATTGAAGTTTTCTTTAAGAAAGTAGATCCTTTTCCTTATACTGTTTTGGATTTTGGATGGAAGTGGCATTCAGGTTTCCTTTGAGTAATTGAACTCAAACTAAATGAAGTATTAGCAATATTATCATTGCTATACCTTTTCTTGAGTAGGAACTAAACGAATACGTATTGGGTATTCGTGAAGTAGGAAAAAGATAACTGTTTTTCCTTCTTAAGTTATCAATGGATTTCGTTTCTCCTTGTTGAGAGAATAAGGTGGTTTCACTGTGTTTTATAATGCTGTTTGGTCTTCCTATATGGACTGTTGACACAATTACAACTTGATTGTATTCTGTGCAAAGAATGATTATATTTCTTTATACTGTAATGGAAAAATTGATTTCATTGCATCTTATAGTTGAGGGTTGTCCTTCTGTTTGAACTATATGGAGAATGTGAACTTGATTTGATTTTTGTGGAAATAAATGGAAAATTTGGGATCTAACTTGTCTTCTGAGTCTGCTCTGGCTGTACTGAGCTAATGTAATTAACACCCGGTGCGGGTTTGCTTTTATAGAGGTATTGACAATTGAATATTATATTTTAAGAGCTGTACCTCATTTAGAAAATGGAAATTGCTATTTTTTTTTGAGTTAACAGTTGATCGAGAAGGAACTCGAATTGAATATGCGTTGTTTGTGGTATTGGATTGAAACGGTACAGGCTATGAGATTTTGTTTTTCGATAAGAACGACTGTTCTGTTATCTTTATAATGAGCTGTCTTGTTTAAGATGAACACGGGTTGGGTGTTTGATTTCGTTTTGAACAAAATGGTTGTTTCTTAATGAAATTATAGGGAATGAATTCTTCTCTTTTGCTATTTTTGACTCTGAAAATAATATTAGAGCTTTACGGTGCATAAGAATTTGGTTTCACTATAGGCAACAAAAATGTGTAATTTGTTATTATGAACTGTATGTGTTCATGGATATAAAGAGTCATATGAGTAAGTGATTGCGTGATTGTATAACTATTTGTTTGGTTAACAATAAAGTGAAAGAAGTATGGGATCTTCTAGTATAGTAAATACATAGTCTGCATCTTGATATTGCTTGTCCTATGATGAATTCTTCCCTGTTTTCATTTAAAGTTGATTATAAAAGAAATTATTCTTGCTGCCGGAAAGTGAATTCCGAATGGATTTTGTAAGTTTCACTCTGAACTGTTATCTTGATTTGTCTTTCATTTGGATTCCACTGTTAGGACAGTCATGTGGAAAGAAATAGAGATATGAATGAATGACTTGGAAAAATGATCTTTTCTTCTTTCATTCAGTTGGAAATCTGGAATTCGTGAATAATGAATTTTATAGTGCTTAGATGGGAGCAACTATATGCATTGCTGTTCGCTTTCTTGTCTGTACTTGATTGCTTTGAATTTAATATGATTCATGAACTGAAAGGAAAGTAATGAATTTATATTTCAGTTAGTTTCATCCTTTGCATTTGTTATTAATGAAAGGCGTGGAAAGAATAACTGTATGCTATATAGGCAGTAAGCTACTTGTATTCCTAACTTTACAAATATTGTGAATTGATACTTGTAATGATTATGTGGAAACGGGACAGCAGTTCCTTGGCTGATTGTGATGGTATTTTTGATAGTTCAGTTGTTATGCTGATCTTTCTTTTGTGCCTATTTTGTGATTGATGTTTAACTGTCATTTCATAAAAGCAGGGTTCTTTTATTGAGACAGTTAGTTGAAGCATCTTATTTTAAGGATAAGTGCTTAATATGCTCAGTTCATTGAACTGACCTGTGTAATTCATTTTACAGATGAAATCTGATTAGAATGAAGACATGGCTGTTTTCTGATGCTTCTTGATTGGCTGTAAAATGAATTGTAATTGTTGCTTTTATTCCTCTTCGAGGAATTGTGAAAAGAAGAAAATATATTCTTCTGTCCATGAGTTGTATGGATGTTTTGTATAAACTATGCCCAATCAGCTGGATTGGCAAATGTACAGATTATGACTTGAAATATTGAATACAATTACAACTGTGATATTTTCAATAGTTATATCAGTTTGATTTGTTGTCTAAATTGGAAATATAATGTTATTTCTTGATTTGGATTTGTTTATTTTTCCTTGGATGGATGCTAAATGGAAACTGATATCTATTCTTACTTAAATGCAACTTTTAAGTTGAAAAATGCAATTAGTTCATACTTGGGTAAAGATAAATTTTTAATTGACATTAAAAAGGATTAGGAAGAATATGATTCCATAATCGGAAGGTATTCAGGATTAGCTTAGGAGCTAAGGAATATCAATTCAACTTCGGAGTAATCGAACTTCGCTTTCGAACTCCATTAATAATCCCGTTTGATAAATTCAGAATAAAGGATATAAGATAGATATATCCATAACTAATGGACCTTAACTATATGACGTTAAGGAGAACAAATGAATACATTTCTCGAAATTTAGACCTCGTATGAATGACGTCTAATAAGTTAATATTCTGAATTTAGTTGCAGTTGAGAAAATCTTGGTTAAGTTTAATAGGTTAAACTTATCACGTCCGTCGGAACGGACTGCTTAATCCAATGATTAAGAAGTGAACCAAGTAAGGAAATGCAGCCCTTCGGCACGAAGGAGAAGATGCATTGCAAGACAATGGACGGATTTAGTCCCTCTTAGCCCTATACAACTGTAAGGGAAAAGAGGATCAAGAGATCAGCGTGGATGCTGAAAGTTGATTTTAATTATTAATTCGTGGCTAAGTCACTTGAGCAGGATGTGTATTCTCGATGGGAGAATTCCGTAGGACATTGGCATACGCCAGCTACAGCAAGGTGTCTCCATGAAGACGGGGTCTTCATGACAACACACTGTTGCAGCTGACATATCGCAATGCCCTCCTGAATTAAAACATTTAGAATACATAGGCTGAATGTGTAACTCTTAGCAGGGGATAGAGTATGATCAGATATACGGAGTGACTCCGGAATACTAAAGATAATTAGACACATGGAGTCGTGGGGTAACGACACTGTATGTCTGCGTATCTTTAGTTATCAAGAGTGCCTTCTTATATTCGTTCATATTCTAATTGGTTAAATTGAAAGTTTAAAATTGACCTTAAACGAAAAGGATTGGTAGGAACCAGGAAAGACCATTCTAGATAACAGGTGAAGTGAGGTGAAGGACGTATTCTGTAGATGTGTATCACATCCAGGAATATGATCATGCAAAGCATGTGAAAATCTTTGGCCAAAGTATCGCAATTGCTGGTTGCGTTGTCCTTATCACTTAATTTAAGATGCAAGATGTCAGATGAATATCAGTAACAGATATTCAGATAGGCTTCTTAAATGGATCACTTCGATAACCGGGGAAGGTTATGAGAACATGTATATATAATATACTATGCATAAACAAAAATGAAGGATCGGTTGTTGCCGAGTCATGAATATGAAGGATCGGTTGTTGCCGAGTCATGAAATGAAGGATCATCGAAACTCCGAGCCATGAAAATGGAAGATCGGTAGTTCCTCGAGTCATTTACAGCAGCATATAGAATCTGTTATAAGATTGAATGGCATTGAATGTGTGTTCCATATTGTAAATATGCGAACAAGGAACATTTGTTTTAAAAAAAATTTGTGTGATCCAAACTGTGTTGTTTGGGCAGAGAACAATTATTAAAACTTGAACGTGTGTTTGAATTTTATAATTCATAACAGTGAACGTCATAAAAAAAAAAAAATTCCCTTGTTCTGGTATTTTTAAATGAGGATGTTACAACACTTGAGTCTTATTGTATGGTTTTGAGCTTTCCCCATCAAAGTGGAAAAGTCATTATACTTACATATTTTGATCATTTAGCTATATTTTATTATTCTTTGGGAGTTACATGGCTACTGATATTAATATATATCTAAGTAATTTCATTATAAACATTTATACCTTCATAGATACTTTGAGAGTGATAATAACTTTGAAAAATGTAGATATGATTGTCAATCCACATATGAATATGTAACAATCTTGGTCAGGTGAGGGTGCTTCGTTGATGTCCCATTCCCTTGTGGGGCATGTCAATAACATATTGGGATACATTGAGGTGCACCAAGTGAGTAGGGTACCTCATGAGTTTAGGTAGCCTTTGGCCATTGCACTCCCAAACATACTAGTTGTGTACTGTGGTGCACGAGAGTTATGAGATGTACACATGGGAAGGTCAAAGTGGACTCCATTGACACCAATATTCACCATTATTTCAGATGTGGGTGGAGTTATGGAAATCCATAAGAGATGATGGGGATAGAGAGGCATGACACCACCATCTCCAGGGAAACTACAACTACATATATATCAAAAGATAATAGAAGGGCATGTTCAGGGACCAATGCCCATATAGGTCATACACCTCATAGGATAGGGTTCGGGGGAGATGGACATGAAGGAGTTGGTTAAGGATATAGAGATGATGGTGAGGGTTAGCGACCACTTGGAGAGGATGAGGATGGGGATGATGATTATGATACATATGATGTTGGTTAACACCCAGAGTGATAGGTGAGAGATCTATGTAACCTTGTTTTATTTGTAATATATCAGTACTCCTACTTTTATGTGTATTTCTACATGTTATGATAGTGTTAGTGAATTCCTTACATCAAGTGAGTAGTTGATTTTTTTGGATATGGCTTTATAACTATGTGTGTGTATGTGTGTGTGTGTGTGTCCGCATGTGTGCGTGTGCACACGCGTGCGCGTGCGCGTACGCACATGTGCAAAAAATATTGGTGAGTGCTGGAAACTCATTCAAGACACCTTGGTTGATATTGTAGACACCTAATTTCTACTTTACAATTTCAATACTAAAATTTCACTAATTATATTCATCTCATCATCACACTATAATTAACAACTTTCTACCAACTAGATAATCCCCCCATCTTGGATGCCAATTAACATCACTTCGTTAGTTAAAATCCCCCTTTTATTAAATTTATTTACTAATCATTAATTAATTACCCTTTCACAATATTGTAAATTTAATTAATAAACCCATTTATTAATTAAACCCCCCTCCGAAACCCTTATAACTACACTAATTTCCCTCTACATCTCCTCTAAATAGCTTCTACAAGATAAACATGACGTATTAATTAATCCCACTTGATTAATTAAACCTTCACTAACTCCCATGGGTCATTAATTCCTAATTAATATCTTCTAAAAATGCTTATCCACTCCTAATTCTACATCTCCATTATCCCAAATTTATTAGGATGTATGCTTCTCCCAAATTGGAAATCTATAAAAGAAATCTAGTACCTTCATACTAATCTACACCATGTCTTTGCAAGATGTATGCATGTGTAAAAAAGCTAAGTTAATAAATAGAATCTAACACCAAGTAGTCTCAATAACAAAGCTAATCTAATAAACATCATGATAAATCAATTAAAAGGGAAATATCAACTAATGCATATAATATTAAAAACATAAAATACAAAACATCATTTGATGTTTTAATGGGATTTAGATTATACGTACTGCTTTAATGAGTTGAACATAGCTAGGTGCAATCGAAGGAAGTTCTCCATGGAAGAGGAAGAGATCTCACCAATATGGCTTAATACTCATGTTTGGTTATTCTCTTACTAATCATTGCCAAGTAGAAGATATAGATGATTGCTTGATCGATAAGCCTTCCAAGATTGAAATGCTCTTATCATATGCATTTATCTTACAATGACATGGTGTAAATTTGGACAAGGTGTAATAGGTTATTTATATAGCTTTCCAATTTGGGAGAAGCTTGCAACATAGTAAATGTGTGATAAAGGTAAAGTATAATTAGAAAGGGATAAACATGATTAGAAGAGATTAATAAAGGATTAAAAAATCATGGGAGTTGGAGATGATTTAATTAATCAACTAGGATTATTTAATAGACCAAGATAAGCTTAAGAAGCCATTTGGAGATGATTTAGAAGGAAATTATTAGAATTTGAAGGGTTTGAAAGGGGGATTTAACCAAGAAGAGGCTTTATTAGTTAAATACAAGATTGAAAGGATTAATTAAATTTTTTTATTAAAGGCAAATAGTTTTGAAGGGACTATACCTTGTTACAAAAAAGGATCAACAACCAAATCAACAAGAAAAACATCAAAATAGGATCTAAATCCAAATATTATGAAAATTACAATAGTAGTAAAAAAATAAGCTACTAATAAAAAGTAAAACAGGGACATAACTGCTACTAAACAACAAACTATCCGAAAATAAACAACTTGAACTCCTCCAGTCTACCAAGAAGGTATTATTTCTTTGAGGCCCTTTAAATCCTTGATTTGATCATCTTCAGGGAGGTAAAAAGTACCAAAGTGGTGACATATGTTAGGTCATTAACGTTTAGCTGCGATATGACCTAATTTCTCTCCTTTTCAGTGCCCCAAATATCCTCAGGGACTCCACTCAGCAATGTGATGCTTCTGACATGTTTTTCAAGAAACTCACTGATTGATTTGAATATGGCCATGGTGTGGTCATGTCTATCCTTATTTCTCCCCAGTCTATTATCCAGAGAGTTTTATTTTTTGTAATCTCTTCAGTCTGATCTGTGCCAAAATCTGTATCATCATTTATCTTTATTTTTCCCTTTTTCTTGTTTAGCTGATATATCTCTTTCTTGATATTTTCAACCTCATTTCTAGTGTCTCCATTTGAAGGAGAATATTATCCCTCTCCTACTAGGAATCTTTTTCCTACCCTACATTAATGATATGCAAGAGATTGTGAACCATTTCCATATCCTTGTTACTCTGGAGGACATGACTAGAGGTAGGTGGGGTCACTCTGTGGCATGTAGGGTTCTTATCCTTGACGTCCTGATAATGGAAGATTTGGTTGGGTTGGGAGTGGGTGTGTTGTGGGAGGGAGTGGGTTGAACACTGGGGGAAACATGAATGACAGAGAAATTGATGAGGCAATGCTTGTGAAGGAGAAAGATAAGCCCCTAGTGAAGGGGGATGGCCCTATAATGTTTTAATTAATTAATTAACAATGGTTAATTAATTAATTAAAATAGGATTATAACTAATGATGTGTCATTAATTGACATCCAAGATGGGGGAAAGGATAGTTAATTAATGAAGTGTCTTTTATTGAATGAAATGAATGGAAATCTTAGTTAATTAGCGGGAAATCAATAATTATAACGAAACAAAGAGAAAGAGGATAACTAGTGTGATTTTAGTAGTAAAATTGCGTGGTCAGATTTAGGTGTCTACATTTTCCATTCTTTGATGTGGTGTAGCACAAGTGATGCCACTTCAAAGATAGTAGAAAATTATAGATAATTTGAAGGAGTAAAAGAAAAATTAGTAGGATGGATGACTCCCCCTTAAGTATTGATGGGGTGATAAAAGAGGTTGATTGATACTTGAAAAGAAGAATAAAATGATCACAATAGAAGAATAAGAAATTGTGGAGACTGGGATTCAAATTGGGCCTGGTTAGCCATTGTTCATATTTGATTGATTGAGAAAAGGGGAACCTGGGCCTCTTCATGGGGAAAAAACAAGGGGGGGGAAGATAATGATCCATATTACCCTAGATATTGTCGAAGAAAAACTTGTAGCAATGAAGGGGATTCGAATTGGGCCTGGTTGGCCATTGTTGGAATCGATAAAAAGAGGAGCATCCCGTGCGTCAAGTGGAAGATGCAAGGGAGGGGGGAGAATAAGAAAAATATAGGTAAAAACTTAGGTAGAATGGAAATAAGCATATGCATGGAGAATGGAAATATTGCAACATAGTTGACAAACCATCTAGCTTAGAAATAGATTTTTATTTGATATAAACATAAAAAAAGTGTAAAATGACATGAAGATCCATAATAATGATTTTTTTAAATTACTAAAGGACTGACTCAAAGAAAAATATAAGAGGCAACGCAGTATGAGAAAGTAAACAAGAAGACCAACAAATAAACAAGCACAAACAAACATAATCAAACAAGTTTTTTTCAAGAAAGTTGTACCAATTGTTTTGTTATCTAGATTCACTTCCCAAATGTTTGAGTTATACGAAAAGGGCTAAAAATAGAAACCCAAGAAATGATAAATGCAAGGGGAATAAATGGAGAACATCGCAGTCCCATGAAAAAGAAATCGTGCACTATGAAACTACCCCAAACAACGATATATGAAAGGGAAGAAAAACATAGAAAGAAAACTAGATTTATTAATGGAGGAAGATCAATATGATCTACATGTTGTAGGCTACAACAAACAAGCACTTAAAGTAAGATGTTGTGTAGGATAGTTTTTAATGTTTGAGGATGTTGTGTCCTGTGAATGTTTAAGATTTTTTGATGCTTTACCATTTTTTTGTAATTTTTATTGTTTTAAAAATGTTTTGGATTTTGATGTTTTACTATTTTTTTGAATTTTTGAAAATTTACCAATGTTTTGAATTTTTAATGTTTTTTGTAAAGATTTTAGGGTTTTTTGAAATTTTTTCGAAGCTATGTACATGAAAATGAATATGCAAAGATGCCCCTAGTGAGAGGTGAGAATGTATAAGGGAAAACTCCGTGCACATATACAAGAGGAAGAAAATCTAGATCAAGGCTAAGATGGATAGGTTCAATGCGATGATGATCTCAAACCAATGAAGTGCTAAAAAAGAGAAAGTGTGGCCCTATTGTAAGCTAGACAAGAAAAAAATGATAGAAAGAAGGACAAGATTATTTATTGCAAGAAGGGAATTTTTTCCCCTAAAACATGGTAAAAAGGCAATCTTACACACATGGATGTTATAAACAAATTAGAAGAACAACGAATGTTATGAAAGGATATGGAAAATGTAGCTAGAAGATTGTTGATGAAAAATTGATTAGCTAAAGGAAAAAATCATGAGACAAAATACAGACTAAAGTAATAGTTTGAAAAATGTTGGTATTATGGAGAAATATTGCGGAAGTTATGGAGAACGTTCATCTTAACCCAGTTCTCAAGGATCAAGAACAAAGCCACCTGTTTAAATACCATGAGATTCAGGCTAAAGAAGAGGTGTATTGGAGACAATAATCTAGGGTTAAATGGCTTAAGGAGGGGGATAAGAATACTAATTTCTTCCATTTCTCTACTACTTAAAGAGATAATATCCTAAAGATTAATGAAATAAGAGGCGAGAATGGGGAGTCGTTTACAGATAGTAGGGACATAAATGCCACTATAATAAATTACTTCAAGGATCTTTTTAAACAGGAACATATTTTGAAGGAGTTGGTTCGGAATAAAGTCTTGGATCTTTTCCAGAATCTTATCACCCCTCTTGAAAATAGAGATATCTTAAGGATCACCTTGAAGGAGGAAATCTATTTTGTGATATTTGATATGGAACCTGATAAATCTCTAGGGCCAGATGGATTCCCTGCCTTTTTCTTCCAAAAATTCTGGGAGGTGATAAAATATGAGGTCATTGAAATGGTCTAATATTTTTTCAACAATGGTCATATTTTGAGGCAAATGAATAACACTTTTCTTGTCATAGTGCCAAAAATTATTGGGGCCAAGGAGGTTAAGGATTTTAGACCTATAAGCATGTGCAAAACTAGTTGTAAAATTATGAATAAAATCATAGCTGGGAGGATTCAGATGGTTCTTCCTAAATTTATCTCTGGGAGTTAGGGGGATTTTTTTCTGGGAAGGAAAATTATAGACAACATTATTGTGATTCAAGAATCCATCCACTGCATTGAAAGCTCTGGAAGATCAAATATGTTTCTCAAGTTGGATATACATAAAACCTTTGATAGGATAACATGGTCTTTCCTTCAAGCCATCCTGTTAAAGGTGGGTTTCGATAACTTTCTGGTTAATATGATTATGAACTATATATCCACTGCTAGTTTCTTGGTTCTAGTCAATGGAAAACCGGAAGGTTTCTTCCAAGCTAGTAGAGAGCTAAGATAAGGTGATCCTCTTTCACCTTTCCTTTATGTCAAAATGGTTGAATCCTTGAGTACAACCTATCAATTTTCCATGGTTTCTAACTGTATCTAGGGTATTAAAATCTCTAATGGTCTTCGCTCTATTTGCCTCAATCAGCTTATGGATGATAAATTTATGATGGGTAAGGCCTCAGTTCATGAGGCCTCAAAATTTAAGGTGGTTCTTAATGATAATGAATAGGTTTCTGGACAGATGGTTGAATTCCATATAAATGCTATTTTTTCAATAATTTGGAGAATTAGGTTCAAGCCAGATTAGCTCCCATATTGGGGTGCAGGATTAAGCATTTCCATATTCTTATCTGGGTATGTCTCTAATCCATAAGAATCCTAAATTCACGATATGGAATACTCTACTGGAAAGAGTTAATAGTAAACTCTCATCTTAGAAGGGTCTCTTACTCTCTCAGGATGGTAAGATTCAATTGATCCAAAGCTCTCTTCAAGGTATTCCCATTTATGTGATGTATATTTTCATGATCCTTGTTAAAATTAAGGAATCTTTAGAGAAAATCTAGAAGAGGTTCCTCTAGACGAGAGCTAGTGATAAGTTCAAATTCACTCTTGTGGCCTGGGATAAAGTCACAAAACCAAAGCTATGTGGAGGATTGGGGTTAAAAAACTATTTCTCTATGAATTGAGGCCTTAATTGCCAAGGCTGGTTGGAGGATTTATAGAGAGGAAGGTCTTTGGGTGCAAATTATAAGATGAAATACTTGCGGAATATAGGTATAATGGAATCTTTTTTTAATCAAAATAATCTCCTTAGAGGGTCTCCTTTCTGGGATTATTTTGTGGCCTCCAAAGAAATCTTCACTAAAGGTACCATATGGGAGATTGGAAAGGGTTCTAGAATTAGTTTTTGGTATGATAATTGGATTGAGGATTACCCCTTAGAAAACTTGGAAATATGGAAAGGAGTTGCATAGTTCTATAAGGAAACATGAAAAGTTTGGATTCGAGACTTTTAGATCCAGGAAGATTCTATCAGATGTGAAAACCATTGAACCTCCTTTGGATTTTGATGGTGACATCCAACCCTTTTGGGATATCAACAATAAACTAAGGGATTTCCACATCCCCATGTTCCAAACCAAAGAGGATTCCATTAAATGGAAAGAATAAGATTATGGAATTTTCTCAATTAAATCAATCTATATGTTAAATTTAAAGACTTATTTGCAGAAGGAATATTGGGGTAAACTATGGGTGAAGGATCTTACCCCAAAGATTAATATCTTTTTCTAGCTAGCTGCCCAAAATAAAATCCCGATTGTGGACAATCTCAGGAAAAGGGGAATGAAGATTCCTAATAGATGTTCTCTTTGTAGAAAAGAGGAGGAAAATGTCAACCATCTCCTCCTTCATTGTTCCTTCTCCCATGAAGTCTTTACCTCCATTTTGGATTTTTTCAATATCTAATGGACCCTACCCTTGACGATTGAAGACTGTTATTTTTAATGGGAGAGTCATTTTTGTTTTCCCATTTTGATATGGGCCTGGAATATCACCCTCCCTCATTTTTTGGGGTTTATGGAAGGTCAAAAATGTGGTATCTTTCGGGATTAAAAATCTCTTCTCTTGAAAGTTAGAAGATTTTTTTTGAATTCCATAAAGGAGAACATTAAACTCTTTAAAGGAAAAGTCAAGAAACCCTGCCCAAAAGTGAGCAAACAGTTCTTAACAAGTTTTCCCTTGGACCGGTGGAATTACACATACCAAAAAAGAATTCCAGATGGATTAGGATTGGGGAAAATGTTAAGTTAAATATTGATGGAGCTTCAAAATGGAATCCGGGTCTTGCTGAGAGTGGGGGAATTCTAAGAAACAATGAAGTAGATTGGTTGTTTTCCTACGCGGGTTCGTTAGGTCAGAAAACAAACAACATGGTGGAAGCTAGAGCTATTCTTTGGGGGTTTTTTTTGGCTAAAGAAAAAGGCTTCAAGGACATTAGGATTGAAGGTGTTTCTCTCCTCTTAATTAATGCCCTCAATAATCAAGGTTCCATTAATTGGCTCATAATAAATATCCTCAATGATGTTAAGGAAACTTCAATTTTTTTTGAAAAGGTTTCTTATAATCATACCTTACGTCAAGGGAACAAATGTGTGGATAAGATGGCTAATTATGGAATCATTTGTAATGATTACAAGATCTGGTTCAAAGATGATGAATTACCCATGTATATTAATGAAACCATTTGTAGAGATAAAGGGTACTATGTTTGATGATGTTGGCACGAGTGATCCGCAAGGCTATGACAAATTACTTAATATCTTGTTCTCCACAATTTTTGTTTGTGTGAAAGGAGGTTTGTTTTTAAGAAGTAGTAGTAAACATAGGAAGTTCAGACTCATGAGAATGGGGGTGATAGGATTAGAGTTGAACCTTCTAGCCAAAGCATTGAAGCTTTTAATCAACCTCTGTGGAACAAGCTTAGGATTGGGGGTTTCAGTAATTTCATAGCCAAATTACACGGTCATGACCCCTCCTTGTCTAAGGATTTCAACAAGGCTCAGAAAGAGGAAAAGTTTGAGGTCAGTGGTATAGAAATAAAGGTTTCTAAGTCTACCATTTCCTTGGCAATAAACATGAAAATGGATGGGCTTAAAATTTTTAAGGAAAAACCCACAGAGAACATGAAATTGAGTTGTTCTTCATGGGCAAGGAAAGGTGCTCTTTCTTTATGGATGGTATCGCTAGGTCATGTATCCCAGGTATATGGAGATATGTGTGCCTTTAAATCATGAAGTATATCACTCTAGAAGGTAAATATCAAAAAATCTATACCCACCATATGACCCTTATGAATATGTTCTACCACAAGGTCATGGTGAGAATCCCTTTCTTCTACTATTTGAAAATGGGAAACCTGTTCTGTCCTCTTCCTTGAAAGATAAGGTTGATGAGGATGACCTCACTTTCACAGAATGCATTACTAAGATGAAGGCTGGGAAATGCAAAAATGTTGGGGAGGATTTTGTTATAGAAGTGGGTGAGGATGGTTGTGGGGAAATGAGCACCCCAAGAAAAAGAATTTAGGATGGTAATTTAAAGGATTTTGAGGATTTGAGTAGAAAGGTCCAATATTTAGAAGGGGTGATTCAGGAAATGGAGGAAACCAATGTCAGTCAAAGGGAAATAATGCTGTATTTCATTAACACTTCTAAGAAAATTGTCTCTACTCACATGATGTTAAAGAAGAAGTTTCTAGATCTAGAGGACCAGGTCAAAAAGTTGAGTGACAGGTTGGAAGGGATGGAGGAGGGCACTGAAAGAAGGAACTTTAATTTGTGCATCAGTAGCTCCGAGGACAAGTTGGAGGAAGATATAAATTTCAAGGGCACTAAGGGTGCCGATATCAAAGACAATCATGATGGTAGTAGTGAATGATCTTAAAAACATTAGCTAGTGTTTCTGGACTGTTGGTATAATTTTGGTGAACTTCTGTTGTTTTGTAGTATTAGAGACTGGTTCTCTTTCTCTATGTTTTTCTCTCTTTGGTACAAATTATAGTTATTCATTATAAGAGTTGAGCATGTTTAACTCCTTTCTGGGAATTTTCCATTTCCTTCTTGTTCGTGGGTTTCTGTTCCTCTTCTTGTAATGGCCCCTGGTATCCGATCCCTGTTTTTACCTAATCTAATAAAAAAATAGTTTGAAATTTTTTTAAACAACACTTGGTAACAAAATAATATTTTTTACTCATTGAGATATAGTGTATGTATGTGGAAATTAATTACTTCTTAATGGTAAGATTTGATATAAAATAAGTGAATACACACTAGCCAATTTGTAGGAATGATTTATTTCAATAGGTGATTTGTGAATGGAGGGTGGAAGGAGAGTTGTACATTAGTCCACTACTAAATAGGTGCCCATAGCCCCAATGGATTTGTATTTGATTCAAGTCACACCATATCTATACTACCAGTCAGGCATCCATATCCTTGATAAATATGCTTGAAGTACCCCTAGATAGAATTTATATATTGATTTGATATTTTCTTTTTAGTTTTTAATTGAGTTTTTTTGTTTTGTGAAAATTATTTCAGCTCTCTCGATTGTTTTGATGAGGGGTTAAGAACCACTGATGGATTGATGGAAGGATGTGGAAGTGATTGGGATGAATGCATTGTCTAGTGTCAATAAATACATCCAAAATTTATTTGCAACAAGATTATTATATGTAGATAGTGATAGGATCTCTAATAAGTCAGTCGTTCTTTAATTTACCAAGGTGATGAAAGAACAAAGTCAAATGGATACTATAGAGATAAAAATCACAAAATGAGTGTGAATAGACTAACCCAAATATAATTGAAGGGATGGACATGGTGGATGACTTGCAGAGGAATGGAAAGAAAGGGAAGAAAGAACATATATGTGTATAAAATACCTGATTTCAATGTTTGATCTTTATACTTTTGATTTTTTTAGATTTTGGGAAATTGGGACCAACAATGTCACTTTGCATGATAGGATCCAATAATGATGTTTTTGATTTCTTTGATAAAGGAGACTATGAGTTTTTTACTTATCAAGAGTGATATTATCTCCAATCACGATGACCGTGGTGAGATTATATTCGACAAGTGATTGTAAGTTATATTTCAAAATGGATTTTGTATATGGGGGCTTGAGTTCCCTATCCATAGATTTTTTCACTTTGCGACATACCTAACATGGGAATTGGTGTGCATTCTTGAATCACATTTGTAAATTAGATTTATGATCATTGGATTCACTTGGATCTTTGGAGCTCTTAGGATTTTTGATTTTAGTTTGATGAGGAAACTATTTATGTTTCATACCAACTAATGAATTATTCATCTAATATTGAGAAGTGGGAGAAAAAATTGGATGTTTAGGATTAATGAGAGGAATGGTAGGGATGATAGTGGGATTGCCACCATTGTGGATAAAATGTTGATATAATAAAAAAAGAGGATATGGTCCACATATTGAAGGAAATGGTATACCATGAGGTGAACCATAGATAGAAGATGAAGGGATACAAGAATGTGGCCCAAGGATGGAAGGGAATGGCTACTAGGAGGTGAGCCATAGATAAAAGATGAAGGGGTACTAAGACGTGGCCCAAGTATAGAAGATTATGCGTTACCATGAGGTGCCCCATAGATGGAATATGATTGAATACCCGAAGGTTTCCCATTAATTGAAGATGGAGGGATACTAGGATGTGGCCCAAGTATAGAAGATGAAGGGCTATTAGGATGTAGCCCAAGAATATATGATTAACGGATACCTAGAGGTAACCCACAAATAGAATATGAAGGGCTACTATGAGGTGGAACACATATAGAAGAAGATGATGGGCTCCTAGAAGGTGACCCAAGGATATATTGCGATAGAGGAATCATGATATGTAAGGAATGATGGGGTGATGATAAGATAGAAGATGGATATTTTCATGCAATGGGGAATGTGAAGATGGAAGAATAAGAGGAGGATCAAGTTTGAGGATCTTAATATATTCCTATATTTTTTGACAAAAGGAATCAACTTATTCCCCACAATACGTGAACGCATTGAGGTAAAAATAGAATCCTTTTTCATGGTCCTCTAGAGTAATTTTATCATGTACCCCGTTGGATTCTCTGATTATTTCTTCATTATGAAAGAAATCGATTGGTATAATTAGATGTTGGTTGATGATAGTAGGTTGATTGGAAGAAAGAGGTCCAACACTTATGGAATACTTAGAAGATATTTGATGATGTAGATGCGGGGAAGCTTTGACCTTATTACATCTATAAATGAAATGGATAGTGCTTTGAAAATATATCTTAGTACATCATTTCTTATGAATGGTTTGATGTGGATACGAACATCAATCTTTAAAATATTGATGAATATAGAATAAAGAATGATCGAAATGACCCAAGGGTCAAAGAGGTATTAGATTTTGATTGATAGAAGAAGGTGACTCAAGAGACAAAGTAGATTTGGGTTTACATGTCTCACAAGTTGAAGAAGATGTGGATTTAGAATTGGTTGGTATAGATTTTCCTAGGAGATGACATAGTGTAGGTAGACAAAGAGGATCACATAGAAAATTAGTAGATTGCAACATAGGGGTTGACTTGGATGATTGATTAGAAGAATTTTGAGTCAAAAATATCTTCATAGGATGAAGACATCGTTGCAGTGACTAATATAGGGGGTCCTGTGGAGAAAGGGAAGACCACAACTCAGGAGTTGAATTAGATGTTTGATAGGAGGAAATTGGAGTTTCATGGCTATTCAAAGGAGGAAGATGTCATATAAGTGATTGATAATGGGGTTCTTGTAGAGAAAGGAAGGACCTTGACTCAAGGTCAAATTAGATGAATTATGGGGATGATTTTTGGCGAAACAAATCCTTATAGGAGGAAAAATTCGTTTAGGAGATTGGTTATTATTTAGAAAAAATTTGATTGGATGAGGCTCAAGAGACTGAGGGGAATAAAAATAGTAGCATGGAGTAGAATAATTAGGAGATTGAAGGGAATTATAAGAATAACATGGATTATAAGCATAAGAATCATACCATAGACTATGAGATTAAGGTAGGGAAAGGGTTAGCTGAATGGGTTCTCTAACATGAATACCCAATCGAGGTTTGGTCCTAATGGACATATATTGATGTGACAACCAAAACCTAGGTTCCCTATTGTTGTAAGTGTGAGGAACCATTTGATAGTTATTCATGATTGGAATTGTTGGGAATAAATTCCTATACCTAGATTGAATGATTGAACTCCTTCAAATGTAAGGAAGTTCCATGTTGATTCAGACAACGTAACAATGACCAACTAGACATTTTGTAAATATGGGGATGTTTGTGTGATTTTCTGAAGGAAATCTAAGGAAAAAAGACATCAAAATGACACAATTTTGACAATAAAGAAAGGTTTGGACAACAAGTTGTAAGTGTAAATGTCAAATTGGTTGATGAAAATTTGACAATGTAATAGCTGCAAAGGAAACTTTCCAAGAGTGTGAAATGTATAATGAAAGTAACCAAGGAAAAATTGTGAAATCATGGACAAAGGAACGAATGCAAAGGAAACTATTCCCTATGTTCAAAGTTGTCTCAAAAGATATTTGATAAGATAACAACATAATTTCAATATTTAAATCGTGTCTTGAACAAACAAGATTTAAGTATAAAAATGGTATTGAAGTGATTTTGACAGTGTAACAACACAAATTAGTCAACTATGATTAATTAATAGACCAATATAAGCTTAAGAAGCCATTTGGAGATGAATTAGAAGGAAACTTGTGGAATTTGAAGGGTTTGAAAGTGGGATTTAACCAATAAGAGGGTTTATTAGTAAAATACAAGATTTAAAGGCCTAATTAATTAATAATGGTTAATAAATTAATGAAAATAGGATTATAACTAACGAAGTGTCATTAATTGACATCTAGAATGGGGGAAAGGCTAGTTAATTAATGAAGTTTCATTAATTGACTAAAATGAAGGGGAATGTTAGCTAATTAGTGGGAAATAACTAATTATAACAAAATGATGAGAAAGAGGATAAATAGTGTAATTTTAGTATTAAAACTAGGTAGTTAGATTTAGGTGTCTACACAAGACATTTGATACCTATTACTTAAGAGAGAATTTATATTATAATAAGGTTTATCAAATTGAAAAACCCCCTTACTTGCTAAGAGTACTAAGAGAAGATTAAAACATGACCTTTGGGAAATTTTTAGGATAGATATTCCTTTTATCAAGCATCCTTGATCATGCATGGCTTGTGTTCAGCTTGAAAGGAAATATCTACATATCAAAATAACATCTATTTATGAAGGGAGGTTTTCATTCTTTGTTTTTAATGTATTGTGCAAGTTTAATAGTGTGAACATGTAGAAAATTTCCATGCTAAAACAAATCTAACACATATTAGCTTCTAAGAAATCAATCAAACATACTATAGAACCATCAAGATAAGAGCTTATGAGAAAAAAATTCTTCAATGCATGAATAATCTCAAATAAAAATGCTAAGCTATTTCTTACTCTCTATATTTATAATCGAACAAATAAACCTATTTAAATAACTTTAGAAATAAAAAGGGAGTGATTTCCTCAAGCTTTTAAGATGAGATCTCACCAAAACATGGCTGCAAGGCCATTTTGGATCTTCACATGCTCTTCAATTTGAGAGAAAGATGGAGAAGCTATTTCATTCAATGGAGAATGGCTCAAGATCCAAATGCCTATATTTTATCCAAGGGAAAATAAGGTGTAAGAATAAAGGTAAGGAGGATGGTTTGTTATATAGCTTGTCAGTTCAAGTAAGTCTAACAAATTGATGAATGTGGGATAAACCCTAAAGAGGAAATACAAAGGCCATATATGTTTAATAAAGTATGTGCACTTTGTGGGAGTTGAAAGGGGATTAAATTAATCAAAAGGTGATTAATTAATATAAGGGGTATGCTTATAGAAGCTTATTATAAGAAATTTAGTATGATTCAAGGGACTTTAAGAGAGGAAATGGTTTAATAAATGATGATCTATTGATTTAGATTAATGGTCGTAATTAATTAAGAATAATTAATTAACCTAGGTAAAAGTGAACGTTAATTAACAAAAGGATGTTAATCAACATACTGAATGATAGGAGGGATAATTAATTAGAAAAAGTAATTAATTAGTGATGGTAGAGGGAAAATAGTTGTTTATTGATGAAGTGTCATCAACTTATGAGAAAGAGAATAGTTAGTGCAATTTAAGTATTAAAATTGCTTGACCAAATTCTAGGTGTCTACATTTTCCCCTCTTTGGGGTGATGTAAGTGACGCCACTTCAAATATAGTAGACAAATGAATTTTTAAAGGGATAGAGGAAAAATTAGTAGAGTGAAAGATGCACCCTCGAGTGTCGATGGGGTGATGAAAGAGGTCATTCAACGGTCGAAATGAAGAAGAGAAAAGATAGAAGCAAGGGAAAATCTCATTGCAATGGAAGATAGACAACAAAATAAAAAATATGAATATAGAGTAGAGATGTGCACATTGATCCCTACATGATACTAGTAAGAAACATTTTGTTGAAAAGCTCATGTGGGTATTGTTGTGAAACGCAAGAAATGCTTTTCTTAATAAATATGTATAAATGCTTTATAATAGGTGATCCCTATTACCCCAAGTGATTTGGAAGAATAATGTTGATAGAAGAGAATTATATGGAAGAAAATGAAGACAAAGGGGATGGTAATAGTTTTCATTGAGTTGATGTAAAAACCACATTATGTCATCATATTGCAAGTGATCTACATCATCAGTCCTTATTAAAATATATGCATGCAACAAAACTGTAAAATGACATGAAAAGACTTAGTATGAACATTTGTTCATTTCCAAAACACCAAATCAATGCAAAATATACAATGTAATGCAATAAGATAAAGTAAACAAGATAACTTAATAGCGAAACAAGTAAAACCACACATACTCAAACAAACAATGGTAAAGAAAATTACACATATGTTTTTCTTATCAATATTTGATTCGAACCTATGTGAATTAACGACAAGGGTTAAGAATAACACCCCAAGTAAGGATACATGTGAGGTGAATAAGAGAAGGAAAAAAAGTACAATGAAAAATCAATCATGCCCTAGGAAACTACCCCAAGCAACATGTTCATGTAAAGAAATAAAGAGATAGCAAGAAAACTAACTTTTGTTGATGGAGAGTAGATCCAAATGATCTGCGAGTCTCACACAAGAACATGAGAGATTCAAAGAAAGATGTTTTGTAGGACAATTTTTTATGTTTGAGTACAATGCATTAGACACAAATTTCATCTGCATGCATGTCATTTACCAAATTTTGAAAAATCTCGATTTTTTACATTTTTTAATTTTTAAAATGATTTTTACCCATTTTTAGGATTTTTTAAATTTTTCAAATTTTTATGATTTTTGACTTATTGCAAATTTTTAGGATTTTTGATTTTTGAGAAGAATTATAGCATTAAATATTTCCTAGAAGAAAAAAATATGCACCAAAGAGAAGAAAGGGGTGTTAGGTAGCAAAAAATGCCCCATTGTAGTGAAAACGGGTGAAAATGATTATTTAATAAAAATAATCATCACGATGAGTGATAGAAGAAAGTAGAAAGATCATGTCAGTCACATAACCTCCCATGATCATCATGATGAGTGAAAATCACCACGAGGGGCACAAAAACCTATATATACCAAGCCATGGGGGGTAAACCATCGCAATGAGTTATTTGATACCAAACTCTTTAAGTTTTTTGATTGATTTTTCTTTGACGTGTGGGAGATGGCTCGAGTTCAGGTCCAAACGAGACATGTAGACACTGTTCGAGGTTATATGTGGCCTCCTAGTAATGTACCCTGGGTATGTGATGTAAAAAATTTTCATTTCAAGCTCATTTATTACATTTATTAGTAGGTAAAGATTGACGCAATAGAGTATGTGCAACCCTTGGGTCACGCATGTGTTTTCGAGGGTACACATGCATGGAGTGGTCGTGCACATGTTGGGGGTGTGTATGCACTAGGGTAGCATGAGGAAAATACATAAGCAAACATATGTAACGATAGGGCATAGGAAAGGATGTGGGCACATATGTGCCAAATGGGGTGTGCATGTGCAGGAAGGGGCACATATACATGGGAAGGGGGGGCACTAGTGCTTAAAAGAAAGCGTTGGCATGAGAAAGTAGGTTTTAGGAAACTTCAGAAAAAAATAGAAGAAATTTTATAAGAATGTAAGGATGAATAGAAGAAAATTAAATTTTATGTGTTAAAGAAACAATGTTAATAAGTGTTTGACTTGATATTGTATATCGACCTACTCGTCTTGGAGACACGTGAGCAGCACATGTGACTGTGCTCTTTTGAGGTAGCTTTTAGATGGAACAATAGGGTTACTACATATCACCCTAGAGGTTATTGGGATTTCTTATGTGGTACATATGCCATATATTACCTTTGATCAAAACCTTATGACCACCTTAGTTGAGAGATGACACAGTGAGAGTTAATGTTTTCACTTCATTACTGGTGAGATGAACATCACATTGGAGGACATGTGGTGGATTCTAAGAGTTCTTGTCCAAGGATGACTTATAGAATATAATGGGGACACCACCCACATTACACAGTGCTTTGTTAAGATGTTTGGCCCCTAGGACATACCTTGGAAGGATATGGCATTTCGGTTATACATGTTTTTAGTGATCACCGACTATCTCGTGTAGTTGCATATTTGATGGTTGTTTTCAGTGGTATCCTACTTCCTGACAAGATGTGTACCTCCTTTCCATTGGACTTGATTAGAGTGATTTATAGGCTAATTAGCAGAGAGATACTACTGGGGATAGTGTATACTAACACACTTATATTGGGATATTCATCTTATTACTTACCGTGGTAAGAAGACCATGGGTCTAGCTATCCTTCTTCAAGTATGGGTGTGGGACCATATTGCCATTGGTTTCTCTATAGGATTTCTTTGAGTTAGGGCTCTAGATGATCCCTCGATGATGGGATGGGCATCGATCGGTGATGAAATTTGGGGCCATATTGGAGATATAGATTTATATAGACGTGATTTTGATGAATTGCAATTGCGCATGGTTACATGACACCCTTATAGGGCCTATCAGTGGCTTGAGGATACTATGGAGCTTAGTGTATTTGTGGTTGAGAATTTCTTAATCGAAAGTCATGATTATATCATAGAATGGTTCAAGGTGGATCGGGTGTAGAGGTAGTTTGGTCATGTGTAGGGTATACCTAGTGATGAGATGTGGTATGGTTTCTGCTTTAGAGAGACTTTTGAGATTGGCCCTCTTATCATACCACACCGGGACAAAGTTAGTTTTGAATAGATGGTGCCCCATCCATTGGTACCTTTACATCATATTGTAAATCCAGGAGAGACAATAGATTTTCATGGATGGTACATCATAGTGTTCCCAGAGGGAGGTTGATAATTCCTGTAGTCTTTTATTTTACCCAACATCCCAATCTATGCTGACACATCACTCAACCATAACTGAGTTCTAACCAGAAGCACGCAAGGGTATCAAGTGCCTCTTTTATGGAATATTTATAACACCTTGAACAAATTGTTATATTTCTCTTTGCATTACAAGAATTGGCATGTTATTTTCTTAAATTAGGTGTGTTTCCTTGATATTTTAAAATCATTCTTGTTATGGATAAATCATCTGTGCTCTTGGATTCATTGGATTGACATGTCATGGCTTTTAGGAATCCATTTTTACTTCTTGTTGATAAGCTGCAATCGAATTTTTAGAGTTGCAAACTTATCTCTTTTGACTGACTCATCCTTGGATCAATTCCAGTGATCCAAGGAATGTTTTAAATATTCTTATCTAACTAAATGAAAAACTGACATTCATTAAGAGAATTAATGGACTGAACTTGTGTTTGTTGCAAATTCTTTATTATCTTGAAATATCGTGCCTGCATTTTGTTGTGTATTGTGCTTGGCTCTTCTTGGTTGACCTTTTTCAAGGTGCTTAATGGCGTTAAGGGAAAGGGAAACCTACTTCAGGATTCTAGAGAAAGAGAGTGTTTAATGTGTCCTATATCTAATAAGGTCTATCCTAATGGGATTTGAGACACAGGTAAAGTTTCCTAACTCTTTCTACGACACTCTATGTGGGATGACATCCTAACCTAAGTTGTTAACACTAAGTTATTATGTGGGGAAAATAAACTAAGGGATGCTAAGTTATTTCTAACCTATTGCCTATACTATTTGGTTAAACTAAGACCTAACCTAAGGTGACAATATATTTGATTGAAGGTTATATCCTAAGGTTATAATTTTAAATTAACCTAAGATCTAACCTAAGAAAATTGTATCTATCCCAAACTAATGGGCATGGAAGGGAACCTATGGGTCGATTGGTAAGTGGGAGCTAAGCGGTGGTTCCTAAGCTTTTAATGACATCATGTGTAGTATTTACATGTGATTCGTAGGAAGATCTAGGGGAATTAGATGGGAAATGTGTAGATTAAGGATCAATATGGCCTTCTTCAAGGGCTTGGATTTCTAACTTTCTAGCCATGGTGAAGGATTGATCGAAGTCATGAAATGTGTGGATATGAAGGATGGATGAGATGTTATGGGAACATGACTGAGATAACAACTCAATTAGTTCATATTGAGGTAGTGAGAAGGTCAATTGATTGATAATGCTTTTCCAGCTCGTGAAAAAGTCAACAAGGGATTCATTTTCATATTTTTTGATGGTAGAAAGGTAAAAAATGGTGATTTTACATGAAATGTTTATAGTGAAGTGATTATGGAATAACATTCCTAGTTGAGTAAAAGAGAGAAAAGAGTGTCAAGGGAGGGAGTTGTACCAATCTAAGGAAGGTCCTGCCAACAAAATAGGAAAGGTTCTAAGAAGGAGATCTTGAGCATGGATGATGAGATAACATGAATGTGTATGTGTTGTTGAGGATCCTCTTGGCCATAGAACATGGTGAATTATGGAAATTCCCAATGTGAAGGATATGATTTATACGGTACTGATGGATGGATGGGTTCATTATAAATGTGATCATAAGTGAGGATGTGTTTAAATCCCTTGGTAATGAATTAAAAAAGGTCTAATTTTTTTAAAAGAGCTTGTACAAGATCATTTGTAGGATTAGATGTGAGTGAATTAACTTGTGAGTAAGAATGAGCATGTGATAGATTTGATTGATTAAAATTTGGAGTAGGATGGCTATGTTATGGATGGGCTTGATGTGGAGATTGATAGGGGGTGCTTAAGAGGATATTGTTTGTAGAGTAGGTTGTGATAAAGGGATGTGGATATATGTGTAGATATGTTGGATATGTTGTTGTTATTGGATGAGGGGGGTTTATTGGGCCTAATAATTGATGTGTGTATAGGTTTGGGATATCTGATGTAGAGAGAGAGGTATTACAGTCGAGATAGGTTGATTGGAGAAAAGATGGTTGATATTGAGATTCTGGTGAGATTTTGATGAAGGAGAGGATGCAGAAAGGAATGATTGATGGGGTATACTTGTCATGGGTTGAGGAGAAATAGTTTGGAAGTAATCTGTACGTAAAGGATAATCATAGGGTTTTTGGATGGGGTTGTTATAGGGTTGTATGAATGGCTGAAAGGTAGAGGTTCCATAAGGAACAAGAGGTGAAATAGATAGGTCTGAAAACATGCTAGAGGTAAGTGAGGTTGAGTGGGATGTGGTAGGTTGATGATATTTATAAGGATTAGATCCCATGTAGGAGATGTTTTGAAATTGATTGGGGTGAAAATATATAGAGGTAGTGGATGAAGATTGTGTGCAAGAATTAGTTAGCTTGTAACTAAAATTGATACTAACACCTAGTAGCCTTAATACAATGCCAAAATAAACCTATGTACTATCATTCTTAGAGCTTAAAAAATACTAATATACCAACATATTTGCATTAGAACATGAATAAACACCAAAAACTAATATGCTAAGAAATTAATCTCTCTCTATGGAATACTAATAAATGAAATGAACCTATTTAGATCCTTAACAATCAAAGGGTTGATTGTATGTCTGAATCCCAAGGTTTTAAGAATGGATTCTTGTCAATCCATGGATACAAGACCATCTTACATATATCCATATGAATTCAAACTTAGATGGATGAATGCAAGAAATGAAGATAACTAGATCCTCTGATGGAAGAATTATCTAAGATGATAAAATGGCTATAGTATAGTCTCTATGTTCATTTAGGTGTGTAAGTAGAAAGGTAGGAGGAGGGTTCCTTATATAGCACAATGGATAAAAGAATCTTTTCATCCCTTTACATGTGGGATAATAGCAAGGTTGAGTTAGATGGGAATTACCATGGTTGAAAGAGGATTGAGTCAACCTTAGGAGAGTTTAGTTTATCTTTTAGTGACTCGTGGGGCTTGAGGGTATTTATTAATTAACCAAAGTGATTAATTAATAGGTGATAAAGCTTATAAAAACTTTTTAGAGGAATAATTAGTATGATTTAGAGGATAAGAAAGCTTTAATCAAATAAATGGTGACCTATTGATCTAGTAGAAGAGGAAACTTAATTAATTAAGAATAATTAATTAATTTAGGTAGAAAGGGGTTTAGTTAATGAAACGTGATTAATTTTCATATTTTTTGGATAGATGGGTCGATTAATTAGCATAATGTATTCAATTAACAATGATAGAAGAGAAAGTGTGCGATATTGATGATATGTTGTCAATGTGTGGAAAGTGGTATAATTAGTGAAATTTTAAGTATTTAAATTACTAGGGATAACTTATGGGTGTCTACATTTTACCCTCTTTGGGGTGACATAAGTGACGCCACTTCAAAGATAGAAGACAAGTAAAATTTTGATGGGGTGGAAGAAAATTTAGTAGAAGTGAGAGATGCCCCCTTGAGTTTCAATGGGGTGATGAAAGAAGGAGATTGAAGATTCAAAAAGGTGAGAGAAATGGATAGAAGGATGGGGAGGGGTAGTGTGCCCCAAGTGAATTAGAAGAATAATATTGATAGGAGAATGATCAATAAGAAAGAGAGGAAGAAGGCCAGTGAATAACTAATATTGCATCTAGTGTAGAACAACTTTATTATCATCCCTTTTCCAAGGATATATGTCATCGTTCCTTATTAAAAATGTAAGCATACAACAAAAGTATAATGACATGAAAATTCATACTATCAATAATTATCCATTTCTGAAAATACCAACTCAATGCACCATACAAAATGCAATGCAATACAAGAAAGTAAAAGATTCCTAACTCCCTGTAGCATACATAATGTAATACGAGAAAGTAAACAAGTGAACCTAACATAAAAACATAATGCAATGTTTTTGTTATCGAGATTTTATTATGACCTGTGCGAATTAATGACAATGGTTAAAATATGGTGACCCAAGTAAGGATACATGCAAGGGGAATAACGGAGGACACTTGGGTCCTATAAAAAATAATCATGCACTATGAAGCAATACCACGTAACTTGTTGTGCCCTAGAGTATAGACATAGTAAGGAAACCAAATTTGTTGATGGAGGTAGATCAAGATGATTGGTGAGTCGTACACAAGAACAAGTGAAAACCAAAGAGTGATGTTTTTTAGGATGATTTATATTATTTTTTCTTTTTTAGAAACATACTTGAATGTTTTTGTGATTTTCTAGAAGTTTTTCTGAAACTATGTACAGGAAGACAAAGAAGCATGGATGCCCCTAGTGATATATGAGATGTACAAGGGAAAAATTCCACATGTATGTGCAAGAAAGTGAATATGTGAAAATTCCCTAGCAAGTAGGTGGAAGTATTCAAAGGAAAACTCATCATGTGATGAAGGGGGATCAAGGCCAATATAAAATAGGTTCAATCATGGGGGAGAAAGGATTCCCCCAACCTATTAAGCTAGAAAAGAAACACATAATAAAAAGGAAGTGGGAAATTGATTTATTAAAGGGGGGCAAAGGTTTCCACAAACATAAAAAAAGGACATCCTATACACATGGATGTTCTAAATGATTTCCAAATAACATAGGATGTTATGAGAAGATGTAGAAGGTGGTCGATGAAAAAGTGATTATCCCAAGGCACAAATCATGAGACAAGGCATGCACTAAAGAAAGAGTTTGAACAAGGTACAAAAAGAAACACTTGGTAACATGCTAATCCTATTTACTCATCGATATCTCGTGTGTGCATGTGGAAATGAATTACCTCTTGAAAGAAAGATTTGATAGATAAAAAGTGAAGAAACTAGCCAATGTGTAGGAATGATTTAGTTTGAAAGGTGATTTGAAAATGGATGGTGGAAGAAAATCCATACATTTCTCCATTGCTAGCCAGACATCCATAGCCCTAATAGAGATATTGGAAATAACCTAACAGAGAGTTATCTATTAATTTTATTTTGCTTTTGGATTGATTGATTTTGATTCTTTTGCTTCCTAAAAACTTATTTCAACTCTCTTGTTTGACAAGGGGTTAGAAACCATTGATGGCTTGATAGAAAGATATGGAAGTGATTGTGATGATGACATTGGCTAGTGTTAAAAAATATATCAAAAATTTCTTTGCAACAAGTTTATTAAATGTTGATTGTGATAGGATCTCTATGAGGTAAGTCTTTCTTTAATTTAACAATGTGATGAAAGAAGAAGGTCGAATGGATACTAACATCAAAGGGATGAAAAGGGGGGATGACTTGCAGAGGAATATGAAATAAAGGGAAGAAAGAAAATCCATATGTACGCAATACCTGATTACAATGTTTGATCTTTGTAATTTTGATTTTTGTTTTTGTAATGTTTTAATGTTTTCTTATTTTTTGGATTTTTGAACTGTTGTATGATTTTTTTATAGAATTTTTTGATGTTTATTAGAACAAAACATATCACTCTATGTGATAGGATCCAACAATGATGTTCATGATTGCCTTGATAAGAGAGACTAAGTGTGTTTCCTTATCAAGTGTAATATTATCCCCAATCTTGATGATCATGGAGAGATTACACTCAACAAATGATTGTGATTTGTTTTGAAACATGGGTTTTTATGTGGGATCTTGAGTTCCCTATCCATAGGATTTTGCACTTTGTGCAATAATTGATGGGTGTGCTGGTGTACATTCTAGAATCACATTTGATTTTGTATTTTATGATCATTTTAGTTGTTGGGAGATTTGGAGATCTTCGGCATTTTGATCTTAGCTTGGTAAAGAATCTGTCTGGGTTTTGAATAAGCTAATATGTGACTTGTCTGATCTTGAGAAGTGGGAGAAGAACATGGAAACTTATAATTGATGGGAAGAATGTGAGGAATGATAGTGGGCTTACCACAATCATTGATATAATAATAATGTGATAGATGAAAAGGAAATGGTCTGAGAATCGAAGAAGAGGTGATAACATAAGGTGATCCAAAAATAGAAGAAGAAGGGATACTAGGATGTGGCCCAAGAATAGAAAAATAAGGACTGCTATGATGCGACCCATAGATGTAAGATGACAGGATACTAGGATGTGTCCCAAGAATATAAGATGATTGACTACCCGAGGGTGACCCATACATAGAAGACAAGGGGATAGTTGGACATTCCCCAAGAATAGAAGATAGTGGACTAGTCAAAAATATCCCATAAATAGTAGAGGAAGGACTACTAGAAGGTGACCCATACCTAGAAGAAGATGACGGGCTATTTAGCGTTGACCACATAAGATATTGTGATAGAAAAAGAGTGATTGGGTGATGAGAAGATAGGCCATGGATCAATGCAAGACCCAAGATTTTCATCACGTAATAAATAATGTGAAGATGGAAGAATAAGAGGAGGATCAACTTGTATGATCTGAGGCTCTTCCTATGTTTTTTGATAAAAGGAATCAATATTTTACTCACAATATGTGGATGCATCAAAGTCTAAAGACAATAATTTCTTATAACTTTCTAGAGGAATATCTTCATGTGCCCCTATAAATACTCTGATTATTTATTCATTTTGAAAGAGATCAATTGATATGAGTTGTTGATCGACAACCAGGGGTTGATTGGAAGAAAGAGGTTCAATTGGTGTGGAAGAATTAGAATATGTTTGATGAAGATTGATAGAAAAATATGAATCAAGAGATGAAGTATAATTAGGGCTAAATGTCTTGTGAGCAGAAGAAGATTTAGAATTTGTTGGTATAGGTTTCCCTATAATACAATGTCATGGAGGAAGAATAAGAGGATTTTGTATCTAAAATTTCATAGATTGTGATGTAGGAGTCGATTAATATGATTGAATATAAGGACTTTGAGTCACACAAATCTTCAAAAGAGGAAGAAATTGTTGAGGTGACTGATAAAAGAGGTCATGCGAAGAAGGGGAGGACCGTGATTAAAGAATTACATTATATGTTTTTTAAATAAGGTATTGTGAAGGAGGGGAGGAACATGATTCATGAATCATAATAGATGAAGAATAACATGGATCCCACAAAAAAAGAGAGGACCATGATTCAAGAATTATATTATATGTTTGATTGGAGGGATTTGGAGTCACGCGTATCTTAAAAAGAAGAATATGTCATTGATGTGACTGATAAAAGGGGTCCTACGTAGAAAGGGAGGACCCAAAATTATGAGTCGCATTCGACTGATGATGAAGAAGGTTCTATGAAGAAAGGGAGGATCGTGAATCAAAATTTTAATTAGATGAATTTGAATAATAATTTGGATCTGAATCATTAGAAGAATTAGAGGAAATATTTGGATTGGAATCCTCAGAACAAGAGGAAATGTTTGGATTCAAATCAGAAGAAGAGTGCGGGGAAACCTAATAATAATTTGGATAAGAAGTATTCAAACCATACCACAAAATATGAGATGAAGGTGTAAAATGGGTTACCCAGATGGGTTATCTAGCACGTAGAACAAAACAATGCTTAGTCATGGTGGGCATATGTTGATATGAACACAAAAAATTTGATTCCTCATCGTCTTATATATAAGGGACCTTGCAATAATCAGTCATTGTTAGCGTGTGTTGGATTCAAAGGTCTAGACCTAGATTGTATGATCAAAATTATTCAAAGTGAAGAGGGTTTCACGTTGATTTGGGCAACATATCGACAACCAACTAGACATTTTGTAAAGATGGGGATGCTTGTGTGATTTTCCAAAAGGGATATAAGGAAAACACACATCGTGGTAATGTAATTTAAAAAATCCCACAAGGTTTGGACAACAAGTTTAGAGGCGTAAATGTCAAAGGATTGATCAAAATTTTAGCAACATAAAGGATACAAAGGAAATATTTCCAATGTCCAATTGATGTAAACATTTCCTTATAAGAAATGTTTTTTTCAAGGTTTGAAAGAAATGTTCAAAAATTACTATGAACTTAGGTAAAAACAAGAAGATCAAGAGGATCAAAGACCCAAAGGATTGTCCTAGAAATGAGTTTATAAGGTGGATAGACACAAGGAATAATCATGTAAGTTAAAAAAAAATCCAAATTAATGACTAAAGAATAATGAATGATAAAGAATCAATAGATCAAATTGATTTTCCTAAATGGGTAAGTGAAAATGATGAATAATCGCGAGAGACAATCACACAAATTTTGTTTTGAACCAATCAATCAATGAACTTACTTCCTAATTTATTTCCAAATGGAATTTAGTGTTTAAGATTATTAACAAAATGTCACCACTTATGTCAAGTTAAAATAAATGAACAAGGCACAAGTAATAACAAAAAGTTAATACGATCCCCAAAAAAAGTATACTAAAACTGAGCTTGAATCCAATCAAGATCTATATCTCAAAAAGTGGTAGTTACAATTGTGAGTGACACAACAATACCACTAAGATATGTTAACCAAAATTTTCGAAAAATTAAGGTATTAATATCAAAATGATATTGATATAACGTGCATAAACGGTAACACTAAAAACTTTTCGAAATCAAGGTAATATTTGAAAGCAAACTAATGCTAGATTATACCAAGGAACTTTTATAATGCATGTAGCGTAATGTTACAATCTAGACAATTAGGCTAAGTTTGCAAGAAACAAGACGTAAGTATCAAAATTTTTACGATATGATACAAACAAGATAACAGTTCAAAGGAGAATCAAGATGATGAATCAAGCCTAACTATGATTGAAAATCTTGACTTGGGTATTAATATAAAAAAGGCTACAAATGATATGAAAACATCTCTATGCACTTTAGACATTTAACAACTTAGCCGCAAACATGGATGGGCGTAAATGGAAATAAAAGTGTTGAATAAAATCAATTAGCAACATAAGGGTAGTGACTCCTCTGCTGATCAATAAAGTGTCAAAAGGAAGTGAAGGAAGTAGATCAATTAGTGTTGAAGAGAGTTTGGTGTGACTTCAATAGAGTTTCACCTCACCTTAGGGAAAGTGAAAAACTAAACAAAAGTAATAATTCACAATCTTCATGATAAATGATGCGCTGTTTAAACTTTAATGCAATATCCTCTTGTTCGACAAAAAAAATTTGATTCTGAGAAATTTATCCATTTGCAATGACTCTCAACTCAAATTGGTTATGATACAATCAAAGTTGGCTCCTGAAAAAGATAACTTCCTAGGTGGTTCTCTCAACTAGGTGTCACAAGTTATCTAGATGTGAGCTCAGTTTTCCAAGGTTTCCCAAGGATTATCTCAAATTTACTTTAACCCCTTCAAGCATAGTGGGAAATAAATGCATCCATAATGTAGTCTCATTGGGGTCAGGATACAAATGACTTTGATGATAATTCTCACGTGTATCACTAATCAAGTAGGTAGTGCGGAACACTTCTCATTTCATCTACAAGGTTCCCTCTTGTGTGGAATACTTTTGGGTTCCTAAGACCACCCTCATTATTGTATCTTAAGGCTTATGCCAAAGGGGTTATGTCATAGTTAAGAGGATGGGGTGTACCCTTATCTAAACCTACAAATACAGTCTTTTGATTATGGTTTATTTTTTATCTTTTATAATTAATGTTGTTTTCTTGAACACCGTTTGACAACCTGCATGGAAATTATATTAGTAGTTTTGTTTTATCTCGATCCTTCATTCTTTGACAAGATTTTAGATCATGAATGATGGATTCAATAGTTTTCCATACACGTAAAGAGGATGAATTCTATTTCTAATTCTCAAGATCATCCTATGATGTAAGATAAGAGCATACGTGATGTAAAAATATAACTACAAAATTAATAATGGAAAATACTTGATTAAAACACAATTTTTTTTCACTTTAACCAAATTTGACATTCTTTTCAAACGATTTTCAAATAAAAAAGAGATATAGAAATTGTTTCTGATTCCCAAGTCACCTAGAAGGTGTGAGGGAAGAGCATATGTGAATTTAATCTCATGATTAAGCATACAATGTTCTTTTAACCCTAAACAATTAAAATTAGCAAAAACATGTAAATAAACCCTACAAAACAGAAGTTAATCTTTAATTAAAACCTTCAAGGAGTTAATAAATCTAGAAAACATGCTTTTGAAAATTTTAAAATAAACGTCAAAACTTAAATGTGATGTGTACGTTCAACTTTTGGTGTGTACGCCCGCTTCAGGACATGTACACACCTTTGTGGAAACTAACAGTGAGCTAATGGGTATGTGACCAGTGAGTTGTGTACGCTAGCCTTTGGATGCATACACTCACAAAAAAGGGTCAAATTAATAGCACTAACAAAATGGTATGCTTGGGTATAGGTGTGTATGACAGGGTCTAAATGCATATGCTAGAAGACACAAAGGCCACAAAACATAGAAGATAGAAAGTCATGTATACCGGTAGTAAGATGTTTATGCCATACTTTGGACATGAATGCTAGCCTTTTGGTACCTATGATTAGGTTTGGATGTGTATGCTTGCATCAGAACATGTACACACTTCTATCATTTTTGTGTACGCATGTACCTATAAGTGACGTCAAAACATAGGAAATGACATACTCAATCTCATAATGCTCATTTTTTTGGCATGTTAGCTCAAAATTGATAAGAACCCATCTAAATTATATCTCTAAGAAATACTCAACACATATAAAGTTAGTGAAAATCATAAGAAATTCAACATTAATTCACACATGTACATATCAAGGGTTAGCCAAAAATTGAAATAACAACAAAATTTGAACCACAATGCTAAGGGACTAAGGATTGCTCCCACCAGGCATGCCAAATGTGTGCAAGAATTAGTTAGATATGCAAATAAAATTGAGACTAACACCTAGTAGCCTTAATATAATGCTAAAATAAACCTATGCACCATCATGCTTAGAGCTTAAACAAGACTAATCTACCAACATCTTTGCCTTAGAACATGAATAAAAATCCAAAATAATATGCTAAGTAATTAATCTCTATCTCTATGAAATGTTAATCAATGAAATGAACCTATTTAGATCTTTAGCAATCAAAGGGTTTATTATATGTTTGAATCCCAAGGTTTAAAGAATGGATTCTTGTCAATCCATGGCTAATAGACCATTTGACATATCTCCATATGACTTCAAAATTCGATGGATGAATGCAAGAAATGAAGATAGCTAGCTCTTCTAATGGAATAATTTTCTAAGATTATAAAATGGTTATAGTATAGGCTCTATGCTCATTTAGGTGTGTAAGTAGAAAGGTAGGAGGAGGGTTCCTTATATAGCCCAATGGATAAAATAAGATTTGCATCCCTTTACATGTGGGATAATAGCAAGGTTGTGTTCATTGGGAATGGCCATGGTTAAAAGAGGGTTGAATTAACCTTAGGAGAGTTTAGTTCATCCTTTAGTGACTCATGGGGCTTGAGGGTATTTATTAATTAACCAAAGTGATTAATTAATAGGTGAGCAAGCTTATAGAATATTTTTATAGGAATAATTAGTATGATTTAGAGGATAAGAAGGATTTAATCAAATAAATGGATACCTATTGATCTAGTAGAAGAGGGAACTTAATTAATTAAGAATTATTAATTAATTCATGGAGAAATGGGTTTAATTAATGGAAGGTCATTAATTTTCATCTTTTATGGATAGAAGGGTCAATTAATTATTGTAATGTAGTTAATTAAAAATGATAGAAGAGAAAGTGTGCAATATTGATGATATGTCTTCAATGTGTGCGAAGTGGTATAATTAGCGTAATTCTAAGTATTTAAACTGCTAGGGCTAAATTATGGGTGTCTATAAAGATAATTGTAAAAATGATGCATATTGGTTAAAAGGATATGCAGATATAGAGCATTGTTCCATATTAAATGTTAATCAACTGTCAATCATACAACAAAGTCTTAAGAGAGTTACAAATGTAATCGACAAGTAAAGAAAAAGAATTTAAATGATATTGATTAGAATTTAGATTTGGAGGAAGAGGCTCAAAGGAAACCTAATGATATGGTCATTCTAAGGTTGGTTTCATGTTTTTTTTAAGGATAGAGTCCTTGTTATACCCAAAGGTACTTAAGGCCTAAATCTGTGTTGGTTATGGTACATGGCCTGGTATTGGGGCCTACCCCCTCACTTCATGGTCCCACAACAATAAGGGAGGAAGGTGCTTAGCCAATATACCAAAAAGTAGTTATTTATACTCGAATAGAACAATGAGTTGGTTTCCCTACTGGGGGATGAAATCCCAATAGTTATCACTTGGTAGGAATGTTTTGCTACAAATTTTATGTTTTACGTGGTTTGGCTGTGTGTGAGGGAAGAATTAAATGAATGTGATTGATTAACCTTCCTAATTAAAATTATATGATCAAGTAGTATGTAATGTTTGTTTTAATCTCAAAATTGCAAATTTATTTCAATGAGAATAGACATAAAATATGTAGTACAGAAAGCCAAAAGAAGGGAAAAGGACTCACCTTAATAACACTTCCTTTTAATTTTTTTTAGCAATAAAACAATTCAACAAGCAAAAACCCCAAAAAGTAGAAAACATGCAAGAATGGGTTAACAAAAGATAGATAAAAATAAGAGAATAGAGGTTAGAGGATGACTACAGAGTAATCAAAAGAAATCATAGAAATATTCGGTGATTGATTGAATCAATGACGATTGACCGAATCACTAGCGATTACAGAGTAGAAAACTAGATATGAAAAATTTAAAATTTCAATGAATGAAAGGAGGGATTAAGGGCCCTGCTGGGTGTGCCAAAATGTTTAGATATGTTTTTACTTGTCTACTCAAAGTAATGCAATGAAATAATAAAAATAAATTTGACCTCAAAAGATGCAGAGTTAAATGATACCCGAAAATGATGTACGTTGTAGCTGATGGATGAGAGCTCCTTCCTTCTTTCACCGATGGAGGAACCTGCAGATTATAGAAAATAAGAAGAAGATGAGATTAGATAGATATATGGTGAATTTCCTAGAAAAGGAAAGTCCCCAAAAGTCAATGGAATTCCTTGCAAGGATGTCAATCCATGTTCAAGAAATTAATATGATAATGATAAGATAAAATAATAAAATAAACAATATAAATAACAATGCAAAGTAAAAGGGAATGATGCGGTTCAAGGATATATGATGGTCTAATGGTGATATCTAATCTAAAGGGAGTTTAGGAATCACAAAATGGATCAAAGGATAAAGGATGTAGATAGCTGTGTACTAAAAAAGGTGAGCGAGATGATAAATTTGATTTAGATAATTGATAAAGTGTGAAATATGGTTCAAAGGAATTTGATATGATTTTTCATAAAATTGAAGGGCCTTGTGGTAATAGACTATGTGATCGAGATGTATAAAAATTAAGTTTAGGGGTCAAACTATGTTTCTGAAAGGAATCACTGGTGATTGGAGAAATCGTCAGCGTTTAGTCATCAAATCGTCAATAATTAGTCAGCGAATCATCAACGATTCTGGTAATCACCAGAGAATGCTGTAAAAATGTACAGGTTGATAATGGATAAATATGGGACTTGAAATGAATGCTAAAAAGATTGATTTAAGCTTGGATATGATGCATAATAATGTAATGAAGAAAGGGAAACCACTTACCTTGTATAAATTGATGAATGAAGTTGAAGAGAGAGTGTTACTAGAGAGAAGAATATTGTTAATTTGATTCCTGGACATATAAATGATATTCATAGGTTTAATAATAAATCCTTGGTGCCTTGAATGTTGTTTGGTCGATCTCTAGCTTTGTGAGAGGTCTATGATACAAGTAAAATGTAATATGATGTCCTAAGGTCACTTCTACCTGCAAGCTAACTTCAAATGGAGTTCTGGAGCTTGTTTATACATAGTTTCTAACAAATAGGGAGAATCACTGGTAATTTTTAGAATCACTGGTGATTCTAGAAAAAGGTTACAACCACCTCCCAAATAAAATTTTTGTTTGTTTTATTGAAGGATATAAGTTGGTAAATGGTTATACGGGTTAGGAAGTTTATTAAATGGTTGAGTCGTTATTGATTTGTTTTTTTCTATTTGATTTTGGTTAGAATGTGGTTTTATTTTGTTTTGGGTGGTTTTAAGAGGGGTAAAATAGGATTTTATAGCTATGGAATGATATTTACGAGTAAATATAAAGCAGGGAATTAAGAACTAGGATAAGTATTTAATGGATAAAATAATAGTGATGGATTTAATAGTGATGTGATAATATAAGTGTAATAGAGGATGCAGACATGGGGAATTAGCGATGCTAATTTTAGGTGTCTACAGGCCCATGAATAAGGTTCCTGTACTTTTGGTATGATGCACACTTCCTGACATACTGACAACAATTGGTTTCCATGGTAGGCCAATACTGTCCTACTCTTGATAATTTCTTCAACAAGACCATTCCATTGGTGTGGGCTCACAAACTCCTTCATTTAATTCCTTGATTTTTGAGACTGACTCTGCTATATCTAGAAAACATAACAAATTCATGCCATAGCCAAGATGATAGAGGATGTCTTCAAGGAGGGTGTAACAAGATATATTTTGGATAGGATTCTTATTTTCATAGTGGGTTATATTCAGGGGAAACATACCATCTTATAGGTAGTTAAAGATAGGATCATACCAAGAGAATAAAGGACCAACAACTTCATAGGCCATACATGATTTCAACATGTCATATGCAGGTTGTCACAAATTTTCAATGAAGAATGGCATGTCATTATTTTTTAGTGGAATATGTAGCATGGAACCTAATATTGCCATAGTATCTGTAGAATGATTTGCTCTTGAGATCTGTTTAAAGGTGATACACATAAAATAATCTTTGAGGGTCTCCACTAACTACCTATATGGGATGAGATTCTCATCCTTGAAATTATATTCATTGTTGACCTATTTGATGATCAGCTGTGAGTCTCCAATGACCTTAAGTTGGTAGATGTTTCATTGATAGATAGCTTCATCCCAGTAATGAGTGCTCCATATTATTTGATGTTGTTCATACATAGAAATCCAAGGCAGAAGTTCTGAGGTAGAAATTCCTCTAAAGGAGTGACAAGCACCACTCCTGCTCCTGAACTGTGGAAAGTGAATGATCCATCAAAGTGTACTTGCCACATAATAGATTCTTTGATATACATTAATGATGCATTTGACATGTCTAGACACACCAGATTTTCTCTACGTAAAGATTCCTCAGCTAGCTAGTTTGCAAGTACTCTCCCTTAGACAAAATTCTGATGCACATATTCCATGTCAAACTTACTTAGAAGGATGATCTAATTATCCACCCTACCAGTAAGTGTTGTCTTTGATAACATGTATTTCAAAGGGTCAAATTTAAATATAATCTTGGTTTTATTATTCAATAGATAATGGTGAAGCTTTTAAAAGGTATATATGACAACCAAACAAGCTTTTTCAAATTGAGGGTAGTTGAGCTCATAAGAGATCATAGTACATCTGAGACAATATACCTCTTTCTCTTTCTGGATAAGATTGTATTGAGTGAGCGGGGCATCCATAGAAAATTGGGTCACATATATGTATAGTGTTGTGGCAAATCAGCAGCACCCCCTGGATGTTGATCAGATTTCTAGTTTGATCATGCTAGTATCCAATGTGATTGCACAAAATTGAATCCTTTCCCCAAGTGTGGGACTTGCAAAATGAGAAAGGAATATCCAATTTAGAGGCTGGTTTCTCAATTATTCTGGTCATATTTATCACTTACAAGTTGCAGAGGTCTATATTCCTAACCCTACCCTAAATTCCAAAGGAGACAGATATAGAGAATGCAAAAAAGCTAAAACTAATGCTAATAGGTGATGCACCAAAGGAGTGGTGAGCATTTTTTACTTTGGCAGATTGACACAGTCCATAAAAATGCAGCAAATAACCTCATGCACAAACCAATAATTGTAATGAAGGATCAAAAATTAACCAAACAACACAGGCAGAGGATGAAAACTAATCACAGAGGCTGTATTGTCATTTTAATCATCAAAATCACTTACATTACAACACCTAAGAGGAAAAATAAAGTTGTAGCTCTTAGAAAAGGTCTGATATTCCACAAAAATCACTTCCAAGGTGAGAAAGGGAACCTGCAATACACAAAAAATGTTCCACCCTTTGAAAATGAGCCAAATCTGGCTTTTACAGTGCAAGGGACGAGCCCAGGAGAGAGAAACACGAGAAAACATGGGTGAGATTCAATCATTGACCAAAATGCATTCAAACGAGCATGGGCATCCTTACATACCCATTCCCTAACATTTTTAACCATGCTGGGAGAGAATGCGAGCCATTCTTCATTAAAAATAGTGGTTGAAACATCATTTCTGTTCATCACCACGTGCCAGAGATGTTTTTTCAATTGTCTTTCTCCAAACTCCATAAAAATTCAAAATTGACCCTGGAATCTTGTATAGAATTTCACCATACTTTTCATTGATATAAAGAACATGAAAAACTGAGCTCTGGATTGAAAGATATGGCCATTTGAAGTTTTAGGGCAAAACAGGGCCAAATCAGGTTGGCGGGCAATTTTTTTTGAATTTTTTCACGTTTATTGTCATTTGGGAAAGTTTTCCAAAATTTCCCCGTGCTCCACCACTCTAGGTGCCACGTGGTGGCATCTCATTGGCCGTGGGCCTTTCAGGGGAAAATTTTCCCAAAAAACTCCGTCGAGCCATAACTTCAAAAATAGATGGAGTTAGGAGGAAAACTTTACCTTTCTGGAAAGCTGAGAAAGAGCTCTATCCAATGGTTCCATTTCCAGAAGGTTTTGAGTTCCTAAAAAGTAAAATATTATGTCTGAGGCACAAGAGAAGGAAAGATGAAAGGGAGTTAGCCACAAAATGAGCAGGGGGCACATTTTGGATAATAATTTTGGTGACTCAGAGGGGTCATCTGCCTACTGGATGAAGTTACCAGTTACCTGAAGCAATCCATTGGGTATGGAGTCACCTGATTTTCTGTCTGATATCCCAACTGACTAGAACGTTGCAAGGAGGAACATGGAATATCACCTGATGGAGCAAGGCCTGCAAACACATTCCCAGGAACAACAAGCCTGTGCCAAAGCACTTAGGGAAAGAAAAACTAATCTATAGCAAAACAATGTGCACAAGCACTTGGAGGAATGAAAAACTAAGCTAATATTTACAAGGTGGAGAATTTCCCTTTAGTATCAATGCTTTAGATGGATTCCATTGACTGGAATCTACAGTTCTTCACCATCCAATGAAGACAATTAGAAGGCATTACTATCCTTACACTTTGTGACCATGTATGGGCCACTCCAAATGGCATCAAATTTTGAATGCCTCCCCGGTTTTCTCTATCTACATCCCATTTTAGCACTAGATCTCCAATTTGGAAGGATCTATTCTTGGCCTTGAACTATCAAAGGTCTTCTTTATCAAATCATGATCCTTCTCCATTGCTTGGGATGCCCGATTCCTGATTTCTTGGAGCTCCATCAATTCTACATATCTAACTTCCATGGGCTCAAACTCCAACAACTCCAACTATTTCATGAGTTCCAATGTTGGCAACTCAAGAGACATGGGTAAAATTGCCTCTCTCCCATAAACAAGCTTGAATGGAGAGTTACTTGTAGATCTCTTGGGAGTTATCCTATCAGCCCATAAAGCTGATTTCAATTTAGTATGCCAAGACCTCTGATTTTCATCAAGAGTCCTCCTAATGATCTTCAACAAGTTCTTGTTTGTAGACTCAGCCTGGCCATTACCCTGAGGGTAATAGTTTTATGAAGTACTTAGGTAGATCCCGTTCTTGATAGCCCATTTAGTCACCTTGGATCCAATGAATGCTAATGCATTATCTAATATTATTTTAGTTGGTATGCCAAACCTGGTTACTATTCCCTCATAGAAGTCTAGGATACTAGCTTCATTTGCTTCCTTGAGTGCTACTGCTTCAGTCCACTTAGTGAAGTAATCTATGGCTGTTAAAATCCACTTGTGCCCTTGGCTTGAATTGGGATTAATGACTCTCAATCAAGTCTAAACCCCATTGTAGGAATGGCTGGTCAATTGAAATTGGATGCAATGGGAGGGTAGCTAGCCTCTCTTTACCTGTGAAGAATGCACAATTCTTGCACCTCTTGATCCATGCGTAGCAATCATTGAAAATTTTGGGCCAATAATAACCAACCCTCATGATCTTTAAAGTTGTCACTCTTGGTGTAAAATGACCACCAGTTGGTCAACCATGGAAATCTTCCAACACCCTATGAATCTGATTTGTACCAATGCATCTCAGCAGTACTCCATTCACATCTCTTTTGAAAAAAACACCATCAACAAGGGCATATGGGACATCTTGCAATCTGAAGTGTCTTCTTTTGGTCTTGTTCATCTCTGGAGGGCATAGGCATGTGCTTATGAAGTGAATTATACTTTGGGTCCAGCAAGGAGTGGGGACACCATTATTTTCCTCTTGAGTGATTCCTTTCTCACGGTTTTCTTGCAACGCTAAAACAGTCTCTTTCTCATTGCATGCTTCCTTTTGTTTGCTCAAAATCAGCTACTCACACAATCCTTTTCCTCTAAAAAACTTGGTGACCTTGATCTCTATGTCATATTCCATGACACGGGTAATCTAACCTACTCTCTTTTCATTCATGTCTTTGTTAAGGAGGAAGTCTTTAACCCCCACATGAGAAACCAACAATTGAACCTTTTTGTTTGAGACTAAATGCTTGAAATTCTTCAAGCTTTTGATTACTGCAAGAACATGCTTCTCAATGAAAGAATATCTCACCTCATAGTCCTCCAGGATTTGGCTGAAGAAAGCAATTGGATGTTCATCATTGTCGTTGTTCTGTTGTACCAAAATTACAGAAATAGTGTCATCCCCCCAAATGCATAGAGGATGAAATCCTTGGATAAATCCGGGTTGATGAGAGTTGGGGCTTGAGAGATGGCTTCTTTTATTGCTTCAAAACTTTCCTTGCCTTCTGATGTCCATTTGAAAGCCATGCTTTTCTTTAACATTTTGGTGATAGGTCTGACAAGCGCTGCAAAATTTGGGACAAACCTTTGAACAAAATTTATTCTCCCCAAGAAACTTTCAAGGGCCTTTTTGTGGCTTGCAGGGTTCATTTTAAGAGACCTCCTGGAAATCAGAGGTGGAGAATACCTGGTAAATATCCCCGGAACTAGTTTCACGGGAAGGTGAATTTTTTGGGGGTTGTATGAAAAAATTTCACCTGATTATCAAGCACTGCATTACAGAAGGCTGCAGACGTGCGACGGGAGATTTTGATGTCGTGCGTCAAAAAATGTAGTGACGCATGTCAATATACCTTATTGACGCGCGTCACTAAGGTCTATTGACGCGTTTCACTGCATTTTTTGACGCATGACAGCAAATGACTTCCGTCGCGTGTCTGCAGCCTCCGACCTCTGCTTTCTCATCAAAAAATCTCTATGTCGCGCATCAACAAACTCTTTTTCGTGCGTCTGCTATGCATCAATATCTGTTGTACCTCCTTTTCATCGCATTAAAAAATACAGTGATGCGCATCAACAGGCCTTAGTGACGCGCGTCAATAGGCCTTAGTGACGCACGTCAATAGGCCTTAGTGATGCGCGTCACTAAGGCCTATTGACGCGCGTCACTAAGGCCTGTTGACGCGCGTCAATAGGCCTTAGTGATGTGCATCAATAGGCCTTAGTGACACGCGTCAAAAGACCTTAGTGACTTGCACATCACTAAGGCCTATTGACGCGCGTCAGCAAATATCCTGTCAGCGCGTCTGCAACCTCTGCCCTCTTCTTGCTCATAAAAAAAAACTCCATGTCGCTCGTCAACAAAATCTTTATCATGCGTCTACTATGCATCAATATCTATAGTATCTCCTTGTCTGCAAACCCGTCAACAGGACTTAGTGACACGCGTCAATAGGCCTTAGTGACGCGCGTCAACAACCTTAGTGACACGCATCACTAAGGCCTATTGATGCGCGTCAGCAAATATCCTGTCGCGCGTCTGCAACCTCTGCCCTCTTCTTGCTCATAAAAAAAACTCCATGTCGCTCGTCAACAAAATCTTTATCATGCATCTACTATGCATCAATATCTACAGTATCTCCTTGTCTGCAAACCCTCCTTGTCGCGCATCAATAACTTACCCCTTTGTCATGCGTCTATAATACAGGGATATATCATATTGTTGAAAAATGTGAAGTAGAAGTGTTCTACCTGGCGAATAATCTAGGTTTATATAGGGGATATTTTTCAAGGGTAGGCAAAGCTCGACCCCTAAAAAAAAATTAAAGTGTAATTTTTAGGCGAACATGTCACTGGTCCATGCCAAAAAATTCACCTTTTCAAAATTTTCAAAAATGGAATATTCGCCACTAAAATTTTCCCTGGTGGCTTGGCAATGACAGTGCTCTTATGGCTTCGACTCTTTTCGGATCAATTGTTAATCCTTATTTGGAGACAATGTGGCCAAGGAGTTTTCCTTCATGGGCTAGAAAAATACATTTTTTAGGATTCAAGGAGACTCCAAATCTTCTACACCTTTGGAATACTCGTCTCAAATGGGAGAGGTGGTCTGCTATATTTTTTGAAAAAACAGTGATATAATCAAGATATATCAGCACTATGTTGTTAATCAAACCTTTGAACGCCATGTCCTTTGCTCTTTGGAAGGTAGCTCTAGCGTTGGATAGCCCAAATGGCATTTTCCTATATGCATAAGTTCCCCATTTGGTTGTAAAGGCTGTCTTGAACTGATCTTCTTCCTTCACGATTATCTTATTGTACCCTGAATAGCCATCAAGTAGTGAAAACCTCTTGGAGCCAGCAACAACTTGTAAAATTTTCTCCATAGAAGGAAGTGGGTAATGATCCTTAAGAGATGCTCTATTCAAATCTCTGAAGTAAACACACAATATGATTTCCCCACTCTTCTTTCTAACTGGAACCAAGTTGGAAACCCAACTAGAATGCTTGATAGGGAATATGATTCTTGATTCTATCAACTTATTCAATTCTTTCCTCATGAGAGGCTCCATGTGGGGGTTGACTGGCCTTTTCTTCTGCCTAATGGGCTTAGTATTTGGATCCAATTCAATTGTATGTTGAGCTAACTTAGGATTGAAACCTTTCAAATCTTCATAGCTCTAAGCAAACACATCAGGTAATTCTTGGCAAAGTTGTATGAACTCATACCTTTCTTGCTCAGTTGTCATCTTGCCAACTTGGAGTGATTTGCCTTCTTCCACCGAGATGGACACTGAATCTTCTCTCTTCACTTGGATGTTTTCTTTCTCCTTCCTAAACTGATCATTAGGATTGAAAATGGACTCCAAAGTAATAAGCCCCTTTGGTAGTTTATTTGTTCTCAGTTGTACCACTTGGTCACCATACTACTATTCAAACTTTTCCTAATTTTTAGCTGAGAACTCAGCCTCTTCTTGCAAGAAATGGATGATTTACTGATCATTTTCAAACACTTGCCAACTTACATTGTTTTCCGGCACTGAAGGCCTTACAATCACATGGATGTTTGGTTATACCTTGTCCTTTTGAATGCTCTCCACAAAGTCAAAGGCTGCCCCAACTGCTACAAGCCTATCAGCAGCTTGGTTCTCTTTCCTAGGAATGGATTTGATGCCAAAACCCTCAAAATCTTCAATGAGGTCCCACACCCTATTCTTGTATCACTTGAGTAGATCATTCTTGATAGCATGCCACCCCTTGACTTAGTTGACAATCAACTCACTCTCACCAAAGACTTGCAAGTTCTTTATTTTTCTCTTGATTGCCCAATGCAGTCCTTGCACCAAGGCTTCATATTCAGCAGTGTTGTTAGAGCATGCAAACTGAAATCTAAAAGCTGAATAATACTTAACTCCTTGTGGTGAAACCAGCATGGCTCCCCCTCCTGCACCTTTTCTACTCCTTGATCCATCAAAAAACAATTGCCATACCTCATTTTCATCCTTGTGGTCTGGCTTGGTGATGCTAGGGATAGGCTGATTTTCTTCATGCATGTAATAGACTCCTAACTCAAATTCTTCTATTTCTTGATAAGGATCAAAATTATGCACCTTGTTAGCCCATTCATCAAGAGTTAAATTTGGGATACTTCCTACCTTGGTGTCAGCTTCATCAGTGCTTGGGTGATCTTCTTGATCAAACGCTGAACAATTGGCATTAATCTAACTTGGAGTGTAAGGCTTAATGTGAAATCTTGCAATAGGTTCAGACCTAATTGTGGATTTGGTTCCATATCTTGTTCTGAACAACATATGTAACCAATCAGTAGATAAGTAACATCCAATATTAGCTGTGAAATCCCTTGACAAACATAGGGCAAAGAGTGGTGGAAGGTCTATTACTGAGACATCTTGCAAAACAACCACATTGGGACAGGCATGCAAAGTAAGACTCAAGTTTTTAATCACTCCAACTGTTGCTACTGCTGTCCCATCCAACTGTACCACCCCTTTGGATATGGTTTCATACTGAATTCCCAACTGATCAGCTATTTGCTTGGGCATTACTGAACTACTTGCCCCGGAATCAATCATGCAATTGTGTACTAATTGGTTCCCAATGATCAATGAAACATAGAATGGAGGGGGATTCAACATCTTACCTTGATGTCCTCCATGATTCCCCTCAGGCTGGACAGTATTTGTGAGCACCTTCTCTTGCATTTGGACTTGCTGATTTGAAGTTGACCAGTCCTTCATGACAGCTTGTAGCAAATCTCTTTAGCCTGGGATAGATAGTGATTTCCACATTGATATGTTTACATTTTTCTTCTTCATCTGATCAATGATATTAAATGGGGATGAAGTATCCTTTTGTTGTCCCTTGGTCTGCACATTCATCCCTTGTATATGGGCAGCAACAAATAGCATTTGAGTTGGCCTAGGAACTGTTTTAGGCAGTCCTTGTGTGCCTGGAATTACATTTTGCTTGCCAATAGTTTGTGGAGTGACAGAAGGTCATGAATTACTTGGGGCCAATGGCTGTTCTTCACCCAAATTTCTCCTCTTTGACCTTGTGTTGGCTGCAACAATTTGGGAAATTGTCTGGTTCATGCCACAAAAATCTTTTGCCTTCCAGTTTACAAGTGTGGTATCATTTGGATCTAATTGCTACTGGAATATTTCTTGTTGCTGGTCATTTCTTTGACTACCTTCACCCTCCACACCAGTTTTTGTCACCATTAATACTTGATTCAAGGCCCCATTGAAGCACATGGACTAGTTATGAGGTTCATTGCATGGGAAACACCAATCATACTCTTGATCCATATTGTTTTGTACTGGCACTAATACTTCAGATGCAGATGTAGCATTAGGATTATAGGGCTGAAATGGTCTATTGGCAGGAGGCCTTGCTTGATTTAGATTTTCAGCTGGATTGGGTGGTCTTTGGGGTTGATATGGCTGCCTGTAAGGCTAAGCTTGGGGCTGGAAAGAATGTCTAAAACCTTGAGCTTGCTGCCTTTTGAGTGTAACTAGCTCATTACCTAGATTTTGCAATTGCTTCATGACTTCTTGAAGTTCATTTGAGGCACTAGAAGATGAAGTGGAAGCTTCACTTGAATTTTGATTTCTAGGAGTGGGAATAGAAGCTAAATTAGGCACTTGGCTAGTACTTGGGCTCTCTAAACTTGGAAATACTGGCATTAGAGGCCTAGGAGCTAGCTTGCCAGCTTGAATCAAACAATTTTCAGCTCTAATGGCAATGCTATAAGCAATGGGGATAGTTGTGCCTCCCATGGACTGAATTAACATAGAAATATCAAAATTTAAAGCTTTAAATTAATAAAGAAAAGCACCTTCTGTTGTTGGCCTAACTGCCACTGGAAATCTCTCCCAAGTCCTTTGAAATCTGAAATTAAAATCAGTCAGCTGCTCATTGGGATCTCCAAAAGGGACAAGTTGTCTCCCTTTTCCCCAAACTGCTCATGGAGGGCTATACATAGCTGATTCCAATTTTGAATAGAACCTGAGGCAAGACTCCTAAACCATTACAAAGCTTTCCCTTTGAATGAAGATGTCAGTAGTTTGACAGCAACTTGCATCTCATTGATCTCATGGATTACACAAATGTTAGCAATATCCTTAACATGATCACCAGGAGTGGTCTGATTTTCTCCAATGAAGTATGGAATGTTCTTCAATGCTGCAACTGGGATTGGATTTTATGCATTGAGAGCAAGTGGGATGCTACCAGTGAAATTGACATAGGGGTTTTTTTGTGCCATTCTGATTGGCCTTAGAACCCTTGTTGATTGAATGAAATGCCTACCAGGTGGAGGAGTTGAGAGAGTTCTGTTTGGTGGAGATGGAGACCTTTCGATTCTCCTCCCACTTTTTATTATTCTTGGAGATAATTGTAGATATTTAAACAACACCTCTTCTTATCTAGCTCTTGACCTTGTAGTGATTCTTCTCATGAGTTTTCAGGTCTGCACTGCTAAAACCAGTTGATTCTTCTTCCTTGGAGTCACCAGATGTGCAATTTATATCTCTTTTAAGCAAGAAACTTGCAACAAATGCACATCAATTTTGTTACAATGAAGATGAAGACCTCTAAGGTCCCACCGGGCATGCCAAAACTATTATGGAAAATTAGTAGCACCCCCTGGATGTTGATCAGATTTCTAGTTTGATCATACTAGCATCCAGTGTGATTGCACAACATTGAATCCTTTCCCCAAGTGTGGGACTTGCAAAATGAGAAAGGAATCTCTAGTTTAGAGACTAGTTCCTCAATTCCTCTAGTCAAATTTATCACTTATAAGTTGCAGAGGTCTATATTCCTAATCCTACCCTAAATTCCAAAGGAGACAGAGATAGAGAATGCAGATAAACTAAAACTAATGCTAATAGGTGACGCACTAAAGGAGTGGTGAGCATTTTTTACTTCTGCAGATTGACACAGTCCATAAAAATGCAACAAAGAACCTCATGCACAAACTGATAATTGTAATGAAGGATCAGAAATTAACCAAACAACACAAGAAAAGGATGAAAACTAATCACAGAGGCTGTATTGTTATTTTAATCATCAAAATCACTTGCATTACAACACCTGAGAGGCAAAATAAAGTTGCAGCTCTTAGAAAAGGTCTGATATTCCACCAAAATCACTTCCAAGGTGAGAAAGGGGACCTGCAATACACAAAAATGTTCCACCCTTTGAAAATGAGCCAAATCTGGCTTTTACAGTGTAAGGGATGAGCCCAGGAGAGAGAAACATGGGAAAACATGGGAGAGATTCAATCATTAACCAAAATGCATTCAAAACAGCATGGGCATCCTTACAGACCCATTCCCTAACATTTTTAACCATGCTGGGAGAGAATGCGAGCCATTCTTCATTAAAAACGGTGGTTGAAACGTTATTTCTATTCATCACCACGTGCCAGAGATGTTTTTCTATTTTCTCTCTCCAAACTCTATCAAAATGCAAAATTGACCCCAGAATCTTGTAGATAATTTCACCATCTTTCCATTGATATAAATAACGTGAAAAACTGAGCTCTGGATCGAAAGATATGGCCATTTGAAGTTTTAGGGCAAAACAGGGCCAAATTGGGTAGGCGGGCAAAAAATTTGAATTTTTTCACCTTTTTGGTCATTTGGAAAATTTTCTAAAATTTCCCTACGCTCCGCCACTCTAGGTGCCATGTGGCGGCATCTCATTGGCCGTGGGCCTTTCAGGGGAAAATTTTCCCAAAAAACTCCACCAAGCCATAACTTCAAAAATACATGGAGTTAGGAGGAAAACTTTACCTTTTTGGAAAGCTGAGAAAGAGCTCTATCCAATGGTGCCATTTCCAGAAGGTTTTGAGTGCCTAGAAAGCAAAATATTATGACTGAGGCACAAGAGAGGGGAGAATGGAAGGAGTTAGCCACAAAAAATGAGTAGGGGCACATTTTGGATAACATATAGAAATAGTGGCTTTCTTGGGGTTGGTGACATGAGGACTAGAGGATTAGCCAAATACTATTTGAGCAAGGCAAAGGCTTGTTGCTGTTTTGGTACCCAAAATAAGTTGACATATTTTTTCAGCAGATGAATGAAAAGATGACATTTGTCTGCAAGTTGTGATATGAAATAGAAAATGGATTGAGTTTTTCCTTATAAGTTTTGCAACTGCTTGAGGTTTTTAGGAGGATGAATTTTAGTAATAGCAATTACCTTAGTAGGATCAACCTCAATCCCTCTTCAGGATACAATGAAACCCAATAGTTTACCTAATAATACACCGAAGACACATTTCTTTAGATTCACCCTAACTTTATACTCTCTGAGATGTTTAAAGATGTGTCTTAAAACCTCAGGGTATTATTTTCATATTTGAATTACCTAGGATATCGTCAACATAATCCTCCATAATGCCATTAGGCATGTTATGGAATATCACTGTCATTTGCCGTTGATATGTTGCACCAGAGTTTGTAAGGCCGAAGGGCATCACCTGATAGTAAAAAGTCCCCCAAGGGGTTGTGAAGGAAGTCTTATAATAGTCCTCCTCTGTGATATTAATCTGATTATAACTAGAAAATCCTTCCATGAGAGATAACATTTCATGGCCAACGGTTGAATCGAAACTCATGTCGATGTTGGGAAGAGGGAATTCATCTTTTGGACATGCCTTGTTGATGTCTTTAAAGTTGGTACAAATTCTGATTCCTATGGTATTTTTCTGTACCGATACTATATTGAATATCCATTTTGAATAATCAATTGGTCTGATGAATCCCACTTCCAAGAGTTTTTTAAGCTCTTCCTTAACTAAAGGGGCCACCTGTAAATGCATTTTTCTAAGCTTATGTTTGATGGGCTTTGCATCTACATGTAAAACAAGGTTATGCACCAATAAATATGGATCCAGGACTGACATATCTGCATAAGACCATGAAAATATGTCTGAGAATTATCTAAAAAGAATTACAAAATTCTTATGCTCTTGCGCTGAAAGTGAATCTCCTAGCTTAACTATTTTAGGTTGATCTTTTGTGCTAATGTTGACATCAATGGTTTCTTGTACTAAGATCTTGGATGTATCCACTATGCACATAAGAATAGGAGGGAGGTTAAGGGAGGTTAAGAATAGGATTTTTGGAGGAACTTTTTCCCTTGATTTTTCTTAAATTTTTCTAGCCATGTATCTCAGCATCCTCCCCAAAGTACAAGAAAGTATCAAGGTCAATGTAGAAGCCTTTTCTATGGTCCCTGATAGGAATGTTGTCATGAATACCCATTAATCCTAAAATTATCTCATCATTTTCAAAGAGGTCCATAAGAACGTGAAGTTTTTGGTACCAATCAATGAGAGTAGGATAAATAAGGTCAATTTAGAGTTTAATGGGGGTTATGGTAAAGACAACAATGTCTAGGAATAGGTTTTTAGAGGCAAGATCCTTGTATTGGATATGACGGGAATCTATGTCAATAGTTGAATGAGAAGAGATATCCTCACATTTAGAGGAAGTAACATCTCACTCCAAGGGTGAGATCCATAAGGTCTAATGTTGATGCCATATCTTTTAGTTTTAAAGTGTGGGGTTGGAACTGGCTCTTTTATACCTTGTTCATTTTTACCACACCTGTGTCCTTTATAGCCCATGGAGTACATCATTCTGCTGGATTTAGTGTACTTTGGAGTTTGGTGGTAGGAAGGTATAGTGCATTCAGGGAACCAAATTGTGGGAGGGTCCAAAACAAATTCTTCTACCAATAAGCCACCAGGTAGGAACTTCCCGAAGATTTACTTATCTCTAGGTCATCTATATCAATAATTGGGATTTCATTTTGTCTATGGAAATAAGGATAGATCTAAAATATAGAACCTTCATCTCCTAATCCATATTCAATAACCTTCATCTCCTAGGAATCAAAGGGAGAAATAGACATAGAAGCACGATGATCATAAGAACTTAGTGTGTCTAAATCCACATGTGAGGTGAGAGATTCAGATTGAAGAGGTATAATAATGTTGGTAGAGGGACAATCATAAGCACCTTTGCATGAAAAAATGTTCAAAAATCTATAGTGAGTAATGGGATGCATATATCCTTGAATGGTGATGGTGTGTCCCTCATGATTTAGTTTAATGCACCAATGGAAAGTTGATGGTATGACTTGCATGGAATGTATCCATGGGCGGCCAAGAAGCATGTTATACAGGATCTCCAAGTCACTCCACATTGTCATATGCTGTGATTGTGATGATGTGGGATTCTAGATATTCTTCTATTCATTCCAACTATTTGATTAACTTTAAGGTACATATGTTCATCACAAATCATTGTCTATAAGCATTGTCTTTATCTTCCGATGGGTAATAACTACTTCGATGTAAAGAGGAAAGGTATGGGTGTGATATTTATTTGGGATCTCATTATGGTTAAAGGTGATGTGTTCCCTTGATGCAATATTTTCCACCATAGCTTGAAGGTGGTAATGATATATATCTTTTGACACTCCTGATCCTTGAAGTGTTTTATAAAGCATGTCTTTGTGTACATTTGATAACTTGAGAATATCTAAGATTGAAATCTTACCAAATGTCTTTTCAAGTTTTTCTAAGAGGTTATATTGATTATCCTGAGGGGTAGATAGAGGAGGTTATGGAATCATGAGAATAGAACGTGGTGTTACCATACCAAAATATCTGCTCTTGATTCTAATAGTATTCACATGCTTGTTAGAAGAATGAACATAACCAATAAGTGATTCAAATGGATTATCGGATTGGGTGTAAACATAATTAGTATTTTTATAGCTCTAAGAAGAATAAACCTAATCCATCTTCTTCTCCATCTATTTATACTACTTAGGGAAAGGTTCCTTAAATATTCCCATTTTTGATTAGGTGTTTGATTAGGCTTGGGTGAATCAACCTCAATTTCTCCACTATTAATGAGGTCTTGGAAAAAGTGTCTCAGTTTTAGGCACTTGTTTGTTTTGTGGCCTTTCACATGATGGAACTCATAATATTCATGTTCTTTGTACCATGTTGGTTTAGGTGCGTCATTGCTAAAGGGTATGTTGAAGGATATTGGAACATGTTCACTGCGTCCAACTGTTTTAGAATCATGGAAAAGGAATCTGTGAGAGGAGTGAACACTCGAAATTTGACTAGGGGTTGAATAGGCCCTTTAGTAAGTTTTAAATGAGGACCAATTTGAACCACTTTAATATGTTTAGAGTCTGTGATACCATATCTTATAACATATTTGTTTTTGTTAAAGAAATTTGGTTTGCTCGTAGGTTTGGATGTTTGTTGTTCTTTTGAAAAAGGTTTCAATATCCCTTTTACTATCAAACCCTTTTTGATTTGGCTTTATTTTCTAAATATTCCTCAATTTTTTTAACACAATACATTTGTAAATGAAAATTAATGTCCAGATTTAGATTGGGTATGAAAATACTAACCAATTTATTTTCCTAGATCGAATAAGGGAAGTGGCTAGCTGACCCTCGTCATCGTTGCAAGAAACTATAAAAGGTCTCATTGTGTCTTTGTTTTACACAAAACAAGTCCACCATGGTATCATCACTTTCTACATTGAATGGGAAATTTCGTACAATGTTTCCTCTAGTTCAAGCCAAGTAAAGATAAAACCTTTAGGTATGTAGAGGAACCATTCCAAATCTTGAACCCCTAGGCTACGTGGGAATAAGTGTATAAGGTAATTTTCACTATAAGCCACTTCCTGACAGGCCATGTAAAATTCCTTAACTTGAACTCATGGGTCACATTTCCATTTATACTTGTCAAATTTTAAGCAATTGAAATTCTTATGGAGTGGTGTACTTATCATAACTCTGTTAAAGGGGTAAGGATATAGTTCTTTGTATTGGTAATTATTACTATGTCTGACATTATTTTCCTGAAGGGTCATGAGTATAATTTTCATAGATTGTAACTCTTGTGTGAGGAATTGATCTTTGGTAGGGGAAGCTAACATGTATACCCTACTATATTTTGATGTTTCACCTCCTTAATTTTTAGTGCGGAGTTCACTATTCTTGATCTTAGGTTTTTCTTGATGTGTGTTTTTGTTCATTTCCTTTTACACATGGGAAGCCAAATAAGCTAATTGTCTACTAGATATTTGTATTTATTGTTGCATAGTGAATTCATAATTTTGAGGTCCCTCTTTGTTCTCATGTGGAGGAGGTTACTTTGTGTTTTCATGCTCCACTCTAACCTTGCGGGGTATTTTGATAAGTGGCAATTTGTAACCGCCCATGTTTTCATTTTGGAGATTTGAAGTAGAGGCTTGTCCTTTCCCTAAAACCTCATCCATGTTAATAAGGGGAAATTGTATCTCTTCTTCCTCATGGGCATTATTGGTAGGTGGAATGCATTCATGTTCATTTGTCATTTTGGCACCTAATTCTAAAACTCATGCAAATACTCTATCTTTGTTGAGAAAAAGAATTTATTCTAATTAAGTAGGGTCAAACTCAAAATCCACCCATGGTGATTCTACTTCATCACCATTATGATCAATCATGTCCTCTATTTCCTTTTCCACGAAGAAGAGGGGTCCTAAATCATGAACAATGAAAGCATTTGATCCTTTCTTGTTAGATGTTTCTCATTCTAGTTTTTTAGATGCCATCCTTGTTAAAGGGGGCATAACAAGGAGTGTTTTTCAAAGGTATTTTTTTGAATTTGATCAAGGGTATAAAAAACCTAAGTAAAAACCTAGAACATGATGATTGTTAAGGTCCAAAAAATAATGTCAATAATGGTCAAAAAATAATGAATGTTAAATAATCAAGGAATCAAATAGGATTGTACTAAAAAGATAAGTCAATATGACAAAAAATCACAAGGGATAATCAATCAAGTTCGGTAAATCAATCCCATTAACAAGGAACTGATCCATATGTAATTATTTTTCAAAGGTATTTTGACGCAAGATGATCAACCTAGTAAAAAATTAAGTCAATTTTAAGATAAAAAAGGTGTAAGTATTAACAAGGGGTTGATGTGACTTCCAATTAAATTATATTATAACTTGTTTAGAGAAAAGCAAGGCCTAAATCCCAAAAAGTTGAAGTTAAAAATGAGAGAAATGCAATAATACCACTTGGATATGTTAACCAAGAGTTTTGAAAAATTAAGATATTAGTATCGAAATAGTATTGATATGATGCTAATAAAGTAACAACAACACCATTCAAGGTTTGAGGTAATTTTTGAAAAGAAAAAATGCTAAAAAATACCAAGAAATTTTTAAGATACGAGTAACATAATGGTATAACCTAGACACTTAGATCAAGTTTATGGGAAACATGATGTAGGTATCAAAATTGTATAAAGGTGATGCAAGAAACACAACACTTCAAAGGAAGGTAAATGATGAATCAAGCCTAGCTATGGTGAATATCTTGACATGGGTATCAAGATCAAATGGCTATCAAGATGAGAAGACACACCAACACACATTCAATGTTTACCCTCCAGTCTTAAGAAAGGATGAATGTAAATGAGTGCAAAAGTGGTGGACACAATCAATAAATATCACACGTATGTTGCACTTATTTTGATCCAAAATATCAACAAGAAAGCAAATGATTAGATCAAATGGGATTGAAAAATACTTGGCTTCACTTCGGAAAAGTTTCAACTCACCTTATGGTGAGTGAAAAACTAAGAAAAAGTAATGCTTTGTAAATTTTGTGATGGATGGTGCTTGGTTAAAACTTTAATGGACTCTCCCCTTGATTGATTAATAAGGTTTTGACTCTGAACAAGTTCTTTCTTCATAGAATCTCTGTAAAACATGATTAGGTCCAAGAAAAAAAGGATTCCTAATTGGTTCTCTTTACTAGGTTTCAAAAATTACCTCTATGAGCCCAATTTTCACAGGAAGTCACATTGACTAAACCTTGCAGTATCCAACTTTTACTTTACCCACATCGATACAATGAGTAATAAATGCGTTAAGTTATATTTTCACTGGGGTCACGTAAAGATAATTTTAATACTAAATCTCACAAGTTTATACTAGAAAATCTGGTAAGCGGAGTGCTTCCCGTTTCTTCAACAAGTTTCCCTTTTGCATGGACTAATTTGGGGTTCATGGGAGTATCCCTTTTGTGATTTTAAGGCTTATGCCAAGGGCACTTCTCTGAGTTTAAAGTAGAAAATCTGTAACTCTTAACCAAAACTTACATATACAGTGCTTTGAATGTGGTTTTTTTAAAATCTTGTAGCTTAGTGTGGTTTTGTTGTACACCATTTGGTTACCTATAAAAAAATCTATTAGTATTGGGTTTAGATCACGATTCTTTGACTAGCGAATTAGGTCCAAAATGTGAAATAGTAGTAGTTATCCAAAAATATAAAAAACATAATGTAAATAGGATTCAAGTGTTGTTTTTCATTCCCATGATCACCTAAAAGGTGCAAGGGAAGAGAATACACAACAATAAAACCCAAATATAATAAAAAAATGGAGAATACTTGCAAAATCAAAGTGCAAGGAAAATCATTTTAACCAAATTTTTGTTCATTCCCTTAGGAAAAACTTTTAATGAAGTGTTTGAAAGTATAACAACTACTTTTTATGACTTAGAAATAAGGAATTTTTCTACATAATGTTTACTATTGTAAATTCATAAAATTCAGAACACACATTTGATTGCCAATCCATCTTATAACAAAAAACCATATGCAAATTTAATGACTCGGTGAAACAGCGATCTCTCATTTCATGACTTGGTATTAAAATGATCTCTCATGTTTAACTTTTTCAAGTGTATACTATGTATACTTTGGTTCATGGTCAATCAAGTGTTCTGTCTAAGAAGCCTATCTGAAGATCTATTAGCGATACACATCTAAAATCCCACAACTTAGACTAGGTGACATAAGACAACACAACTAACATCTTGCAATACTTTAGCCAAAGTTTTAAACATGTTCATAAGAAACATCTTTCATCATTACAAAAATAAATTTATTACATCCTCACGATTCTACAACACATTTATTTCAAGAGAATTTTCAATACATAAGCATCTGAATGAAGAAGATGATTTCCTTAATAAAATAAATACAACTTTTTATAAGTCTTTCTCCTTTCACTTTTCACGAAGCCCATCTACAAAATTGTTAACATGAGTCAGTTCAAAATAACTGAGCATGATAAGAGCTATAATGTTATAAAAAATGATTTTATCTAACTGTTTCGTAAAATAAACCCTGCTATTTATGAAAAAATTCCAAGTACTCCATAATAAGATAAATAAGGACTGCCCAAAAGGTCACAAAATCAGAAGTAAAGAAGAGACATTAATTCAATTTAAGTATGATTTGCCATATAAGAAGTTAACAATTCATCATGATATAATTTCATCTATGTCACAACATTAGCAATTGTTTCAACATGATAATAGTCAACTGCAACCAATTAAGAAAATAATTAATTCAAGTCATGATTTATCCATATTGGCTTCAATTTAATTCACCAATAAAATTTCCTCAAGCACAAAAAATTCTCAATCAATCACTCAACAAAAGAATTGATATAAAAAACACAATGATTTAATAAGAACAGAATTTCGTTCCTATAAAATCAATTTTATATACAAATTAAAAGGTTTAAATAAATATGAATGATCTAACATGGTTAATAACTGTCCTATCAACCTGCCATCAATTCCTACCTATATACAAGAGCACACCATAGAAAAGAAAAACTTGACAATACATAATATAAACTATGTTTATTCTATAGGAGAATGGCTTAAGCCTTCACAAGTCTAAACAAAACACAATATAAATATCCTAAAGGATCTTTTGTTTACACAAAAGAGTTGAAAACCTACATGATCAAAAACATACTATTCATCCTATAGGAGAAAGAGAAAGTTGAAACACAACCATGCTTCACAATTAAACAATAAATAAGTGAATGATCAACATATCCCACATGCAAGCTAGGAAGAATGAAAATAAAACAATTCAAAGAACCAAAAAAAACATAGAGCACTATCTTACACAAAATGACTAAGAGCCAAATTTCAGAAATGAAAACTTCTTAATATTGAACAAACATAACTTGTACCATCCATAATTTTTGAGAGAAATAGAAATATGAGTAAGAGATTGCACTTAGACATGATAAAACATCCCAACATGTGACAATAGTCTCAAGGAGACGTTTCGTAGGATCAAACACCTAAAAAATGAGAAATCGTCATCATGAAACCAATGACGATTCCAATCAATAATCTCCAAAGCTACACAAGACTAGAAACCATAACACAATACCCAAACATAACACTTTTAAGCCTATAACTCATCATAAAAAACATATAACTAAGAAAATGAACCCAACTCAAGAGTATAACAACCCAGGGTCCTTTCAAAAAAAATCAACCAAGTTCCATAAGCTTAATCCGACCCGTGAAGGGTAAACAGAAAATGAAGATCAAACCCAAAAAAGAGAGGACGAAATATTACCCATCCATATTTCCCAAATATTACCCATCCATATTTCCCAAATAAGACCACCCAAGAAGGGTAAATTAAACTATGATATGAAATGGAAATGTCATAGGAAAATAATCCATCATTCACTAATACAACATGCACTAACGGTTCTCAAAAGTAACCTTCATTTTTACCCAAAGAGAATTGAAACAAGATCTCCAGAAAACAACGAAAAGATAAAAAGATATGAAACAATCTCAAGCTGAAACGAAGGTCAATATAACCAAAAAAAATCCAAAACAAGCCTACAAGAACAAGATTACCATTATTAAAATATAATAGAACCAAAACCTAAGACCATCTCTAAAACAAAAGTTTCATTATAGGCATAGTTTTATTTTGCAAACAAAATCGACCTATCAACTGTTAAACCAAAACTAGTTTCACTACAACCTGGAGAACTATGACATCTAAGATATTTCTAACAAGATCCCTGTAAAAATGGATAAATTCCAAAGGATACAAAATGAGGACACACATATATATTTCAAAATGCATAATCTCCAAGAAAGGTCATACCAAGTTTTCTAATAAATCCACACATCTATTTTCTAAATTTATTTGAACCTAGATTCAATAAAACACCATTATTTCACAAAAATATTATTATCCAAAGAAACCATGTCCAAATAACTCACACAAGAAAACATTCTCAGAGGCATTTTCATAAATATAAGAGTTTATTTTATGAAAATGTTTAAATAAAAGAAAGATATTTTAAAGAGATAGGGTCTATCATGCCTTGTAGTGGTCTTGCCTCCTCTTCCTTGCTTTAATACTTTAAAATGAGCTTCCATAGAAAGATTTCCAACAAAAACACCAAAATAATGCATTGAAATTTTTTCCAATTTCATTTTATAGCTTCCATGATAAAATTTTGCCATTATTTCCGCCATGTAAGGGCGTATTCATATATGCAACAGATTTGAATTGGAGGTTGGAAAAATGGAAAACAACATGCGGAGCTCAAAAGCTTGAGAATTCCAAATGAAACAATAAAAATAAAACTGTTTATTTTTCCTCTAACCTCCTTAGTATTCCCAAGGCGGTTTTTTCTTGGGTCAAGGATCATAAATGCAACAGGACTCATAGATTCCCCTCTAAAAACTCTAGCCCAGCCTTATCCTCTGTTATTTATAACTAGCACTTCAAAAATTCATTCCATTAAAATAACAGAGTTGCCAACTCAACAACATTCCACATATTTTACCTTGGCCAAAGTTGGTGAGACAAATTTATTTAATGGCACATTAAAACCTTTCCATGCATTTGGAATGGTGCCATTTCCATCCAAATCAAACTACTAACAATGCCAACCCCCACCTCCTTAGGTTAGGTCGATTTCCATAGGTCAGGTTACCCTAACATTAGTTTAAGACCATAGTTTAGGATCTTAGGCATACTCTCCCATATATCTAAGGATTAATTAGTGTTCAAAACTTAGGATAGTCTCCCATTAGGATTTAATCAACAATTAATATAATAACCTTAGCATAGTTTTAGGTTAGTATAAGATAATAAAAAATACTTAGATTAATTAGGTCCTAATTAATCAAAGAACATTACCTCTCGCATGCCTTAAAAATGAAGAACCAGATCATCATAGAATGGTGACATCAAAAGATGCTACAGGTCGCCCTTGTGACCCCAGTGCAAGCTTGGGTGTAGAAATTGAATATTATAACTAAATCGATCAAGATGATAAAAACATCAAAAAAATTTAAACATGCCTTGGATCACTGCAATTGATCAAAGGTGTGATTAATCCTATACTTTGTAATCATTAGATTGAAAAACATGTCTAGAATTACAAAATAGGAAATGAACAATTTAGAATGAATTTATTTCCTTCTTCCATATGCAGAATACATCAAAAAGTTCAGCATAAAAATATAAGAAATAATTCATTAATAAATTCATAACTATCATGGCATGACGTTATCAAATTTATTAAACAATATCATCTACAAAAACATTATTAATCAGTTGTAAAGAGTACACTGTTTTCAAAATGAAAATCACATATCAACGTTGCTACTTTATTAACAGAAGTGATCAAAGATAAAAACCATGGTAGAGGTATTACATATCTCCCCTCTAAAAATCATCATCCTCCTTGATGATTAACTTAATCCATAATCATAAAAAAAAAAAATCATAATTATAATTCTTCAGTCCACAATTTTTTTCAACAAAAATCAGATTTGTAGAAATTTAATGTTTTTTCATAACTTATTACAACATCATAATTTATTTCCTAGTACTAAAATTTATAGTACCTTCCCTAAAACTAACAAAAATTAAAGATAGTTTTAAAACAAAGTCTTTAATTGTATCATAAATCATAATTGATTTCATATCCTCAAGGTTTTCCCATGTTGCACTTTCTTCATTAAACTAGTCCCACTGGACCTTGCATTGAACGATTTCAAGATTTCGTAAGTGTAACTGGAAAGTTTCCAACACTCTTATGGGTTCAACCACAATTATTCCTGGGTCTTGAACCTGCAAGGAATCCCAATATAATACATGTGATAAATCTAAAATGTATTTCTTAAGCAAAGAAATATGGAAAACATCATGCATTCGTGACAAAGTGGGAGGTAATGCTAAGTGATAAGTTACAAGGCTAATTACTTCAATAATCTCAAAAGTTCCTAGAAAAGAGGTGATAATTTGGCTACCTTGCTAAAGGTAATAGAGCTCTTTTTATGCTTAACATGTAAAAAGACTTTTTCACCAAGTTCATATTTCTTATTGATCCTTTTCAGATCAGCATAACTTTTCTACCTATCAACAACTTATTTTAGTCATTCATGAATTATTTTTACTTGTTGTTCGATTTCAGTAAGCATTTCAGGTCCAATTACCTCTCTATCTTCAATGTTATCCCAACTAACTGGAGTTCTGCATTTCTTTCCATACAATACTTCAAAAGGTGTCATTTAAAAAAAGGAATGATAAATATTATTATAAGAAAAATCAACTAAAGGAAGATATTCTTACCATTTGTACTGCTGATCCATACATTACATTCTTAACATGTCCATTTAACATGTTTAAAACCAATTTTTTATCTTTTCTAAAAAAACATTTTTAACATGTCCTCCAAAAGCTGATTTACTCTTTCTATTTGACCATCTATTTCTGGATGGTATGCAAAATGAAAATTTATTTTTGTTCTTAAGGCTGCATTTAGAATTTTCTATAAATGAGATGTCATTATAGGGTCTCTATCAAATATAATCAATTCAGGTACTCCATGTAATCTAAGAATTTCATGCAAAAATCTTTTTCCTGAAACATGTGAATCATCTTTAAGATTACCAACAATAAAATGTGCTATTTTTGTTAATTTGTCAACCACAACTAAAATAACATCATGTTTATTTCTAGATATAGGAAACCCCTAAAAAAATCCATACTTATTATTTTCCACTTATATTACGGTATAATATGAGGATATATAAACCCCGTTGGGTGCATATGCTCAACCGTAACACGCTGACATTCTGGGAAATGTGAAATAAAATCAGTTATGTCTCTCTTCACCCCTTTTCGAAAATATTGTGTTTTTACATTAGCAAGTATTTTTGTCACACCGGGATGCCCTGAGTAAGGTGAATTATGAAATTCCATCATTAACTTTTTCCTTAACTCATATCCCAAAGGTATATACACTTGATTTTCATATCTTAAAATTCCTTCATTATCAGATTCAAAACCTTTGTATTTTGCATCATTAGGATCTATAGTAAGTGTTGTTTTTACCTGCTAAAAATACAAATTAGAATCCATGATACTCTTTACCTCATCCTTAAATCGAGTTCTCAAATTTATAAGTGCAGATATATGTTTCTTATGGCTTAGTGCATCTGTCACTCTGTTTTGTTTACATTTAATGTAATTTATGTCAAAATCATATTGTGACAAAAAATCTAACCATCTTCATTGTCTTGCATTTAGATTTGGTTGAGTGAAAATATACTTCAACCCAAGATGGTCAGTTTTTAACTCAAAAGGTCTTCCCAAGAGATAATGTCTCCATACTTGAAGTGCATGAACTATGGAAGCAAGCACTAGGTCATGGGGAGCATAGTTAAACTCACGTAGCTTGAGTTTCCTAATATCATAAGCTATAACATGTTCATATCACAATAATATACCTCCTAATCCTTCTTTGGAAGCATCTGTAACTACCGTAAAGCTTCTAATTGGATCTGGTACAACCAAAATAGGTGAAGTTAGCTATTCCTTAATAGTTTTAAATTTTGATCCACATTTATCACTCCACACAAACTTTTTGCCTTTGTTTTGTAACAAAGTAATTGGGGCAGTGACTTTTGAAAATTCCTTATATTTTTTTATATAATAACCTGCAAGCCCTATGAAGATTTTGACTTCATGTACATTTATGGAAACAATATTTAATGGATCAACTGCTATTCCATCTTTACTTATGACATGTCCTAAATAGTGCACTTTTGTTTCATAAAAAGAATATTTGGACAACTTACCAAACAATTTTCTTTTTCTCAATATTTCAAGTACAATTTTCAAATGCTTATGGTGCTCATCAATGCTTCTAAAATAGATAAGAATATCATATGAGAATACAAATATAAACTTGTCTAATTATTCTTGAAATATATTATTCATTAAATTCATATGATTTGTCAAACCAAATGGTAAAACTATGAATTCATAATGTCCATACCTTCTTTTAAAAGTTGTTTTATGAATATTTTCATTCTTAATTCTCAATTTATACTATCTATAATGAAGATCTATCTTTGATTAAACTGACGCTCCATGCATCTGATCAAACAAATCATCAATTATAGGAAGTGGATATCTATTTTTGATTGTCACTTTGTTTACAATTTGTAATCAATACAAAGTCTAAGTGTTCCATCTTTTTCACAAAAATTACTGGTGCTCCCCAAGGTGAGACACTCGGTCTTATCAAACCTTTAGAAAATAATTCTTGTAATTGTGCTTTAAGTTCTACTAGTTCAATTATAGGCATTCGATAAGGTGCCTTAGAAATAGGTTCAGTCTCAGGTTTGATTTCTATTGTAAATTCAAATTCTTGTTTAGGTGGAAGATCAGGTAGTTCTTCTAGAAACACATTGCTGAAATCTCTTAACAATAGATACTTTCCCAAGAAATCACTATCCTTTTCTGTTGTTTCATAAATTTTTACTACATACAAAGTGAAAACTTTGTTTTTGGCCTTCTTAAGCTGCATAGCTACCAATTTCCTAACTGAAATTTCTCACTTTACCCCTTGAATGTCTGTTGTTTTCTGCAGATCATCAAGGATTCTAATGTGTTTTTCAAAACAATCAAATTTTGTTTTATGATTAGCAAGCCAATTAATACCAACTATGACATCATATGACCCCAAAGGAGCAACATAAATATCAACTTCAGTGGAAAAACTTGGTATCTCTAAGACTACTCCAAAAAGACATTTACTAACAGTATGGACAAACATTATTACCATAATGAACAGTCCAAGATTTTTCCATTATTCCTAATTTTATTTTTAATTTTGTAGCTAATTTACTAGAAATAAAGCATTATGTAGCTCCAATATAAAAATTAAAGTAACAGGTGTACCATATAATTTATCTGACAGTTCTAGGAGCATAACTTTCTTTTCAGCTTACTTATAAGCTACAACAACATGTGTCTTATGTTGTTGATTGTTGTTATATTTATTTAGAGGGAACTTATTTGCATAGTGATCCTTACCACAATTAAATAACCCCTCTACAGGTTCTCTTTTTGGTTCAAACTTATTTCTGGTCTTGAAATTACTGTTTTGACCTTCATAAGATTTCTACCCATTATTGTTATTCTTCACAAAATTGTTTATAATGTTTGCAGCAGGTTTATTTTTTATTGTTTTCTTATTGTTATTAGTCAACAACTTGTTTTTGAATCCCAAATTTTTCCATTCCACCTTCTTAGGTGAAAGTGACAAAGAAGAGTTGGAAATTTTCTTTCCATTTTCTTCTTTATGAGCAGAAATTGCCTTCTATTTCTAATCTTGCATTATGGATTTTTCTACAACCCCTTCCATAGTGGTTGGGTTATGCACATCCAATTATTCTCCTATAATAGGATTCAATCCCATAATAAAATTTTGTATCATGAACTTCTTATCATATTGATACTGAGGAATGTACTTAAGAAGTTTGGTAAACCTCTCACATTACTCAGTTAAAGTTAAGTTTCCTTGAATTAAATTCTAAAATTCTTTCATTTTCTGATCATAATAGAGTTGTGGCAGCCAACGTTTCCTAAAGTAGCTCTTAAATTAATCCCATGTAATGTTTTATTCATCAATGTTTAGTTTAGCCTTACGACTGTCCCACCAGGAGGATTCCTCATGGGAAATCTAGTAAGCTCACCATACTACTTTTGTTTCTTCTGAGAAGTTCTTTACTAAAAATTACTTATCCATTTCACTAAGCCAATTCTCATACCCATCCCTCAGTGTAGTGCCATCAAAATTTTGTGGACTTATCTTCTTTACGTCATTAGTAAGTTCAACTACTAATCTTGCCTTTTTATTTTCAGGTGGATTACATACATTTACATTTGCATTTGTAACGTTGTTATCGATATTCACAACATTGTTATTTGCTATATTATTGTTATCAACACCCAAATTTATAGCATTGGTGTTGTTTCCTGGATGTGGTTGATTGTTATTATTATCATCGTCTTCCTCCTCTTCATTACCCATTACTTTTTATTCAAGTATAACAAGACAATCTCTTGTGTCTAATAGTGCAGCAAGGATCTCATCAAGTTTTTGTGTGGTAGCTACCTCTCCACCTGGAGGTGGTTTATTTGCAACACCTCCCCTTGTTCTAAAAATTTTCTATAACAAGAAATTAATTTTTTATCAGATATGGACTCAATAGGTCCAAGAGCAGCAACCTTCAGCCCTTTATACAAAAATATAACAACCAATTTTTATGATTTAAAAGCAAGGAATTTTTTATTTTTATATAATGTTTGTTGTTCTAAATTCATACAATTCAAAACACACATTCTATTACCAATCCATCTCATAATATAAAACCATATGCAACTGTAATGACTCGATGAAACACTGATCTCTCATGTGTAACGTGTTCAAGTTTATACTATGTATAATTTGGTTCTTTTACCCATCAAGGGTCAATCAAGTGTTCTGTCTAATAAGCCTATCTGAATATCTATTACTAATATTCATCAAAAATCCCACAACTTAGACTAGGTGACATAAGACAATGCAACCAAATTTTTTTGATACATTGGCCAAATTTTTAAACATGTTTACCATGTTTTCATTCCCATATGGCATACTTTTCGAGAGGAATATGTCTTCCACCACACTCGTACTATTTTCTAGACTGGTCTTCCTTGACTACTATCAACTAAACCTGATTTGAAGTTTCACGCTAAATAGGGGAAACTTACATGCATTAGTGTGGAATACTACTTGTGGTGACTAAGGATACATAGACATACTCAATCGAGCCCCATCAATTGGGTGTGTTTAGTTACCCTAAGTCAACATGAGTTGACCACTACACTAGTCCATGGGTCTATCTCTATTTAGAGTAAAACTATGCACCAAATTTTCACTTATTTCAATCGAGTTAATTAAATTAAGTGGGGTGTTGAAGCATAGATGGTTACATCATAGTATCCTTGTAATGACTCCTATCATTATGAGGGTACTCTACCACAGCCCCTATATCACAATGACCTACTAATTTCCTTCAACTAAACTAACATACTTAAGAACTTTAGATTATTTACCCTTCAAATTATTATCTTATTTAATTAATCATTAAACAACACACCTAAGGGTCCATTAAGTATGATTAATATAGATAAGGATTTAAAATGTACTTTTTACAATAATTGAAAGTAAGAAGATAAAATATCCATTCAGGCATATGAAAATTTTAATCTTAAACCATTGTTTGTAATTATTGATAAATCTGAATTCAATCATAAGTAAGTAATATCATTGAGTTTTCTTGCTACAATTTAGCATTGCAAACAATCTTGATTGTAAGCTTATACATTAGAATTAGTTATATCATATTATCTAAATCCATCTTGTTAATTCTTTTAATATTTCCCATTACCATTTATTTCTCACATAAAAAGAGTATACAAACAATCTTCTTCTTTGATTTAAACTTAATCACTTAATAAGATAACATATATAGCTCTTATTTAATGATAAAAGGAAGTACCCTTTTATTCAAAGTAAGGACTATCATCATATTTAAGAATTCAAAAAACATAAGGTGTAGATTCATAAAATAATATTACATTCATCTATATTAAATAACCCTTATTACGTTTTCCGTATGAGGATTGATCATTCATAATCATCATATTTAAAATCTTTCGCAAAATGAAAAGAATAAAAAATATAAGTATAGATCCTTATCCCAAGTATCATTTCATATCTTAGAATCCATTAAGTCATGAATGTCAATATTTAAGTATATATATATATATATATATATATATATATATAGTCCATCATGTAGTTGAATATCTAGGAACATTTTTCAAATCTAAGTCATATAAGACATTGGAACAAATAAGAAATCACCAACCCTTCACAAAAATTCATTTATAAAAAGAGAGGGATCAATTTTCTCTCAACTTAATTAATATTACATAATTTCATGAGAAACATCTTTCATAATTACAAAACTAAGTTTATTATATCCTCATGATTCTACAACAAGTTGATTTCAAGAGAATTTTCTATACATAAGCATTTGAATGAAGAATATGATTTCACTAATAAAACAAATGTAATGTTTTGTAAGTCTTTCTCCTTTCACTTTTCACAAATTCCATCTACAAAATTGTTAGCATGATCTAGTTCACAAGAACTGAACATGATAAGAGGTATAATGTTAAAACAATATGCTTTTATCTAGCTGTTTCATAAAAAGACTATTTATGAAAATTTTCCGAGTACTCCATAATAAGATCAATAAGAAGTACTACCAAAAAGGTCACAAAACCATAAGTAGAGAAGAGACACTAATTCAATTTAAGTATTATTTTCCATATAATAAGTTAACAATTGAGCATGATCTAATTCCATCTATGTCACACCATTAACAATAATTTGAACATGATAAAAGTCAACTGCAACCAATTAAGAAAAGAATTAATTCAATTCATGATCTATCCATATTGGCTTTAATTTAATTCACCAAGCAAAGTTCCACAAGCACAGATAATTATCAATCAATCACTCAAAAAATGGATCGATCTAAAAATGCAATGATTTAATAAGAGTAGAATGTTGTTCCTATAAAATCAATTTTATATCCAAACTAAAAGGTTTGACTAAAAATGAATGATCTAACATCGTCAACAACTATCCTATCAAACCACTATAAAAATTACTACCTATATCCAAGAGGACATCATAAAGAAGACAAACTCGACAATACAAAATATAAAATCTGTATATTCTATAGGATAATGGATTGAGCCTTTAAAAGTATAAACAACACATGATATAGAGCTCCTAAAGAATCTTTTGTTTACACAAGAAGAGTTTAAAACCTACTTGATCCAAAACATACCATTCATCCTATATGACAAAGAGAAATTTGAAACACAACCATGCTTCACAATCAAAAAATCAATAATTGAATGCTCAACATCTCCCACATACAAGCTAGGAAGAATTAAAATAGAATGATTCAAAGAAGCAAAAAAATGAAGAGCACTGTCTTACCCAAAATGACTAAGATACAAATTTTAGAAATGAAAACTTCTTAATATTGAACAAAAAAAACTTGTACCATCCATCATTTTTGAGAGAAATCAAAATACGAGCAAGAGATTACACTCAGACATGATAAATTATCTCAAGATACGAGAACAGTATCAAGGATATGTTTCGTAGGATTAAACACCTAATAAAATGAGCAATCGTCATCAAGAAACCAATGATGATTCCAATCAATAATCTCCAAAGCTACACAAGATCTAAAATCTTAACACAATACCAAAACATGACACTTCGTAGCCTACAACTCATCATAGAAACATATAACTAAGAAAACAAATCTAGCTTGAGAGTATAAAAACCTAGGGTATTTTCGAAAAAATCAACCAAGTTCCACAAGCTTAAGCTGACCCGTGAAGGGTAAACATACAAAGAAGATCAAACCCACAAAAAGAGAAGGACAAAATATTACCAGTCAATGTTTCCTAAAGAATACCACCCAATAAGGGTAAATTAAACTATGATACAAACTAAAAATGTCAGAGGAAAATACTCCATCATTGACCAATACAAAATGCACTTGCAGTGCTCAAAAGAAACCTTCGGTTTTACCTAGAGAGAGTTGAAACAAGATTTCCACAAAACAATGAAAAAAAAACTGAAATAATCTCAAGCTGAAACAAAGGTCAATATAACTGAAACAAAATCCAAAACAGACCTACAAGAACAAGATGGGAAATTTAAAATGATAATACAACAAAAACGTAAGACCATCTCTGAAACAAAAGTTTCATTACAGGTATAGTTTTATTCTGTGATCAAAGTCAACCTATACACTGTTAAACCAAAACTAGTTTCACTACAACTTGGGGAACTCCAACGTTCAAGATATTTCTAACAAGATCCCTACAAAAATGTATAAATACCAAAGGATACAAAATGGAGAGACATATATATATATATATTTAAAAACATATAATCTCTAAGCAAGCTCATACCCATTTTTCTAATAAATCCACACATATATATTCTAGCTTTATACACACCCAGATTGAGTAAAACACCATTATTTCACAAAAATATTATTATCCAAAGAAACCATGTCCAAATAACTCACAAAAGAAATAAGGAGAAAATAATCACACAAAAAAACATTCTCAAAGATGTTTTCATAAGGAGAAGAGTTATTTTTATGAAAACATTTAAATAAAAGAAAGAGATTTGAAAGAGATAGGGCCTATCATGCCTGGTAGTACTCCTTCCTCCTCTTCCTTACTTCAATCCTTTAAACCGAGCTTTCACAGAAATATTTGCAACAAAAATGCCAAAATAATCCGCTGACACTTTTCCCAATTTCTTCTTATAGCTTCTAAGATAAATTTTTTCCATTATTTCCGCCATGCAAGGGTGTATTCATACATGTAACAAATTCAAATTGGAGGTTCAAAAAATGGAAAATAATATGCAAATCTCAAAATATTGAGAATTCCAAATGAAACGATAAAAAAAACTGTTTATTTTTCCTCCAACATTCTTACTATTCCCTAGGAAGTTTTTTATCGGGTCAAGGATCATCAATGCAACAGGACTGACAAAGTCCCCTTTAAAAACTCCCTCCCAACATTATCCTCTGTTAGTTACAACTAGCAGTTCAAAAATTCATTCCATCAAAATATCAAAGTTGCTAGCTAGACAACATTCCACCATCTTTTACCTTGGTTAAAGTTAGCAGGACAAATTTATTTAATTCCACATTAAAACCTTGTCATGCATTTGGAATGGTGTCACTTCTATCCAAATCAAATTTATAATAATTCTAACCCCCACCTCCTTGGGTTAGGTCTATGTCCATAGGTTAGGTTCCCCTAACACTATTTTAAGACCATAGTTTAGGATCTTAGGCATAGTCTCCCATTTATCTTAGGATTAATTAGTGTTCAAAACTTAGGATAGTCTCCTATTAGGATTTAATCAACAATTAATGTAATCACCGTAGCATATGTTAAAGTTAGGATAAGATAATACAAAAAACTTATTTTAATTAGGTCCTAATTAAACAAAGAACATTACCTCTCACAATTCTTAAAAATGATGAACTAGATCATCATATAGTGGTGAAATCAAAAGATGCTACAGGAGGCCCCTGTGACCCTAGTGCAAGCTTGGGTGAAAAAATAAGATATTTAGACCAAATCGATCAAGATGATCAAAACATAAAAAAATCCTAAACATGTCTTGGATCACTGTAATTGATCTAAAGTGTGATTAATCCTATAATTTGTAATCATCAAATTGAAAAACAAGTTTAGCATTGCAGACTAGGAATTAAACAATTTAGAATGAATTTATTTCCTTCTACCATATGCAGAATACATCAAAAAGTTCAGCATAAAATTATAAGAAATACTTGATTAATAAATTCAGAACTATCATGGCATGATGTTATCCAATTTTATAAGATAAAACATATCATCTACATCAACATGATTAATCATCTTTAAAGAGTACACTATCTTCAAAATGAAAATCACCTATCAATGTTGCTACTTCATTAAAAAAAGTGATCAAAGATAACAACCATGGTAGAGGTATTAAAGAAAGCATGAAAAATTCTTAGAGTTGTTTCTGATTCCCAAGATCACATAGAAGGTGTGAGGGAAGATCATACACAAATCTATCTTAACAAGTGAAAATAAGACATTCATCAAACTTAATCAAATAAGTTATCACAATACATGATCCAATATATATCTTATAATCAATTATTAGATTCAATAAACCTACAAGATGTTTGAAATAACAAAGATCAAATTTGGAAAACTTGGAAAAGAGTCCCCAAAATTCAACTGATCACACCTACGTGGACTTGGTGACACTTATGCAGACCTTACAACACATGCACACCCCTAACAATGTATGCACATGCATGGAAACATAAATGCAAATATGATAAAAAGACAGATAACATCACATAAACATGGACAGAGAGACAGACACATAGACCTAGAAGCACATAAATGGGACTGTTAAGAAAATATAATGTAGATACATAGGATGACACACACAAGGCCAGAGAAGCATCTGCACGGACCTACAACCATATGCACGGGTTTGCTAGGGCAACATAAAGGGTAAAATAGTGATGTAATGCATGCATGGAAAGAGGGACACTTACACAACACAAAATGTGTATGCATGGACCTAACAATAGGAGCGTGCCATATTCAACATATACATGGCCCTTATGCTGCATACACAGGGCAGCCTCACACCTACACATATACCTAGAATGACATCAAAAATATGGAAGACTAACACAAGTAACCTTAAAAAGGTCATTTCCCCCCCTAATTTAGCTCAATATTAATGACAACCAATCAAAATTAAACCTACAAAAGATACTCAACACATGTAAAGTTAGCAAACTACCCTAAGGAATTAAAAATATTTCACATGTGCATAATAAGGGTTAGTAAAAAATTGAGATAAAATTAACAAAATTTGACATCAAATGCTAAGGGACTAAGGATCCATCCCATCGGGTGTTCCAAATGTGAACATTTAGAAAATTTCCATGGTAAAACAAAGCTAACACCGAGTAGCTTCTAATAAATTAATCAAACCTACTATAGAACCATCAAGATAAGAGCTTATAAGAAACAACTTCTTCAATGCATGAATAATATCAAATCAAAATGCTAAGCTATTTATTACTATCTAGATTTATAATATAAAAAATGAACATATTTAGATCACTTTAGCAATCAAAAGGGAGTGATTTCCTCAGAGTTTGAAGATGAGATATCACCAAAACATGGCTATAAGGCCATTTTGGATCTTCTTGTAGTGCCGACTTCGCTTCGACACTTTTAATACTGATCATGATACTGTGGACTATATGATGGACATTATTATAGTTTTGATTTAGTATGATGTTAGATGTTCGACCATGGATTATTGTTGAATCTGATTCATATATGATGCATGATGATTTTTGAAGAAATTATATATATATGTTGACATGCTGTTGGACATGGTTATATATATTTATGGATGTTGTTAGGACATGTGATATTTAGATATATTGAGTACACCGAGAAAATTGAATTTAAAATTGATGGTTATATAGCTGTTGATAAAATTGTAAGTGATATTGTTGATTTTCTAGATGTTGTGATTCATATATATATTGATGATTTTGAAATTATATTATATTCATTTTGGATGTTTTGATATGCCCACGAGGCCGAATGAGGTATTTATGTTTTGTAGGTTAAAATATCACAACAAACATCGGGGGATTGTAGACCGACCACATTGGGATTCTAAACAAGGTCACCATGACAACATGTTTTATGTGTGTGTTGTTTTGTTAGGGATTCCCATGGGGGGGATTACCTTTGAATGTGACCAAGGGTTTTTTGTGTATTTTATTAATGCGGTTCCTTGTTTTATTGTATGTATTTTATTAGTGATGTGTCCCTTTCTTTTATTTAATTAAATTGTGGTAGATTAATGTGAGAAAACATATGGTTAACAGTTAATTAATTAAATTGGGATATGAGAAAGTAATTGTAGAAGTTTTTGGCTTTTGTATTAAATATTTAAGAGATGTGTAAGTATGTGTAAGAGTTGTATAAGTCAGATTTTGGAGTATGAAACACTCCACCTCCTTGGAAATTCGAATTTGTCCTTGGGGGCTATTTTTGGAGGCTTGTGAGACAAGTAAAATTTGTCCCGTACCTCTTAAAGTTTAATTACCAACCATACCTATGGTTGGAGGGTTGATTTGAGACCCTTTTAACGCATTTTTTAAAATCAAGTTACATGTTTTAATTACACTTTCTTCATTTTTTAAATTTTGCAGTCCTTTGGGGTGTGGGCTTTTTGGAGTGTGTAAATATATTGTCATATTATTCACCCACCTCTTTATTGTGCATTGGAGAATGAATTTGACTTTTTTGTTGGAGTTGAGGATGTGTGATGTGGTATCCTACATGGATCCACCTCTTCCTCTCCTCTCCCCTCTTCTATAAAATTATAACTCCTTGCTTTGTTTTGGGGTTGTTGAACTTTTGGGAATGCTTCCTTGGGGAGAATTTTCTTGTGATTGGAGCTCTTAATTTTGGAAGGAGATTGGAGGACTTTGCATGCTTGTTGGTTTCTAATTTTGGGACTGTTTTTGACATTAAGAGCTTGTTGTTTTAGAACCTAGGCAACTCCATCATGGAGAGGTAAGAGCTTGGCTCTTGAAATACTCTTTTCCTTTATGAATGTGCTGGTATTGTGTGAATGTTTTAGCATGTTTTGTGTGTTTATTAGCTGTGAGTAGACTATCATAGGAATGGTGTAGGAGAAGGCTATGGGGAATCCATGTGGGGGGGCATAAGGGAATATGCCAGTGGCATCATAATTCTTGTGGAGGGATTTTGGGTTTGGAATCCACCATGGAAAAGAAATAGCTTGCATTTCTTACTTTGTGGGGGGCATAAGGAAATCTTTGGGGGGCATAAGGAGGGATTGTGGGGGGGCATAAGGATATGTGTGATGATCTATATTGGTGGTTTGTTACCAGTGGATACCCAATTCCCATTGGGAGGCATAAGTAGCTTCCCCCATAGTGCTTACTCCTTTGTCTTGCATGATGAAGCCTGAGTTCTATTTTAATGTTTCAATACAATTGTAAACTGTTATTTTGTGTTGAAATGTGTTTTATTTGAAATATGCATGTTGAAATAATGTTGTGTGTATGTTTTGTGGAAGCCTGTTGTTTCCATGAGTTGAATCACACCTTCTATTGCATTGTGGTTGGGGCTCAGGGGCCAATGATGAAGGATGACTTCTATTTTCATTGGATGTCTTGGTTGGGTGGAGATTTTTTCCTTTCCCCCACTTTTGTTGTGATCAAAATTGGATGAATGAGAAGAATGCATGTTACTATCCTGGAGCTGAGAAAAGAAGATAGTTTGATTGTCCCTTACAAAATAAAATCCCATTGTAACATTTCCCACTTTGAAGTGAATGAATTTATAAAATTTTGAAATGGAAAGATGTTGTATTGATTATGAAACTTGTAAAATTTAAGTGTGAAAGATATATCTACTCTATTTTGTACATTTGAAAGAAAGAAATTTGAAATCTACTAATTACATTCAAGAAATTGGAAGATGTAAATTTGTATTCAAAATTAATAAAGGATTGCAATACATTTCTTCATTTTCATTGTTGTATTGAAATATGATTTTTAAATGTAATGAAATCCCTGTTTGGAAAGTGGAAAAGGAAGAAACATGCGAGAAGAATTTGTATTATTTTGCCTTGTTTAAGATATATGATTTTGGGAAGGATAGAAACTACATTATTATTTTAAAGTTTGATTGAAAAAGGAAAAACATTTAAGGATAGCATGGAATGAATTAAATGTTTCATTACATGGCAAAAGAGATATTTTAATCTCTATTTCTGGAAATGTATAAGTTCTTTTACTTCACTGTATACTTGCAAAATTTTATCAAATATAAATCAGAATGACCCTACAATCTATAAAGGACAAATGAAATATTAAATTAAACTTAAGGTAATAAAAATGACCCAAAAAAACTAGAAACTCTTAAGAAATCTCTAATAAAATCTTTCAAATTGAACAAATGCAAATTTTACAGTCTTTTTCTGTCAATTGTTGGAAAATTCGAATTGGAAGTCAATCAAGTAAAATTACCTTCCTAAAACATCCTAAATACTTCATAGAATTATTCTCCATGTATTTTTGGCATGTTGAGTGGAGGAGAAGATAAAATTGAACAAAATTTGTAATTTAAAATTTAATTGTTTTCTTTTAAAAATCCTGCAGGCCGTTTTCTTAAAATTGACCCTTCAAAATTTTTCAAAATATACAATTAATGATTTCTGTGCAAAGAGGGCATCTAGAGATTTCCAGAAAGTCCTTTTTTCCCCAAAAATAAGCTTTCTATCTAAATTTATGGCCCTCTGAAGTTTTTATTCCCTGGGCGGAAAATTTTCCCTGGCAAGCTCGCGGCCCGAAATGTTCCCTTTGAAAATCCTTAGAAAATTTTTGGAAATATTTTCAGAATTTTTTTAGAATTTTCCTCACCTCTCCACAACCAATTAGAGGTTGCCACATGGGATGGTAGAGGGGTGAAACCCTTGCAATTTTTTATCCTTTTTGGAAATTTTGCTTTTTGGAAAATTTTCGTTGTTACCTCTGCAGCCCCGCGCTCCCGCCCTTGCCTTGGTGAAATCCCTTCCGCAGATGCACGGGCCCACACATCAAACTTATCCATTTCCCCCTCCTTGGTGACTTTTCCTCAAACCTCTGCTGCTCTGCCCTTCCCTCATTCCTTCCCCACTTTGGCTTGTTAAACGTGACGTGTCCCTGACGGTGCAGTAGAGGCATGGGTGAAAATGTGAACTTTTCCCCCACGCAAGAAAATTTGCAAACATCTCCCCATGACATGCCAACCCAAAAAGAAAAAAAATGGTTCTCTCCCCCACTCGACACATGTCCCTTTTGGGAAAAATTTTCATCCTTAAGCCCACAGGCTTGCCCTTGGGGGAAAATTTTCACCCCAACGCCCACCGACCCATAACTGGAGTTTTATAAGGAGTTAGGAGGATTTATTTATATCATCAGAAAAGTGAGAAAATTTCCTATCCAATGGGAATGATTTAGATAAATTTTGATTGTGTTAAGTGTGAGAAAAATCAAGTTGAAACTCAAAGCCTGTTAGAGACTAGGTATGGTGATAATTTACCCCCTGAACCTTATTGAACCTTCTAACCCTAAATTTTGGACCTTGTGACCTCTGAGAATTGTCAGTAAAAGAAAACTATTTTATAGTAAACTAGAATTATTTTGGAGCCTATTAGTGACAACTGTTGTCTCGTAACTTGGTTATAGACACTCTTAACCGAGTTATGGGAGTGAGAACTAAGACTTTAATCTGATTATTCGAATATGTATTCATTTCCCCACTGTAATTTAACCCTTCTCTTGTATTAGATCTTGTGGAATTAAATAACTTGGGTATTTAATTGTTTTGGGTCCCTTAACCCTAGAATTTTATTCAGGGAATAATTAGCTAAAATTTCAATGTAATCAGTGATTAATTTAATCCCTGAGGAGATTTGAGCTAGGTGTGGACTTATTACACTTGTTGCTTTATAATGTGGTATTAGTAATTATTATAATGGGAAAATTTATTGAAGTTGAATTAACTTGTCCTTGAGACTTTGGTTGTTAACTCCTAACACCTTTAAACAAAAATTTACTCCATAATTTTGTAACTAAACCTAGGTTGTTTATGGTTCTCAAGTGGGTTGTTTTAGTAGGCATTACACTTCCCATGATCTTAAATTTGAGAGAATGGATGCAAGATGGAAAATCTATTTCCTTCAATGGAGAATGGCTCAAGATCAAAATGCCTATAGTTTATCCTAGGGTAAATAAGGTGTAAGAAGAAAAGTAAGGAGGAGGGTTTGTTATAGAGCTTGTCAATTAAGAAAAGGCTAGTAAATTGACGAATGTGGGATAAACCCTAAAGAGGAAATACAAAGGCCATAAATTTCTAATAAAGTATGTGCACTTTGTGGGAGTTAAAAGGGGATTTAATTAATAAAAGGTGATTAATTAATGGAAGGCAGGTATGCTTATATAATCTTACTAGAATAAAGTTAGTATGATTTGGTGGATTTTAAGAGAGGAAATGTTTCAATAAATGACGAGTTATTGATTTAGATTAGTGGTCATAATTAATTAAGGATAATTAATTAACCTAGGTAGAAGTGAGCTTTAATCAACGAAAGATAGTTAATCATCATCCTGAATAATAGAAGGGATAATTAATTAGTGAAATGTAATAAATTAATGATGGTAGAAGTAAAATAGTGGTTTATTGATGTAGTGTCATCAATTTACGAGAAAGAGGATAGTTAGTGTAATTTAAATATTAAAATTGCCTGACAAAATTCTAGGTGTCTACAAATAGTTTATTTTCATGATTTATATTAATGTATTTGATTAATGAATTAGGATAGGACTTATTTTGTGTTAAGTCCTTTGTTAATTATCTTAGCTTATTTATCATGCATACATATGGTCTACTTGGTGGGACCCCTTTGTCTGATGCACATTTTTTAATGTAGTTTAATTTACCACTTTGATGCAAGTTATTTCAATATGTTGAAATTTTTTATGTTCTTATACATGTTTTTTAGTATTTGGGAGTGTTGAGGTTGTTTACATGTAGTGAAGAGGTGAAGTGTTGTTAAAATTTCATCTTGGTAAGAAAAATTAACGTTTTCACATTTTAAACTGTTTCTTGAGTTTTGAAGCTTTCAGTAGCCTCGCCATAGTTTTCAGAGGCCTCACCTATATAGCCAATGACCTCTCTTCATCTATCAATAGCCTTGCCTTGTGTATTTTTCTAGATTATTTAGTGGTTTTGACATGGTTATTAGTGGTTTCGACTTGTTTTAATGACCTCACCATCTGTTATAACTACCTTGATGATATCAGTGGGTTTACATCCGTCAGTAATGACCTTGAACAAAAATAACAAATTGGAGCTACTTTTCAGTAGCCTTTCTCTATGACAAAGGACTTAACATTTTAATAGATTTTTATGTCATTTTGTCCTTTTTCTTCAATTTTGTCACTATTTTTACACATTACTAACCATTTCATTTTTATTTGTGAAAATTTCACACTGACATGCATTTGTATACACTTTTGATCAAACTATGGGTACTTATTACATATTTTGGGCTTGAAGGTACTATTACAAAACACTTAGTGAGATGGAAGTGGTTTATAGCTAGATGGAAAGAGTACAAATTTAATCAAAAATGGCATTTGGAGCGTAAAATTGAGGTAAGTGCATTAAACGACAAATTTGTTTTATTCAGTGACCTCGCTTTGCTTATTTGTGGCCTTACACATTTTGAGCAGCCTCACACTTAGTAGTAGCAAAATTACTTAAATTGGAAACCTTTCCTTATTGGGGAAAAACCTTAACCTATTTTAGCAGCCTCACCATACACCGGAGTTGATGTTTAAAGGATTCACTCTTTAAACATTGAACTTAGTGTCTGTATCAACAAACTTATGACAAAGCTTAGTTTTTTTTACTGTCTCATGTTTTAATCACTTAGATTTCATTTTTGAGATAATTTGTTGTGAAAAATACTAATTTTTGATGTGTAAGTTGCCATATATCACTTGCCAAAGACAAATGTATCAAAAAAACAAACCAATTAAACAAAAAGACCAAGTTGTGTGAACATCAATTTTCATTATTTTACTTTGTAATTGGGATTTTCCTTCATGATTGGAATATTATTATTAGATTGATCACCTTGTTAAACACCTAGGTTACTTGACCAAAGGATAAAAATATTGGGTTAATAATTGCCTTAACCATCTAGGCTTCTTGTTAAAACATTATATATTGGATTAACCTTGATTTAACCATTTTACAAGGGCATTTATTTCCCTTTGACATCATTTTATTCTTGTTTGTACCTCATCTTAAATATGTATGATCTTTCCACATGCTAAAATGTGATTTTTGAAATAAAAATAATTTTGATGTTTTTCTATTTTAGTAGGGTTTGGTGGTTAGGAAGTCCTTACCTAATCATTTAGACAAAGCCCATGTGCCAATGGGTTATACAAATTTGTGGTAAGATCAGTCATTTTTGGCTAAGTAGGGGTTCTATTTTATGTGGCTCATATGAAGTGAGGGGTGAATTTTCTTCCAATACATAGGCCCTAGATTAGATCCCATAGGAAACATTTGTCATTTTTTACCAAACTCTAATGAAATGAATGGAGTGAAGGCAAGGGGGATTTTACCCTTCAAACCACGTCTTAGACATCATTTCCTAATTTTACAGACTTATGCCTCACATAATGAAAACAATATCGAGGTCGCCTTAACATCTTGTTTATCCTAGCCAGATGGAAAAGTCTCAAGGATAGGTTGTGATTATTTATCTTCTCCTAAAAATTTTGTTTGTAAATAAATTTAACTAAAGAGTGGTACATAGTCCAAATTCCCTGATTCACTAAAAATCACGAGGTGAACTTTTTTCTGAGTTAAAACCTTTTTTTTTTGAAAAGAAAAATAAAGTAAAACTCTTTTAGAGTTAGACTAAAGATGTTTTTTTAAATCAATATTTGACTCACAAAAACCTCATGAGGTGAGACTCTGTCTGAGATAGGGACTTTGTTTTGATAAGAAAATAAGGTGATGCTCTATCCAATTCATACCAAGTGTGTTTTTTCTAAAGTTGTAGAATTAGTCCATATTTTTGAATTCACGCATCAAAACAACAAAATGTGTTACTCTACCAAATTTAATACTTTTTTATTTACACAAAGCTTCACAAGGAAAAAATCTATCCAAGTTAAAATGTTATTTGAGTGATAAAACAAGGAAAAAAATCTATCTGAGTTAAACCATGTGTTTTTCATCACAACTATATTCTTTCATCTTAATTTTGGCCTCATTTATCAAAGTTAACCACCCAAAACTCTGCCACAATTTCACCAACCATTTTAAACTTCACATTTAAAATGTTTTTTCAAAACTTGGTTTATTTTTATAATTATGTTATTATGTTATCAATTTTTTTTAGGTTTTCTTAGAAACATTTGAAACATCCAAGTCTAGGAAAACATCCATTTGTAGTCATTACATTTTTGAAATTTTGTAGTTTTCCTTAGAAACATTTAAATTATCTAAATCTTATAAAATGTCCATTTGTGGTCATTACACTAACAAATTTTTTATACTTCCTTGGAAACCCTCGTCAAACATCTTAAACCTGGAAAATATCCATTTTGCAGCCATTACACTGCCCATTTTTACTTAGATTCCTTTTAGAAATTCACAAAAACTTCTAAATATTTGCAAAACATTCAGTTTGCATCTATTATGATGTCTGAATCAATTTATGAAATTTCTAAATACAACACACATTCAATACACAAATTAAATTCAATAAAAGTAACCATGATACTTGTAACCAAGTTAGAATACAAAAGACATAGACCTAATAATTTCCTTTAAAATCCGTGAGAACAATCTTCTAATAAGGAACAAGAACTTGTTGATCACAATGGGGGTGAATAAGAAATACCACATGACATATTTAAACATAATATATCCCATGTAGACAATTATTTGTTTCAAAACAAAGATCACGTATTACTACACTTGATCGAGTTAGGTGTTAAAATATGCCTTGATTTCAATCCAACATTTCTCAATTGTATGAATAAAGGGTAGGAATGCATAGAAAGTCCACCTTTTAAAACTGTTGAAGACATACTAGATCCAAGACATGCCTCATCATTGGCATAACCTGAGGTTCTTAAAGATGAATCCACGATACCAAAGACAAAAAATAGAAATTGTATACTTTTTTTACAATAAACCATGGAAATATAACTGAGGTCAAAGAACCCAACCTAAAATACACAAAGAATACATAAAAGTACAAAAAATCTAAGCACTTAGTCACCAATTGGCAACTTTAGCTTTCCACATCAACAGAGACATACATAAATTCATGCATATGGAAAAACGTTAAGTGACATACTCAACACGTTATATTAAGAACCATGGAGATGAAACCCAAATCAAAATATACTCATATACACTCCATGTCATCATGTGGTCAAATATTTGACCAATAATGATAGTCTATGACAAATGTACCAAATGGTTTATAGGAAAAGAACAATGGACCCAAATATTCCATTCTAACACATACATGATTCATTTGTAACAATTATATCTATTAAAATAACTATGTCCCTATTGTAGACACCTATAATTTAGCTCAAGCAATTTAAATACTTAAATTGTGCTAATTATACCATTTCTTGCAAATTGATGACATATCATCAATATCACACATTTTCTCTTCTATCGTTGTTAATTAATTACATTACGTTAGTTAATTTACTCTTCTATCCAACAACGAAGCCAATTAATGACCTTTCGTTAATCAACCCCCCTTATTTCTAGGTTAATTAATTAGTTATAATTAATTAATCTCCCCTTTCTATCTAGATTAATTAATTATTCTTAATTAATTAATTATCTCTTCTATTTAATCAATAAATAATCATTTATTTGATTAAAATCCTCTCATAACATAAAACATACTAACTATTCCTCTAAAAAGATTCTATAAGCTTTCACACCTATTAATTAATCACTTTGGTTAATTTATAAACCCCCTCAATCCCCATGAGTCACTAGAGGACAAACTAAACTCTCCTAAAGTAAACGCAACCACTTCTAAATCATGCTTATCCATAACTAACCTAGCTTTGCTATTATCCCACATACAATAAGATGCAAATATTCTTCAAACCATTGGGTTATAAAAGGAACCCTCCTCTAACATTTCTACTTACATCTAAATGAGCATATAGACTATACTATAGCCATTTTATCATCGTAGATAATTCTTCCATTAGAGGAGCTAGTTATCTTCATTTCTTGCATTCATCCATCCAAGTTTTGAAGTCATATGGAGATATGTCAAATGGTCTTGTAGCCATGGATTGACAAGACACCATTCTTGAAAACTTTGGGATTCAAGCATACAATAAAACCTTTTGATTTATAAAGATATAAATAGGTTCATTTCATTAGCATTCAATTAGAGATAAAGGTTAATTTTTTTAGAATGTTAGTTTGAATATTCATTTCATTTTCTAATGTAAATATGTTAATAGATTAGCTTTGATTAAACTCTAAGCATGATGGTATATTGATCTAGTTAGCATTGTATTGAATCTATTATGTGTTAGCTTTGATTTCCTTTGCATTTTTAAATAATTTCAAGTTTTTGTAGTTATGTTTTAATTTTGGTTACTAACCCTCTTTTGCACATGTTGATCTAAATTATTTTTTTTAACTTGTTTTGTTGAGTTTTCATGTGTTGAGTATTCCTTATAGGTATAAAGGAGGTAAAGTACTTTCAAAATTGGATCTTAATGGGAAAATTTCAAGATTTCTCCATGTTTTCATGTTTAGATCTTGATTTTTCAACATTCTACATGTTATTTTTGTCAATTTCTTGAAAATCTTAAATTATTGAGCATGTAGGTTAGTGTTTGATAGTGTTGAGTCTTCTATTTACATATTAATGTGGTGGGTTTCTATAAAAATTGAATCTTGGTGAAAAATTTTCAAGATTTCTCTATGTTTTTATTTTTCGAGCATACTTTTTCATCATTCTACATGATAGCTTTGTCAATTTCTTGAAAATGTTAAGTTTTTTATTGTGAATGTTAATGTTTGATAGCATTGAGTATTATATTCATATATTAATGTGATGGGTTGTTGTCAAAATTGAATCTTTGTTGGAAAAATTGACCTTTTGGCAGATCAAGAGATGTTTTGTTGACATTTTTTTAGTACATGTTAAGTGCATACCTGTGAGCATAAGAGCATATGTGTAACCAATCTTCCGAAGACCATACATGTTTCTCCCGAACTCAAAATGACTCCATTTTTTTGTGTTGGAAAGGTATTGAAGTGAAATATACAATGAAAACATAAATTTGGGATTTATACTTACATAAATTATAGGTTTTCCCTTTATTGTAAAACTAGTCATTTTCTAACATGTCTAATGTTTTGATGAATGTTGCATTTCCATGATTTACTTGATTTAGACAAAATATTGTGTACTCTCTTCTCTTACACATTTTGGTGATATTGAGAATCAAAATAAACTAATATCTCTATCTTTTTAACATTTGGATTAACCTGGAAATTTGATTATTCGTTTTGCTTAAGGGAATAAACCTTTTACAAAGCATTTTTTTATGGTACTTTGATTTGATGTTTTCCATTTCTATCTAGTTGGGATAAATTTTGCGTGTTTTCTTCTCTTGCACCTTAGGGTGATATTGATAATCAAAAGTAACTTTAGTCTTCATTTACTAACATTTGGTTAATTGGAAACTTCATCTTTCATTTTTGGTTTAAGGGAATGGATATTTATCAAGATTTTATATGGTTCATTAATTGTAAATATTTCCTTTAGCTTTTAATTGGATTATTTTTTATGTATGATCTTCGCTTACATCCTTGGATGATCATGAGATTCAAAATTAGCTCTTAATCCTATTTTAAATAATGTGATTTTCTTGGAGAACTACTAACTCTTGAGTGTAGGACCAAAAAAACACTTTTCAAAGAAAGGAGTTCGAAACAAAATTTTATAACTACATGCATTTTGTAGGTTTCCAAATGGAAAACTCCTAAACCACATTAAGTCTAAAAGATAAAAAAACACACCACATTCAAAACACTTAATTTGTAGGTTTGGATTAGGGTACGCCATGTCTACTTAAAACTAGGACATAACCCCTTTGGCATAAGCCTTAAGCTACAAAAATGGGGGTGGTCCTAGGAACCACAAAGTAGTCCACGTAAGAGGGAACCTTGTGGATGAAATAGGAAGTTATCCACACACATACTTGACTATTATACACATGAAATTTAGTGTTAAAGTTATCTGTATCACGACCCTAGTGAGAGTACATGAAGGACACATTTCTTTCCCACTGTGCTTGAAGGGGGTAAATTAAAGCTGAGATAATCCTTGGGAAACCTTGGAAAAATGAACTTGCTCTTAGATAACTTTTAACACCTAGTTGAGTGAACTAGCTAGGAAGCTATCTTTGATTAGGAGCCAACTTTGACCATTTCAAAACCAATTTGATTTAAGAGTAGTTATTCATCATGAAACGTGTGAAGCATTGCTTTTGCTTAGTTTTTCAATCACCCTAAGGTGAGTCAAAACTCTACCGAAACGAGGAAAACATTTTTCACCCCCAATTGATCTACTTCCTTCACTTTCTTCTGACACTTTGTTGATTAGAAGAAGAGTGATTATGCTTGTGCTGCTAATTGATTGTATTTGCCACTTTTGTGTCCGTTTACACTCATCCATGTTTTCGTTTGAGTTGCTAAACGTATAAAGTGTGTGGAGATGTTTTCATATCATTGGTATCCTTTTTGATCTTTATACCCAATTCAAGATCATCATCGTAGTTAGGCTTGATTCATTACCTTGATTCTCCTTTGAAATGTTATTTTTTTATCGCGTCGCTACAATTTCGGTGTTTACATCTTGTTTCTCATAAACTTGGCCTAAATATATATATTATAATGTTACACTATACACACTCTAACAATTCCTTTGTATACTCTAGCTTTAGTTTGATTTCAATTACTACCTCAATTTTGAAAAGTGTTGAGTGTTACCATTTTTGTGAATTATATCAATATGATATTTCACAAAGTTTGGTTAACATATCTTGGTGGTATTGTTGTGTCATTCATAATCATAACTGCCACTTTTTGGGATATAAGTATTGATTGGATTCAAGCATTCTTTTAGTATACTTTGTTTGGGGATTGCATTAAATTTTTGTTATTACTTATGCCTTATTCATTTATTTGAACTTGACATAAGTGGTTACATTTCATTAATCATCTTGAAACACCAAATACCATTTGAAAAAAAAATAGGAAGTACATCATTTGATTGATTGGTCTATAACTAAACATTGTGTGATTGTATCTTATTTGTCACTATTGACTTATTCATTTAGAAAAATCTCTTTTCACATTGATCCTTTTACATTCATTATACTTTGAGCTATTGACATTCTTTGAAATTTGTAGACTCTCACTTAGGTTTGATTAATACGTCTTGAAAAAAATTTAAAACACCTTAGTGAGGATATCATACATCATTGTCCCCAAAACAAGACTGGGAGCTAGAAAACAAGTAATTGAAATAAAATAAGCATGGGAAACATCCACAAAACAAGGGTCAAATCCCTTTATTAGTCTTAACTTGAGGTCTCTTTTCTCTACAAAAAAATAAACAGAAGAAATTATAAATCATAGTGGTGATGAAATAATATCACCACATTCAGAGTTTGATTCTAACCCTACCCTATTAGGTGATTTCCTTTTCATAAAAAAAATAGGTGCTAGCAAGAGTAGTGGAATTAGGAGCTAGGATGCCTACAGAACATGAGACAATTCCACCTATAAACAAAGCCAATGAGGAAGAAAAACGTCTCATAAACATGGAAGACATCCTAACACATGGACATGCTTCCACATCGAACGTAGGAAATGACAACATGGTGGGTTATAAAATGCCATTCATCAAGATACCACGTAGAGTTAGAATAGAACATGGAAACATGGAATAACCCCCACATTATGAAGATGAAGAATAACCTAATGAAGAAAGAGTCACTATTCAACAACAAATCCAAAACTTTAATAAAAAATTATCCTTACTAACATCTCTTGTACAAAAGGAAACAAACAAAAATGTACATAAGGAGAATCCTGAGGTAAAAATTACTGAACTTCACATAGAAAACCAAGAAGGTGAAACATCAAAGAACAATCATGTATACATGCCACATTCTCATACAAAGGACCAAATTCTTTCACTAGAACTGCAATCCATGAAAGCAACACTTGTAAACCTTTAAGAAAATAGTGGAGGGCATAGTAATAGATATAAATATGAAGAGATATGTCCCCATCCATCTGATAAAACTATGTTGCTTTAACCTTTTCCCAAGAAATTTGACATGCCAAAGTTTGAAAAATAAAGAGGGAAAGGTGACCCACGCAATCATGTGAAATATTTATACATGGCATGCCAAGAAGTGGTATATAGCGACAATTACCTCCTACAGATATTTCCAAAAATCATGGGAGGCCAAGCCTTAGAATGGTTTACTCTCATACCTCGTGGATTTGTATTCACATGGACCAAATTGGTAGAGAGGTTCATTCGACATTTCTCATACAATATAGAAAGCGAAATGAATATGTTAAAATTTTGTAATACTAAAAATGTCCTAATGAAACATTCACAAGATTATTACAAAGATGGCGGGGGATAACAAGACCCTTCCCTTGCGCATTTCCTGAAAAACAACAGGTGAGAATCTTTGTACCAAATCTAAATCTAGACATTTATTTCCATTTACAAATGCATTGTGTCCATACATTTGAAGAGGTTATTAAAAATGGTATATAAATAGAAAAGGCCCTCGTTGTAAAGGGGACAATCAAATCATCTTCCAAAGATAATAAAAATTCCAAACCAGCAGAAAAGCCAAAGATCTTAATAAAAATGTAGTGGGAGACAAGATCACAAATTCCAAATGGGTACAAACAGTTCAAGTGGGTCAACCTTTTAAATTGACCAAAGGACATATTCAACCACCACCTAAACGTAGAACTTTCACTCCTCTTAACGAGTATTTGTCTATAATTTTGAAATAATTGGATGGGGTCCACATGGTGACTTATCCAATAACGCAACCCTTTGATGACAATGATCCTAAATCATTGTATAAAGAGCATGAATATTGTGATGTTCATTGTGTAAAGAGAAACAAGACAAAAATGTGCCTAAGACTTTGTCATAACATCCAAGATCTTATTGACAATGGAGAGATAGAATTTGATGCACCAGAGAAAATTCAAATGCCAAATGAAAAGATGGGGATAATCAAAGAACCATTCCCTAAGCATGATAAGACTAATGAGAAGAATCCAGATTAGGGAGAGTCATCCCAAAGCTACAAATCCACAAACTATATATATACCAAAAGTGAAAACAATCATTACGACTCACTTATTGGATGTGTTCCCTCTTCTTATGAGCATGTGAATACAATTAGGATCAAGGGAAAATATTACACTGCAGTAACAAGGCGTGCTCATCTCATGATATCAAAACCTCCTCTGTATACCCCTGAGGATGGTTAGTATAATATCCTAGAGCAACTTGAGAAGACGTCTGCTAAGATTTCAATCTTAGATATTCTTAAGATATCAAACATAAAAAAATACATCCTATAAAAAACACTCTAGGGGTTAGTAGTGCTAATGGAAGTAAACCCTTCACATTTACAAGCTACGGTGGAAAATATTGCACTAAACAAACACATCTTGTTTAACCACAAGGAAATCCCCCATGAAAATCACACACATAGTCTTCCCCTTTATATAGAGGTATTTGTTACCCGCCAAAAGATAAAATAGGTTCTTGTGGACAATGGGACGGGATTGAATATATGAACCTTGAAACTAATCAAACAATTGGTACACACAAAGGAATATCTAGAGTCCCATATCATTACCATAACCACTTATGACAATGCAGAGCGAGAATCATCTAGAACAATCACATTGTGGATGGAAGTAGGACCAACTTGTCACCACATGAAGTATCATGTTTTAGATTTGTAACTTCCTTATAATATTCTTCTTGGCTTCCCATGGATTCATGTCATGCAATCCATACCATCAACATTCCATCAATGCATCAGGTTAAAACATGAAGGACACACTGTTACCATTCAAGGAGATCTAAAACCCTTCACTCACTATAGATATCACACCAAATTTGCATATAGGGGTACATATATATGTCCTTCCAAAGATATAGTTGTTCCCATTCAATCAGAAGCTATGGAATCATGGGTAGATTTAGACTCCCTAAATTCTTCCACTCGTGAGGATTCTACATCTACCTCTCTATTTGATTCATGGGAGATGAAAACTATGGAATATGGTTGTGGAGAATATAATGTGCAACAAGATCTCCTAGTTTTAGACCTATATTTATCACCAAAAACAAGAGGAAGGCCCAACTATCGTTTCAAGTGGCCTAGAGATGAAAAAAATATTGGGAAAGTACTACCTGTGGGATTACTTGCAAAAGAGAAATTGTTGGACCCACCTACAACTTGGTTTCCAGAAGACACTCAACCTACCTACTACAAAATCCCTACATATGAGAAGTATATCTGCATGATGTATTCTATGGGCTACAAAGGCCTAGGATGTGGAAAATACAAGCAAGGACCAAGGGATCTAGTCCCACTTCGACATTTTAAAATAGATCACTATGGTATTAGCATTCAACCATATGTGGCCCACCCCAATGATCAAGATGCTACTTGTTTTGAGTGTAAGGATAGCTTTTATTATTTAGACAATGAAAAAAATTCCCACTGTAGCCAATATGAGGATCTTGCCTCCACTAACCTATTCATGCATACCAATCTCCTTACCTTTACCCTCAATGAACCTAAAATTGACCTTTTCTTCCCTTCCCTTTTCGATTAGGACCATCAACATCATGTGACATTGGACCTATTTGAGAATGATGAGGCCATTGCAGAATTCATGGGCATATGAGATACAATTCCAATTGGAGAGCATAAGAAATGTTTCTAGATTGACTTAAACACCTGTGTATATAATGGAGAGTAATATGATCTTTGTGGTCAAAAAAACTTAAGAAAAATTGGGGGCAAAATTTCCAATGAAAAGCCTTAGAAAAATCAAAAGTTCAAGTCACACAGTGAAAACCTCTTTGAGGCGTTGGCTGAAAAACAAGTAAAAAAATCAACGGAAAAGAAAAGCGACCATGCCAAGGCTGAAAATATTGTAGAGAATCCCTTGGAAGAATATCTCAACCTTCCTCCATATCCTACATGTATGGAGGATATGTCAAAAATGTTGGTAGAAGAAACAATTGATGTAAACATTGGAACGGAAAAGACCCAAAGATAGTCAAGATGGGAGCTTTGCTATCATTCCAGTAACAATAGACATTCACCTTACTTCTAAGAGAATTTATAGATATATTTTCATGGTCTTATAAATATATTTCAGGCTTAGATCCAATGTTAGCAGTGCACAACTTAGTTGTGCACGTAGATGCAAAGCCCATAAAACAAAAGCTAAGAAAAATGCATCCACTGATGGATCTTCTGATTAAAGAAGAGTTAGAAAGATTTCTAGAAGCAGGTTTCATTAGACCTATTGACTACTCAAAATGAATACTGAATGTAGTTCCGGTACAAAAGAAACCTATAGGCATCATAATTTGCATAGATTTTAGAGACATCAACATGACATGCCCAAAAGATGATTTCCCCTTGCCCAATATTGACATGATTGTCAACTCCAATACGGGCTATGAAATTCTTTCTCTTATGGATGGATTTTCTAGATATAATCATATCAAGGTAGCTAAAGAAGATCAGCACAAGACATCCTTCAGAACCCTTGGGGGACATTCTACTATTAGGTAATGCCCTTTGGCCTCAAAAATGCTGGTACAACCTATCAAAGGGTGATGAAAGTTAAATTTCATGATACAATCCATGACATCATGGAGGACTATGTAGATGATATCCTAGGGAAGTCCAAGACAAAGAGAATACCACCCTAAAGTTTTACGGCGTATCTTCGAATGTCTGCGGGAATATAAGGTTAGGTTGAATCCAAAGAAATGTGTGTTTAGAGTATAATCAGGGAAGCTGCTAAGCTTCATTGTATCAAGGAGAGGGATTGAGGTGGACCTAGCCAAAGTCACTGTCATTACTGAAATGCCTCCTCCTAATAATATCAAATAGATGTGCATCTTGGAAGGAAAAATACAAGCCATTCACTACCTCATTTCATAGCTTGCTGATAAGCACCACTCCTTTACTCATCTTCTTAAGAAGGATGTTGATTTCATTTGGTGGCCAAATAAACAAAAATCCTTCATCTTGATTAAACAATAATTGGCCAATTTTCATGTCCTCATGCCTCTAACCCCTAGTGAGCCACTATTTCTATACATATCCACTACCCAATTTACTATTGGCACTTTTCTTGCACAATATGACCTGAGCCAAAAAGAGAAATCCTTATACTACCTTAGTCGTACCTTGATTTCCTATAAGCTCAACTATCCAAAAATTGAAAAATATTTTCTAGATATCATTTTTACCTTTCAAAAAGTTTGTCATTACATATTGAATAATAAATCCAAGCTTATATATAAAGTTGACCCAATCAAGTACCTATTTTCAAAGCCCACCCTTATGGGTAGAATGGATTATTGGATCATTCTACTTAGTGAATTTGACATTAAATACATACACCAAAAGTTAGTTACTTGCTGATCAATTAGCAGAAACACCTTTACCTGGAGTAGAACCTGTAAGTCTGGAGCTTCCAGACACATCACTGATGTGTATTGAGGAATTTGTGATGTGGTAGATCCACTTTGATGGATCCTTCACTTCCCATGGTTTAGGGGAAAGTGTGGTACTAATCACTCCTTTAGGATATCCTATCCCACATGCTTTCTGTCTTGGCTTTCCTTGCACAAACATCATAGCAGAATACAAAACACTCATTGTTGGGATGAAGCTAGAAGTAAAATGGAATATCCACCATGTCATTGTCATTGTTTACTCACAATTGACTATCAAACAAGTCAATGATGAATACAAGGTTAAGGATGAAAATCTCATCCCATACAAGAAATTGGTGGAAACACTGAAATAATATTTTGTGCAGATCACCTTTGAACAAATTCCAAGAGCACAAAATAGAGTATTGGATGTAATGGAAATAGTAGGTTCTATGCTACAGATCCCACTAGAAAGCAATGATATGTCATTTTTTGTTAAGAATCTACATCATCCTACGTACGACATGCCAAAATATTGTTTGGCATGTGAATTTTTTGGTCTATAATCCCCGTGGTATGCAACTATCTATCACTATCTTAAAAGTGGTACCTTTCCTACTAACATTTCTAGATCTAAAAAACAAATCCGTATCTTCCAAATATCCTGTTACACCCTCCTAGGAGGTACACTTTACCATCAAGGCTATGATGGGAATCTATTTCATTTTCTAGATGTAGCAGATTCAGTCCAAGTTATCAAGGAGGTGCATGAAGGCATGTGTGGTGCCCATATGAATGGAATGGTACTAGCAAAGAATTTGTTACAAGTAGGCTACTAGTGGCGCCTAATATGGAGACAAATTTTGACAACCATGTGAGGAATTGTGTTCTATGTCAGAAGTATGGAAATTTCATCCATGCAACATCACATACTTAACAACCAATAATAAAACCATGGCCATTTTCCATATGGGGACTAGATTTAATAGGAAATCTCACCCTTACCTCATCTGATGGTCATACCCACATCATCACATCCACATAATATTTCACTTTGGGTGGAGGCCATTCCATTAGCTTATGTAATAGGTTCTCATATATAAAATTTTATCATGAATCACCTCATTTATCAGTATGACATCCCTACTACCATTGTTACTGATAATGAAAAATCATTCAAGAAAAATACAATGAAAGATATTTATCATGATTTCAAATAAGATTAAAGTGCTCCATGCCATATTACCCTTAAGGTAATGGTAAAGCTAAAGCCCCTAACAAAAAATTGGTTCGGATCATGGAAAAGATGGTGAGTAAGACAAGTTGCAACTGCAATTTACAAATTTACTCATCCTTCTAGGCTTATAGGACCTCCATTAAACTCATGTTAGTGCAACACCATAATCCCTAGTGTTTGGAATAGAATCTATCATCCCATTGGAAATAGAGCTTCCTTTCCTAAGGATATCTCTTAGGGATTATCTGGAAAAAGACGAGGATTACAGAGTGGAAAGGCTGGCAGAATTGGAACTCCTAGATAAAAAATGCATATGCGCCCTTAACCATGTCAATGTATATCGAAACAGAGTCTCCCAGAACTACAACAAAATTATCATTCCTCATCAATTTGAGGTTGGAGATTTAGTGTTGAAAGAGAATCATTTCAACACAAGGGTAGAAAGAGAGAAGAAAGGAAAGTTCAAACCACATTGGTTAGGACCTTATGTCATTGTGGAAAAATATGGAACAAGAGCATAGAAACTTGCTCATCCTGATAGAGTTGAGCTCCGTGAGCTAATGAATGCCATGCACCTTAAGCAGTTATATGCTTAAACATGACACACAAATAAAAAACAAATAATAAATAAAAAAGGATCAAAATACAAAAAATTTAAAAAAGAGAAAAAGAAAAAACAAGTTATCCATATGTGAAAACCATTCAATTGTGATGCTTTGGATAGATCCCTTGGTGAAAACTAACTTCTGGTTCCTTGGGAGGTATCGTTGTTCATAAGCATTTATTTTCTTAGGGGTACTTTTACTTAGACTAGGGCTAGTTCTACTCTGGCATCTAAGATTACCTGTGATCCTATACTTGCAAGCCTTGATTTGGCTGTTCTCCTCTTGTACATCGGTGAAGGGATTTCCTTTGTATATTCCCCATCTAACGGTGGGGGAGCCTTCACACTTTCACCTTCCTGTTTATAAATAAATGGTGCTTGCCCTTGTATATTCTCCATCTAATGTTGAGGGCATCCAGGTTTCTTCATTTCCTATATATAACTTTGGATAACCTTAGAAAATCACAAAAAACATTCAAATATGTTGAAAAACAAAAAAACAATCACAAAAGACTTTAAAAACCATAAACAATAGAAAAATATAAAACACACAAACAATAGAAAAATAGAAAACACAAACAATAGAAAATTGTTTCATAAAATTCCCACAAACACAAAATGCACTAAAAACAATATTACAAAAACATAGCTTTAGTTTACTTGATTTATCTTGTTTCTTGCTTTGTTTGTTAGTTTGTATACATTGAATTCTTGTATAGTTTCTACTTTCTTGTACATTTGTATAGTTTGTCACTTAAACATACTTTGTTAGATTCATATTTTATTTCTTAGATTAGATTCATTCTTACTTGTAGATATAAAGTGTGTTTTTGCATTCTTGTAAATAATTGTACATAGTTGTGTTAATTCATGCTATTTAACAATGTATATTTGATAGGTTTGTTAACATTTTCTTGTGTTTTCTTTTCACATGTACATGGTTTTGTCAAATCATCATATCTCCATCTATATCATCAAATCTAGCATCATATATACATCATATATAAATAAACTACTACATGTACATCATACATGTAAGCTAAGCTAATCATAACATATCATATCATCAAATGGGGGAAAAAGGGATCAAAAATATCAAAATATATCCCCCAGTACCAATATCTGCATATCATCCCATCCACTAATCTATAACATCACATATACAATACAATTGATATAATCTCTAGATCTATCATAAAAATCAAACACATGTGATACGTCATCAATATCCATCATGGTACATACATAAGAACTAAAACCAGACAACATCATGATCTAATCCTCATCCATAACCATAGTAATCATCATGAATCATATAAACATGTGGCATGTCTAAATGCTAATTAATGCTAATAAATATGAAATTAAATACGTAAAAATACCAAGAAGGATTGGGGTACTCATGAATGGTCCATCGCCATCATTCCAAATGTACTCTCAAATGGTATCAGCTCATCTATTGTGATTCTGCACCCTAGCCATCTCTCTCATCACTCACAGTAACTCACGGTAAAAATTTGGTAGGGTTTGGTAGCAAATGTACTGATCACGATGATTTACCCACCTCGGGAGGAGTATATTTGGCTATTTTAACCCGTTGTGATGCCCTAGGGGTATATTTTGACCTCCTTGATCACTCTAACACTTCTTTTATCCACTGTAATGATAGTTTTATTAAATAATCATTTTAACTCCTTTTTATCAGGTTGGGGCATGTTTTTGCTACCTAGCACCCATTTCTTCTCCCTAGGGAAATTTTCTTGCTTTCAGGAAATATCCTATTTTCTCATTTCTTCTAAAAAATAAAAAATCCCTAAACATTACAAAAATAATTTTTTTCTCAAAAAACATAGAAAAATACAAACAAAAAATTTCAAAATTTCTCAAAAATCCTAAAAAAGTAAAATTTACAAAAATAGGTAAACAACTCATAACAACTGAAACTCATGTCTTGTGCATGGTATTCATTCCATATCTTACTATAATTTTCACATGTTCACAAACCAAATGAATCATGGATCATCATATTTACAACCATTTACAAAGCTAGCATTCTTGCTTCATCGGTACTCCAGGGAACATCCAGTTGCCTGATACTATTTCATTACACACAACACTTTATCATTGGACTGAGCATACTTCATCATTTTCCCTTACATGTATCCTTGTTAGGGGCATCATTTTTCACCATTTTTTTCAATCACGAACATTTTGGGATCTTCATCTTGATAACAAAACATTTATAAAACCATCTTGACTATTTTTGGTTTGAGTATGTGTCTTTGTACTTGTTTCCTTATTAAATGAGCTTGTTTCCTTCTCATATTGCATTACTTTTTGTATGTGACATTGAGTTGGTGTTTTTTTGCAATGGAAAATGATTCATAGTATGGATTTTCATGGCATTCTAATTTTTTCATATACTTATATTTTTAATAAACACAAATGACATCGTTATTTGGAAATATGATGACACTAAAGTTGTTTCAATACACTGGATGAAAGCTTGCTCTTTTCTTTCCGTCTTCATTCCTCTTCTACATAATTATCCTATCAACACTATTATTTTGATTCACCTAGGGCATCCTACCCATACCCATTCTTCTATCCATTTATCTCACCTTTTTCAATCATCGGTTGTCTACGTTCATCACCCCATTGACACTCGAGGGGCATCCCTCAAGTTTCTAAGAATTTTTCTTATACCCCTTCAAAATTTTATATGTCTACTATCTTTGAAGTGGCTTCACTTACACCACCCCAAAGAGGGGAAAATGTAGACACCTATAATTTAGCTCGAGAAATATAAATACTTAAATTGTGTTAATTCCCTTTCTTGCAAATTGATGACATATCGTCAATATCACACATTTTCTCTACTATCATAGTTAATTAATTACATTACATTAGTTAATTAGCTCTTCTATCCAACAATGATGGAAATTAATGACCTTTTGTTAATCAAATCCCCTTTTTATCTAGATTAATTAATTATTTATAATTAATTAAGCCCCCCTTTCTATCTATATTAATTAATTATTTCTAATTAATTAAGTCCCCCTTTCTATCTATATGAATTAATTATTTCTAATTACTTAATACCCCTTTCTATCTAGATTAATTAATTAATTATCTCTTCTATTTAATCAATAAATTGTCATTTATTTGATTAAAATCCTCTCATAACATAAATCATACTAATTATTCCTCTAAAAATCTTCTATAATCTTGCACACATATTAATTAATCAATTTGGTTAATTAATAAACCCCCTCAATCCCCATGAGTTACTAGAGGACAAACTAAACTCTTCTAAAGTAAAATCAACCACTTCTAAACCATTCTTATCCATAACTAACTTAGCTTTACTATTATCCTACATACAATAGGATGTAAAGATTCTTCAAACCATTGGGTAATAAAAGGAACCCTCCTCTAACCTTTCTACTTACACCTAAATGAGCATAGAGCCTATACTATAGCCATTTTATCATCTTAGAGATTTATTCCATTAGAGGAGCTAGCTATCTTCATTTTTTTCATTTATCCATCCAAGTTTTGAAGTCATATGCAGATATGTCAAATTGTCTTATAGCCATGGATTGATAAGAATCCATTCTTGAAAATCTTGGGATTCAAGCATACAATCAACCCTTTTGATTGTTAAGGATATAAATAGGTTCATTTCATTAGCATTAAATTAGAGATATATGTTAATTTGTTTAGCATGTTAGTTTGAATCTTCATTTAATGTTCTAATGCAGATATTTTAATAGATTGGCTTTGCTTAAGCTCCAAGCATGATGGTATATTGATCTAGTTAGCATTGTATTTAAGCTATTATGTTTTAAATTTTATTTCCTTTGAATTTTTAACTAATTCATATACAAACCTATGATTTCGATCATGAAGTGTTGCGTACTCCCTTCCCACCTAGTTTTGGTTGCCCAAAATTTGATAAATACCATGGAAAGGGTGACCTTAGAGATCACGTAAATGAAATCTATATGGCATACCATGAAGCTTCATACAATGATAATTATATATTTTTTTTCCACAGTCTTGGAGGCTAGGAACTTGAATTGTTTCTCTATAGCACCCCATTGACTGACCCTACAAACAAATGTCTTAAGATTGAGTTTGGATGTTACTAGCCTTATCTTGGACGATGACACTGTATGCTTAAAATTTAAATTATTAGTAGTAATGAGATTTATAATGATAATATTTTAAAGTTGAAATAATTAAATATTTAAATAAAAATAAATACTGAAAAAAAAAAATCAGTAATAATAATTATATAAAGGGGGGATGGGGTGATTTCATTTGGTAGAGAGTGGGTAGAGCTATGGGAATGTGTCAATAACCAAGTGAAGTGGAGTGTTTTAAGGAAAATAACGTGACCAATTTTGTCTCCATCATACCCTAATCTATAACAAAGTAGAGACATTATGAAACCTTTTCCAATCTCTTCTTTCTGGTACAAATATTTTTTATTTCCTTTTAGGAACAGAGGTCTACAAAATGCCTTTTTTAAGAAAGTAAAATAAGAATAAAAAATACAGGTTTGTAATGACATCTGTATGTGGAAAAAGGTATGCACTTCTATCAAAGCATGAAGGGTAGATAATTTTTGTAGATGTTGGTAGCTGAAAGTGTAATGGTAGAAAATGCATAGGAACTGTTTGTAGAACACATAAAAAAGGGAATGTATCATTTTTGGGTAAAAAGGATTATAGGCTATGTATAACATGGTTTTATTGAAAAGGCTTTAAAAGATTTGAAGAAAATACAATTGACAGGTGTAAATCCATAATCCACAACATTTTCCAACCTAATTCTAGCCAATTCCAATATGTAAGAGTTTTATATAGGGTATGTGCATCCATCTAGGAATAAAGGACATAATTTTTTATCAGATGTTATTTCAATTACCTTGTTGGACATGTATGCAAGCATGGAATTTTTGTTTTTTACTTGTTCTTATATTATTTATCTCTCCATGTCCCATCTTGATCATCCTTTTGTAGGGTGCATTGGGATATTACATAAGGAACATGAGATTCTATTACATTTTCTTGAAGATATGTTCCTTTACAAACAACAAATGTTTGTATGACGTGCTCAAAACAAACATTTACCAAATCTACAAAAAACATAGTTTCATATAACAATATGATTACATGATGTGTTCAAAATGGGTTTGTAGGGGTGAAAAAGAAGGTTTTCTTGTCAAATATAAAGGCCTTTAAAAGAAATGCTTCATCCAAATGTCATCTCATGAAATGCAATGGCTGTAGGCATTGCACAGAAAGGGTTTGTTGAAAATGCCTTGGAATAAAGTATGGACATCTAATAAAAAATGATGGACAATTTTTTATTTTTAAATAAAATTTAATTTTTGCAAATGCCTTGGTAGACATGTATGCAAAATGTGGAAGCATAAACAAAGCCATGACTTGTTTAACATAATGTTTGAAAAAATATGGTTTCATCAGATGCAATGATTATGAAATATGCATAAACAAGGTATGGATATCCCTTTCTCTTACACTAAATTACACATTTCATCGCTCCTACTTTTGGATTTTAAATATTTTGAATAATAGAGAATGTAACTAGAATGATTGATAAAACCTTTACCTTTTCAGAAAAATTTCATAACATAAAAATTTGACCTCAGAAATTATGCGCATGGAGCACTAGACCAAGTTATTACCACAAACTGTAACCTCTAAAATGATCCCTATCATACAAATACACCACGAAGGACCTTAAACAAGCTCAAAAATTCAATTTTATTCCTTAACAAGATGAGTTTCAAATCCCTTTTAGAATTTCAATAACTTATGCTGACCTTCTCATTTTAAGAAAACATAATAAATTTTGACTTATTGTTGCTGCTTTGATTGGTTGAAACTTAAAACAACCCCACCTAACTATAGAACCATAATAGAAGAATTGAAACCAACTCTCAATTCCATAAAAAAAAAATTCAAGTGGGTTTTAGGCCCCACTAGTCATTATGCAACAAGATTTTTTGACATGTTTATGATATTCAACCCCAAAGTAGACTTTGTAACTTGAGACCTATTCATCGTAATCGAATTTTGTTGAATCTTGATGAGTTATTATTATGTAGGGAGTAAGTATGAATAAAAAAAATTATGCCTGAACTTTAAATGAGTGGTTTTGGGACACATTTCATAATCATTTTAGCCATTTTGGTCAATCTTTGCAACCTTGTTTCTTTAGTTAGAAAAAACTTCTATGGCCCCCATTGAACTAGTAACCACTCATGTGACCTTTATATATTGTAAAAATACTATGTATATTATGTTTCAATCATTTAATTTGTATGAATGGGTTTCAAAATTTATTATTTTTTATCTCACCTCCCTCTTCTCTCTAGAAATAACGATGAAATTGTGGTTGGCATTGAAAATGTAGATGGATTCGAAATGAAAATGGATACGGAATGTAAATGGTTATGATATTGTGAATAGAAAGGAAAATGTATCCTAGTCTTTCTCTCTCTTCCTTCCTCTCTAGAGTAAAAAATAAAAGTGCAAAAGAATGTGGAAGTGTGAATGTGCAACAAAATTCTCTCTCCCCATATCTCTATATCTCTCTACCCTTTTGTTTTTAATTTCTTGAAGTTATGGATGCATTGGTTTACGTTTGAGTGTAAGGGTTTTCCATGTCAATCCTAGGACTGACCCTATGTTGGTTGTAGGTACTCCAAACAAGAAGGATTAAAAGTGTGATATGTTGTTATTGATGAGATGACATTGAAATGTTGTACATTTACATTGTATGTGAATATTAATTAAAGTGAATTAAAGAGAATGTAATTTATAAATTAGTTGTTGAGAATCGTTGTTTTTTAAACTCTTATATTTTAAACATTTTACATGGGAAAAATATTTTGCTTGTACCTTTTAATGTTTTAAAATAAATTTGTAACACAAGGAGTGAAAATAATGAATGCATGTTGATTGGAGAAATGGAATAAGTATAAGAGAATTATAGAATATTACTTACAAGAACACACACATGATGAGGAATAGGGGTAACACATAAAAGAGCGTGCATAAATGTTGAACAGTATAGCGCCCGAGACTGCACACACACATGAAACAAAATAGGGACTTAGTCAATTTTTTAGATTGGGCTAAAAATAGACATGGAGTACCGAAAAAGAAAGTGGAAAAATCACATGTAGGATATGCATGGAGGAGGTTAATAATATTATTAAATAAAGTATTATATTTAGAATTAATCAATATTACTATAATTTGTAAAAGCATGCATGCTTTATACACATGACTATTTTTAGGAAAGAAAGCATGCGCACTGTTTTTGAGAGCACACATATTATTAGGAGAGTGCATGGGCAGTGAAGGGAAAGTCCCCATCCATATATATACAAGTGATGTATCCTTTTTAAGAGGAAAGTGTGTGTATGCGTAGAGCTATGCCGTTTTGATTCAAATTATTGCATGATGGTTATGTGCATAGACTTACACATTGTATTACTAGTTATATATTCAACTTCCTTATTATGTAATGAGTTTTGATTATAATGGATAATTGTGGATGGATATTGGTTGTTCATGGATATGAGTATGGTGATTTAACAAATGCAATTGGTATTGTTTATGATTTATTTGGATTAAATATTTTCCTTATTATACGTGTTTCTAAAGTAACATGGATCTAATGGTTATGTATGCATGAATGGTTTCTTGTTTAATTACTATGGTGATTATGCATGCTAACTTCTTGTCAAACATACCAAATGAGGGACTTGGTAGCTGCATGTGCTTTGGGTGATTGTTTGGATCTATCTGAATGAGGTGCTAACATGCATAACATTTTAGTGAAACTAAGGACTATATTTTGGTTCCGTTGTAGTGACCTCTTTTCAATTTATTTTTCAGGATGTTGCATGCAGATGGTGCATCGACTATCTTTGGAGAGTATTGAGATTTGGGTAGAAGACAATCAAGATAAGTTTACATAGATATATATCAATAGACCTAGATTTAACACATGCAAGGGGGTGGAGGATAATTAATATGAGTACATATATGAGATGTTTTTCATCTTCTTCCTAGTATATTTCTACCAGTTATTGGAAACTTATGCATGCAACGAAATTTACTGCCCTAGAGAAAGAGTTTGGATGCATGAAGATTTTCAGACTCTCTTTGATGAAGATGAGGAATGGACTAGATTTGTAGATAATTGGTGGTTAGGCATGTTGCACAAATATAGTTTGGAGTACATAACTTCCACGTGTTATTGTCTAAAGGACGAGTTTAAGTTTTTGTGTGATCCTAAAGGATACTATTTGAACAATATACCCTTAGCTATTAATATCTTGATGATAGAATTCATATTGGAGAGATTACCTATGGATAGATAAATCCTCACCACGTTTAGGGATAAAATTAGGTGTGGAGAAGGATGGTATCGGCCCTAGTAGAAGATAGGAAGAGAGAGGAAAGACATATCACGTATAATGAATTCTGAGAGATGGAAATTGAGGTAGCATTGCAGTAGAGAAGAATGATTACTCGCGAAGGTTTTTAAGCCATTGTGGAAGATGAAGAGCCATAACATCATGTCTTCTTGACATTGGGAAAGTGCAGTAGAGAGTCCCCATTGAATTTGAATGAGAGCACGACAGAGGATAAAATGATAAATTTTGGTGTGTATCTGAATTATCCTGGATACCTAGACCTTATGCTAGGTGTTTCATATCTAAAGGTTATTGAAGGGAAGAGTAGTGAAGGTAGAGAGGCAACCTCTCTACATAGGGAAAGAGATACAAGTAGGAATAATTAAATTTCAGAGAAAAATACAAGTAACACACCCATGACAACACAAAAAGAACCAATGTTTGAAATTATTCTTGCAAGATTGTTTTTAGGAGTATCAATATGGAAGAGTATTGGGACACAGACCATTAGAAGTGATTTTCCAAGTGTTGTGACAACACACAAAGTTGGTGTCTAGTTCACTATACAACTAAGACACAAGGAAGTTCATTGATGGGCCATAGGTCACAATAGGTGGTGTGGGAGGATTAGGAGGCTCATGCTAGTAGCCAGCTGGAGGAAATCCTAGTAAATGGTAGGGTTCATGATCTATCCCCAATCCAAGAAAAAAAATCCATCAAATACCCCACCTCAGCAACCACTTCAGTAGACTCCTCAAGTTAATTTTGAGATGTCTCTCCATTTAACATAGTGTAGAGGTGTAGAGTATGTAGAAGATCACATGCAAAAGTGTGAATTACTATGGTGTGCTAAAGGAATTATAGCTCTAGATATAAAGGAAATTCATTTTTCCATAACACCTCAAGGGCATGCATATAGTTGGTACAAAAAGTATGACCCACACCAGACTACAGTGGAATATGATGATCTACTCACAACATTTTAGGATGAGTTTCACATCCCATATTTTGAGAACCAGAGCATCAACACATTCAAGGATATCAAGCAGGGTTTATCAGAGAGTGTGAGGGAGTATGACACACATTTTAAGACCATATTGTCCAAATTATCTTATGATATCAACCCAAGTCATCATGCATAGTGGTTTGTTGGAGGATTGTTGACTCTATTTCAAAGGTCCTTATCTCATTAGACATATGTGGACCCGTGTGAGGCCTTGGATGTAGCTCTACATGCTCAAGAATTTAGAAGTGTTGATATTGGTGTGATCCCATTTTTTGAGGCACACATAGAAAAAATGGCTAAGAAATTTGATAAGATCTCTATTAATTTAGAAAACAAGATGTGCAATGGAATATGATGTACATAATTAAAATTTGAAGGAAATACTAAGGATAGCTTCCCATGTAGGATGATACTTGCACTATTATAGTCTTGTGAGATCTGTAATAAGAATCAATATGTCCAAAACTTCCTTCTCTTATAGTGCACTACATTGAAGAATGTATCTATGTACTATAAGATATGTGATGCGCACACCCATGATAAAAAGGATTACCAATTAATAGATCAAATTCACAAACCATGTGATACTGTATTATGGTAAAACACTGTGGTGAGTAGTTCTCAGGTACATGAGGCCTAGCATTTTGAATAATGTAACAATGAAGGAGGTTGATTCCATGGAGGGTATAGGAATAGAGGTCGTGATGGAAGAGGAATATTTTCATTTGGGACATGTTATACTTGTGGATCCCCATATCACTACGATCATGGATTTCCTCATAATATAATGTGTACGTACTTTGGAAAATATAAAACCTATATTGCATCACCACGAATTGAGCCAAGAGATTGAGACTTAGCTCAGGATCTTTCGTGCCTTCTGCTACTTCCAATATATCTTTTGTAGAATTCCTTTTTAGTATACCAAAATCTCATCATTACATTTATTTGAAAAATATTTGTTTAGAATTTAAGGGAAACCATTGAGAGGCACTACTTCTTTGTGGAGGGGGAGCCTCAAAATTGAGGGCCTCAGAATCCTTGGCTTCAATTTTTTCATTATATAAAAAATAAAATTCTTCAAATGAGAAAACAAACACTTCAATTTAATCATTAAATTCATCCTTGAATTAGTTGAGAATCCCAGCTTAGATTCAAACTTGTCTTGTAAATCCATAACTTGCATAAGGAGTTTGAGAGTGAGCTCAGGGTCTTCTATTTCTTCCATAGATCTTATGATTTTTTGCACATACTGTTCTTTCAAAAATTTCAAGGGATCATCATAAGTTGAATTTTTCTCTTCGTGGATGACATGATCAAGAGAATATTCATCTCTAAATTTTAATGTGAATATATCCACTTCATGAGTAAGCATACAAGTTGATTTCTCCATTTGAAATTTACCAAGAACCATATCTTATTTTTCATGGCTTGCATCATTCAGAAATTGTGGAATATCCTCTTGCAACTCAAAGTTACTCAATGCTTCTTCTAGATCAATACCCATCTGTAAAATAATTCTTGGTTCTATAAATATTGTAATTTCATCCTCTTCTTCATTTGTTACAAAATGATTCATCCTCCTGCTATTTTGGTATAAGATGTTAGCTCCTGGATTTCCTGCCTTTTGCACTGTGTACCTCATCTTCTTCTCTGGAAGAAATGTTTCCATGTCTCCTTTTAGTAGAATATTTTTGGATGATAAATTCATTTGGATTTTACCTCCCAAATGTTGTAGAAGTTTATACTCAGTAGCATTTCGAATGACACCAAAATTTCTACTACTAATATACACATTGAAACCTTCTTGTCAAGAAATTTAGTAAGGGCTACCTGTGCATATTTGACCTTCCCTACAAATGGGAAATATTTTTAATCCATAGAGTAAGAAGATCTACCAGGATGATTCATGGTGAATTTTAGGGAATTTATGACCTTCGCAAGAATTACATTGTCATAGGAACTTGAATCTTTGATGCAATTTCTTAATATGTATTCTCCAACGAGGAGGGAGGTGTAGAAAGGATCAAACTTATTAGTATTAGATGCACTCAAAGAAATAATTTTCTATGATGGAGGTGTAGGTGGGTTTGATAGTAGTATTTTAGAACTAGGAGTCACAACTTTGTGGTTTGTAGTGTTGGTATTTGAAATTATACTCTTGATATGCCGAAAAAATATCTCATATTTCTCAGGGTGAGTTTATAGATATTTGGTTTTAGAAATCAACAATTCGGTACTATTTGAATGTTTAATGAAATAAAATGGAGTAGGTACAGATAGGGGGGTAAGGACACCACTTTGGGAGTTAGGATATGCTTAGAAGTAGGGGTAGATGTTTAGGGAATGTAAGCTATTTTTAAAGGTACACTATGAACTTTTGAAGGAATGGATTTTACAGAAGTGGATTTAGAATTAGAAGAGGAATTGGAAGAATTACTTGGGATAGTGTGTGACTTCTTACTTATCACAGGATCATATTTATCCAATGAAAAATTCATGCAAGGTGGAAGTGGAGATCCTCGACTGATTATTTTGTTTGGTAGAGTTCCCACATGAGGATCTTCATTCTTCTTCTTTGAAATAGTAATGGGGGAAGAAGATCTCTTTTGATATTGAGAGTGGGGTAATACCACACATGAGAGACTGGGTGCATCTATGTTTCTGTCTTCATTACCTCTAGAATACTCACAAAATATTATTTTTACATCATTATCTACTTCCTCAACCTCTAAGAAATCATTTCCTTCACTTTCTTGTTCAATCTATTCATAATATTATTGAGTTATAAAATTTGCATTGATGGGTGGGGCCTCTAAGTAAATCCTTCAAGGCTCTCCTGCAATATGATTTTTGGTTAAATTTTGAAGGGATTCTCATTGGAAAATTTTCCTCTTCAACGATGTCATTTCATTTGCCAATTTCTGTAGCAATGGATTAGTTCTCTCATATTTGGGATGTTGAGCGTTGCGATTTGAAGGGTTTTTGATCTTGTCAGATAGGATGAGATCATATTAAAATTTAATGGCCATTACTTGTTCTTATGGAAGATTCCTTGGTTGAACCCTTTGTAGGAATAATTATAGCTCTGGTGATTGATCATTAATGAATAATCTTATCATGTTATTGTTAGATGGTGAATCATCTTCTAGTATTCTCTTTAGTGATCTGTTAAAATGGACCATGAAGTATCTCACAATCTCATTTTCTTCTTTCTTCATTTATACCGATTGAATGATGAGATCTTGGCACTCTTCGTCAAATTTGATTCTTTCTTCGAACCTAGATTTGATATCATCCCAATATGTGATTGATCTAGCAGGAAGGAGGTAGAACCATTCTGCTATTTTTCCTTGGAGAGATTCCACAAAAAATATTATAACAACATCTTCATGTTGGAATCTAATTATTCCACATGATGTGATGAACGCCGACATGTTCTCTTCAGGAAGTTGCATACCATTTCCTTTGAACTCTGGAATTTTTTTGTAGGAATCTATTGGTAGATTTTAAAGAGGAGGTGTGAGATCGAGTAGACCTGTATTCCTTCCCCATGGAATAATGGGTTTGAGTATTTATTCTTCATCCACCATTGTTTCTTTTACTTCAGATATAGATTTTACTCTTGATTCTATAAATTATTCTTCTGGTTCTCATTCTTCTTCACTAGGGAATTTAATATTCAATGGGGGTTGAAAGACGGGAGAACTTGTAGGAGTATTTATGGGAGTTTGAATAGGAATTCCTAGGGTACCACTTGAAGAGTCAGATTGAGAAGGGGCTTGAGAGAAGAAGTATGGATTGTCTCTGATTCATTCTTGCTAATTTTAGAAATCCTCAAAAGTGGGATCAAAGATTCCTCTCAACATATTCAATTTGTTATATCTCCTTTCAACCAAAATTTGAAAGATATTGTAATGGAAATATGAAAGGGAACAATGGAATATGAAGGGTCATTCACAAGGATCAAAAGTGGGTTTTGTAATAATGGATTCCCATCAATTTTTTTTTGTTTATTGAATTTTCATTTTTTATATTTATGGGATTTTTTTTTTTGAATTTTTTGATCCTATTTTAGGTGTAGATTGTTACCAAGTCTTCCCCACGATGGGCACCAAAAAATATTGGCAAGAAAATTTGTCAGGTAGATAGATTGATGGTTATCTTACCAATGCTCCGAGACTCTAGGTCCCTTTACTTAAGTGGTGAAAATCCACTTTATTTTGAATGAAAAAAACAAGGAAATTTGTTGTTGGCCAAGAGGTTAGGGATCCAGTAGGTACACTCCAATGTACCCACAAAAAATACTTGCAATGGATTATAAGGGAGGAATTTTCTGAAAGATGGGGAAAGGGAGTGATAATTTGATGTAAGAGCATCCAAAATCCAATCAAAAAACTTATTCAAAGCTTCAAGAGGTGTCCAAGGATTGGATGAACACTCTAGAAAATTTTATAAGTCATTTGGATGATCAAAAATTGAATTATGGATTTTCCCTCCAAAATACTTTATTTGAAAATTTAAATTGTAAACTATGGTTTCATGATGAAAAATCACATATGAAGGTGACACGTGAAATTATAATCATTATAGGAGTTGTTAACAAGTGTACTAGATCACATTAATTTAAAAAATTAGATGATGTATCATCTTTGTAAGGTCTTAATGGCCAAGTGCATTCATACACCATATTTGAGTAATTATTGCATTGTAAAGCCAAATATGGTTATTTGGTTAGATAAGGGGTAGTATAGTCATTTAGGAATGGTGTGAATATATCTAAAATATATAAGAGATTCCAAAATAATCATGTTTTTAGGCCATGTGTCCATTCTTGTTGAAATAGTCTATCTTTAGTTGGGTTGTTTACATGATTTGAGGGATCTAGATAGGAGTTAGTTAGAATAAGCACCAAGATTCAATGCATGATTAGAGGAGAGAGATTTGAATTCAAATACATATTTTTTTAGAGTGTTTTTAGGTGTGGATATTTTTGGGTGTGTTTGTGCATTTCTTTGGGAGATCAAACTTCAATAATGTTAAACATTAAGGCCCTAGACTGGCCTGTGATAGAGATGTATGAAGAATAAATGTTTTGAAGAAGAAATATATCAGTTTTTTGGGAACTTTTTGATTTAATTTAATGTATTATTATTTTTATCCACTAATATAATCTATTAGATTCATTATTTTCATTGATCTCAAAGCTTACAGGTGTTCATACGCTAACTGTGTAGGAAGGGGGAGAGTCTGGGAAATACCAGAACCCATATATTTTTATTATGAGATTATAAATTATAAAATTTGGTAGGAATATCCTATAGAGGGATCTTGAGATGGGTTTTTAATGTTTTTTAAATATTACAAGTTTAAAGGGTTTTTTAGGGACGATCTCAGTGCATGTAGTTTACAGATACCTTTTTTGGGAACATTCTTGGCGTATCAAAAGTAATAACTTATTTTTGGCTTAACAAAAATGTTGTAAACTTGGTATAAATTATATTTAGTCATTTTATGAAGTGGGTTTTAAACGATTTGTGTTGGAAATACGTAACATTTGAGCAGTGAATGATAGAAATTTTGTGTAAACAAGAAGTATATACATAGACACACACTTTGAATTTGACGACTTGTATATTTTTTTTAAATAATGAAATTATTCCAAATTCAAACCATTTATCTACCCCACCATGTTGGAGAATATTTTGAAATTTTTATTTGAATGGTTAAGTATATGAGAAGATACTTTTACCAGAAGTTTCGTGAAAAGGAGAAAACAAAAACAAACTAGATAAAAGTGAAAACATGATTTGTTGATGAATTGGATGTATTAAATCTTGAGGTCAGTTTTAATGAGGTGTTAAGATGATAATGATGGGATTATATGCTTAAATATATTAGTAGAGTTCATTTGATGTTATTGTTCTAGGTTTTTCCAATTTCAAAAAGATAATTATTGCATTTCTTGAGCTAGATTGGCGTCAAATTTGGTATTAGAGAAAGAAGCTCCTTGGAAGGAAATATAATTTGTTTTATAACCTAGTTTGAGTGATTTTTACAAGTATTTGAAGAGGAAAATAGGAATACAAGATGGTTTAGGTGAAGGATGGAAGTAGACACACCTTGACACCTTTGAAATATGGATTCCAGGAAGATGGAGACATAGTTATAATGATGGTAATGAAGGAGTTCTTAAAAAATACTGAGAATTCATGGACAAAAAACCTTGTGGGGGAAGCTAAGATTCAGAATTTTTATCTAACAAATGATTTTGTATAGATGAATTATAGTGTAGAAGTGGAAAAATATGACTAGTCCTATGATGGACAAGCAATGTTGAAAGGTGTAGTCCTAGAAGAAGGACTCGTGCAAGTTCTCGATGAAGAGAAGACTAGTACATCTCTAATTGAAGAAGAGGTGATAGGGGCATTCTTATCCTCTTTTGAAGATGAAGAGCACAAAGGGAAAATAAGAGTTAACTATGGTAAGGTATAATAATGGAATCGAAGAAGTGGATATTGCCACTTTAGGATAGGAACTAATGAGGCTAGAGGAGATGTTTTGAAACTCCAAAACAAGTGATTATATTAGTTAAACAAGTTAAGAAAGTTAAGTAGCTCCAAGGCGAGCCTCGGGAGAAAAACCTTACACAAAAATAAATACAAAGTGAATGTGTAGTGAAGAGCATGTTGGAAAGCATGAAGAAGGATTACTCTAACAAGTCCAATGCAGAACAAGAAGGAATGAAACAATCAAATAAAGATGATAATAAGTGTATAAGTCATAAAGACATGTAAAGGAGGATCCTTCTGGAGGAAGGATGGAGAAATAAAGAAGAATTATTTTTATTTCTTATAATTGTGTTTAATGTGCAGGTCTTTCAGGTGAACAAAAACACTATAAGAATACTAATGGAGTTGTCATGAAGCACAAAGAAACAAAGGAGGAATATAGGAACATGAATGTTTCTGATGAAGGGTAGAATAAGTGATCAAATGATGAGAAAGTAATGTTCTTAAGAAGATAGTTACAGTCCAAGACAGTGGCAAGAAGTTTCATTAGAGTACATGCTTGAATTTCAAAAGGTTGATGTGAGGAAAAGAGCCCAAGGTGAACAAAATAGTGAGGAAACAACTTAGACCTATGAAGATGATTAAGATGGTGGAATGGAGAAGCAAGCAACATGTCAGTTGAATCAAGAAGAGGAGATTCAATCAAAGAAGGGGAAAAGAAAACTACAAAAATCTGAACCAAAGAAGGAATAAGTAGGCATGAAAGTATACATGCTTCTTTTATTAATTTTCTAAGGAATATATGATCAATTCTAAGATGGAGGACTGAAAATAGGTATAGGTGTTGTATAAAGGGGCTTGAGGATGAGAAGATACCCTGTTTTTCATCATACAATAGTAATTCAAAGCAATGGAAATCAGTTTCAATAGAGGACAGGGTTAATGTGTATTCAGCTGATTGGATTTCAAGCTTGTAGCAGGGGTATGACTATGACAAAGAAGGAGACACAAAAAGGAAATACCCATACAAGTTCAAATTAGAGATATCACAAACTACATGGTGGAGTGTTGACATGAAGAAATTTGAGCCAATGAAAGGAAGAGTAAGCCTACAAGTATTTGTGATCTTACATTTGAATTTTTCTTATTTAGTTATAATGATGAAAATGAGAAATAGAAAAGAACATGGATATGATGCAACTGAATACGCACATGAAGAATACAAGGTTGAACAATCAAGATTAGATATGATTGCATGTATGGACATGAAGAAATTCAAAGTAAGGTTGCAAATAATGAAATTATTTAGACATTTGATGAAATGGTGGAAGTTAAAGGACTCACCATTTGGTAAAATGTTACCTTAGGAAGAAGAATGTTATACATCAAATAGAAAAATTATACATAGAGAGGAAAAAAATTGAGGACATATGGGACCAAGCAATGGAGGATTTTCTTAAAATAAAATGGATGATGAAAATTCAAAAAAAGAAAATAAAATAAAAAAATGAAAACATATGCCAAATGAGAAAAATATCAAATTTTGTGTCCTGGGGAGTCTGATGTAGAAGAATCCAAAATCCAATCAAACAACTTATCCCAAGCTTTAAGAGATGTCCAAGGATTGGATGAACACTCTGGAAAAGGTTAGAAGTCATCTAGATTATCCAAATTTGAATTATGGATTCTCCCTCCAAAATTATCTATTTGAAAACTTGAATTGTAAATTATAGTTTCATGATGAAAACTCACATATGGAGGTGACACATGACATTATAAGAATTATAGGAGTTGTGAACAACTGTATGTACAAAATAAGATGATGTATAATCTTTGTAAGGTCTTAATGGCTAAGTGCATTCATACACCATATTTGAGTAATGGTTGTATTATAAAGAAAAATATGGATATTTGGTTAGATAAGGGGTATTATAGTAATTTAGGCATGGTGTGAAGATATCTCAAATAAATAGGAGGGTCCAAAATAATCAGGTTTTTAGGCCATGTTTCCACTTTTGTTGAAACAATCCATCTTTAGTTGGGTTGTTTGCATGATTTGAGGGATTTAGTTAGGAGTTAGCTAGAATAAGGATAAAGATTTGATGCATTATTAGAGGGGAGAGATTTGAATTCAAATATATATGTTCTTTAGAGCGTTTTTAGGTGTGGATATTTTTGGGTGTGTGTGCATTGATTTGGGATATCAAAATTCAATAATGTCAAGCATTAAGGCCCTAGATTGGCATGTGACAGAGATGTATGCAAAATCAATGTTTTGAAGAAGAAATATATCAATTTTTGGGGAACTTGTTGATTTACTTGAATGTATTATGTTGTGTATCCACTAATATAAGCTATTAGATTTATTATTTGCATTGATCTTTATGCTTGTAAGTATTCATACCCTAACTGTGTAAGAAGGAGGAGAGTCTGGGACATACAAGAACCCATATCATTTTATTGTGATATCATAAAATTATAAAATTCTGTAGGCATATCCTAGAGAGGGATCTTGAGATGTATTTTTAAATCTTTTTAATATCGCAAGTTTAAAGGGGGTTTTAGGGATGATCTCAGTGTAGGTTGTTTATAGATACTGTGTTTGACAACATTTTTGGCATATCAGAAGCAATAATTTATTTTTGGATTAGGAAAAATGTCTTAAAATTGTTATAAATGATATTTAGTAATTTTATGAAGTGGGTTTTAAACGATTTGTGTTAGAAATGCGTAAATTTTGAGTAGTTAATGACATAAATTTCATGTAAACAAGAAGTATATGCATGGATGCAGGCTATGAGATTAACAACTTGTATCTTATGTTTTAATGAATTAAATTCTTCCAAATTTGAACCATTTCTTTTCCCCACCACTTTTGTGATGCCCTCTTCAAACTACCACTTGAGACAAAGAAACAAACTAGGAATTAGCTGGGAAAATTATGGAATAATTTATTTTTGATTAGAAGAGTCTACAACCAAGTTACAAGGAATCAATTTGAACTAATAGGTTCCAGAACAGATTCTAATTAATCAACATAAGATTTCCATTTTCAACTTATAACAAGTTCATAAATTTCAAATTTTAGGGTTACATATTTTGCTTAGGTTTAGGGAGCAATTTACCCCCATGTCTGCTCTCTAACAAGCTTAGAAATTCAACCATATTTTTCTTACATTTAGAGTCATCAAAACTTTTCTAAAGTATTCTCATTGGATAGGAAATTCTCTCACATTTCCATCCATATAAATAATTCCTCTTAACTCCTTGTAGAACTCGAATTATGGCTCAGTGGAGTTTTAGGGGGAAAATTTCCCTTGGGAAGTCTGCGGGCTTAGGGGGAAATTTTTTCCCTTGAGCGTGATTGGGGAGGAAGGACACGTGTTGCTTGTCAATTGGTGTAGGGGGAAGTGGACCAGTGGAAAAAAGGGGAAATTTAATATTTTATGAGTTAAAATCTCAAAGGAGAGAAAATCTCCGCACTCCCGCCGATGCACAATTTGCCATGTGTCAGCAAGTGATTAGACGGGGGGTCGACGGGTCGCGTGGAAAAAATTTAGAAATTTTTTCCCAAGGTTCGATAACAAACCAAATTTTCCAAAGAAAAATTTTCCTCCAAATTTGCGTGAAAGGACACATGGCATCTTCTGATTGGACACGAGCCTATGAAGCGGTGGAGCGATTTAAGATTTTGTGCCAAAAGTGTTTAAAAGTCAAAAAGACTTGCACGGGCCCGTGCTTTCGTTAGGACATGTGTCAGCATCTGATTGGATGTGGGGGGTGCGGGTCTATGGGGAGAAATATTAAATTTTTCTAAAAGTGCAAAATGTTAAGTTTTTAATTTTAATTCCACGGGTCCTCCCTGCCACGTGTTAGCATGTGATTGGTGTGGGGCTGTAGAGTTGCGGGGAAAATTGGGGAAAATTTTCCTGAGGCCAAATTTTCTAAATGTTAAGTTTTAATAAGGATCCACCCTGCCAAGGTACCACGTGGTGACTTCTGATAGGATGAGAGGGTGGTGGGGCCATGGAACATTTTAGGAATTTTTTTTCTAAAGTTAAAACTTTAAATTTTTCTAAAGTTGAATTATTTCATTTTTGGTTTGGGAAGGCCATTTTGAAGTAAAACTTCAAATGGCCATAACTTTTGATAGAAAGATATAATTTAGGAAAATAAGGACTTTCTAGAAATCTCTCAGAGTCCTCTTTGCACAAAAATCATCAACTTTGATTTTTGATAAAGTTTTCAAGGTCAATTTTGAATAAATGACCTGTAAGGTTTTTTTAATTACAAAACTCGCAGTTTTTCTAACTTTTAAGTTTGGTTCAATTTGATTTCTTTTCTCCTCAACATGCAAACTGAACATAAAGGGGTGATCATGGATAAGTTTAGGTATATTTTCAAAGTCCAATTTAGATATTGAGTTGAAATTGATATAACTTTACAACTTTTGATAGGGAGTTGGGTTATGAAGTTAAAACTGAATTTAATAAATTTTTAGAGATGTTTTCTTAAATGTAGAGATCAATGTAGGTTCAATAGGACCTAATACATATAAAATCATTTGTCTCCTTTATTAATTTTATTCACAAATCTGAACTGTACATTAATTACATTATTTTCCAATGCAAGAATTATACAAATAATAGAATTCTCCCTTCCACGAGTTTGCAAAATTAAAGTGCAACATTCAAATATGGAAAACATGCAAAATTTCTTTCTCAAAATTAAACTGATTCAACACACACTTACATTAATATGCAGAGTTGATTTCAATTCTAAAACTCATTTCAAATATCCAAATTTCTGTCATTTCTTTTTATACATGTTCTCTTTCTCAAAATATATTTGAAAACTATAAAAACCATTGAAATTTCAATACAACAATGCAAATTGGGAAAGGAATATATTTCTTTCATTGATCTCCAACAACAATGTTGCAACAATGTAAATCAAAAGGAGATTCCATTCCTTTATTGAATTCAAACAAATTTAAAACTCAACTCCTTTCCAATTTGATTGGATTTTAAATTTTCAAAATACAAAGTATGAAATTCCTTTCACATTTTCTTTCCAATGTAAAACAGAGAGATATAATTCTTCTCTACATTCCTTAATGAAAACAAAATCACTTCACATTACAATACGTATACAATCATCCACTAGAAGTGGGAAAGGTTACATTCAAATTTACTCAAGAGGTAGGACTGTCAAAACTGGAATTTTCTTTCTCCGAACATCAGTATGTTGAATTCTTCATCTTCATTCTATCTTTGATCACAACAAGGAAGGGGGAAAGGCAACACTCTCCTCCCAACCAAGATGCCCAAAGGAAAAAGAGAATCCATCTTTCCCCATTGGCCCCTCAGCCCCAGCCATATTGAAATGGAGCATGAAACTAACACATCGCAACAGCGGGCTTCTATCACAACAAGCAACACTCACATTGCACATAAACAACAAAAGCACAATTCAAAACAAAACAATAGTTCCCAACTGCATTTGAAAACAATCATACAACACATAGGCTTGAAAAAGCAAGCCAAACAAAAGCAAGAGCTATGGAGGTCTCCTTATGCCTCCCTTGTTGCAATTTGGGCACCCACCAAAACAACCCTCCAAAATCATAACAAAACCCATAGACCTTATCCCTCCTCAACCCCTCCTTATCCCTCCTCCAAATTTATCCCTTATGCCACCCCACCCAAAAAGTAAGAAATGAAAGCATATTCTTTTCCTAGGTGGATCCCAAACCAACATTCCCTCCACAAAGAACAAGTGCTAATGGAAAATCCATTATCCCTCCTCTGATAAACCTCATAGTATTCTCTATACACAATTCCCTAAGCATTCTACCCATCCATCGAAGAATGCAAACACATGGCCATTCATAAATGCATGTAAATAAAGGGGAAAAACAACAAATTAAAATGGATAAGAGCCTACCTCTCCATAATGGAGATTTTTTTTTTTCAAAATAGTAGTTCTTTGATGCTTAAATGCAGTTCTAAAACAACAAATTAAAAGCACGCAAATCAATCCAAGCTCCTTCCACAAGGAAAGCTCCCAATACAAGAGAAAAAATTCGGCCCAAGAGAGCAATGACAAAGTTTCAACAACCTCAAAATGAGGAGGAATTTGAATTTTTAAAGGAGAGGGTGGGAAGAGGATGATGTGGATGCTAAGTGGGATGCCACATAATTTTTCCGCAACCCCCAAGAAAGGATCAACATCAACAAATAAATACCAATAATTGTGAATGACAAACCACTTACATACTTCAATGTAGCCCATACTCCAAAAGGAAATTCATTAAAATTTTGTGAGACAAGTGCGATCAATTCTCACACAAAATCATATCAAAATGCAATAAGAAGGATTGATTTTGACTCCAAAACTATAATCATGGTTGGTGGAGGTTTTTGAGAGGTGTGGGACAAGATTAACTTGTCCCACAAGCATCCAAATTTTTCCTTCAAGTTCAAATTCGAATTTCAAAGAGGATGGAGTGTTTGACCTTCCAAAATCTTTCTTACAACACTTACAAATTCTTACACATCCTTACATGGTAACTTACACACTCTTTCATAATGTATTAATATCTATGACATTCATTTATTACAATATTTTCACATAAGGTTTATTTATTTATCACATGGTTATACTATATATAAATCAAATTTAATTATTAATAAAGACAATAACATTAATTCCTTACATCCCTCATCCCAATTATTTTAATTAAAATTTAACTATATGACTCCCACATTAAACTATCACATTTAAAATAATTAAAAGAAGGAACACATTATAAATAAAATACATACAACAATAATTAAAAAGGGACACAAAATTAAACACATATATCCCATGGTCACAATAGTGGAAATCCCCCCCATGGGAAGTCCTAACACAACTCATCACACAAATCAAACACAGTTGCCATGGTGACCTTGTTGATTTCACATAGAATTCCAATATGGTTAGTCTCCAGTCCCCTGACATCATTGTGATTTTCAATCTGCAAAATAACAATATCTCCTTTGGCCTTGTGGCCACATCAGAACATCCAAATGATATATGCAACATATAAAGATTAAATCCAAATCACGAAAATATCAAGAATTTAACATCGTCATTTGAATTCCATTTGTAACTATATCATTATCTAATGAATCTCTATACTAGAGCTATTCATAACATCAAATGTCACATGCCTAAAATCAACATCAATAACCTGTCCATGTCAACCAGTAAATCATCATCCACATAATAATAGTAATGTCTCAATGATTGTCAAGCATATTAACTGAATCCAAATCAATATTAATCCATAGTCTAACATCTATCTGGCATACTAAGAAAAACATAATAATGTCCATAATAATCCATGATCTAGCATATACACATCATACTACATCAAAACATAATAATGTCCAAAATATGATGAATAGTGTCAAAATCAGTATCTAAATAGTGTCAAAGGGAAGTGGGCACAACATCCCCCTCCCCTTAGACTCGACTTACTCTTAGAAGTCACTGGAACAAATGAGGAAACTGCAATCGTAAAACAATAGCATCCTCCCAAGTGGCTTTAGTCTCATCGTATCGGTCCCACTGTACCCGTACCTAATCAATCTCTATACATCGAAGGCCTAGGGTCCGGTGATCTATGATATAGATAGGCTCAACCATCACTTGCCCCTAATCCTGTACCTACAATGATGTCCAATCCAACATGTGAGGAGGATCTGTGATGTATCTCCTAAGAACATAAACATGAAACAAATAAATTACGTGAGACAAGATGGGTGGCAATGCTAGTCAGTAAGCCAACTATCATATGCCTCCTGTAATCTTTTCCTGATCAACACTACCTACTGCTCCATGTCCTACAAAAGAGCTGGTCCAAGAGATACTCTATCCTCCAACCTATCCGAGCTAAGGGGTGTCCTGCACTCCCTACCATACAAGGCCTGAAAAGGAGCCATGCCTATAGAACTCTGGATGCTATTATTGTAGGCAAACTCCATAGGATATAGATACTCCTCCCACTTAGACTGTTGATCCATCACGTACATCCTGAGCATATCTCCAAAATTTGATTCACTCACTCAGTCTATCCATCTATCTCAGGGTGGTATGTTGTGCTGAAATTAATCCTCATCCCGAGGACATACTACATGGTAGTCCAGAAATGTGAAGTGTACAAGGGATCATGGTCACAAATGATCTTCCGCGGGATCACGTATAACCTGATGATCTCATCCAAGTAGACACGTGCCACTGCACTAGCTGTATACATGGTCTTCACCAAAGAAAATTGAGATAATTTTTTCAATTTATCAACCATGACCATGATGGCGTCATGGTGATATCTTGACATCGGTAACCCAACAATGAAATCCATGGAAATGGTGTCCCATTTCCACTTTGATATAGCATGAGGAAAGAGAAGGCCAGCTAGATGTTGATGCTTGACCTTCACTTTCTGGCACTCTAAGTAGCATGATAGGAACTGAGCCACATCCTTGCAAATTCCTCTCTAGTGATATAACTGTCTCAAGGTATTATGCATCTTCTTCACCCCAGGATGGGCTGAATAGGGTGTATGATGTGCTCTGTCAAGATGTCTTGCCTCAAGCCTCCGTCTCTGGGAATATAAATCTGACCTTTGTTCCTGAGAAGACCATCTACCTCTAGAGAGAAACCATCAAACTTCCCCACAAGGGGTCTCTAGGACTCAATCTCTGCTAAAAATTCAATGTAGAAGCTGTCAAGAGGAAGTTGTTGAAGGATCCTGCTCCGTAAATCTATGCTCACTGAAGTAGCCATGCTCAAATGTCTCTGTCTGCTAAGAGTGTCTGCAACCACATTCTCCTTCCACTTCACATGCTATATATCCATGTCATAATCACAAAGAAACTCCATCCAATGCCTCTGACAAGCATTTAGATTGGGCTACGTGAAGAGGTGGCGAAGACTCAAATGATCTATCCTGAGTGTGAATCTCTGACCAAGAAGAACGTGTCTCCATCAAACTAAAGCATGCACTACTGCCGCAAGCTCAAGGTCATGATTTGGATAATTAAACTCATGATCTTTGAGTTTGTGAGACTCAAAGGCAACTAATCTTCCCTCCTACATCAACACACCTCCAAGCCATACTAAAGAATCATCTGTGTGTACGAAGAAATCACCCTGTGGATCTAGCACAACAAGAATAGGTGTTGTGGTGAGACATTCCTTCAGTGTCCTAAAGGCCTACTCACACCTATCTGTCCAAACAAACTTCTTCCCTTTCTACTTAAGGGAAGTGATGGGGTCTGCTATCTGAGATAAGTCCTACAAAAATATCCTATAGTAGCCTGCTAACCCCATGAAGTTGCGCACCTCTGTCACTATAGTGGGTATTGGCCAATCCATAATGGCTCTAATATTGGAAGGATTGACTGTGATACCTTCCCCAAAGATGATATGACCCAAGTAATGTATCTATGACTAAAAGAAAACACACTTCTCCAAGTTCCCATAAAGCTGTTGCTCACGAAGAAACTAAAGAACCTGTCGAAGGTGCCCCTCATTCTCCTCACGCATATGTGAGTAAATCATAATGTCATCAAGAAAGATGAGCATGAAGTGATCTATAAAGATCCTGAATACCCCATTCATCAAACTCATAAATACTGTGGGGCATTCGTCAAACCAAAGGGCACCACTGTGAACTCATAGTGCCCATACCTCATACGAAAAGTAGTCTTATGAATGTCTTCCTCTGTAATCCTTAACTTATGGTACCCTAACTTGAGATAAATCTTAGAGAACACCGTGGCTCCCTTCATTTGATCAAACAAGTCATTAATGCGAGGTAGGGGATAACGATTCTTGATCATTACCTTATTCAACTGGTGGTAGGTAATACAAAACCGTAATTATCCATCCTTCTTCTTTACAAAAATCACCGATGCACCCCAAGGGGATACACTAGGATGGATAAGGCATTTCTTTAGAAGGCCCTCCAGCTACAACTTGAGCTCATAGATCTCTAGGGTGGTCATTCGATAAGGAGCTCGTGAGATAGGCTCTGCTTCTAGAACCAAATCAATATGGAAATCAATCTCACGTGGAGGTGGCATCCCTAGTAGCTCCCCTAGAAAATATTTACATACTCTCTCAAAATGGGATGGTCATCTAGCGATGGCCCACTAGAACCATCCTCTACCCTGTCACTGACTATAACTACATACATCTGGCAACCCCATCACACACACCGCTTGAGTTGCATAGCAGAGATAGTGTGAATAGAAATGGGTCTCCTGACCACTGAAATCATCGACTCAATTGTGAGATCATCTGTACAAGATATAGTCTTGTGATATCAATCCATCCTGGCCCTATGTGCAACTAACCAGTCCATGCCTAATATAACTCCATACGAGCCCAAAAGGAAGTATGTGGAGATCTGAAGTGGTTATGAAAGGTCCTAAATTAACAACACACTCCTTTACTAGGGAGTCTACAAAGACCTTGGCTCCCAAACCCATCTCAACATCCTAACTATGACCCTATCTAACAACCACCAACCTACATTGCTCTACCAAGGATGGTGTAATAAATGAATCAGAAGAACTAGAATCAAACAATATAGAAGTAAGAACACCTCCAATGCTATCTGTAGTCTCAATGATCGTGCTCTGGTGCTCATCCTGGTAGTTCCCTACCACTGCATAGATCCTATGACTCCATCCCATGTCTCTGAATGTGGGCTCTGACATGGGTGCCTTACCCTTATTAGGGTTTTGGGGGTAGTCTCTCCAAAAGTGTCCTGCTACTCCACACCCAAAGCAACCACTTGAATTCCTCCAAATTGTAGCACCACTAGAAGGTGCCCTAGAGGTAGGTGCTATGGACCCTAATGATCCAGCCATAGTCTACTATGGTCTCTATGGTCAAGCTCCTACTAATTGAGCTCTAGCTCCACCCTATGTCCTAGTGGGACCCCTAGGAAGCCTCATGCTCTGACCTCTCTATGCATCAGTTCTCTAAGGAGGCCTAAAAAGTGGGTGGGACTGCTATTGCTACTACTGCTACTGTGGCCTGAAAGATGACTATGAAGAATGCTAACCACCATGAGGAGGAGGAGCTGACCCCTTGATCTGCTATCCTATAACTATTGAATACGGCTTCTGACTCGGTCTCTAGCCTATTGGGTTTTACCTCGAGTCTCTTCTGTAGTGCAGGCCTTCTCAATAGCCTTTGCTAAAGTCTGTGGGCAATGGATCTGAACTGCACCTCTAATATCTAAATTAAGGCCCCAAATGAACCTATGGATCTGTACCTACTCATCTTACATGTAATCAATGTACTGAAGTAGGTCTATGAACCTACTCTCATACTCTGCCACTGTAAGGGATGCTTGTCAAATATCATAGAACTCATCAATTCTCTATTATATGAATCTCCGTGACAAGTATCTACTCCTGAATCTCTCCTCAAATAGTTCCCAGGTGACTGTCTCTGAATCAATATGGAGCTTCTACTCCTCTATCCTCCACCATACTCCAACTCCACCCCTCAGTAGATGGATTACAACACGAGCTTTCGTGTCATTAGAACAAGGACAAAGCTTGAAGCAAATGCTCAAGCTAGCCAGCCAAGCCTCTGCCTAGAGTCCTCCTATATCACCTAAATAATGTGATGGCCTAAGCTTCAGGATCTCCCTGATGTGATTCATAGCTATAGTCTGATGGTCTCTAGGTCTCTCTTCCTACCTTTCCTTGAGGCTAGGGCTCTGATACCTCTCTCTATATCCTAAAATATGGTCACCATGTCCCCTTGAAGGAGACTCTACTCTCTCTAACTCTCCATGATAATTATTTCCCCCATGCTCCTCACTGAGTGAAGGAGGTGCATGTCCCTCTATGGAAATAGCTCTATCATGTCTACCTAAATTCCCTCCTACTGATCCTCCACATAGGGAAACATTAACATCCTGGAGGGTCTACAAAATTTGTGGTAGGATAGCTGCTAAGCCTTGATATGGTGGTGGTGGTGGCGGTGGTGGTGATTCTAAGTCTCAGTGAATGTTCCTCTCACTTTGTGTGAGCCTCCTGCATAGACCAAAGTGAGAGTTAGTTCAATACTTCAACCTTCTTCAGTTTTCTAAGTTTACTATCATGAACAATTTCAAACAGTTTTATTTTTCTAAGTTAACAAATTTGCTAGTTTTAAAGTCTCAAGTCTCAATTTTCTAGTGTGCCCAATGGTCCAAGCATTTGAACCAATGATCTGATACCAAGTGTGATGCCCTCTTCAAACTACAACTTGAGACCAAGAAACAAACTAGGAATTAGTTGGGAAAATAACGGAATAATTTTTTTTTGATTAGAAGAGTCTACAACCAAGTTACAAGGAATCAGTTTAAACTAACAGGTTCTGGAATAGATTCTAATTACTCAACACAAGATTTCCATTTTCAACTTATAACAAGTTCATAAATTTCAAATTTTAGTGTTACATGTTTTTCTTTGGTTTAGGGAGACATTTACCCCCATGCCTGCTCTCTAATAGGATCAAAACTTCAGCTAGATTTTTCTTGCATTTAGAGTCATCAAAACTTTCCTAAATTATGCTCATTGGATGAGAAATTATCTCACCTTTCCAACCATATAAATAAGTCTTCTTAACTCCTTGTAGAATTTGAGTTATGGCTCGACGGAGTTTTAGGGGAAAACTTTCCCTTGGGAAGTCCACGGGCTTAGGGGGAAAATTTTTCCCTTCAGTGTGATTGGGGAGGAAGGACACATGTCACTTCCCAATTGGTACAGAGAGAAGCAGACCAGAAAAACAAAGGGGAAATTTAATATTTTATCAGTTAAAATATCAACAGAGAGAAAATCTCTGCACTCCTGCCGATGCACAATTTGCCACTTGTCAGCACATGATTGGATGGGAGTCGGCGGGTCACGGGGAAAAATTTTAGATTTTTTTTCCCAAGGTTAAAAAACAAACCAAATTTTCCAAAGGAAAATTTGCCTCTGACTTTATGTGAAAGGCCACATGGTGTCTTCTAATGTGACGTGGGCGTACGAAGTAGCAGAGTGATTTAAGATTTTGTGCCAAAAGTGTTTAATAGTCAAAAAGACTTGTGCAGGCCCGTGCGTCCATTAGGACATGTGTCAATGTTTGATTGGTTGTGGGGGTGCGGATCCATGGGGAAAAATATAATTTTTTTCTAAAAGTGCAAAATGTTAAGTTTTAAATTTTAATTCTGCCGGGCCCCCTACCATGTGTTAACATGTGATTGGTGCGGGGCTGCGGAGTTGCAAGGAAAATTGGGAAAATTTTCCCGAGGCCAAATTTTCAAAATGTTAAGTTTTAATAAGGATCTGCCCCTCAAAGGTGTCACGTGGAAAATTCTAATAGGATGAGAGGGTGGTGGGGATGTAAAACGTTTTAGGAATTTTTTTTCTAAAATTCAAAATTTAAATTTTTCTAAGGTTGAATTATTTCATTTTTGGTTTGGGATGGCCATTTTAAAGTAAAACTTCAAATGGCCATAACTTTTGATAAGAAGCTCCAATTTAGGCAAATGAGGACTTTCCATAAATCTCTTAGAGTCCTCTTTGCACAGGAATCATCAATTTTGATTTTTGATAAAGTTTTCAAGGTCAATTTTGAATAAATGACCTGTAAAGTTTTTTAATTACACAACTCACAGTTTTTCTAACTTTTAAGTTTGGTTCAATTTGATTTATTTTCTCCTCAACATGCAAACTGAAAATGGAGGGGTGATCATGGATAAGTTTAGGTACATTTTCAAAGTCTAATTTAGAGATTGAGTTGAAATTGATATAACTTTACAACTTTTGACAGGGAGTTGGGTTATGAAGTTGAAACTGAATTTGATAAAGTTTTAGAGATGTTTTCTTAAATGTAGAGTTCAATGTAGGTTCAATAGGACCTAATACATCTAAAATGATTTGTATCCTGTATTAATTTTATTCATAAATCTAAACTGTACATTAATTAAATTATTTTCCAACTCCAGAATTATACAAATAATAGAATTCTCCCTTCCATGAGTTTGCAAAATTAAAGTGCAACATTCAAATATGGAAAACATGAAAAATTTCTTTCTCAACATTCAACTAATTCAACACACACTTACATTAATATGCAGAGTTGATTTCAATTCTAAAACTCATTTCAAATATCCAAATTTCTATCATTTCTTTTTATACGTGTTCTCTTTTTCAAAATAGATTTGAAAACTATAACAATCATTGAAATTTCAATACAACAATGCAAATTGGGAAAGGAATATATTTCTTTCATTGATATCCAAAAACAATATTGAAAACATTTACATCAAAAGGAGCTTCCATTCCATTATTGAATTCAAACAACTTTACAACTCAACTCCTTTCCAAAATGATTGGATTTTAAATTTTCAAAATACAAAGTATGAAACTCCTTTCACATTTTCTTTCCAAAGTAAAATAGAGAGATATAATTCTTCTCTACATTGCTTAATGAAAAAAAAATCACTTCACATTACAATATGTATACAATCATCCACTCCAAGTGGAAAAGGTTACATTAAAATTTACTCAAGAGGTAGGACTGTAAAAACTAGAATTTTCTTTCTCCAAACAACATTATGTTGAATTCTTCATCTTCATTCTTTCTTTGATCAAAACAAGGAAGGGGGAAAGGAAATGCTCTCCACCTAACCAAGATACCCAAAGGAAAAAGAGAATCCATCTTTCCCCATTGGCCCCCGAGCCCCTCCCATATTGAAATGGAGCATGAAACCAACACATAGCAACAATGGGCTTCTATCACAACAAACAAAACTCACATTACACATAAACAATAAAAACACAATTCAAAACAAAACTACAGTTCCCAACTGCATTTGAAAACAATCATACAACACATAGGCTTGAACAAGCAAGCCAAACAAGAGCAAGAGCTATGGAGGTCTCCTTATGCCTCCCTTGTTGAAATTTGGGCATCCACCAAAACAACCCACCAAAATCATAATAAAACCCATAGACCTTATCCCTCCTCAACCCCTCCTTATCCCTCCTCCAAATTTATCCCTTATGCCCCACGCCCCCAAAAGTAAGAAATGCAAGCATATTCTTTGCCTAGGTAGATCCCAAACCAACATTCCCTCCCCAAAGAACAAGTGCTAATGGAAAATCTCTTATTCCTCCTCTGATAAACCTCATAGTATTCTCTTTACACCATGCCCTAAGCATTCTACCCATCCATCTATGAATTCAAACACATGGCCATTCAAAAATACATGTAAATAAAGGGGAAAAACAATAAATTAAAATGGATAAGATCCTACCTCTCCATAATGGAGATTTGTGTTCCAAAATAGTAGTTATTTTATGCTCAAATGCAGTTCCAAAACAGAAAATGAAAAGCATGCAAATCAATCCAAGCTCCTTCCATAAGGAAATATCCCAATATAAGATAAAAAAATTGTCCCAAGAGAGCATTGACAAATTTTCAACAACCTCAAAATGAGGAGGAATTTGAATTTCTAAAGGAGAGGGTGGGAAGAGGATGATGTTGATTCTAAGTCGGATGCCACATCATTTTTCCTCAACCCCCGAGAAAGGATCAACATCAACAAATAAATCCCAATAAATGTGAATGAAAAACCACTTACATACTTCAATGTAGCCCATACTCCAAAAGGAATTGGTTTAAAAATTTGTAAGACAAGTGCAATCAATTCTTACACAAAATCATATAAAAATACAATAAGAAGAATTGATTTTGACTCCAAAACTATAATCATGGTTGGTGGAGGTTTTTGAGAGGTGTGGGACAAGTTTAACTTGGCCCACAAGCCTCCAAATTTGTCCTTCAAGGTCAAATTCGAATTTCAAAGAGGATGGAGTGTTTGACATTCCAAAATCTACCTTACAACTCTTACAAATTCTTACACATCCTTACATGGTAACTTACACACTCTTTCAGAATGTATTAATATCTATGACATTCATTTATTGCAATATTTTGACGTAAGGTTTATTTATTTATCACATGGTTATACTATATATAAATCAAATTTATTTATTACTCAAGACAATAACATTAATTCCTTACATCCCTCATCCCAATTATTTTAATTAAAATTCAACTATATGACTCCCACATTAAACTATCACATTTAAAATAATTAAAAGAAGGAACACATTACAAATAAAATACATACAACAATAATTAAAAAGGGACACAAAATTAAACACATATATCCCATGGTCACAATAGTGGAAATCCCCCCCATGGGAAGTCCTAAAACAACTCATCACACAAATCAAACAAAATTGCCATGGTGACCTTGTTGATTTCACACAGAATTCCAATATGGTTAGTCTCCAGTCCCCCGACATCATTGTGATTTTCAACCTGCAAAATAACAATACCTCATTTGGCCTCGGGGCCACATTAGAACATCCAAATGATACAAGCAACATATAAAGATTAAATCCAAAGCATGACAATATCAATAATTTAACATCGTCATTTGAATTCCATTTGTGATTATATCATTATCCAATGAATCTCTATACTAGAGCTATTCATAACATCAAATGTCACATGTCTAAAATCAACATCAATAACCTATCCATGTCAACTAGTATATCATCATCCACATAATAATAGTAATGTCTCAATAATTATCAAGCATATTAAATGAATCCAAATCAATATTAATCCATAGTCTAACATCTATTCGGAATACTAAGAAAAACATAATAATGTCCATAATAATCCATGATCTAGCATATACACATCATACTACATCAAAACATAATAATGTCCAAAATATGATCAATAGTGTCAAAATTAGTATCTAAGCAGTGTCAAAGGGAAGCGGGCACTTCAAATTTGGAGAATATCATGAATTTTTAATTTGAATACAAGAAGATCTCTTTACCATAAATTTCGAGCAAAGAATAAAAAACAACGAACCACATAAAAGTGAAAACATGACTTCTTGTTGAATTGGGCGTATTAAAGCTTGAGGTTAGTTTTAATGAGGTGTTAATATGATAATGAGGGGTTTAGAAGATTAAATATATTAATGGAGTTCATTTGATGTGATTGTTCCAGGTTTGTCCAAGTTCAAAAAGATAATTATTACATTTCTTGAGCTAGATTGGCATTAGAAGTTAGGTAGGGGGAATTAAATCTGCAAGTAGAAAATCAGATTCTTGCTAAAGTTAATTAGAAGTTTCACATTCAAAAATTGTAAGAAATAAAAAAAATATTTAGAACATCAAAGATGAGAGGAAACCATACACAAAAATTTTGCACACATTCATGCATCATGAAAAGAAGAAACTCCTTTCTTTATTGATATCTTCACAAGTTGTACAATGCTTACAAGATAGAGGAAAATTAGATAGCGAAATTAGAGGAATTCTATCTCTTTTGCCTTGCTAAAAAGTTATCTCTCTTGAGTGTACAAAATTGGCAAACCTTACGAAAGAGTATGTCATTAAATTATATAGAATTTAGAATGAATCTTTGCTTATCCCCCACATGAACCTTAATTTTTCCTCACAAAATGTGACTCTTATAATTCTTATGGATGAAATTAAGTTCCATTTTATATTAATTAATGGAAGCTTTCTACAATGTTTGCTAAAGACACATTTAAATGAATAGGAAAAATATCATGATTGCTCATAATGAAGAATTAGAAAGGGGGGTAGAGAAGAGGAAGAAGAATGAGGAAAGAGAGGAAAGGAGTGATGCTCCCAAAAATGAAGATACCTCCACCATTGATGAAAACCTTGATGATGATCATGTATTGACATCCTAGACCAAAAAATGAGTGTTTAGAAACAATATTTCAAAACCTCCCATTGTGAGTGTGGGATGAACATAGGTAATACTCATGATGATCCTAATTGACACTTGATTGATGAAATTCCTTAGCTAGTTGATCTCATCTTGACCAACTTACTTCAAATCACCTGGCTCATTGAGTGATGATGAAGGATCCACTAGTTGTGCCTTACGATGCTCTTCCTTGCTACTGTACATAATTAGACTTATGATGATGCTTCGAGGATCCTTGTAAAATTATCATTCCTTTTTCTAAGTGATGAGATCATCTTACCATCCCACAAAGAGTCTAGATACTGGAAATATGAGTGAAAATGGAGCACTCTACAACTTTATGCACTTAGAAATGAAACTTTCTATTTTTAGAATGTGAGACCATGACCTAATATTTTGGGACATATCACTAGTTTTTCCCCAATTATACCTTCTAAACCTCCTGAAACATTCCATATTTTTCTATTAGCGATGCATTTCTATTTTTAGCACATTTATATTTATATCAGGTTTCTTTTAGGGGACCTACTATTTTGGGGAAAATGTTATTTTTGGTTTGTTTTCCATTTTACACCTTTTCTGATTGTCCTGAGTGATCAAACTTACAATTCGAGAGACTTAATATATTTTTCATGAAGAAGTGCATGAATAATTATATTTTTAGAAAGTGGAAAAAATGGTTTTGGTTTTTGATAGGAAATACATTTTTGGATTTGGCTCATCGTCACAATCTTGTGCTCCAAATTTCACTACATTTTGCTCACTTGAAAGCTTAGAAATTGAAAAAATGAATTTTTTGCCTGGAGAGAGCTTCATGCATGGAGCTACCATGGCAGCCATTAATGGAGTCACAAATATTTTTGATATAATATTTTCCCACATTATATTGGAGTGAAATCAACTCCAACGGGATAGCATTTTTATTTGAACAATGTGTTCAAAGTTCTAGCTTTATTCGAGTTCCAGATTGATGGGAAATCTTACGAACGAGATCCAGGGCAAAAAATGGAGTTTTTATTATAGTTAATAATATAGGGAATGCTTTTATATTGTGTGAATTGATTCTTTATGGCCTCTGAAAATTAGGAAGTCTGCAAAAAACATCACCTCAATCTGTGCTCTAGATTGTGAGATATGAGCATTTCACCATTTTGGTTACGAAGTCATTTTAGTCGTGAATGGGCATGGTGTCAGATACAAAAGAATTTTTTTGGGTGATATAGAAGAAATTTAGTAATATAAATTAATGTGAAATGCAAGGGTGAAGTGATGGGAGCATCATCAATGGAGAAAAATGGATATTTTTTGGTAGTAAGGGTTTTATGTGTGCACACATAGGAAGAAATGGAACTAGTAGTTAAAACTTACAAACTTGAATTTTATCAAACTTGAGCATGGGAATAATTTTTTTTCCATACTTGAATTTTTTTTGGGATGATTGGTGTGCAAAAATACACCACCACCCAGAATTGACACGTGTCTACCCTTGAAATTGACTGACTCCTTGATCTTATCTTAGGGAGCAACTTGATGGAGGCATAACTTGAGCTCTTGGATGACTTTTCCCACACTTATATATATATATGAAATTTACTGGAAATGAAATTTTAAAAATATTTTTATGGGTCTTGTACCTTGATTATTCCCGCAACCTCCTAAAAATAGGATTGTTCTTTAGGCTTAAAGGTTCTACATGTTGAAATCAAGATATGGGTGGAATTTATTTAGTCTTGTGAAAAATGTAAGATAACCATACCCTATATCTCTAAATTACCTTTATTAATATATATTTTTTGTCCTCCAAATCTTCATGGAACTATGAGAATCACTTCTCGAAGCTCAGGGGCTGTTTTTTCACTTTAAGTTACTTCACCCTCTAGGACCTAGTTTTGCTGAAACTATCCGAAAAATTTAAAAACATTCAAGAATCTTCTAAAAATAATTAAAAAACATTTTTATCTCTCTAGTAATCCTCCTTTATGATTTTTATCCTTTCATTTCACTTTGGGGGTGTGCACTACTCTTAGGAGGTCTAGAGAATGGCCTTTCCTAAGCTTCTTAAAGATTCTTTCTTGATGAATCTTGTCTTGGAGGTGCTTGAATGGAATTAATATCATTAAATCACCTATGGAAATGATAGAAAAACACATTGGAATACTCTAAAATATGGTATACAACTGATATAGGTGTTAAGGTTATTTGGAGGAGGGCTCTGGATGACCTTTAAGAAAAAATATTCAGATTAGGGTATGGTTGTCATGCTTTCAAGTATGATTTTTTCCCTTGTAAAAAATCATGAAAGCTGCACTGAAGAACTTGGGATGGGATTTTAATCATTTTAAAAATATTGACCTTCTCCTCAAGGCATATACTACTCAGTAAGAAGTAGAGTTGGGGCATACACATGCTACAAAAAAGGAAGGAAATCTTGGATGTGAGGAGATCCCGAGGGAGATTACACAGAAGTAGGATGCCTTAAAAATGGATAGGGATGTATATAAGACAAGGCTTAAGGAGAAAATATCCCTTGTAGTGTAGAGTATGGATGGAATGGAGGGATTTATCTTGGGACTAGTTACAGTTATAAGGGAGCTAAAGTAGAAGGGAGAGGGCATGACCCCTGAAAAGATGTTGAAAATAGCTTGGTTAGTTAAAGATACGACTACTAAAGGGTTAGTAGAATGGGATGATATGGAGAGCGTCCTTAATAATTATTTCCCTAAATTTATACAACTAATTAAGGATAAGAGATCATGAGCACCGATATATTATTTCATTCTTTTGGTATTCGCCATTATTTTTTGAGATCATACATTCTTTATTATTTTATGGGATATTCTTTATTCAGTGTTATCGAGGACAGATAATGTACATTGTACAGGGTAGTGTTGATTAGAGAAATATACTAAGTACCAGAGAAGTACATAAGCTTACACATAGGAACACATGTGTATATATTAATAGGGGTAGTGTCTATAAGGTTGCACGTAAATGTGAATAGGGTAGCACATGGGGCTGCGAACACACATGAAACAAACCAGGGACTTAGCTGATTTCCCAGATCCAGATAAAAATAGACATGGAGTACTAACCAAGTAAGTGAGAAAATAACATGTTGGATACACATGGAGGAGGTTAATAATATGATCAAATCAAGTATTATCTTTAGGATTAATCTATTATTAGTATAAGTTGTAAATCATGTAGTATTTATACAGATGGCTATTTTTAGGAAAGAAAGCATGTGGGATTATTTTTAGAGCATGCTTATTATTAGGAGAGTGCATGGGAGGTGAATGGTAAGTCCCCACCCCTATATATACAAGTGATGTATCCATATTAATAGGAAGGTGTGTGTATTAGAAGAGTTGTGTCATTTTGATTCAAACTGTTGTGTATGGTTGTGCACATAGTCCTGCACATTATATTACTTGTTATGTATCCAACTTCCTTATTATGTAATGAGTTCTGATTAGAATGGATATTGGTTATCCATGGATCTGAGTATGATGATTTAACAGTGCAAATGGTATTGATTATGGTTTATTTTAATTAAGTGTTTTCCTTATTATATGTTTTTTCAAAGTAAAATGGATGTAATGGTTATGTATGAATGAATAGTTTCTTGGATAATTACTATGATGAGTATGCATCCTAAATTCCTATCAAGCATCACAAAGGAGATACCTGGTAGCTGCACGTGCTCTAGGTGAGTGTTTATATCTATCTAAATGAGCTGCCAGTGCGCATATCATTTGAGTGAAACTAAGGACTATAATGTAGGACTAAACATGTAGAAACCATGTTAAATTAATTAATAAGTAATATTGTAGTCATGAAATAATGTAGTTTCTACTTACATCAACACCTCTAAGTATGTCGTTATATACACAATTCATAAACAAGAAGACTAAACATTACCAACACTTTTTTTAATTACTCATTTCTTTAATATTTCCCCCATTCTTCTTATTTTATTGTTTAGAATGATCACTTTACTTTTGGACACTAGACAACATGTGACCTAGCTCTATATTGACCAGTATATCTCCTAATCATCATGTACACTACCTCCTATTACAAATAGGAGTGCCCCAAGCGTTGCTATCGCCTTTGGCCGCTTCTATCCTTTTGGTTGTACAATTTGAACAGAGGAAACCATCAAAAATTTAGGAGATAACAATCCCTCCTCTTTAATGGGGAGGATTCCTTATTTGGAGAAAAACTATTCCTAAGCTATTTATAGAATATCTAGTTATTCTATGTAATTTATTTTGAGGATGCTAGCCTAATTGTTTAAACAAATAGAATTGAATACATAGAAAAATAGGTTAGGATGGAAATAAATTTGAAGAAGTAGTAAATCAATGAAGAAAAAAAACATTTTTAAATAAGATGAAATCAGATCTTACTTTACTTGTGCATGTTGATAGATAATAATTTAGTTGTGCATGTAGATAAAAATTTGAGAATGTACACATTGACATATTATGGATTTTTTTTTCCTAAACAAGATATATATTAAGTCCAAGTTCAATAACGCTTGATAAATAAATATGAACAAATTTTTTCACACTTTAACGATATATAAATGATGCAGAGATTATAACCAATAATATATGAGAAAATATGGTAGCCGAGAAAAAAAATATCTCTTGTATTTAACAATTCTTTGTCTTTGCATCATTTTTCTAGCATCCAAGCCCTTTACAAATGAAAAAGAAGCATTTTATAGGCATGAGGGGGGAATACATACATGTAATATCTAATTATTATTTAAGTGACTAATATTTTGATTAGTTAAGCCACTTAAATGAATTTTACATATAATTTTATTTTCAAAAATAAACGTCAAGAACAAAAATAACAACTAATTTTGACTAGCAATAGAATGAAAAAATGAGGATTAAGTGGGATAATGCACACATCAACTATTTTTAACTCGAATAAAAGTGTGATGAATTTCCATGAGGAAAAAATCATTTAACCATGAAATGTGCATGCAAGATAAAATGGTCTACTCATTCTCATAGATAAAAAAGTGTACAAATAAGAGAGTTGTGTAACTCCCAATGCAATAAAACCATACCTCCACAAATGAGAAGAGGAGTTACATTCTATAAATGAAAAGTAACTCTTATATGATGCATTAACACATTATGACTTGTATGATAGAATTTGTCATACCCCCTAAGACACCTAATACCTATGACCTCACCTAAGTGAGATGACTCACCACGTGATGTGGAAAATACCATATGATGAAAAGGAAAGTACAAAAACTAAAACCCCCTTCATCGTAACTTAGGATGATATGGAAATCTAGAAATGAGAAATAGATCTTGGCACTATGCCTAATGAGGTACCCATGTATAATAAAAATCTCAGGTAATGGACAAAAACCTAGTGGGAAAAACATCCACTTACAAGAGATGGAAAAATCCTCTAAAAACCTAAGAAAGATGCATCAAATGGTTCCTAAAACTAAAGGCCTGATAAGGTACCCATGTATAAAATATAATCTCCCTAGAAGAATAAGAAGAAGAGAAGATTTGAAGAAGAAAAGAGAGAAAGATGAAGATGTAAAGCCTCATCCGGATCTAAAATTTGTAACTCTATGAAGTTTCCAAGAAGAATGTTGATGACATGGTCATTAGCTTATGGAATGAATAAAACCCATCCACATAAAAAAGTTTTCCTTCCCTTAGGAAGGAAAGAAATGGAGTACTGGAGGTCTGCCAACTCTGCGAAGGAAAAAAAAGGTAAAAGTACGAAGAAATTTGAATCTGGTCCATGGGAATGTGATATAGGTCTAGAAAATGAGTGCAAAGGAACCAAAGGTAATATAATTAATGTATAACTGTCAAAGTTTGAGAAAGGAAAATTGTTAAGTAAATTAATTATTCATGCATTGTATTAGGTAATTGATTATTTTGTTATGTATTTAATAACCACATTATTTTCATATTGTTTATTTGTTGCATTATTGCTACAACTATATTTGTTTGTATTAGTTCATGGTTGTACATGTGTAACATATTTTATTGTTTGTATTGATATGTGCAATATCTATAAATATACCTGCACCATTGTAATTAATTTGGTTGATTAATAAAATACTATAGGCTTCCTTCCATGTTTTACATTTGGTACCAGAGCTGGTTAATATAAACATGTGAGCAAAGAAGGTGTGGAAAGAGAGAGAAGAAGAGATATAGGATATTCCAGAAGCATTTCCAACAATTGAGAGACCATGAAGCCTCCTGTAACTTTCCAGCCCCATCCCTGCCTCCCTAAAACGTCATGTTTGTTCCAAGTGTTTGGAATGCAAATTTGTTTTTTTCACTGGTGCACCCTGTACCAAGAAAAATTTGTTGCAAGAATAGAATTTTTTCCCCAACAAGGGTTTTGCCTCTAAATCTAGAGGAATTCTTAGTTACATATAATATTATTTGTTTTACCACATTTGGAGGCATGGGTGTTTATGTGGAGCCAAACATTGAGTTGTTTCAGAGCTCTACATCCAAGTTGAAGACCGAGCTAGCTACTTGAAAGAGTTGTTTCTAGACCGAGATCGTGCCATTCATTAACCAAGTTATTTCATTGTAAGCATCTTGAAGAAGGATCGAGTAAATAGAGTTTTCCTGCATTAGAGGTCGAGTTACCCTATTTTACATTGGATTTGAACATCTAAGTAGTCGAGTTAACATTCATTTGGATCAAAAAAACTAAGCCCATTACAAACTGAGCCATTCTCCTCCACACCAAGTTTGTGATTGGTGACCATTTCTCAAAATTGAGCCTAATCTATACATTGGATTTGCTAAGTCTAAGAGCCTCATCAACACCTGTATTGGATATCCGAGCTCCATATTCCATCCAACCCCAGCGGCTTAAAATACAACAAATAATAGAATAGATTAGAGGCATCAATCAAAACTTTCATGAAGCGGACAAAGGCAATTTTCAAAAAGAATAAAACAAAAATGAATAAAAAGCTATAAAACGGAAATGAATAACAAGCAAATCAAAGAGGTGAACAAAATTACAAATAAAAAAATGAAGGAGGATATTAAAAAAAGGAGATAAAGGTGTTACACAGTTTCAAATCCAACAAACAAGGAAGAACCCTAAACGCCTCCTCCTACTTTGTAGCCACGTCGTCTCCTCAAGTAGCGCCATGTCATTTTTCAAAAGGTCAACTGACTTTTGTCTTATTTAAATATCATCTTCTTCAATTCTTAGTATAAGTTTTTTTGGTGGTACGTTTGATAGTCAATATGCTTTGGGGATAGAAGGTTTGGGATTCGACCCCCACCCCCAACTTTATTTTTCAAACCATTTTTCCGTTTAGTCGCAAATTTAGAAAAATAACCAAACTTGGAGGCAAAACTAGTGGAAGAAACCTTAGCTAAAGCCTTAGTTACAACTAAACAAGCCACTATAATTTTAGTGAGAAAAACCCTAATTTAGGGTAAATTGTTTTTTTCTCCTATTAGGCCTATTTTTTTTTATTTTGGACAACATTTGCCAAAGGAATACTGTCTTAAAAATTAAATTTGAGCTACTTTTTAATGGTTTTTTTGAAGTGAATGTTGTATTATGCTCCGGAGGCCACTAGGGCCCATAAAACAAAAAAATTACCTGTCATTCAATTTTTTTCCCCAATTTTTTGAATGTAATTGCATGCTTCAGTATATTGTACTAATTTTCATGTTTTCATATTCAACCAAAAGTATTGTAACTACTCAAAAAATGACATAGAGTTGTAATAAAAATAGTAAAAATTGGTTTTAAAACACTCATGAGATCTTAGATCTCATTTGCAGCTTTCATTATATACAGTGCCTTTGGGAAGTTCTTATGCATAAAGCCATTATGACTACTACTAAACTTAATGCCAAATATAAATGCAACAATGTCATCTAGGCATCGACCCCTTAAATTGATAGGCATTAACAAGGTCACAGTGCACACACTATGATCCATACCATCTGTCTATGAATGATTGCACAACATAAATTCAGACTAAGAAATTATACGAGTATATAGCGAAGTTACCCACGCGTATGAGGATATTTCTTTGATCCGGTGTCAATAATCACACAAACCCCTTTCAGTACTATCTTGGTACCAAGTATCAAATTCTTCCATGTACATTAATGCCTCTTTCACGTACCGTTGGGTATATAGAAAGGGTGAGCTTCTTCCACGTACCGTCAGGTATATCAGAAAGGGAATGTATATAGAAAGGTTATATATATCGAACTGATGATATATAGATTGGGAGACCTTATACCTAGAGTGATAAGAGCCAAACCCTATCAGTGATTCATGGAAAATGAGAAACAAATCCCCCAAAAGTTTTCTTCCAGATTCACAACTACTCATAGGAAACAACTATGTTTCCTAAAAGACAAAAATCAAGACACAACTTGAGTTTGAAGAGATCTTGCCTGTTGTGACTGGTACTTTGACCAGATCAACAACTGATACAAGACAACAAGGGAAATTTGATAAAGTAGATCATAAATCCAAACTCATCATCTTGTTTAGAATATTCAATGATGTGAAACCCCACATTCAAGATGATTAAAAAGAAAAAGAATTGTGGGATAAGTTGAGCACAATATATGAGGCCAAAAACAAGAATGTCATATTGATTGAGCAAAATTTAAGCTTTCTTAAGAGGAGTTGTAGAGTTTAGGGCTTTACCTCTAGGCCTGGGATAAGTAGTCACAAATTATGCTCTCATTCCCATTATTCTGAGAGCACTCCCCTCTTCTTAACACATTTTCAAAACAACACTAAATATGTCAGATATGAAAGTTAGTTTTGACAAGATGGTAACCTACTACAACAAGAGGAATCCATGCATAATAAGGATGATGAAGAGGATTAAGAAATTTCTTCACATCAAAAATGGAAAGGAAAAGCTAAAGGAAAACCTAACTCCTATCAAAATTCCCAACAACAGAATTAATATCACAGGGTAAAACAAAAAAAGAAGCAATGTCCAATTTGTAAAAGAGGACATGACTTAAAATATTGTTGGTATAATACTTACAAGAAAGGTTCATCAAGTAAATTTGGAAATCCACAACAACAATCTCAAAATAGAAATTCAAAATACAGTTAAGGGTAGAAAAGGGAAACTGGAAAATAAGACCCCATTAGCAAGGAAATATTGCCGAACAAGAAGAACATTCAGATAATGAATACTTCTTGTACACTTCTTGATCAAGTGAGCCATCAACGTCATCTAGTGATGTCTGGTATGTTGATTCAAGAGAAACTCAACACACGACTAGCCACAGAGATTGGTTTACTTCAATGAGGGACACGCCATCAAAAAATCATGTTTCGTTGGGAAATGATTCTTCATATACAATTCAGGGGATCGGGAAAATTTCTCAACCCCTTCGCTCATGCAACTGTATGTCCCTAGGTTAACAAATAATTTTCTATAAGTCAGTAAAATCCTTGATCACAAACCTAAAAATTTACTTTGATAGTCATTCTGGAAAGAAAACATGTTTAATTTGAGATAAATCACAAGGCTCAAAAATAGTTGTAAAAGCCTCAAATGTAGGATGCATATTCCCACTTGATTTTTTCCATAGAGATGATCAGGAACTTATGGCTAAAGAACTCTACCTCAACATAGTTGTGGCATTAGAGACTTGGTCTTGCAAGTTTTAAGTATCTCGAGATAATACGCTGACATAATATGGTACATGGGCTACCATCTCTTCAGAAGGATATAGACAAGTGTCCTCACTATCTAGTAGGAAAACAATATAGAGATTCATTCCAAAAGAGTACATATCAAGCTCATGATAAGCATGATTTCGTTCATACTGATATTTATAGTATGATACGGACCAAGTCATTCATGATTTCAATACTTCATGCTTTGTGTTGACGACTATTCAAGAAAAATGTGGATTTTTTATCTTCGTAAGAAAAGTGAAACTTTTGAAACTTTCAAGAAGTTCAAAGTAGCTATTGAGAATGAAAATGGTTGTCACATCATAACTCCCTACTCAGATTGAGGGGGGGAATTCACTAGTAATGAGTTCAAATACTACCTACAAAATCACGAGATTTGTCAAAAATGCCTCCTCCACACACACCGTAGAAAAATGGTGTTGTTGAGAGAAGAGATCGTATTATCATGGAAATGGTGTGATGAATCTGGACTTTCAAAGACATTCAGGGAAAAAGTAAAAAAGACAACAGTGTATTTTTTTAACAGAGTTCCCACATTTGCTCTTAAAGGAGTAACACCACAAAAATCATGGGCAAAGTGGAAACCATCTATTGCACACCTGTATAGTGACTTCATGTATAACTACTGAATCTTTCATGTACATGACCCAAGTTTCTAACTGATCTCTAATGTTTTTCTGGACAGTGTAAAATCACTTTATGTAAAATACATATTCATTGGTTTACAGTGAAGAGAATATCTGGGTACATGATTGATCTGATCCAAAGAATCTATCAAAAAATTCTGTTACCAGATATTCATCTGATATTGATGTTTTTTTAGACAGGTGACAGTAGAGTCTCCTCCTCCAGACTCACCTGATGTAGATTCTTTCACCAAGTATGTCCAATAAACTGAAGTTGATGTTACTAATCCATAGATGATTGAAACTGATCAAATCAGAACACATCCTTCACCTCACTCTACTATTATCTAGAATGGTCTTTACTAAATTCTATCAGTTTACTTGCCCAAGGTCTGACCCTAACCCAAGTTAGCGACATAATTTGTTCTAGGGAGATGCTCACGATGACTCTAGGGTATATGGGCATACTCAACTGACCTAAGTCACCCATCGGATGTGCATAGGTACCATGAGTCATAGAGAAGCTACGTTCACTATTCAAATCACGCTACTAACTTGACCTAGACAGAAACTACGTTCAAGTCTAGATCTGATGTAGCCCTCTAGATGAGTATATGCAGAAGGGTGTTACCTACATGTCAAAATCTTGGAACACTGTATGCCCTGAACTTTGAAGTCCTCAGTCAGTAATGAAGGTAAAATAACACTATGGCAGCCATGTGCCAATATTCCACAAGGGAAGATCCACTTCATCATGGATGTACAGACCCCTAGGTGATCATTCAAAACATAAGTACAAAGTAGATTGGGATTCAGATTTCAGACAACCTCGCAAAACCCTAAATCCAACATTCCTTAATTTATTATTCCATGATTAATCTGATTGATATAGAGATCTTCATTAAATCATGATTAATTTTATGTTTATTAAATTTGTCATAACATGCATTTATCCATCAGATGGATGTACAACAAGTGCCTTTCATGAATGGATAGTTTACAGGAATAAGTCTATACTGACTCAAATTGAAGGTGATATGTTGTCCATATTGGTTCAACTAGAGTAGACTTCAAGGTATGTAATGACTCATAAACACCATTCCTGTGATGTCTCACATTCTTTTGAGAGTGGAAGAAACTTCACTCTGACATGATTAAGTGTCAGGGTTATCATACCCTTTTTAGGGTTCAGGAAAATCCTATGGAATAATTGTATTTTTGATTAGAAGTGTCCATTATTATACTATAATTGGTTAGACAGAGAACAACATCTAATGTGACACTATCAAGTTATATCCATGTAAAGTCTTGATCATGGCAATTACTAAAACGATGAATTTCCCATTTGATATAACAATTGTTGAGAGGTCATTTATGGTAGGAAGGTGTATTCCTTCAGGGTTGAAGATCATGTTTGCAATGAGTTAGGCTTAGGGGGTCTGAATATCATGCATACTGTGACTCTGTTTACATGGCTCAAATGATTTCAACTTGACTTTGTTATCCACAACTTAATGAACCTTCATTATCTCTTTCACCTAAATCATTATCCATTTGTATATTGAAATTTTCTCACTCTATGATATAGAATCGAGTCCTCCTAACTCCTTGTTAAACTTCAGTTATGGAATGACAGGCCTTGATTGGGTCAAATTCTTTCTCTGAGTGGGACACGTCATCATTATTTCTCTTTGGGGAAGAAAATGACAAGTTCAGTTGGGTTGGCAGGTCGCAGGGTGGTGTTTATCAATGATTCCCATGTGGGTGCAAATGCTATCTTTACGCCTCTGCGGGTCCTTTCCAAGGACATGTTTCGGGCTCTAGGAGACATATTGCAATTGGATAGGATGATTGCCTGCGAAGAGTAGGGCAACGACAGGCTTACTAGTTGACATTTCGCTCAAAGGGAGGAAAATTTCTGAATTAGCGCCTGCTTCACCCGTTGGGTCTTCCAGGGATGACATGTTTTCTCCATGGGTTAAACCAATTTTCCCACTTTGGCACTCCAAAAACTTAGTTGAAGCTAAGTGAGTCATAAGATCTGAATGAATCTCACCCTTCATTGTTAGGGTTGCTATGGGCAATCTCATCCAAAAGTGTCCAGTAACTAGGATGAACCAAGAACATCTGGCCTGATTTTTTCTGAGTAGGTAAATAATTACTTCGTTTAATTATTTCAATTCTAAGAATTGTTAGAGTTAATATTCATTGGGACATTTTTTTAAATTTGGGATGAACTCTACACATTATAGTATGGAACGACTAGGAATTTAGGGATGCAATATTTCTTGTCTGCTGTAATATTACTGAAGAGATTGTTAATTAAGAGTGTTGTTTGATCACGATGCTTATTTATTATGATGAGGTCATTTAATCCATTCTTTCTTTAATAGAGATTTATTCTTATGAGTTATCTATCTGAATTGCTTGAATGTTTCATAAAAGCAGGGTTCTTTTATTGAGATAGTTAGTCAAGAGCACATCATTTTAATGTTAAGTTCTTAACATGCTCAGTTCAACAAACTGACCTGTGCTAGTAATTTTTGCAGATGGATTCCGTAAGTGTTAAAGAATACGTGATCTTTTATGATGTTTCTCTTGTTTAATTACAAACTAGACCTTATATGAAACATTTATATTCCTTTATGATGTAATTGAAAAAGAAAAGTTGTATTTTATGGAGTTATCAATGATGATTGCATGAGTGAGTTTGAATTTTGGATTTGTAATATATATATATATATATATTAACTCAAGGAATGAGAAAGGGAATGGTGTGTTATTTTATTTGTTGTGTCATTATTGAATTGTTGAAAGAAAATCATAAAATTATTCCTATTCTTTTAATTTATACCTATGTAAATGATGATTGTTAGATTTAAAAGGATATAATGAGAAGGAAGGAATTGACACTCTACTCTTCTCTTAAATACAACTTTTAAGTTGGAATGTACAAATGGTTAATACTTAGGTCAATATGGATTATCAATTAACTTGATAAAAGGGTAACATACATATGAATTCATGTGTAATTAATCATTGAAAATGGATCCTAACTAATGGATGATGAGGAAAGAACAATTAGTTTTTGGAATAAGAATTTGTTAATATCCTTTGGAGTGTCGTATCTAAAGGATAGTAGGAAAGAGGAATCATATCTCCTCTTAATAAACATTAAATTAAGGTAATATAATTGAAAAGAAATGGATTCATGTGTATAAGAAATAAACCTCATTCAAATGATGTCTAATATAAAGGAAACCTGAATTTGGAATCAGTTGCAAATGAACTTGATTAAGCTTAGTAAGTTAACCTTAATATGTTAAGATGATTTGGAATGTAAGTATAAAACTTTAAATAATGAACCAAGAAATGATATACAATCCTTCATAAAGGAGGAGTGATTTTATATTAAGCTACATGACAATTTATGTCATTCATGGCTAGCAACTGTAATGAACAAAGAGGTTAGAGAATCAACAATGCTGCTGAAAATTATTCTTAAATTATAAAGATAATAAAGTGATCAACCTCTTAACTAGATATGTACCCCTATATGGGAGGATTCTGTAGGATGTTGGTACACATAAAATGCAATAAGGTGTCATCATGAAGGCTAGTGTGATACTCGTTAAAACAACCCACTTGAGACCCAAGAAATAACCTAGGGTTAGTTCGGAAAAAAAAATTATGGGATAATTTTTTTTTGTTTAGAAGTGTCCACAACCAGGTTACAAGACAACAGTTGACACTAATAGGTTCTGGAATAAGTTTAATCCACTAGCACATACTTTTCTTAATTGACAATTATCAGAGGTCACAAGGTCAAAATTTTAGGGTTAGAAGTTTCAGTTAGGTTCAAGGGGTAAATTATCACCATACCCACTCTATAACAGGCTCATAGTTTCAACTTGATTTTTTTCATACTTAGTGCATTAAAAATTTCCCAAAATCATTCCCATTGGATGTGAAATTTCCTTACCTGTCCGGTGATATAAAGAAGTCCTCCTAACTCCTTGTAAAACTCCAGTTATGGACCGATGGAGCTTAGGGGTCAAATTTTCCCCCAAGGGGACACATGTTGAGTGAGGAAGAAGAGCATTTTTTGGGTTGGAGGGTCACGGGGCGGTGTTTGAAATTTTTCTTGCATGGGAGAAAAATACCATTTACACCCATGCCTCTAATGTGTCGCCAGGGACATGTTTCGGGCTCCAAGCTCATGCGGGGAAGGTTGGCTTATAAATTTTGCCAAGGGGAGGGAAAGAATCCAATTAGTGCCCATGCGCCTGTGGGTCCACCGGGGACATGTATCGCTCAACTAAACAACATGGGGAAAGAAAGAGGGAAGGTCGGGGTGGTGGGGTTAGTTGGCGTATTTCGCCAAGGGAGGAAAAGGGGTTAGTTTTCCACATGGGTCTACGCGTCTGGGGAGGAGACTTTCCCAAGGTAGGGGCGGGAGTGCGAGGCCGCGGGGAAGAAACTCAAAAATTTTCCAAAACAAATTTTTTAAAAGATAGAGTTACGAGGGTTTCCCCACCCTGCTATCACCCCATGATACCACATGGCAGCCTCTGGTTGGCCGCGGGCTGGCGGGGAAAAAGGTGAAACTTTCCAAAAAATTTAAAAGGCCCTAAGGACAAAAATAATGTCACGCCTCTGCCGCTGCCCCCGTGAGGACACGTGGTAGCCTCTGATTGGCTACGGGCCGGTGGAGAAAATTTTAAAATTTTTCCCCAAGAATTTTTCAAAAAAAATTCTAAGGATATTTCGACAATAAATTTTTGGGCCGCGGGCCCGCCAAGGAAAATTTTCCCAAATTTTCCCGCCAAGGCAAGAAAACTTCAGAGGGCCATAACTTTAGCTAGAAATCTCAATTTTGGGAAAACAAGGACTTTCTGGAAATCTCTCGATGCCATCTTTGCACAGGAATCATAAATTTTATATTTTGATAAATTTTAAGGGGTAAATTTTATGAAAATGATCTACAGTATTTTAAACAGCCAACCGGTAATTTTTAACTTATAAATTTGATTCAATTTGATCTCCTCCTTCACTCAACATGCCAAAAATACATGGAGGATTATTCTAGGAAGGATTTAAAATGTTTGGGGAGGTAAATTCACTTGTTTGATTTTCAATTTACATTTTTCCAACAATTGACAGAAAACGACTGTGGAAGGGATTGGGCTCGATTTTTTCAATGTTTTAAATGTTTTTCTTAAGTGTTCTTTGTCAATTTGAGTTCCTTGATAATACATCATGATAAATTTTAACATTTCCAAGTTTATTATAATGTGCAAGCCCAAAATTTACTTGCCAGTTTTTAAATTTACAACAGAGATCCATTTCTAGAAACTCTATATATCAATTTCATCATTCAAGTGTGGTATTTCATCTCTAAACTAATATAGTACATTCATTTGTTCTACACAAACCATTCTAAAATCTAAGTACTAAAATTTAGTTTCCAATTTAATATATTTCCATAAAGAGACAAAGTGAGATAATTCCTCTATACATATTTCTTCTTTTTCCATTTTTTTCTAAACGGGGATTTTAATCACTAAATGATATTCCAATTTGAATAAAAAATGCAAATGAGAGAAAGTCTTGCAATTCTTTATTAATTTCAAAATAATTACATCTTTCAAAGTTTGAATGCAACAAATAGATTTCTATTTCTTTCTTTCCAATGTACAAAGAAAAATGTAAATATCTTTCACATTTCGAATATACACTTTCATAATCAGTTACATACATATTTTCTTCACAAAATACATATTATAATTTCATCCACATTCAAGTGGGAAAGGTTAAAAAGGAAGTATATTTCACAGGGGTTGGCAAAACTATCTTCTTTTTGCTCTAGAACATCAACATGCAAGTTTTCTCCATTTTCAATTTGATCACAACAAAAGTGGGGGAAAGGCAACACTCTCCACCAAACCAAGACATCCAATGAAAGGAGAAGCCATCCTTCATCATTGGCCCCCAAGCTCCAACCACAATACAATAACAGGTGTGATTCAACCCATGGCAACAACTGGCTTCCACAACACACAAAATTATTTCAACATGCATATTTCAATATAAAACATAGTCCAAACAAAAATAGCAGTTTACAACTGCTTTTGCAAACATTCAAACATAACTTAGGCTTGATCATGCAAGCCAAAGGAGAAAGGTCTATGAGAGACTCTACTTATGCCTCCCAATGGGAATTGGGCATCCACCTATAACAAACTACCAATAAAATTCACCAAACATACCCTTATGCACCGCATAGATTTCCTTATGCCCCCCACGAAGTAAGAAATGCAAGCTATTTCTTTTCCATTGTGCATCCCAAACCCAAACTCCATCCAAAAAATTCTGCTGCCAGTAGCATTCCCTTATTCCCCCCCACAAGAATTTTCCATATCCTTCTCCTACAAAATTCCTATGGAAGTCTACCTATACAGCCAACAATTACATAACAACACTCACCATTCACATAACACAACAAGAAAATAACAACATAAAAGAGGATTTAAACTCCTACCTCTCCATGGTAGATTTTGTTTCCGAGCAACAAGCTTCAATGACAAAAAAATAGTCCCAAAACAAAAATCTCAAAGCATGCAAAGTTTCTCCAAACTCCTTCCAAAATCAAGAGCTCTAAACACAAGGAAAAATGCACCCCCAAGGAAGTATGCAAAAAGATTCAACAACCCAAAACAAGAAAAGATTTTGAATTTTATAGAAGAGGGAAGAGAAGAGAATGATGTGGATCCATGTAGGATGTCACATCACACATCCTCAACTCCAAACAAAAAAGACCAAATTTCATTCTCCCAAGCACAATAAAGAGGTGGGTGAAAATATGACAATTTACTTGCACACTCCAACAAGACCACACCCCAAAGGACTGCAAAATAAATAAAATGTAAGAGAGTGCAATCAAAACTTGCAACATGATTTATAAAATTCATTAAAGGGGTCTATAACCACCTCTCCAACCATAAGTATGGTTGGTAAATTAAATTTAGAGGTATGAGACAAGTTTTACTTGTCCCACAAGCCTTCACAAATAGCCCCCAAGGAGAAATTCGAATTTCCAAGGAGGTGGAGTATTTCTTACTCCAAAATATGACTTACACAACTCTTACACAAACTTACACATCTCTTACATATTTAATACAAAGAGCCAACAACTTCCATAATTACTTTCCCATATCCCAATTTGATTTATTTAAATTTTAACCATATGTTTTCTCACATTAATCTACCACAATTTAATTAATTAAAAGAAAGGAACACATTACTAATAAAATCCATATAAACAATAATAAAAGGGAACACATTAATACAATACACAAACCTTTGGTCACATATAAAGGTGATCCCCCCATGGGAATCCCTAAAAACAACAAACACAACACAATAAAACAAGTTGCCATGGTGACCTTATCGAATTCAACTAGAATTCCATTGTGGTTGGTCTCCAATCCCCCAATGTTTTTTGTGATATTTAACTTGAAAAACAAAAATACCTCCTTTGGCCTCGTGCCCATATCATAACATCCAACATGATATAATATAATCACAAAATCATCTAAATATATGAATCACAACAACATCAAAACAATTTAACAAAATCACTTACAATTTACATCAACAACATCAAATTAACAACTATATCATCATCATATAATATCCCTTTCTAAGTCTACTCAAAATATCAAAAAATAACATGCCCGAAAAATATTCAAACTATATCTATGTCAAATAGTATATCATCATCCACATATGAAGTGTCTCCAATAATCATCATGCATTATAACCAAATTAAGATAAACTATAATCCATGATCAAATGTCTAACAACATACTAAATCAAAACATAATAATTTCCATAATGAAATTAACCATATCAACATAGGTATCAAAAGGTGTCAAAGGGAAGTGGGAACTACAGCTGGGTCTTCATGATGACACAAATTACAGTTGACATGTTGCGAAACCCTTCTAAATTGGATCATCTAGGTTTACATAAGCTTGGACTTGGCCTCAGTTTTACTTTGGACCAAGTTAGGAACATGTCCTTGTATATGGAGTGACTCGTGACGACTAAAGGTAACTATACACACGCAATCGACCAGGGTCAATGAAGTATGTCTGTGTACCCTTAGTCATCACGAGTGCTTCTCTATACCTTTTCATATTGCTGACTTGGATTAAGGTTCAACCTTGGACAAGAGGACTAACAAGAGTAAGAAAAGACCATTCTAGATAACATATTAAGTGGGTTAAAGGACGTATTCCATTGATGAGTATGTTGTCTAGGAATATAATCATGCTAAGAATGTGAAAATATTTGGCCAAAGTATCGTAAGCTGTTGGTTGCGTTGTCCTGGATCACCTAGTTTAAGAAGTAGGATTTTAGATGGATATCGGTAACAAATATTTAGATAGGCCTCTTAAATAGAACACTTCAATAACTAAAAGGGTAAAGAGAACTAGGTATACTTAGTATACATTACATTGAATTAACATAAAGGATTGGTAAGAAGCTGAGTCATGAAATGAGAGATCGACGAAACTCTGAGCCATGAAATGGGAGATTGGTAATTCATCGAGTCATTACAACTTTATATGGTTATCTGTTATGTGATTGAATGACATGGAATTTTTGTTCCATATTATGAATATGTGAACAAAGAACATTAGTCTAAACGTAATGTGTGTTTTAAATCATAGTCATTTAGAACAATAAACATTAATTAAAACTTGGAACGTGTGTTCTAAATTATAATAATTTAGAGTAGAGAATGTTATGCAAAAAAAAATTCCTTGTTCTAGAGTCATAAATGGGAATGTTACATCTTGGTATCAGAGCTAAAGGTTGCAAAACTTGGACCTATTGTGTCCATAATATGATAAAATTTAAATTTTCTTGTTAAACAGAAAATGGTGAGAACAAGAGGGAATGCTACAAACAATCTGCCACTGGGTGGAGAAGCAGCTACTACCCAAAAACTTGATGAGATCCTTGCTACCCTTTTGGACACAAGATATCATTTGGCTATGTTGGAACAATAAGTAATCGGCAGTGAGGAGGAGGAAGAAGATGTTGACAATGATGATCAGCCACCTCCGGCGGACAACACCAATGGAGGGAATCTGGGTGTTGATAACAGTAATGAGAACATGCCTAATCAACCTAAAAATAAAAAGGAAATATTGGCAACAAAACTCACCAATGATATAAAGAGGATAATTCCTCCTAATTTTGATAAAACTATACTAGGAGATAGGGTTGAGAACTGGCTCAGTGAAATGGATAAGTACTTTACTATAAGAAACTTCTCTGAAGAAATGAAAGCAATTTGGGGAGGATATCATCTTTCCCATGAGGCATCCTCATGGTGGGAGAGCTGAAAGGATGAGTTGAATATTCTGAATCAGACATAACCTAGGATCAGTTTAAAGGCTATTTTAGGAAATGATGGCTGCCTCAACTTTATTATGATCAGAAAATGATTGAATTTTAGAACTTATCAAAAGGAAAGTCAATTGTGATAGAGTACTGGGAAGGGTTTACTAAACTCCTTAAGTATGTACCTCAGTATCAAACTGACGAGAAGTTCAGGATACGAAAATTTATTACGGGACTAAATCTCATCATAGGTGGTGAGGTAGATGTTCATGGTCCAACCACTATGGAAGGGGTTGTTAAAAAGACCATAAGGTAAGAAAAAATATTAAAAGTAATCTCTGCTCATAGAGAAGAAATTAGAAATAAGGTTCTGAACTCGTCTTCATCTCTTGCACCAAAAAATGGACCCTAGAAGAGGTTTGGCATGAAAAATAAATTTACCACTAATAATAATAAGAAAACAACAATAAGTAAACCTATCGCTAGTATGTGGAACAAATTTGTCAAGAACAATAACAATGGATAGAAGTCCTATGGAAGCCAGAATGATAACTTCGAGGCTAGAAATAAATTTGAAGCTAGGAAGGGGCCTGTTAGAGGCTGTTTTTACTATGGTAAATATCATGACGCAAGTCACTGTCCTTTGAAGAAGGATGACTGTAATCATCAGCATAGAATACACATTGCAGTAGCCAACAAGTAGGATGAAGTAAGCCACACCCATAGAAGTTCTGGGTAAGTTATTCGGTATACCCATGACTATACTTTTTGATACTAGAGCTACTGAATGTTTTATTTCTACTAATTTACCTTCTAAATTAAAAATAAGATTAGAGAAAATGGAAAAATTATGGACTGTACACTATGGAAATAATGTTGTTCATACGATTAGTATGTGTCTTTTTGGGGCAGTCCTTCACTTGCCTAGTTTTTCCACATAATTTGATCTTTATGTTGCTCCTTTGGGATCTTATGATATAATCATAGGTGTTAACTGGTTAGCTGAACATAAAGAAAATGTTGACTGTTATGAAAAATAGATTAGTTTTATTTATGACCTGCATAAAAAAGTAGTCATTTAGGGTGTAAAGCATGAGATTGCAGTTAGGAAATTAAAATCTATACAACTTAAAAAGGCTAAAAATAGAGGTTACACTTTTTATGCCATAAAAATGTCAGAAACTACTGAAGAAGGTAGTGATTTTATGGAAAGATACCCCTTGTTACAAAATTTTAGAGATGTATTCCCAGAATAATTGTCAGGTCTTCTACATAAACATGAGTTTGACTTCTCAATTGAGATCAAACTAAGAACCGAGCCTATATCCAAGGCAACTTATAGAAATGTCTACCTTAGAACTGGTAGAGCTAAAGACTCAGTTACAAGAACTTTTGTCAAAATGTTTTTTAAGGCCAAGTGTCTCACCTTGGGGAGCACCAGTAATTTTCATGAAGAAGAAGGATGACACACTTAAATTGTGCATTGATTACAGGATGTTGAACAAGGAAACTATTAAGAATCGATATCCACTTCCTAGAATTGATGATCTATTTGACCAAATGTGTGGAGCCTCGGTGTATTCTAAAATAGATCTTCAATCTAGTTATCATCAGTTGAGGATAAAGGATGAAGACATACATAAAAAAAAATTTATAACGAGATATGGGCATTATGAGTTCACACTTTTACCATTTGGGTTGACTAATGCACCTGTCGCCTTTATGAACTTGATAAATAATATTTTTCAAGAATACTTAGACAAGTTTGTACTAGCATTCTTGGATGATATTCTCATATATTCTAAGAGCATTGAAGAACACCATGAGCATCTGAAGATAGTCTTGGAAATCTTGAGGAAGAGGAATTTTTATGGTCAGTTGTCAAAATGCTCCTTCTATGAAACATAAGTGCACTATCTGGGTCATGTTATAAGAAAGGATGGAATAGATATAGATACTTCAAAGATTATAGCCATAACTGAGTGGCCTTAACCTAATAATGTTCATGAAGTCAGGAGCTTCATGGGACTTGCAGATTATTATAGAAAGTTTTTAAAATACTTTTCTAAGGTCGCTACACCAATAACTTCATTACTGAAGAAAGACAAGAAATTTTTTTGGAATGATAAATGTGAATCTGCCTTTAAGACTCTAAAGGAATGGTTAACAACAACACCTATTTTAACTGTACCTGATCCCAATGGGAACTTTACTGTTGTAATAAATGTATCTGGGGAAGGCCTAGGATGAATTCTGATACATGATGGCCATGTCATAGCATATGAAAGTAGAAAACTCAAGTTACATGAACGGAATTATGCTCTACATGACCTAGAGCTTGCTGCCATTGTTCATGCACTTCAAATTTGGAGGAATTACCTTCTTGGTAAGCCATTTGAACTAAAAACTGACCATATTGGGTTGAAGTATATTTTGACTCAGCCAAACCTGAATGCAAGACAATGAAGATGGTTAGAATTTAATTCTCAGTATGATTTTGATATAAGTTATATTAAGGGAAAGGAAAATAGAGTAGCAGATGCTCTAAGTCATTGGAAGCACATTTTTGCTCTTATAACATTGAGAACTCAGTTTAAGGATGAGATGAAAAGTGTCATGGAATCTTATTCCTAGTTTCAACAAGTAAAGACAACACTTGCTGCAGATCCAAATGATAATGAAGGAATCTTACGGTTTGAAAACAGGGTATATATTCCCTTGGCAAATGATTTAAGAAAGAAATTGTTTACTGAATTTCATAATTCACCTTTTTCTGGACATCTGGGCATTACAAAAATGCTTGTTGATATAAAACAACAATATTTCTAGAAAGGGATGAAAAAATACATAATAGAATTTGTGACACGTTGCGTAGAATGTCAATGTGTCAAAGAAAAACATATGCATCCAGCTGGTTTACTATACCCTCACAACATTTCGTAGTACAAATGGCAAGTGATAACTATGGACTTTATTCAAGGATTGCCTATGTCAAAAAGTAAACATGATGTCATCTTGGTAGTTGTTGACAAACTAACAAAGGTATCACACTTTATTGCTAGTAATTTAAAGGATGATTCACCTGTGTTAGCGAGAAGATTTGTGCATGATATTTTTAGATTACATGGAGTACCTGAATTGATCATATCAAATAGAGATCCAAGAGTGACATCAAGATTATGGAAAATGCTTAATGCTGCTTTGGGAACTAAATTGAATTTCAAATCTATGTATCATCCGGAAATGGATGGAAAGAATGAAAGAGTTAATCAAGTTTTAGAGGATATGTTAAGAATGTATTGCATAGACCAGAAGTATAAATGGGAGGAGTACCTTCCATTGGTTGAGTTTTCTTATAATAACACGTATCACACCTCTCTAAAAATGGCACCTTTCGAAGCCTTATACGGAAGGAAATGCAAAACCCTTGTTAGTTGGGATAACATTGAGGACAGAGAGGTGGTTGGTCCAGAAATCCTTATAGAAATGGAACAATAAGTTAAAAGGATTTGTGAACTCTTGAAGGAGGCTACCGATAGGCAAAAAAGTTATGCAGACTTAAAATGGGTTGATAGGAAATATGACTTGGTGAAAAGGTCTTTCTTAGGGTTATGCCAAAAAATAGTTCTATAACTTTTGGCAAGGCTGCCAAGTTGTCACCTCGTTATGCGAGACCCTTCAAAATTATTGAAATAATCAATCCTGTAGCTTATCATTTAGCTTTACCTCCTGTTTTATCATGAATGCACGATGTTTACCATATTTATTTGCTTAAGAAATAGGTATTAGATTTATCACATGTGCTGAATTAGAATTCCTTACAGGTCCAAGACCCAGGAATAATCACGGTTAATCCCATTCGAGTGCTGGGAACTCACCAGTTGCAATTAAGAAATCTTGAAGTGAAATAATGTAAAGTCAAGTGGGACCATTTTAGTGAAGAAAGTGCAGCTTGGGAAGATCTCGAAGAAATGATATCTGCTTTTCCATAGTTGTTTGATCAGAATTAATTCTGAAAGTTGATAAAATATGAAAAAATTTATCCATATTTTGATTTTGAATCTACGAAACTTGGGTAGTTACTGAACTATTGGACAAATATTTTAAATAGTGTTTTAAAAATTTCAAATTTCAAATTTAGTTTTGTTATGAACCTGTGAATGAAAGGACAATAACTGAATTTTTTCCTAAATCTTAATGATTTGAATAATTTAATCATCGGGCCGATGATTCTTTTAAGGAGGGAGGTATGTAACGTCTTGATCATGGAAGTTACTATGATGACTTTCCCTTTTGACATTGAAAATTTTGACATTTGATTTTTCCTAGGAAGGCGTATTCCTTTGATGTTGAAAATCATGTTTGCAATGAATAAGTATTGTTGTTTTGAATTCATGCTTACTATGATTCTCTTTAATGGAAAATTATATCATTTTACTTTCCTATCCACAAGTTGTAAACCTACATAATTGTTTTCATAATTGAAATATATATATATATATATATATATATATATATATATATATATATATATATATATATATATATATATATGTTAACAACACACCTTGAATCAATTCCATTTATCCAAGATATACTTTAGTTTTTCTTTGTTGCCATCTTGTTAATTGACTTTCTAAAAGAAATGTATTTTGGAATCAAGCTAGGTTTTGTTGTAAATAGTAAAGAACCTGGTTACAGGTATTCTTACTTGGCATCATGCTACCAACGGTAATATTTGATCTCCTAGATGCATAAACTATAACGCTGGATAGCGTGAGAAGGTAAGAGGTTCATTATAAGGATATTGAGGCAAATATTTTAGCCTTGGATGGAAATTTCCTTTATTACATTAGCTTTGACCTAAGGTGACAAGACTCATGCGGTACTTATTGTTGAATTATTTTGGTTTGTGCTCTAACTTATGTTATAGCATTCTAACCTACTTGGACTTTAATCTAAAAGGTTGTAACTTAACCTAGGATAAATTCTAAGGGCCTAAGAGCTAAAGTGGAAACATAACTATTAATAAGAGGACCTAAACTATTACTAATCCTAAGGGGGACCTATGGGATTATGTGATAAGTGGGAGGATAGTGGTGATGGTTTCTAGACTATTGATGTGGAATAAATTATAGTCCTTGCATTTTTAAATTGCCAAATTTGGCAGAAGCATGGGAAGTTAGTGGATGCCTAACTAACATTGTTGCTAAATTTAAAAATACATGCAAAAAATTAAAATGGAAATTCTCCAAGTTTGAATTGGAGGTTGCATGAGGAAATAGGGGGAAATTGCATTCAATGCATTTAATGGCGTTGGTTTTGGTGAAGAAACCCGCGTAGGAAAGAGAAGCGGGTTTTCTGGGAATTGTTGGTCATTTGGTTTTTCTGGTTCTTGCTTAGCATTTGGTTGCTCTTTTGAGCCTGCAAATCTAATATTGAATGACTTTTAGTTATCTCTGAGCCTATGGAAACAAGAATTCAGTCGGAAGATCTGGTGTTGAAGTTGTTGCAGAGAAGAAATACTTGAAAAGTTCAGTTGTTATCTTCTACAATTTAACAAGAAATCTTACCAGGCATGTTAGGCTCTTCCTTTTAAATATTTATGCTCTTTATTTAATGTCTTCATTAAAATAACTTTGCTCTTATAATTGAGTGGTTTTTTGGAAATGTTATGGTATGTTTGGCTGAGATCTTTTTCTTGAGTTGTTGTTTGAAAAATATGCAATATGAGTATTTTATGAATGCACGGATGAGAAAATCGATGTTCCCAGTTGAAAATATTAGTGTATGTATATATATCATCACTACTATTATGATTTTAATGAAATGGGTGTTCGGTTTGTTGTCTCTTTATGGATTTGAAATTGCTGAAGGTAACAATGATATATTTATTGTTTTTTGAGTTGTATATACTCGAAAGCTATGGATTTCATGGAATGATAAAGCAAGACTTTGTTTGAATTGTTTTCCTTACTGAAAATGTGGTTTAAATATGATTTGGTTACTAGAAACCTTGTGACTACCATGTTGTCATTCATATTTCATGTTTTTGAAGAGATGTTATTTCTATTACTTTTGGGTACCCATAATGATTGTTTAAAAAGAATATTTTCCTTATTAGAACCTGAGATTAACTTAGTTTGCTTACTTGAAGGATTTGTGGTTGATTATATAGTTTTCTTCTCCCTTTAAAATTGATGATGAGTATAGGTACTGTGAATGACAACTCCTTTGTGATGTATATTGTATTTGAACCAAGATGGATTCTTTTCTTTTTTGATTAAACGATTTCTTTCATACCTGTGGAATTGAGACTGTGTTACTTGGTTGTAATCATTTAATCATTTTAATCCTTAGGTTAAACATGCTTGTTTGTAGCATATACAATGATTATCATGGGATGGAAATGAGAAGCTTAGTAGTTTTTTGGTAAATTGGTTAACTGTAATTAAATTCAGTGAATACCTCTGCCATGGTAGCTTGTATACTCCTGAGACTGTTCCAGTTTCGCTTCAAAGTATACACTTCATTGTCAATTAACCTGCATGTTACAACTTTTGATATTTGGGCTAGGTATTAGAGAAAAATAATGATAATCTCTTTCACCTTGATTATCGACTTCTATATTGTTTTCTCTCTCTTTTCAGAATCAAGGGTCTAGTTATTATTACTCTTGTGTTTAGAAGAAAGGTTGATTATGTTTCTCTCTCTGAGTGTTATTCTTATTATTATTTCTCTTTGCTGGAAATGACTAGTTCGGTTGTGTTAACCATAAGAGATTGTAAAATGATTAATTGGAAGAAATGCTACTTTTCTTTTCTTCTTCCTTTCCAATTTCAGAGTTAGGATATATATTGAATTGGTGTATGATTTCCTTCGAGTGCAAGTAATAAAATTTTACTTGCTCTTTTCTTCTCTTTGAGATGGGTGAATACCATGTTGCCTTGTTGAATTTTGAAGGGATGACAAGTTGTCTTCATGGGTTTAATCACTTTTCCATCTTCTGCATAGAACTTGGTTGAAGCTAAGTGATTATTAGATGTGAAGGAATATTCCTTCATTTTGGATTGCAGTTATTTCATCATAAAAATCCCATTTACTAGGATGAAAAGAAATTGTCTTGATTTTTTCTGAATAATTAAATCATTACTTCGTTTAATTATTATTCTTCTGAGAATTGTTAGAGTTAATATTTATTGGGACATTTGTCTAAATTTGGGATGAACTCTATACATTATGGTATGGAACAAATAGGAATTTAGGGATGCACTGTTTCTTGTCTATTGTAATTTTACTGAAGAGATTTCTAATTAAGAGTGATGTTTGATCATGATGCTTACTTATTATGATGAGCTCGTTTAATCCATTCTTCCTTTAATAGTTCCTAATTCTTATGAGTTATCTATCTAAATTTCTTGAACATTTCATAAAAGAAGGATTATTTTATTGAGATAGTTAGTCAAGAACACATCATTTTAATATTAAGTGCTTAACATGCTCAGTTCGATGAACTGTTCCGTGCTAGCAATTTTTGCAGATGGATTTTGTAAGTCTTAAATAACGCTTGCTCTTTTATGATGCTTCTTTCGTTTAATTAGAGACTGGACCTTATATGAAACATTGATATTCCTCTCTGATGTAATTGAAAAATAAAGTTGCATTCTGTGGAGTTCGAATTTTGGACTTGTAATATATATATATATATGTGTGTGTGTGTGTGTGTGTGTGTGTTGTGTGTGTGTGTGTGTGTGTGTGTGTGTGTGTGTGTGTGTGTGTGTATGTATGTATGTGTATATATATATATATGTATGTATGTATGTATGTATGTATGTGTGTGTGTGTATGTATATATATATATATATTAACTCGAGGAATGAGAAAGGGAATGGCGTGTTATTATTTGTTGTATCATTATTGAATTGTTGAAAGAAAATCATAAACTTATTCCTTTTCTTTGAATTTGTACCTATATAAATGATGGCTATTAGATTTAAAAGGTTATAATGAGAAGGAGGGAATTGACACTCTACTCTTCTCTTAAATACAACTTTTAAGTTGGAATGTACAAATGGTTAATACTTAGGTCAATATGGATTATTAATTAACTTGATAAAAGGGTAACATACATGTGAATTCATGTGTAATTAATCATTGAAAATGGATCCTAACTAATAGATTATGAGGAAAGAACAATTAGTTTCTGGAATAAGAATTCATTAATACCCTTTGGAGTGTCGTATCCAAAGGATACTCAGAAAGAGGAAATCATATCTCCTCTTAATAAACCTTAAATTAAGGTAATATAATTGAAAATAAATGGATTCATGTGTATAATAAATATATCTCATTCAAATTAGGTCTAATATACAGGAAACCTGAATTTGGAATCAGTTGCAAATGAACTTGATTAAGATTATTAAGTTAAACTTAGTATGTTAAGAGGATTTGGATTGTAATTCTAAAACTTTAAATAATGAACCAAGAAATGAGAAATAATCCTTTGGAAAGGAGGAGTGATTGTATATTAAGCTACATGACAATTTAAGCCATTCATGTCTAACGACTATAATTAACAAATAGGTTATAGAATCAGCAAGGTTGCTGAAACTTATTCTTAAATTATAAAGATAAGAAAGTGATCAACCTCTTAGCTAGTTATGTACCCCTATATGGGAGGATTCCGCGGGATTTTGGTACATGCCATGTGCAATAAGGTGTCATCATGAAGGTTGGGTCTTCATGACAACACAATGTTGCAGCTGACATGTTACAATACCCTTTCGAATGAGATCATCTAGGTTTACATAAGCTTGGACTTGGCCTCAGTTTTACTTTTGACCAAGTTAGGAACATTTCCTTATATATGGAGTGACTTGCGATGAATAAAGGTAACTAGACAAACACAATCGACTAGGGTCGATGAAGTATTTTTGTGTGCCCTTACTCATCAGGAGTGTTTCTCTATACCTTTTCATATTGCTGAGTTGTATTAAGGTTCAACATTGGACAAGAGGACTAACACAAGTCATAAAATACAATTCTAGATAACAGATGAAGTGGAGTGAAGGACATATTCCATTGACAAGTATGTCATCTAGGAGTATAATCATGCTAAGCATGTGAAAATATTTGGCCAAAGTATCGCAAGCTACTGGTTGTGTTGTCCTGGATCACCTAGTTTAAGAAACGGGATTTCAGATGGATATCAATAACAGATATTCAGATAGGCCTCATAAATATAACACTTCAATAATCGAAAGGGTAAAGATAACTAGGTATACTTAGTATACATTACATTGAATTAACATGAAGGATCAGTAAGAAGCCAAGTCATGAAATGAGAGATCGATGAAACTCTGAGCCATGAAATGGGAGATTGGTAATTAATCGAGTCATTACAGCTGTATATGGTTATCTGTTATGTGATTGAATGGCATGGAATGTGTGTTCCATATTATGAATATGTGAATAGAGAACATTAGTCTAAACGTAATGTGTATTTTAAATCATAGATATTTAGAAAAAAGAACATTAATTAAAAATTGGAATGTGTGTTCTAAATTATAATAATTTAGAGAAAATAACGTTATGCAAAAAAAAATTCCCTTGTTCTAGAGTCATACATGGGAATGTTACAATCCTAGGAAGGAAGATTGAACTACTCCCTTCATCCAACTTATTAATTGATAACAGTAATAAGTATACAAACAAATATGAAGAATATCAACAAGATAAATTCCAAATTTCCTTCATAGAAACAAATTAAAAGAGAATTTACAAAATGATTTGAAGTATATCTCTAAACTTTTCAATTCATCATGATAAAATACACAGTTTACAAATCTATACATTTCAGACATACTTCATGCCAATCAACATTAAGATCGTAACAGAATACACCTTTATTTTTTTCAATACAATGCAAGAATGAATCTGATTTCACTACATAAGAGCCAAACTTTAAATCAGACATTACATCATAAAAGTTTTTTCCTTCTTCTATCACTTACAAATTCTATCTACAAAAATTGCTAGCACGGGTCAGTTCATTAAACTAAGCATGATAAGCAATAAGCGTTAAAACTAAGTGCATTAGACTAATTGTTCCATTAAAACAACTCTGCTTTAATGAAACAATTAATGTACCATAAAAATGAGCATAAGTAATAACAACCCTAAAATAAGTACAATAGTAAATCATAATTCAATTTTAAGAAAAGAACATAATATAATCAACAACTACTGCATTATATCATATAAGTATTGTCCCAAAAAATTATTTATTTACATCAAACAACAGATCCTGACAATATAATTATTTCATAATTATTTCTGAATTTGAAATACAGTAATAACCTTACTACATAACAAAAGAGTTACTTCCAAAATCAAAGACCTTATTGTTATTTTACCAAGTTTCCCAAAACCATGTACAGACAAGTTCAATTTAGCATAGTACATATTTAGGATGATTCATCATAAAAATTAAATAAATAAGAAGAAGAATCAATACGGACTATCCACAATTCACCATTCATATAAAAGATAGAAATCAGGTTTAGAAAGTACATAATCGATTACCTACATAACTCTATCAGTCAAGGTAACCAAGAAAAGGATTCACCATTTAAGAGACAACAACTGTTAACAAGAATCCCAATCCAATCCGAGAATAGAGGGAAATAAAAAGTCATCAACTTACTTGCAAGCCTTATGTATTATTCTAATTTATTGGAGATATTAGTCAGTGATCTGAAACCATACATTCCATAAGACAAAGTAAGACTTACAAAGGATTATGTCTTACTCATGTCCATCTAGAGAAGGATCATATTTAATATTGAGTGCATAGAGAGGATTCCATCCAAAAATAATTTCCTAATGATGCATGACTCATCCTTTTAAAAATATTCAGACTAGAAATGATTACATTTTCCTTTCAATAGGATAGACTCAGTTGTACACTACCCTAAGATGATTGACTCTTTAAAAAATAGCCAAGATCAAGAAAGATCAAATGGGGACGATTTGGTTTTCCCCTGTAACAAAAATGATAGTCCCAAAATTTCCTAAACATACTACTATTCCCATGAACTTTCTATAGTCAACTAACAATAAGTTCAATTAAACAACCACAAAGAAGTTTTCAGTTCCAGAGAGTGAGTTCTCATTATCTCATCCAAGATCAAAAGGGAAGAGATCCGAACTCAAGATTTTGAATAGGCCTAGAATGGTAAACACCCTAACAACTTGGGAGAGAGAGAGTTGATCTACAGAGTTGTTCGAGAAAACAGAACTTAACTTCCCAAAATTTAAAGGAAACTTCAATAGAAAGGATCCAAACTAAGAATTCATTCACCATTGATTTATCAATTGAATTCCAAATCCCTTTTTAAAACTAAGAAGTTATTTTGAAAGTTCCAATAGAGAATACAAAACCAAACATGAATTTTAATGAAAAACATTACTTCTATTTTCCTTACGAGCTCAAACCGTATCAGTAACACCAAATACCAATACTAGCCCAGTTCATATACAAGTAGAAATCTAGGATGCATATAATTCCATAATCCACATTCATCCATTCATCATTCTTTTAACACAAATTTGAGCTCAGACTATAGAGTAAAGTATACAATACAGTCCCAAAGTAGAAGTACTAAATCTTCACAAAACAAGATATAGTTTAAAAGAGTGTTCAACTCCTTTTTCTTTTAAAAACCCAGAAATCCATTCAAAAGGTTTTGATAGAGAATACAAAAACCCAACACTAAATTTAAAGTCAAACATTGTTCTTTATTCCTCATGAATTCAAACTGTAGCAGTGATTCCAACTACAAGAACTTACACAGATCCATACAAAAAGAAACATAAAGTTTGAGTTCATAATGAAGAACAAAATATACAGTATAATCTAGAATAGAAGTACTATATCTTCCCAAAACCAGATATAGTTTTATAAAAGGATATTCACCTATCTTTCAAAACAGTCAAAGACAGTCAATTAAAAATAATGTGGGTTACCCAGAATAGAGGGAAACAAGATATCCTTACATGTTTTCACACAATTTCATGTTTAAAGTAAACAATACAGTATGAGACAAAAGTACTACAAATTTTTCAAACTCAAACCAAACACCATTTACTCAAGGTCTTTTTTGAGAAGATAGTCCAGAATGCAAGCTGAAATCAAAAAACTTAAAGTCTTGAAAGTTATATATGTATTTCACCATTAAAATTACTCAAAGAGAACACATAATAACAACTTAAACATGCAATGGATTCATATTCAAAAATCACAGAGATTCCCTCCACATGAAAGTAAATAACCTGAAAAAAATAGATAACCATTTATCTCATGAGAGAAGAGTTATTTTAATGAAAAATTTAGAGAAAAACAAGAAATATTAATGGGTAGAGCCTATCATGTCTGATAGTTATTCTCCCAATTTGAAGGGGACTTCTAGCCGAGCTTCCAACTCTTTTTCTCCTCTGAGAAAGATCAACAACTAAACATCTCTTTCCCCAATGCCTCATATACTTTCCCTGAATCTAAAATAGACCAGGGAAACTAAAAATAGCCACAAAGTGAAAATTGAACTGCTGGTTCGAAGAACCAGATAGCTTGATGTAGAGAAAAAATTGTAAAGCGTGCAAGACAAAAAAACATCCAACAAATCCTCCCTCATTGTTTCCTAGGTGGTTTTCTCACAAAAACTGAGGCTCATTAATGCAATTGATTCCAAAATTCCCACCTATCTCTCCATGCCACCACCTTCCAGAATTGGCAAATCCTAATTCAAATTTTGCATGCATTGCTAACTTTAGTGAAGAATCCACGTAAGTTCCATGAAATTTTCATGCTTCCGCCTAATCTGGTAGTTCACTGTCATTTAATACAAAAATAAAATCTCATAAATAGCTTAGGAACTGTCTCCAGATTACTAATTCCATACGACCCTTAGGTCCCCTTTCATTCATTAGTTTAGGGTTGATTCCCTTAGTTTAGGTTATGTCCATAGGTTAGTTTAGAAGTAATAACCTTAGGTTTAAAAACATTTCAATAAGTAATTTCCACCATAGGTTAGGTCATAACTCACAACCATATAGTATTGGGTATTAGATTATAAATAGACCTAGTATCACCTTTGGTGTTCCCCTTAATTTAGAACATGCAACTTGGGATAGGATGTTTTCCTAAATACAATAGACATAGCTAAAAACGTAGATACATCTACCTTAGTTTATAATCATGTTAGGATAGATATCTTATGTCTAGGACTTAGATAGTTCCTCAATAGTCCTGAGGCAGGCCTCATTTCACTTAACGCCATAAGCATCCTACTGAGATCAATCAAGAATATCTGAGCACAAAACACACAACAGACTGCAGGCACAGTCTTACAAGAAAATAAATAATTTGTAAACATGCTAGAGTTCATTCCATTATGTCATACAACCTCTTAATGTCATTTTAATCATTTAGACCAGGTAAGAAGATTTAAAACATACCTGGGATAAATGGAATTGACCCAAGGATTCTTAGTAATAAGAGATAAGTTTACAAACTTCACTTACCAGATTACAACTTATCTACAAGAATGGATTCTTTGCCAACTACTAAATTTCAGCTTAATGAAATCTAGAGTAGAAATGAATTATCCATGACAAGCATGATTTCCAAGAATCAAAGGAACACTCCTTAACCAGAAAAAATCACATGTCAATGCTTGCAATGTAAAAAGAGGAAAGATAAAATTTGTCAAAGATGTTACATCTAGACTAGCAAAAACATTATGGGAAGAAGCAACAAAGACAATAGTGTATTTTTTGAATAGAGTTCCCATAGTTGCTCTAGACGAAGTAATGCCACATGAAGCATGGTCAAAGCAGAAACCATTTGTTTCACACCTTAGAGTATTTGGGTGTAAATAAAGTATGCACATACCCAAGAAGAACATAAATAAATTAGACATGAAGTCACATAAAATAATTTTCATTAGCTACAGTGAAAAATATCTTGGGTATAAATTGATGGATCCAAATACCAGGAGGGTATACACTAGTAGAGATGTTGAGTTATTTGAGAAGAAGGAAGTGAATTCTCCTCCTTTAGAATCACCTGATGTAGATTCTTCACCAGTTAAAAATATTGAAGTTGATGTTCCCGCAGATGATGAAATTGATAATGGGGATGATGGTGATGATATGATAGAACCACGACCCATGGGAACTACTCAGCATATGCCCAAGTGGTATACTAGCATGTTATGAGATGCAAGAATGGATGATCCTCTGGATACATCCACCCTTAGACCAAAGACTTGAATTAAAGAAAGAGAAGAATTAAAATTTTCTTTGATGAGTAGAGTAATTAAATATGATGAGCCCTCTATAGTCTAAAAATCCCTACAATCAAAATCTTGGAAAGATGCCATGGACGTCGAGTATTAATGAAAAACAACACTTGGCAGCTTTTCGATCTTCCACTAGGGAAGAAACCCATTGGATGTAGATGGATATTAAAAATAAATTAAAAATCAAATCAAACACTTGATGAGTACATAACAAGACTAGTAGCGAAGGGGTATGCACATAAATAAGGAATTGACTACGAGGAGACATTTTCTCCCACAAATAATATCAAAATGATCAGGATAATCTTTTCTCTAGTTGCACAGTTTGGTTGGAAATTTAATGATATGGACATAAGAAGTGTCTTCATGAATGGATATTTACAAGAAGAAGTCTACATGACTCAACGTGAGGGATATATTATACCTAATCAAGAAGCAAAGGTACGCAGACTCAGGAAATCTCTATATGGCCTCAAACAGGCACCCCAGGCATGATACATCAAAATTAATGAGCATCTCATATATCATGGATTTTTTATAAATCCATACAATCCCAATCTTTAACTCAAAAAGCAAGGGGGGGATTGTGATTGTCGTTGTCTATGTCGACAATCTAGTCATCACTGGAAGTTCAATGAGGATGATCAATGCAATGAAGAAAGATCTTAATCGATCATTTGACATGACAGATCTCAGGCTAATGCACTATTGTCTTTGATTAGAATTATGGAAGGTAGAGAATCACATATTTGTTTCTTGGATGAAATATACCAAGACAACACTCGAGAAATTTAGGATGATAGACTGCAAAAAAATTGCTACACCTATGGAGAATAGATTGTAGTTATCTCGTTCATATCCATCTCCTACGATAAATACCACTCTCTATCGGTAGTTGATTGGGAGTCTTATTTACCTGACCTACACTAGATTAGATATTAGCTTTACAGTGATATATCATCCAGGTTCATGCAGGAACCCAAAGTTTTTCATTGGAAGGTAACAAGGTGCATCTTGAGATATCTCAAAGGATCAGTGGATCTTGGTCTAGAATAAAAGAAGAATGAAAACTTCTTCTTGTCAAGATATTCAAATTCAGATCATGCAGGAAAAATTGATGATAGAAAATACACTTTAGGGTTTGTGTTCTTTATGGGATCTATACCAATATCATGGGGAATTAAGAAACAACACTTGGTTTCTCATTCTTCCATAGAAGCCAAGTATCATTCTATAGGAGAAGCTATCTATGAAGTGTTATGGCTATGTCACATACTCAAAGGACTTAGAATACCATAGGAAAAACCAACCACCATGTATGTAGACAATGAAGGTGTTCTCAAACTTTTTCACAATCTAGTTTTTCATGAAAGAACAAAACACATTAAGGTATAGGTACATTTCATACACAAGCATGTCTTGAAGCACAATATACAACTTTAGTTTTATGTAACTACTGAACAACAAGCAAATATCTTCACAAATTCACTTGCATGTGATAAGTTTAAGTTGTTTAGAGAGTTCCTCTCCTCATCCCTTGAGGCAATGCAAAATTAAGGGGGGGAATGTTAGGTAAAATATATTTCCCTATAGTTAATTTTTCTTTAACTATAATAATTGGGTATTTATTATTAATTGTAATATGGTTATATTTATATAACCATCTAATTGTTTTTATTCAAACACTACAGGAGTTGTTATATCATTTTAACAATATTATTTCTTGTATTAGTTTAGGGTTGTACCTATGCAACATATTTTATTGTTTGTATTATGTTGTACAATATCTATAAATATTTCATCCTACATCATTTTAATTGATTTGGTTGATTAATAAAATACTACAGGTTTTCGTCCCTATTTTACAAAAATCCATTGAAAGAATGCCCAAGTGAAGTGAAGAAAAAGTAAAAATCCCCAGAACAGTAGCAATAGGATCTGAAAGAAGAGGCAGATCAATGATGGTATCCAAAAAGGTGGAAGTGATAAGATTACTTGAAGGGGAAATCCCAATAAAGGAGATGAAGGAATCCTCTAAAACACCTATAGAAGATGAGAAAATCCCTATACTATACCATAAGTAAGCACTCTAAATAGACAACTAAGGTTCCTAAAAACTAAAGGCTTGTAAGGTACTCATGTAAAAACTAACCATTGTAAAGAGATAACCTAATAAAGATACATCAAATGGTTCCCAAAAACTAAAGCACTATAAAGAGACAACCTTAGAAAGATGCATCAAATGGTTCATGAAAACTAAAGGCCTGATAAGGTATCCATGTACAAACTATAATCTCTTTGGAAGAAGAAGAAGAGAAGAAAGGAAGGAGAAAAGAAAGACAAACAAATATGAGAATCCTCATATGGATATGAAATCTATAAGTATCCAAGAAGAGTGTTGATGACATGGTTCTTAGTGTGTATAATGAAGAAGATCCATCCTCATCAAAAAAATTTCTTTCCCTTAGGAAGGACAAAAAAGGAGTACTAGAAGTCCACCCACTCCGCGAAGGAAAAAAAGGTAACAGTACGATATAATCTAAATCTGATCCATAAGAATGTGACATAGGTCTAGAAAATGAGTGAAAAGGAACAAAAGGTAATACCATAAATGTAGAAGTGTTAGAGTGTGAGAGAGGAACATATGCAGAAAGGATGCCCAACTGAAGTGAAGGAAAAGTAAAACCCCCACAATAGTAGAAATAGGATCCAAAAGAAGAGGTGGATAAGCGATGGTCTCAAAAAAATTGGAAGTGATAAGATTCCTAGAAGGGGAACTCCCAACAAAGGAAATGAAGGAATCCTCTAAAACACCTGTATAAGGATGAGAAAATCCCTATAATACACCATAAGTAATAACTATAAAGAGAAAAAAAGGTTTGGAAGAAACTCGTCCTAAGAGGATGGATTGAAAAATAGAAGAACAATGTTAGATAGGTATGAATCATCAATGTATGAAGGAGGAGGATCAGAAAAATCCTCACACACTAGAAGTGGAAGAAATGCATATGTAATGATAGTATGAGGTAATTAATAAGACTTCCTGATGTTTGATAAGAAGGGATAAGTGTCAACATTCTCTAAAAGGTGACCAAGAGGAGTAGAGAAGTCCTCATATGTACTCTTTTAATCAGAACTAGAAGAAAAATCCTTTTATCAAGGATAGGAATATGAAAATTTGTCAGTGAAAGTGTTATCACATTCAGAGGAAGAGGAGACAATTGTATCAGGAGGAGAGGAAAAAATTACAATCTATAAAGGGTTTCCTAATAAGAATTGAAGAATGCTCCAAATAGTGCAAGGAAAATATGAGTGTGCACATGAAGGTTGAGAGGCTTGGATATATGTATCAAAAATTAACCAAGAACACAGTCACACTTGTCAAGATAGTATTAAAGATGATAAGGATTAGTGGGTGCGAAAAATATCCCATATAGAAAGGGATAAAGGCCCTTATGAGTAATATAACATTCCATGCAAGAACACCATGATTTGTAATTATCTCTACCAAGAAGAAGAGGAAGAGGCTGAGAAGAATTCCTATGAAGATCAAGTCTAGAAGGAACATCTTCCATGGCGCATTCATGAAAAAGGAAAGAAGTTATAAATGTAAGAAAAGAAGGGTGTAAGAATACACACAGGGTTGCAAAATATCACACTCAACTGAGAATGTGCCTACATGCAATGTAACATCTAAGAATAATGATAACCCCCCATGTTTGCATCGATTTATAAGTAGTGTGTTAATTAAAATAAGGTGTGTTCATGTGTAACACCCTGAACTGTTGTTACTTCCTCCTAAGCATACAAGTGTTGATATGTGATTTCTTTTATAAAAAGGATGTGTTCCTTTGATTGAGAAGTCATGCTTGATATGTACTGAATCTTCTTTGTAGATTGCAGATCTTTGACTGAGTCAGAATTTGATTAGACTCTTTTATTTATTTCATTTTACATCTGAGTTTAATCTGATCTCGGAACGAATTATAAAGTTATTCATCTATAAGACCTAGCCTTGGATCAGTGGTATTGATCCAAGTGGTGCTTTAAGTTTTTCATGATGAATTAAAAATTATAAACCTTTCACAGGTTGCAAGGTCTGAATTCGTTGAATAAAGCCAATCCCGAGTCTAACTCAGGTTGATCGTGTGAAATGGAATGGTTCCCGATATCGAAGTATATCTGGAAGGTCTTGGTCGTGGATCAGGTAATAATTCTGTTGCATATAATTCCGTAACCTAATGGCAGTACAGGAGTGAACCCTGTTCGAGAATGCATGCTGTAGGTCTTTTTCTGAGCGTAAGAAATGTTAGACCTGACTAGAATTATAAATGTTAGTAACATAAAACTAAACTTAACCTAGGGGTTAGTGTTAATCTAACCTAGACCTAGGCTAAGAGCTAATGTTCTAAGTTAATATCTATGTTCTAAGAAGTTAGACTAGGTGTCATCCTAAATTCTAACCTAAGTTACTAACCTAACTATTGAACAAGGATGTAAGGGGATCTATGGAGGGATGCAAACCATGGGTGGCTTTTTCTATGTCATTAAATGCAAAGGATAAGTATGAAGGATAGGTATTGGTATAATTTTTAGAAACGGCTAACTTGAGCCGACGTGGCAGGTCGCCAAAACTGAAAATGGTCTTGAAATTTTATTTGTCTATCACCAACTATGGCAGTTGGTGGCAGTGGAGTTTGAGCAGGAAGTTGGGAGTAAATGCAATTAATGAGCTCAGAAGTCGAGCTCGGAATTCTCGAGAAGGCATGCAAATTGGAAAGTTAATGTTTTGTTTGGCTTATCACGAATTCTGGTTTTCCCTCTGCTTGTTCTCTGGTTCTTCGCACCAGTCTTCTTGGTGTTGCATGGCGAGTATGAGTGTATCTAGCTCTTTCCTCTGGCAAGGAAAATATATAAGTCATGGAAATAGCAAAATTTTGTTGGTGGCTCTAACTTGGAAAAGGAAAAGAAAGTCCGAGCTCTTTCAGTGGTCTGCTTCGGAAATTTGAGCAAATATCCAGGCATGTTAGGCCCTAACTTTTAAAAATCTTACTCTTGTTCAAATGATTTCATTATAACAACTCTGTTCAAATGATTTATGGAAATAGATGGATTCTATGGTATCCTTGTGTGATTTTTGACACTGTATCTTCATGCTGGTTCGGATTTTCAATTTAACCCTTGATGGGTGTTTATTATATTCGACTGTTGCTATATTTCTTTGTGTTTTGCATTCCGGCTTTTATATGCAAAATATATGAGAAGAAGGTATGCTCGGCTTGCTCTGTGAGAGCCCATAAATTGTTCTTGGGATGGGTACAGGCCACTGTGATGCTTGTTGATTTATACTCGAAGTCGATGCTTGTTGTTGATACTTGCCGTTGTTGCTTGTTGTGGGTACTTGTCGGAAGGGATATACTGATGGAAATTTGTTTGGTTGTTCAGTTAAAATTGAAATGTTTGTAAGCTATGTCGTGGTTATTATTTAGTGGTGGTTATGGATTTTTTTTAGGTTTCGTTATGAATTTTATAGTTATTGTGAATAGGTAACATATTGTGTTACAGTATTCATTACGACCTCACTGGAGTTGTTTTTCCCTTTCGTGAAGGTTAAGGGGATTCAACCCGTTTATATATATATATATATATATATATATATATATATATGTTTATTATATTGAAATGACTCTATAGAGTCCATTGAATGATTTGTGCACTATGAACCACTGTGGAAGATTTATATATCTAAGAATATTGGAATAGATTCAGTTGGAATTCTTGTTACGAAATCAGTGATTTGTTTAAGCCTGATTTTTAACATTTATCATTGTTGGCACAGTTAGGAATCATTGTTTATTATTTATTTGATATACTGTTACTCAGGTTCAGTGGAATCCTTTCTAGGTAACTACAGTACCTGTCTCAAATTAAGCTTGCTTAGTTTACTATTGTTTCGACACTGTTGGGTTCCTTGAGTTTGGAAAGATATCTTGTATATCGGCTTCTGTAAAAGCTATATTGTGAATACTGGTATACGGATTTAGTTTTAAATCCTTGATTGGTAATCTGTGTCATTGTATTTGTATAAGCCTGAGGATGAACAAGTAATGTTATGGCTTTGTTGGATTTCTTAAAATAACTTGACATTATGTATTATGGCTTTTATAATGTAGGTCGTAAATAACATACTTTCAACTCTGGATGAGTTCAGAAGTGCCTATGTTATGTTATGTTATGTTTTCTTTCTGATTACATTCCAGTTAGATGTGGCTGTGCAAGTTGCGTGGATTTTGTTTAAAAATCTCTCTGCATAGTCATAGGGAATTGTCATTGCTAAAATGATTTCGAGTCTCTTGTTGACTGCGATAACATAAGAGATCCTTTGAATTCGACCTTGGGTCTAAAATCCTTACAGTGTAGAAAGGTCTTGAATGAGTTGAAGGTTGTCATAAGGTATTGTTGGCGTGTTACGTCTTCTGTGCATAGATATCCATTTCTGAGCTTGATTGAGTTTAGGAGTAGTCGATTTCACCTTAACAGGTAACGGCATTTAATATCTTCTTGTCTATCGCTTATTGCGTGAGAACATACTGAGTCTGCTTGTTGATAGACACCGTTGTTTGGCATGAGGGCTACTGTACTGTAGTTGCTTTCTTGTAAGCTTTAACAAAACAGTGGTGCTGTTGATGGTCTCGACTGATTTATTTGCATGTGTATTAAGTGAATGCCTTGCTCTTGAAAGGATGGTACAGTCATGAGCTAGATCTTAAGGAAATAAGTATTATTTGTTTATTTCTCTTCTGATATAAAGTATAGGTTGATATAATTGTTTATCTAACTTTTGGAATTGTTCTATCTTGCTGATGGAATCATGAAAGGTTATTTATTTATTATGTTGAATATATAATCTGTCTGATGTTACTGTCCTTGGGATTCAGATGGATAGTTGGTTAGATGCATTTGTCTTCTTGGTCACTAACGTTTTAATGATTTGATCTCATTTAAACAGGGTGTTTAATGAAAACAATTGATGTATTGCAATTGTTTTAAAGGTTAGTGCTTATCATGCTCAGTTCATCAAACTAACCCATGTTGACTATTTTTGCAGATGGTTGCCGTGAGTGGTAAAAGCATGCAGATCTGATAGGATGATCAGATTGTTTAGATTTGATTTTAAGTAGAATTTTAGTTTGAATTTCTTTAAATGTACTATAAGAGGAAAGATGTTCTTCTTCCGTTGAGTATTGTATCAAGTATGCTTAAGGCATAAAATGTATTTGATTAGTTCTGAAAGGAATGGAAATTGATATTGTTACTTATGTGTCTATATTCTTATCTTGATAGTTTGACCTTCTTCGGTTCAAATGATCTAAAGAGCATTGTTATTATTATTTAATTTGGAGACTTTCGTGATTATCAATGTAAGCTTTGCAAGAATATAAGACTGAATTCTTATGATTGTTTAGCAGTTCTGGTATGTTCTATCAGAAGCTAAATTGAAATTTACGTAACTATCTTTTTTAAAGATAGGGTTAAATTATACCTAAGCAGAATGCTAAACAAATTGAATTAAATTATTAATCCCTAGTCCTGATTATGAAAGGACAACATTTAATTGGATTCTGAATCATTTATATTGGATACTTATAAGTATGATATAAATTCAGTTATGAGAACTTATATAAACCTAATGGGGTTTAGATGGCAATCTCATGTGAAGTTTATGAGATATTGTCCAATTCCATTGTTTTAGAATTATGTATATTCTATGAACTCCATGATGAGACCTTGGTCTTAATAACTCCTCTGTGTAATGGGTTTTATTGAGGAAGGTCATCCTAGATGAAGAATCCAGGGATCGGGAAAGGATAACCTTTGGGGAACGTCTTAAATGTAATTTAAACTCAACGTGCGTAACACAATTTTATAAGTAGATCTTTTTGAGGTAGATTTAAAGGTTGATGGCACAAGTCAACTACAGGGTTGTACCTCTGAGAAGATTAGGATCTTCTCGAAGTTACAACAATGCAGGTGACTTATGATGAAACCCTTTGCATTGATCGCTAAGATTTACACTTTGATCTCGAATGAGTTACTCAGGGACCGATTAGGAATGTGATCACGTTATAAGGCTGCCTAGGAGATTCGGGGTATCTTGACATACTGGTTTAACTTGGGTTGAACCAGTATGTCATCGTATCCCTAATCCTCGTGGGCATCCATATAACATTATCACCTTGTTAATCCGTTTCTGAGTGAATAAGTTGAGATAGGAGGGACTGACAGAAGTCGGTATAAGACATTCTACATAACATAAGAATGGGGTGAAGGGCGTATTCCAGATTGATGAGTATGCCGTTAAGGAATACGAGACATAAACAGTACGTTTCAAATCTTTGGCCAAAGTATCGCAAGCTGCTGATTGCATTGTCCTAATTCACCTAGTCTAAGGGATGAGATGCCGATGAATAATGGTAACAATTATTCAGTTAGGTTCCTTGGACAGAGCATTCTGAATCCCATAATAGGGAAGAGAACTGCAAGAGTGAAGTGTTAAATAAAAACACCAACTCTTATTACTCATGAATAGATCAGTAGATTACCGAGTCATGGAATGAATAGATCAGAGGTACTCCGAGTCATTACAGCTGCATATGGTTGTCTGTTATAAGAATGGTTATTTGATTGTGAGTTCTAAATTAGGTATTTAGAACCAGGATGCAATTATCAAAAAAAAAAATTGACTTGTTCTATTGTCTAAAATGAGGATGTTACATTATGGTATCAGAGCTGAAGGTTGCAGCTCTTGGACCTATTGTGTCCATAATCTGATAAAAACCTGAATTTTTTTGTAACAGAAAATGGTTAGAACAAGGGGGAACGTTGTGAATAATGCTCCACCTGAAGGAGGGGCGGCAACAACCCAGAAACTTAATGAGATCCTTACTGCCTTGTTGGACACAAGAGATCGTTTAGCTGTACTTGAGCAGTAGGCGATGGGGAATGAGGAGGATGAAGAAGCTGGAAATGATAATCAGCCACCTCCTGAGGACAACCCCAATATGGGTGTTGATGTTAATGCTGTAAATGCACCTGTCCAACCAGAAAACAAAAAGGCCAGATTGGCAGCAGAACTCACTAATGATATAAAAAGGATAAGTCCACCTAAGTATGATGGCACCACATTAGGAGATGGAGCTGAGAACTGGCTCAGCGAAATGGAGAAGTACTTTGCAATAAGGAACTTCTCAAAGGAAACCAAAGCTATTTGGGGAGCCTATCAGCTTTCCCATGAAGCATCTTCGTGGTGGGATAGCCGTAAAGTTGAACTAAACATTGATGAGACCAATATTACTTGGGATTAATTTAAAGGCTATTTTAGGCAACGTTGGCTGCCACAACTTTTCTATGATTAGAAAATGACAGAATTTCAGAACTTAGCTCAAGGGAAGCTAACAGTAACTGAATACTGGGAGTGGTTTACAAAACTCCTCAAGTATGTACCACAGTATCAAACTGACGAGAAGTTCAGAATATGGAAATTCATCATTGGATTGAATCCCGTGATAGGGGTGAGGTCGATGTTCACAGTCCAACCACTATGGAAGGAGTTGTTGAAAAGGCCATAAGGCAAGAACAGAAATTAAAGGCTATTTCTGCTCATAAAGAGGAAGTGTAGAAGAAGACTGCAAACCCTTCTTCAACCTCTCTTGCACCCAAAAAAGGACCATGGAAAAAGTTTGGAAACAAGAATAAGTTTTCAGGAGATAACAGTAAGAAAGCAGCAGTAAATAAGCTTGCTGGAAATGTAAGGGACAATTTTGCTAAAAATTATAACAATGGGTAGAAGCCCTATGGAGGAAAACATGACAATTACAAGGCTGGAAGCAATTCTGAGCCTAAAAAGGGACCTGTAGGAGGCTGCTACAATTGTGGCAAAGATCACTACGCAAATTAGTGCCCTTTGAAGAAGGATGATCGAAATCAGCAGCATAAGATACATGCTGCAGTAGTAGACAAGCAAGCTGAAAAGCAAGTAACACCTATAGAAGTTTCGGGTAAGTTATTTGGCATACCTGTCACTATTCTTTTTGATACAGGAGCTACTGAATGTTTTATTTCTAATAAACTTGCTTCTAAACTTAAAATAAAAGATGGAAAAATGGATAAATCTTGGACTGTACAATATGGTAATAACTCTGTTCATACAGTGAGTATGTGTCTTTTTGGGGTAGTCCTTGACTTACCTAACTTTTCCACGGAAGTTGATCTCTATGTTACACCTTTGGGATCATATGACATTGTCATCGGTGTCAATTGGTTAGCTGACCATAAAGAAAAAGTAGACTGCTATGAAAAGAACATAAAGTGTTTAGATGATCAGCTGGAAACCGCAGAGATTCAAGGTGTGAAATGAGAAATTTCAGTTAGGAAACGGTCAGCTATGCAGCTTAAAAAGGATAAGAATAAAGGATGTACTCTTTATGCAGTAAAGATATCTGAATCTTCAGAAGAAGATGGTGATTATATGAAGAAAATTCCTCTGTTACAAAGTTTCAGGGATGTTTTTCCTGAAGAATTACTAGGGTTACCACCCAAGAGAGAATTTGACTTTACCATTGAAATCAAACCGGGAACTGAACCTATATCCAAAGTGCCTTATAGGATGACTACTACAGAGTTAGTCGAGCTTAAGGTACAGTTGCAAGAAATTTTGACAAAAGGTTTGATTAGACCAAGTGTTTCACCTTGGGGTGCACCTGTGATATTTGTGAAAAAGAAGGATGGAACACTTAGGCTGTGTATTGATTATCGGATGTTGAACAAAGAAACAATCAAGAACCGATATCCACTTCCAAGGATCGACGATATATTTGATCAGATGCGTGGAGCAGCGGTTTATTCTAAGATAGATCTTCAATCTGGTTATCATCAGTTAAGGATTAAAGAAGAAGACATTCATAAAACAGCTTTCCGAACAAGGTACAGACATTATGAATTCACGGTTCTACCCTTTGGATTAACTAATGCACCCACAAACTTTATGAACTTAATGAATAATATTTTTCAAGAATATCTGGACAAGTTTGTACTTGTATTCTTGGATGATATTCTCATTTATTTTAAAAGCGTTGAGGAGCACAATGAGCATTTGAAGATAGTTTTGGAAATTCTGAGAAAAAGAAAGTTGTATGGTAAGTTATCCAAATGTTCTTTCTTTGATTCAGAAGTTCACTATTTGGGTCATGTCATAAGTAAAGAAGGAATTGCTGTAGATCCTTTAAAAATAGTGGTAATAACTGAGTGGCCTGCGCCAAAGAATGTACATGAAGTAAGAAGCTTCATGGGTCTTGCAGGTTACTATAGAAAATTTGTAAAGGATTTTTCTAAGGTAGCTGCACCAATAACTTCATTGCAGAAGAAGGATAAGAAATTCATATGGAACGACAAGTGCGAAGCAGCTTTCAAAAGTTTGAAAGACTAGTTGACTTCTGCACCTATATTAGCTGTACCAGACCCTAATGGGAATTTTACTGTTGTAAAAGATGCTTCCGGGGAAGGCCTTGGAGGTGTTTTGCTACAAAATGATCAAGTCATTACATATGAAAGTAGAAAACTCAAGTTACATGAGCTGAACTATGCCCCTCATGATTTGGAGCTTGCTGCCATTGTTCATGCACTTCAAGTCTGGAGACACTACTTACTTGGGAAACCTTTTGAGTTGAAAACTGATCACTTAGGGCTGAAATATATTTTTACTCAGCCTAATCTGAATGCCAGACAGAGAAGGTGGTTAGAATTTTTATCACAATATGATTTTGATATTAGCTATATCAAAGGGAAGGAGAATAGAGTAACTGATGCTCTAAGTCATAGGAGGAACATTTTTGCTCTTATAACATTAAGAACTCAGTTCAAGGAGGAGGTAAAGAGTGCCTCAAAATCTGATAATTAATTTATGTAGGTAAAGGCAGCGCTTTCCACAGAACCTAATGATGAAAGGTATAAATGTTTTCATTTTGATAATGAAGGAATCTTGCGTTATGAAAACAGGGTATATGTACCTATGTTGAATGACTTGAGGAAGAAGTTGTTAGTGGAATTTCATAATTCACTTTCTTTGGACACCCGGGTATCACAAAGATGCTTGCTGATCTGAAACAACAATACTTTTGGAAAGGTATGAAAAAGGATGTCATAAATTTTGTGACCCATTGTTTGGAGTGTCAGCGGGTTAAGGCAGAACATATGCACCCTGCTGGACTGTTATATCCTCATAGCATACCGCAGTACAAATGGCAAGTAATAACCATGGATTTTGTACAAGGATTACCCATGTCCAGGAATAAACATGATGCTATCCTGGTAGTTGTAGATAAACTGACTAAGGTATCTCATTTCATCGCTAGAAATCTAAAGGATGATTCACCAGTGCTAGCCAAAAGATTTGTACATGAAATTTTCAGATTGCATGGTGTACCAGAATTGATTATATCTGATAGGGATCCAAGAATGACGTTAAGGTTTTGGCAAACACTTAATACAGCTCTTGGAACAAAACTAAACTTCAGTTCTGCATATCATCCGGAAACGGATGGACAAACTGAAAGGGTAAATCAAGTGTTGGAGGACATGTTGCGGATGTATTGCATGGATCAACAGTATAAATGGGAAGAGTATCTTCCATTAGTTGATTTCACATACAACAACACTTATCATTCATCTCTCAAAATGGCACCCTTTGAAGCACTTTATGGAAGAAAGTGCAGAACTCCTCTTAGTTGGGACAGTGTTGAGGATAGAGTGGTAATTGGACCAGAGATTCTCACAGAAATGGAACAGCAAGTTAAGCTGATTCGTGAAAGATTAAAGGAAGCAACGGATAGGTAGAAGAGCTATGCTGACCTTAAGTGGGTTGATAGAAGGTTTGAGCTTGGTGATAAGGTTTTTCTTCGTGTTAAACCCAGAAAGAGTTCTATAACTTTTGGCAAGGCTGCCAAGTTGTCACCTCGATTCATGGGACCTTTCGAAATTGTCGAAATAATCAATCCTGTAGCTTATCGTTTAGCATTACCACCTGCTTTATCTCGCATGCATGATGTTTTCCATATTTCTTTGCTTAAGAAATACGTTTCAGATCTGTCACATGTTTTAAATTGGAATTCCTTGCAGGTCCAAGACCCAGGAATAATCGTGGTTAAACCCACATGAGTTCTGGAAACTCGCCAATTGCATTTAAGAAATCATGAAATACAACAATGTAAGGTCCAGTGGGACCAGTTTAACGAAGAAAGTGCAACTTGGGAAAATCTGGAAGAGATGAAAATTGCTTTTCCTTCTCTTTTTCAACAGAATGAAATCTGTTGACAAAAAATTCTTTTCTAAACTTTTTTTTAAAAGTATTTATGAAAGCCAGATGAAGGCAAACATTATTCAGGTTGAATAAAATATGCTGTGACATTGATTTCTGGAACTATTCAATTTGGAAATAGTCACATTGTTTGTGTACTGATAAATTGGTTGACCTGAAGGTTAATCAAATATGTAATCATCAGGACGATGAATCTTTTTAGGAGGGAAGTATGTAACACCCTGAACTGTTGTTACTTCCTCCTAAGCATACAAGTTTTGATATGTGATTTCTTTTGTAAAAAGGATGTGTTCCTTTGATTTATGAAGTCATGCTTGATATGTACTGAATCTTCTTTGTAGATTGCAGATATTTGACTGAGTCAGAATTTGATTAGACTCTTTTATTTATTTCATTTTACATCTGCGTTTAATCTGATCTCGGAATGAATTATAAAGTTATTCATCTTTAAGACCTAGCCTTGGATCAGTGGTATTGATCCAAGTGGTGCTTTAAGTTTTTCATGATGAATTAAAAATTATAAACCTTTCACAGGTTGCAAGGTCTAAATTCGTTGAATAAAGCCAATCCCGAGTCTAACTCAGGTTGATCATGTGAAATGGAATGGTTCCCAATATCGAAGTATATCTGGAAGGTCTTGGTCATGGACCAGGTAATAATTCTGTTGCATATAATTCCGTAGCCTAATGGCAGTACAGGAGTGAACCCTGTTCGAGAATGCATGCTGTAGGTCTTTTTCTGAGTGTAAGAAATGTTAGACCTAATTGGAATTATAAATGTTAGTAACCTAAAACTAAACTTAACCTAGGGGTTAGTGTTAATCTAACCTAGACCTAGGCTAAGAGCTAATGTTCTAAGTTAATATCTATGTTCTAAGAAGTTAGACTAGGTGTTATCCTAAATTCTAACCTAAGTTACTAACCTAACTATTGAACAAGGATGTAAGGGGACCTATGGAGGGATGCGAACCATGGATTGCTTTTTATATTTCATTAAATGTAAAGGATAAGTATGAAGGATAGGTATTGGTAGAAGTTTTAGAAACGGCTAACTTGAGCCGATGTGGCAGGTCGCCAAAACTGAAAATGGTATTGAAATTTTATTTGTCTATCACCAACTATGGCGGTCGGTGGCAGTGGAGTTTGAGTGGGAAGTTGGGAGTAAATGCAATTAATGAGCTCAGAATTCGAGCTCAGAATTCACGAGAAGGCATGCAAATTGGAAAGTTAATGTTTTGTTTGGCTTATCACGAATTCCGATTTTCCCTCTGCCTGTTCTCTGGTTCTTCGCACCAGTCTTCTTGGTGTTGCATGGCGAGTATGAGCGTATCTAGATCTTTCCTCTGGCAAGGAAAATATATAAGTCATGGAAATAGCAAAATTTTGTTGGTGGCTCTAACTTGGAAAAGGAAAAGAAAGTCTGAGCTCTTTCAGTGGTCTGCTTCGGAAATTTGAGCAAATATCCAGGCATGTTAGGCCCTAACTTTTAAAAATCTTGCTCTTCTTCAAATGATTTCATTATAACAACTCTGTTCAAATGATTTATGGAAATAGATGGATTCTATGGTATCCTTGTGTGATTTTTGACACTGTATCTTCATGCTGGTTCGGCTTTTCAATTTAACCCTTGATGGGTGTTTATTATATTCGATTGTTGCTATATTTCTTTGTGTTTTGCATTCCAGCTTTTATATGTGAAATATATGAGAAGAAGGTATGCTCGACCTGCTCTGCGAGATCCCATAAATTGTTCTTGGGATGGGTATAGGCCACTGTGATGCTTGTTGATTTATACTCGAAGTCGATGCTTGTTGTTGATACTTGCCGTTGTTGCTTGTTGTGGGTACTTGTCGGAAGGGATATACTGATGGACATTTGTTTGGTTGTTCAGTTAAAATTGAACTTTTTGTAAGCTATGTCGTGGTTATTATTTAGTGGTGGTTATGGATTTTTGTTGGGTTTCGTTATGAATTTTATAGTTATTGTGAATAGGTAACATATTGTGTTACAGTATTCATTACGACCTCACTGGAGTTGTTTTTCCCTTTCGTGAAGGTTAAGGGGATTCAACCCGTTTATATATATATATATATATATATGTTTATTATATTGAAACGACTCTGTAGAGTCCATTGAATGATTTGTGCACTATGAACCACTGTGGAAGCTTTATATATCTAAGAATATTGGAAGAGATTCAGTTGGGATTCTTGTTACGAAATCAGTGATTTGTTTAAGCCTGATTTTTAATGTTTATCATTGTTGGCACAGTTGGGAATCATTGTTTATTATTTATTTGATATACTGTTACTCGGGTTCAGTGGAATCCTTTCTAGGTAACTACAGTACCTGTCTCAAATTAAGCTTGCTTAGTTTACTATTGTTTCGACACTGATGGGTTCCTTGAGTTTGGAAAGATATCTTGTATATCGGCTTCTGTAAAAGCTATATTGTGAATACTGGTATACGGATTTAGTTTTAAATCCTTGATTGGTAATCTGTGTCACTGTATCTGTATAAGCCTGAGTATGAACAAGTAATGTTATGGCTTTGTTGGATTTCTTAAAATAACTTGACATTATGTATTATGGCTTTTATAATGTAGGTCATAAATAACATACTTTCAACTCTGGATGCGTTCAGAAGTGACTATGTTATGTTATGTTATGTTTTCTTTCTGATTACATTCCAGTTAGATGTGGCTGTGCATGTTGCATGGATTTCGTTTAAAAATCTCTCTGCATAGTCATAGGGAATTGTCATTGCTAAAATGATTTTGAGTCTCTTGTTGATTGCGATAACATAAGAGATCCTTTGAATTCGACCTTGGGTCTAAAAGCCTTACAGTGTAGAAAGGTCTTGAATGAGTTGAAGGTTGTCATAAGGTATTGTTGGCGTGTTACGTCTTCTGTGCATAGATATCCAGTTCTGAGCTTGATTGAGTTTAGGAGTAGTCGATTTCACCTTAACAGGTAACGGCATTTAATATCTTCTTGTCTGTCGCTTCTTGCGTGAGAACATACTGAGTCTGCTTGTTGATAGACACCGTTGTTTGGCATGAGGGCTACTGTACTGTAGTTGCTTTCTTGTAAGTTTTAACAAAACAGTGGTGCTGTTGATGGTCTCGACTGATTTATTTGCATGTGTATTAAGTGAATGCCTTGCTCTTGAAAAGACGGTACAGTCATGAGCTAGATCTTAAGGAAATAAGTATTATTTGTTTATTTCTCTTCTGATATAAATTATAGGTTGATATAATTGTTTATCTAACTTTTGGAATTGTTCTATCTTGCTGATGGAATCATGAAAGGTTATTTATTTATTATGTTGAATATATAATCTGTATGATGTTGCTATCCTTGGGATTCAGATGGATGGTTAGATGCATTTGTCTTCTTGGTCACTAACGTTTTAATGATTTGATCTCATTTAAATAGGGTGTTTAATGAAAACAATTGATGTATTGCAATTGTTTTAAAGCTTAGTGCTTATCATGCTCAATTCATCGAACTGACCCATGTTGACTATTTTTGCAGATGGTTGCTGTGAGTGGTAAAAGCATGCATATCTGATAGGATGATCAGATTGTTTAGATTTGATTTTAAGTAGAATTTAAGTTTGAATTTCTTTAAATGTACTATAAGAGGAAAGATGTTCTTCTTCTGTTGAGTATTGTATCAAGTATGCTTAAGGCATAAAATGTATTTGATTAGTTCTGAAAGGAATGGAAATTGATATTGTTACTTATGTGTCTATATTATTATCTTGATAGTTTGACCTTCTTTGGTTCAAATGATCTAAAGAGCATTGTTATTATTATTTAATTTGGAGACTTTCGTGATTATCAATGTAAGCTTTGCAAGAATATAAGACTGAATTCTTATGATTGTTTAGCAGTTCTGGTATGTTCTATCAGAAGCTAAATTGAAATTTAGGTAACTATCTTTTTGAAATATAGGGTTAAATTATACCTAAGCAGAACGCTAAACAAACTGAATTAAATTATTAATCCCTAGTCCTGATTATGACAGGACAACATTTAATTGGATTCTGAACCATTTATATTGGATACTTATAAGTATGATATAAATTCAGTTATGAGAACTTATATAAACCTAATGGGGTTCAGATGGAAATCTCATGTGAAGTTTAGGAGATATTGTCCAATTCCGTTGTTTTAGAATTATGTATATTCTATGAACTCCGTGATGAGACCTTGGTCTTAATAACTCCTCTGTGTAATGGGTTTTATTGAGGAAGATCATCCTAGATGAAGAATCCAGGGATCGGGAAAGGCTAACCTTTGGGGAACATCTTAAATGTAATTTAAACTCAACGTGCGTAACAAAATTTTATAAGTAGATCTTTTCGAGGCGGATTTAAAGGTTGACGGCACAAGTCAACTGCAGGGTTGTACCTCTGAGAAGATTAGGATCTTCTCAAAGTTACAACAATGCAGGTGACTTATGACGACACCCTTTGCATTGATCGCTAAGATTTACACTTTGATCTTGAACGAGTTACTCAGGGACCGATTAGGAATGTGATCACGTTACAAGGCTGCCTAGGAGATTCGGGGTATCTTGACACACTGGTTTAACTTGAGTTGAACTAGTATGTCATCGTATCCCTAATCCTCGTGGGAATCCATATAACGTTATCACCTTGTTAATCCGTTTCTGAGTGAATAAGTTGAGATAGGAGGGACTGATAGAAGTCAGTATAAGACATTCTACATAACATAAGAATGGGGTGAAGGGCGTATTCCAGATTGACAAGTATGCCGTTAAGGAATACGAGACATAAACAGTATGTTTCAAATCTTTGGCCAAAGTATCGCAAGCTGCTGATTGCATTGTCCTAATTCACCTAGTCTAAGGGATGAGATGCTGATGAATAATGGTAACAATTATTCAGTTAGGTTCCTTGGACAGAGCATTCTGAATCCCAGAATAGGGAAGAGAACCGCAAGAGTGAAGTGTTAAATAAAAATGCCAACTCTTATTACTCATGAATAGATCGGTAGATTACCGAGTCATGGAATGAATAGATCGGAGGTACTCCGAGTCATTACAGCTGCATATGGTTGTTTGTTATAAGAATGGTTATTTGATTGTGAGTTCTAAATTAGGTATTTAGAACTAGGATGCAATTATCAAAAAAAAAAAATTGGCTTGTTCTATTGTCTAAAATGAGGATGTTACATCATGTGACGTGGGACAGTTGACAACTCACCTTGTAATATTAGAAAAATTGTGTAAGAGTGGAGACCACAATACGTCTCATTTGAAAATAGAGAAACAAAATGTAAATACACATAAAAGGGCATAAGAAAGGAACAAAGGGATAAAACAAATTTTGGTGTGAGAAAAATTGTCTCATATCACATAAGAGGGATAACTTGCTAAATGATGTGGTAGAGACACTCATTATCCCGCAAGCGAGAAAGAGCATTACAATGATGATGAGCCAAAAATGGCCCGAAAAATCCCAATAACCCTATAATGAAGCAAACAAATGCTACTCCCTTCTTTAATGATGGAATTTTTAATTAATTTTCCTTTAATTAAATTAAATTTAATTAAAATAAGATTAAAAAATTAAAAAAATGATTAAAAATCAAAATAGGGGTAAAAAGGGTACCTTGGCTCAAGGGAAGAGCCAACTGAGCTCGATGAGATGGTTGGCAAGTTGATTGAAATATGGGTCAAGATGCTTGTCCGAAAAGTAGGTTGAGATGCATGAGTCGAGGAAGAGAGATTGTGCCGAGCTATGCATCAAGATAAATAGCTGAGCTAGAGGGTGACATACTACTAAGTTAAACAAGCGAGCCGAGGATGCATTGATCCAAGTGTTGAGTTGTCAAGGTGAGAAAGGTTTACAAGGTTCTGGGTTGGCATGCCAAGTTGAGTCGATGGGCATGCCAAATTGGATTAGGTTTGAGCTGGAGTGAGCTTCATAGAAGGGTAAGAGAGATCCAAATGGCTAGTTAGAGATCCCACATGCACGGTTAGGGCGATCCAACAAAGAAAAGAAAGAAATATACCCAGAGCTGATGTAAAAATGATGAGAAATGGCTCAGATAGATAAGCTGGTGAGAATATAGGATAAATTACCTAGAACAACAAGGATACAAAGTTATATGCATGAGGTAGGTCTAGAACGGAAAGGATCTTGAGTAAAGTGGAAATTTCGACAAGATGGAAAAATAACCAATGCACAAAGTAGGGAGCCAGAGGATGAAATGAGTCCAGAATGAAGGATATAGGGAGTGGAAGCCAATATAGGGTGAGACAAGACGTGCATCGGTTTAATGAACAACTCTAGACATAGGGAAGGATATACAGATTTCAAGATGAGCTAAACACAAACCCACAATGTGAATAGAGAGACAGGTAACAAACAATGTAGGGTGAGTGAATATGTGGACATCATAGGGGAGAATCCATGTAGGGACAAAGTGAACAAAAGTTAAATCACAAGTAGGGCAGAGGAAATACAAAAGAGCACTTAGGTTTGATAGTAATGCTAGTGAGATCAGGAGTGGAAAAAAAGGGAGAAAAGATGCAAAAGCTAAGGAAAATGTGAAATATGAGCTTCAAAGGTGAATGCATGACCACAAGTAGGTTAGGCAATCTGAATATAGAGTCGTGGGAGTGTCTACAAGGAAGAGAAGTAGTAGAAAGGTGAGCTAATGCAACAGATGTTGAGCTAGAGGTATCCAACTCAAAAAACATACTCAACACACCTTCTATGAACCTCAAAAAATGCACTTCAAAGCCTGATTTTTCATGAAATTGCATACAAAAACCTGCAAAACACTTGTAAACACACCTACAAAACCAAACACACAACAAAAAAAACAATCCAAGCATGATATCTACAAACATAAATGAAATAAACTGAATCTGAAAAGATTGGTCTGAGTTATAACAATAATATGATTAATAATGTCATCTATACATTTCATTGGGAACATAATAAATAAATATATAGGCCAAACTACTCCTATAAACAAGGAGTTAGCCTTAACTACCAACCCAAATCATTCTATTCCACATGTGTGGTTACAACCAATATTGTTCACACAATAATAAACTTATTAAATATGTTGACACTACTATTTATTTCCTAACATTCACCCTTAAGTGGGAACATGGTGAATACCTTCCTTATACTGTAACGTATCGCTTCATATCTTGGTCATGATTTGGATGGTTTCTATGAAAATATCAACAACGTTTGGATGGTTTTCCAAGTGGTTACCCAAAAACTACACACCTGATGGTTTTTAGGACAATACCAATAACCTCTGGATAGTTTTTCTAGTGGATTACTAAAAACCAATATATCATGATGTTGTAGTAGTATCATCAGATCTCATCACATTATTCCTTTAGGATATTACATAGGAAACAAATTTCTTATCACAAGACTAGAACAATAGAACATATACTAGAAATATTTCACATTACCACCTCTAAGAATCACAATGTTCTTAGTTACAACCACTATTGTCGATCGCTGCCTCTCAATCTCAAACAACATAGGAAACAAACACTGCCATCAAAAGCTTCCTTTGAATTTAGTTGTTTTGGGATACTAATGGAAATGGAACATTGGTGTCATGTTCCCCCCATAATGTGAAATTTCCACACACAAACACCGAGAATAAAATTTTATCGAAGACATACAATTGACTGGATCTTGCTAGTTAGATCTTGTTGCACATGGTCACCATTGCAAGTGAATGTATTCACAAACAAACCATATTCCAATGAAGTACAATAGTCAGAGGATCACATCAGTTAGAGGATCACTGATAGTTATCTGTACTCCACTATAACTCTTTTTCTAGTATCCACAATAAACACCACTCAAAACATGAACTTTGAAATGAAACACACAACAAAATGTGCCACCAAACCTTGATGAAACCCCATCTTAGGTGACTAATGAGAAGTCATTGATTGAACTCAAACCTAAAATTCCTCCACCCTCTAGTATGATGCTACTAACTTGGCTTGATATGGATTTGAGGTTATTTGTTGGGCACCTAGAATATTGAGTAAGTGCAAAAGTGGCATAGGCGCGCAAGGTCCCAGTTAAGGAAAGGTGCGCAAGGAAAGGTTTAAGAAAAGGTTTTAAGGAAACCCATGGTGCACGTGGTGCATGTGGCATGCGCGGACAAAACCAAGGGTTCAAGACCTAGTCAAATTAGATGTTTAGGGAAAAACACGTGAAAAGTATGACCCGACTGTGCATGGATAAGGTGGCAGCCTATCGATAAGTTATCTTAGGAAGGAGCATGCTTGTGATAGAAGATTCTAGAAGCACATCATGGTATAAAGTGGAAATCTTAGGCTTGGAGGAGCATGCTCGCATGGAGGACCACTTTCAGACATTTAGCATTGGATCTGAGGGCATTGGAGAAAGAGTTGGCAGTCTAGAAAGGCTATAAATACAAGTGCTTGTAGAGTAAAAAGGAAGAGGAGAGAGAACTAGAGAATGGGTGGAGCTCTGTAGAAATACTACAAGAACTCTGTTAGTGGGTAATTGCACTTGGGAAAGGATGTATTGGGTATGGGAATTGTAATTTTTCTTTTTGGTAGCATAGTTACATTAATCTAGTTGTAATGCATGACTGTGGTCTACTTCTCTGTGACATTCTGTAAATGGATCCATGGATGTAACGAGGTTACCAGTTTATATATACATATATGAATATCAATGATTTTGATGCATACACCTTTTTCATTAGTGCTTTTTAATTTTATGGTAAGTATGGATGCTTGTATACTTATTTCTGTTATGGTACAAGTTATATAGTCTGTTAAGTACACAATTGAGAATGAATGCAAGAATCTAGAGGCCATTCTGAGATCTATGGTTCTTCTATGTCTTAAATCCTTTTGAAATATCTTAAACACAAATCATAGATGATGTTTCCCACTATACTCACATAATAGAGAGACTGGGCACCCGCGCATGCCTCAGGTGAGTGCCCAACATCTGTTGGGTGATAGGCCGATGCACATGGGGTTCCTTTATTTTATGATAGGGGTAAAAATGACTACATCTTGGTTCCATTGCTGGGACCTATTTTCAAAGTTGTAGTGGGGAATAGAATTTGTCATGATCTGTGTGATGAGTAATGACAAAGCGGTTAATGTTGGAAAGTGTTGAATCATGGTTCAAGAGCATGGAGGATGAATTTTCTCAGAGATTCAACATTGGACCTGAGCTTGATGCACCTAGAGGGTAGAAGAGAACCTCTACCATGATCTGTATGAAACATTTTTCTACTGCTTCCCAGTGGAACTGTATGAATGGATCTTATCTTATGTGTTTAGATTAAGTTGATGTTATGGATCACATGTCTGGACCTAAGAAGAGTACCAGATGTTGTAGGATGTAGATATGACATGGACCCATGTTGTGGATCATTAGTGGAAAGGAGTACTGGCTAGATACACTCTGGAGTATGCTATTTCCACATATTATTGTCTCGAGGTTGATGATTTTGAGTTTCTGAGGGATCCTAGAGGATCATTTCTATGTGTTGTTCCTCTAGCTATGAAAATTTTTATGGTTACCATGAGTTTAGAGGCATTCCCAATGGCCAACTAACCCATTCTGAGCACTGGGTGAGGAAGCTAGAGTGGAGGAAGATGTCAAATGTTGTGATGAAGAAAGAAAGGGAGGACAGATGACTCAAGTATGGTGAAGCACATGAAAGGGAGATTGCTATACAACATGAGGTTACATGTGTGATGGATATATGATGGTAGATGTTGTGGGAAGGATTTGAGGTTCACACAGAGGCCATAGAACCTGAGTAGTTTGTGTGACCCCATATTGGTAAGCACGTAAGAGATACCGCTTCAGCTTCTAATGATAGTTCATCTTTTGGAGAGAGAAGAACTGTTAGTGTGCATTTGAGCCCACCTAGTGATCAGACCCTCGCGCTTGGTTTTCCAGATCAGGGGGAAAATATTGCTAGTCTAGTTGGTTATATTTGAGGTGATTAATCTACACCGAGGAGGTATAATTTCTCATTTGGGCCTTCTATGGATGTAAAAACCAACCCAATGTTAGGACTTTTCAAGAAAGGTATAAACACACAAGATTTTGGTCTCCCATCTGGGAATGACATGGGATATACTATTGGTAGTGGGGCATTGTCCCATACCATAGCTATGTAGTTCAGTGGAACTGTGGGGACCCTTGGCATGACCACTATAGGACCTGGTGGGTCTGGTGGTTTAGGTGGTTTAGGAGGAATAGGAGTTGGTGGGTCTTGTGGATTTGGTAGTTCAAGTCCTAATGGACCTGGTGGATTTGGTGGTTTGGGACCCAGTGGACCTAGTGGATCTAGTGGTTCAGGATTTGGTGGACCTAGTGGATCAAGTGACATAGGAAATACAGGTGGAAATCAAGGCTTTTTCTTAGGAGGATTAAGGCCCCAACCATCCCCACAAGTTTTCTTTGAAATATCTCTACATTTCCCTAATTTTAGAGGTATTGAGGATGCTATGGAACATGTTTACAAGTGTGAACTGTTATGGTGTGCAAAGCGTATAAAAATCCTAGAGCAGAAGGCTAGTCAATTTGTAACCATGTTGGAAGGGTGTGCACATAGCTGGTATAGGAAGTATGACCCTCATGAAACAATGGTGGACTATACTACTTTAAAGAATGAATTCTTGGTAGAATTCCACATTCTTATGTTTGAACAAAAGAACATCAACGCTTTGAAGGAGACTCAACAAGGGATGACAGAGAGTGTGTGGGAGTATGATGCGCACTTAAAAAATATCTTGTATAAATTATCATATGATATTCATCCTTCACAAAATGCTCAATTATTTGTTGGAGGATTGGTCACCCCTTTTAGAAGGGCCTTATCTCATAAAACTTTTACAGACCCATGTGAGGCATTGGAAGCTACTCTACGAGCCGAGGTTGTTGGTAGTGTTGATACTAGCATTATCCCGTTCCTAAAGGCTCAGATTGCTGCCATGGCTAAGTAGTTAGAAATGTTGTCTGTGAACTCATCCCATGAGACTTTCAGTGGTCTATGGTGCATATATTGTGAAGTATAGAGGTGCGTTAAGGATAATTTCCCCCAGAGGACAGTACACACCATGGCAGTAGATTATGAAATTTGTCATGGGGACCATGATGTAAGTAGATGCCTCTTACTACAATGCACAATCTAGAAGAATGTGTCTTGATATTGCAAGATTTGTACCTCTACAACCCATGATACTAATGACTATAGGCTCATTGATTAGATCCATGAGGCCATTGATCATGGGGTGTGCCAAACCAGCGTTGCCAATAGTTCCAAGGGTGATGATCTCCGTTATGAGGACTGCACAAATGGAGGCATGTGTAGAAAATGTTTTCATAGAGGATTCCATGGTCATGATAACCATGGAGGAGGAAGGATTGAGTTCCTGCATGGAACTTGTTTCAATTATCGCTCTACAGAGCATTGCAAATGAGAGTGCCCAAACCTGTTATAGTGCCCATGGTATGGAAAGAAGCATAAGTATGAGGAGTTCCTAGAGTTGTTTGAGCACATGAATTAGCATCACCGGAAAGACAAGGGCATTGCAATGGTTAGTATTAAGAAGGTAGACATACAATGGATGCCTCAGGTAACATGAGATGTAGATTTGTAGCCTGTTTTGGTAACAAAAAGGGTAGTAGCCACGTGTGCAAGAGAGATACCAAGGCAGAAGAACCTAGTTTCAAGGGAGGAAGTAGTTCATGGAAAGTACCCAGACCTCGCACATTAAAAGGAGGTATATTAGGACACCATGGATGTTGTTTGGAGTTTACAAGGGGAAATACAGTGTCTAAAGGAGAAATCTAGGAGGGAGGAATAAGGGAGGAGAGTCGAGGAGCCAAAGGATGACCTAGATGAGGTAAAGGAGGTGTGTAAAATGCTAAGGCAAGAGAATATCATTCCCTTTCTAGGATCGTGGTTGATAGAGAAGGTACCATGCACCGTAGAAGAGTGTGAGAGGTAGGTCTTACATGTAAACCTTCCCCCTCATAAGCTTAACTATGAAAAAGAGATCACATTGAATGCAGTTGTAGATGGATGGTTGCTTAGTAATATCCTCATTAACACAGGTGCAGAGGTTAATGTCCTAACTTTGGATGCATGGCATTACATGGGAAGACCTATATTACAACCATCTTTGAACATGTTGTATATGGAAAATAGGACTAAGGAAATGCCCATCGGTATCTTAAAGGATGCAACTATCACTATCCAGGGAGCTAATTTTATTAGGGACTTTGAAGTCTTAGCACTCGCTGAGGCAGAAAATTTCGTAGCACTACTTGGTGTTACAAGAACAATGCGGACCTTCAGTTCAATAAAGGGTACATCATCTTTGAAAATAAGGAGTGGGTCATTATACCCCTAGTTGATGGGAAGTTGACACCCTATACTAAACCCCTGGGATAAGAATTCCTAGACATGATATATGTGCGTTCAATCAGGGACCCAGAGATAATACACCCTACCAACGAGGTTATCCAGTTTGAGGATTCTCAGTCAATAAGTGATACCACTAGTCTAGCATGTGACAATTGGGTGCATGGAACTTATGAATTGATGGGATGATAGTTGAGAGCATCGGTGACCAAGGTGACAAAGGCATGTATAGTCCAATGCCTAGGAGGAAAAGAGTTGCCTAAGTATTCAAGAGGATCCTTCCCTGAGATCTTTTTATAGGAAATGGAAGCTCAGTGGAAGAATGAGAAGGAATGGAGGGGGATGCTAAGTTATGCCCTGCTCGGCACATCGAAAAGGTGGTGGGTCTACCCATTAGGAGAGCCTTTTGGAATGGCACGAGGTAATAATTTCTCTCTGTCAGATTCTCTAGGAGCAACGTGCCCACCACCATCAAGGAATACCATGGGAAGGATCCTGCCTCTTTCCATATCCAAGAGTTTGAAAGGATCTAGAGAGAATTCGTAGAAGCTTTACAACCATCCCTCTGGGTGCACAAGTTATATTCTACACTATAGGGTTGCACGCACACATGGTACATTCATTCAGAGAAATGCCGCTAGACAGGGAATTGGCAAGAGCTCATGGATGGCCTCATTCAAACCTTTGAGTATCAAAGTACCAAGCCATCAGTTGATAAGGTCTTGTAGGGTATCAAGCACCTTACCATGGGGGATAGTGCCATGGTGGAGGATAGGTTGTTGGAGTTACATATTAGAACATGTTTGGAGACACTTTTTGAAGAGGAAGTAGAGGAAACATAAGATTTACAGCTTGAGCGCATGTGTTTGGAAAAGGAGAAAGGGAAGTTGGTGTATGTAATTGATGGGGAGGAAGAAGAAAGCTTAGATGTTAGCCATTCTATAGGGATGCATGAGGTAGTGAATAGTACTGATACTCACGTGTGTGCCTATCATGAACCCTTAAAGACAAAGAGGGTTAACATTAGTTCAGGAGAAGAACCTAAGGAATATATTATTGGAGATTATTGGTCAGAGAAGGAAGTCTCTAAGATCATTGATCTGTTGCATGAATTTGAGGATTTATTCCCACGCATAGGTACCATGAGCTCAAAGGTACTCACCATTCCTTGGGGGAGATGAAGATAAAGCTAAAGGATGGTGCACGCCCGGTCAAGAGGAGGCCATACTAGATGAATCCTAATTTGTGCATAAAGGTTAAGGAGGAGATAGACAAAATGATAGCTTCTGGGATCATTGAAGCACTGGAGGAATCAAAATGGATAAGTCTGATGGTAATCAGCATCAAGAAGGATGGGAAGATTAGGATCTGTGCATGGATTATAGGGAGATGAACGTAGTTTGTGTCATTTATCCTTTTCCAAACCCCTTCACTGAAGAAATCTTGGAAGGAGTCACTGGGCACCAAATCTATTCCTTCACGGATGGATTCTCGGGGCCACCACCAAGTCCAAATTGCAAAGGAAGACCAGGAGAAGACAACTTTTTCCACTGAGTGGGGAAGTTTTGCATATACAGTCATGCCCTTTGGGTTGAAGAATACACCTATTTTTTTTTCACACATAGTGGTGCAAGCATTCCAGGACTTCATCCATAAGTTCCTTCAGGTCTATTTGGATGATTGGAAAGTGTATGGTCTAGTAAAAGACCATTGTGATAATTTGAGGTTAATGTTTGAGAGGTGTAGGCAGTTGAGGATATCCCTAAATATTAAGAAGTGTGTATTTGCTACACCCTTTGGGAATTTACTTAGGAATATCATATGTAAGGAGGGCTTGCTAGTAGATCCCACTAAATTTGTAGTTATTGTGGGGTTAGGGGAGCCTACTAGCCAGAGTGCAGTGTGTGGGATTCCTTGGGATATGGGTTATTACAGGAAATTCATCAAGGGGTATGCCAAGATCGCTGCACCTTTAGAGGAGCTGCTCAAACATAAAAGTGCCTTCCATTAGGGAGAGGTGCAATAGAGATCATTTGATACATTAAAGGATATGCTTGTCACCGCACCTATATTACATTTTCCCTCTTGGGACAAGCCCTTCCATGTCCATGTAGATGCCACAGGAACCATTATTAGAGCAGTACTTACACAACTAGGTGAAGGAATTGTTTGATCATCCTCTGTGTTTTACAAGTAGGAAGTTGACACCAGTAGAGTAGAATTACACCATGTCTGAGTGTGAGGCATTGTCAATGATCTACATGCTTTTTTTAGGTTCAGAAAATATCTGCAGGCAACACCCTTTGTGTTTTACACCAACCACATGACATTAAAGTATTTTTTGAACAAGCCCATTCTGCAAGGGCGCATATATTGATGGGTATTGCTATTTCAAGAGTTTGAGTTCACCGTAGTAGTGAAGCCTGGGAAGAGAAATTGTGGACCCGATCATTTGTCAAGAATTGATTTAGGGGAGGATGCGCAGAGTATTGAGGAGACAATGCCAGATGCACAACTTTTTAAGTTACAGTGCGCGCCCTTGAATTTGGAGGAAATTGCGGTATTTTAAAAGGAAGGTGTGGTGCCAGAAGGAATGAAGGTGTTAGTGAAGAAGTAACTAGCCATACGCATTGTGCCCTATTATGTTTGATTAGTGGAGACTTGTATAAATTGGGGCACGATGAAGTTTTACACAGGTGTGTATTAGAGCATGAGCACCTCGCCATCATGGAGGAAGCACATGGATGAAGTACAGGTGGGAATTATGCAGGTGATGCCATCACATGTAAGATATTAATGGAGAGTTTGTGGTGGGAAACCCTGTACAAGGATTGTAAATACTATTGTAAAGCGTGTGACCATTGTTAGCGCATTGGCAAACTAGGAGAGAGAGATGAAATGCCTTTACACCCTATACCATCACGGAGCCTTTTGAAAAGTGGGAAATAGATTTTGTAGGCCATATTGCATCAACGTTGCATAGGACTATGTCACGCTATGTCATCACTTGCACATATTATCTGACAAGGTGGTGGAGGAAGCCCCAAATAAAGACTACATAGTAGCCACAATGGCAAGATTCTTGTGGGAGAACATTATAATGAGGTATGTATGTCCGTTGAGTTTAACTAGTGATAGGGGTACACTTTTCTTGAACGAAACCATGAGGATCCTGTTAGCAGAGTTCATGGTGGCTCATCATAACACTACACCCTATCACCCACAAGAAAATGGAACAGTGGAAGCATTCAACAAAATACTGAGTCATACCCTGACCAAATTTTGTGATGTCGGTAGACAAGATTGGGATGAAAAAGTATCAACAGTGTTATGGGCTTACAGGACAACATATAAAAGGTTGAACAAAGCCACACTGTATCTGTTTGGTGTTTGGCGTGGAAGCTATTCTGCTAGTTGAATTCATGTTACCTTCTCTATGTATAGCACGCCTAGGAGGGCTGGATGATGAGAAAGTGCTGGAAGAAATAATTGATAAGTTAATGAAATTGGATGAGAGACGATCACTCGCCAAGTGGAGCCAAACAACAGAGAAAACAAAGTAGAAGGCTTGGTATGATCGCCACATAAGAAACAAAAAGTTTGAGGTTGGGTAGATGGTCTTACTGTATGATTCTAAATTTTTGCACCATCCTGTGAAGTTGAAATTCCATTGGTTGGGTCCTTACACAATCTTGTACATCCTTGATTCAGGCACATTCCAATTATAAGTGTTGGATGGGAAGAAGTTTCCTGGACACTTCAATGGGAGTAGGATGAAGCCTTACTATAAATAAGTATTGTCGGTATTTGTAAATAAGGTAGTTTTTCAAGTTAGTTTAGAATGTTCCTTTATGAATTTTTTTTCTTATGTTTCCATTTCACATTGTTGTTTTGTTTTTCACCTTGGGAGACGGTAACCTTGTTGCTACTTTTTGAGAATCTGCGAGTGCGTAGAGGACCGTGTATCATTTTAGTATGGGGTGGAGTAATGTGAAGGAACACATGGTTAAAGTTCCAAGGGAGTTTGTGTTAAAAATCCTAGTTGAATGGCCCAGGTGAAAGAGGTGTATGGAGAGAAAATATGGAAAAAGGATGGTTGGTGTTAAGATAAAGCTACTTTTAGATCCCACGTATAAAGGAGAAGAAAGCACATTAAGAAACATGAGGTAGGCAAGAGAAAAAATCAAGACAAAACAAGTGCCTTCAGCGCTGGTTATGCATGTGTAAGAGTCTCCTATAAGGTTGGAGGTTTGTTCATGCAGGTTGGGGCACATGAATAAAAGTGCTGAAGATGGGCTTTGTTTGAAAAAGTTGCATTAAATGAAAAAAGTATGGTGGTAGGTGAAGTAGCACTTAATGCTCAAAAAGGGAACAACTGTAAATAAAGTGGTTGAGGCACTTCATTCTTCACTTTGTGTATAAGGAGCACGAAGCACTTTTTACACCTTTACAAACTAGGGCTTCCAAAGAATTGATCTGTGTGAAGAAAAATTTGGAGAGATTGAAGAGTGGGTAACCGGTTTGGGTTTGTGAACCAAAAGGAAGGGATTTCAAAGGTGAAGGAGATGTTGTGAGAAGGCACCGTCTTGTGAATGGAGTATCCCAATTAGGGTTTTAAGAACTAGGGCACAAGTTTAAGTAATTTTCTTCACAAGTTTGAGATCTAAGGTTGAAGAGAGCGGAAGAACAAAGTAAGACACAGTAATTGAAGTGGGGAGAAGACCTAGATAATGGCACCCAAGAAACCAGCTAATACACCTAAGAAGTGTAAGGGAAAGGGAAAGGGAAAGCAACAAGAAATTGAAGCACACACAAATGAAGAGTGGTATATAGAAATGTAGTACCCAGATGGAGTGTTGTTGGGGAAGGAGTGGGAGTCCCATCTTAGGGACATGTCTATAAATGATTATAATCGTCAGACAAGCACACTCGATAACGAGTTGGTGCTGGAGTTAGTGTGCCCAAAAAATAAGAGGACACCAGAGGGTTTTCCCATTTATAATGATGACGTGAAATGGTCAAGTTAGAGAAGGCAGGGTTATTACAACTCTTTTAGTTGCCCCTACTTTGGGAAACCTGAGAGATTGTATCAGTGGCTGATGTTGCATGTGCATGAGGACTATTTCCACTTTGCAGGGCACAAGATGCACATAAATCCTCATCTAATTTCACATTTCATAGGCCTCATCTATGAAGGAGACAATTTGGATGATGATTTGACTGACAAAGAAGCGATTAAGGAAACTATCACCGCTTTTAACATGTAAAAAGGGGTCAAGGTATTATGATGTCGCAGACATCAAGGATCCAATAATGAAGATGGCCACGCACTTGGTGTCAAAATTAAATGGCCAAGAGAGATGGAACCAGGTAAATAAGCCATGGTTGAATGTTTGTAGAAATATTTTAGAGGCCATCATCAATAATTTGTTCACATTCATCACGGATGAAATCATCAAATGTGTAAAGGAAGGTGATCGGATCCTTTTTGGAAATGTGCTACTAACGATTGTGTTTTTGGAGATCGGGGTACCAGATACATCAGATAATTTTTTATGGGAGTACCTTGATGAAAACCCATCACCCTGCCAAAAGGTTTGAGAATTATGCTTGTGACACTATGACAACAGTGCACAAGGCGCGCTTGGAAAAGTGGTATATGTGCCTAAGGAATGCGTTCGGAGAAGAATGGAGAATTCTTGAACAATTATCAGTAGCCACCAGGGGAGAATTAGAATTTGGTATCTACCAACATTTCTGTTTGGGAAGATTCTAACTGTCAGATGAGACATGGAACCCATGGTGCAAGCACCCCTTTACCTTCACAGCTCAATGCTTCCAAGCAGGAGTAAACAGGTTCAAGGAGTCCAAAATGTTTAAGTTAGACCTTGGTAATCTAGACTAGGACCACAGGGAAATGTGTAAGGGGTTGGTCTACCTTAGCAAGCACACATACATAGAGTGGTACGTATCGCATGAGGTACAAATGATGAGGCCCATGACTCTACCCATTGTAAAAGGATCCACGGTGTGCATGTACATTTGCATAAGACCCAAGTCAGAAAAGGGAACATATCTGGAAAACGAGGTATCTATACCTCAGGATCCAACTGGGAGGAAAAAACCCATGCCTAAATGGGAGGAAAAAGAACCAGAAAAGAAAATTCTAAGTGTGGTGGAGACACAGGAAATAGGTTCCCCGGGACAAGCACCAGAACTAGTATGTACACAACACAAGAAAAAGCCCATAATCAGAGAAAAGACTCTAGAGCCAGAAAATCCATCAGATACGGAGTCATCAGAAGAAGAAGAAACATAGTCACCTACACCAGAATCTCCGGTTAGGAAGAAGCAGAGGGTAGAAGAGGAGACCACCTCATAAGAAGTTGGAAGTTTGGACAAGTTCATAGGAGAAAAGGATGGTAGTGAAGAAGAAGTAAGTGGGGAAGAGGACTCCGAGGAAATATTAAGGGCCATGTGTTTTCAATATACATGACTCAGAGGAGAAATGTAGAGAAGAAGAAAAAGGGTTCCTTTTTGTGCAACACAAGGATAACCAGGTTGGAGGAAACACCCAGGACATGGGAAAAGATAAGGAGGCTAGTGCGCAGAAGTAAGAGGCTTCGAGCTCTACAAAGGAGTAGACAACTAAGGTGGTAGAAAAAGAGGAGACAAGGGACATTGAGACCCTGGTGGAGGAAAAAGTGGAATGTGGCACTGAGCCAGTGTTGAACAAAGAGAAGGAGATCATGGAAGAGGAATGTGGCAGCACTAGAGGCATGAATTTAACTGTAAGTATACCCAATGATACGTGCATGGGAGGAAGGAAAAAAGAGGGGAAGAGGCCAAAGATGGGTTATATTGATGACCCCAAGAAATTGTTTTGCACATAATTCTGGAGTACACTTCCAGTGGAGGAGCTTGTAGGCATATCATATTTTGACAAGGAGGCTACCTATCCGTGAACAAGGAAGATGATCTCATGGGAAATTGTGTCCCAACTTGATGAGCTAGAGTTTGAGGTAAGCCATGAGGCAATAATAAAATTTCTAGGACTAGGAGAAGATAGCCCAGTGGTGATACCCAACAGCACTCAAATGAACAATTGTGTAACGTGCTTAACAAAGTCTCCATTGAGATAGAGGCTAGACTCTTCTGATTGAAATGATAGGATCACGGATCCGGAAGGGGATCTGAAGAAGAAAGAGGAAGAGCTAGTTACAATGACCAAGGAGCTGAGCTAGGAAAAGTTGATCAGTGCCCAGTGGCAGTGGGAGTTGAGGGATGAAAATACCAAGGTGAGTGCTATGTATAATAAAGTGGAATCTATCAATGAGACCATCCTATTAAAGCATCCGGATCTAGCATCACCTGTACAGAAGTATGGATCTACCTTTAGATGTCTAGAGGATTTAACAAGGGTCCTCACCATGGAAATACAACCACTAGCCTTGGAGTCTACAGAGGAAGTGGCCATGTGCCTAGAGAAGGAAGATAAGTTGAAGATTGTAGTGCTCATTGTAGAGTACAACAAAGTGCTTGCTGATGTAAGATCCGCTTCCCAGACTACTTGAGGCCATGTACGAAAATTGCGGTGGACAAAGACAAAGTTCTAGGTACCTTGGTTACCACTCATGAAGTGGAACTCAAGGAGTTCCAAGAGAAAAACAAGGGGAATAGGGCCAGAAAGAGAAAAAATCCTTATCGAGGTTGAGAAGAAATATGAGGCCATTGAAACCTTAAGGGTTTCAATCAAAAACTAGTTGAAGGAGCTATATCCGCACATTACATGAAGAATGGACACATTGGAGGATATATACAAGGAATTAGAGAAGATCACTGATACCATGAGCTGAGAAGGAGATGGATTATAATTTGAGGGGGTGAGCGCTCTAGTTGGTGACATTTGTCAGAGAGCACAAGACGAAAGTCAATGTTTGGAATAAATTGGAGGCCGACTTACAAAAGGATTTTCCTAGTCTATTGTAGTAATTCTTTCACTCTCCCCTTCTTTCTTCTTTCCCCATTCTTTAATCCCCTTATTATTTTTTTCCTAAGCATAAGCCTATTGTATTATTTCTCTCACTGAGAGAATTGTTCCCACAGATGGAGAATAGGCATAGTGTGGGGTGATGTCGGGCCCTTAAAATGTTGACTAAGTACAAAATGTACATAGGTGTGCAGGGTCCCATTTAGGGAAAGACATGCAAGGAAAAAGCACACAAGGTAGGGTTTAAGGAAACCTGTGGCATACATGGCACGTGTGGATAGAACCAAGGGTTTGAGACTTAGTCAAATTGGATGTTTGGCATAGAACACACAAAAAGCATGACTTGAATGTGTGTGGATAAGGTGCTAGTATGGCGACAGGTTGGCCCCAAAAAAGGAGCATGCATGCGGTAGAATCTTCTTGAAGCACATCATGGTATAAAGTGGAAAGCTCAGGCCTGGAGGAGCATGCTTGCATGGAGGACCACTTTTAGACACTTGGCATCAGATCTGAGGGCGCTGGAGGATGAGTTGGAAATATAGAAAGGCTATAAATACAAGTGCCTACAGAGTAAAAAGGAATAGGAGAAGAGACTTAGAGATCGGGTGGAGCTCTACAGAAATGCTGCAAGAACTTTGTTAGTGGGTAATTGCACTTGGGAAAGGATGTATTGGGTATGGGGATTATAATTTTTTATTTTTGGTAGCATAGTTACACTAGTCTAGTTGTAATGCATGACTACAGTATCCTTCTCTGTGACATTCTATAAATGGCCTCCATGGATGTAATGAGATTACCAGTTTATATATATATATATATATATATATATATATATATGAATATTAATGATTCTGATGCATAAATCTTTTTCATAAGTTATTTTTTATTTTATGCTAAGTATGGATGCTTGTATACTTTTTTCTGTTATGATACAAGTTATATAATCTGTTAAGTACACAGTCTGGAATGACTGCAAGGATCTAGAGGCCATTTTGAGTCCTATGGTTCTTGTATGTCTTAAATCCTTTTGAAATGCTCTTAAACACAAATCATAGATGATGTTTCCCATTAAAATCACATAAAAGATAGACTCAGCACCCACACGTGCCTTGGGTTAGCACCCAACCATCTGATGGGTGATAGGCCGACGCACTATGGGGTTCCTTTCTTGTGTGATAGGGGTAAAAATGACTACATTATTTGAAAAAATTACCCTCATAAATTGGACACTGTGTACAAGTGAAAATGCATCCAATTATTGAAAAGTGAGGCAATTTTTTTGGACATATTACAATGACACAATTGGATGACTATTGATGTAACATACACTTTGAAATTTTTTAATATGATGACACAACTATAAGAAATAATTATAAAATTTTTTGACAATTGACCCAAAAAGACTTCTAGGCTCTAGAGATGATTATACTATTCTAAAAGAAAAGAAAATATAAAGTATTAACACATAGTTTCAACATTGTGACTAGATTGATAACACTTAATAAGTGATTAAATGTTAATTTTAATACATTGTTGACATTCAATAATTAACTTTACTTGAAATAAAAGACTATCTAAAATAGTGGACCAACAAAAATAAGGTTTTGACTTAATATTAAAATAAGAAATAGATAACAACTAAGATAAATCAAATAACCTACAAAAATATGGACTGATTTGCATGTAATTTATTGCATTTCTACTAGAAAATCATAGGTACCAGTCAACATATGGTTGAGGACTTTAAAATACTGGTGCTACGACTTATGGGGAATATTGCATATGGTTCAAATTTGTTTCCAATTACTTCATGTTATGCAACCAAAAAGTGCCTCAATTAATTCATTTGAAGTAGGATGGAGTCAGATGGTTCTTGTGAAACTTGAATAGATGCTAGATCTATAAAAATTATGCCACGAATTAGAATGTGGTACACATTTAGTTCAGACTTGTTGTAATGATCACATATGTGAACTTTTTGGATTGGATTTCTACAAAATAATAATAGAGACGTGTGCTAAGACTTCTAATGTAGATGTATGAGTGAATGAAAATACCAATTGGTATCAAATTTGTCTCCTACAAAATTTTCAATGTTGAAGACTAATATAGGTTATGACACATAGATCTAGGTGTAAACCTTCAATTTCTTTTGGAAATGATTTGAAATAAACATATAGTTTATACTCAACTCCAAATAAGCCACCTTCAAAAAATCTAAAATATAGAGGAATGTTCAAAATCAAAATATCACAGGTTGCTAAAAAAAAACTAACAAAGATTGAATAGATCTATAGTAGCATTGGACTCATGAAAAATCCATTCATAGGGGTGACTATAAATAGGCTGCCCCTAAAAAAAATCCTTTATGCTTGCATTATGCAAAGGAGTGAAAAGAGATTCACTCCGATGCCAAATGAAAAGCTTGGTCAGATTTGCAGAAAATAACGCAATTAATAATATCATATTTACATTTCATTTGCAACATAATACATAAATATATAGGCCAAACTACTCCTATCAACAAGGAGTTAGCCTTAACTAGCCACCCAACTCATTTTATTCCATGTGCATGGTTATAACCACTATTGTTCACATAATAACAAACTTATTAAATATGTTCACACTAATAAATTATTTCCTAACAAAATCAATGCAAGTAAAGAATAAATGGAATAATGATTACAAAGATTACACACTAAATGAGTAAGAACACAAAATCGAGAGTAGTAGGAAATGAAAAATGGAGAGTGGCATGGATCCCAATAATGTGATCTGATACCATGTGAGAGAATTTTAGAATGAGGATCAAGTGGGATAACACACACATCAACCATGTTACACTTGAATGACAAAGTAATGAAGTTCAACGAGGAAGAAATAATTCAACCATAAAATGTGCATGCAAGAGAAAATGGTGTACTCATTCTCATAGATCGAAAAAAGGATACAAATAGGAGTGTTGTGTAATTTAGAATGCAAGAAAATTATACCTCCACAAGGGAGAAGAGGATTTATATTCCATAAATGGAAAGTAACTCCTATATGATGCATTGACATACATTGACACATATGAAGGAATTTTTCATACCCCCAAGAAACCTAAGATCTATGACTTCACGTAAGTGAGATGAATCACCACGTGATGTGGACAATAACACAAGATGACAAGGAAAGTACACACACCAACAAAAATGAATTTGAGATTTAACACACACATCCTTAATTTTGTCACTCTAGTTGATATCTATGATTCATTTGGAACTGTTAGTGTTTGTAATAATTTTCATCCAACTTCCCAAGGAGTTCTCCATTTCAGAGAATGTTTCCACCACATTGAGATAAGCCTTTTGAAGCTTCAATTATTACATTACTTAACTAGAAAGTTCTTCCATCTTATCCTGTTAAAGGTTCTCAATTTTGTATAAATCTTATTTGATAAAATTTTTGATATGTTCTTTGATTTCATTTTACGAGTTCTATCAGGAAGAATTTCTTGGAAGAGATAAAAAATGGAGATTTCTAAGATCAACAAATATTTCAAATTTTAGAGATTCAACTTTATGAATCGTGTTATTTAATTCAATAAAATTTTGTTCAAGAACCTTTAATCTCCATTTTACCCTGAATTACCATGTGTGAGACATATTTTTCTTTGGCATCATCAAATATTTTATCTGAAAGAAGGATATTTTTCATCTGTAATAACCATGATGTGAAGACCTTGGATTATGTTCTACCCATACTTTGGATTCCCTTATCAATATTTTCAATTTTGGAATTTATATGCTCCCTGTTCTACAATAAGATTTTCATAAACTTTACCTTCATCATCAATGAACTTCATACCATTCATTAATATATTTCAACCTACAATTCAACAACCTTTCCTTGAAAAGTATGCTTGTGAACTTCAGTAAATTTTTTTACATAAATATCAGATGTTGGGATAGATTGTGGAAGAGAAACCAAAATGGTAGGATTTTGAGAAAGAAAAGATTTAATGTAGCTTGAAAGTGTTTGTAATTGTTCATGTAATTGTTCTCAATTTATTTCCCCTTTCTCAACCCTCTATATCACCTTAAAAATTGTTTCTTTGAAATCGTGAACATCTCCTTCTAGTGTAGATTCTATGAAGGAAATACTTATGAGTTCATAATCGATAGTGGAAATTTCATGTTTCACCTTTTTATTCTATTGACCTAAAAATTACCTCTAAATTATTGACCCAAATTGTTAGTTACCATAGGAGAAATTATTTTGGATTTATTTGTGGGATAAGGGGTACAAACAATGCAACTACAAAATCATAACCAAGAATCTCAACTTTTGATTTATTTTTCTATGATATCCCAAGTTTAATTCATTGATAAAGTTGTTCTGATATGTGTTATTAATTATCAAGTAATGAAGTTTTTGTAATTATTTGGTAAATTAACTATATATATATATAATATATATATATATATATAACATATATATGTATATATTGTTATGTATATACAAATACATATATAGATATGTAAGAATAAAAAATGATTTATCTTGACTTCCTTAGAAGGAAGTTTAAATATGCATCTACTCTCTGCTCCATTGTTTGTCAAGAGGAACCTTTTTTTGAGATAATAATTGAACGATCCAAACTTCCAACATAAATATTTTACTTTATGCACCACTCTCTTTTCTTCAAGAATCCATAAAGGAGCACTCCTAGACAGGTTACTGGAAAAGGTTCACTCCCAAAGGGCCTATCTAAAAACAAGAGGCATGTTCCTACCTCCCTACCAAAGAGGGTAATCCCTTGGTTTTTACGTCAAGGGTGGGTCAAGAGGGGGAAGACCTCTCCTCTCTTTGTTATAAGGTGGGGGGTGGTCGGGGGGGTGTCCCCCATCCAACTCCTGATAATCAAAATATTGGGGGGTGGGGTCAAGATAGGGTGGAGTCCCCCCACCCACATCTAATCCTTCTTCATTATAAAATTCAAAATCATTATCTAATCAAAAATCTAATTAAGAAATTCATCCCATCCCTTTTTTGTCACATTTTAACATTTTTTTAACATTTAGTTTAAAAGTATTTATCTTTTTATTCTACTCAATTTTTTTTTCAGAACATTTTGTTTATTTATGAGAAATATTCCTAATATATTAAGCTAGAAAGTATATATATTTAATACTTTTATATTTCTTTAGGTTTTATCTTTGAACACGTTCAGCTCATTGAGTACCCTATTTTTTAGCTTGTTCAACTTGTTTTTTTTCTCTTTTCTTCATTTTTTTTTCTTCATTTTTTTCTTTCTCTTATCCTTATCTTATTTTCTAAATTCCTTTTTCCTTTTTTAAAATTATTTTATAATAGTTTCCTCCTTCATGTTTTATATTCTTTCTGCTTTTTTTTTGTTCTCTATATTTCTTTTTCTTGCCTAGTTTTTATTCTTCCTCCATTTTTTTTTAGTTTTCTTCTTCACTCTTTCTTTCCAATTCTAGAATATAAGCATCAACATCAAAGTCCTCTAGTATTTTAAAATTTTCAAAGGTTATTGATATTAAGAAGAAGTGTGTTCTAAATTTTTTTGTAGGAAAAAGGTGGCCAATTTTATTAATTTTTTGAATTTATTTCTGATTTTCTAGGGGAAATCCAAAATTGAAATTTATAATAGGACCTCTTATGAGTTGTTAAATATTCCTAGTTTTAGAATAATCAAAATTAGAGTAATCTAAATTCTTCCAAGTTTTATTCTTCCTAGTTTTTTTCTTTCCTAGTTTTATTCCTTCCCAGTTTTAGAAGAATAGGAATTAGGAGTAATCAGAATCCTTCCTAGTTCTAGAAGAATCAGAATTAGAGTAATTAAAATCATCAGAATCCTCAGAGTAATTAGAATCCTTGGGGTAATAAAAATCCTTGGAGTAATTGGGAATAATTTTCAGTTCTTTAAAAATTAGTAATAGCTTGATTATTTGGTTCTAGTATATAGTGTATAGGGGATCCATGAGTATCATCTTTCATATAATCTTGATAAATATTTGCTAAATGATTATATTTGACAATTTTGATTTTTTTCTTGAGTCATCCCCTAAAAGACACAAATTTAATGTCTCCCAAAAAACATGCAAATTGAATCCATCCTAATCAATTACTAATTACATTTATCCTTTACTGGGGTCCTATTATGTATCTAGTACACCATTTAAACTATTTTTTCCAATATTTTACTCTTCTTTGGGTGTTATTTATGTACCCAACACACCATTTTATAAATTATTTCAAATCTTTTACCATTAAATTTAATTTAAAATTAAATTGATTAGGATGATTCTCATGCTTTATCATACTAATCTTTAGGGGTAATTTAGTAAACCATACATAGACTATAAGGAAGAATATTTGATGTAACATAGATAATAAATAGATAGGATTTAATATGATTCCAATTACTACTATTACACTAATAATGATTTGAAAGGTTGAAGAATATTTATTACTAGTAATTATCCCAATAATATAATATTTTTTTCTCTAAAACCACTCATTTATGATAATGTAAAATAATATGTTGAAAAGATACTAAACATAGTTAGTATTTTAGGTATTGGTATAGTGATTCCTCCCATTTTTTCAAGGAAAAGAGTACGTATCCTATCGTAAATTTTTCCTTCCAAGAAAAAAATTACAACAAAAAATAATCCATGAGAAATAATTTGTAAAATGTCTCCATTACGACTTGTATCTATCATGGAATAAATTCCTATAATTATAAAACCCATATGAGATATTATGAATAAGCTATCTTCCTTTTAAAATTATGTTGACCCATATAAGTTAGATTTGCATAGATAATTTTCACCGCTCCTATTATTATAAACCATGGAGAAAATAGAGAATGAGAATTAGGTAGAAATTCTATACTTATTTTTATCAACCCATATCCTCCCATTTTCAATAGAACTCTCACTAGAATATCCATAGATAGGGTTATGCCCCTATTTATATCCAAAGGTTTGAAAAGAAATTTCATTAGCTGTTGAGAAGAAAATGTATAACACTTAGCAGAAGGCATACGTAAGATTCACATGGAAGATAAGAGTGCATTCAAATGCATAGGAAAATCATGAAGGAATCACGTGCTGAGGATAAAGACAGATTCAGGACTTAGCCATTCTCACGAGTATGATCTATTTTTGGAAGATGGCATGTGTAACACATAAAAGGGAAAAGAATTACGCGACACACATCGACTATTTTTGGAAGAATGACTATGGAGTGATTTGAATCAATATGGGTCGAAGATAGAATTGTGACTGATAGTTAGACTATGACAGGTCTATTATTAACATTCTTGCATGTAAGCATTTTATTGTAAAGGTGTATGGCTAATTTCAGCATGCGACCTATTTTGGGATTAGATAAGCGGTGAAGGGAAAGTCCCCACCCTTATAATATATAATGAACAACTTAGTAGAGGACTAATATGTGCGAAATGAGTTATTGTGAGGTTATGGTGCCAAATATGATATGCACATAAACTATGGTATTATCTATTATAATAGGCTTCTATGTATTTATCATGCTTAATGAAATGGAGTGTATTGGCTTAATCAAAGTATCAAATCCTGATTATAATTGGTTCTTGAATGCTTGATTTCATCATGGTTATCATTTAAGTCTATTATTCTCTAGATCTAGATCTAAACATGCACTATAGAATGGTATATTAGTTATGGAACTAAATGAATTAAGTTTTCATCGTGTTATCATCTTGTAACAACAACCCTAAAGAGAGGCTTGTTACCTTTGCACGTTTCAGGTAAGTGCTCAGTATAGGTTGAGTGATGTGCTAGTGCGCCTGGGATTTTACTTGTGAATTCTAGGCTGCATCATTGGTTCTGTTTCTAGGACCTCTTTTTCAGTTGTTTTCATGATGTTTCGCAATGAATACATATTGGTTGACCCTAGAAAGTGTTGAGGAGTGGAAACAAGACCTATAAGAAGAATATGCATAGAGGTTCAACACCAGATCTGAATTTGATGCACGCATGTGGGTGGAACAAAATCTATATGACTATTTATACAAAAGCTTCTTCATTATTTTTCTAGTAGAATTGTAAAAGTGGTTGGTTTCTTATGCAACTAAACAAAATTTGAGGTATCACACACTTATCTAGATGCATGAATAATTTCAAACCTTGTATGATGTTGATCTAATTTGGACTCATGTTGTGGATACGTGGTTCCATGGTATTTTGAACAGTTATATCTTGGAGTACTAAATTTCAACTTATTCCTTCCCAGAGATAGCTGAATTCTAGTTTTTACGTTATCCAAGGAGAACTTACCTTCAAGACATTCCAATGGCAATCAAAATTTTGATGGTAACCCCAAACATGGAGAGTAAACCAATGGCTAACTAAACCCTGCCATGGGTAGGGGAAGTGTAACATCCCGACTCTTGAAACTCATAATTATTAATAAATCTGTTTGGTTTTTTCTTCTTGGTTATAGTTTGTGTTTTCATTAGTCATTCATCAAAGGTATGAGTATAAAGCATGAAGGAATGGACATTCATCCATATACCCATCTTGGTATGATCATAGGTATGCGAGAATATATACTTATGTATATAAGATAGCATAGTTGTGTGCATACACATGCAAGTATATGCAGAAGTGACCACTCTTCCATGAGTTAGCACTCACCCTTTTGATTCAGTGAGAACATTTTGATAGCTTTTGGTGTGATATTTTTTAATATTAGTTGCTAGCCTAACTAACCTAAGATATAGGTTATGTGATCTAACCTAATCCTAACTTATGTTGGTATGTTAGTAACATAATTGAGTGTCAAAATTTTATCTAGATTTTTTTTACTTAACCATAATAAATGCATGAAATTTTGATTTTCTTGGTTAATGATCTCGACATTTAAATAATTCTTAATTGTAATGATATTTTGTGGAATTTGAAATATGAATTATTTTGGCATTAAATTATGTGTTAATTATTCCTTGTGCAATGTGGCACATAGTTTTATTTAAAATAAATAAATAAATAAAAATTAAACTTAGCCTAAAGCTAAGTGGATGCATTTTTGAAGTTTAATTACATTTAAATAGATTTTGGAATCCATGAAATAAATGAGTGTTAGGTTTTGATGTTTACCATTTAGCATGGCATGAAGAGAGGAGGAAGTAGAGGGGAGACTATGTAAAAAACAATCTGGAGGATTTCATGGAAGTTTTTATAGCCATCTGGAGCTGATTTTGTGCTTGTATTTTGGGATCTTGCCATTCTTTACTGCTCCAATGTTGGAAAGAAATTTTCTAGAAAAATAAATAAGGTTTTGGGGTTTTATTTTGTATGGTGTGGAGCTAAGAAGCTAGAGGAAGAAAAATAGAGAAGGAAAGAGGAAAGAAAAAAGGGTTTTTGATATTCTTCATCTTGAATCTTTTAGGCAAGGGTTTCTTGTTTTTATCTATGCCATATTTTAGAAATAAATGCATATTTAGTTTTATTCTTCTTCTGGGTAATGAGAAATATGGATTATCTATTGTGGGTATTAATATTTTTGAATCAATCCTTTGTGGGTATTTGAAAAATGTGTTTATTTTAATATGGGCATTATATATTTTAGATCTCTCAAGTATGAGAGCATGAGATTTTGTTTTACCTCCTTACTTGATATTTTAAATTAATGAGGTTATTCTCTTGGGTGTTGAGAGAAGATTTATTGACATTTTTGTTGTGGGTTTTGCACTGATCTCCAAGATGCATTTTTAAATGTTAGAATGTTGCATTTTTGTGGATTTTTTGGTTTCATTCAGTCGTTATAAGTTGTTTGTTTTTGCTGTTGTAATGGATGCTAGAAGCATTGTTTTCTTTATTGATTTATTAATGTTGTAACAGCTGATAGAAGTGTTGTTTTTGTTTATTAAATTATTTCTACATTTTTTGCTGCAATGTTGGCTAGTATAGTTCTTAGTTTTGGTTAATTCCTTGATGCATTTAGTTAATATTTGATGTTTGTTTTTTGTTGCAACATTAGTTAATAAATCATGGTCTTTTGGGGTGATTTCTATGCTCTAGATTTGTAGTTAGATTGTTCTTTTATTTTCTGTAATTTTTTCTGCTAGAATGTTGCATTTTGTCAAATGGTTAGTGTGCAATCATTTGCATAGCATTTTAAAAGAATGTTTTTCTATGAAATTTTCTCAAACAATTAGTGTGAAATCATTTGGCTAGAATATTTAAAGAATGAGGTGTTGTGATATTACGTCAAACAATTGATATGCAATGTTTTATTGACATAAATACACGAGTATGGATTATGGCATTTTATCATTCTGATGAAATGAATTCGTTAGAATTAAAGTGAATATCTTTATGGAAATTTATTATGCTGCTAGGACAAATTCGTTTGAATTTATGTGAAGTTATTTTATGGCATTTTATCATGCTGCTGGATTGGATTCATTGGAATTTATGTGAAATTATTTTATGACACTTTTTCATGCTGCTGAAATACATTCTTGGATTATATTGGAATTTTATATTATGATATTTTTTCATACGGTTCTCATGCATTCTTTGAGTATAAAGGATTTGTTGTGCCTTTTGAAAATGTGTTATATTGGTGATCTGATTTGGCATGTTATTCATTTTGAGCTTGTGTTTTTCATACAATTGGTATGCATTCCTTGGAATATATGTGAAGTTCATTATATGACATTTTGTCATATGGTTGGCATGCATTCTTGGGTATAAAGGATATTTTGTGCCTCTTGAAAATTATGTTACGTTGCTGATTTGATTTGGCATAATGTTCATTGTAAGAATTTTAAAGTGAAGTTCATGTTGATGCTATGACAATTGCTTATCATGCCTTCTCCTTTTTATATGAAGCCTATATGTGACATTTCTTCAAACAGTTAGTATGTTGATTTGATTTGGAATGAAATAATTTTATGAAATGCATTATGTAATCAGCCTTACGTGAGGTAAGTTTTATGTAATTTCATGTAATATGGTTAAAGACGCCACTCTTGAAAGATATTCTAAACTTGGTTAGTTCCTACATGTATACATGCTTTTTGGAATCATTATTATAATAATGAATGAATTAGTATGTTGATCCATGACTATATATTCTGAATATATTTTCATTTGTAGAATACTACATATATGAAAATGGAAATCCTTTCGAGTTCAATTTGAGCTGACCCCTTGTGGAAAATACAAGCCATTCTGGAGATAAGGGAAAGGAAAAAAATTGAAGGGAATCAAGTTGATTTCAGATCTTGATTATTTACTTTTATATTTTAGTTATGGAATAAATTATACTTGACGTACTGCTGAAATAATCAGTATATTATATAATCTTATGAGGTTCTTTGTCATTGCATGTAACATTATAAGATTGTACCAAGATATTGATTATAACTGTATGATTTGATTATGTGTGAAATCAACATATCAATTAAGGAATGGGAATAATGGGAGTAAAAGAGAATAAAAATTGGACCTCATTTTTCGAGGTCCTTACACTTAGTATCAGAGCGAGGTTGTATAACACTTAGGCCTCTTGGAATGTTATCTAATACTTCTATTTGTACTTACCAGTAATAATGGTAAGAAATCAGAGTAGTGGTGGTGTGAATAATCCAAACTAAGGTCATGGTGGCTGAAGGGGAGGAGTTGAAAGAGATACAGGTAGAGGAGTTGGTGAAAAAAGCAACCCTGTCCTCAACCCCACTGAAGAAGTCCTAAATGAACTTCTTAGGACTGTCAACACTTTGAAAGATAGATTGATAGCTCACGAGAGGAACCTAGAGAAAAATAGTGGCCTAGGGGGTAATCAAGTAAGACATGACCAACATGAGGTAAACTTGGGAGACTTGAACAATTAGTTGCATGCTCATGAAGATTTAACCATAGGGAATAGAGTAATAGATCCCTTCCTCAAGGAATTGAAGAAAGTTCCTATTCCTAGATTCAAAGGGCTATCCACTAACTTGGGTGATAAAGCTGAGGCTTGGTTGTTTAACTTACAACAATACTTTGGGTTGCATGATTGTAACTCCAATACCAAATCCCGTATTATAATTTACCACCTTCAAGAGCATGTTATCCTATGGTGGGCTCATTTGAAGTAAGGTTTATGTGGATTCCACCATTACTTGGGAAAAATTTGAGAAGAAATTCAGAACTAGATATGTTTCGACTAATCACTGAGAAAGGAAACAAACTAAGTTTCATAGTTTGCAAAAAAGCAACATGACTGTAGCTGAGTATGAAGCTCAATTCTTAGATCTAATATGTCATGTGGACTATATTAAGGATGAAGAGTCCAAGGTAACCAAGTTCAAACTAGGTTTGAGAGAGGTTATTTGGAAAGATGTAAATATGGTCAACCCTAAGAGTCTTGCACAAGTAGTTAGTGTAGCCTATAGGGCTGAATAAAAAGAGAAGTCTTAGCTAAAATACCACCAGGAAATGTAAGAGAAGGAAAAAAATAGTAAGAAGACTATTTTTTCCTCTTCTGGATGTTACCAGAAACCTGAGTTCAAAAGGACTACTTTTAATGACAATAAAAAAAATGGAAAGTTTCATAGAAATAATAACTGGGGAGGGCCAAGGCCTCCTATTAAATAACAAAAAAATAATTTGCAGGTTAGTGGCAATAGATACACACCTGCTACAGGAGCCAACAAGGTTCTGGTGGAAAACAAAGAACATCAAAATGGTTGTTGGACATGTGGTAAGAACCATTTCCAAAGAGATTTCCTAGAATTCCTTGCAAGAAAAATAACAAGCCACCAGGTCTATGCAGCAGTAGATAACCACAAGGCAGAGCACCAAGTAACCCTTATTGAGACTAGAGGTAAAATCTTTGGCACTGAAATTTCTGTTCTATTTGAATCTAGGGCATCCGATTGCTTTGTGTCTCCTAGAATAGTGCAAAAGCTAAATCTGAAAATTGTTCCTATGAAATAAAAATGGCAAGTAGAATTCGGGACTGGTAAGAAAGTGCAGATTTATGAATATTTAGATAAAATAGAAGTTGATCTAGGGATGTTTAAAACTAGATTAAATTTGCATGTTGTTCCTTTGGGATCTTATGATCTTATTGTTGGCATGGATTGGTTGCAAGAGCATAAAGCTCAGATTGATTTTTTTAACAAAAGAATACACTATTTTAATGATTTTAGCCTGGAAAAAGTTCTATTTGGTATAAAAAATAAGTTTTTACCCACTCTTTTTGCCTTATAGTTGAAAAGAGAAGTCCGTAAGGGATGCCTATTATTTTCCTTACACATGGAAGAGTATTTTGAGATGAAGGAACCTAGTTTGCTTGATTATCTAGTATTAAATGATTTTAGGGATGTTTTTCCTAAGGAATTGCTAGGTCTACCCCCAAAAAAGAGAGTTTGATTTTTCAATAGATATCATGCAAGGTTCAGCCCCTGCCTCTAAGGAACCTTATCGAATGAATACTGTGGGACTTGCAAGAGCTAAAAGTTTAGCTGCAAGAACTTCTTGAGAAAGGAATGATTAGGCCAAGTGTGTCCCCTTAGGGAGCACCAGTGGTCTTTGTTAAAAATAAAGATGGTACGTTAAAGTTTTGTATTGATTACCACATGTTTGATAAGGTTACCATTAAGAATAACTATCCACTTCCCAGGATACATGATTTATTTGATGAAATGAAAGGGGAAGTGGTATTCTCTAAGATTGAATTAAGGTCTGGTTATCATCAACTTATAATCAAAGAGGAATATGTGCATAAAATACCTTTCCATACAAGATATGGACACTATGATTTCATGGTTATGCCTTTTGGTTTGACCAATGCACCGACTACTTTTATGAACCTAATGAATAGTGTTTTTAGAGATTTTCTGGATAAGTTTGTATTAGTATTCCTTGATAAAATTTTAATTTATTCTAGAGATTAGCAAGAACATGAAAAACATTTAAGAATGTTTCTACAAAGGCTCAGGGACCATTATATGCAAAATTGTCTAAAGTGTGAGTTTTATAAAGATAAAGTGCACTACTTAGGACATATAATTTCTAAGGATGGGATTTTTATAGATCCATCAAAGATTAAAGCTATTGAAGAATGAGTTAGCTTCTAAAAAAGTGACAGAAGTCTGAAGTTTCATGGGCTTGGCTGGGTACTATAGAAGGTTCGTGAATGAATTTTCACAAATAGCCCATCCTATCACATCACTACAATGAAAGGGTAAATTTTTTTAATGGAATGATAGGTGTGAGGAATAATTTTTAACGTTGAAACATGATCTCACTACAACACATATCTTGTTGGTTCTAGATCCAAAAAACCCTTTTCAGGTCTGGACTGATGCATCCCTAGATGGTCTAGGGGTTTTACTAAATCTAGAAGGAAAGGTAGTGGCTTATGAGTCACAAAAATTAAATCCTAATGAGATCAAATATCCCCCAAAAGACTTAGATTTGGCTGCAGTAGTTCATGCTATTAAGAAATGGAGAAATTTCTTATTGTGTAAGCCATTCAAACTTAGAACAGATCATAAAAGTCTAGAACATTTGTTTATTCAAGGATAACTTGAATGCCTGACAAAGGAGATGGATGAAATTGATTAGTGACTATGATACGGGACATAAAATAATTCAAAGGTAAAGAGAATCAAGTAGTTGATGCACTCGAGCTGTAGTTTTAATTTTTCTGTGGTTTCTAGAATAACATTTTTGCTAAAGGATCAGCTATTACAACAAAAAATAGATATTTTTTTGTCAAGAAATGACTAAAAATTTGTTGCAAGAATTAGTGGATAGCAAGTATGTTGGGTACTCATTGGAATTAGATGGTATTCTACAGGTTCCAAGGTAGAATTTATGTACCTTTTGAAGGAAATTTCATAACTATTCTAGTGTAAGAAGTGCATCAAGCTCCTCATTTTTCACATCTTGGGGTCACTAAAACAACTCATGAATTGAAACAGTTTTATTTTTGGCCTGGTATGAGAAAGGATGTGGATATATTTGTTTCTAAATTTTTTATAATGTTAAAAGGTGAAATTTGATCACTACCATCATGGTGGTAAGCTTTTTCCCCATGACGTTCCAAAAGACAAATGGGAAACTATGATTATGGATTTTATTTCTGTTTTTCCAAAATATAAAAAAGAGGCATGATACTATTTTATTTGTTGACAATCTGACAAAGGTTGCTCATTTTATTCTTGGTAATCTAATGGATGATGCACCTGTACTTGCTGATAGATTTGTGAAGAAAGTTGTAAGATTGCATGAAGTTCCTGAACTGATTATTATTGATAGAGATACTTTTTTTACATTTTGGTTTTGGCAAAATCTGGTAGCTACTTTTGACACAAAGCTGTATTTTAGTTCTTCTTATCATCCTAAAAAGGGATGGGAAAAATAAAAAGAGTAAATTAGGTATTAGAAGACATGATAAGAATGTATGTTATGGACCAGAAAAATAAGTGGAAAGATTTTCTTCACTTAGTTGAATTTTCTTATAATAATACTTATCATACTTCTTTGCAAATGGCTCCTTTTGGAGATTTATATGGCAGGAAATTTAGAACACCGTCGGGGTGGGAAGGCCTTGAAAATTGGGTAACCATAGGTCCTAATTTTTTAAAATAATACAATCAACAGATGATTGTTATAAGACAAAAATTAAAAGTTGTAAGTGATAAAAAAAGAGTTATGTTGATAAGAAAAGTACTGAAAAAGAATTTTCAGGTGGGTAAAAATGTGTTTTTGAGGGTGAAACCTCATAAAATTTAAATTAAGTTTGGAAAGGATTCTAAACTTGCACCCAAATTTGTTGGTCCATTTGAAATTTTAGAGAAAATTAATGTTGTAGCCTACATGTTAGCATTGCCTCCTTCACTTTCTAAAATTCATGACGTATTTCATGTCTCACTTTTGAGAAAATATGTGCATGATCCCTCACATGTGCTAACTTGGTAGAACTTGGAAGTAGATGATAAGCTAAATTTTGAGCTTGAGCCAGTAAGGATATTATCGCAGCGAAACATTAAGTTGTGAAATAGAGATATCTAACAAGTTTTGGTCTAGTGGGACAACCTAAGTGAAAGCAAGTTCCACTTGTGAAGATGCAGAGTATGTAAGAAGTAACTTTCCATTTTTTTTTAAGTCTTGGTAATCAGGACATTAGCCTTGTTAAGGGGGAAGGATATAACATCCCCGACTCTTGGAACTCAGAATTATTAATAAATCTTTTTGGTTGTTTCTTCTTGGTTGAAGTTTGTGTTTTCGTTAGTCATTCATCAAAGGTATGAGTATAAAGAAGGAAGGAATGGAAATTCATCCATATACCCATCTATGTATGATCATAGGTAGGTGAGCATATATACTTATGTATATAAGATAACATAGTTATGTGCATACACATGCAAGTATACACACAAGTGCCCACTCTTCTATGAGTTACCCTTTTGATTCGGTGACAACATTTTGGTAGCTTCTGATGTGATATTGTTTAATATCACTTGCTACCCTAACTAACCTAAGATATAGGTTACGTGATCTAACCTAATCCTAACTTATGTTGGTATGTTAGTAACATAACCAAGTGTCAAAATTTTATCTAGCTGTTTTTGACACAACTGTAATAAATGCATGACATTTGGATTTTCTTGGTTAATGAACTTAACATTTAAATAAGGCTTAATTGTACTGATATTTTTTGGAATTCGAATTATGAATTATTTTGGCATTAAATTATGTGTTAATTATTCCTTATGGACTGTGGTACATAGTTTTATTTAAAATAAATAAATAAATAAAAATTAAAATTAGCCTAAAGCTAAGTGGAGGCATTTTTGAAGTTTAATTACATTTAAATGGATTTTGGAATCCATGGAATAAAGGAGAGTTAGGTTTTGATTTTTACCATTTACCATAATGTTCATTATAAGAATTGTAAAGTGAAGTTCATGTTGATGCTTTGACAATTGCTTATCATGCCTTCTCCTTTTTCATATGGAGACTATATGTGACATTTATTCAAATAGTTGGTATGTTGATTTGATTAGGCATGAAATAATTTTATGAAATGCATTATGTAATCAGCCTTATGTGAGGTAATTTTTATATGCATTTTCATGTAATATGGTTAAAGACACCACTCTTGAAAGATATTCTAAACTTGGTTAGTTGCTTCATGTATACATGCTTCTTGAAATCATTATTATAATAATGAATGAATTAGTATGTTGATGCATGATTGTCTATTATGAATACATTTTCATTTGTAGAATAATACATTTATGAAAATGGAAATCCTTTCTAGTTCAGTTTGAGCTGACCCCTTGTGGAAAATACAAGCCATTCTAGAGATAAGGGAAATGAATTTTTTTGAAAGGATTCAAGTTGATTTCAGATCTGGATTAGTTACTTTTTATTTTATCTATAGAATAAAATTGTACTTGATGTACTACTGAAATAATCAATATATTATATAAGCTTATGAGGCTCTTTTCCATTACATGTAACCTTATAAGATTGTACCAAGATATTGAAAATAATGAAATGTACTTTAGACTCAAAGCTGATTTTTTATCAATGTTTTTAGCACATATGATTTGTTTGTATAATTATATGATTTGATTATGTGTGAAATAAACATATCAATTAAGTACTGGGAATAATGGGAGCAACAAAAATAAAAAATTGGATCTCAATTTTTGAGGTCCTTACAGGAAGGAGTAGGCTTGGTGAAAGATGGCAGACCTAGCGATAGAGAGGTAGAGAGAAGAACTGTGGCTTAAGTATAATGAGGCACGCGAGAGGGAGGTAGAGAAGCAATGAGATTTTGCAAGAGTGAATGACATTGTGGAGAGAGAGATTATTTTTGAAGTATTTGAAGTTCATACTGAGGACATGGAACCTGAGCATCAGGAACTCCCCCATTTGGGAAAGCATGGCAGGGAAACCCTCCTCAGCCTCACATAGAAGCACACCACTAGAAATGACTCGGGCCATGGGCATGAATCTGAATCCACCTAGAAACTTTTTCATTTACGCTTGGTCTTCTAGTATATAGTACAAACAATTAGCAAGCTAATTCAAGTAGTGGGAGAGTAGGAGTGAGTCAATAAAGAAGTAAATCAATAACAACACAAAAATCTTCATTATTATATAGGAGTATCTTTTTCAGGAATATCATCCACAAAGAATTCAGGCATGAATATTTTTAGACTCTCTTATAGGAGTAGTAACACTTTGCAGACTACTGGGGTATAGCTCAGTACTACTTTTGGGACACATGGAAGTACATCTTCTGGTCCAAACCTAGCTACAGGTTTGGGATTAGGAGGTATAGGTGGCTCTTTCTCTGGTGGATCTGGTGGTTGTGGAGGTAAAGGAAACACAGGAGGTTCTGGATGAGGTGGGAAAGGTCCACACCAACCCCATAATATTTACATGGAGATGTCTCTTCATATTCCTAGAGTATAGGGGCATAGAAGATGTTGTTGAACACAAACACATGTGTGAAATATTGTGGCGTGTAAATGGAATCATGGCTTCTGAGCATAGGGTAAACCAATTTGCTACTACATTACAAGGAAGCATGCACACAGCTGGTACAGAAATTATTGAACCTGATCAAACTTGTGTAGACTAGATAGCTTTAAAAGTATACATTCCTTAAAGAGTTTCACATCCCTAAGTTTGAGCGGAAGAGTATAAGTGCATGCTCAAGGATATTAAGCAAGGCACTATTGAAAGTGTCAGAGAGTATGATGCCCATTTGAAAACACTGTTATCCAAGATTTCTTATGATATTCACGCAAGTCCATCATGCACAATGGTTTGTTGGAGGCCTGATTACCCCTTTTAGGAGGGCATTCTCACATAATACATATACTGATCCACGTGAAGCACTTGAAGCAGCCTTACGTGTTGAGGCAGTTGGAAGTATAGACATTGGGGTGAGCCCATTTTTAGAAGCACGGATCGCAGATATGGAAAAGTCAGTTAGATAAACTACCGGTCAAATTCAACACATGAGACACGCATAGGGATTTGGTGCACAGATTGTGAAAGTTTAAGGTCACACAAAGGATAGTTTTCCCTGTAGATCTATGTGATCACTTATTGTTCTTGGATTGTGAGATATGCCATTTAAACCATGATGTTAGCAATTTTCCATTACTACAACGTGAATAATAAGGAAGAACGTCTCTTGTTACTATAAAATTTGCAAGTTCCACGACTCATGACACAGAAGACTGTTCGTCTGATTGGTTAGATCTAGGACGCTATAGATATTGGTGTATGACAAAGACATGAGTTTTAGATAACTCTAAAGGCAAGAACCAGCATCAAGATTGAGGATCACAATCAGTTGCGCTATGATTGGAATGAAGGGAATTTTGAAGGTGGTCATGGCATAGGAAGAGGATATCGTGGTGGATTTGGAGAACGAGGCCGTGATGGTGGAAGAGGTGAGCTCCCTCACAGAACATGTTATAAATATGGATCTCTTAACTACTACAGGCATGAATTTCCTTAGAATATTACATGTTCTTTCTTGTGGAAAGAATCATAGTTATGAGGAATGCCCAGACTTATATGAACATCTTAACAAGTAGCATAAACAAGAAAAAAAGATGCATGGATGGTTAGGCTATAACATGCGCATTATGGAAAATTAGTGGATGCCTAAGTTGGAAGCAGAATCCAAGGTGATTGCAAGTAAGGATCGCTACCTGTGCTAAGGTGGCACACACCAGAGAAGCATTGCAACATAAGCCTATCATCACTAAGGAGGAGGTTTTACATGCATTGATACCCATATCTTTCCCATCAGAAGGAGGTTTGTATCAAGAAACCATGGAGGTACTCAGGAATCTTTAGGGTGAAATACAATATTTAAAGGAACAATCATAAAAGATGGAGTAAAAGTAAAGCATTAGAGATGATCCAAACTGATATGGATGACTTGAGATAATTTTGCAAGATGTTACGCCAGGAGAATATCAGTCCACTATTAGGGAATTAGCTAAAGTGAAAGACTCTACGCGTAAGTTCTGAGACTGGACGGCAGATCATGCATGTAAATATTCCCCCTCATAGCCTAGATTATGACAAGGAAATCACTCTAAATGGTGTTGTGGAATGGGTGGCTATTGAGTAATATATTGATTGATACAGGTGCAGAAGTCAATGTTCTTACCTTAGGTGCATGGGTACAAATGGGGAGACACTCCATTGCAACCATCCTCTAATGTATTGTTCATGCGCTAATAGGACTAAGGCCACTCCCATATCAGAGTTTTAAAAGAGCATCGGATCCATTACCATACAAGGAGCCAAGTTCACTAGATATTTTGAGGTTTTAGCATTGGCAGAGTCGAGATAGCTTCCCATACTCTATTGGGGTTTCCTGTGGTGCTATGCAAATAACTACTGATCTTCAATTCAAAAAGGGTTATATCAGTTTTGAAAACAAGGAGGAAAGAATTATTATCCCTATTAATAGATGGACAAAGCTATGCCCTTTGTTGAGCCCTTGAGTGAAGAAGACATGAATCAGGATTTATGTACATGGTCATCCGGGATCCAGATGTGTTTGAGCCATCTAAACAAGGAATCATTTAGTGAGGATTATGCACAGTTTATCAACAATACTACAAGTGTTGCTTGTGATAACTGGGATCATAGCACTTATAATTTGGTGGGGACGTGAAGTAAAGCATATATTTTCGGTAAAGATTAGTAAACCGTGTTATATCAAGAGAATAGGTAATAACTCGGTGACCTTGTTACACCATGGAGAAGGAGATATTATGGTATTCTTGAGGTGGCATGGAGGAGAAGTGGGTAGACTAGTTGGAGAAAAGGAATATGCTATCCTATACCCTACGTGGGATAGTAGCACACTGGTGAGTGGACCACAAGGATAATATTGTAGGATGGAATGAAATTAGTATTGCTCTTACCACTAGGTTCTTCAGGAGCAATGCACGTACTCAAATATGTACTTATTATGGTAATCAACATGTTCAGCACCACGTTTAGAAGTGTGAGATGGAAAAAGTGTCAAGAAGCTTTATCACCTTTTCTCTAGGTGCACAAGTTTTATTCCACTTTACAAGGTTGTGCGCATGCTTGGTATGTATATGCAGAACTCCATAGAGAGACTAGAAATTGATAGGATTTAATTGTAGGAATGTCCAGATGTTTGAATTCTTCTCTACCAAGCCTTTGGTAGAAGACGCATTAAAAGTTATAAAGCACTTAACTATGGGGGATAGTGCTAAGGCGGAAGAACTCATTCAAGAATTATTGGATGAAGGGGACTCAGAAGCACGTTTTGTTGAAGAAATAGAGACATATACCACACTACTTAAACATGCTTTCCTTAAGCAAGAAAAAGGAAAACTGGTCTACTTTGTGGATGATAAAGAAGTAGAAAATTTTGATGTAAACCATTCGGCAGGTAGGCGTGAGGTGTTGGATAATGCTAGTAAGACCACACACACATATCATGAACCTATAAGGATGAAGGAAGTGAATATTGGATCAGATGCTGATCCTAAGAAGGCCATAATTGGAGATTATTGGTCAAACTCTGAAGTGGCAAAAATCGTAGAGTTACTATGGGATTATCAAGAATTATTCCCTCGAGGGTACCATGAAATTAAAGGTGTCCATGAATAATTAGGGGAGATGAAGATAAATATTAAAGAGGGTGTGCACCTAGTTAGAAAGAAACCCTACAAGATGAACCCCAACTTGCATGAAATGGTCAAGGAAGATATTGGCAAAATATTGAAGTCTAGAATCATCAAGCCCCTCGACGAGTTAGAATGAGTTAGTCCAATGGTGATTAGTATCAAGAAGGATGGTTAGATTAGGATCTATGTGGACTACATGGAGCTTAATGATACATGTGTGAGTGACCTCTTTCCTACGCCATTCACTGAGGAAGTACTAAAAGGCGTTGCAGGGTGTGAAATCTATTTGTTTATAGATGGGTTCTCTAGGTATCATTAGGTTAGGATTGCCTATGAGGATAAGGAAAAGAATACTTTTACTATTGAATGGGGAAGCTTTGCCTATACTGTGATGCCTTTTATACTAAAAATTGTGCCTGCTATATTTTTGTGCATAGTAGTTCAGGAACTTAAAGATTTTATTCACAACTTCTTGCAGGTTTATTTAGATTATTGGATGGTGTATGCACTTGTTAAGGATCATTGTGACAATTTATGCTTAATTTTTGAAATATGTAGACATTTGAGTATCTCTTTGAACATCAAGAAGTGCATATTTGCTACACCATTTGGAATACTATTAGGACACATAATCTTCAAGGAAGGTTTGATGGTTGATCTAGCTAAGGTTGCAGTTATTATAGGCCTGAAATAGCCTACCAGTCAGAGTGAGGTGCATAGATTCTTGGTTCACATGGGGTATTATAGAAAATTCATAAAGGGATATGCTAAGGTTTCCTCACCTTTGGAGGAGTTACTGAAAGGAAAAGGTATGTTATACTAGGGAGAACCACAGCATCATGCATTTGAGACATTAAAGAAGAAACTTACTACCGTGCCTATTCTGCATTTTCCTTCGTGGGACCAACAATTTCATGTACATGTGGACGGCTCTAGCATGACCATTGGCATTGTATTCACTCAGCCTGGAGAAGGTATTATATACCATCGTATATGTTTTTCTAGTAGAAATTTGACTCTTGCAGATCATAATTACACCACTAAAGAGTGTGAAGCTTTGTCAATGATCTATGCGCTACATAAATCTAGACAGTACCTTATAGCTACACCATTTTTCTTTTATATAGATCACATGGTATTGAAGTATTTGGTAAATAATCCCATTTTACAGGGGCATATATGTAGGTGGGTATTCTTATTTCAAGATTTTGATTTCACAGTTATGGTTAAACTAGGGAAAAGTAATTTTGAACAAGACCTTTTATCTAAAATACAGTCAAGAGAAGAAGCACATATAATTGAAGATACCATTCCTGATGCATATTTATGCATGTTATAACATGTGCCATCAGATTTAGAGGAATTTGTTTTCTTTCTATGAATAGGCATAACACCAGAAGGAATAAAATCCTTTGAGAAGAAAAAAATTGCTATACGCGCAACACCCTATATGTTGATTAGTGGTGACCTGTACAAATTAGGTCAGGATGAAGTATTGTGTCATTGTGTACTAGAACATGAGAGCACAAATATAATGGAGGAAGATCATAGTGGTATTACAGGAGGCCAATATGCAGGTGATGCCACTTCTTGCAAGATTCTACTCATTGGATTATGGTAGGAGACCCTATATAAGGATTGTAGAGCATATTACAAGGATTGTGATCAATGTCAGCATCTTGGGAAACTAGGGAAATGAGATGAAATAACTCTAAGACCCATTAATAGTGCATAATCATTTGAGAAATGGGATATCAATTTTGTGGGTCCTATTTAACCAGCTGCATGCAGGAATGGATCATGCTATACCATTAATTACATAGACTATCTAACAAGGTGGGAAGAAGTAACACCTACAAAGGATACAACAACCAGGTTTTTATGGGAAAATATTATTACATGGTATGGATGTTAGTTGAGTTTGACTAGTGATAGGGGCACACATTTTATTAATGAGACAATCAAAATTGTATTGGATGAATTCATGATTGCACACCATAAAACTATACCCTATTATCCTTAGGCTAATTGAACTGCTAAGGCTTTCAACAAAATTTTGAGCTAGACATTGACAAAAATTTGTGATGTTGGAAGAAAAGATTGGGATGATAATGTTTTTGCATTGCTTTAGGCATATTGAACAACATATAAAAGGTTGAACAAAGCCACACCATTTCAGTTAGTGTTTGGCACGGAAGCAATTCTTCCTATAGAATTCATACTACCTTTTTTGTGTATTATGTGCACTGGAGGGTTAGATGATGAACAATCATTAGAAGAACATATTGAAAAGTTACTCAAGTTTAATTAGAAATAATCCATAACACATTGGATTCAAAAACAAGAAAAGGCCAGGCAGAAAGCATGGCATGACAAGCACATCAGGGATAAAAAGTTTGAGATGGGACAGATGGTGCTCCTTTATGATTCTAAGTTTTTGTGCCATCCAGGAAAAATCAAGGTACATTGGTTGGGGCTGTATGTTTTCACTCACATACTTGAAACATGCGCTTGTCAATTAGAGGCACTTGATGGAATATGGTTACCTGGGTACTTCAACGGGAGTAGGCTGAAGCCTTTATATATATAAGTATTCTTTGTGTTTGTAATAAGGTAGTGTTGCCATTTAGATTAGGTTTTCAATTTTGCATTCCCTTAATGTGTTTCCTTCTTCATTTCTAAGCTTTTTCATTTTATTTGGTGTTTTTGTAATTGTTGGTGAGAAAATTTGTCTTGTTGAAATATTTTTGGATTTCAAGCCAACCCTATGGGACTCTAAGTCCCTCTACATTGAATGGTGCAGCTCTTATTGTTTAGCATGTAAAACCAAAGTGGGTTTATGGTGGTTTTTCAACCAGAGATCCACAAGAACACTCCACTATCCCTATGGAAATAATAGTAACTCCTTTTTATAGAAGATATCGATCTGAGAAAAGGGGGGAGTGAGAATGAAGGAGGGGGAATTCAATGTTGTGGGTAGAGTGTTAGATGCCCACACACATTGACTGGAAGTTTCATTACATGCATTAATTAATAGAAGAAAGACAAATTTGTAATTTTTGAGCACAAGATAGAATATAACACGCTGGTCACAAAGCACCAATCAATTTTTCCATTGGGGGGACATAAAATTCCTTCCTTTTTTACTGATCTCAGAGTTAAAACTTGTACAATGAGTGGAATAGAATAAAAATGTAGAGGAGGAGAATAGAAGAAGACTAACAATCATTTTTTGTCCTCTGTTCACAAAAATGTGCTTAAAGTTTCCAAATTCTATTGATACCTCACAAAGACTTTGAAAAACCATTAAATCATTTGACCTAAATCTGTTACAAACAAATTTGATCATTTCCCCTCTTCCAAATTCCTTTGCCGCAAAGAAAACACTTCTGACGAGCCAAAAAATAGTTTTTACGTGTAAAAATACATTTTATATTTCAATTTGCTAGTTTTCATATGAACCATTCAATCCTTTTCCCTAATTACTTTGAAATCAGGCCATCCATGTGGCAGGAGAACATTGGAGGGGAGTTGGGGGAATTTTTTTTGCATTTTTTGCATGCCAAAGATGTTTTCTCAATTTTCTCCCACAAAAATCCATCAAAATTTAAAATTGAAGTGTCCATCGTGTGGAGAAATTCACCAAATTTTCATTGATACCAAAAACACAAATATCTAAGCTCTAGAACGAAAGATATGGCCTCTTGAAGATTTAGGGAAAAATTGGAAAAATTAGGGCAAAATTCATGTCTGCAAGCCAAAGTTTGACCTTTTTCCCTCTTTTTTCAAATTGGGAAACTTTTCCCCAAAATGTCTATACCCCCACCAAATTGATGACACATGGAACTTTCTGGTTCATCTACAGGATTCAGAATAACATTTCTCCCTTTTTACCCACAAGGGAAAGTTTTCCCAAAGTCCTCTACTAGCCCGACCTCTTCTGCTGATGTGGACACGTGGCACCTTGTGATTAAACACAGGGAGTTAATCAATTTTCCTCTATTCTCCTTTTTGATCTTACCGGTGAAATTTTTACCTTTGATTTTGTTAACCAAAAGGCTAAGTGTCAAATTTCTCTCTATGCCTCTGCCAACCCACCAATTTCCTTGGCAAAATTTCCTCCTTACCTCTGTGGGCCTGCCCAGGGAAAATTTCCCCTCCAAGCTTCGTCGAGCCATAACTTTCAAAATAAAAGGAGTTATGAGAACTTCCTTACCTTTCTGGAAAGGGGAAAGAATTCTCTATCTGATGAAGTAATACCCAAAAAATTTTGAGAGACTGAAATGTGTAAAAATTTGAATGAGGCACAAAAGGAAGCTAGTTAACCTAAAATAAGAGGGAGCTTATTTTGTTTAACAAGTATGATCAAAACATGGAAAGTTTGAGATAGGATAAAGTTATCTTGCTTGAAAACTTGCAATTTTCCCCTTTACACATTTGCAATGCAACAACTCAGATTTTCAAAAGATATAGCCTAAATCTTCAAGAGGCCATATCTTTCGATCTAGAGCTCAGATTTCGGCATTTTTAGTATCAATGGAAAGTTGGTGAAATTATCCACATGATGGACACTTCAATTTTAAATTTTTATGGAGTTTTATGGGAGAAAATCAACAAAATGTCTCTGGCATGCAAAAAACACAAAAAAATTTTCCCCTAACTCCATTCCAATGTTCTCCTGCCATGTGGATGGCCTGATTTCAAAGAAATTAGGGAAAATGATCAAACGGTTCATATGCAAACTGGAAAATTGAAATATAAAACACATTTTTTCATGCAGAAACTCTTTTTTGGGCTCGCCAGAAGCATTTTCTTTGCAACAGAGGAATCTGGAAGAGGGGAAATGATCAAATTTGTTTGTAATGACTTTGGGTTGAAAGATTTAATGGTTTTTTGAAGTCTTTGTGAAGTATCAATAAAATTTGGAAACTGGATGAACTTTTTTGTGAACAACGGACGAAAAAAATTGTTAGTATTCTTCTATTCTCCTCCTCTACATTTTTTCTTCTATTCCCACTTGTTGTACAAGTTGTAACTCTGAGATCAATAAAAAAGGAAGGAATTTTATGTCCCCCCAATGGAAAAATTGATTGGTATTTTGTGACCAGCGTGTTTTATTCTGTCTTGTGCTTAGAAATTGAAAATTTGTCTTTCTTCTATTAATTAATGCATGTAATGAAACTTCCAGTCAATGTGTGTGGGCATCTGACACTCCACCCACAACATTGAATTTCCCCTCCTTCATTCTCACTCCCTCCCCTTTCTCAGATCGATTTTTTTCTATAGCAAGGAGTTGTTATTATTGCCATAAGGACAATGGAGTGTTCTTGTGGATCTCTGGTTGAAAAACCACCATAAACACACTTTGGTTTTACATACTAAACAATGGGAGCTACACCATTCAATGTAGATGGAATTAGATTCCCATAGCATTGGCCTGAAATCCACAAATTTTTCCACAAGACAAATTTTCTCACCAACAGTAATAAAGTGCATTTGCGCGCTAGAAGGTAATTATTATTTAAAGAATTTATATACGTAGAGGAATATACATGCCATTAGTGTAGGGTGGTTATTGATGTCTAGGTATATTATTATTGAAAATAAGTCCACATGAAAGGAACAAACTGCACTGGGTGCTATTCAAGTTGGGGAATTGGAAAAAAAGAGATTACTTCTATAAACAAGGACCATAAGGGGAGATGAATGAAGAAACAAGTATAACGCGATGTAAGTAGGGGCCATGGGAACTACCAATGTAAGGAACAATGATGAGGTACTTGAGTGCATGGAGGTGTGTTGAAGATAAGTATACGGGTAAAAGGTAGGAAGACACGTGAGAAGGTTATAACTTGGGTGCGAAGATGTACCATGCGGAAAGAAGGAAAAATGGTCGATTAATGAGAGGATTGTTGGTAGGTGAAGGAGAAATAAATGCACAATTTTTTTGAAAATCTATATAAGGATGGGATGGGAGTTCATTTTTACCATTGCAATTATAATAATTTGAAAAGAGCTAAGTGCAAACGATCTGAGAAAATCATGTGGAGGTGAAAAGAGTGTGAAACCATATGTGGAGAGAATATTTGTGTGCAGGAGAAGCTTACATCCCCATAGGTGAAGGGTTTGCGCAAAGTAGATGTGTTCTAAAAGAGCTAGGGCATGTGATTTCTACTAGGACATGGAGATTCAAACTAGGGTTTTAAATTTTGCATTTATAGAAGATAGAAATGAGATATTTTCAAAATGGCACTGAAGAAAGCATCTATAAAAAGGGTAAAAGGGAAGAAGAAGGTTGAAGTGGAAGAAGAAATTACTCTCGAGAGTAATTTCTTAGAAATACAGTATTTAGAGAGCATGATTATGGGATAGGAATGGGATTCCCACATCTATAAATGTAAGATCAGTGATTACAACCATCACATGTTGGATAATAAGGAGTTAGATGTGTTTTTTAGCACGAAAACAAAAAAGTGCACAACAGAAGACATGCTAGTGTACGATGACACTAGAGAGAAGATACTAAAGTAGATTGGAGTCTACCAGTTATACGAGCTACCATATTTTGCAAAGTATGAACCATTGTATTGATGGTTGATGAGCAGAGTCGATGAGGACTTCTTCTACTTCGTTAGATGGAGGGTTAAAATCATAGCTTCCTTGATTTCAACAGTAACAGAACTAACGGCCTCAAGAGTAGATATGGAGAGTGACTCAATAGATAAAATAGTGATCCCAGAGACAAGGAAGGAGCTAGGATATACCAAGGGTCCGTGTGGCATAGACATCGACAATTTAAATAAGTACCTAGTAGTACAGGTAGCTTCCCATCTTGTAACAAAGTTGAATGGACAAGAAAGGTCATGACAGGTGAATACAATGTGGCTGCATATTGTAAGGAATATGTCTCAAGGAGTAATCTTCAATATCGTGGATCACAAAGAAAAGAAAATCATTGAAGAAGCATGTATAAGTGACAAAATAAGTTTTGGCACTATTTTATTTTCTTTGGTGTTTATGGAGATTGGAGTGCCTGATAAGCCAAAGGAAAAGATTTGGGAGTACCCCATGGAACATAAATCTTTGGAGGAAAGATTTGGTAAGTACTTATGTGAAGGGACCATGAGTGGGAAATTTAAATAGAGGGTGGAGATGTGGTATGATAGGCTTTGTGTGACATTTGAAGAAGAGTGGCACATACCCAAGGAGTTACCTTCGGTGGTGGGTAAGGCAGTGTAGTTTGTATTCTACCAGCATTTTTGCATCGTGTGATTTATGATGAAGGATAGAGCTTGGAGCCCTTGGTGTAAACTACCATATTACTTCACAACACACTACTTATAGGCATTAGTTCATCATTTCACAGATGTGTATGACCTAAGCTTCATCATAGATAAGGTAAATTGTGACTGCCACACTTTGAGAAAAACATATGTATATCTAGGACAAACTACCTACATTAAGAGGCTTGTCTCAGATATAATAAACATGAAGCCAGTAATCTTGGATATTGGAGATGTTGGAGTAGCACTTGTGTATATTTAACTCAAGCCCAAACTATAGAAAAAAATATATGTGGAAAATGAATTTTCTCTTCCAAGGTGGCCTAAGGGCAAGCATATAGTAGACAATGTGCCAACCCTACAACCTGTAGAAACTATAGCGGTGGATGAGGAGGAATATGAATGAGAAGATAGTGGTGGTTTGGAGCATAGAGGATGAAGGAAAATTTCATACAAGGTGGAAATGGAGTGCGTGACTATGCCACTTCAAGAGTAGGAAGGATAAGATGAGGATATAGATGTAGTAAAATGATAGTGCTACTTCAAAAGGCTATTCAAAAGAACTAGAATCCAATGTGCTACTCCATAATCAGTGCGCAGATCACCTCGACTCTCTCCACAGAAGGAGACAACTGAGAAGAGAAGGAGAAAGTTGAAGATAGACAACAAGGAGGAACAGTTTGATGAAAGTGTTCCCAAATCTCCTACACCTCCAAAGGATGTGTAAGAGTCAAAGGAAGAAGAAATGAAGGATGGAGAAGAAATAGAAAATGACGAAGATGAGACAGTGTAAGAGACTACTCTGGGCATAACAAAACAAACTCCAAATATTGATGCTCAAGTTCCTAAGGGACTAAGATCAAAGAGGACAAGTAGGGAGTATACTACACCAGTCATTGGCTACACTGAGGACATGAGTAAAATTGTCCACGCCTATTTCTAAATTATGCTGAGATTTAAGGAATTATATGGATGGGAGCTTATGGATGAGGACATGGCAACAATGCACGCGAGGAAACAACTATTTTGGTCAATGCAGACACATATGGATGAACTCAAATTCGATGTTTGTAAAGAGTCCTATGTATCCAAAAGATTGAAGAAGGCACCGAAGGCTAGAAACATAATGGTAAAGCCTACTATTATGTCAGATGAACATGTAAGTAATGCCTTAGTAAAGGTATCTATAGAGGTGGCAAGGAGGAATGTGGATAAAGCTATGACTATTAGGTCACTGAGGGAAGAGATCAAGGCTAGTGATGCAGAGATAATGTGCTTGAAACAAGAGAAGGACTTAGAGAAAAAAAATAATGGGGTTCTTATTGGCATGGTAGAAAAGATTGGGGATCATGTCGTCCAAGCGAGAGTACACTTAGAGCCCAAGGTTCCCAAAAATTTTCCTTCAGCTATGCACTATGTGCACAATTTGGTTGATATGGTGCTTGAAGAGGGGCCAATTAAAGTGCCAGTGCCAAAAGAACCTGAATAAGAGGTAGAGAGGGAAAAGGTTGTAGTGTTTAGGAAAAATTCATCATATGAGGCACTACTTCAAACCATTTGGAAGGAGCTAAAGAAAGAAGGTCAAGAATTGAACATTGGCACCATTTCAGAAGTAGTCATCTAAATAAGAACAATGGTAGAGGACAATGAAGTCCTAAAATATATAAAGGATGAAACATTGGGGAACGTGGAGAGATTAGAAGTAGTGAAGAAAAATTTTGAGGCCCTTATAGAAACACAGGAACCCCATAAGGAAAGATTGGAAGAATTAGGAAAGGATATAACTCAAAAGATGGGTCTTCTAGAAGGGAGAATGTCTGAAATGGCTAACATTAGGTTAGTATTACAAAATGAGAAGGGAGACATTGTGTAGGATGAGCTGGATTCTATTGTAGAGAATATCCTAGAAAAGGCACAGGTCGCACTGAGTGAATGACATACCTTAGAGGTAAAAATAAAGGAAGAGTATCCAAAACTCATTCTTCCAATTGAAGCAAAGAATACTGCTGAGTAATCATTCTTTTTAATAGAATTTTTTTCTCTCTCTTCCATTTATATTCTTTGTCATTATTTGAACATTCAAGAGGTAACCACTGTTGGGGTGGAAATGTAATTAGTGTGGGGTAATGTTGAGAAGACAATGTATAAAACTTAGCAGAAGGCATATAGAAGATTCATGTGGAAGAGTAGAGTGCATTCAAAGGTGTGGGATGATCTAGAAGGAATCACGTGCTGAGGACAAAGATAGATTCGAGACCTAGCAATTTTCATGAGAATGATATATTTTTGGAAGATGGCATGTGGAGCACACAAATGGGAAAAGAATTGCATGACACGCATCAACTAATTTTTGGAAGAACGGTTATGGAGCACTTTCCATGGGTATAGGATAAAGATAAAATTTCGACTGATAGTTAGATTGTGAGAGGTCTATTATTAGCATTCTTGCATGTAAGCCTATTATTGTAAAGGTGCATGGCTATTTTTAGCATGTGACCTATTTTGGGATAAGATAATCGATGAAGGGAAAGCCCCCACCCTTATAAATATATAATGAAATGCATAGTAGAGGAGTGATATGTGAGAACTGAGTTATTGTGAGGTTATGCTACCAAATCTGATGTGTGCATAAACTATGGTATTATCTATTGTAATAGGATTATGTGTATTTATCATGTTTAATGCAATGGAGTGTATTTTATGAATAAGAGTATCAAATCCTGAGTATTATTGGTTCTTACATGCTTGGTTTCATCATGGTTATCATTTAAATTTGTTATTCTATAGATCTAGATCTAAACATGCACTGTAGAAAGATATATTAGTTATTGATCTAAATGCATTAATTATTCATCGTGCTAACATCATGCAATAACAACCCTAAAGAGGGGTCTGGTACCTTTTTGCTCTTCGATTCAGTGCTTAGTCTAGGTTGAGTGATGTGCCAACATGCTTAGGATTTTACTAGTGAATTTAGTTTACATCATCGGCCTATCCTCTATATACACACTCACTTCACCCCATAGATATATTTATCTATATAGGACAATGATTGAAATGTACCCGCATAGATCTTGAACTTTATAGAGGGGACAGGGCACACCCCTCCTTGAACTCTCTTATATCACTCTTAGGCCCCATATAGAGTTCATTATAGGGTATACCATATAGATATAGATGGGTGATCGAGGGGGAAATAATCTACTCTATATATATGCCTGACTATTTATCTGTATATAGCGGCCCAACAACCTCCCACCCCCAACTAAAATCTATATGAAAAACCAATATCTCATCCCCCATTGACACCCTTAGGTCATAAACCCCCTACATTTATATATGGTGAAAAACATTCCCTTTCAATATATAGGGATATTATTCATCAATCCATGATCCCATTATCATTATCAACTCCCCTCCTCATAAGCTACTCCCTATGCATGGGTGCCCTTGGTCAGCTATTTAGAGTATTTCCATCTCTCCTTACTTCGCCCTCTATCTTTATATGTAGTTCATAATTCTATACATATATAGATATAAGGGCCAAATGATATATACCTATATAGTTCCACCACTTCCATCCCAAAGTAAGAGAAAACCAACCAACCTATTCCTATTTTATTTGATCAATCTCATTCATGGTGATGGTGATATTATTCAACATAAACCTAAGGAAATGGGTGAATGAGGGGGTTCACATTGACATGAAAATATGACCAAGGCCTTGATAGAGATATGAGTACTTAGTCGATCAAGCCCTATCTCTATATGGGTAAACCTCCTTCCTGTGTCATTATGATTGGGTTGAGAAATTATCTATAGCTGTATAGAGTAGGGGTTACTCTACTCTACTATGTATATATATGGCTGAAAGTTCCTATAGATATATATAGAGGGGGAGAAACCATCTGCCACCTCTGAGCTAGGGGATTTATATTTATAGGGTAGAGCTCTATATGTATTTTTCTTCAGAGTACTCAAGTTTATAATTTCCATATAGAGAGGGGTTATGGATTCCTAGGGGCCTTTTATTCTCTACATAAGGTCCTTAAGTTCTAGAGGAGAGGGTTTGGTCACCGTTTCATGTTCTTAGATGAGCTTCGAATAGGGCATTAAAGCTCAGTTGAGAGAGATGAAGCTATATAGAGTATGTTGACTAATAGGGAAAATATCTATCTGGGGATCATGCATACCCCTATCTATATATGGTATGGAACTCCCCATTTATATCTAAATATGGATAAGATTACCTCATTATCTATATATGGCCCCGCACTTCCCAGGGCATTCATACTAAAATTATAGAAATTGAAGATGAGATAAGTTGTGATAAGGAACATAGAGATATAGTGGGGTACTCTAGTTATATATTCTATAGAATCTAAATAGGGAAAAAATTCCATTTCTATGCACAAGGCCTGATTAGACATGGATTAAGTTTGCTAACTGCATGAAGAATATAAACCCCCACCAAAGAAAAGTGATTTGAATGAGAATATTTTAACCATATTGACATGATGGTGAGGGAGGGAATTAATGAGTAGAGGATTGAACCCCGATCTTGATTATGAGGAGGCCTATATAGAGATGTGGGAGCCCTATCTAGAAATATAAGATAAGTTAAGATAGAAAGGGGTTGGGGGAGTCTAGATATGGGCCCTTGGCCTAGGAGTAGGAGTAAGGGCCATAAATATATAGAGGCCCTCTACCCACTAATTTTTTTTAGAAATACATTCTAGTTAATAAATCTTGGGCCAACTTGATAGTTTGGTTGAGGCTCAGCTGGGTTCTATATATAGGGGATAGGGGTCAAAAAATGATCAAAGTTCAGATAGTATCATTCAAACATGGAAAACCAATAAGACATTAGTAGTATCTCCGGAAATACACTAGTCCCCATCAGTTGGTATGAATAACTATATGGGATAAAGATGCAGTCTATACTTACTATTATAATGAGAGAAGAGATTATGCTCGTCCCCCCTCTTTTCATCTACATCAGTTTCATGGCATGGCATTGGCCCCCTACTATATAGACATAGAGATAGAGAGGAATGGTACTAATATAGAGACATATAGTTTAGAGGTGAGGTCATATAGATCTAGGTATATAGTCAAATCCTCGATTAGGAAACCCATATATAGAATGGAATTCTCAGCCTAGATCACACCACCTATTACCCATTATGTGATGGTATATATTAAAATAATCATATCATATCACATCATATAATATTATATCATATCATATATTGGATGGCTAGGAGCCCGAAATGTTTACAAATCATTCCAGATGGACCACTTGAGTGAACCACGATGAAAATAGATATATGCATTCATGTCTTTTTCCTCGTGAAGTCAACCGATGAAAGTCATCTGAAATGATAGGGAACTCATGTCATGTATACAATGTAAGCCAACACTACAAAAATAGATATCTACATTCATGACATGTACTCAATGTAGGATACCACGACTAATGTATTCATAACATCTATAGAATGTCATGTAAATAATGTAGGCTACTAGGTCATTGCATTCATATCATGTATTCAATGCAGTGAACCACCACCAGTGGACCACTAAATTCATCTCATGTTGTCAACCATTAGGGAAACACATTTATGTCACGTATAGAATCTGATCCCGATTTTGATCTAACATATGGGATTTGATAGGATGGAATGGTGGTAATGGATGGTAACATCATCAATATGGTAAGGTAATAAAATAGTGGAATCACTAGAGATAGTCATCGATGAATGAGTGAGAAAGTGAGTGAGGTTTCCACATAGTGAGTAAGTGTTGAGGGGTGAGAAAAACATATTCCGTGGAATATCAATATATAGGGGCAGGGGAGAACAATAGTAAGCTATTGAGTACTAGGTCTAGTCCATTAATAGAGATTGGTGGGTCTAGTCTAGTCCATTCATGCGCCTGTTTCATTTCTGGCTGACATAGGCATATATATGATCAATTTGGATATGGCCCAAACCTATATCTATACGATGCCCCATATATATTTTGGTCCCTACCCTATAGATTCAATTCCATTCTTTATGTAATACAAATATGTATGCATGTGATTGAATTAATCTAAGCTAATGAAACGAAACTAACACCAAGTAGATTCCTAACTTAGTTAATAAAAAACATAAACATCATGATAAAGGTACAAAGGAAGAGCTTAACTAATGTGCATCAAACATTAAAATATTAAATGCAAAACCATCCTTTTATATTTTATATGCTTTGTAATTGTAGAAACTATATTTAGTGATCCAAACATAGCTATGTGTTATCAAAAGAATTCTCCATGGAAGAGGAAGAGATCTCACCAATATGGATTAATTACCATGTTTGGTTCTTCTCTTACTACTCTTAGCTAAGTAGAAGATGGAAAAGGTTTCTTGATCAATAAGCCTTCTAATTTTGAAATGCTATTATCATATGTAGATGTCTTATAAGGATATGGTGTAAAACTAGTGTAAGATTGGTAGGAAGGTACTAGGTTCTCTGTGTAGTTTTCCATTTTTGTAGAATCTTGCAACCTAGGGAATGTGGGATAAAGATAATAAAATAGAATCAGAAATGCATAAATATGATTAGAATAGATTAATTAGTGATTAGCAACTCAAAAGAGTTGGGGGAAATTTAATTAATCAACTAGGATTAATTAATAGGACAAATTACACTTATAAAAGCTATTTGAAGGTGATTTAGAAGGAAATTTGTAAAATTTGAAGGGTTTGAAAGGGGAATTTAACCAGTAAGAAGGTTTATTGATAAAATAGAATATTAAATGTCTTAATTAATTATGGTTAATTAATTAATTAAAAGAAGATTATAACTAATGAAGTATCATTAATTGGCATCCAAGATGAAGTATGAAGCTAGTTAATTAATAGAGTGTCATTAATTGACCGAGATGAAGGGGAATGTTAGATAATTAGTGGGAAAAAGTTAGTTATAATGAAATGATGAGAAAGATGATAATTAATGCAATTTTAGTATTAAAACTATGCAGTCATATTTAGGTGTATGTATTTTCCCTTCGTTGATGTGGTGTAGTGCCATCAACACCACTTCAAAGGTACTAGATAATTACAAACAATTACATTTTGTAATGGTAGAAGAAAAAATATTAGGATGGATGATGCACTATCGAGTGATGATGGGGTGATAGAATAGGTCGATTGACGATAAAAAAGAAGAGAAGAAAGGATCACAACAGAAGAATAAAACACTATGGAAACTGTGATTCAAACTGGGATTGGTTGGATATTGTTTAAATTAATTGATTAAGTGAGATCCCATGTCTCATGTGGAAAAGGCAAGGGAGGGGGGAAGAATTGGAAAATTATAGGTAGAAAATGAAGATAAGATAGATGGAGAATGGGGAGATTGCGACGCAGCTAATGTTCCATATGGCTTGGAAGTAGCTATTTATTTGATATAAACATACAAAAAAAGTGTTGAATGACATGAAAAACCATAATATTAATTTTTCATTTATTGCTAAAGGACTGATTCAAAGAAAAATAAATAAAGCAATGCAGTATGAGAAAGTAAACAAGTAGGAAAATAAACAAACAAACAACATTCAAGAGACTTACAATAATGTTTTTATTATCTAACTTTAGTTCTCAAATGTTCGAGTTATATGAAAAGGGTTAGAATGATGCCCCAAGAAAGGATACATATAAGGGAATATATGAAGGACATACAAGTCCCATGAAAAATTAATGTGAACTATAAAACTACCCCGAGCAACGATATATGCAAGGGAAGAAAGACATAGCAAGAAAGCCAACTTTGTTAATGAAAGAAAATCAAGATGAGCCACATGTCTTGTGATAGAAAAAACAAACACTAAAGTAAAATGTTATGTAGGATAGTTTTTGAGTTTGAGGATTTTGTGTGTTGTGAATGTTTATGATGTTTTGATGCTTTACCAAGTCTTTGGATTTTTGATGTTTTACTAATGTTTTTTAGATTTTTCTAGGATTTTCTAAAATTTTAGGGTTTTTTGAAAATTTTCCAAAGCTATTTACATGAAAATAAATATGAAAATATGTCTGCAACAAGAGGTAAGAATATACAAGGGATAATCCCACGCATATATACAAGAGTGAGATCAACTGAATCAAGACCATGAAGGATATGCTTATAAGGATTCCAAAAATAGGCAAAAGACTAGCTAAGAAGAAGCAATTATACCCTTAAGTGATCCTTCTGTTGTGCCAGAAATTGGTTTTCACCAAAGGACTTGTACAAAGTGCCACCATTACATGGTTTTTACATTTAGATGAATTTATTTCTCTTTATTGTTTTTGATTTTTTGATTTTCTAAATGCTCCCAAGATCAAGAATAGAAATGATTAATATGTATGATGATCACATGTTATCAAAGGTCTTCACCATGAGGATATGTAAGCTTATATTCCCTATAACCAAATGTAGCCACCACAATGTATGAACCTAACCAGTTAGGCTCAAAATTTCATTTATTTTCATGTTCTTTGGTGGTTTTAAAATAGTTTTCCTTAAGCAAAAGACAACATATCTCAAATTAACGAGGGATGATATGTTTATTGTAGCCAGTACAGATTCAATTTTAATACACTTTAAGATGATCTAGGGCGTGAATGCATTTTTCATCAAGGAGCTTAAGCTCTACTAGCTTGGCTAAGCTACAGTCCTCATCTTTATTGAGATAATCTAACAAGAATATTATCAAAGAGGGGAGACTTATCAATAAGGGTATAATGGATTCAATTCCAAATAACAAGGAATAGGGGGTTTCCTGAGTAGGTGTGTATATGGAAGTGCGATAGGCCCAGAGGGAAGGATGGATTTGGAGATTCTAATTAATGGCTATTTTACCAACCATTTCTCCATAATCCATACAAGCATTTTATTAGTGGCCTCAACTTTCCCATTACCTTGAGGGTAATAAGGTGTAGACCACTTCTAGTGATTTTTAAAGCATTGGCACAATGAATTCACTTACTTGTTTTAAAATGATTTACCATTATCAAATATAATGGTATAAAGCATGCTATGATGGAAGATGTTAGGAAATAAGGGATAAAATATGCGGAATAATCCCTCACAGAATCGTAACAATAGAAACTAATATGTAGAAAATATTACAGATATCAAATAAAAGTGCAGAATAAAATAACACAACACAAAGAGACAATATTTAACGTGGTTCACCTAATTTGGGCTACGTCCAAAAAAAATCACTTGCTCAGATTTTATTACAAGCCACCAATTTCTCAATACAATACCCAGATCTATTTGGAGCTATGCTCAACAAACTCTATAAAATTCACATTTGAATTAAAAACACATCTGTAATGTTACATAATACCTACCATATGCACAAAAACATATAACTAGACGTCTGCTTAAGTAATTTTACAAAACAATGCATATCAAAACTATGGGCCAAAACTGTCCTATAAACCTATGGGTCAAAAATCCTGCCCATATGAGAAACTCACGTTTCCCGATATATCGAGCACATTTTAAGGCCAATTTTTTGTCAAGGGCTGCGGCCCTAAACCACGGTAAGACAACTATGGAAAGTGTACAATACTCTTAGTGTACAGTCTTCAACACTTTCTCACATGAAAACAGGCTCCATAAGCTAACAATATCCCACTTGGAGACTAGTTTTCCTTTGAGAAAGCTTCTCAACCCTTCACTAGTTTCCATGAAGACCAATCAAAGTTGAACACAACTTCAGTTTTTCTCTTGTGACCACCTTTGTCATCATGTCTGTAGGATTTTGACTGGTATGAATCTTCTCCAACTTCAACTTCTCTTTCTCAAAAGTTGTCTTGATGAAATGGTACCTTAACTATATATTCTTCATCCTAGAGTGGAAATCAGAGTTCTTATCTAGGTGTATAGCACTCTGACTATCACTATGCAAATTTACTTCCTCATTATGCCCCAACTCCTCAAGTAATTGATGTAACCAAATAATTTCCTTGCTTTCCTCTTTGGCAACAACATACTCAGCATCCATGGTTGACAAAACCACCAACTTCTACAGTCGTGAAATCCAACTTATTATTGTCCCACCTACAATGTAAACATAATCTATTGTGCTCCTCCTCCTATCTAAATTTATAACCATATCTGAATATACATAACCACACAAAGTGGTTTCTGATCCACTGTAGTAAAAACCTATCCCCATGGTCCCTCTCAAATACTAAAGGATCCACTTTACTACCTACCAGTGAACTCTACATGGATCACTCATAAATCTACACACCTCTCCCACTGCATGGGAAATATCAAGCCTGGTGTACATCGTGGCATACATCAAACTACCAACCACTAATGAGTAAGGTACCTTGGACATCTGGTTTCTCTCTTGCTCTATCTTGGGACACTGCTCCTTTGATAATTTGAAATGGCCTGCCAAAGGAGTCCAAACCGGTTTAGCATCCTACATATTAAACCTCTCCATGAACTTTTTAATGTATTCTTCCTAGGGTAAATTCAGCTTTCATTCCTTCCTATCTTGAGATATTCTCATACCAAGGATTTGTTTGGCTACCCCCAAATCCTTCATATCAAAGGATTTACTTAGCTGGTTCTTGAGTACTTTTATTTTCTACATGTTTTTACCTACAACCAACATGTCATCCACATATAGACACATGATAATATAACTGCCATCCTCAAATTTATTTGTATACATGTAATGGTCAAAATGACATCTAATATAACCTTGCTCCATCATGAAGATATCAAATTTCTTATACCATTGACGTGGAGCTTGTTTTAATCCATACAAGTTCTTCTTTAGTTTACACACCATCTCCTCTTTACCTTTGACCTCATAGAACTTTGGTTTCTGCATATATAGTTCCTCCTCCAAATCACCATGGAGAAATGCGGTATTTACATAAATATTTTCTAAGTGAAATTATTCTGTTGCAACTATTCCTAGAATAATTCTAATAGAATTAATTTTTACCATAGGAGAAAAATCTCATCAAAATCTATACCTTTTTTTTTGTGTAAACCCCTTGACCACCAACCAAGCCTTGTATCTTTTCTTGCCTCCTCCTTCCTCTTTGAATTTGAACACCCACTTGTCCTTCAGGTATCTTCACCAAATACCATGTTTGGTTCTCCATGAGGGCCTGATGCTCCTCATCCATGACTTGCTCCCACTTCTTCTTGACATCTACCTGCATTGCTTCATCAAAGTTGTCTAGCTCTCCACTATTAGTGAGTAATAAATAATAAAGATAAGGATAAAAAAGTTTATGTTATCTTCTTACCCTAGAAGACCTCCTCAGTATAGAAGTTTGGGGTTCCTATTGAGGAGGTTCCTGAATTGATTCATGCGTCACTTTCCCATCCGGAAGATCCTCTACGACTACATATTCTTTCTTGGATTCTTCCTTATTTTCCTACAACTGCTACTTATACATGAATTTCTCATTAAATTCCACATTCCTAGATCAAATGATTTTATCGTCCTTAATACTCCAACATTTATATCCAAAATCCATCACTACCATAACCATATGAAAGTACATTTTTTCTTATTTAGCCTCTAGTTTGGTCATATCATCCTTCTCTATATGGACAAACACATCACATCCAAAGACTCTAATGAAATGAATAATCAATTTTCTTACCATACCAAGCCTCCTCAGGCTATGCCTCCATCCAAGGCACTTGAGGGTCCTCTGTTTATCAAGTACATAGTTGTGCTCACCATGCTTCTTCCCAAAAAGAAATAGGCAGTCCTACGTGTAACTTCATACTCCTAACATGTTCTATTATTGTTCCGTTCATCCTTTTTGACACCCCATTCTGCTACGGAGTGCCTGGAATTGCCATGTTTTCCCTGTGGATTTCCATTCTTAGAACAATTAATCATAAAATTCATTGATGTAATACTCCCCTCCATTATCTGACCTGAGACATTTTAGCTTAAGACATGTTTCATTCTCTACCAAGGATTTCCATTTAACAAAAGTGTCAGATACATCAGATTTGTTTCTAATACAATACACCCAAAATTTCTTTGTTGCATCATCAATAAAAGTAACATAATAACTTGAACCCACTAAGAGATGATACCTGAGCTCACCCCCCACACATCAGAATGAACCAGCTCTAACTTTCTTTCTTTCTTTGTAGGTCTATCCATGAGAAACCTTACTCGCTTCTATTTCCCATATATGCAGTCTTCACAGAACTCCAAACTTGTTTTTGTTTATCCAGGAAAATCCTTCTTTATGATCCCCATGCCCTTATGGCTCATATGATCAAGACCTCTAGTGCCATAATGTTATATCTACTTATGAAGCCACGAGATTACAAACATTAGTGTTATAATTGGTTAAATACAAGGTTCCAACCTTCTTACCCTCCCCTAGCCCACCACAAGAGCACCCTTGGTAACCTTCCAAGAGTTTGTTGTAAATATCACAGTACAACCATCACTTCCCAACTACCCCTACCGATATCGAATTTCATCTTAATGTAGGCACATGTCTGACATCTTTCAATAACCAAGTATTCACCATTCTACATCTTAACCTGAACAGAACCTTTTCCAACTATGTTGTCAAGGCTCATCATCACCAAGAAAAACATGCCCAAAATCTCCTTGAACATAATCAACAAAATAATACCTATGTGGAGTAGCATGGAAAGAAGCCCCCGAATCTAAAACCCAAGATTAAGTAATATTGTGCAAAGAAAGAATCAAAGCATCATGACATACATTACCTGTTTCCACATTAGCCTCATTGTTTTCTTCTTCTTGTTTCTTCTTGTTCCTAAATCTCCCAACAATCCTTCTTTACATGCCCAGAACTTTCCACAGTGCCAACATACTATCTTGTCTTTTAGATTTTGACCTTACCCCGATCCTTTGATTTGCCACGACTTCCCTCCATTCTTTTCGCCTCCCTCTAGTTTTCCAATTGTCAAAACATTGGCTGAAGTAGAAGATTCCCTAGAGCATTTTTTTTCACATTTCCTCACTTAGAATCACCCCTACAACATCCTCAAACTTCAACTTTGAGTTAGCTGGAAACTGAGTTGCTTACCCGCCATTACTAAGCTATTCTAACTCTCAGGTAAAGAGAACAAAATTAATAAATCCCTAACTTCCTCATCAAATTCTATTGTAACCAAAGCTAGCATATTTACAACCATATTAAAATCATTTATATGATATGTTATTGAACCATTCTTAGACATCTTCATATTAAAAAACTTTTTCATTAAAAATATATTATTAGAGGCATAGGGTTTTTCATACAACTTCCCTAATGCATCCATTAGTTTGTTTGTAGTCTTTTCCTTTGAAACATTAAATAATACCAAAGATGTAAGACACAGCTAGATTGTCCCAAGTGCCTTCCTATCTAACAAATACCATTCCAAATCCATCATGCTTGAGGGTATTTTCACCTTCTCAGAAAGTGGAATATAAATATCCTTCTGATAAAGGTAATCTTCCATCTACATCTTCCAAAGACTGAAATTATGCCCATTGAATTTATCAACCCTAGATCTTCCATCATCTGCCATAGTTCCCACTCAAGATAAAATGTTCCCTTTGATTCAACACTTCAGAAAACCAAACCAAGCTCTAATACCAATTGTTAGGAAATAAGGGATAAAATATGCAGAATAAACCCTCACAGAATCACTACAGTATAAACTAATATGTAGAAAATATTACAAATCTCAAACAAAAGTGTAGAATAAAATAACACAACACAAAGAGACAATATTTAACGTGGTTCAGCCAATTTGGACTACATCCACCAAGAATCACTTGTTCATATTTTATTACAAGCCACCACTCTCTTAATACAATACTCAGATCTATTTGGAGCTATGCTCAACAAACTCTACAGAATTCACAGCCAAATTCAAAACACATCTTCAATGTTACATAATACCTACCTTATGCAAAAAACCATATAAATAGACAACTGCTTAAGCATATTTACAAAACCATGGGTATCAAAACCATGAGCCAAAACCATCCCATAAACCTATGGGTCAAAAATCCTGCCCATATGAGAAAATCATGTTTCCTGGTATATCATGCATGTTTTAAGCCCAATTTTTTTTTCGAGGGTTACACCCCCAAACCCCAGCGAGACAACTATGGAATGTGTACAGTCATCTTAGTGTATAATCTTCAACACTTTCTCACATGAAAACAAGATCCACAACCTAACAGAAGATGATATGGTTCATGATGAACTTGGAAATATACACACCTATAAAATACGTGAGAGGAACAACCTCCACCCAGTTGGTAAATTATTCATTAGAATTGATAGTGTGTTTTTGTCCATCTGATAAGGTAGGGGTGATTTTTCCTATTAGTTAGATCCCCCATTTGCTAAATGGCCATTTGTTGTGATAATTTGTAATGAGTGAGACAATACATCGATAAAATTAATGTGATTTTGAAATAAGACACATTTCCACACATACTAATAATAATTTGTTTCCATAGTAGGCCAGTAGTATCCCAAACATAAAACTTTCTTTGCATGGACCATGCCACTTGTATGATAACCAAAAATTCCTTTATGCATCTATTTGATTACTTAGATAGATTCTTCAGAGTTAAGGAAAGGTAATAGAGTCCCATTGCAACCATGATGATAGAGAGTTCTCCCAAGTAGGTTGCAATGTTCTATTCATCAGATAAGGATTTAATTTTTATAGTAGGAGAGGTCAGGAGACAAAGTACCATCCTGTAAGTAGTTATAAATGTCAACATACCATGAGGAAAGGGACTAATAACTTCACATACCAAACATGATTCTGACATGTCATAAGATTAGTGCCATTAGATGATCAATAAGGAATGGAAATTATATGGTATTGGGTGATACGTGTAGAAAGGATCCAATGGTAACCATAGTATCCACTGATCAGTTATACATGCGTGGAAGTTAATATAAGGAAATCATAATAAAATACTCTTTTAGGATGTCCACCATGCATTTATATGTGATAAGTTTCTCATATATCTGAATTTGTATTCATCATTCATCTATTTGATTATTAGGGGAGAGTTGCTAATAACCTTAATTTGTTTGATGTTCCATTTGATAACAAATTTAAGTCCTGTAATGAGATCTTCATATTCAGAAATGTTTTTAATACATGTGAAGATGATTCAAAAATCTCGTTGGATGATATATCTTGTGGGAGTAATAAGGATTAATCTTGCTCATGAGAAATTTAATGTGAATGACCCATAAAAATATATCTTTTAGGTTGATTATCATTCGATATATAAAACAAAAGTATCTGGAAGATCCAAACTTAATGGTTCCATTCATAGGAGTGGTGCTTCAGCTAGTTGATTAGAAAGAACTTATCTTTTTACTAATTTTTGATTGAAATACTCAATATCAAACTAGCTCAACAAAATAATCCAATTGGCCATCCCCCCTTTAAGTGTCAGTTTTGAAAAAAAAGGTATTTGAGAGGGTCAACATTATATATTAGCTTGGTATGGTGGTTTAAAAGGTAATGGAAGAGTTTTTGAAAGGTGAAGACCATATCCAAGCATGATTTTTCAATATGTGGTTAGTTCAGCTCATATGCCATTAAGGTGTAGATAAGATAACATATGACTCTCTCTTTGTGTTGGGCATCATACAATGCTAAGAGTGTGCCTATATATATATAATAATGAACAATAAACGCCTTGGATTGATTAAAGTAGTCCATAGAACAATTTAGCTAAGTTAATTAACATTTATTAAATAAATGGTTAATTAATTATCTTGCACATTGTAGATAATTAAATTAGTTAATTAATTAGATAAATACACCTAAATTCCTAGTCAAGTGTCACTTCTATAGCCTATATAACTCCCATTTGGAATCCACTTATAGATTCCTAGAAGTGTGGGGAAATTGTATTATACATGTAATTCAATTTTTGGATGTAAATTATTCCATTCCAAATGTCTATTGCCTCTTAAAAAGTTACAAGTCCTAGACCAAGTCTACTTTTTATTGGACCATGTGATTACAATTATGACCTAAAGCTTAGTTAAACTTGCATCCACAATTCATGATCCTACCCTCAACTATAAAAGTAGGCCATTTCCTTCCCAGAATTATCCTTGGAAATCCATGAGAAAATGTAGTAAAGCTATGCTTATTTTTTGCTCGAATCCTTGTGAATTTTTCTCATAGCATTAAACTCATCCACTTTGGAAAGGATAATCACGAGTGTCCACATTCAATCATCTAAAGGATAAAACAAACTTAAAGCTTCTACGGTTTTACATCAAGGTTTGCAATAAATCTACAAAGAAGGTACATTATCTTGTTTTCATTTATCTTATTTTGTCTATTGATTTTACTTGTTTACATTTTGACACGCTCAGTGGGACCACACCCACACCTTCATTAATCTTAATTTCATTAGTTATTCATCTTGTAGTGTAGATTTTTAATTTTAATTAACCATTTTGTATTTGGTTTTTAGTAGATTAACATTTTTTGTCTTTTATTTTGTTTTTAAAGTGTTTTTGTGACTTTTTTTGTAGGTTTTTACAGCTTACAGGAAACACAAATCTATTTTATACCAGTAAAAAAATTCCATTAGTAATTTTACATCTAAATTTAGTGGAATATATAGTTGTAGCCAATTTTGGGTGTGGGTGATAAATTTGGGGTTTGTTTCATTGTTGTGTTTCTAGGTTTTGAAGCTCTCTGCATATCCTACACAAGTAAATCATTTTTAAAAATAATGATTAAAAAAACAAAAAAATTAGAAACCCTAACTACCCCCTCACTACCTCCTAACCCCCACCCAACTCAGTCCCCATCTTGGTCAAGCTGGTTTCATACCCTTTTCCCATCCCCTAATCCTCTCCTAACTACCCATCTCACCGAGCTAACTCTAACTCCTAACTCTAGCCTAACCCAACCTACCCCATTGGCTTGACTCGGCTAAGCCGAGATGCATCTTGAATCACCCTTCCTTATTTAACCCAACTCAAAACTCTCCCTGAGCCTGAACTCCGCCCTCAAGGCTCAATTTTTGTGTTACTTGGTCAAGATGAGCCTACCCTAACCTGATCCCAAAATTCCCCTCCCTTGGCACACCACACACCCACCAAGCTAACCCTATACACCTTGGCCACCTAGACGCCCTTTGACCTCGTCTCAACACCCCAACCTCGATTGAACTCCCCCCACCCATGGTACATCAGCCGCAACTCGACCTGACCCCCGACCTTAACCCCCCAGTGCCCTATCTCTCCCTTCCCATGCTAAACCAGCTCGCTGAGTGAGCCCACCTCTCTACCACGTCACATCGTTATGCTGAGTCACTTTTCCTTTCCTATCAAGTTACTTTCCCCTGCATAGAATGATTTCAACACCCTCTAAATACTAGATGTCATCTCCATGAGGTACCCCATGTGGTGAGCAAGTTGTGAAACCACAAGACATATCCAAGTAAAAAATGAAAGCAAAAACAATACAAAACAACAACAAACTAAACAAACCCACTCATCCCGCATAACATAGCATAACTTATTTTGATTTAGGGTTTCTTATACTTTGGAAAATTGGGTTATAACATTTATTGCATAAGTTTAAAACATGGGATTAGCTTATGTATATTTATTTTTTCTAACTTAGGTTTCAACTTAGGTATTAGATTTTCACTATGCTTCTTAAAAAAAATTAATTAATCTAATTTCTTTAAGATTATAATTTTAATTAATAGTAGTTATTAATTAGTTTATTTGTTATTTAATTAACTACTTAGCTTAATTAATTAATTTAGGTCTTTTATACTTAATTAGGACCCTTTTGTATTAATTTTCATCAATTTTTGCCAAATAGACTAATTGTGAAACTTGTCCATGTAGGGTTATTGGACTTTTTTGCCCAATTTTTTTTGTCACTTTTTAGGTGTTTTTTTGTGAATGTTTCATCGTTTTTTCATAGACACTAATGTTTTTTGACTAATTTTTCTAATTTTTCATTGTTGTTATTTTTTCATTTTTTGTGAGGTTAGTCATGAGAAGATCACACGTATGCTCTTTCCTCACACTTTATAAGTGATCTTGGAAATCAAAAACATGATCATATATTATGTGTTTTTGGGAATTAACCTTTTACCCTCTTAATCAAAGTTAGATCACACGTATGCTCTTTCCTTGTACTTTATAAGTGATCTCAAAAATCAGAAATTTGGTTTCACTTCTTTTTATCTTGTCCTCTCTACCTCAGAAAAACTTGAAAACCCTTGTTTGCAAGACCATCTCTATAGGATATTAATCTTAAACTACTAACTATAGGTTTCCTTGATCGTGCACTAAGAAAACTAATAATTCTATTTTTTTAAGGAACCTTTTTATTCAAGATAAACTAAATAATTCACACTATACTTATAGGTGTGGCTGATAATGTGATTACCCAATTTTTATAACTGTAGGAAGTTCTTTGGCTTAAGCCATAAAATTCATTTGAGGAGTACCGCATGAACCCCAAAGTAGTCAAAAAATTGAGTAAAATGGATAACAAAATGGGTACCCCCATCCTATAACATCTCGTAATTTCATTTTGTTTGTCACAAGGACAAGTTATAATATGTTTAGTGGGTTATAAATGCAAGGGGAAATGTGTTATCATGTATTTGAGATTACAGCTACACACATATATGTATGCCCTGAAAAGGATATACGTACTTACACATAGTTGTAAGCCCAACCGCATTACAATGCTTGTATACAAACATTTGTGGAGTACTTAAAATTTATAACTTATTCTTGTTATGCTATGTTGTATGAGATTACTTTACTTTCTTTCATGCAATGATTTTGTAACATCAGTGTGCTCTTTTGGTTGTTATTCCTGTTTATGATATTTTCTTATCTTATTGATGAAGTTAATGGTTTACTAATGATTACTAAATATGTACTTGGATGCAATGGTATTATTTTTCATTAATAAATTATTATGATGGTTTAATGGTACTGACATCATTTTGTTATCGCGACAGTTGTAGATTGTAAAGCATAATGATGATCTTTAGCAAGGGACAAGTAAATTTTGAGATTGTCAAGGTAATGTTTTAAGGAATTGATGTAATGAAATTTTTATCAGTAATGTAAATATATTTCTTATACAACCTTGAATTTGGTAACACATTGCAAGGTAAGATTATATCAATTTTATTGATCTTTGATTACATACTTGGCATATTTTAAAACTATTCCAATGGTTATCAACCCTAGCTCAAATAATGTTTATTTGATGATCGGATTGATCACACCATGCATTAGAATGAAACTTGTTTGGTTTGTTTTTTTGTCTTCGACCGATCATGGATCTATAGTGAGTGAGTATTAATTGTGGTTGTTTATGATGGTCTTAGACCTTAAATAAAATAAAATGATTGTTAATTGTTTTAAAATCCATTAATGATGGCATGGAGGATTATAGTTGTTAAGGGTCAAAGACCATGGTATTTGGCATTTTATGGTTTAAGTTGATATGGTCATATTCCACTAGCCTTGGTAATTAAGTAATGTAAGGTAAATTGTTAGGCTTATTATTGATGGTTTATATTATGGTCTTCACCCATATACCATTGGATTATTTTTGTTTTTTAATAGAAATTTGATCTTCAACCAAACTCATGGATTTTGATCATTTATTAATGATTTGGTCTTTGACCAAAATAAAATTACATTGATAGTTTAAATAATTAAATTGGTTGATAAATGACCCATACAAAAGGGTTATGGTTTTAATGTCTTTGACGGCTCATTTAAAAATCCACTAATCTATTTGGAGGGAAGCTGGGAGATGGTGGTAGTAAATTAAATAAGCCACTACGTGGTACTGTGGGGAATTTAATGCATTGAATGAATGTGTAGTTTTTCGAAAGTTATGAAGCATCTTGGGGAAACTAAATACATGTAACTCATTTTTAATTTTTACCATGTTTTTGGTTTGGTGTGATCTCTCTCCCGAGCTCTGCATGCGTAGAAGGTAATTTTTGGCATTTCTTGATTAAGCCCATTCTGGGGTGAGCTATGCATGGGATGTTTTCAAGCTATTTTCAGTAGAGTTATTATGGGATTATCTACTATATTTAGATGTTTTATTTTGACTTCATGGGAACATTAAATCTATATAAATCTAAAGAGGAGGTTGGGGGTTTTATTTTGTTTGATTTCTTGAGTTTTTTTGGAATGATTTAGAGGAGATTTAGTGGAGAAACATTATGGTTTTTCTGGTTATTTGGTTTAAATAAGCTTAGGAATTAAAATGCTTGGATTATTTAACCAATCTACTACTTTATTATGAAATATTGCATATCAATTGGTTTTTCTTATTTGGTTTATTTTTTGGTTTTAATGTCGATCAAATGGAAAATAAAACAATAGTTTTGATAAGTAATTTCAAAGGAAACATGTTTGTTAATTGGGTAATGGAAATTCAATTTACTCTTATTGTATGAGATATGGGTGCAAGTTGTGTGATATATCCTTAGTTGATTCATCTTCCTTACTCTGGTTCATGTTGTTAATATCAAATTATAACAGCCATGAGTGTTTAAAATGAATAAGGTTGGAATTAATAATTTTAGTTCTTGAATGAGTATGGCCTATGAAGTTGCTTGGGGTTGTTTGAGTATGGAAAATTATTCATAAGATTGTATATAAACCCTTGGGTTGATGACCCTTCTCAATTTACAAAAATATATGTTTTTTTTTGTAAATCAGGTTGTACCCTGATGTCTATTTAAGTTTAGGTTAAGCTGGGATATAATTTATTCCCATATATTTTCTATGCATGAATTAGTTAATATGTTTGGTATTCTTTAGTCCTTTTGCTAGAACAATAACATCTCATTGTTCTCGCCATGGAAGATAGAACATGTCAAAATTATCTTACAAGCTGAGTACAAAGGTTTTTTTAAAAAATATATTTAAAATTTGTTGATATATAAGATAAAATCATATGAAAGGTTTGGGATACTATTACTAAGAAATTAATGATTAGTTTTACATGGGTTACTAATATATTGGTGCTATTTAGTCCTTTCATAGAATGTTTCCAAAACTCACTAACGAGTTAACATAGACTATTTGGTTGTGATAGTTTGGTTAGTTCTTTAGTATGTTAAACCCCTCTAAGGGATCTACAAAGTTTATTTAGTACCCAAGATATCAAGTGTCATCCAAACAACTTACATGCTTGATCTCAGCCATAATTAATTAGGTAGAAGGATCCTTGTGTGATATAGGTTTAAAAATGATGTTGAATAAGATCGTTATTTCTTGATGATGCAATTTAAGAACTAAATGGAATGTAACATGGTAATTATGTTTGATCCTTAAATGGAAACAATACAAGGTTTTTCTTATTATGGTTGGATTCAACATGATAATTAATATGAAGGCTTATCTAGTATAGATTGGAATGTTAATGAATAAAGAAAACACTTATTACTATTTGGGATCTAGCTCATTACATGAATTGTTGTTCATTGTTTATTGTTGATTAAAAAGTCAGAGGATGAATAACATTTTTAAATATTTTATTTCATGATAATACAACATGGTTTTGTGTAGATGATCCATGTCAATTCTATTGAACTAAAAATGTATATTATTGTATTTTATCCTACAGTATGAAGGGAAGAATAACATTATGAGTTGAGTTAAGAAGGGATGTCAGAAAATGCATTAATTATTATTGTATTAATTTATAGCAGTGAAATGACTATACTTGTACTTTATTTAACGTGAAAGTATCAATTTGTAATTGTGTAAGGCAAATGTTCCTGATGTAATGAATGATTATCTTTGATAATCACTTTGTGAATATGTATTAAAGTTATTAATTATAAATATAATGATTGTTTTCAGATCAATATGATTATGTTAGGTGACATTTTTGTATCGATGTTTAACAACAAAGTATTCATTGTGAATTAATATTAATGTGATAATGTAACTTTTTTAAGATGTCAAAAACAATAAGACAAACCAGAAAATATGTAACTGTAGACACCGAAATTGGGTCACACTCCCCTTGGTCCCCTTTCAAATAACCAACTTAAACACATTCACCTAACCATGACCCTTATACCCCAAATTAATATTAATTTAATTATTTACAAGTAAATTAATACTCATCCTCACCCCATTATTAATTTAATTACTTTAATTAAATGGATGCCCACCTCACCTAGACACCTCACCATAGACCTATTCATAACATGTTTCCATAAATGAATAAGACTTAGTTCAAACCTAAAACTCAAAGCCTATTGTTCCTTTAACTACCTTCCCTCTCATAAAAACATAACGTCCATTCTGATATGTGGATAAATGAATGAACCTGACCCAAATAATGCGAGATATGCCATTTTTAATAAACCTAGGGAATCCCTCCCTAATCGATGTTGGTCATCCCTAAATAGACGTCGGTCAACCAGAAACCATCGTCGCTTACCATTTATTCACCTTGGAAACCTTATTTTTGGGTTGGCACATTCTAAGATCAAGGGGACGAGAAGAGAAATGCATGCAAGCAGAACCAGATCCTTTTCATACGTACATACATCCATAGCCAGCACCAGGATAGATCTAAAGGTATTGCACTCATGGTGACATTTCGGGAAGCACCAAACTCCATCCCATCAATCAATAATTACCACCACATATCCATTAGACCTATAACACCAGTAAGTACACCTTTTACCTACATCATCTATTTCTACTTTAGTCTATTAGGTTCTTCTATTGTTGTTATCAGTTTCCTACTTGCATTCCCTTTTCCCCACCATTCCTCTTTCTGTAAACCCAACCATTCATCCATCCACACCCTAAAATCACCTATACCAAAACCTATACATATTCCTGAGTGTTACTAATATCCCCATATACTTCGTTATGCCCTCTTTCATCTCTTCCTGGCCTTAGTTCAAACCCCACTAACAAATCTTATTGAATCTCATCAACACACCTCCACCAATGCCAGTTACCCATAACCATTGTTAGTTTTTCCTAACCATGATCGGTCATACCTCGACTGACATCGGTCTCTGTGTTTTTCAATACTATGTAAACTAACAACCACCCACCTATCAAAACAACCTAAACACCTCATTTAACCCTATTAAGACCCTATCTGTGACTTACAGACCACCTGAACAACTTGAAACTTAACCCAAACACCTTGACCTGCATATTTTTTAGTATTTAATTGGATCGACGCTGATAGTGATCTAAGGTACCCAAATCAGAATACTATCACTAGATTAGTTTATGTACGCATTTCAGTTATTTCATAGTTGTTTTACAAAAATAGTATATTGACAACCTTCGAGGAAGTATCACACTTCCTAGATCTAGCACACACTAGGTATTCCACTATCGTATATTGTTTAACTCTTCTTTGGTGGTCTTGTTTTCTATTTCAAGTAGTTCCTCCCATCCAAAAGGAATCTCTCATAGTCAGCATCAGATCGAGAAGTTAGAGTGCATGCACAGCCTTCAAACCAACCAACACAATAGGTATTCCTCCTTGTCCCTCACCCTTATCTCTTTTTTCACATTCCAAAAAATGTAAAGAAAACAGTGAAACATTTTGGCACACCCAGTGGGACCCATTTACAGTTCCTTGCATTTTCTTCATTCTTAGGTAAAATTGTGTGTTTGTTTCCCTTCAAAAAGCTTACACATTAATTTCTCTCCTCTGGAATCATTATTCCTCTCTTTATTGTCTAAAAATAATCATGTTTTTGGTGTTGTAAAAAGAACACATTCTTCTTTCTCTTTGCATTGCATTAGTGAAAGAGCATGTTCCTACCGATTCACCATTTGCTTCATTGAATATAATTTTTTGATTTGGGCATAAAATCAGGTGCATTTCATCATTTTATGTTGCATTTATCTCACATTAAAATGAGGGAAACCTATATGATGGAAGTCATGACCAGCTGATGGTTGACGCAAAGAACCATAGAAAACACTCTCTTTCTTCTTCTACCAAACTGCACAAAATCTGAATATACACATTTTCTTAAATGACATCTTACCTAGGAACAAATGTCAATGATCACATGATCTGAGGATTGACAAGTACTCCCTAGCTAGTTATCTATGTCCATTCACCTATCAGAGAGTACCACCCCGCCATAACATAACCCAAAACCTCAACTTTTAGATATCCTTCTTCGTACGATGCCTTCCCAACAAATATTCTGGATTCACATGGTTAGTTCTAAATAGCATGAGCTAAACAAACATAAGAAAATCACTCTTAGGATCATGTTTTTCTTCTTGACTTGTGTTTTTAGGTGTGAGACTATGAATCTACATTATTCTTCTTTTTTGCACACTTCATCATCGTAGTTGGAGTATTCTAAATTTTTTTGAGTGTGTGAGGACCCCATATTTCATTCTCAGATTCCTGTGTTTAACTCTTCACTTGATTTAAATTCACAAAATCCAATTTCTTAACTGCTCTTTCATTTCACAGTAAGTGGTGTTGGTCTAGCGACCATCATCAGTTCACATCTAACCATTGTCAGTTAAGCCTAACTGGTGTCGGCTTCTGGATTTCTAGTTACTTTTTCTGGAATAGCCTTCATCACTCCTTATGTTCTATTTTTTTCCCTTAGGGCATCATCCTATTCCCCATGTTGATATTTCTATCATACATAGAGACCCCATTATACATTCATCAATCCTATTTCACTTGCTGAAACTAGTGTTTTTCTATAGGGACCGACATCAGTTTCTATAACCAACATCGGTTCCCCATTAACCGTCACCAGTCACTATGACCAATGTCGGTGTCTAGTTTGGTTTTCAAAATTCAAACCTTGACCAAACTCACCCTCCCATCCTCATTTTTCCTTTATTCTTGTTGTTTTGTGTGTCATTTACAGAATCATGTCTTTCGAGGTCAACGCTTGCTCACATGGTGTGGAGTCGTAGTCAAACTAACGCTCTTATATTCCATGCCAGTAGTCAGCCACTCCCACCTATTCCTTCACACCTTCTGTCCTATTACCCATGGATCCAACCTTGCCTACCACCATTTCTATAGGTGATGAGGAGTTCACATGATTCCTAAATCAAACTCCCGTAGCCTTACAATTCTACCTTTCCCACTCTTCCACTCAAGATTCCTCTGAAAAATTGATATATAGAATGCCTATATCCATCTCTCCTACCCTTATACCCACTTATGGATCAGCCCCTATAAGTTTGGCATTACCTTTACTTACTTTACACCTAGTGGTTTTACATCTAGGCCCCACACCCGCTATGACCGTTGTATCTGCAATATCAGTCACACCCGTAGTATATGTTGTTCCTTCATTGACCACCCAAAGCATAACCTCATCCGCACCCATTACCTCACATATACCAGTTGTAACACAACCACCCATGGTGTTGGTGACCCCTGCTCCATTCTAGAATCTTTTCCCCTCCATCCCATTGTCTCTACCCCCAATCGCTACTAGAGTCACTCTATGGTCCCACCTACATATACATATTATAAAAAAAACCCTATCTCATCTGACATTCATTCTAGATATATGCCCTCTATGTCCGTCCCTTATTCTCAACCTTCCTATTCAACATCACCATACACTGGAATGCCACCCACATCACATATTCAGCACCAACCCCCTTATACCATCAGAGGCACCCTTCTATCACAACCTACCAATGATCTCATAAAATTAATGATGGAAAGAATGCTGACAGTAGAAGCATCAATTTCTAGCTCACATAATTCTCTCACATATGATGAAATTTGTAATGAGCCCATTCATCTATCCATTCCTATTCATCCATACCCTGTACATTGGGAAATGCCAAATATCAACTGCTTCAATAGTAAAGAAGACCCACAGCAACATTTGCGGTCTTTCAAACATGGGTGTTACTTGACTGCCCATGATGACACTTTACTCCTACGGACCTTCCCGATGTCCCTGACAGGACCTGCATTAGACTAGTACAGTGGGCTACCCAGACATTCCATCTACTCATTTAACCAAATATCCCAGGCCTTCTTAGACCATTTCTCAATTAACATTATTAAGAAAGTCACTATAATTGATCTTTACTCCACTCAATAGTACGAGGACGAGTCTATCGCGGACTTTGTCACTTGTTAGCGCAGCCTAATTAATCAGCTCACATTTGACTTACCTCAAATTGAGATCATAGAGTGTTTACTTGGGCTTTTGCTAGACATATCTCACTAACCCTACAAGTGCAGACCTTCTACACCTTTAACGAGGAATTCACCATGGCACGAAAATTGATGATTCGTGCTATCAATGAGAAGAAAATTCAGCTACGTAGCAGGAACACTATGTTCAAATTGAATGATGCTTCTTCATCTTTGAAACCCTAGAACAACTATTCAAAGCCCAAAGGATCCACCAATGTTGTGGTTCTCAAGGTAGGACCCTCTCACCCTTCAAACCAAGCCAAATCTTCTTCTAATCTCTCTCCCATCCAAGCTTTCCAGTTTAGACAAGAATAGTGAAAGTATACCCCAATAGGGGAACCTTATTCTTCTATTTTGAAAAATCTTATTGAGGTTGGTGCCATTACCCTTCCACCTATAAAACCACACACTAGTTTTGACCTCGAATGCCCCACGCCTGCATGGTATAAAGAACATGAATTTTGTAACTATCATCGTTTCAAAGGTCATAGCGATGCTAACTACATCACCTTCAAGAATATTATCCAAGAAATGTTAGACAATGGATATCTAGTCTTGGATAACCTGAATGCACCTACTAACCAAAACCTAAATATCTTCAAAAATCCATTCCCTAATCATGCCCCATCCTCCAACCAAACTAGTGACACTTAAACCAATTATAACAATGTTTGGGAGGTCCACGCTATTTTCGATGACATACTAGTTACTTTACAATTTCCCCCTATCCCTTACATAGACAAAATCTTAGCCCAAACTCCCCTATCTACACAAGAACCTATTTCATCTACTCCTCCACCCATAGAGGAACCCAATTCATTTTCTCCTTCACCTGTGGAAGAACCCATAATTAGTACTCCACCTCTAGCCCTCAAACTACCAAGCAGTCGTTAGTAGCACCTCTCCTACTCATAGGGGACACTTGTCCACTCCCTACACCATCACAAGGAGAGTCCACCTCATTTTCCCCATCATCTCCTCTACCCATACAAGATCCTGTAGAAACACCATTACCTTTAGATGACCATTCTCCATCAGACCTCTAAGATCATGTTGATATGCTTTCAGCTCTCTTACCCATAGAGTTTGAAGCTAGTCATTTCCTTGTTTATAAAACACAATTTATGGGGATTTCTACTCGATCCAAATTTTCCCCGATTATAGCAGTACCATTTTCATGCTTTTCTGATCGCCTAGACTATGTTGATAGACCCTTGCTTTAGGGACATCTTCTACTTCCTGCTTCAACCCAAATGCATCTGTCACTCACCGACACCTCCAAAATCTATCCAAAATTGTTTCAAGTGACAAAACCAAACACAACCATGACTATTGGAACACCTTCCATGTGATTTCGCATAACCTAACACACACCTCTACCCACATCCCAACATACACCTATACCCAAACACCTGCCCATGCATATATCATCTCCCTTACCTAAACCCATCACTACCTTAGGAGTCGTGCCAACATTGAACCTTACTCACCCATCCATAAAATTAGATTTAACCACATCTTCCCAAACCAACACTAAACTTATTACGGCCCCTAAAAAGAATATCCAAACTCTTAGGCCTCATACACCAACCTCGCCTACCACACCATTATCACTTTCACCTCTTTCGTCCATCTTAGGACCTCACCACTCAACCTTCTCCAAACAACCTTCTTCCACCACTAAACCAAGAACACAACAACTCACCTCCTTATCACGGCCCTTTAATGTACCTATGTGATCCACAAAACCCCTGTCATCACCTATGACCTTCTTACCATCCATACCACCACTACCTTAAATAACATTTTCACTACCCATGACACTCTCTTCCCATCCAATCACACCTTATACCCAACCTCTACCAACCACCTCCACCCAATTTGGTTTCCCCCATGAGTAACCCATCCTCTTCCACCATCTTCTTTTCCTTCTACATCCCGTACTCCTATGTCAACTTTGCCCAATAAGGTGCAACCCAAAGCCAAGAATCCACTACCCTCTAATAAAGTAGTCAAACCAACCAAACCTTCCATCATCAAATCTTTTACCCCACCTTTACCCAAACAAATGCCCACAAGACCTAAGACCACTCCACATACCAAAATAGTGGACCAACCCATTCCCCCTCTTGTAAAGCCTCTTCCTCCATAATCAGCCACACATATACCCAAACCCACACTCAATTCCCATTGTGATCCATTAGTGGGGTCCTACACTAAGATTTTAACCAACATCTTAGGGACTTCCGTCATCACATTACCACCACTTCGACCTTACGATGCTCTCTAACCCAAACAAAAAGGGTTTGATGAGACCAATATTTGATCCTATCATCATGTTTCAGGACATGATGTTGAAAATTATAAGGCCTTGAAAACCACTCTTATCCAACTTTATCCTCCTAAGCACAATTTCAACAATGACGATCTTCTAGATGAGGACCCCATTCCACCTTCACCAATATCCCCAAATATTCTTCCATTAGCTACTCAATGACTTGATTCTCCACCCCCACAACTCTTTTATCCACCCCCAAACTTTTAAATTTACATGTTCCATATTACCACCCATGCTCAGAAAGACAAGGGAAAAGAAAAGGAAACTAGCCCATCAACAAAACCTATACCCAACATACCATTTGTACCCAAACCCAAAGTCACCATTCAAGGTCTTGTGTATCCTATTTTAGATGGGGTCACACATCACACAATGCTAAAGAAATTACACCAATCCTCCCTCAAAATGTCTTTATATGACCTCATCTAAACCTCTGCGTCACATTGTCTAGACCTCATAGAGGTTCTTCAATCTATTAAGGTTTTAACAAATGACCCAATTCCCATACCCTCCATCATTACCCCTCATCACATAGCCTCTCTCACTAATTCATCACCTTCCTCTACACCTCCACTTACTCACCAAGTATTCATCCTCATCTTTTCGGAAAAAGAGATCTCCCTCTTTCAGTGTGATGACCTTGATCCCACTCTTTTCATCTCCATATTTATCGATAGTATACACTTACGATACATTATGATCAATGGTGGTCCTAGTATTAACATCATCTCCTCCCATGCATACAACCAAATGCATATACCTGTCAATTACATGTATGATAACCTAATTATATTGTGCTCCTTTAATGACACCATGACCTCTACCCTAGGTACCATCATTTTTCATGTCTGTGTAGGTCCCTACACTATCCCGAAACTTTTCTATGTCCTAGGAGGGGAGTTATAGTATAATTTATTGCTTGGCCAACCTTGGATCTATGCAATGGGTTGTGTCCCTTCGACTTTACACCGCTACCTAAAATTTGAACTCAAAGGACATAATTACACCATCCCATCTGACCCATCACCTTTTAAGATATGTAACATGCTATACTAGCCTGTAATAATGTGCTTGTTACAATCAAGGCATCTGTAACTATCTCCACTTCACCTTCACCTATAAGCCCATCCACCAAGACTGCCATCATCTCTCCCACATCTAACCCTATTATCCCTACTGCTGCCATGACCTCTACCATTGACTCACCTACTTCCCCATCATCTAGTGATTCATCTATCCCCGCTACCCCACATATTGAATAATGACCCCTTAGATGGTATTTTTTAATGCCTCACTCTAGGGGAGTACCACCTTTACAATATCAACACGTTACTCACTCCGAAAGAGTATGGGAACCCACATCAATACCCAGGTTATGACTACCGTGCAGGAGAGGTTTTTTCCTTATGGCCCTCCCCACCTTCGCACTAATATAATGTATGGGGAAATTGATATCACCACTTATTCACCCAAATCTCCATCTCAAACACAACCATTTTCATTTAACCTACACTCCCTCACTAACCCTTGCTTCACTTACACTATCCTCCACCGGTGTGCATGGAAAGCATTTGGATTTAGGTTTTATGAGCAGGGCCACCATACTATCATTTCCTATACCACTTGTAAACACAATGACTGTATTGGCATTAGATTTAATGCTCCACCTCTCAAGAAGGCTCGCGTCAACTGCTTTCAGGAAGAAAAACGTTCCCCACCTCATTCACCCATGTCACCATCTTCACCCACAAAGTCCGTAGATCCCGAATCTATTCCTCATAACTTTTTTATTTATAAGATTTTTGTTTCTTAGACCTTTGACCTACCAATGCGATGGAGAGGATCCGTCTTCTCTCCCATTCTTGTATCCTGACATGATCGATGACGATACACCTTCTATTAATGTTGTTTAATGTCAAGATGATGAGTCCATCCTCACCTACCTAGGTGCCAAAGATTATTATATTCACCAGTCGTTACCTTCTGAGACGTAAACCACGTTGAAAGAATCGACCATTGAAATCAATATTAACACTCAAGGCAACCTACACATTCTAAATATAGACCAATCTTTAGATGCTACTGAAATAAAAGCTTTTACCTCTTTCCTTCGGGACCATAGCAAAGATTTTTCTTGGTCCTATGCCGATATGCCCGGTATTGACCTAAAAATTGTGGTAAAAAATATCATAACCATTCATGATGCCAAACCCATAAAAAAAAGCTATGAAAAATGCATCCTTGCATTAATATTCTAGTCAAAGAAGAGCTTCAATGAATTCTCTTAATTTCCTTCATCCTACCAATTGACTATCCCCAATGGATTTCTAACATCGTTCCTATCACATAGGCAACAGGGGGAATCCACATTTGCATGGACTTCTATGACCCTAACCTAGCTTTTCCCAAATATGACTTTCCCTTACCAGGAATTGACCAACTAGTTGATCTCACCGCTAGCCATGAAATGCTATAACTCATAGACGGTTTCTCGGGTTACAATAAAATATTACTAGCTCGAGAAGATCGTGGTGAGACTGATCCTTCATCACTCATGTAGTAGACCTTTCACTATTGACCTCGATGCCTTTTGGTGTAACGGTTGGTTAGAGTGTCTACATATTCTCTCTTAGAAATGAATGTACATCTACCATGAAATCAGTACATCAGGTGTAATGTAATAATATAAGTGTGATGATATTCTGTGTCTAAATACAATTTTCAAACCAAACACCTGACCATCCTTAAGTTCATATTTGAATACCTCAATAATATAAAGTGATGTTACAATTTGAACATTGTAATAAAGATGGGTTGAATCAGAGTTATATATTACATAGGCATGTTACGATAAGTATTTAGAATCACAACGATGGCGAGACATAGGATCACCATTAAATAAAGAAATACTTACATGATATAAATGACATAGTGTTGTCACAGAAGGATTTATAGTGGATAGAAACATGCTATAGGAGATATGGGACCACTATGAAAATAACCTTGGAGCTTCAAAGAAGGTATCAATCACATTCCCGAACAAACATGAATCACTCTCCTGAATTTGAGCATCCTGACACAAGAGGAAGAGTGTTCGAAAATCAATTATCACTTGATTCTGCTCCACCTTTGATACTATCCTCAAAATAGTTTCAACCATTGTAGATGGAAATGAACCAATCCTGTACTTTCCTACTAAGGTCATTAGGTAAAACTCCTCACTAATGTGGACAATGATATGAAATGGTTGACATTATTTACACCCAGGTTTATAATATGTAAGTGTGTAGTAACTATAGCCATATCATGATATTAAATATTTAACCTTGATTATGATAACTAGGGTCCCATAGTTAGGTCATCTATGAGGAATATTATTATTGTTTGATATGGAATTGGAATATTAACCTACATATTAGTGATGGACCCATATACATTAAGTATTTGCCATTGACCACTTAATGATTGATGTTCCAACACTCCCCCTTAATGTTAAGTGGGACAACATTGACATATGCCCCCAGATTAGGTTATTTTAGGGTGAATTGTGAGATACAGTCTGAGAGAATATTACAATCTTTAAACCATAGATCGTAATTTAGTGATTTCGAGTAACAACTTTTGTGGGATTTGAATATTACCTTTGTGATTGATTGAAAATAGCTTTCGAAGTGCGTAGTGTGATAGTGTGTATCTTGATGGAAGATCATCCCTTGGATTTCGAGTGGCTAGGGATGAATAGGGAAACCTTGAATATGTTTCCCCTAGGTATCTCAGTGAAGAGGTTATTAGAGTCCGAGCATATACGAGCCTTTTACATCCAAAAGACCTCCTTAGACAATGATGTTTTTATGGAGAAGTATACCAGATAAACTTAAGTAGCACTAAAGATGTGTGAAATACTGAAGACCGTAGTATGTAACATCTTTATACAGTAATGTGTCTAAAAATGATGTTCAATGTTGTATACATGCCCAAAGGTATGATTCTACACTTGCCCATTGAGTATTTGTTAAAAACATATAAATGAAGGTCTTCAAGATAATGTTAGAGAAACAATGTTACCTGAACTCATGTTCACCGTAAGTACATTATTATATTTATCCTCACCCAGTAATTGTAGTGTGCAAGAAAATTTACTTTATAAATACTTATATATTGGGAGATATTATCTAGTTGTTAGGTATAGTTCCATTTGTAAATTGAATCGACATGATATTGAGCTCTAGGTTGTGATGATGCCTACATGCATGAGGGCTAATACTGACTAGATCCTTGAGAGGGTCATAGAGGTAATATCGATAAGATCATCTGGATTTAAGTATTTCACTTTTGAAGTAGACTATGTAGTATCCATAGAAATTTATGAGCTTGATCTACGACATTTAATGGTTCTAAGAATTTGTGCATTTCTTGTCTATAGGAGCAGAGGCCTAGTGGGACTCAGTGATTTTCTTTTAGACGACCATACCATCTAGTTATATGGTGTTACTGTTCAAGCTCATTGGGTGATATTGTCAATAGGTTTTATGGAAGGTTCTATTCTAGTGAGGATATCTTTCATGCTCAAGTGATAAGATGGTGTTTGATTATCATCATTATTCTAGGCTAGAGAAGATATTAATCTGTGTTCATTTTTACTTGTCATGGTGTCAATGCAGGACATTGATATTGACATTCGTCATGTAAGTTTTGTGCAGGAAATACATTTGACTACTTTGATTGCACTGGGGTTAGAGGAGGATGAGTGGGATATACTCAACCATGTAGCAGTTACATAGCATTACTAGATTGGGGGAGGTGCCCGATAATATGCATTTGACTGTAAACTACACCCTGTGAGAGATGGTATGTCATATTACATGGTACCTTTGTTGTGTAGAGAACTACGGTGAGATGGTCCTCGAAAGTCGTGCTCAACTGATGATGAAAAACTAGCAAATCATTTACTAGGTTTTCCAATAGTAGGAAAGATGGGCTTTAGGTGATTCCCTATAGGTGATAGAATGGCGACAGTTAGATTGTAATTTAAAATCCTTAGACCTTGGTCATATGGTATGGTCATATGAGGGCTTAAAGGTTATTATTCCTATTAGTAGGTGCTTAACTCCAGTCCCCTTTCATTTTATTTGTGTGGTTAAGATAAGAGTCAGTTTGATTTTGTTTTAGTGGCAACTAAAATAAATAGTATAGCATAATACTTGTAAAGCTTGTATCGTTTGATTGCCAACTCGGATTTTGAGTGTCATATTTTTGCAAAAGTGCTTATTTTTTCTTGCTCTTTCCATTGGAAATATTTAATTTAGAGAATATATACTATAATTATAAAGTGTCCATATTGTAACATGAACACATTATATAGTGCCAAAATCTAAGGGGGGGCTCTTATTGCATTGTTTGGGGGTCTTGTTGCATTACTTGGTTCTTGCATTTATTTTTGTGATTTTTTTACAATGGCATCTTCATTATATACTTCTGAATTAGATCATGTTGAGCCATTAACAACACATAATTACCACACATGGAAACCAAGAATTGAAACAATAATTAAGCGGAAAGGATTATGGGCTTTAAATTCTTCAAAACAACCAGTGTTCACTAGAGAATATGAGAAATTTCAATACTAGTGCAAATTTGATGAGTGTATGGGTTTGATAGGAACTTATGTAAGTGACAATATTTTGTTTCATTTGGAAAAATGTGACTCTCCTTACAAAATATGGGAGAAATTTGAGGGTTTATTTGGTAAAGTGGATCACATGAGAGCCATGAAACTTGAAATTGAGATCACCTCTCTTAATCCATAAAGATTTTCCCATCAATAATAGTTCTATCTTACCAATTTCAAGCATTTGTTGACACAGTTGAAGGGGAGTGGAAGAGATAAGAAAGATGAAGAGTGTGTTTACTTAATTCTATCCAAGTTGAGAGGACCATTCCAAATCTTTTACTTCTACCTTTTTCTCTAGCATGGATGCCTTAGGTGACACATTTAAAATGCTTGAACTTAGAAACATTTTGTAAAAGACTTACTAGGGAAGAATCCAAATTTTCTTACCTTGAGTCTTCCACAACTTAAAAGACATTAGTTACATCTAATCCTAAGGGCAAGGGAAAACCAAACAGTAAAAATGAATCCACACCTTCTCCATCTCAAAATGTTCCTAAACCCAAAGAAAACAAGTCAAAACCCAAGGATTCTTCTAAATCTAAGAATAAGTCTAGTTGTTCATGCTCTTTTGTGGGGGGAGTAATTGTTATCCAAAACTCACCCCCCAGGGTAAATTTTGATAACATGCATCAAATTACTTAGTCCTAGGCAAATAAATTGATTCAGGGCCAAAAAATCATGTTTCTAGGGTCCCCTCAGAATTTTTCTAACTCTCCTATCCAGGTTGAAAAGAGCAAGTTTTGAGAAAAGGTGAAAAGGCTGCAAAAACAAGCTTGGGCCAGGAAAAATCACAAAAAATGGCTAAGTCCTAGTCCTCACAATAGTCAGGACGTGATGGACATCTGGGTGTGAATCGGCTGAAAGGCTACCAGGTAGTCTGCAGGGCAAAGGACATCCAAGCCATCGGGACGCGGAAATCCGGTTCAGCCGAAGGAGAAGAAAATCAACTAACTACTTTGGGACATTTGGGACAAGAAGACGCGAAGGACGCGAACCACCCGGATCAGCCGAAAAGGAGAAATTTCACACTAAGCAGTTCAGGACATGTGGGACAAAGGTACGCGAACTGGCCGAATCGGGCGAACCGGAAGAATTTGTCCCAGACAGTCTAGGACATGTGGGAAAAAAGGGACGCGTGGGATGCGGATAGCTGAACGAGCCGAAAGCCAATCAAGCAATGCCGCGTGTCATCAACTAAATGACGGACGAGGAAGCCCATTTTGGGTGGATCAGAAGTTTTTGGCCCAGATAGTCTGGGACATCCGGGACAAATGGACGTGCTGGATGCGAAAGAGCCGGAAGACCCACGAACCAACCAAATCATGACATGTGTCACAAGGAGAAAAGTCCAAAAAGTTCAAAGGGTGAGGTTTCAAGCACTAACCCAAGCTAATAAAAGGAGGACACATGTCCAACAAGGAAGGGAAGCTCGGAGCTCAAGAAGGAGTTAGAGAGTTTAGCAAGAGTTTTGGCCAAAAAGCTAAAAGCAAAGGTCTGCCCTGCGCCCCTGTCGACCAATCAATGCATGCCACGTGTCCCAAGTGGCAGGGGCATGGAAGGAAAGTGGAAAATGTTCCAAAATCACAAAAGGAAAAAATTTCAAGGAAAAACCCACGGGACAGTAGAGGAGAGAGAATTATGTATCCAATCAGCACTTGACATGTGTCGTCTAGGTGGCAGAGCACGGTAAAGATCTTCAAAACACATTTTCACCTGTTTTGTGCCCTAAATCTTCAGATCTCCATATCTTTTGATCCAGAGCTCGGATTTGCATGTTCTTTATATCAACGGAAAGCTTATGAAATTATATATATGATTCCAGTGTTAATCTTGAATTTTGGTGTAGTCTGGAGAGAGAAATTTGAGAAATAGATCTGACGTGTGTTCATGGCCAGAAGTGACATTTTAGCGACCAAATTAATGCAGAATGGATCGCATTCTCCTCCAAATCGGTCAAAGATGTTAGGTTATGGGTTTGTAAGGTTCCCCATGTTGTTTTAATGCATCTGCAATCAATGAGGAATGGGCTTGCATGTTTTCCCATGTTTCTCTCTCCTGGGCTCGACCCATGCAATGTAAAAGCTAGATTTGGCTCATTTTAAAAATAATAATTACAAGTTTTTCATCTGTTCAGCTCTGACCTCCCTTCTTTTCCTTCTCCAGGGTTAAAAATGGAGTTCGAACCTCCTCCCTACTCTGTAATGGAATTTTTTTCCTTTTACTAATGAAATGATGTTCTGTGCAAAATTTTTAAGCAACAAAAAAATGTGTTTTGTGATGCATCTATCCATCCTTTCTCGTTTTTCACTTGTTTTCCTCTTGCCTCTCTTCATTGTAGGTATTTGTGCATGTTTGAATGTTCATTGCAGGTTTGGAGCTATGTTCATGGAGTTTTGGGACATTTTCTGTGTGAAATCTATCCTTGGGCCTGTGATGCATCTGTCCATCCTTCCCATTGCTCACCTCTCTTTGTTACATGGCAGTTTTGATAGATGTTCAACATTCTCCTTCTCTGGTGTATCACCATTTTAGTGTAGGCTTTTGTTCTTTTTCACTTCTCTCTCTCTCTCTGTCTCCTTGGTATGGTTAGATTATGATTAGATTAGCTTTCCTACACTGGAACAGCTTGTGGCAGGTAGTTTAGGAGCAGGAACCAGCCTTCTCTGGAGATTCCTTTCTCATTTTCATGCAAGTCCCACACTCTGGAGAAAGGATTCAATGTTATGCAATCACACTGGATGCAAGAATGATCAACCTAGAAATCTTAATCAGCATCCAGGCGTGCTGGTGAATTTTGCACTCAACAGTTTTGGCACGCCTGGTGGGACCTTAGAGGTCTTCCACTTCATCTTTTGCAGGTTGGTGTGTTCATGTGAATATTTCAGCCTTTGGAGGCACTTGCAAACACATCTGGTGACTCCATCTGATCAGCAACCCATTTCTGAAGTTGCAGACCCGTTTTCCATCCATTCCCATCCATCCTTCTTTCCATCCCTTTCATTCTTTTCCATTCCATGAAGTTGTGCAATCATGACTTCATTTCCATCATGGAACTCACATTTACAACAGACAGCAATGTATTCCCACCTCCAACATGTTTTTGAAATCCTCCAAATCAGCCTTTTGAGTAGATTCAAGATTAGTATGCATACCGATATGAGCAGTAATGCCAAAGTTAGTTTGACTATGGAGCTTTCCAAGAGCAAGAGTATGCATATAATAAAGACCATCAGATCCAAGACGCTGGTTTGTTGGAGAAAATCCAAAAGATGGAGGTAGAGATGGTGCAGTCCAGAGCAACAGCTCAAATGAGAGCTTTTAGAATTGGTTGCAGGACTCCTTGTCCATGGGGAGGCCCTTTTCCAAGACACTTCAGCCCTCAAGAGAAGCTAGACTTCATGATAAAGATGCTTCCCCAACTTGCACAATGGACATCAGAAATAGAGGCCTATACATTCGGTGTTAAGCAACCTTGTCAATGGGTAAGTTCTACACCATCATCTGGTTTTTCTCTTCCCATTATTCAAGCAGCATCATCTCATTTGGACTTGCAAATTTTAAAATCTCCATCTGCTGTCCCAAATGTTGATCCCATGTCTCCACCTCTCAGTCTTCCACCACACCTCAATTCTTCTTTCCTTTTTCCTTCCAAATAGTCATCCTCTCCACAAGAGCTAAAATAAATCACCCCTCCTCTAAAGAAACAATAGATTTCATCTCCTTTACCACCACAAAAAATTGCCAAATCAATTGAGTTGTAACCCACCCCTCCTCTTGCATTCCCAATTCCATGTGGGGAAGAAGAAATTGCAAAAATCAGTCATCAAGGACAGCAAGAGGAAGAGCCAAGAAAAGAAGAAATGATTAAGAGCTTAGTAATTTTGGCTACCAAGTTTGGTATGACAAAGATCCCCTTGATGGTCAAACCTACAGAAGAGGCTAAGGTTGAACAAATAGTGGTCAGGGCTGATTTTATTGCAGCAGAAGAAGAAGTTCTTACAGTCCCAACTTGTCCTCTAGAGCAGAAGATTGAATAGTTTGACTTGACAAACTTCATGCTAGAGGAGGAGCTCATTCAAGAGTAAGATTGTCTTTGAACATTGGAGGAAGGAGAAGCTACTCCAGATCTAGCAGTAGAGGAGCACATTCTAGCTATGGAGGAGAAAGTTACAGATCCAAGAGCTCTGAGCACAAAGCAGGCTACAGGAGAACATTCAGTTCTTCTTTCTACTTCACCTCTCTCAATTTCCAGTGCTGAAGAGGAGTTTGACCTCTCAAACTCAATGTTGGAGGGAGAAAGAAACCATGGTGGTCAAGTTACAAATCAAGAGGACACCATGGAGGAAGTTGAACATTTGCAGCAGGACAGCCATGAGGTAGTTTATCTGTCAGATTTGGAGGACTGTTTTGATGGAGAAGAGCCGGTTGAGTTTCCACCGTTCTCTCTTTCATCATCCACATTCCAAACACAAGAGTCTGCTGTCATGAAGAAGAACATTCATTTGCAGCAGCCTGCATCTTATAACAGCTCTTCGGAATCAAGATTGGAAGATTTTAATCTTTCATGTTCTTCATTGGAGGAAGAGAAAGGACAAAGGAATTTCACCATTGCTTCCACACCATCCATTGAGGGTCTACAAAAAGACTCCACTTTTGGAGTTGAGAATCAGAGCTATGGGCATATCAAACAGATCTGACCTTTCCCAATCAGGTATTTGGCTTCATTAGAGCCAAAGGAGAAGTCACAACCAATCATGCTTGCTTCTGAGCATGAGGGTGAGCTACAAAGTACCAAGGATCAGCTATCATACCCCTTCAATCCAAATGCAGAGAAACTAAAAGAGATATTGAATTTTCCTTCAGTTGATACCTTGATGATTTGGGTGGAATACCAGCATCTGGTTGATTTTCCACTCATCCTAACAACCATGATCAACTCCAAATCAATTCCATGGCTGCCACTTTTGAGAAAGGGAAGCTATTTCTCACAACCAATTACAGGGTTTGTTTAGCTTGCCTTTTCTCCTAGTTACAGTAGAGTAGGTAGGTTTTCTTTCAGTAGAAAAAGTGCTTGTGCACACTCTGCATGTTCCATTTGGAGCATGTATGATTTTCAGTTCTGTACATAGTTTTGGTGTTGCTGGTTCTGCTCTTGCACAGTTCGTTTCAGTGGCATTTTGGTGAGAACAACTCCATGTCTAGTGGGTTTCAAGTGGCTCAGAGGGAGGTTTTCAAAGTTCACATCAGTTGCAAGTTACAACTCATGACTCCATGCCCAATGGATGCTTCAGGCAACTGGTAACTTCATCTAGCAGGCAGATGACCCCGCTGAGTTGCCAAATTGTTATCCAAAATTCACCCCCCAGGGTAAATTTTGATAACATGCATCAAATTACTTAGTCCTAGGAAAATAAATTGATTCAGGGCCAAAAAATCATGTTTCTAGGGTCCCCTCAGAATTTTTCTAACTCTCCTGTCCAGGTTGAAAAGAGTAAGTTCTGAGAAAAGGTGAAAAGGCTGCAAAAACAAGCTTGGGCTAGGAAAAATCACGAAAAATGGCTAAGTCCTAGTCCTCGCAATAGTCAGGATGTGAGGGACATCTAGGCACGAATCGGCCGAAAGGCCGCCAGGAAGTCTACAAGGAAAAGGAACATCCTAGGCCGTCGGGATGCGCGGGACGCGGAAAGCCGGTTCGGTCAAAGGAGAAGAAAATCGACTAACTGCTCTGGGACATTTGGGATAAGAAGACGCGAAGGACGCGAACCGCCCAGATCGGCTGAAAAGGAGAAATTTCACACTAAGAAGTTTAGGACATGTGGGACAAAGGTACGTGAACCGACTGAATTGGGCGAACCGGAAGAATTTGTCCCAGACAGTCCAGGACATGTGGGATAAAGGGATGCGTGGGACGAGGATAGCCAAAGGAGCCGAAAGCCAATCAAGCAATGCCACGTGTCATCAACCAAATGATGGACGAGGAAGCCCATTTTGGGTGGATCAGAAGTTTTTTGGCCCAAATAGTCTGGGACATCCGGGACAAATGGACGTGCTGGATGTGAAAGAGCCGGAAGACCCACGGACCAACCAAATCATGACACGTGTCACAAGGAGAAAAGTCCAAAAAGTTCAAAGGGTGAGGTTTCAAGCACTAACCCAAGCCAATAAAAGGAGGACACGTGTCCAATGAGGAAGGGAAGCTCGGAGCCTAGGAAGGAGTTAGAGAGTTTAGCAAGAGTTTTGGCCAAAAAGCTAAAAGCAAAGGTCTGCCCTACGCCCCTGTCAACCAATCAATGCATGCCACGTGTCCCAAGTGGCAGGGGCACGGAAGGAAAGTGGAAAATTTTCCAAAATCACAAAAGGAAAAACTTTCAAGGAAAAACCCATGGGACAGTAGAGGAGAGAGAATTATGTATCCAGTTAGCTCTTGACACGTGTCATCCAAGTGGCAGAGCGCGGGAAAGATCTTCAAAACACATTTTCACCTATTTTGTGCCCTAAATCTTCAGATCTCCATATCTTTTGATCCAGAGCTCGGATTTAGACGTTCTTTATATCGACGGAAAGCTTATGAAATTATCTACATGATTCAGGGGTTAATCTCGAATTTTGGTGTATTCTAGATAGAGAAAGTTGAGAAACGGATCTGACTCATGTTCATGGCCAGAAGTGACATTTTAGCGACCAAATTAATGCAGAATGGGCCGCATTCTCCTCCAAATCGGTCAAAGATGGCAGGGTATGGGTTTGTAAAGTTCCCCATGCCATTTTAATGCATCTGTAGTCAATGAGGAATGGGCTTGCATATTTTCCCATGTTTCTCTCTCTTGAGCTCGACCCATGCAATGTAAAATCCAGATTTGGCTCATTTAAAAATAATAATTACAAGTTGTTCATCTGTTCGGCTCTTCCATCCCTTCTTTTCCTTCTCTAGGGTTAAAAATGGAGTTCGAACCTCCTCCCTACTCTGTAATGGTGTTTTTTGCCTTTTACTAATGAAATGATGTTCTGTGCAAACTTCTGAAGTAACAAAAAAATGTGTTTTGTGATGCATCTATCCATCCTTGCTCATTTTTCACTTGTTTTCCTCTTGCCTCTCTTCATTGCAGGTATTTGTGCATGTTTGAATGTTCATTGCAGGTTTGGAGCTATGTTCATGGAGTTTTGGGACATTTTCTGTGTGAAATCTATCCTTGGGCCTGTGATGCATCTGTCCATCCTTCCCATTGCTCACCTCTCTTTGTTACATGGCAGTTTTGATAGATGTCCAACATTCTCCTTCTCTGGTTTATCACTATTTTAGTGTAGGTTTTTGTTCTTTTCCTTTCTCTCTCTCTCTCTGTCTCTTTGGCATGGTTAGATTAGGATTAGATTAGCTTGCCTGCACTGGAATAGCTTGTGGCAGGTGGTTTAGGAGCAGGAACCAGCCTTCTCTGGAGATTCCTTTCTCATTTCTGCAAGTCCCACACCTGGAGAAAGGTTTCAATGTTGTGCAATCACACTGGATGCCTGAAGATCAACTTAGAAACCTGATCAGCATCCAGGGGTGCTGTGATTTTGCATCAACAGTAATCATGAAGAAAATAGGTGTTATTAGAAACCTTAGAGGATGTAGTCAAGAAACACAAAATTTCTATCTCCACTCCTCCCCCTTCTAATCAACATGGAAAATTACTTAATGTTTTTAGAATATCTCAGTCACCACTTGCAGACAATTGGGTTATAGATTGTGGTGCTTCTCATCACATGACTTCTTCCAAGGAGTCTTTTGTTTCTCTAGGTTTGAGTTCTACTTCCAAAATTGAGGTTAAAGATTCTTCATTTATTTCTATTGAGGGAAAATGTGATATACAACTTGATGGTGGAAATATCCAAGATGCACTATATGTTCCTAACATCAATACAAATTTTCTTTCTATATATCAAATTTTTCATTCTGGTAAAGGGAAAACAGTGACTTTTACACCACATGGGGGCAGAAGTAAGAAATTTATTGGAGCTTTATTCACTTGTTTCTCAAGGTATTATTGATCATAGTTCTAGACTATATCACTTTGAGGGTTTTGATGACACTTCTTCTATAGGGACATGATTGGTTTCTCATGTAGATTCAGAGAGTAAGCTTTGGCATGAAAGATTTGAACATCTCAAATACAGATATTTGAAGGAGTTGAGCACTCATGGTATGGTAGATGGTCTTCCTAGAGTTTCTTATCTTGAGGGAGTTTGTCATGGTTGTGCATTAGGGAAACAACACCAAGATAATTTTCCTAAGAATTTGTATAAGAGAGATTCTTCACCACTTGAGCTTGTGCATAGTGACTTGATGGTTTTTCCTACCCCATCTTTCAATGGAGCTAAGTATGTACTTAAATTTATTGATAATTTCTTGAGGTGTACTTGGGTTTATTTTCTCAAGTACAAAAGTGATTATTTTTCACACTTCAAAGTCTTTCAAGGCTTTGGTCGAGAAATAAATCTTCTAGTAGCATAAAGAACCTTCACACTAGTAATAGGGGGGAGTACTTCAACAATGAGTTTTCTAACTTTTTGGCAACTCAAGGCATTATTCACGAACATTTTATTCCTTATACTCCAAAACAGAATGGCTTAGTAGAAAGGAAGAATAGAAATTTGAAGGAACTGGCTAACTGTATGATGCATTCTAGAGATATACCTCATAACTATTGGGCAGAAGCAGTTAATTGTGCTAACTATATTCAAAATCACACACCACATAGAGCACTTGAGCATTTGACTCTAGAGGAAGCTTGGTCCAACACTAAGCTAGATGTCTCATTTTTTTGAGTTTTTAGGAGCCAAGCTTGGGCCTTTTTTCCAAAGAATAAAATGAAAACTTTGGATAAGAAGAGTAAACCCTTGATCTTTGTAGGGTATTATGAGGAAATAAGATAAGCTTATGTCTTTTATATCCTGATACACATGATGTTCTTTTTTTAACACATGTTCAGTTTGATGAGCATTTGACTTCATCTCATGATTCTTCATCTCATCTTGAGGATCCTTTCTTTAAGGAGATTGATGAGGAGGTTATAGATGCCATTGAGGATTCTATTCCCAATGATGTTGTCACTATGCCTAAGTGGGATCATACTATAGTTTCTGAGGCAACACCTTTCATAGAGGATCTTACACCCACTAGGCATCATCACACACATTCTATAGGTTATGGGATTTTGTGTCAAGCAGTTTATGAGGATCCATAGTCTTTTTCAAAGGCTCATGGGATACAGGAGTGAGATGATGTGATGAAAGCTGAGTATTCTTCTTTGATGAAGAATCATACTTGGGATTTGGTATCTCTTCCTAAAGAAAGAAATATGGTTAGGTGTAAGTGGGTATACCGAACCAAATACACAGCTGATGGGTCCATTGACAAGTATAAGGATCATATTGTTGCAAAGGGTTTTTCACAAGTTAAAGGTATTGATTACTCTGAGACTTTTGCACTCATTTCCAAGATGGATTCTGTACGCCTTGTACTTGCTATTGCTGCATCACAGGGGTGGCCCGTATACCAGATGGATGTGAAGAGTGCCTTCTTACATGGATATCTACAAGAGGAAATATATATGGAGAAGCTGCTAGATTTGTTCAGGATTCTTCTCTTGTTTGTAGCTCTGAAGGTCTCTCTACGGTCTCAAACAAGCCCCTCAAGCTTGGTATGAGAAGATGGATTCTTTTCTTCTATCTACTAGTTTTGTTCATTGCCACTCCGATCATACAGTATATCTCCAACATGTTGGTGAGGATATTGTGATACTTTTCTTGTATGTTGATGATATGTTACTTACTAGCAGCTCTTCTTCCCACATTCAAAGTATTCAGAGGGATCTTTCTACATAGTTTGACATGATAGATCTTGGGTTATTGCATTATTTCCTTGGTTTGCAGATTTCTCAAACAGATTCAGGGATTCATTTGAGTTACCAAAAGTACACCCATTATCTTCTTAGGCACTTTGATATGGCTGATTGTAAGCCAAGTTCCATCTCCTTTTCAGTCTAGGGTTACTCTTACATCTATATGTACCACACCACTTTGTTATCCTACTTTATATAGGTAGTTGGTTAGAAGTCTCATGTACTTGACCCATACTTGCACTCTGATATTTCATTTGCAGTAGGGCTTGTATCTCAGTTTGCACATTCTCCTCATAGTAGTCACTGGCAGGATGCTAAAAGGATTTTGCACTATTTACATGGCACTTCCCACTTTGGCCTACACTAAACTAGGGGCTCTACTCACTTGGTTGGGTATACAGATTCAGATTGGGAAGGTTCTATTAATGACAGGCAATTTCACTTCTGGCTATCTTTTCCATCTTGGTTCTTCTCCAGTTGCTTGGGTGTGTAAAAATAAACAGGCTATTGCACTTTCATCTTCAGAGGCAGAGTATAGGGCATCAATTACAACAAGTCAACATATTCTTTTTCGCCAGTTATTAACAGAGTTTGGATTCCCATAGGATTCATCGAATGTACTTTGGTGTGACAACCAAAGTGTAATTCACATTTCTCGCAACCCTAGTTGAGCACCAGCGGACCAAGCATATTGAGATACACATCCACTTCATTTGTCAGCACATTCAGGATGGAGTTATTTTCTTGGAGTACATTCTGACTCAGCAGCAAGTTGCAGACATCTTTACAAATCCTTTTGCATCACCTCGCTACCTTGAGTTACATGGAATGCTTGGGGTTTCAGAATGTTGTTATTAGGGGGTGTTTGTGAGAACATCTTCCTTCTTCTTCTTTCTCTTTCCTTCTAGTAGGATTCTTTCCTTCTTTTGGTTTGAGATTTCTTCATGGATATATTGTACATGAGTACCTCATCAGGCCTAGTTGTCGGGATTCATACTATGGACATGCCACTTCTATTTTGGCCCCTAGCTTCACTTAAGGGGGTTTGTTATAGTAGGTATTTATCTTAGCTCATGTTCACCCAGGTACATTATTTACCTTTATATTTATCCTCACCCACTTATGTGTGTGAATATTTCTTTTTATTTATTTAGATATTAGGAGATATTATCTAGTTGTTAGGTATAGTTTTTTCCTCGATCTATGGTATTGACTAGTTCTTTCCTAGATCTATGGTATTAACTAGATCCTTGATGTTTAGTTCTCTCATAAATCTATGGACTTGAATAGTTCTTTGATGACTAGTTCTTTCCATGATTTATGGCTTGATCTACGACCTTGAATGGTTCTTAGATTGTTATTCCTTGCCTATATAAGCAAGTCCCATTATCATTGAATTTCATTGAGTTCCATAATAATATATGATATTGTTGCTCATTTGTTTGTAAAGGTTTTATGTAAAGCTATTCTGACGAATTTATTTCATCTTATTGATTGTGGTGTTTGATTAGCATCTGTGTTCTTGGCTTGGTATGATCTGGTTATCGTTCCTTTCACATATGTCTGAAGGTATTTTTACAAACACTAGGCTCCATTAGGAGGTGACATTGTCATGCACACTCCCCCTTAATGGAAACTTTGACAATCAAATCTTTTCACAAGACTGACCCAAACACTTTACAAAACTCAAGAACTTTGTGAAGATGTCAACAACCTACTCTTCAGTCAACATGAACTTGAGTTTTATCTCATCACTTTGCACCTTCTCACGGGTGAAGCATATATGTATCTCAATGTTATTTTTCCTCTGATGTTGAACTAGATTCTTAATCAAGAGTAATATAACTATGACCACCACATAGAAGAGAAATACTTCCTTTATCTTACATGTGTATTTCTACCAATAGTCATTGCAGCCATATGACTTCTTTACTTCTTTCATTTTACTTCTCTGCCTTAGTAGAAGAAATGGAGACTGTTGATTGTTTTTTTTGTTCCAAGCAATGGTTCCTACACCAAAAAAATTGAACACCTATCCAATATATTTTATAACACAACATCGGTATGGTTAGAATCACAAATTCTATATAAGATAATATTTTCATTCTTATTATAATGCAACCCATAATTGATTATTACTTTAACATATATAAAAATTCTTTTTGCAAGATTCTAATGATCTCTAAAAAGGTTCCTGCATAAACCTTGAAGTAATTCTTACTGTATAGGAAATATCTAATCTAGTTATAGTTATATAAATTAAACTATCAACTAACATCATATATAAAATAGGATCAACCTTTTTTATATGTATCAATTTAGGATCAATATTTATTCCAACTTCCATTGAAGTAGAAAATGGTTTACAATCAATCATAAGAAACTTTTTCAATACAATGGTTACATATTGTGTTTTGAAAAATAACAATGGAATGAAATACAATCATACAAATAACATGATGTGAGAGACCTAAGTCATTCAATTCAAAGTACTGCTTCAGTTTCTCTTTAATCCTATGAATTAAATCATAATTGTCACCAAACATAAGCAAATCATCAACATATATACATATAATGATAATATGTGAGCCTTATTTCTTAGTGAATATATTATTGTTATAAGAACAATTAACAAAACCTAATAGTTTAAAGAAGGAAACTTTCTCCGCATACCAAGCTCTAAGAGCTTGTTTTAAACCATAAAAGGATTTCTCAACTTAAATATTTTTCTTTACTAGTTTCTTCAAATCCTTTAGGTTGAAACATGTAAAGTTCTTATTTTAAATTATAATTCAAAAAAGAATTTTTCTTATCCATTTAGTAGATTTTCCACTCCAAATTGAGTGGCAATTGTAAATGTCTCAACATAATCAATACCTGGTTTTTGATTGAAACCTCTAGCAACAAGTCTAGCTTTATGTTTATTAATACTACCATCAACATTATAATTTACTTTGTATATCCACCTAGACCCTATAATACTTCACAAATCACGTTCATACAAGGTAATTAATGCATGGTACATATGATGGCTTCTAGTTATTTTCCTAAGGTTAATAGGATTTGAAATTTCTAACATAGATTGAGCCTAATTTAATTTCTTATCTATGAAGATAAGAGTTTTAGAAACGTCTATAACATCAAAACATCATCATAACCAATTACTAAATCAGAATCAAAACTATCATTTAGAAGCATTTAATGACGTAACTTCAAGAGAAGAAGATAACACATGTAAAATTTTCACTAGATTACATCTAGACATTTTATATAAGATTTGATGATTAACATGTCCTAACCTTTCATGCCATAGTTTTTAATTATTCAAACTTTGAGATATAAACAAGATGCAGAAGAGAAATCATAACAAATATGTAGAAATTTTATTTGAATTCTTTCAGCTATTTTACTCTCATTACTATCCGTGATATACCAAGTATCCTTCATGCATGGATTCTAGTTGTGTCCATACCTCTTTCGGATGTTTGATATTACCAATGTGTAGAAGGTACTCATTGTTCATATTACGTAGAATCATAGAAAGATCCTATTGCAATCGTTGTAAGAATGTATTCATGTTATCTATAGTTGCTTGACAACCAGTGGGAGCAACCTCAGATCCAAAAACAATCATCCAAAGTTTTTTCACCATAAATTTTGTTTCGACCCAAATGTTGTAGTTGGTTTCATTTAGGATTTGAATTTTTTCAAGATAGAAATAGTTGGATGCCATTGTTTTCCTAAAATTGTAAAACACACCCCATTATAATATACAATATACCATAGAGTTAGATACATATTTATCGATAATAAAAACAAAACTTTTAATAGAATCAGATCTAAATTTTATAGATCTAAAGAAACTATTTGATCATAACTAAGTTTGTCATTACAATGGATACTAATTAACCTCCCATGATCAAAATAATAACCCACAATATAAAGGGCTCTGGATTATACCCCAGATATATATATAAAATATTTCCAACCATATATAAGTGAAGAAGAGAACCCTAAGAATGCATAACAACTTCAAAATTCTGAAAAAATTAATGTAGACAAATAATCCGGCTAGCTTAAATTTGACGTCTAAATGACCATCATAATGGCTTATTTTTTAGTCTATCATGAAGGTCATTTAACCATAAATTTTAACATAATGAAATTTTCTTACGGAACATACAAGCTAAAATTTGATGTCTAAATGACCATCATATTGTCTTATGTTTGGTCCACCATGATGGTCATTTGACCGTCAAATTTAATGAAGCTAATTTTTTTGTGTATTTCCAAAATGTGAAATTCGAGAATTTCTTCTTCTGTATAATATTAGGGAGGTTATATTTTAACACATTATAATAACCTATTATAATTTATAATGTAGAAATATATACATTTAAAAAAGAAAGAAAAAAAGAGGTATATAGTTTATAGAATGTAAATAAAAACAACATATAGTTCATACAAATTATAAACTATAGTATATTTTTTTATATAAAAAAACACATAACCCTTATTAAAGGGGTTTAAAGGACATAGACTAGGTTAAAAGAATTTTACCATGTGCAAGTAGATTTATGAGAGTATACATTAACCTGCATATTTTATAGAGGGGAAAAGTAATTTCATCCGACTAATGAAATAAATTCAAATCCTTATTTTCATGAACCTTGTCTCCTCCCTTCATTTGCTCTTAATTTTATGCTGCACACATTTAAAACCATGGAAATATTGTAAAATATTTTATAAAATTTTTACAAGCTAAAAACTTTAAAACTTTTATGTGTCTATAACTACAAATATTTTAATAAATATTTACCACACTTCATGTGGGCTACCAATAAACTAGTCCTTTTTATTTAATTCTCCATTTATACTTGAGAGTCCCACATTTATACCAGAGATATTATCTCATTTTATTCTCCACTCCCACTCTTATATACAAGAAAACCTTTAAATAGGTTCATTGATATAGTTTTTATAAACTATAAGATATAAATGAATGGGGCTCCGCCGCCTTACATGAGATAATATAAATGGTTAGGGACAAATGTTAGGTTTTGATTAATAAGTATTAAGTATGTGCATGTATACTTTACTTAATGCTAAATCAAATGAAGTAAGAACTGCCACCTAAAATAGTTCTACAATTTAGCTAAAACAAAGCATAAACACCATCATGATAATAATTAAACAAGGGTTAGATGCTAGCATTCATCAATACAAACTTTGAAACTAACAATGATAAATATCTAAACTCCTCTATTCTCTAACAACAAATAAATGAATGGACCTAAATAAGCTCCATGGTTATCAAAATAGTTGTCCTTAATGTTCCAAGAACCTAGGAATGGGGGCTAATCAAAGTTGGGCTACAAGACCCTTTTGACACCTCCCATATGACCCAAGAACTTTAAGAAAGAGGATTAACTCTTCAAGATGATGAACTCCCAAAAAGGAAAGGTGCAAGCTCTTAGTCTCTTTGCTATATGCTTTGCATTTGCTCTCTAAGGAGTTTAGGTGTAAGTAAAAAGGTAGGTGGAGGGCTCTTTATATAGCCCAAAGGATAAAGGATTCAACACATTCTCATGAATGTGGGATAAAGGTAAAACATGATTAGCAATGGATAATGTTGCTTTATTAAAGGTAACTGTTGTCAAAATTTCACCCCCCAGGGTAAAATTTCGATAACATACATCAAAGGTTGCAGAAAGGTAAATAGGTCAATCCAGAAAAAATCACGAAAATCGGCTAAGTCCTAGTCCTAAGTGTTGCTCGGGAAAAGCGGGACAAAAAATGCCCGAACTGGCTGGTTCGGCCGAAATGTGCACAAGCAGTCCAAAAGAAAATGGGACAAATGGGACAAAGGTACGCGAACCGCCCGAACCGGCCGAAATGAGTCCAGTCGGCCCACAAAGCATTTGGGACAAGTGGGACGAAAGTACGCGGCGGGCGCGAAATGCCGGTTCGACCGAGAGAAAATCGACTTACTGCCGAGGGGGACAGTTTGGGACGAGTGGGACAAATGGACACGAAATGCTCGAACCGGCCGGTTCGCACGAAATTAGCACAAGGAGCCCAAAAGCAATTGGGACAAGCGGGCCAAAAATACCCGAACCGGCCGAATCGGCTGAAATTGTCCCAAAAGGTCCAAAATCAAAATAGGACGTCCGGGACAAAAAGACCCGAAATACGCGAAGGATCCGAAGGAGCCGAAAGCCAATCAAAAGGTGGCACGTGTCTTTGGCCAAATGAGGGACAAGGAAGCCCATTTCAGGTGGATCGGAGGTTTTTGTCCCAAGCAGCACTGGGACATCCGGGACGAATGGACGCGAAGTACGCGGAAGACCCGGCAGGCCCGAGAACCATTGAGAAATTGCCACGTGTCATCAAGGAGAAGCCAAAAGGTCAAAGGGCAAGGTTTTGAAGCACTGGCCTGGGCCAATAGAAATTGGACACGTGTCCAATGGAGCATAGAAGTGCGGAGCTCGGGGAGGAGTTGGAAAGTTTAGCCAAATCTAAGCTAAAAGGGGTAAAAGTGAAAGAAGACCCGGCAAGTTCGTAAACCAACCAATGCATGCCACGTCTCCCTAGTGGCGGGGCGTGGGAAAAAATGTGGAAAATGTTCCAAGAGCACCAAAAGTCAAAACTCAAGAGATAGCCCGCCGAAAAGTAGAGGAGAGAGAATTATTCAGCGAATCAGAGCGTGCCACGTGTCATCCAAGTGGCAGAGCGCGGGAAGAAATTCAAAAATCCGTTTTCACCTGTTCCGTGACCTAAAACTTCAGATTGACATAACTTTCGATCCAGAGCTCAGATTTACGCATTCTTTATATCAACGGAAAGCTTGTGAGATTCTCTACAAGTTTCCAGGGTCAATCTTTCATTTTGGTTCAGTTTGAAGAAAGAAAATCAGAAGACGCCTCTGGCACGAAATAATAAGTAGAAGTGATGCTCAACTAACAACTTTAATGCAGCAGACAGTTCGCCGCCTCTGCTAGGCAGCTCACCATTTTGCCAGGATCCGCCGCTTCCATCATTATGAGATGAGTTATGTGCATTCTGGAGGTGGTTGGGGCAGATTTTGAATTCCTCTCTCTTTTCTCTCTCATTCTTCCTATAAATTGTAAAGAGGGGCTTTTTTCTAATGTTGGACATTTCTGCTTTGCACCCTCCCTTCTCTCCTGTTCATAAGAAGATTTGTGGAGTTTTCAAACCTCCCATATAGACTGTAACACTGTTTCTTGCTTTTGGCCATTGCAATGTATTGAATCGATCCTTGAGCAATATATATGTGTCTGTGGTTGCTTCTAAACCCTCTTACATATTTATTACTGTCATTCTTGATCTTTCATTGCATTTTTGCTATTTGTGCATGGTGTTGTGTTATATCTACATGGTCTGTGTTTAATGTGGCAAAGCATATGTTCTTCATTCCTCGGTGCATCACCTCTATTAGCTTAGATTTATTTTATGCATCTTCTTACCTTGTCTCCTTGGCAGATTAGATTAGATTTTGAGAAAACCCTCTGCATATTTTGTGTGCACCTGAACAGAGGAATAGGAACCAGCCTTTATCTGGAGATTCCTTTCTCACTCTTCAAGTCCCACACTTGGAGAAAGGATTCAATGTTATGCTATCACACTGGATATTAATATGATCAACCTGGAAAACTGATCAATATCCAGGGGTGCTGTGATTTTGCATCAACAGTTTTGGCACGCCGGGTGGGACCAGAGGTCTCATTTTTGCAGCAAGATTGATATGCATCTGCTGCAATTTTCTTGCTTAAAAAGAGCTATTATTTGCATATCTGGCGACTCCAAAGGGAGGAATCAATAGAATTTCAGCAGTCAGGCCTAAAATCTTATGAGAAGAATCACAAGGTCGAGAGTTAGAGAAGAAGAAGTGCCGTTTGAATACCTGCAACTATCTCCAAGAAGAAGGCAAAGAGGAAGAAGGATTCAAAGGTCTCCATCTCCACCAAACAGAACTCTCTCAACTCCTCCACCTGACAGGCCTTTCTTTCAATATACAAGGGTTTTAAGACCACTCAGAATGGCGCAACCAGTAAACCCCTATGTCAACTTCACAGGCAGCAGCCCACTTTCTCTCAATGCACAAAATCCAATCCCAGTTGTAGCATTGAAGAACATTCCATATTTTACTGGAGAAAACCAGACCACTCCTGGTGATCATGTCAAGGACATTGCTAACATTTGTGCAATCCATGAGATTAATGAGATGTAAGTAGCTGTCAAATTGCTGGCATCTTCATTCAAGGGAAAATCATTGCAATGGTTTAGGAGCCTTGAAGCTGCTTCTATCACGAACTGGAATCAGCTGTGTATTGCACTTCATAATCAATTTGGAGAGAAGGGAGACAACTTGTCTCTTTTGGAGCAGCTGATAACCATCAAGAGAGCTTCCAATGAGCAGCTAACTGACTTCAACTTCAGATTTCAAAGATCTTGGGATAGAATTCCAGTAGCAGTCAGACCAACAGCAGAAGGTGCTTTTCTATACTACCTTAAAGCTTTAAATTCTGATATTTCTATGTTGATTCAATCCATGGGAGGCACAACTATCCCTGTTGCTTATAGTATTTCCATTAGAGCCGAAAATTGTCTGATTCAAGCTGGCAAGCTAGCTCCTAGGCCTCCAATGCCATTATATCCAAGTTTAGAGAGCCCAAGTACTAGTCAAGCACCCGTCTTAGCTCCTTCTCCCACTCCTAGAAATCAGAGTTCAAATGAAGCTTCCACTTCATCTCCAAGTGCCCCAAATGAGCTTCAAGAAGTCATGAAGCAACTGCAAAATTTAGGTAATGAGCTGGTCACACTCAAGAGACAGCAAACTCAAGGTTTTAGACCTTCGTATCAGCCTCAAGCTCAACCTAATAGGCAGCCATATCAGCCTCAAAGGCCACCTAATCCAGCTGCAAATATGAATCAAACAAGGCCTCCTGTCAATAGACCATTCCAGCCCTATAATCCAAATGCCATATCTGCCTCTAAGGCATTAGTACCAGCACAAAACAATATTGCCCAGGAGTATGAATGGTGTTTTCCATGTAATGAACCCCATAATCAATCCATGTGCTATAATGGTGCTTTAACCCAAGCTTTAATGGTAACAAGTGCTGGTGTGGAGGGTGAAAGTAGTCAAGAAAGCAGCCAACAACAAGAAACATTCCAACAGCAACCTGCCCCAAATGACACCACATTGGTAAATTGGCAGGCAGAGGATTTCTGTGGTATGAATCAGGCAGTCTCTCAAGGTGTTGCAGCCAACACAAGGTCAAAAAGGAGAAATTTGGGTGAGGAACAGCCGTTAGCCCCAGCCAATCCACAACCTTCCACAGCTCCACAAATGATTGGCAAGCAAAACCCAGTTTCAAATGCACGAGGGCAGCCAAGAACAGCCCCTTGGCCAAATCAAATGCCAGCTGTTGCTGCCCATATTCAAGGAGAAAATGTGCAAATCAAGGGACATCAGAGAGATCCTTCATCACCATTTAGTATCATTGATCAGATGAAGAAAACAAATGTCAATATATCTATGTGGGAATCCCTATCCATCCCAGGCCAAAGAGATCTGCTGCAAGCTGCTATGAAGGACTGGCCAATTTCGAATCAGCAGGTTCAAAGGCAAGACAAAGTGCTTACAAATGTTGCCCAGCCTGAAGGAAATCATGGAGCACAACAAGGTAAAATGCTGAAGCCCCCTCCATTTTATGTTTCATTGATCATAGGAGACAAGTTGGTACATAATTACATGATTGACTCTGGGGCAAGTAGTTCAGTAATGCCTAAACAGATAGCTGATCAGCTAGGGCTCCAGTATGAAATAACAACTAAGGGAGTAGTGCAATTAGATGGGACAGCAATAGCAACGGTTGGAGTGATTAGAAATTTAAGTCTTACCTTGCATGCATGTCCAAATGTTGTTGTCTTACAAGACGTCTCAGTCATAGACCTTCCACCACTCTTTGCTCTATGCTTGTCAAGGGACTTTACTGCCAAGATTGGGGGATATTTGTCCGCTGATTGGTCACACATGCTGTTCAGAACGAGGTATGGAACTAAAGCTACAATTAGGTCAGAACCTATTGCAGATTTCCACATTGAACCCTATACTCCAAGTCATATTAATACCAATTGCTCAGCATTTGATCAAGAGGATCACCTTGGCACTGATGAAACCGACACTAAGGTTGGAAGTATCCCAGATTTAACTCTTGATGAATGGGCAAATAAGGTACATGATTTTGATCCTTATCAAGAGGTAGAAGAATCTAAACTAGGAGTCTATTGTATACACGAAGAAAGTCAACCTATTCCTAGCATCACCAAGCCAAACCACAAGTATGACAACGAGGTATGGCAACTATTTTTTGATGGATCAAGGAGTAGACAAGGTACAGGAGGTGGAGCCATGCTTGTTTCACCTCAAGGAGTAAGGTATTATTCAGCTTTTAGATTTCAATTTGCATGCTCCAATAACACTGCTGAATATGAAGCCTTGGTGCAAGGGATGCATTGGGCAATAAAGAGAAAAATAAAGAACTTGCAAGTTTTTGGGGACAGTGAGCTGATTGTAAATCAGGTCAAGGGACAGCATGCCGCCAAAAATGATCTACTCAGGTGCTACAAGAACAGGGTGTGGGACCTCATGGAGGATTTTGAAGGTTTCGGCATCAAGGCCATTCCCAGAAAAGAGAATCAAGCTGCTGACAGGCTTGCAGCAGTAGGGGCAGCCTTTGATATCGTAGAAAACATTCAACAAGACAAGGTACAGCCAAACATCCACGTGATTGTGAGGCCTTCAGTGCCGGATAACAATGTCAATTGGAAAGTATTTGAGAATGACTGGAAAATCATCCACTTCTTGCAGGAAGAAGCTGAGTTCTCAGCTAAGAATCAAGAGAAGTTGGAACAACAATATGGTGACCAAGTGAGACAGCTGAGAACTGATAAGCTGTCCAAGGGACTTGTCACCTTGGAGTCCATTTTTAACCCCAATGATCAGTTTAGAAAGGAGAAAGCAAATATTCAGGTTAAAAGGGAAGATTCGGTATCCATCTTGGTAAAAGAGAACAAGCCATTGCAAATTGGAAAAATGACAACTGAGCAAGAGAGATATGAGTTCATACAGCTTTGTCAAGAATTCCCTGATGTGTTTTCTTGGAGCTATGAAGACTTGAAGGGCTTCAATCCTAACTTAGCTCAGCATACCATCGAGTTGGATCCAAATACTAAGCCTGTCAGGCAGAAACAGAGACCGGTCAATCCACATATGGAGCCTCTCATGAGGAAGGAGTTGGACAAGCTGATTGAGTCAGCAATTATATTCCCTATCAAGCACTCAAGCTGGGTTGCGAACTTGGTTCCGGTCAGAAAGAAAAGTGGAGAGATCAGGCTATGTGTTGACTTCTGAGACCTCAATAGGGCATCTCTCAAGGACCATTATCCACTCCCTTCCATGGAGAAAATATTGCAGGTCGTAGCTGGATCAGAAAGGTTTTTGCTACTTGATGGTTACTCAGGATTCAATCAAATTATGGTGAAGGAGGAAGACCAATTCAAGACAGCCTTCACAACTAAATGGGGCACGTATGCTTACAAGAAGATGCCATTTGGACTGTCGAACGCCGGAGCAACATTCCAACGAGCTATGGATATGGCATTCAAAGGCTTGATAAACAAGACAGTACTGATATACTTAGATGACATTACTGTCTTCTCAAAAAATGCTGCAGACCATCTCTTTCACCTCAGGCAAGTGTTTCAGAGATGTAGAAAGTTTGGAGTGTCTTTAAATCCTAAGAAGTGCATCTTTCTTGCACATGAAGGGAAACTCCTTGGCCATATTTTTTCAAAGGAGGGATTAGCAATTGATCCAGAGAGGGTTGAAGCCATAAGAGCTCTACCATTGCCAAGTCACAAGAAAGCCCTTCAGAGTTTCCTGGGAAGGATAAACTTTGTTCGAAGGTTTGTCCCAAACTTTGCAGCCCTAGTCAAGCCCATCACCAAAATGTTAAGAAAAAGCATGGCTTTCAAATGGACGGCAGAAGGCAAGGAGAGCTTTGAAGCAATCAAAGAAGCCATCTCCCAGGCACCCACTCTCATCAACCAGAACTTTTCCAAGGATTTCATCCTCTATGCATTTGGGGGTGATGACACTATTTCTGCCATTTTGGTGCAACAGAATAAAGATAATGATGAGCAGCCGATTGCCTTCTTCAGCCAAAGCCTAAATGACTGCGAATTGAGGTACTCTTTTATTGAAAAACATGTGCTTACAGTAATCAGGAGCTTGAAGAAATTCAAGCATTTGGTCTCAAACAACAAGGTCCAGTTGCTGGTCTCACATGCTGGGGTTAAGGACTTCCTCCTCAACAAGGATTGAAATGAGAAAAGGGCAGGATGGATCACCCGTGTCATGGAGTATGACATTGAGATCAAGATCACCAAGCTGGTAAGAGGCAAAGGTTTGTGTGAGCAGCTCACTTCCAAACAACCAGACAGCCCAAAAGATGAAGAAGACGCTGTCCTGCTATTACAAGAAGATCAAAAACAGGAAAATGATGATGTGTTCACCCCCTGTTGGACTCAGAATATGATACATTTCCTACAAACGGGCATGTGCCCTCTAGAAATGAGCAAAGCGAAAAGAAGGTACTTCAGATTACAAGCAATTCCTTATGTGCTTGTTGATAATGTTTTGTTTAAAAGGGACATCAACGGTGTTCTATTGAGATGCATCGGGACAGGTCAGATCGAGAGGATCTTACAAGAGTTCCATGATGGGGAGGCAGGAGGCCATTTCACCCCACGAGTAACAGCTCTCAAAATCATGAAAGCTGGTTACTATTGGCCTACTGTATTCAATGATTGCTACTCATGGGTTAAGAAATGCAAGAAATGTGCGTTCTTCACAGGGAAAGGAAGGTTAGCAGCACTTCCCCTTCGTCCAATTTCAGTAGATCATCCATTCATGCAATGGGGATTGGACTTCATTGGAGTCATCAATCCCAATTCGAGTCAAGGCCACAAGTGGATTCTTATAGCAACAGACTATTTCACCAAGTGGACCGAGGCAGTATCGCTCAAAGAGGCAAGTGAGTCTAGCATACTAGACTTTTATGAAGGGATAATAACCAGATTCGGTGTGCCGGCCACCATCATATCAGATAATGCTTTAGCATTCGTAGGTTCAAAAATTACAGAATGGGCTGTCAAGAATGGAATCTATTTGAGCACCTCTTCAAATTATTACCCGCAGGGTAATGGACAGGCAGAGTCCACAAACAAGAATTTGCTAAAAATCATCAGAAGGACTCTGGATGAAAATCAAAGAACATGGCATACAAGGCTAAAATCAGCATTATGGGCTGACAGAATAACACCAAAGAGGTCTACAGGTAATTCTCCCTACAAGTTGGTCTATGGGAAGGAGGCAGTATTGCCTATATCATTAGAATTGCCAGCCTTGGAGCTCATGAAGCAGCTTGAGTTATCTGAATTCGAACCAATGGAGGCCAGGTATGCAGAATTGATGGAATTAGAAGAAATCAGAGAACATGCAGTTCAGACGATTGAAAAGGATCAGGCCGTAGTAAAAAGATGGTTTGATAAGAGAGCTAGAGCAAGGACCTTCCAGGAAGGGGACCTAGTTCTGAAATGGGATGCAGATCGGGCAAAACCAGGAAGGCATTCCAAGTTTGATGCCATCTGGAGTGGTCCCTACATGGTCACGGGGTGCAAAAGTAGTAATGCCTTCCAATTGTCTGCATTGGATGGAGAGGAACTTCTGATTCCGGTTAACAGAATCCATCTTAAACATTGCTACTAAGAGAAACATTTTGCCGTTGTAAATATTAATTTAGATTTTTTTTTAATTCCTCTAAGTGCGTATGCACATTGTCCTGTTATAGTTAGGTTTCTATTTCCCTAAGTGCTTTGGCATAGGTTTTGCTGCTCTCAGATTGTTTTCTACAGTTCAGAGTGTTGCTGGAGGGGAAGTTGCAGTATCAGGCTTGTTTCAGGATAATGCTTAACTCCATGCCCAATGGACCGCTAAAAGGCCACTGATCTTCTACCTAGCAGGCAGGTAACCCCGCTGAGTCGTCAAAATTGTTGTCAAAATTTCACCCCCCAGGGTAAAATTTTGATAACATGCATCAAAGGTTGCAGAAAGGCAAATAGGTCAATCCAGAAAAAATCACGAAAATCAGCTAAGTCCTAGTCCTAAGTGTTCCTCGGGACAAGCGGGACAAAAAATGCCCGAACCGGCTGGTTCGGCCGAAATGTGCACAAGCAGTCCAAAAGAAAATGGGACAAATGGGACAAAGGTATACGAACCACCCGTACCGGCCGAAATGAGTCCAGTCGGCCCACAAAGCATTTGGGACAAGTGGGACGAAAGTACACGGCGGGCGCGAAATGCCGGTTCGACCGAGAGAAAATCGACTAACTGTTGAGGGGGACAGTTCGGGACGAGTGGGACAAATTGATGCGAAATGCCCGAACCGGCCGGTTCGCGTGAAATCAGCACAAGGAGCCCAAAAGCAATTGGGACAAGTGGGCAAGAAATACCTGAACAGGCCGAATCGGCTGAAATTGTCCCAAAAGGTCCAAAATCAAAATAGGACGTCCGGGACAAAAAGACCCAAAATACGCGAAGAAGCCGAAGGAGCCGAAAGCCAATCAAAAGGTGCCACGTGTCTTTGGCCAAATGAGGGACAAGGAAGCCCATTTTAGGCGGATCGGAGGTTTTTGTCCCAAGCAGCACTGGGACATCCGGGACGAATGGACGCGAAGTACGCGGAAGACCCGGCAGGCCCGAGAACCATTGAGAAATTGCCACGTGTCATCAAGGAGAAGCCAAAAGGTCAAAGGGCAAGGTTTTGAAGCGTTGGCCCGGGCCAATAGAAATTGGACACGTGTCCAATGGAGCATAGAAGTGCAGAGCTCAGGGAGGAGTTGGAAAGTTTGGCCAAATCTAAGCCAAAAGGGGTAAAAGTGAAAGAAGACCCGGTAGGTTCGTAAACCAACCAATGCATGCCACGTCTCCCTAGTGGCGGGGCGTGGGAAAAAATGTGGAAAATGTTCCAAGAGCACCAAAAGTCAAAACTCAAGAGATAGCCCGCCGAAAAGTAGAGGAGAGAGAATTATTCAACGAATTAGAGCGTGCCACGTGTCATCCAAGTGGCAGAGCGCGGGAAGAAATTCAAAAATCCGTTTTCACCTGTTTCGTGCCCTAAAACTTCAGATCGACATAACTTTCGATCCAGAGCTTAGATTTGCACGTTCTTTATATCAACGGAAAGCTTGTGAGATTCTCTACACATTTCCAGGGTCAATCTTTCATTTTGGTTCAGTTTGAAGAAAGAAAATCAGAAGAAGCCTCTGGCACGAAATAATAAGCAGAAGTGATGCTCAACTAACAACTTTAATGCAGCAGACAGTTCGCTGCCTCTGCTAGGCAGCTCACCCGTTTTGCCAGGACCCGCCGCTTCCATCATTATGAGATGAGTTATGTGCATTCTGGAGGTGGTTGGGGCAGATTTTGAATTCCTCTCTCTTTTCTCTCTCATTCTTCCTATAAATTGTAAGGAGGGGCTTCTTTCTAATGTTGGACATTTCTGCTTTGCACCCTCCCTTCTCTCCTGTTCATAAGAAGATTTGTGGAGTTTTCAAACCTCCCATATAGAATGTAACACCGTTTCTTGCTTTTGGCCATTGCAATGTATTGAATCGATCCTTGAGCAATATATATGTGTCTGTGGTTGCTTCTAAACCCTCTTACATATTTATTACTGTCATTCTTGATCTTTCATTGCATTTTTGCTATCTGTGCATGGTGTTGTGTTATATCTACATGGTCTGTGTTTAATGTGGCAAAGCATATGTTCTTCATTCCTCGGTGCATCACCTCTATTAGCTTAGATTTATTTTATGCATCTTCTTACCTTGTCTCCTTGGCAGATTAGATTAGATTTTGAGAAAACCCTCTGCATATTTTGTGTGCACCTGAACAGAGGAATAGGAACCAGCCTTTCTCTAGAGATTCCTTTCTCACTCTTCAAATCCCACACTTGGAGAAAGGATTCAATGTTATGCTATCACACTGGATATTAATATGATCAACCTGGAAAACTGATCAATATCCAGGGGTGCTGTGATTTTCCATCAACAGTAACCTTACTTTAGAAGGGTTTAATACATGTTTAACAAGTCATGGGAGTTGGGCGTATTTTAATTAATCAAAGGTGATTAATTAATAAGTAGGTGTAAGCTTATAGAAGCCAATTAGAGGAATATTAGTGCGATTTAGGCTATTATAAGGGGATTAAATCAATTAAAATATTGATTTATTGGTTAAATGGAAGGAAAAGCTAATTAATTAATAATAATTAATTAGTTTAGGTAGAAGGGGCGATTTATTAACGGAAGGTCGTTAATTAAGGTATTTGTTAGATAGGAAACTTAATTAATTAGCTTAGTGTAATTAATTAATGATGATATGAGGGAAAATGAGTGTTTTTGACGATATGTCCTTGATTTATGAGAAAGGGGATAATTAGCACAATTTAAGTATTTAAATTGCTTGGGCGTAATTATAGGTGTCTACATTTGCCCCTCTTTGGGGTGGCGTAAGTGATGCCACTTCAAAGATAGTAGATAGAAGATATTTTGAAGGGATAGAAGAAAAATTATTAGGAGGGAGAGATGCCCCCTCGAGTGTTGATGGGGTGACGAAGGAAGCCGATCAACGATCAAAAAAATATGAGAAGTAGGCAGAAGAATGGGGACGAGGTAGGATGCCTCGAGGAGAGGGAGAATTAGGGGTGAAAGGGAATTCATGTAGAAGAAATATGGATGAGGGGAGAGAAGATCTTAACCTCTAGCCGCTTATTTGTTTGGAACAATTTGATGTCATCATATTGCCATAGGAACTACATCATCGGTCCTTATGAAAAATAGAAGCATATGACAAAGGTAGAATGACATGAAAAGCCATACCACAAACAATTTTCCATTGCTGAAAGTACTAACTCCACGCAACATATAATAATGTAATGCAATATGAGAAGGAAACAAGCTCATATAACAGGGAAAACAAGTACGAACGCACATATCCAACCCAACAACAGTCAAGATAGTTGTACAAATGTTTTGTTATCAGTGCTGAAGAGATCCACAAGTTCGTGATTGACGACAAGGGTTAAAAATGATGCCCCAAGCAAGGATACATGCAAGGGGAAATGAAAATGGACATGGGGTCCATGAAAAGCATTTGTACACAATGAAATAGCACCAGGTAACCAAAAGTGCCCTAGAGTATAGACAAAGCAAGCAGCTAGTTGTTGTGAATGGTTGTGAATCCGGTGATCCGCGAGTCGTATTAATCGGGGAAGACGTGAGACAAACCAACAAGATATGGAGAAAATACCATGCGCAAGACACAAGTTTCAGCCGTAAGAAGCAAGTTACTATTTTGTAGGGTGTTTTACTTTTTTGGAATTATTTGAAAAATTTTGCCCTTTTTTTTTGGATTTTTCTTTTTGATATATATATTTATTGTTTTTGTTTGTTTCTCGAAACAATGTTCTATTGTTTTTGTGTTTTGTGAAACAATTTTCTATTGTTTTTTGTGTTTTGTCGAAACAATTTTTTATTGTTTTTGTGTTTTCTCAAAACAATGTTCTATTGTTTTTGTGTTTTTTCGAAACAATGTTCTATTGTTTTTGTGTTTTATCGAAACAATGTTCTATTGTTTTTGTGTTTTTCTCGAAACAATTTTATATTGTTTTTGTGTTTTTCTCGAAACAATTTTCTATTGTTTTTATATTTTCTGAAACAATTTTCTATTATTTTTGTGTTTTCTCAAAACAATGTTCTATTGTTTTTGTGTTTTCTCAAAACAATTTTCTATTGTTTTTGTGTTTTGTGAAACAATTTTCTATTGTTTTTGTGTTTTCTCAAAACAATGTTTCTATTGTTTTTGTGGTTTGTGAAACAATTTTCTATTGTTTTTGTTTTTTCTCAAAACAATGTTTCTATTGTTTTTGTGTTTTCTGAAAAAAATTTTCTATTGTTTTTGTGTTTTCTCAAAACAATGTTCTATTGTTTTTGTGTTTTCTCGAAACAATTTTCTATTGTTTTTGTGTTTTTAAAAGCTTTCCAAAGCTATGTGCAGGTAACCAAGAAAGCATGGATGCCCCCAGCGTTAGGTGGGGAATATACAATGGCAGAAGCCACACGCTTATGAACAAGAAGGTGAAGTCGTTGAGTTGCCCCCTAGCATAAGATGGGAAATAACGAAAGACCACGTCCCTTACAGATGAATAGAAGAAGGCAAAGCCGGATCAAGGCATATACTAGATGGTGTGCACAAGGAAACTCGAAGGTAGAATCAGGTCCAGGAAAAAGACAACTACCCTTCTAATACAGAATGCTTGTGAACAACGAATCCTCCTGAGGCACCAGAAACTGGTTTTCACCCAAGGACTTGTCCAAAGTGCCACAATTGTGTGGTTTTCTCTAGTGGACGACCTGTTTTCTCTTTTTTCTTTTTCTGATTTTTTTTTTTGGATGTTTTTATATTTTTTTGTGATTTTTATGACTTTCTTATGCCATGTTTAGGCATAAAACCTCTTAAGATGCATGGCATTCATGGGCTCTCGGAGCTCATCACCATTGGGGTGAGCCAACTTGTATGCCCCTGTGCCATACTTGGCAACTATGACATAGGGTCCAAACCAGTGTGGTTCAAACTTCCCTCTCTTTTTCTCACTCTGCTCTAGTGTTGAACTGGTTCTCCTTCATAACTAAATCACCCACCTCAAACTGGCAAGGGATGATTCTCTTGTTATAGTTGCGGGAGATTCTTGTGGTGATATACCTTCAGATGATTAAGAGCACGAATGCACCTCTCATCCAGGAGCTCTAACTCAGCCAATCTTGCCACTCGATAATCTTCATCCTTATCCAAATAGTCTCGAAGAGAAATTCGCAGGGATGGGAGTTCAATCTCTAAAGGGATGATAGATTCTATCCCGAACACTAGGGAATATGGTGTGGCACCCGTAGGAGTGCGAATTGATGTTCGGTAGGCCCATAGTGCTGGGTGGATTTGTAGGTGCCAGTTTCGACCGGTTTTGCTAACCATCTTCTCCATTATCCTTACCAAAGTCTTGTTTATTGCCTCAGATTGTCCATTACCCTGAGGGTAATATGGCGTGGACCATTTCAATCTGATTTGGAACCGTTGGCAAATACCTTTCACAATTTTTTTCTTAATGACTTCCCATTATCTGTGACAATGGCTGCAGGGATACCATATCAGCAAATAATGTGATTTATGATGAATTTAGAAATCTGTGCTCCTGTGACATAGGTTAAAGGGACAGCCTCCACCCATTTTGTAAAGTATTATGTAGCTGTGATGATATGTGTATGACCATCAGATGAGGTCAGGAGTAAACTTCCCTATTTGATCAAGTCCCCACTTGGAGAATGGCCATAGGGTAGTGATTGGTTGCAATGGTTGCGATGGAGCATGGATTAAATTTCCATACTTTTGGCAAAGCACACATTTTGTAACATAATTACAACAATCAGTTTCCATGGTGGGCCAATAGTAACCTATCTCAGCAATTTCTTAGCCAAGACCATTTCGTTTGTATGCGCTCTGCATACTCCTTCGTGTACTTCCTTGATTGCCTAGATTGACTCCGTCACATCCAGACAACGTAACAGATTCCCGTCGTAGCCACGATGATAAAGTGTACCTCCTAAAAGGGTATAATAAGCTATCTAGTGAATTAGGCTCTACTTTTTAGAGTGGGAGATATAGGGAGGGAAAGTATTGTCCTTAATATAGGTGAAGATGGGTTCATACCATGAGGAATGGGGGACCAACAACCTCACAAGCAAGGAAAGATTCCAGCATGTCATACACGGGCTGGCGTAGATTTTCTATAAAGAATGGCATATCATTGTTCCCTGGTGGAATACGAAGCATAGATTCCACCGTTGCCATGGCATCTGCGGATCTGTTCTGTGCTCTTAGAATCTTCTCAAAGGTGATGCACACAAAATACTCCTTTATAGTTTCTACTAAATTTTTGTAAGGTATGAGCTTATCATCCTTAACTTTATACTCATCATTAACCTGTTTGATGATTAGTTGTGAATCACCTACAACCTTAACATGTTGAATATTCCACTTGATGGCTAGCTTCATCCCTGAAATGAGTGCTTCATATTCCGCAATGTTGTTTGTGCAAGGGAAGGCCAGGTGGAAAGCCTGTGGTATAGGATCACCCGAAGAAGTAATAAGGACCACTCCTGCACCTAAACCATGAAACATAAAAGATCCATCAAAATGTATCTGCCATATGATAGATTCTTTAATGTAGAGCAAAGATGCATCTGGCAAATCCAGACTCAAAGGTTCTAAGCTTTGCAAAGGTGCTTCCACTAGCTGGTCAACAAGTACTTGTCCTTTAATTGATTTTTGATGGAAAAATTCTATATCAAACTCACTGAGTAGAATGATCCAATTAGCCATTCTAGTTGTGAGGGTGGGTTTTGGACAACAAATACTTGAGTGGGGTCGACCTTGGATATGAGCTTGGTCTTAGTATTTAGCAGGTAATGGCGAAGTTTCTGAAAGGTAAAAACAACAGCCAAGCAAGCCTTTTCAATTTGAGGATAATTACGTTCATAGGTGATGAGGGTGTGACTCAGATAGTACACTACTTTCTCTTTATGGCTAAGGTCATATTGGGTGAGTAGTGCACCAATAGCATATTGTGTAGTGGAAATATAGAAAAAAAGTGGTTCTCCCGGAGTGGGAGGCATGAAGATAGGTGGATTAGCCAGGTACTGTTTAAGCAAAGCAAAGGCTTGTTGTTGCTCAGGTCCCCAGATGAAAACGATGTCCTTCTTAAGCAAATGAGTGAATGAGTGACATTTATCTGCAAGCTAGGAGATAAAGCAGTGAATGGCTTGCATTTTCCCTTGCAAGCTACGTAGATGCTTGATATTCTCAGGTGGAGGCATTTCTATGATGGAAGACACTTTAGCAGGGTCTACCTCAATACCTCGTCTTAACACGATGAAGCCTAATAGTTTCCCAGATAGCACACCGAAGACACACTTCTTTGGATTTAGCCTAACTTTGTATTCACGTAGGCATTCAAAGATATGCCGTAAAATTATAGGATGATCCTCTCTTGTTTTGAACTTTCCCAGGATGTTGTCTACGTAGTCTTCCATGATGTCATGAATCATATAGTGAAATATTACTGTCATGGCCCGCTGATAAGTTGCTCCCACATTCTTAAGGCAAAATGGCATCACCTGATAACAGAAGGTGACCCAAGGAGTTGTGAAAGTTGTTTTGTGTTGGTCTTCCTCAATGATCTTAATTTGATTATAATCCGAAAAGCCATCCATAAGTGATAGCATTTCATACCCTACCGAGTCGAGTCAACAATCATGTCAATGTTGGGCAACGGAAAGTCATCTTTAGGGAAAGCTTTATTGATGTCCCTAAAATATGTGCAAATTCAGATACCAATAGGTTTCTTCTGGATATGGAACAATGTTTGATATCCATTCAGAATAATCGATTGGCCTGATGAATCCTGTTGCAAGCAACCTTTCCAATTCTTCTTTAACTAACAAGGCCACTCTTGGGTGCATCTTTCGAAGCTTTTGTTTGATAGGCTTAGCATTTGCGTGCACAACCAGGTTATGCATGACCAAAGTTGGATCTGAGCCGGGCATGTCTTTGTAAGACCATGCGAACACATTAATAAAATCTCATAGTAGCATAGTGAACGTATTTTATTCTCTGGCTGAGAGTGATGCTCCCAATTTTACTATCTTGGGATCTTCTTCAGTACCAATATTGACATCAGTGGTTTCTTCAACTGACAATTTTGATAAATCCTCCATACGCGTAGGATCAGGAGGTAGGTTGAGATCTTCATCCAAGGATGTCTCTATGAGATTTTCATCCTTGGTGTGGTCACTTTGTTTGTCCTTTTATTTTCTTATTTGTTTGTCAACCAATCCCTCAAAGAGGTTTTCATTGTGTGACTTGGACTTCGATTTTTGTTGAGGCTTTTCTTTAGAACTCTTTCCCTCGCTTTTCTTTAAATTTTGCTGACCATGAAGTTTAGCCTCCTCGCTGAAGTAGGCGTAGGTGTCTAAGTCGATAAAGAAACCCTTCTTGTGATCTCCAATGGGAATTGTATCCCTTATGCCCATGAAATCTGCAATAGCCTCATCGTTCTCAAATAAATCTAGTGGCAATGTGATGTTGTTGGTCCCATTCAACAAGGGAGGGGTATACAAGGTCAAGGGTTGGTTCAGTGGGGGTGATGGTTAGGAAAATGTTATTCATGAAAAGGTTCGTGGAGGCCAGATCCTCATATTGGCTACAACAGGAATCTGTATCACTGTCTAGATAATTGGAGCTATCCTCATGCTTAGAACAAGTCACATCTTGATCGTTGGGGTGTGCTCCATAAGGGAGAATCCTAATGCCATATATTTCTATTTTGAAATGTGGAAGAGGGACTGGTTCTCTTTGTCCTTGTTCATTCCTCCCACATCCTAGGCCTTTGTAGCCCATGGAGTACATCATTCTACTAGATTTTTCATATTCTGGGGTTTGATAACAAAATGGCTGAGTGTCCTCAGGGACCCAAGTAGTAGGTGGATCAAGTAATTTTTCCTCAGCTAACAAGCCTCCAGGTAGGAATGACCCAATAGTGTGTTCCTCTCTAGGTCTCCTGAAGCAGTAGTTGGGTCGACCTCCAGTCTTGGGTGACAAGGAGAGGTCAGAAACCAAGAGTGATTGTTGTACATTATACTCCCCATAGCCATATTCCAGAATTTTCATCTCCCATGAATTAAATGGAGATGTTGAAGTAGATGCCCCATGAGTGCAATAACTAAGAGAATTTGAATCTACTCGAGATTCCATGGCCTCAGAATGAAGAGGGATAACTATATCTATGGAGGGAAATGCGTATGTACCCTTTTGTGCAAAGCTATTAAGAGCTCTACAATGAGCAAAAGGGCTCTGAGTCTCCTGGTATTGTTACTGTATGTCCCTCATGCTTTAGCTTGGTGTATTGATGAAATGTTGATGGCACTGCTTACATGACATGGATCCATGGTCAGCATAGAAGCATATTATAAGGAAGTTCCAAGTCTAAGACGTGAAACTTTGTCTGATGGCAAGTGAGGCCCACCTCCATTGGCAACGTAATGGTGCCTGATGACTCTCTTTCTGCATTGTCGTATGCGGTGATAGTGATGATATGGGACTTAAGATCTTCTTCCGTATGTCCTAATTGTTTGACTAATTTAAGCGTGCAGATGTTCAATCCAGATCCGTTATCCACAAGCACCCGTTTGATTTTCCTGTGGGTAAGAACTACCTCAATGTATAAGGGAAGATTATGCGTAGGGATTCTCAGTAGGGACCTCCCTATGGTTGAAAGTGAGATGCTCACTTGGTGCAATATTTGCCACCGTGGTTTGAAGGTACGCCGAATCGACTTCTAAAGGCACTCCTGACCCCTGAAGAGTTTGATACATGATTTCCTTATGTACATTGGAAATCTTGAGAAGGTCTAAGATCAAAATCTTAGCACACATCTTCTCAAGTTGTTCTAAAAGGTTTATACTTACAAGTATGCGGGGGTCGATGGAGAGGGGTCTGAAATTACAAGGTGGGCGTGCCTTGTTACCGCAGCACAATCCTTTCCCTTAATCCGGATGGTGTTGACGCGGTTAGTAGGGGAGTGAATACATCTGATAAGTGGATCATAATGATTGTTATCTCTTTTGGTATACAAGTAATTCACCGGCTTTATAGGTTTGGGATGACTCTCCCTGATCCGGTTTTGCCTTTTTCGACTTATCAAGCGTGGGGAATGGTTCCTTATAAATCCCCATCTTCTCATTAGGTGTTTGCATGTGGCTAGGGTTATCCACCTCTATCTCCCCGTTGTCAATGAGGTCTTGAATATAGTGGCGAAGTCACAAACATTTATCTGTTTTATGACCTTTAACACGATGCATTTCATAGTATTCATGCTCCTTATACCAGGACGGTTTAGGAGCGTTGTCATCAAATGGTTGTGTTGTAGGATAGGTCATCATGCGGGCCGCATCCAACTGTTTTAGTATGATGGACAACGGCTCATTGAGGGAGGTGAATGTTCATCACTTTGGTGGTGGTTGAATTGGGACCTTGGTCAGTTTAAAAGGTTGACTGGTTTGGATTGTTTGAACATGTTTGGAATCAATGATTCCATCTCCCACCATGTTTTTGTTTTTGTTAAAGATCTTTGGCTTGTCAGCGGGTTTGACACTTTGGTTGTCTTTAGATTGGGTTTTGAGGGTGCCTTTGGCAATGAGAGCCTTTTCTATTTGAATCCCTTTCTCGATAACCTACTCAAAGGTTTGGACACAATGCATTTGGAGGTGGAAAGCTATATCTAGGTTGAGATTAGGGATGAAAATACTGACCAGCTACTTCTCAGGGAAAGCGCAAGGGAAGCGACTAGCTATCCCTCTCCATCATTGGAGGAACGCTAGCGAAGGTCTCATTTGGGCATTGTTTTGTGCCACACAAGTTTATCATGGTGATGTCACTCTCTATGTTATACGAGAAATGACGCATGAATCTTTCTGCCAATTCTAGCTAGGTGAAAATCAATCCTCGTGGTAAACACGTAAACCATTCCAATGCTTGACCTCCGAGACTCTTAGGAAAAATTCTGATGAGATAATTATCACTATAAGACACCTCTTGACATGCCATGTAGAAATATTTAACATGATCCCTTGGGTCTCGCTTTCCTTTGTATTCATCAAACTTTGGGCATATCAAATTTCTTTGGAAAGGGTTGAAGGGTCATTGTCTTGTCAAAAGGATAGGGGCATAGTTCTTCATATTGGTATTTCCTAATACTCCCTATATTGCTTTCTTGTATGCTCGCAAGTGTTGCTTTCATAGATTGCACTTCTTGTGCGAGCAATTGTTCTTTAGTGGGAGAAGCGGGGGATGTGTACACAATGATACCCTATGTCTTCTCTCTCCTTGGTTTTTCTCGATGGAGTTCGTGGATTCTAAACTTAGGCCTTGGAATTTTGAACATTCTTGTTTGTGTCTTTCTGTACCTAGAAAGTAAGCAAAGCTAGTTGTCAGCTTAGGTTACTGAGTTGTTGTTGGATTGTGACTTGGTTTGTGTCTTCTTCTTCTAAAGGTCTTCTTCGTCTTCGTATTGTGGAGGTTCTTCCCCTATCTCATGTTCTATCTTGTTTATTCGTGGTAATTTGATGAGGGGTATTCTATGCCCTACCACTTTATCATTTTCTGCGTAAGAAGTAGAAGCATGCCCACCTGTTAAAATATCTTCCATATTCATACGGGGGCGTTCTTCCTTAGTAGTGTCATTTGTAGGTAATATTGGTTCATTCTCGGTGGGAAAATTGGCCCCTAAGTCCATGACTCGTGCCAAAACTCTATCTTTATTTCTAAGGAGAAACTCATCTAGTAGAGTGGGGTCAAAATCAAAGTCTGCATGTGGTGATTCTAATTCGTTTCCACTATGGTCAACCATTTCTTCTATGTCCTTTTCTGTAGAAAATAGTGGTCTTAGATCGTGTCTGATAAATGGCTTTGACCCTTGTTTAGTAGAGGTTTCCCAAGCTTGCGCCTGTTGTTCCTCATATGTTTGTTTCTTTAAACCCTAGACGCGTCTTGGGAGCCATGTTTTCGTGATAAGTTTTCACTAAGGTAAGTAGTATATTTGTTCAAAATTCAATGACTACCCCTAAGTGAAACACAAGATGTACGTGTTAAGAGTAAATTAACAGTGAGAATATCAATGTGATAGAATGATAAAGTCACCAATGAAACAATCGTTTGGTATCAAAACTTAATCAAATGAAGTACCTCCTAGACTACGTTTTAAAGTAATTTTTGATGCCAGATGATTAACAAGATGTCTCCACTTATGGCCAAGTTCAAGGGAATGAACAAGACATAAGTAAATACATGAAGTTAAATGCGATCTCCCAATCAAGATATACGATAAGCAAGCTCAAGTCTGATTAAGACCTATATCTCAAAAGGTGCCAATTATGATTTGTGAATGACACAACAATATCACCAAGATATGTGAACCCACTTTGCAAGAAAGTGAAGTATTGATATCAAGTTTTTATTGATATAACATGCACAAATTGTAGTGCCTAGCACCTTTTGAAATCAAGGTAATAATAAAACCGAACAAAAAATTTCTCAAAGTATAGCTAGGAATAGTTAAGAATGTGTGCAGCGTAACCGTACAATATAGGTATTTATGTCGAGTTTACAAGAAACAAGATGTAAATATCGAAATTGTAATGATACGAGACAAACAAGCTAACTCCTCTATGGAAGTCCGCAGTGATGAACCATGCCTAACTACAATGATGATCTTGACGTGGGTATCAAGATCACAATGGCTACCAAATGACGTGAAAACGCTTCCGCTCACTTTAGACGTTTAACTAACCCAGCCGCAAACATGGATGGGCGTAAACAGACATAAAAGTGAGGGAAACAGTCAAATGGAAACACAAAGGTAATCACACCTCTTTTGATCAACAAAGTGCCAAAAGAATATGAAGGAAATAAATCAAGAAAAAATGACAAAAAATTCTAGTCTCACTTCGGCAGAGTTTCGCCTTGCCCTAAGGTAAGTAAAAACTAAGCGAAAGTAATACGTCACACATTTCTAAAAAAGAAGGTTCACAACTCAACACTATTTTAAAGTGGTCAAAGTGGGCTCCTGGCCAAAGTATATTCTCCTAGGTGGTTCTCTCACCCTAGGTGTTACAAAGTTGCCACGAGCGAGTGCGATTTACCCAAAAAGTCACACTGACTAGTTTGGGATTATCTCGGCATTACTTTACCCCTTCAAGAACAATAGACAACTAGTGCATCTACGTGTACTATCACTGGGGTCACCACAACAGACAACTTGTAATGCTATCTCACAAAGGAAACACTAGTCAAGTAGGTAGTGCGGAGCACTTCCTGTTTCATCCAAAAGGTTCCCTCTTGTGTGGACTACTTTGGGGTTCCTGGAACCACCCCCATTATTGTAGCTTAAGGCGTTATGCCAAATGGGTTATGTTCCAGTTGAGCGGAGAGGGATGTACCCTTTTCCGAAACCTGTAATATAGTGTTTTGAATATGTTGTTCTTTTTATCTTGTTTAATTAGGTGTGGTTTGATTGAACACCTTTTAGCAACCTGTATAACAACTGTATTAGTATTTTTTGATTTCATTTTGATTTCTCCTTTCTTTGACAAGTGTTTTTAGGTCCTGCACTTAAGTGTTAGTAGTTCTCCAAGAAAATCATATTATTTAAAAGAGGATTAAGAGTTACTTTTGATTCTCAAGATCATCCAAGGATGCAAGAGAAGAGCATACACAACAAATAATCCAACTAAAAAGTAAAGAAAATATTTTCAATCAACGAACCATACAAAATTCTTGATAAATGTTCATTCCTTTAAACTAAAAGTGAAAGATGAAGTTTCCAATTTACCAAATGTTATAAAATGAAGACTAAAGTTACTTTTGATTCTTAAGATCACCATAAGGTGAAAAAGAAGAGCATACAAAAACTTTATCCCAACTATATATAAATGGAAAACTTCAAATCAAAGGACCATTGAAAAATGCTTTGTAAAAGGTTCATTCCCTTAAGCAAAATGAATAATCAAGTTTCCAAGTTTAATCCCAATGTTAACAAGATAGAGATCAAAGTTGTTTTTGATTCTCAAGGTCACCAAAAGGTGCAAGAGAAGATCATACACATGCTTTGGTCTAAATCGAGTAAGCATGGAAATACAACATTCATCAAAACATTAGACATGTTAGAAAATGACCATTTTAAAATAACAAAAAAACCTACAACTTTTGTCAGTATAAATCCCAAATTTATGTTTTTATTACATAGTTAACTTTAATACCTTTCCAACTCAAAAAAATGGAGTCATTTCGAGTTCGGGAGAAAAATTTATGGCCTTCGGAAGATGGGTTACGCATATGCTCTTATGCTCATGGGTGTGCACTTGACATGCACTCAAAAATGTCAAAAAAAAAACGTCCCTTAATCTACAAAATGGGAAAATTTTTCCAACCAAGATTCAATTTTGACAACAACCCATCACATTAATATATAAATATAAGACTCAACACTATCAAACATTAACATACATGCTCAAGAATTTAAGATTTTCAAGAAATTGACAAAACTAGCATGTAGAATGATGAAAAAGTAAGCTCTAAAAATGAAAACATGATGAAATCTTGAAATTTTCTCACCAAGATTTAAATTTTGACAGCAACCCACCACATTAATATGTAAATAGAAGACTCAGCACTATCAAACACTAACCTATATGCTCAAGAATTGAAAATTTTCAAGAAATTGACAAAACTAGCATGTAAAATGATGAAAAAGTAAGCTCTAAAAATGAAAACATGATGAAATCTTGAAATTTTCTCACCAAGATTCAATTTTGACAGAAACCCACCACATTAATATGTAAATAGAAGACTTAGCACTATCAAACACTAACCTGCATGCTCAAGAATTGAAAATTTTCAAGAAATTGACAAAACTAGCATGCAAAATGTTAAAAAAGTAAGCTCTTAAAATGAAAACATGGAGAAATCTTGAAATTTTTCCCTCAATTCCAATTTTGACAGCACTTCACCTCCTTCATACCTACAAGGAAGACCCAACACATGCAAAATCAACAAAACATGTTAAGAAAAACAAGTTAGATCAACATGTGTAAAAGAGGGTTAGTAACCAAAAATAAAACTTAACTACAAAAACTTGAAATTAAGTGCAAAGGACAATGGAGTATGTCCCACCGGGTGTGACAAATATTTGCATGTATACTTTGCTTAATGCTAAATTAAATGAAGCAAGAACTACCACCTAAAATAGTTCTACAATTTAGCTAAAAGAAAGCATAAACACCATCATGATAAGAATTAAATAAGGGTTAGATGCTAGCATTCATCAATACAAACTTTGAAACTAACAATGATAAATATCTAAACTCCTCTATTCTCTAACAACAAATAAATGAATGGACCTAAGTAAGCTCCATGGTTATCAAAATAGTTGTCCTTAATGTTCCAAGAACCTAAGAATGGGGGCTAATCAAAGTTGGGCTACAAGACCCTTTTGACACCTCCCATATGACCCAAGCACTTTAAGAAAGAGGCTTAACTCTTCAAGATGATGAACTCCCAAAAGGGAAAGGTGCAAGCTCTTAGTCTCTTTGCTATATGCTTTGCATTTGCTCTCTAAGGAGTTTAGGTGTAAGTAAAAAGGTAGTCGGAGGGCTCTTTATATAGCCCAAAGGATAAAGGATTCAACACATTCTCATGAATGTGGGATAAAGGTAAAAAATGATTAGGAATGGATAATGTTGCTTTATTAAAGGTAACCTTACTTTAGAAGGGTTTAATACATGTTTAACAAGTCATGGGAGTTGGGGGTATTTTAATTAATCAAAGGTGATTAATTAATAAGTAGGTGTAAGCTTATAGAAGCCAATTAGAGGAATATTAGTGCGATTTAGGCTATTATAAGGGGATTAAATCAATTAAATATTGATTTATTGGTTAAATGGAAGGGAAAGCTAATTAATTAATAATAATTAATTAGTTTAGGTAGAAGGGGTGATTTATTAACGGAAGGTCGTTAATTAGGGTATTTGTTAGATAGGAAACTTAATTAATTAGCTTAGTGTAATTAATTAATGATGATATGAGGGAAAATGAGTGCTTTTGACGATATGTCATTGATTTATGAGAAAGGAGATAATTAGCACAATTTAAGTATTTAAATTGCTTGGGCGTAATTATAGGTGTCTACATTTGCCCCTCTTTGGGGTGGCGTAAGTGATGCCACTTCAAAGATAGTAGACAGAAGAGATTTTGAAGGGATAGAAGAAAAATTAGTAGGAGGAAGAGATGCCCCCTCGAGTGTCGATGGGGTGACGAAGAAAGCCGATCAACGATCAAAAAATATGAGAAGTAGGCAGAAGAATGGGGACGAGGCAGGATGCCTCGAGGAGAGGGATAATTAGGGGTGAAAGGGAAGTCATGTACAAGAAATATGGATGAGGGGAGAGAAGATCTTAACCTCTATCCGCTTATTTGTTTGGAACAATTTGATGTCATAATATTGCCATAGGAACTACATCATCGGTCCTTATGGAAAATATAAGCATACGAAAAAGGTAGAATGACATGAAAAGTCATACTACGAACAATTTTCCATTGCTGAAAGTACTAACTCCATGCAACATATAATAATGTAATGCAATATGAGAAGGAAACAAGCTCATATAACAGGGAAAACAAGTACGAACGCACATATCCAACCCAACAACGGTCAAGACAGTTGTACAAATGTTTTGTTATCAGTGCTGAAGAGATCCACAAGTTCATGATTGATGACAAGGGTTAAAAATGATGCCCCAAGCAAGGATACATGCAAGGGGAAATGAAAATGGACACGGGGTCCATGAAAAGCATTTTTACGCAATGAAACAGCACCAGGTAACCAAAAGTGCCCCAGAGTACAGACGAAGCAAGCAGCTAGTTGTTGTGAATGGTTGTGAATCCGGTGATCCGTGAGTCATATTAATTGGGGAAGATGTGAGACAAACCAACAGGATATGGAGAAAATACCATGTGTAAGACACAAGTTTCAGCCGTAAGAAGAAAGTTACTATTTTGTAGGGTGTTTTACTTTTTTGGAATTTTTTGAAAAATTTTGCCCTTTTTTTTTTGGATTTTTTTGTTTTTGATATATATATATATATATTATTTTTGTTGTTTTCTCGAAACAATGTTCTATTGTTTTTGTGTTTTGTGAAACAATTTTCTATTGTTTTTTGTGTTTTGTCGAAACAATTTTCTATTGTTTTTGTGTTTTCTCAAAACAATGTTCTATTATTTTTGTGTTGTTTTTCGAAACAATGTTCTATTGTTTTTGTGTTTTTCTCGAAACAATTTTCTATTGTTTTTATGTTTTCTAAAACAATTTTCTATTGTTTTTGTGTTTTCTCAAAACAATCTTCTATTGTTTTTGTGTTTTGTGAAACAATTTTCTATTGTTTTTGTGTTTTCTCAAACCAATGGCCAAGATGAATCGACCAATAAAACCTTGAACAAAATTCTTTTGAAAGTAGTTAATGATACTGGGAAGGATTGACATACACACATTCCTTTTTCCTTGTGGGCTTATCACACTAGTATTCACACTTCAACTGTTACCACACCTTTTTCTCTTGTCAACGGTACCAAGGTTGTCTCACCTCTTGAAGTCCATATTTCACCTCTTCACATCTCACTACAAGACATGCTCAATGACGATGACTTTCACAAAGATCGTTTGGTGCAACTTTAGTTATTATATGAACTTCATCTCAATGCTCTTAAACATCTCCAAATATACCAAAAATGTATCAAACATGCCTATGAAAACCGTGTTCAAGAACGAACCTTGCATGTTGGTGACCTCGTCCTAAAATAAAATCAACATGTAACCAAAGAAGAGAAAAGTAAGTGGGGAAAATTTTCTCGTGATTGGCTTGGACTCTATATTGCTACCCATGCCTATGGATTAGGTTCTTATCATTGGTCTTCACTCAAAGGTAAACCTGAACCTGAGCCCCTCATTGCCTTGAATCTTCAACTATTTTATTGTTGAAATCAAGTTCTATATCACTTTCTATTAGTTGATCTCTCATCTTTTGAGAGATTTCAACCTTCCATATTACCTGTTTTGAGGATCCACGACTAAAAAAGAATCATGTGATTACCCATCACCTTTTAGCCTTGTCTTTAATATGAGTACCACGGCTCTAATCGGAGCATGATTCTCATGGATACTTTTCATCATCTCTAAGGTGGAATCCCATGGTCATTCATCACTCAAAACCACCTCTTTCATAGTTAACCTATGTGTACTACGGTTTTGTCCTCCACACAAAAACATAATCTTCCTTTATAGTCTTGTACATGACTTAACGTCTAAAAAAACAAAAATGGATACAACTCCTTGAAGAAAACTTACAACAAAATATGAATCCCTCAAAAGGGACATCTCTTCACTCTATATCCACTTCTATAAATAGAATTCTCCCTTGAAGGACAAATATATCATGTCATTTCAAAAATACAATGAAAATATCCAAAAGCTTCTCACATCAATCAGATTTGCGAAGACCTCAAGGAGATAATATACTCATCCCATATAGACTTCCCACATTGATCAGTATATTAAAAATACAAAAAAAATGAAGATAAAGATGATATTTTTCGTCATGGACTTGCCTATTTTTGAGCTTGGGTCTCTTACTAAGAAAAACATGGTGTCATACACTAAACCACCCATTCTCACCTCATTTTATTTTTAACCTAATTTACTCTTTACTCAAGGGACTTTCCGCAACTATGACATTTTGTGATTATGCAAATTTCTTCACTCTTAGAATAGTCCATTATGTAAGGCCTTTAGGGTGTTACATTCATAAGCCTATCTGGGGTATGGTCGACTAATTAAGGATCTTTTCAATTAAGCATCTCTTTTGCCACCTCTTACCATTTTCCTTCCTCATTACTTATTCATTATCCTATACAGGACCAAATTTTCGATACCTATATTTTAAAACAACTCAAACATGCCTATGACCTAAAATCAAACATGTTTGTGACATGCACACAACCATGCCTATGACCTAAACTCAACCATGTCTATGACCTACACTCAATCATACATATAACCTACACTCAACCATGCCTATGACCTAAACTTAATCATTCATGTGACATACACTCAATCATGCCTATGAACTACATTCAACCATGCCTAACACCTACTAACCCATTCCTCTAATTCATCATAATCTTCCCTAACTTATGGGAGAACTATATCAGCTTGAGGTTCCTTTTCACCGGGGCTATGTAGGAAGCCCTTTGAAGGCATGGGGCCCTTAGAGGTTAGATTGTCCACTCTTTACCTCAACCAATTCCCCATTTCACTTTCCTATTCACATTCTACCCTAGTTAGTTTCCATTTTCTATCAATAACTGGAAATTAAACCAAACACGCATCAATTAATACACATTTTTACCGCATCATCATATCATTCATTTATCATTTTCACATTTCCATTATAGCACATATTTGGAAATTTAAACCCTAACCTACATAAACATCACCATTTGTCCCCCATGTTACCAAAAACCTAACTCCATCATGCCTAAACCAACCTAGCTCCATCATGCGTAAACCATCCTGACTCTACCATGCCTAAACCAACCTGAATCCACACTGTTTAAACCAACCTAACTCCATCATACTTAAAATGAACTGACTCCATCATGCCTAAACCAACCCAACTCCATCATGCTTAAACCAACCTGACTCCACCATGCCTAAACTGACCTGACTCCATCATGCCTAAACTGACTTGACTCCATCATGCTTAAACTGACTTGACTTAATCATGCCTAAACCAACCTAACTCCATCATGCCTACACTGACCTTACTCCATCATGCCTAATCCACTTGGTTTCCACCTACACACATATAATAATGAGAATTTCACAAAACAAGTACACCGGCCATACCACAAATATCATCATCTATAAATCATAAAGTCTATGTATACACACATATGTACACATATACAACTAAATAAAAACATCTCAAAAAATATCAAGTACATACTCACTATATTCGGCACGCAGGCTGGTATATGAGCTAGAAATATCAAAAAATCTCATGTACATCCTTTCTCTCTTTAGCATACAGACCGGTATATCTCAAAATACACAAACAAACATGGAGGTAATCGTAGCAATTAGGCATCTCCCCATTGAATATCATCTATTTCTTTCTCAAATGTCTCATCCTCCTCCTCTGCTCTTGTGCAGAGTCTCACTAGCATCTCACTGCCCACCGTAGGCCTCAGTCTAACCTCTGCTGGTACCTCACCTAGAGTTTACCTCCATGCACTAGTAACCTCACCTTGACCCTATCTGGAGGCTTGGTAGCCCCCTTTAATCTCCACACTATGAGTACTCAAAGCCTATTGTGATCTATACTTAGTATAAGATGGGACGTCTATCCCTTCGACTATCAAGTGGTCCTGATAATATCATGCCTCACCTAGGGGTTCCCTAAACCTAGCCATATGTACTATTTGCAGTGGTGCCATTAGCCTCTGACCTTGTATGTGTACTGAGGGACCTTGTCCCATCCTTGTCTATAAAATGAGACCCTCTCCCTAGGCCTGTGTGGGTACCTGTGTAGGTACATGTCCCTGTGATACCTGAGTCTATGTAGGTGCCTATGCACGTACTTTTCCCTGTACTACAATGGCCTGTAGGGCTAAAACATGTGCTTGTAACATGCCAACCTGTGCCTCTGACCTTGTTAGCTATCTCTGCACTATCCCCAACTATGTGACTAGAGTCGCCACCTACCCCTATAGGGTGTCTCTTTGAACTGTGATGGTAGCCAAGTCTGGTTTCCCCAACCTTAGTAGTACTGCTCACAGTTGTACTACCCACCACTATCTGTACCTATGTGTAACTCTGATATCATCAATCTATCAGTCTACTACATGCTCCTACTCTATAGGCATCATCTATTATGGTAGAGGCATAGGCCTCTCAATGTCATCCCTCTTGTACTGTGGAAATGGTGGTGGTATAACCTGGGAAAATACAAAATATCACTTAACCCTGTCAATGGGGATCATCTCGTGCTCACCAGTGTAGACACCTAAAATATTCTTACACTTAGCATTTCATCCAATTCAATCAATTAACAACACTTCATTAAATCCCCATACTTTTCTCCATTCTCGAATACCCATTTATGACACTCTTTCGGTCGTATTCCTCCTATAATTAGCTTATTTTAGATAATATCTCTCTTATTAGCTAAACATTCCTCCTTTCAACCATTCAGAACCTCCCTAGTTCTCTCTAGGCCACTTCTATTGGCTTCGTAGGCTATCTATCAGTCACAATTGGTTATCCAAACCCCTCCCAACTCTCAATGAGTCTTTAATCACTTGTTAATCAAGTTTAACTATCCTAATCCTAGCTTAACTAAGCCTAAAACATGTTTATTCTGATCTAATCTAAAAGTGCTTTTTGAGCTTTAGTCCCACATGCACCCAAATTCCAAATTATCCCAAGTGGAAAACTATAAATACAAGGCTAAGCCTACCCATTCAAACTACAACTTTACATAAGCTAAAGCCGAAACAAGCCTAAGAAATCTTAAGAGCTCATTTACATTAGCCAAGCTAATAAGGCATTTGATCTTGGGTCATCCACCATTAAAATAGCTTCATCTTGCACCCATGTTAGGTTAGTAATGAAATAGCTAAACTTGGCCATGTAGCCATTTAGTGAGATTCATTCACCCTCATGGATTAAACAACACACAATTTGATTGCTTAGGATCTATACTAGGTTCACTTTCATTAAGCTTTCATGGAGTAGAGAGTAGTATACATCTTATTTTTTGATGTTTTTGTCAAAGTTATAATGCTTGCATGTTAGTTTCTCTTGTTTAGCTCTAATCCTATGGTGCATGCATGAATTAACAAAGCTTTGAGGTTCTTTAGCCTCATTCCATAGCTTGTGCAACTTTCTAATGCACACATTTGGCACGTTCAGTGGGACACTTATGTCCATCCTCCATTAATGGAGTCAGTTTGAAGCTTTTTGTTTTAGTTTCTAACTATTTCTTAGTTTTAATCTTTCTAAGATAGTTTCAAAGCTTTCTAGATTAGTTATCAGTTACTTTGGCATAGTTGAACTAAAGTGTTTTTCCAGTTAATATCTTTTTTTTTTAATTTTTGAAGACAATCACGTATGCTCTTATCTTGTGTCCTTGGACGATATGGAGAATTAGAAATGATGCCTTCTCTTTTGATGGAAAAATACTAAAAGTCGTCATACATGACCAAAAACACCATCTCTTGTCAAAGAAATGGAGGAATCAAATTTTTTTTTAGAAAACTACTAATACAGTTGTTATACAGGTTTCCAAATGGTGTCCGAGAAAACCACATCTAATTAAAAAAAATATAAAACAAACAACATATTTAAAACATTGTATTGCAGGTTTCGGAAAAGGGTATGTCCCTCTTCACTCAAATGGAACATAACCCCTTAGGCATAACGCCTTAAGCTACAACAATGGGGGTGGTTCAAAGAACCCCAAAGTAGTCCATGCAAGAGGGAACCTTGTGAATGAAACAGGAAGTGCTCTACACTACCTATTTGACTAGTAATTCCTTTGTGAGATAGAGTTACAAGTTTTCCCTACGTGACCCTTTTATGTACACAATTGGACACATTTATTGCCCACTATGCTTGAAGGGGGAAAATTCGAGATACTCCCAAACTAGTCAATGTGACTTTTTGGGTAAATCATCCCACTCGTGGATAATCTTTGTAGCACCTAGGACAAGAGAACCACATAGGAAAATATGCATTGGCCAGGAGCCCACTTTGACCATTCTAAAAACTGTGTTGAGTTATGAGCCATCATTTTCATCACGAAATGTGTGACGCATTACTCTAGCCTAGTTCTTCACTTACCTTAAGGTATAGCAAAACTCTGCCAAAGTAAAGCCATCTTTTTGCACCCCCATTTTGATCTACCTCATTCACCTTCTTTTGACACTTTTTTCATCAAAGGAAGGGTGACTACCTTTGTGTTACCAATCAATTGCTTCTACCACTTTTTTGTCCATTTACACCCATCCATGTTTGCGGCTGGGTAAGTTAAATGTCTAAAGTGTGCGGAGGCATATTTATATCATTGGTAGCCTTTGTGATCTTGATACCCACGTCAGGATCGTCATCATAGTTAGGATTGATTCATCATTTTATCTCCCTTTGACATGTTACCTCATCTACATTATCTCGACATAATTAAGATACTTATGTCATGTTTCTCGTAAACATGATATAAGTTTCCGCATTATGGTGTTACGCTGCCCACGTTTTAACACATCCTTAGTATACTTTGACTTAGTTTGATTTCAAACATTTTCCTAAATCTTGAAAGGTGTCACTTACGTTGTTTTTGCATCGTTTCGATACTACTTTGACACTAATATCTCACTTCTCCGTGAAGCTTGATAGACGTGTCCAATTGGTGTGGTTACCTGGCTTACATTTGTAAACCCCACCCCTTTAACATTTAGGTCTTGTTGGTTGTTGAACTTGTCGTGGTATCCTTTTATTGGGGAGTTGCATCTACCCTTTGTTAATATTTACACCTTGTTCATTTCGAGCTTGACGTAAATATTTACATTGTGTTGATCACCTTTGCATTGAACTTTACACACGACATTTTCATATGGTGTATTTCCTTATTGATTGGATTTGTGTTTCCACACTTGCATGATTGTTCCTTGTGATTATTCATTCATAAAACTTATTTTATAGGAAAATCCCTTTTTATATCATCTATATTACATCATCACGATGTCTATTTTCCTTATACATTATTCAGAAAATCATGCACGCATATCAATACTTACAAAATGTCTAGCTGGTTGTCCTTATGTTTCCTAGATTGACATAGCACCTTCTTTAGTTTGAAGAAGTTTTATCACACTATCCATGCCTAGATATTTGAGATTAAAATGACACCAACAATGACTTCCTATCATGTGGTTCCCCATACTTACAAAAATATGGAACCTAGGTTTAGAAATTCAAATCAAAAGATTCCCATTACAACTAAACCTCATTTGGTTCTTCGTGCTAGAGATTCCATATGGGTAACTTGTTCCCCACCTTCATTGCATATTTGGTGGTATGATTTGGACACGTTTGATCCAAATTATTATTCGAGTTCCCCCCACTCTTCTTCTAATTCTAATCCAAAAATTTCCTCTTCTTCTGAGGATTCCAATCCAAATATTTCCTTTGACTCTTCTGAGGATTCTAAACTACTATTCAGATTCATCTAATTCAACCCCTAAGTCATCTAATGTGACTCCTATGTCATGGTCCTCCCTATCTTCATAGGAACCTCTTCATCATACATTTAATGTGACTCCTATGTCGTGGTCCTCCCTTTCTTCACAGGACCCCTTTTATCAGTCGCCTCAATGAAGTATTCTTCCTTTAAAGATACATGCAACTCTAAATCCCTCTAAGCAAACATCTAATACAATTCTAGAATCGTGGTCCTCTCTTTCTTTACATGACCCTTGTTATTATTCATCTGATGCAATTCTTGAATCACGGTCCTCCCCTTCTTCACAGGACCTTCTTCATCAATCACCCCAAATAAATCTTCCTTCTTTGAAGATTCATGTGACTCAAAGTCCTTCGAGTCAAACATATAAATCGACCCATGCATCGCAATCTATAGAATTTTGACTTAATCCTACTAGTTTACAAATGATATACCATCATATAGGTAGGTCCACACCACCTTCTACTCCTGAGACATCTAGCTACAGATCTTCTTTGTCTCTCACATCATATTCTTCTATAAATCATCATCAAACATCTTCTAAGTCTTCCACACCAAGTGAACCTCTTTCTTCCAATCAACCTCTGGCGGGTTGATTAACAACTCATACTAATTGACCTCTTTAAGAATGAAGAAACAATCAGGGCATTTATAGGGGCACATGAAGATATTCCTTTAGAAGATTACAAGAAAGGATTCTCTTTGGACTTCGCTGCAGCCCACATATTCTAAGGAAAATGTTGATCGCTTTTATCAAGAAATAGAGGAAGAGCCTCAAATCATGTAACTTGATCCTCCTCTTATTCTTCCATTTTCACATTCTTCATTAAGTGAGGAAACTCCTAGGTCTTACATTGATCCATGGTATATCTTCTCATCACCCAATCACTCCTTGTCTATCATAATTCCTCAATCACAATCTCTTATGGAGTCAACGCCAAGTAGCCCTTCATCTTCATCCCATGTGTGGGTCACCTTCTAGTATCCCTCCCTCTGCTATTTGTGGGACATTTTTGAGTAGCCCACTATCTTCTATTCTTGGGGCATTTCCAACTAGCCAATTGTCTTCTAGGTATGGATCACCCCCGGGTAGTCCATCATCTTCTATTCTTGGGCCACATCCTAGTAGCCCATTATCTTACATCTATGGATCACATCCTAGTATCCCTTTTTCTTCTATTCTTAGACCACATCCTAGTAGCCCTTCATCTTCTATCTATGGGTCACATCCTATTCACCCTTCTTCTTCTATTCTTGGGCCACATCCTAGAAGCTCTTCATCATCTTCCTATCAGTAGCTGTAACACACTGGACTATTGTTACTTTCTCCTGAGCATTCAAGTGTTGATATGTGATTTCTCCCATATGAGGATATGTTCCTTTGGTTTCGGGAAGTCATGCTTGATTTGGTTATGTATTTTTTTCTATTAAGATCTTTGATTTAACTGGAATATGCTTGGACTCTTTTTCTTTCATCCTTCACATAGTGAGTACAATCTGATTTCTGGAAGATTGTGGATTTATCCACCATTATGACTCAAACCTTGGATCAGTTGCATTGATCCAAGGAATGTTCTAATTTTATACAGGATGAACAAATTTTTATTAACATTTCATGAGTTACTAAGTCTGACTGAACTTTTAATGTTCAAGTTCTTTTAAAAACTCCTTTGTATAAAAAAATATGTCCATAGAGGATAGTTTTGTTGAATTCCAGAGGTTAACTCTAGCTGATCATTGCAATAAGAATCTGGTTTCAGTCATCATAGCATTAGAAAGGACTTGGACCTTAAGCCAGGAAAGATGTGTAATTTTTCTATCTAAAGCTTAATTACTAGATGTAAAATTGGAATTTGATCCTGGAATGTTTTATTCTATTTGAATTCTATTTATTGATTAATCCCATCTAGTGGACCTAGACTAGAATCAATAAGGTTATTAGTTTTTAACCTAAGCTATAACCTAATTTTGCAAGGTTAGTTAATCTAACCTAGTCCTAAACTATGTGCTTGATACTCCTAAGGGTTATCTAAACCTAACACTAAGGTGGGTGACTAAGGTTATATCCTATGACATTAAGACTAAGTCTAACCTAAGTCACTAACCCATCCTAAACTAATGCTATGAAAGGGGACCTAAGGGAGGGTCGCAAGTCTTGGGTGGTGGTTTCCATGGCATTTTAAGGAAAGGATAAGGATGAAGGACAGGGAGTGCTGCTAGGGTTAGCGGAGGTTAATTTTCTTAGAAGGGTCTTACATGGGCAGCATCTCTAAGAATGAGAATTTTTGTTTATTTTGGTTTAGAGTTCACCAACCTTGGTAGTCGATGGCAATGGAAAATAGGTAGGAGAATGAAAATTAATGCAATTAATTTGCATAGGGTCTCGAGGCGTGGACTTCTTGGGAAGGCATGGAAATGGAATTTTGCTTGGTTGTCTTATTTTTCATGCATTCTATTTTTTGCTTTGCATGAGCACTGGTTTTTCGAACTAGCCATTTACTCTTCATTCAATGAAAATTTTGAAAGTTTCAAATTTACTTCTATGTCGTGGGGAATATATAAGGCTATGGAGGTAACAATATTTTGTTGTTTAATCTTTCGTGGAAGAAGAAGAGAAGGGGCGAGTGCATCCAAAGGTCTTCTTCGACTTTTTAGCGACACGATCAGGTATCATAGGCCCTAACTGTTAAAATATTGCTTTCCTTTAAATGTTTTCATTAGAAAAACTTTGTTATGATGATATATGTGTATTTTGACTTGGCTGGTAACAATGATTTGGGTTCTATGTTGATTTGGGGTTCTGGGTTGAACATAAAATTTTTTGGATCCTGGATGAAACCTGCTTCATTATTCTTGTTCCCTTGCTATGAATCAAATATGGAGTTTTGTTATCCGTTTGGAGGTGTTTGTAATTTTTTTTTATCTGACTAATGTATTAGATTAAAAACTGGCTCCATGGAAGGATGCATATTAAATGATTACGTGTTTGAAAACACCATGGTAATTCTTTTACTGTTTCATGTAAGATTGGATCAACTGATTGTTTGCTTCGCTATAAGAACTCTTGCTGTTACCATTCCATGTTAAGGGAAATAGGTAATTAATTTTGTGGTTAGAATGTTAGTATATTATGTGAAACTTGACTATTTTAGTTGCGTGAGTTGGAAATTTTGTAGGAAGTTTAAGCCTGTACTTTTTATTTTGAAGGGGTTTGAATGTTCTTATGATTGCAGGTTCTATGAGTATGGAAGTATATGGTTTAACTGTTGTTTTACGATTAAACAAGGGTATTAGGAACATGGTTATGTTCAGGAGGAAATGTATTTGGTTAAGCTCTATGTTTCCTGGAAAATTTGGTGGTTAATCTTGGATCTTCCTTAATAGAAATTATGTTTAATGTGTGGTTGAGATAAGACTGTGTTTTATTTTACCTAGAGGTGATTGTGAAATCTACTTCTTTCGGCTGCATTACACAATGTCAGAAATTCTACTTTGGAAGAAAAAAATGACTTTAATGTCGATAAGTTTATCAATGTTCAGCTAATGCATCCCCTTTTGAAGTTAAAATTTGGGTTGAAATGTTCTATATGCAACTCAATGATCTATTTACTTTGACAGATAAATCACTAATAACTACTATGGCAGGGTTTTTGAATTTATATTTAGAATTCAATTATTAATTCTGTACATGCATTTTTGGTTTGGTGTCCTGAAATTGTATAACAACCTAATAGTGATACAATTGGAATGATTCAGTTTCAATCCATTAACAAAGGATGCTAATGGGAAGTTACCCTATTTTGACCTTAAACTCAATTGGTTCGAGTGGTGGATGAGATGTAGATTGTTGTCTTAGATCAAGGTTGTGGTCTAAGTTTTTACCGTTTATAACGTTTTATGTAAAGAAAATGTCATTGACTGTTGTTTAATGTATAGTCGTAAAACCGTAGGGATCCATTGGAAAACTTTGAAGGTGGCTCTACCTGACCTAATTTATTGGTTAAACTTAGATGTTTGGATTACTCGTCTTTTCCTTCCTTGATGGAACTTGAGATGTATATTACTTTTTGGAAGTTAATTTAGTTCCGAACTTGATTATAATAGAGTTTAATCTTCTCTGTTTTCTTCCTCTTAGTTGAGAAGGGAAAATTGTTAAAGGGTTTCAAAATATGAAAGTGTTTATACTCTCCTTTGGAATAATGGTGTTCTCTTCTTTATAATCCTATAAGGAACTCTACAGTAGGGTTATGGGATGACATGACTGTTAAAAAGTAAGTGTAGAGAAATAGTAAGTGGTGAGATCTTATCTTGGAAGACTCCTTTCGTTTTGTGGTTGCATTAGGTCTTATTGAGAACTCAGATGTTATCATTTTTGCAAAAAAAAAAAGTAATCTAGTAGCTAATGCTTGCATACCTATCGTTGACTGATAATTAGTACAATAAGGTTATGGGTAGTTTGTTAGGAGGAATTGCAAGTTGCAGTAATCCATTCCTTTGCACAAATTGCTTGTATATGAACCTGTTGGATGTATACTTTAGAATGGTTAAGTTTTTAATTAGGAGTTTATTAAATACATGTCTTTCTACTATTCTTGGTTTTCGGATGGTTAGGTACTTAAAATTCAGATTGCTCCTTCTTATTTTCTTGTATAAGATGAATCATCTGAAATAGATTAAAGTTGAAATTGTAACTGTAACTTGAGTTATGATATAGAGTCATATTATAATGGGTAGAAAGAAAACTAGTGTGAATCATGATTTGGGATTTGATGGAATCGATGTCATTTAAATAGGATTTTTTAATGAAAAAAATTAGTTTAATGCAATTGTTTTAAGGATTAGTGCTTATCATGTTCAGTTCACTTAACTGCCCCGTGCTAGCAATTTTTGCAGATGGCCATCATAAGTGGTAAAGGAAGAAAAAATCTGATATGATGCAATGACTATTTTAATCTGGTTCTTATGAAGAATTTCGACTTGTTTTCCAAATTGGATTATGGAAGAAAGTTGTAGGCTATCATCTTAAGTATGCCAAAGTGCATAAATTGTAATTGTATAGATTTGGAAATGAATGAAATGGAGAGATATTACTTATGTGGATTGACCTTATTAATACCTATATGAATGAGTGTGCATTCTTATTGTTCTATGCAATGGAGTCCAAAGGGATTCCCTAAGCAAGCCTTACCTAATTATATGGCTGAATACTACACATTTCTGGTTAGTAATTCTTATATCTTATGATTGTGGTTAAAATTTTAAATAAGACCACTACATTTTAGGGAACGTTGAGAGTGAACTATGCCCTAAAATGTAACTATAACTAGAAGAAAATTTTGACCTCTCATAACGCACTAATTCAAAAGAAATATATAGATGGTTATAAACCACAATGACTTAATGCTATTAAGTCTAATATGTTTCAGTCTATAAGGTTGTTACATACCCTTGTTGGATTAGTTATTTTCCTAATGGGGAAAAATTAAATGGTTATTTTCCTATTTTGTGGATACAAGGTTGTTATATACCAACTAGAAACCTAGAAACAAACTTAAATCTAATTAAAAACCATTTTGTGAAACTGAACCTAATTACAAAAGATAACTCAAAGAGTGTTGAACTCTAGGTTAGGGAAGGTTACCTAATAAGGTGGACCTATAATCCAAATATAACTTAACATAAGTAAATTCTTGGAGGTATGTACATCTTTTCGAGGCTATTTCGTAGGATTTTGACACATGTCAACTGCAAGGTTGTACCTTCAAGAAGATTAGGATCTTCTCGAGGATACAAAAATGCAAATGACATATGGCAATACCCTTCTGCATCAATCATTAAGATTTACACACCTGAGACTCGATCAAGATTTCCCTCTTGGATTGGTTAGGACCATAGACTGGTTATGAGGCAACCCTTAGAGATTTAGGGTACCTTGACACACGGGGTTAACATTGGTTGACCTAGTATGTTAACTTACCCCTAGTCTTCAAGAGCATCTTTATAACGTGAATTATGATATTAATCCGATCCAGAGCAAAAACCTGGGACAAGGGGACTGACAGAGGTCATTATAATAAATTCTATATAACATTAGAGTGGGGTGAAGGATGTATTCCAGATTGACGAGTATGTCGTCAAGGAATAAATAATACGAACAATATGTTTTAAACCTTTGGCCAATGTATTGAAAGCTACTGATTGCATTGTCCTATGTCACCTAGTCTAAAGATCATGATGCCGATGAATAGTGGTAACAATTATTCAGATAGGTTCCTTGGATAGAGCACTCAGAACCTGGAATAGAGAAGAGAACCACGAAAATGAAGTGTTCAGTTGAAAAATTCAATCACAAAGTTATGCATGAATAGATCGGTAGTTCACCGAGTCATGGAATGAATAGATCGGTGGTACACAGAGTCATTACAGCTGCATATGGTTATCTATTATAAGAATGAATGTTATGATATGTGTGTTCTAAATTATGTATTTAGAACAAGAGAACATTAATAAAAAAAAAATCCTTGTTCTAAAGTATTAAAATGAGAATGTTACATCTTGGTATCAGAGCTGAAGGTTGCAGCTCTTGGACCTATTATGTCCATAATCTGAGGAAAACCTAAATTTTCTTGTAACAGAAAATGGTTAGAATAAGGGGAAACATTGTGAATAATGCTCCATCTGAGGAAGGGGCAAGCAACAACCTAAAAACTTGATGAGATCCTTACTGCCCTGTTGGACACAAGAGATCATTTGACTGTAATTGAACAATAAGTGATGGGAAATGATGAGGACAAAGAAGCTGGTAATAGAAATCAGCCACCTCTTGAGGACAACCCCAATATGGGTGTTAGTAATAACAATGGAAATGTACTTGTCTAACCAGGAAAAAAAAAGGCCAGGTTGGAAGCGAAACTCACTAGTGATATAAAAAGGATAAGTCCACCTAAATTTGATGGCACCACATTAGGAGATGGAGCTAAGAACTGGCTCAATGAAATGGAGAAGTACTTTGCAATAAGAAACTTCTCGGAAGAAACCAAAGCTATTTGGGGAGCATATCAACTTTCCTATGAAGTATCTTCATGGGGGGACAGCCGTAAGCCTGAGCTAAATATTGATGAAACTAACATCACTTGGGATCAATTTAAAGGCTATTTTAGGAAACATTGACTGCCACAACTTTTCTATGATCAGAAAATGACAGAATTTTAGAACTTAGCTCAAGGGAAGCTAATTGTAACTGAGTATTGGGAGTGGTTTATGAAACTCCTCAAGTATGTACTGCAATATCAAACTGACGAGAATTTTAGAATATAGAAATTCATTATGGGACTGAATCCCATGATTGGAGGAGAGGTTGATGTTCATAGCCCAACCACTATGGAAGGGGTTGTTGAAAAATCCATAAGGCAGGAACAAAAATTAAAGGCTATTTCTGCTCATAAAGAGGAAGTGCGGAAGAAGATTCCAAACCCTTCTTCATCTTCTCTTGCACCCAAGAAAGGGCCATGGAAAAAGTTTGGCAACAAAAACAAGTTTTCATTGGATAATAATAAGAAAATGAAAATGAACAAGCCTTCTGAAAATTTAAGGAATAGTTTTACCAAGAATTATAATAATGGGCAGAAGTCCCATGGAGGCCAACGTATAATTTTAAGGCTGAAAATAATTTTGAGCCTAAAAAGGGACCTGTAGGAGGCTGCTATAATTGTGGCAAAGATAATTATGTAAACCAATGTCCTTTGAAGAAGGATGATCGTAATCAGCAGCATAAGATACATGCTACAGTAGCAGACAAGCAAGTTAAAAAGCAAGTGACACCTATAGAAGTTTTTGGTAAGTTATTTGGCATACATGTAACTATTCTTTTTGATACAGGAGCTACTGAATGTTTTATTTCTAGTAAACTCACTTCAAAACTTTAAAAAAAAGATGGAAAAATGAATAAATCATGGACTGTACAGTATGGTAATAACTTTGTTCATACAGTTGGTATGTGTCTTTTTGGGGCAGTCCTTGACTTACCTAACTTTTCCACTGAAGTTGATCTCTATGTTGCACCTATGGAATCCTATGATGTTGTCATCGGCGTTAATTGGTTAGATGAGCATAAAGTAAAAGTGGACTACTTTGAAAAATATATAATATGTTTAGATGATCTGCAAAAAACAACATAGATTCAAGGTGTAAAATGGGAAATTTCAGTTAGGAAATTGTCAGCTATACAATTTAAAAAGGCCAAAAATAAAGGTTGTACCTTATATGCAGTAAAAATATCTGAATATGTAGAAGAAGATGGTGATTTCATGAAATGATACCCACTATTACAGAGTTTCAAGGATGTATTTCTGGAGGAATTACCAGGTTGACCACCCAAAAGGGAATTTGACTTCACCATTGAAATCAAACAAGGGACGAAGCCTATTTCTAAAGCACCTTATCGGATGACTACTACAAATTTAGTCGAGCTTAAGGCTCAATTGCAAGAAATTTTGTCTAAAGGTTTGATTAGATGAAGTGTTTCACCTTGGGGAGCACTAGTGATATTTATGAAAAAGAAAGACGAGACACTTAGATTGTGTATTGATTATCAGATGTTAAACAAGGCAACAATCAAGAATAGATACCCACTTCCTAGAATAGATGATTTATTTGATCCAATGCATGGAGCATCAATTTATTCCAAGATAGATCTTCAATCTGGGTATCATAAATTAAGAATTAAAGAAGAAGATATTCATAAAACAACTTTCCAGACAAGGTACAGACATTATGAATTCATGGTTTTACCCTTTGGATTAACTAATGCACCCAAAAATTTTATGAACTTAATGAATAATATCTTTCAAGAATATTTGGACAAGTTTGTGCTTGTATTCTTGGATGATATTCTCATATATTCTAAAAGTGTTATGGAGCATAATGAGCATTTGAAAGTAGTCTTGAAAATTTTGAGAAAAAGAAGGTTATACGGTAAGTTATCCAAATGTTCTTTCTTTGATACCGAAGTTCATTATTTAGGTCATGTTATAAGTAAAGAAGGAATCATTGTAGATCCTTCTAAAATAGTGGCAATAACCAAGTGGCCTGCACCAAAGAATGTACATGAAGTAAGAAGCTTCATGGGCCTTACTGGTTATTATAGAAAATTTGTTAAGGATTTTTCTAAAGTGGCTGCACCGATAATTTCATTGCAGAAAAAGGATAAGAAATTTTCTTGGGATGATAAGTGTGAATCTACTTTTAAAATTTTAAAAAGTTAGTTGACTTCAGCACCTATTTCAACTGTACCTAACCCTAATGGAGGCTTTACTGTTGTAACGGATGCATCCGGGGAAGGCCTTAGAGGTGTTTTGTTACAAAATGATCATGTCATAGCATATGAAAGTAGAAAACTTAAGTTACATGAGTTGAATTATGCCCCACATGATTTAGAGATTGCTACCATAGTATATGCACTTCAATTTTGGAGGCACTATTTACTTGGTAAACCTTTTGATTTGAAAACTGATCATCTAGGGTTGAAATATATTTTCACTCAACCTAATCTAAATGCAAGACAACAAAGGTGGTTAGAGTTTTTATCTCAATATGATTTTGATATTAATTACATCAAAGGAAAAGAGAATAGAGTAGAAAATGCTCTAAGTCGTAGGAAGCACATTTATACTCTTATAACATTAATAACTCAGTTTAAAGATGAAGTGAAAAGTGCATTGGAATCTGATATATAATTTCAGCAAGTGAAAGCAGCGCTTGCTGTAGATCCAAAAGATGAAAGGTATAAAGGGTTTCATTTTGATAATGAAGGAATCTTACGTTATGAAAATAGAGTATACGTACCTTTTCTTAATGATTTGAGAAAGAAATTTTTAGCTAAATTTCATAGTTCGCCCTTTTCTGGGCACCTGGGTATTACTAAAATGCTTGTCAATCTAAAACAAAAATTTTTCTAGAAAGGAATGAAAATGGATGTTGTTAATTTTTTGACTCATTGTCTTGAATGTCAGCGGGTGAAGGTAAAACACATGTACCCAACTGGTTTATTATATCCCCATAGCATACCATAGTACAAATGGAAAGTAATAAGCATGGACTTTGTACAAGGGCTACCTATGTCGAGAAATAAGCATGATGTTATTTTGGTAGTTGTTGATAAACTAACGAAAGTAGCTCATTTTATCACTGGAAATCTAAAGGATGACTCTCCTGTGTTAGCTAAAAGATTTGTGCATGAAATTTTCAGATTACATGGAGTACCAATATTAATAATATCTGACAGGGATCCTAGAATGACATCAAGATTTTGGCAAACGCTTAATGCAGCTCTTGGAACTAAACTGAACTTCATTTCTGCGTATCATCTGGAAATGGATGGACAAACTGAGAGATTAAATTAGGTGTTAGAAGATATGTTACGAATGTATTGCATGGATCAATAGTATAAATGGGAAGAGTATCTCCCATTAGTTGAATTTGCATACAACAATACATTTCACTCTTCTCTTAAGATGGCACTTTTCGAGGCACTTTATGGAAGAAAATGTAGAACCCCTGTTAGTTGGGATAGCATTGAGGATAAAGAGGTAATTGGGCCTGAAATCCTTACTAAAATGGAAATAGCAAGTTAAAATGATTCGTGAATGATTGAAGGAAGAAACAAATAGGCAAAAGAGTTATGTTGACTTAAGGTGGGTTGACTGAAAATTTGAACTTGGTGAAAAGATTTTTCTTCATGTTAAACCAAGAAATAGTTCTATAACTTTTGGCAAGGCTGCCAAGTTATCACCTCGTTTTGTGGGACCTTTCGAAATTGTCGAAGTAATCAATCCCATAGCTTACCGATTAGCATTACCACCTGCTTTGTCACGAATGCATGATGTTTTCCATATTTCTTTGCTTAAGAAATACGTTTTAGATTTGTCACATGTGTTAAATTGGAATTCCTTACAGGTCTAAGACCCAGGAACAATCATGGTTAAACCCACTCGAGTGCTGGAAACTCACCAATTGGATTTAAGGAATCAAGAAATACAAAAATGTAAGGTCCAGTGGGACCAGTTTAATGAAGAAAGTGTAACTTGGGAAAATCTGGAAGAGATGAAAACTACTTTTCCCTTTCTTTTTGAACAGAACTGAATCTGTTGACTGATATTAAAAAAAAATTTATTATGAATTTATCTTTTACATGTCATTAAGTAAGACAGTTTTGGGGCAAACATTTATTCAGGTTGAATAAATAGTAACATGATACTAATTTATGAAACTATTCAAGTTTGAAATAGTTAATTTGTTCAGTGAGTAAAAGAATTAATTGACCAGAAGATAAATAAAAGGATGTAATCATCAGGATGATGAATCTTTTAGGAGGGAAGCATGTAACACCTTAAACTGTTGTTACTTTCTCCTGAGCATTCAAGTGTTGATATGTGATTTCTCCCATATGAGGATATGTTCCTTTGGTTTCACGAAGTCATGCTTGATTTGGTTATGTATTTTCTGCTCTTAAGATCTTTGATTTAATTGGAATATGCTTGGACTCTTTTTCTTTCATCCTTCGCATATGAGTACAATCTGATTTCTGGAAGATTGTGGATTTATCCACCATTATGACTCAACCTTGGATTAGTTGCATTGATCCAAGGAATGTTTTAATTTTATACAGGATGAACAAATTTGTATTAACATTTCGTGAGTTACTAAGTCTGACTGAACTTTGAATGTTCAAGTTCTTTTAAAAACTCCTTCGTATAAGAAAATATGTCCGTAGAGGATAGTTTTGTTGGATTCTGGAGGTTAACTCTAGCTGATCATTGTAATCAGAATCTGGTTTCAGTCATCATAGCATCAGAAAGGACCTAGACCTTAAGCCAGGAAAGATGTGTAATTTTTTCTATATAAAGCTTAATTACTAGATGCAAAATCGGAATCTGATCTGGGAATGTTTTATTCTATTTGAATTCTATTTACTGATTAATCCCATCTAGTGGACCTAGACTAGAATCAGTAAGGTTATTAGTTTTTAACCTAAGCTATAACCTAATGTTGCAAGGTTAGTTAATCTAACCTAGTCCTAAACTATGTGCTTGATACTCCTAAGGGTTATCTAAACCTAACACTAAGGTGGGTGACTAAGGTTATATCCTATGACATTAAGACTAAGTCTAACCCAAGTCACTAACCTATCCTAAACTAATGCTATGAAAGGGGACCTAAGGAGGGTCGCAAGTCTTGGGAGGTGGTTTCCATGGAATTTAAGGAAAGGATAAGGATGAAGGACAGGGAGTGCTGCCAGGGTTAGAGGAGGTTAATTTGTTAAGAAGGGTCTTACGTGGCAGCATCTCTAAGAATGGGAATTTTTATTTTTTTTGGTTTAGAGTTAGCCAACTTTGGCAGTCAGTGGAAATGGAAAATAGGAGGGAGAATGAAAATTAATGCAATTAATTTGTATAGGGTCTCGAGCGCGGATTGCTTGGGAAGGCATGCAAGTGGAATTTTTCTTGGTTGTCTTGTTTTTCATGCATTCCTTTTTTTTGCTCTGCATGAGCACTAGTTTTTCGAACCAACTGTCTACTCTTTGTTGCATGACAATTTTGAAAGTTTCAAATTTATTTCTGTGTCATGGGGAATATATAAGGCATGGAGGTAACAATATTTTGTTGTTTAATCTTTCATGGAAGAAGAAGAGAAGGGGCGAGCGCATCCAGAGGTATTCTTCGACTTTTTAGCGACACTATCAGGCATGATAGGCCCTAACTATTAAAATATTACTTTCCTTTAAATGTTTTCATTAGAATTTTTTTTTTCTGATGATATATGTGTATTTTGACTTTTCTGGTAACAATGATTTGGGTTTTATGTTGATTTGGGGTTCTGGGTTGAACATAAAAAAATTTGGATCCTGGATGAAACCTGCTTCATTATTCTTGTTCCCTTGCTGTGAATCAAATATGGAGTTTTGCTATCCATTTGGAGGTGTTGTAAGTTTTTTTTTATCTGACTGATGTATTAGATTAAAAACTGGCTTCATGGAAGGATGCATATTAAATGATTACGTGTTTGAAAACACCATGGTAATTCTTTACTGTTTCTTGTAAGATTGGATCAACTGATTGTTTTCTTTCACCTGTAAGAACTTTGGCTGTTACCGTTCCATTTTCAAGGAAATAGGTAATTAATTTTGTGATTAGAATGTTAGTATATTCAGTGAAACTTGACTGTTTTAGTTGCATGAGTTGGAAATGTTGTATGAAGTTTAAGCCTGTACTTTTTATTTTAAAGGGGTTTGAATGTTCTTATGATTGCAGGTTCTGTGAGTATGGAAGTATATGGTTTAACTATTGTTTTACGATTAAACAAGGGTATTAGGAACATGGTTATGTTTAGGAGGAAATGTATTTGGATAAGCTCTGTGTTTCCTGGCAAATTTGTGGTTAATCTTGGATCTTCCTTAATAAAAATTATGTTTAATGTGTGGTTAAGATAATACTGTGTTTTATTTTACCCAGAGGTGATTGTGAAATATACTTCTTTGGGACGTATTACAAAATGTTGGAATTTCTACTTTGGAAGAAAAACAATGACTTTAATGTCGATAAGTTTATCAACATTCAGCTAATGCATCCCCTTTTGAAGTTGAAATTTGGGTTGAAATGTTCTATATGCAACTGAATGATCTATTTATTTTGATAGATAAAGCACTGATCACTACTATGGTATGAGTAGGGTGACTTTTGGGGCATTGCTGAAACTATATTTAGAATTCAATTATTAATTTTGTACATGCATTTTTGGTTTGGTGTCCTAAAATTGTATAGCAACCTAATAGTGCGACGATTGAAATGATTTAGTTTCAATCCATTGGCAAAGGATGGTAATGGGAAGTTACCCTCTTTTGACCTTAAACTCAATTGGTTCGAGTGGTGGATGAGATGTAGACTGTTGTCTTAGATTAGGGTTGTGGTCTGAGTTTTTAACATTTATAATGTTTTATGTAAAGAAAATGTTATTGACTGTTGTTTAATGTATAGTCGTAAAACCGTAGGGATCCATTGGAAAACTCTGAAGGTGGCTCTACCTGACCTGAGTTATTGGTTAAACTTAGATGTTTGGATTACTCATATTTTCCTTCCTTGATGGAACTTGAGATGTATATTAATTTTTGGAAGTTAATTTAGTTCCGAACTTGATTACAATAGAGTTTAATCTTCTCTGTTTTCTTCCTCTAAGTTTAGAAGGGAAAATTGTTAAAGGGTTTCAAAATATGAAAGTGTTTATACTCTCCTTTGGAATAATGGTGTTATCTTCTTTAGAATCCTATAAGGAACTCTACGGTAGGGTTATGGGATGATAGGAGTGTTAAAAAGTAAGTGTAGAGAAATAGTAAGTGGTGAGATCTTATCTTGGAAGACTCATTTCATTTTGTAGCTGTGTTAGGTCTTATTGAGAACTCAGATGTTATCTTCTTGCAAAAAGAAAAAGTAATCTAGTAGCTAATGCTTGCATACCTGTCGTTGACTGATAATTAGTATAATAAGGTTATGGTCAGTTTGTAAGGAGGACTTGGAAGTTGCAGTAATCCATTCCTTTGCACAAATTGCTTGTATATGAACTTGTTGGATGTATACTTTAGAATGGTTAAGTTTTTAATTAGGAGTTTATTAAATACATGTTTCTCTACTATTCTTGGTTTTCGGATGGTTAGGTACATAAAATTCAGATTGTTCCTTCTTATTTTCTTGTATAAGATGAATCATCTGAAATAGATTAAAGTTGAAATTGTAACTGTAACTTGAGTTATGATATAGAGTCGTATTATAATGGGTAGAAAGAAAACTAGTTTGAATCATGATTTGGGATTTGATGGAATTGATGTCATTTAAATAGGATTGTTTAATGAAAACAATTAGTGGAATGCAATTTTTTTAAGGATTAGTGCTTATCATGCTTAGTTCACTGAACTGACCCGTGCTAGCCATTTTTGCAGATGGTCATCATAAGTGGTAAAGGAAGACAAAATTTGATATGATTCAATGACTGTTTTAATCTGGTTCTTATGAAGAATTCCGACTTGTTTTCCAAATTGTATTATGGAAGAAAGTTACTTCTTTTGTTGAAGGCTATTGTCTTAAGTATGCCGAAGTGCATAAATTGTAATTGTATAGATTTGGAAATGAATGAAATGGAGAGATATTACTTATGTGGATTATGTTACTTATTTGTTGGATTGACCTTCTTAATACCTATATGAATGAGTGTGCATTCTTATTGTTCTATGTAATGGAGTCCACATGGATTCCCTTAGTAAGCCTTAGCTAATTATATGGCTGAATACTACATATTTCTTGTTAGTAATTCTTATATCTTATGATTGTGGTTAAAATTTTAAATAAGACCACTGCATTTTTAGGGAACGTTGAGAGTGAACTATGCCCTAAAATGTAACTATAACTGGAAGAAAATTTTGACCTCTCATAATGCACTAATTCAAAAGCAATATATAGATGGTTATAAACCACAATGACTTAATGGTATTAAGTCTGATATGTTTTCAGTCTATAAGGTTGTTACATACCCTTGTTGGATTAGTTATTTTCCTAATGGGGAAAACTTAAATGGTTATTGTCCTATTTTGTGGATACAAGGTTGTTATATACCAACCGACAACCTAGAAACAAACTTAAATCTAATTAAAAACCCTTTTGTGAAACTGAACCTAATTACAAAAGGTAACTCAAAGAGTGTTGAACTCCGGGTTAGGGAAGGCTACCTAATAAGGTGGACCTGTAATCCAAATATAACTTGACATAAGTAAATTCTTGGAGGTATGTACATCTTTCCGAGGTTGTTCCGTAGGATGTTTACACATGTCAACTACAAGGTTGTACCTTCGAGAAGATTAGGATCTTCTCAGGATACAACGATGCAGATGACATATGGCAATACCCTTCTACATCAATCGTTAAGATTTACACACCTAAGACACGATCAAGATTTCCCTCCGTGATTGGTTAGGACCATAGACTAGGTTATGAGGCAGCCCTTAGAGACTCAGGGTACCTTGACACATGGGGTTAACATCAGTTGACCCAGTATGTCAACTTACCACTAGTCTTCAAGCACATCTTTATAACGTGAATTATGATATTAATCCAATCCAAAGCAAAAACTTGGGACAAAGGGACTAACAGAGGTCAGTATAAGACGTTCTATATAACATTAGAGTGGGGTGAAGGACGTATTCTTGATTGAGGAGTATGCCGTCAAGGAATAAGTAATACGAACAGTATGTTTCAAACCTTTGGCCAAAGTATCACAAGCTATTGATTGTGTTGTCCTATGTCACCTAGTCTAAGGATCGTGATGCCGATGAATAGTGGTAACAATTATTCAGATAGGTTCCTTGGATAGAGCACTCAGAACCCAGAATAGGGAAGAGAACCACAAAAATGAAGTGTTCAGTTGAAAAAATCAATCTCAAAGTTACACATGAATAGATCAGTAGTTCACCGAGTCATGGAATGAATAGATCGGTGGTACACCGAGTCATTACAATTGCATATGGTTATCTGTTATAAGAATGATTGTTATGATATGTGTGTTCTAAATTATGTATTTAGAACAAGATAACATTAATAAAAATAAACAAAATTCCTTGTTCTAAAGTATTAAAATGAGAACGTTATAGTAGCTCACCTCCCAATAGCCCCTCGTCTTCAATTCTTGGACCATATCCATTTCATCCATCACATATTTCTTCTATCAATGGTTGTGGCAAGCCCAAGGTCATTTATCACATTAGTTATAAACTTCCATGTTCACTTTCTTCTCCTTCTCAAGATTAGAAAAGTCACGCATTAGCTTATAAGAAACCCAAACAGTTTCTTAATCAAGCTCAGATCAAAACTATAAAGAGCTATATAGCTCCCAATAAATCAAACAATCTCAAAATTCTAAATCAAGTGCGATTCAAGAACGTATATCAATGTAACCATTAAGTATGACGTAAAGTGCATAAACCTCTGGATAGGGAACTCAAGCTCTTGCATATGAAATCCATGTTTTAAAAAAAATCACATTCATTTATTGAGTGTGAACTCACCTCAATAATTGAGATCAGGGATAATATCACTCTTGATAAACAAATGTGCATAGTCTCCCTTATTAAGGAAGTCACAAACATTGTTGTTGGTTCTTACCAAACAAAGTGAATTTGTTAGTCCCAACCTCTTAAAACTGTTAAAAATCTAAAAATAAAAAATAATTCAAAAATAAAAAAATCATTAAGAAAACCCAACAAAAATCAAAGGTATAAAGATCAAACATTGCAATCAGGTATTATGTACACATGAATGTTTCTTTCTTCCCTTCCTTGCTATTTTTTCTGCAAGTCTCCCTACCATTTTCATCCCTTTGGTGATTTTTTGGTTAGCTTATTCACATGCATTTTGTGACATTTATCTCTATGGTATTTGTTATCCAAAATTCACCCCCCAGGGTAATTTTGATAACATGCATCAGATTATTCAATCTCGAGCAAGTAGATTGATCCAAGGCCCAAAATCATGTTTTTCTGGGGTCCCCCTCAGCTTCTTTCTAACTCTCCTATCCAAGAAGAAAACCCAACAGGTTAGAAAAGGTGAAAAAATTGCAAAAACTAAGCTTGGGGCTGAAAAAATGCAAGAAAATCGGCTAAGTCCTAGTCCAGGCGGTTTGTGGGATAGTTGGGACGTCGAGACGCCCGGGACGTGAAAAGCCTGAACCGGTCGAAAAAAATGAAGAAAATTGCCTAAGTCTTGTTTCGTGCGGTCTGGGATAGTTGGACCAAAAGTACACGCAAGACGCGGATCGGCCGGTTTGGCGCAAGTCGGTTCATTTCGGGTGGATTGGAGATATTTGTCCCAGGCAGTCTGGGACAGTTGGGACAAAAGTATGCGAAGGACATGAACCAGCTGATTTGGCCGAAACAAGAGGATTTCATCTGGGACATTTGGGCCAAAAGTACGTGGAGGACATGAAAAGCTGAAAGAGCCAAGAGCCAATGGAATTTCGCCACGTGTCTTCACCTCAAACAGGAAACAAGGAAGCCTGAATCAGGTGGTTTAGAGATATTTGTCCCAGGCAGTCCGGGACAGTTGGGAAAAAAGTACGTGAAGGACGCGAACCGGCCGATTTGGCCGAAACAAGAGACTTTTGTCTGGGACATTTGGGCCAAAAGTACACAGAGGACGCGGAAAAGCTGAAAGAGTCGAGAGCAAATGGAATCTCGCCACGTGTCTTCACCTCAAACAGGAAACAAAGAAGCCCAAATTAGGCGGTTTGGAGATTTTTGTCCTAGGTAGTTTGGGACAGCCAGGCCAAAGGTATGTGAGGGATGTGTAGGACGTGAAAAGCTGAAAGAGCTGCCAGCGAATCAGAACATGCCACGTGTTAGAAGGAAAAAAGTTTCTAAGTGGTCGGTAAAAGTTTCAAAGAGGAAAATGGAACAGAGGGCCCGAGCCAGGTGACACAGGAGGAGTGTCCTCAAGGGGATGGGGAGTTCAGAGCTCAGGGAGATATTTGGAAACTTAGCAAAGTTTTGGCCAAACAACTAAAAGGTAAAGGTTTTCCTTGCACCCCTGTCGACGAACCAAACGATGCCACGTGTCCCAAGTGGCGGGGCATGGGGGGAAAATGAAATTTTTTCCAAAGTGTAAGAAAAGTCAAAATTTTCAAGGAAAACCCATGGAAAGGGAAGGAGAGAGAATTTTTCAGCCAATCAGTGCCTGACACATGTCATCCAAGTGGCAGAGTGCGGAAAAAATTCAAATATTTTCCTGCCGATCTGTTTTGGCCTGTTTTTGCCCTAAATCTTCAGATTGCCATATCTTTCGATCCAGAACTCAAATTTTCACGTTGTTTATATCAATGGAAAGATGGTGAAATTCTATACACGATTTAAGGGTCAATCTTGCATTTTGGTTCATTTTGGAGAGAGAAAATCAAGAAACGTCTCTGGCACGTGGTAATGGCCAGAACTGACGTTTCAACAACTAGTTTTAATGCGAAATGGGTCGCATTCTTCTCTAGCATGGCGAAAAATGTCAAGGCATGTGTTTATAAGGATGCCCATGTTGTTTTAATGCATCTACATTCAATGAGGAAATCCTCCCATGTTTTTTCCATGTTTTCTCTCTCCTGGGCTCGACCCATGCATTGTAAAAATCCAGATTTGGCTCATTTTTCAAAGGTGGTTCATCTTTTCAGCTCTGCCCTCCCTTCTTTTCTTCTCCAGGGTTGAAAATGGAGTTCGAACCTCCTCCCCTTCTCTGTAATGGTGTTTTTTCCTTTTACCATTAAAATGATGTTCTGTGTAAACTTCTGAAGCAACAAAAACGTGTTTCGTGATGCATCTGTCCATCCTTGCTCATTTTTCACTTGTTTTCTTCTTGCATGTCTTCATTGTAGGTATTTGTGCACGTTTGAATGTTCATTGCAGGTTTGGAGCTGTGTTCATGGAGTTTTGGGACATTTTCTGTGTGAAATCTATCCTTGGGCCTGTGATGCATCTATCCATCCTTCCCATTGCTCACCTCTCCTTGTCCCATGGCAGTTTTGATAGATGTTCAACATTTTCCTTCTTTGGTGTATCACCTTTTTAGTGTAGGCTCTGTTTTTCCCTTTTCTCTCTCTCTTTGTCTCCTTGGCATGGTTAGATTAGGATTAGATTAGCTTTCCTGCACTGGAATAGCTTGTGGCAGGTAGTTTAGGAAGAGGAACCAGCCTTCTCTAGAGATTCCTTTCTCATTTTCACGAGTCCCACACTCAAATAAAGGATTCAATGTTGTGCAATCACACTGGATGCTAGAGTGATCAACCTATAAATCTGATCAACATCTAGGGGTTTTGTGATTTTTCACCAATAGTTTTGGCATGCCCGGTGGGACCTTAGAGGTATTTGAATTCATCTTTTACAAGTTGGTGTGTTCCTGTGAAGTTTTCAGCCTTTGGAGGCACTTGCAAACACATCTGGTGACTCCATCTGATCAGCAACCCATTTCTAAAGTTGCAGACTTGTTTTTCATCCATTCCCATCCATCCTTCTTTCCATCCCTTTCATTATTTTCCATTCCATGAAGTTGTGCAATCATGACTTCATTTCGATCATGGAACTCACATTTACAACAGCAGTAATGTTTCCCGCCTCCAACACGTTTTTTAAATCCTCTAAATCAGCATTTTGAACAAATTCAAAATCAGCATGCATACCCATATGAGCAGCAATGCCAAAATCAGTTTGGCTATGGAGCTTTCCAAGAGCAAGAGTATGCATATAATGAAGACAATCGGATGCAAGATGATGGTCTGTTGGAGAAAATCCAAAAGATGGAGGTAAATATGGTGCAGTCCAGAGCAACAGCCCAAATGAGAGCTTTTAGAATTGGTTGCAGGACTCCTTGTCCATGGGGAGGCCCTTTTCTAAGATGCTTTAGCCCTCAGGAGAAGCTGGACTTCATGATGAAGATGCTGCCCCAACTTGCACAATGGACAACAGAAATAGAGGCCTATACACTTGTTGTTAAACAACCTTGTCAATGGGTAAGTTCTACACCATCATCTAGTTTTTCTCTTCCCATTACTCAAGCAGCATCATCTCATTTGGAATTGAAAATTCTAAATTCCCCATCTGCTGTCCCAAATGTTGATCCCATGTCTCCACCTCTTAGTCTTCCACCACACCTCAATTCTTCTTTCCTTTTTCCTTCCAAACAGTCATCCCCTCCACAAGAGCTAAAAGAAATACGCTCTCCCCCAAAGAAACAAGAGGTTTCATCTCCTCTACCACCACAAAAAATTTCCAAATTAATCCCTCCTCTTGCATTCCCAATTCCATGTGGAAAAGAAGAAATTACAAAAATCGGCCATGAAGGACAGCAAGAAGAGGAGCCCAACAGAAAAGAAATGACAGACAACTTGAGGGTTTGGGCTACCAAATTTGGGATGACAAAGATCCCCTTGATGGTTAAACCTACAGAAGAGGCTAAGGTTGAACAAATGGTGGTTAAGACTGATTTTGTGGCAGTAGAAGAAGAGCAAAAAGAAGAAGCAGATCAGCAGTCAGTGTACTCAGAAAGTAGTGTCCATGTTGGCACTCTATTTGAAGGGAATGCTGATTCAATTCAAGTTGCACAATCAGCCATAAAGGAAGAAAGCTCAGAAGAAGATCTTGTAGTCCCAACTTGTCCTCTAGAGCAGCAGATCGAAGAGTTTGACTTGACAAACTTCATGCTGGAGGAAGAGTTCAATCAAGAGCAAGATTTTCTTCAAGTAGTGGAGAAAGGAGAAGCTGCTCCAGATCCAAAAGAAGAGGAGCACATTCTAGTTGTGGAGGAGAAAAGTGCAGATCCAAGGGCTTTGAGCACAAAGCAGGCTACAGGAGAACCTTCAGTTCTTCTTTCTACTTCACCTCTCTCAAGTTCTAGTACTGAAGAGGAGTTTGATCTCTCAAACTCAATGTTGGAGGGTGAAAGAAACCATGATGGTCAAGTTACAGATCAAGAAGACACCATGGAGGAAGTGGAGCATTTGCAGCAGGACAGCCATGAGGCAGTTTATCTGTCCAGATTTGGAGGACTGTTTTGATGGAGAAGAGCCGGTTGAGTTTCCACCATTCTCTCTTTCATCATCCACATTCCAAACACTTGAGTCTGCTGTCATGAAGGAGAACATTCATTTGCAACAGCCTGCATCTTATAGCAGCTCTTTGGAACCAAGATTGGAAGATTTTAATCTTTCATGTTCTTCATTGGAGGAAGAGAAAGGACAGAGGAATTTCACCATTTCTTCCACACCATCCATTCAAGAGGGTCTACAAGAAGACTCCATTTTTGGAGTTGAAAATCAGAGCTATGGGCATATCAAACAGACCATACCTTGCCCAATCAGGTATTTGGCTTCATTGGAGCCAAAGGAGAAGTCACAACCAGTCATGCTTGCTTCTGAGCATGAGGGTGAGCTACAAAGTACCAAGGATCAGCTGTCATACCTCTTCAATCCAAATGCAAAGCAACTAAAAGAGGTATTGAATTTACCTTCAGCTGATACCTTGATGATTTGGGTGGAAGACCAGCTTCTTGTTGATTTTCCATCCATCCAATCAACCATGTTCAATGCCAAATCAATTGCATGGCTGCCACTTTTGAGAAAGGGAAGCTATTTCTCACAACCAATTGCAGGGTTTGTTTAGCTTGCCTTTGCTTCCAATTAGAGTAAAGTAGGTAGGTTTGTTTTTAGCAGAAGAAGTGCTTGTGCACACTCTGCATGTTCCATTTGGAGCATGTATGATTTTCAGTTCTGTACATAGTTTTTGTGGTGCTGGTTTTGCTCTTGCACAGTCCATTTCAGTGGCATTTTGGTGAGAACAACTCCATTTTAGTGGGTTTCCAAGTGGCTCAGAGAGGAGGTTTTCAAAGTTCAGATCAGTTTGCAGGCTACAACTCATGACTCCATGCCCAATGGATGCTTCAGGCAACTGGTAACTTCATCTAGCAGGTAGATGACCCCGCTGAGTCACCAAAATTGTTATCCAAAATTCACCCCCCAGGGTAATTTTGATAACATGCATCAGAATATTCAGTCCCAGGAAAGTAGATTGATTGAAGGCCCAAAATAATGTTTTTTAGGGCCCCCTCGGCTTCTTTCTAACTCTCCTGTCCAAGAAGAAAACCCAACAGGTTAGAAAATGGTGAAAAAATTATAAAAACTAAGCTTGGGGCCGAAAAAATGAAGAAAATCGGCTAAGTCCTAGTCTAGGCAGTCTGCGGGACAGTTGGGACGTCGGGACACGTGGGACGTGAAAAGCCGAACCAGCCCAAAAAAATGAAGAAAATTTCCTAAGTCTTGTTTCTCTGTAGTTTGGGATAGTCCGGGACCAAAAGTACGCGCGGGACGCGGATCAGCTGGTTTGGCGCAAGTCAGTCCATTTCGGGCGGATCGGAGATATTTGTCCCAGGCAGTCCGGGATAGTTGGGACAAAAGTACGCGGAGGACGTGCAAACCGACCGATTCGGCTGAAACAAGAGACTTTCATCTGGGAAATTTGGGCCAAAAGTAAATGGAGGACGCGAAAAGCCGAAAGAGCTGAGAGCCAATGGAATCTCGCCACGTGTCTTCACCGCAAAGAGGGACAAGGAAGCCCGAATCAGGTCGGTTTGGAGATATTTGTCCCAGATAGTTTGGGACAGCTGGGCCAAAGGTACCTGAGGGATGTGTGGGACGTGAAAAGCCGAAGAGCCGCCAATGAATCAGAACGTGCCACGTGTCAGAAGGAAAAAAGTTGCTAAGTGGTCGGTAAAAGTTTCAAAGGGGAAAATGGAACAGAGGGCCCGAGCCAGGTGACACAGGACACATGTCCTAAGGGAAAGGGGAGTTTAGAGCTCAGGGAGAGATTTGGAAACTTAGCAAAGTTTTGGCCAAAAAAACTAAAAGGTAAAGGTTTTCCCCGCGCCCCTGTCGACGAACCAAACGATGCCACGTGTCCCAAGTGGCGGGGCGCGGGGGGAAAATGAAATTTTTTCCAAAGTGTAAGAAAAGTCAAAATTTTCAAAGGAAAACATGTGGAAAGGGAAGGAAAGAGAATTGTCACAGACAATCAGTGCCTGACATGTGTCATCCAAGTGGCAGAGCGCATGGAAAAAAGTCAAATATTTGCCCGCTGATTCGTTTTGGCCTGTTTTTGCCCTAAATCTTCAGATTGCCATAACTTTCGATCGAGAGCTCAGATTTTCACGTTCTTTATATCAATGAAAAGATGGTGAAATTCTCTACATGATTCTAGGGTTCAATCTTGCATTTTGGTTCAGTTTGGAGAGAGAAAATCAAGAAACATCTCTGAGCGCGTGGTAATGGCTAGAAATGACATTTCAACAACCAGTTTTAATGCGAAATGGGTCACATTCTTCTGCTGCATTTTGCTAGAGATGTCTCAGGGCCTGGGTCCGCCATGATGAGCCATGCTAATTAAATGCAACTTCATAGAATGTGGAATGGCTTAGATCTGGATTTCCTCATTCTCTCTCTCCTGGGCTTGACTCATTCATTCCTATAAATTATCCAGGATTTGGCTTCATTTCTCAAAGAGTGGTTCATCTTTTCAGCTCTGCCCTCCCTTCTTTTCTTCTCCAGGGTTGAAAATGGAGTTCAAACCTCCTCCCCTTCTCTATAATGGCATTTTTTCCTTTTACCATTAAAATGATGTTCTGTGCAAACTTTTGAAGCAAAAAAAACATGTTTCATGATGCATCTGTCCATCCTTGCTCGTTTTTCGCTTGTTTTCTTCTTTCCTCTCTTCATTGCAGGTATTTGTGCATGTTTGAATGTTCATTACAGGTTTGGAGCTGTGTTCATGGAGTTTTGGGACATTTTCTGTGTGAAATCTATCCTTGGGCCTGTGATGCATCTGTCCATCCTTCCCATTTCTCACCTCTCCTTGTCCCATGGCAGTTTTGATAGATGTTCAACATTTTCCTTCTTTGGTGTATCACCATTTTAGTGTAGGCTCTATTTTTCCCTTTTCTCTCTCTCTCTGTCTCCTTGACATGGTTAGATTAGGATTAGATTAGCTTTCCTGCACTGGAATAGCTTGTGGCAGGTAGTTTAGGAAGAGGAACCAGCCTTCTCTGGAGATTCCTTTCTCATTTTCACGAGTCCCACACTCAAAGAAAGGATTCAATGTTGTGCAATCACACTGGATGTTATAGTGATCAACCTAGAAATCTGATCAACATCCAAGGGTGTTGTGTTTTTGCACCAACAGTATCCGTTTGACCCTGGTCTTTTATTACCTTGGTAAATTAAAGAACGAATGACCTCTTAGAGATCCTATCACATTCACCATCTAATAAACTTTTTGCGAAGAAATTTTGGACATATTTTTTGATGCTAGCCAATGTCATTATCACAATCACTTCCACCTCCTTCCATCAAGCCATCAGTGGTTCTTAAACCCCTTTTCAAACAAGAGATCTGAAATAATTTTTTAGAAAGCAAAAGAATTAAAATCAATCAAAAATCAAAAGATAAAAGCTACAAAGGAAAATCAAATTGATATAAAAATAGCTCTTGGGGTATTTCCAATAATCTCTATTTGGGCTATGGACGCTTGACTGGTAGTAGAGAAATGTTGTGATTAGAATCAAATACATCTCTATCGGGGCTATGGATGCCTAGATGGCAGCGGAGCAATGTACATCTATCCTTCCACCCTTCATTCAAAAAATCACCTTTCAAAATCAATCATCCCTACACTTTGGCTAGGGTGTCTTCACTTGTTGTCTATTAAATCTTCCCTTCAAAAGGTAATAAATTTCACATGCACACATTGGATCTCTATGAGTAAAACAGGATTAGTATGTTACCAAGTGTCTTTTTTTGGACCTTGTTCAGACTCTTACTCTAGCCCATATCTTGTCTCACGATTTGTTCCTTTGGCTAATCACTTCTTCACCATGAGGCTTCTAAACTACATTCATATCATTCACATCATTCACATTGTTCTTATACTTTTTTTAGAACATCCATGTGTATAAGATTACCTTTTTACCATGTTTTCGGACACCTTTGTCCCCTTTCACAAAAACAATCTTCTCCTTCCTTTCTATCATGTGCTTTTAGGCCAACTTATGCTGGGGGCATCCTTGCTTCTTCCAAACACTTCATTGGTTTACATTCACCATCATGTTGAACCTATCCATAATGGCCTTGGGTCCTGCTTCTACCCATGAAGAGTTTACCTTTGAATACTCCCACCTAATCGTTGGGGTTTTTTTGCATCTTCACCTTTCTCTTATGTTAGAAAAATCCCAAAAACATTCAAATATGTTAGAAAAATAAAAAAAATTGAAATATGTTAGAAAAATAAAAACATTAAAATATGTTTAAGAAAACTTCTAAAAATTGAAAATCATCCTACGAAACATCACCTTTCTCTTTGGTTCTCACTTGTCCATGTACGTGACTCGCGGATCATCTTGATCTACCTCCATCAACAAAAGTTAGGTTTCTTACTTCATCTATACTCTGGGGCACAACAAGTTTCCTAGTACTATTTCATAGTGCACATTGATTTTTCATTGGACTGAAGTGTCCTTTATTTTTCCTTTGCATGTATCCTTTCTTGGGGCACCATCATTAACCCTTGTTGTTAATTCACATAGGTCAGAACTGAAGCTTGATAACCAAAAATATTACATCTTTATTCTCTGTTAGTTTAGCTTGTTTACTTTCTCATATTTTATTGCATTATGTATATTGCATGGAGTTAGGCATCTTTTAATTTCTCATATTGCATTGCATTTTGTATGTTTCATGGGGTTAGTGTTTTTATAAATGGACATTTGTTTGTATATGGTTTTCATGTCATACTACACTTTTGTTCATTCTTTTTAATAAGGACTGATGATGAATATCTCTAGCAATATGATGAAAAATAAAGTTGTTTAAAAGGAACTGGATGAATGTTAGCTCAATCCCCCTTTCTCATACTCCTTTTCTTCTATATCCCCTTTCTTTTCTTCTTCTTCACATTATCATTTCTTCGATTATCTTTCTGTCATCTTTTTTTTAATCATCGATCGAGTTCTTCTATCACCCCATCGACCATCGAGGGGGTAGCCTTCATTCTACTCATTTTTCTTCTATCCCTTCAAGATTTTATACTTTTTTATGCTTGTCTACTTTCTTTGAAGTGACGTCGCTTACACCACCCCAAAGAGGGGAAAATGTAGACACCTAAAATATGCTTACACTTAGCATTTCATCCAATCCAATCAATTAACAACACTTCGTTAAATCCCCATACTTTGTTCCATTCTTGAATTCCCATTTACGACACTCTTTCGGTCGTATTTCTCCTATAGTTAGCTTATTTGGATAATATCTCTCTTATTAGCTAAACATTAATCCTTTCAACCATTCAGAACCTCCCTAGTTCTCTCTAGGACACTTCTATTAGCTTTATAGGCTATCTATCAGTCAAAATTGGTTATCCAGACCCCTACCAACTCTCAATGAGTCTCTAATCACTTGCTAATCAAGTTTAACTATCCTAATCCTAGCTTAACTAAGCCTAAAATATGTTTATCCTAATCTAATCTAAAATTGTTTTTTGAGCTTTAGTCCCACATGCACACAAATTCCAAATTCTCCCAAGTGGAAAACTACAAATACAAGGCTAAGCCTACCCATTCAAACTACAAATTTACATAAGCTAAAGCCAAAACAAGCCTAAGAAAGCTTAAGAGCTCATTTGCATTAGCCAAGCTAATAAGGCATTTGATCTTGGGTCATCCACCATTAAAATGGCTTCATCTTGCACCCATGTTAGGTTAGTAATGAAATAGCTAAACTTGGTCATGTAGTCATTCAGTGAGATTCATTCATCCTCATGGAGTAAACAATGCACAATTTGATTGCTTAGGATCTATACTAGGTTCACTTTCACTAAGATTTCATGGAGTAGAGAGTAGTATACATGTTAATTTTTTATGTTTTTGTCAAAGTTATAATGCTTGCATGTTAGTTTCTCTTGTTTAACTCTAATCCTATGGTGCATGGATGAATTAGCAAAGCTTTGAGGTTCTTTAGCCTCATTCCATAACTTGTGTAACTTTCCAATGCACACAGCCAACACGACACCCCTCTATCCATCTCACTAGCTATAATCCATCCAGCTCTATGGCCATCTTCTTGTATGAATGGAAGCCCACATATGGCCTCCAATCTATGTCAGAAAACCACTCTATTAAATGTATGTAATAGGCTACATCATGTGTAGCTTGGGAATCTCGATGCTCTCCAACTGTAGGTACCCATCACATGTAGCCCACCTAAAAAAAACCGGATTGAATGCATCAATTTGGGGCATGCCCACTAGATGCTCACACACAATGTGCTCATACACCCAACAGTGTAGTAGGAAGTTGCAACATAGGATGAATCACCACAATTGTCCATAGGCACATAAATATTTTTATAAATTCACCAAGAAGGTTGGTGCACATGCAAACCAGGCCCTGTCCTCCATCATATCATGCAGAACCCCCATCAATGATCATAGGAATATCCCACCCTTTGCATCTGGTAGTGCAAAATAGCACACTGCCTCCATCATCAGAACTACTAACCTTATATCCTCTGGATGGGCTTGGTACATATCTCCATAACTCATGTTGGTGTTATGGAACCTCAACTCCGTTATCCCCTCACCAAAATATGTAAGGATCAAATCCTCAGATGCCTCTAAAGAAATTGAACACACTTGTAACCCTACTATCAGTAGCCATAAGATCCTATACACATCCTCCAAGGTGATGGTCATCTCACCTATCGGAAAAAAAAATGTGTTGGTCTTCGAATCCCATTTTTTGATGAGGGCAAGCATAAAAATCAGATCTTGGAATACATGGCAATAACATCTGACCCCAATCAATCCAACCTTTGTAACATACTGCCACTCCTCGAGTATCACACTCCCTCGTACTACTACTAACAGGGGTGGTACCCTATGGCACATATGTAATTGGTCCCTTACCTACATCCAACAAACCATCACATTATTAAACCTTTACCATACCCACATTCACCCTTGAACCCCCACCTATAACTATTACCCTACTTATTTTCATTCAAAAATACCTTCCTATCTTACCCAACCACCCTTACTCATCTCCTAGCCCATGTTTCTCTCAATGCTGATCAACATCAGTTCGTCTTAGCTGACACCAGTCTTCCAAAACTAGCATCGGTCTCCCATTGATGACCGATGTCAGCTAAGTCCCACTAATTTCGGCCAACCCTTGACCGATATCAGTCACTGTCACGGAAAAAATCTGTAAAACCCTTCCCTATTTCTCTAAAAATTCATCGTTTCTCCCTAACTATCCACCCATTCCTACTCAAATCCCCTATTAACCCCTCCCTAACCCTCATTCACCTAACTACACCTTCCTCTATTCCTATTTCATTAATTTTATTCCCAAGTTCAAATTTAATATTCCCCCCAAAACCATTTTACACTTACTTGATTTATATAAACAAATCCACCTAACAAACGAGGAATGGGATTAGATCTTACCTCATCTCAGTGTCATCTATGTGGTGGCATGACTAACCCCTGCGCTACTGGCCCACCTGAACCCTCTCCTATGTCTTCCATGCTGAAATATACCTTGAATCTCTCCACCAATCACCTCAGTCTGCCCAATCTCGTGGACCTATCTACCTAAGCTCCTACCACCAACAAAATTCCTCCACCTTAGTTGGGTATAGTCCCTCGTACTTTAGTCTCAAAAAGTTCCAAACGTCAACTACCTTTTTCATTTTTCTCCAATGGTAGAACACAACAATGATTCCGTAACATACATAATTTTTGTTTTATAAACCCAACTTGACCTAACCAACACCGGCCCTATTTGTGCCCTAGCCAACCAGTTTTGGTCTCCCTCTAACCGACATCAGTCCACCCTACTAACTGTTTGGTCTTGTTAAGTTACCTTTTTCTTGCAACCATTCATGCCAACACACCCTTTTATCATCCCAGACACCCATTGAACCATACCTACAAACCCAAGCTAACCCTACATTACCTTTGTTGTGTCTTAGGAATTGTTATTTTACCTATTCTTTGGCCTTAACCATGCCATTACCTATATCCCTTGACCTAAACCACTTTTTGTGACCTTTAACCCTCTATGGTCAATGTACCTTGCGATGTGGTTACCTGTGTTGTTTAGCTTACTTACTTATCTTGCCTATTATCATGTTGTTTATCCTAACCTAAACTTTGGTGTACCGGAACAGACCTAAACATTCTTGCACCTGACCTCTGTTGTGTTTCTAAACCATATCCTATACCTTAGATGCCATAATCACTTCAGCCTTGTTTGGATAGATCTATCGACCTTAGCCGACGTAGATTTTGAAAGATTCTCAACTTGGTACCTTACTGTAGTATCCAATGTGTGCATACATTAAAATGCCACTACCTTTGACCATAGCCCATTTACCTGTTTACCCAATTTGACCATTTTCCTTTACCCAATGCGCCCACTAATCTTCATCTTCCCACCTCCTCATTTTATCAAACTTCTCACCACTTCCATTTCTCACCTCATCGGTTCCTAGTTTGAGGGGGTTAACTTCACCCACACTTGGGGCAACACCACCCTTTCTTACACTCAGTACAACCATTTCTATTTTTGTCAGCGTCACTTACTAATACAAGCTACACAACAAAAAGGGAAAAATTTAGACACCAAAATTTTGTCACGATCCCCTTGGTCCCCTTACGAATAACCAACTTAAACACATTCACCTAACCATGACCCTTATACCCCACATTAATATTAATTTAATTATTTACAATTAAATTAATACCCATCCTCACACCATTATTAATTTAATTATTTTAATTAAATGGATGCCCACCTCACCTAGACACCTCACCATAGACCTATTCATAACATGTTTCCATAAATGAATAAGACTTAGTTCAACCCTAAAAATTAAAGCCTATTATTCCTCTAAATACCTTCCCACTCATAAAAACATAACGTTCATTCTAATCCATGGATAAATGAACGAACCTAGCCCAAATAATGTGATATTTTCCATTTTTAGTAAACCTAGGGAATCATGCCTTAACTGACGCTGGTCATCCCTAAATTGACGTCGTTTAACCAAAAACCATCATTAGTTACCATTTATTCACCTTGGAAACCTTTTTTTTTGGGTTAGCACATTATGAGATCAAGGGGAAAAGAAGAGAACTGCATGCAAGTAGAACCGAATCCTTTTCATACCTACAAACATCCATAGCCAACACTAGGATAGATCCAGAGGTATTGCACTCACGGTGACATTTTAGGAAGCACTAAGCTCCATCCCACTAATCAATTATTATCACCACATAGCCATTGTACATGCAACACCAGTAAGTACACCTTTTACCTGCATGATCTATTTCTACTTTAGTCTATTGGGTTATTCTATTGTTGTTATCAGTTTCCTATTTGTATTCCTTTTTTCCCACCATTCCTCTTTCTGTAAACCCAACCATTCATCCATCCACACCATAAAACCATGTATACCAGACCTATAAATATTATTGAGTGTTCCTAAGATCCCCATATACTTCGTTATACCCTCTATCATCTCTACCTAACCTCAGCTCAAACCCCACTAACAAATCTTATTGAATCTCATCAGCCCACCTCCACTGATGTCGATTACCCATAACCATTTTCAGTTCTTCCTAACCATGATCGGTCATTCTTCAACTAATGCCGGTCTCTATGTTTGACAATACTATGTAAACTAACAACCACCTACATATATAAAAACCCAAACACCTCACCCAACCCTGTTAAAACTCTATCTATGACTTGCAGACCACCTGAAGAACCTGCAACTTAACCCAAACACCTTGACCTGCATATTTTTTAGTATTTAATTGGATCGACACTGATAGTGATTTGAGGTACCCAAATTAGAATATTATCACTAGATTAGTTTATGTATGCATTTCAGTTATTTCATATTTGTTTTATAAAAATAGTAGATTGACAACCTTCTAGGAAGTATCACACTTCCCAGATCTAGCACACACTAGGTATTCCACTATCATATATTGTTTAACTCTTCTTTGGTGGCCTTATTTTCTATTTCAGGTAGTTCCTCCCAGCCAAAAGGAATCTCTCATAGTTAGTATTGGATCAAGAAGTCAGAATGCATGCACAAGCTTCAAACCAACCAACACAATAGGTATTCCTCCTTGGCCCTTACCCTTATCTCTTTCATCACATTCCAAAAAATGTAAAGAAAATGGTGAAACAATAACATGATACCTAATGAAGATAATTATAACAACCAATTATATATGATCATCATAGATTCTCCAAATTATGTATATTAATTTATAAGTAAGTTACGTTGTAAAAAAGTTGATGTTTTTTTATAGTAAAAAATTTGAAAAAGAGGTTAAGGACAGAGTATTCCTAGATGATGGTGAAATCCTAGAAATCAATAAGGAAGGAATAATCTATGCTTTTATCTTGTAACCCTTCGACAAGGTAGCTCACATGATAGTTTGATACGTCACTCTTGAGGGTAGGTTTTTTACTATCCCTTTGCACCATCTCGTCTTTCTCAACCATTTTAGGTGTAAGGCTAAGGTGATTTTTTATTACTATGTTATGCAATCTTTGTAAAATTTGGTTTTGGAGGTCCAGGGTCATAAGAGGATAGTTCCTCTACATCAAGGGGTCATCTTTCTTGTACACCAGTATATCCTTGATGTTATGGAAAATGACCCTTTCCCCCCACTAGCCCCTCCGCCTCCGCAACAACCTCGTATCTGCTCCAAGAATCCCATGTTCTATGACACTGTCACAAATCTCCCCCCCAAAAGGATTCTTAGGAGTAATAAATAAGATAAAGAGATTATGGATGATGATATCCCCATTGTTATCAATCTTGTTACTCCATGTGATTAGGAAACCTCCTGTATTCTAGAAAAATTTAAAATGAAATCTAAGACCTTGAAAACTATTGAAAATAATGTGGATTTTATCCTCAAGTTTGGCATTAAGAACTCAGCTTCCGAATCCATTTCATGCCTCATATAATAAATTAACACACTATCCACTCAATTCAATGCTATATAAGAAAAACACAACTACTTGGTCATCCACAGGGTAGTTCTCGACCTTATGCAAGTTCAAATTCATCATATATGTAACATCAATGGCATTTCGACCTCATCTTGGAAGAATGGTAAGATCACAAAGAAGTTCAAAACATCCAATTGGGATCCTAACATTGGTACTGATTTGAATATTTATAGGGCACTCAGGATTTTTCTCAAGGTTTACAATAAATTTTTTGGTTAGTTCCTTTGTATTTCTATTTTCTTTGTAGGTATTGTGGTGCTATTGTTATGCTGCAATTTTACTATGTATATTTATAGTAGGGATTCTTATAGGTAGATGACCCCTGCCTTAGTAATTTTTATCTTTTTTTGTTTTTGGATGGGGTGTGGCCCCCACCTATCAAAAACCACATTGCTCTATATTTCTCATCTTGGTTGTTGAGTGTTTGGTTGTACTCCTAGGTAAGGAGGTCCCTCAAAAACCTTTTACCTTTAATAAAAAAAACTTGCATGTTCAAGATTATATATATATATTCGCTACAAATTATCATATTGCTTTTTACTTTATCTTAGTGCGAAAAAATTACAATGATATGGGAAATTATGAAAGTACAATGTAATCATCATGAGATAGAGTACCATTATACTCAATTGACTTAAGTGAATTGAATTGACCAAGTGTCTAAATAAGGATCATGATTGATAATTAATTAGTGTTAATAATTGGTTTAAATCTCACATTTGACTAAAACTAAGCAATGATCATAAATTTTTTTGGTTTAATTATATGTGGTATGAGGTACATGCAATAGTTAGTGACACAAATATTTCATTGTATACCTCTATCATGAATTGGATAACACAAAGAAACTTTATTAATTTATTATTGGAATGAAAACATATCAAATGATAAATGAAGGCATACATCATGAGACAACCTTTGTGTCATATAAGTCATGCATGTACCATCTTGGGATGGCTACAAGGAGAGGAACAAACACACAATGACTTGGGTCATTACATGAATGCATATTTTCCTGTAGGAATCCCAAGGTGTGATGACATGAACCATATGACCCAAAGATCGAGTCCTAATATTTGTAGATTTATAACCTAATTAAAATAATTATTTAACATGAATACTTTAAATGATTAAATGTTAGCTTAATACTTAATCAATGGAAAAGAATCAAGATAATTGTGTTAAGGTGGTTGTGCAGTGAAGGAAAGAAATGTTTCGTAGGATTGTGTGCAGTATCGAAACTAGCTTTCTAATGTAAAGACAAATAAATATGGCCATAGTAGTGCAAATGAATAATTGCATTTTCTATTCAATCGGTCTTCTTGTTAGAGTTTTCTGGCGTCAGATGGAGGTTACTTCAACACCTTTCCAATTGACACTAAGAAGATTCACATGTTCTCTTAACCTATAATAAGGTTTAACCAAATAGTATATAATGTATATTGGCTCGTAAAGAGTGTAGAGGGGTGATCATTAATATCTCAAATCATTTTTAGTTGCACATGGTTATCATAGGTTTTCTAAATGGATTATGAATATTAAGTAATGTTGGACTAATTTAGCAGTGGCTGAAAATGATAGTATTCATTACAACATTATAAGAACTTAAGGTATTTTGTAAACTATATATTATGCTTGGTTAATTATTTTGCATGATGATAATCATTGAAGGCATCAAGTTAATAAATGGTGTATAATTTTTTCCCTTATTTTGTTGAAGCATAACATGGGTGTTACACATCATACGTGATTAGTACACCTATGATATTAGAGTCATAAATATCCTTAGTGGCTACCCTAGTGCACTTCATTTGAGAAATATCTTTGCTCATTATTTCAAAGGGCGTAAAGTAAAGCTAACAACTAGCAATATCATCGTGCTCACTTGGGTATATTTCTGAAACCTAGTTAAGAGAACCACCTAGGAAGCAACACATTGTCTGATTCAATTTAAGGTATATGCCAAAACTTCCATAAATAAAATTCTTTTTTTTTTCTCTTTCTCTCTTCCTTATTTTCATTTAAGTGATTTATTTTCACTTTCATCTTATTTTCCATATCTCCCAAATACTCATTATTTGGGTGCATTCTTTCATCTTCTATATTTCCCAAATACTAATTATTTCGGTTCATTATCACATCTTTGTTACTTTCTAAAATAATCCTTATTTGGGTTAACTTTTGTATCTCTTTCATGTTTTTAAATACTCCTTATTTGGATCAAATTTTGTCTTGTTTTCACCTCTTTACAAATGAGTCTAATTCTTTGGTTGTAGACATCTATATTTGAACTCCAGCACTATCATCAATTTTTCATCTAAGTCTTGACATTGTAATACTCACTTTACATGTTCAAACACCATCATAATCACCTTGATTTTTTATCTTTATAATTATTAAGTTTGACAACACATTGTTTAATATTAATAATTTCATCCATCTTACGTTGTCACATTTAACATTAACATTGTTGAATTGAAAAAAAATTCAAAAAATATTTTCACTCTTATATTTTAAAGCATTCAATTTTTTATAATTTGAGATCCTTACCCAATCCTTTTCTCATCATCTCTCACTCAATTTTTTGAGATTGAGCTTTTCATCCTCATCTTTTAACCTCTATATTATTACATTCACATTTTCATCATTTTAGTATTATCCTTTCTTTGTGTAAGTCTCATATCTTAAAATTTATCTCATTAAAGAGTTGAGCACTTTGTAGTCATTTTTATACCCCTAGAACAAGAGTCTAATCCCATGCACATCATCTTATCACCCAGTGGGTGCTAGGAGCTCACCCGAGGCACGAACGGGTTCCGAGCCCCTCCTTTGTGTGAGTCTTGTGAGAATAATTCATCTATGATAGATACTTAAGTGCAAAAGAATGGAAAGGAACCATGTGTTCATTCTAAAATCCTAGGATGAGTTATCATCTCATTGCATCCATAAAAGAGAAATAACAAACAACATATAGAATTGTTTCATACAAAAAGGAAATACACTAGGATTATGCTCATGAACACAAATATGATTTAGGACAAAACCTTATATGCATATTACTGAGTTTAGTAACAACATTACATTCATTGAGTTCATAACAGACCCGTATAACAATACAGATAAAGGTCATGTATGAGGAACTACGCTATTTCCTTTAGATTACAAGGATTAATACATACCCATCCCTCTAAATATGCCATCACTCCTATATTTTAACTAATCCCAACCCATAGAATCATCCATGATATTTCTCTAAGGCTTCGCCACTTTTCCAGCACACTACTCTCTTTGCATTCTTCTCTCATATCCTTTCTAGTCTCCCTCTACTATCCACGCACATCTAAATATAAATTTTCTACCTTCACCACTATGCCTTCTGAGGTAACAGATCTGTTGCTAAGTGTCCAAGTGGTCCTCCAATGGAGCATGCCTCCTTTGATCTGAGCTCTCCACTTTGTGCAATGATTTTCTTCTGGAACCTTTCATCGTATGCATGGAATATTCCATTCTTGATCTTATAGCTTTAAGGATGACATTTTATCCACTCCACATGCTATATGGGTCACACTTTCCTCATGTGATGTATGGAACTCCAAATATGGATAAGTCCCAACATTGTCTTGTCTTCCACATGCACGTCATGTGTTCTACTAAACCCTGCTAGAACCCTACCCTATGTGCCTTCAACTAGTGTGCCCTTATTAATATAGTTCCCATACGCCCACGTGCCTTCTCGTACTTAGCAAATATTATGGGGCCCAACATCACTCCACACTATGCCTATTCTCCATCCTTGAAAACACTTCTCTTCAAATAATTAAGAATGGCGGTCTTAGAATAGGGGAAAAGAATGAAAGAATGGGGAGAATGAAGAACAAATTCTTTTTTTTTGAAGGAGGAGAGGGAAATCCTTCACTATTTCAGGCACTAGCTTCTCCCAAGCATCAACCTTGTTATGCACTTGCTCACAGAGGTCTCCGACTAAGGCACTCACCTCCTAATTACTTAATTCCTTTGCTTTGGCAATCATGGTCTCAATAATACTTTCCAAATATTTTCCCAAGTCCTCAAGCACATATATCCTGTAGGTGATCTGGGGGTCTAAATCCTTTAGCTGGATTTTGATCAAGCCTTGAAAGGTCTCAATAGCTTCTGACTTCTTTTCTACCTCGACTAGGATTTTATCTCTTTCAGCCTTGTTCCCCTTATTATTTTCTAGAAACTCCTTGAGTTCCATCTCATTTGTGGTGACCAGGATGCTTTCCACTCTATTTCTATCAGTTCAGTTGTCATATGTGGCTTTTGTGACTTGTGCAGTGGTCTTTACCTCTACAAGGAGTTTAGTATATCGAGAAAAAATCTTGACAACTTTCAACTTCTCTTCCTTGTCCTGGCATGCCAATGCTTCTTCTATAGATTCTAAGGCAAGTGGCTGCATTTCCATCATGAGGATGAGTGTCAAATCCTTTAGACATTGCAAGGTTGATTAATATTTTTTCTCACATGGTGTTAGGTCAGGATGCTTTAAAATAATAGCACCGTAATCATCTCAATCTTCTTGTGCAGGTTGTGCACCCTTGTTATCTCCTCATTCAGTTCACGCCTTAACTACGTAGTGATAATATCTTCCTTCTTTAATTCCTTTCTATTCTCAGCAAGCTCCTTCTTATCCTTCTCAAATTTCTCCTCTAAGAATCTCACTTTTTCATTCCTTTCGAATAGTCTAGCCTCAACTTCAACTGAATTTTTTTAGCACATTACATACCTACTCATCTAATAATTATTGAACATCCACCAAGGGATTTAATACATTTATTTCCTGCACCTTCAACATTAGTCTCTTACTTACTTCAAACTCAGGTTCATCTACGTGAGACTCAAATGCCCAATATAACATCTTCCTGGTTCTAGGATATGTACCTTCTTCATTAAATGATGACATAGCTAGGAGTTTCTCCATTGGTATAGTTATTTGAAAGCATACATGTATCACCTTGCTAGGATAAGTAATGTATCCCATTCCCTACTCTTGTGCCAACACTATGCCTTTCCCACCTATTTGTGCAACATTTTGGAAGATTACCACTAGATTGGGATTCCCACCCATGCTACCATACTCCTTCCCAACGTTTTCTTCTTCCATCTCCTTCAAAATTTTGTCCGCACTTCGCTCCAACTCCTATTCTACCAATTCCTTCATGATTTCCACCACTTATTTCTCTCTGGATTTCTCCACTTTCTCCTTGGTGAGGCTTGGGGTTCCTTGGTTTTTGGTGCTCACCTCTTTGCTCAGCCCCTTTCTTTTATCCTCTGCTTCTTCCTTGTCATTATCCTCATATTTCTCGTCATTCTTCTCTTCATCTCCCTCCTTAGAATCATGTATCTAATACAATGAATGGTCTTCACCTCCTTTAGGATCATCATCATCCTTATCACCAATGTAGGCATCTAGGTTTTCTATCTCCTCTGAGTCTACCTCTTCTGCCACCTTTTGCTTCTTCCTAAATGGTGATTCTAGTATAGGAGATTCTTCTTTATCCTTTTCCTTGATAGGTGACCTCTTTCTTGGTGATAATTCATGGGTTAGGGGATCTTCATGCTTTGATGCCTCTTCTTTCGGGGTCTTCTTCTTGACTAAGGACTTATTTTGGTGCACGTAAGTTCTAGGCTTCGCGATTATTTTAGGTGCTCCCACCGATTGTGTGGTCTACACACTTAGTGCCTTCTTCTCCTGCACTTCTTCTCTTTCTCTCTTCTTTGGCACTAAATTTTTCTAACCTGTGGGGTATTCTAGAATGGAGACATCACTCTCCAGATAGGTGAATTTTTCAAAATTTGGTTGTATGCAAAGATATACCCTCGCTGCATCCCTTTTGGCGATTGGCAGTGTTTTTGGCTTCATCATTTGAACTTAGTTGGAGGCATACTTTTCCACATGCTTGCACTTCTTAGGGTACAAAAGATTTCGACACAGCTCATGGTCATTTTGGTCAACCTCACTAAGGTCAAACCTTAGTATTTTTCCCCCCTTAAACCTATTGACCCCTTCCTAGAAGTATTGCACGGTGAAGGAAAAGGGCAGCTTGCACCATGGGCTCTTAGTCCCATTTGTCAAAGTGAACTTGCCAATGCATAAGTGTTGGTAAACTAAAAATTCTTATTCTCTATCCACGAGTGCAAGAAATTTCTCTGGGATCCTCCACTCTTCCCCAAATATGTCATGCATTCATTTATACCACTTCTCTAGGCGGATCTTGTGAGTGACCATCATGGTTTGACAAGTATACTTCTCAAATATTTTCTTGGGTGAGGAGTTATCTTGTGGGTACTCCCAAAAAAATTTCTCTGGTCCATTTGGTACTCCAATATCTGAAAATACAATGGTGAGGAGGACGTTACCGAATAGTATATTCTCTCCTTCTATGTACACTGCTTATGATTTCATCGATAAAAAAGGTGGACAAGTTATAGATGGTTCATTTTGATATTTTTCGGCATACATTTAGTCATTCCTTGTTCACTTGTGTCCATATTTCTTGATCATTAAGCTTGGTGACCAAGCACACGACCATCCTCATAACATGTTCTAGAATTTCTACAATGTCAAAGTACTGCGAACCCTTTTAGTAGTCATAAGTTATTACTTTCTCCTTGATAGCCTCCTTGTCACTCAAAGCATCATCTATAGATTCCCCTTCACAATCTAGGCTAGTGAACTTGGATATCAGCTATGGTGTTATATGCATTTTGTGGCCTGTAAATTAGAAATGGTCTTCATGCACATGTGACATCAACCATTGATAAATGTCCTCGGGATTGCCAAAGTAAGGAAACTCATACAATTAAAATAGCCCTGCCTTTTCTGCTTTACCTTTACCTCTTCATTTTAAATTGGCATTCCATCTGGAGTACTTTTGTTGGTTGGATGAACTAGATCCAATGCCATTTTTTTCTCTGTAGTACTCGTGTGATAGTTATAATCACTCATGGTCGTCTGTCTCTAGTATGACACCCACTCATTTCCTAGAAACACTCCATCTGGGTATTGCATTTCTGCATACCATTCCTCATTGGAGTTGCGACTGTAGTGGTTTTTTTTCCTTTTCCCTTTCCCTTTTGTTTCTTTGTTGAAACGGTCACCTTCTTTGGTTCCATTCTTTCTATTGATTAAAAACTTAAAACTCCTTTCTCTTCTCGACTACTCTACTCAATCCCAAAACCCAAGTCTTGGAAGAAATCCTTCTATCTCTGTGCACTAGCTACTAAACCCTAATTAGGAAAACCTTCCACAAGATGACGCACTGTAAACTCATTCCCCCCACACCTGTGTACACCTTCCACTTTGGTCTATATATCTACTCTAGTCACACACTTAGATTTCTAGTATTATTTTTCCTTCACACAAATATCTCTAGATGCCCTAGTTTGAAAAAGTGCTTTAATTTTGTAATAGAAAGGTAGAACTAATGACTTAACTGGCCATATATTTATAGTTTTTACTTCCCTCCAGCAATAAATTCTATACCACATACTAATGTCAATTAACATTAAATGCAACTTTTTCCACTAGGCTGACTTTAAGCACCCTTACACATGCACCCAATCCTTCACACAAAATGTTCTACAACCTTCTAGCGTGCAAAAATCCAATCTGACCGAAGACTCTTACACATGTATCTACAATGCTGAAGGCACTTCTTCTGTACTTTACCTGATTTTTTCCCTTTCCTACCTCATGTTTTTCCTGTGCTCTTCATTCTTTATACATGGTCTTTGTTACAACCTTCCTGACACCATAATTCATTATCTATCATTTCCCCATGTGTTTTCTTAATCTTACGTGCTTCCTTCTACTGAGCCACTCAACTTGTATTACTAGCCTATACTTTGCTTTGGATTAATCCACCCCACACTAAAATAGATGTACATTCCTCTTTGCATACACAACCTAAGAAAAATAATGTGGTTACTAGTGCACAAGGTGCAAAACAAAACAAAAGAAAGGAATAAGCAACAACTAAAAGAAACACAAGAAAAGATAAATTAATAAAGGGAAATTATAAGCTAACTGGAAATATTACCTTATTTACAAACACCAAGAAGACTTATTTATAGTAGGGCTTTAACCTATTCCCATTGAAGTGAGTTGGTAATATTGTCCCATCTAGTGCTTGTATCTAGATGGCACCTAAATCAAGAATGTACGAGATGATGTAAGGTCCCAACCAATGGAATTTAAACTTCTCAGGATGGCAAAGATACTTGGAATCATACAAGAGCATCATCTGCCCAACCTATAACTGCTTGTTCTTGATAGGATGATCATGCCATGGATTTTCTCTTTCTTTTTCTATCTTCTGACTTCATCTAGAAATTTATCACCTTTCATCTAACTGCATCAACTTATCAATCCTCTCTTCCAGTGCTTGTTCATCATCCAACCCTCCTGTGCACATTATACATAGCAATGGTAAAATGAATTCAACTGGAAAAACATCCTCTGTGCCAAACACCAATTGAAATAGTGTGGCCTTGTTTAACCTCTTGTAGGGTGTTGTATATGCCCGTAGAATGACTGATACCTTATCATCCCAATCTTGTCTTCCAACATCATAGATCTTAGTCAATGTGATACTTAGTATTTTGTTAAATGTGTCAGCAATTCCATTCACTTGAGGGTGATAAAGGGGTAGTCTTGTGATGGGCCACCATAAATTCTATTGATAAATCTTGATCATTTCATTGAGAAAGTGTGTACCCCTATCACTTGTTAAGCTTAAAGGACAACCATACCTACTGATTATGTTCTCCCATAAAAATATAGTAGTTGTTGTAGTGCAATCCTTCATAGGCATTTCCTCTTCCCATCGTGTCAAGTAATTAGTGGAAGTAATGATATACCATGAACAAGTCCTTCGCATAGCTAGAGAAATCGGCCCTACAAAGTCGATTTCCCATTTTTCAAATGGTTCAACACTGGTTATTGGTCGTAAGGGCATTTCATCCCTCTTCCTAGGTTTTTCAAGATGATTGCAATGGTCACGGGCCTTGCAAAACTCAATATAATCCTAGTAGATGGTTTCCCACCAAAGCCCTACTAGTAAAATATTCTGTGTTGAAACATTTCCTACATATTTTCCTCCTGCAATCCCACCATGCACTTCCTCCATTATCACCATGCACTCATGTTCCAATATGCATCAGTGTAGAACCTCATCATGAACTAACTTATATAGGTCTCCACTAATCAATATGTAGGGTTTAACACGTCTTACTAACTTCTTCCTCTCCATATCCTTCATCCCTTCCAACACCATACCTATTTTCAAGAACACTGCAATATCTTCCAAGTTTGAGGGCACACACCACCACCTAAACAGTTACAGATACAACGTGGTATCCTCAATGCTTTGCTTGTCCTCCCTTGATTTAATCCTTGATAAGTGGTCAAGTCCTGAATTAATTTTTCCTAGTTTTACAACCATTGTGAACTCAAACTCTTGGAATAATAGGACCCAACAACAAATGAACCCTTGTAAAATGGGCTTATTCACCAAGTACTTGAATTCCATGTGGTATGTGTAGAATAAAATGGTGTTTCCAATAGATACTGTCTAAACTTATGCAACATGTAGATCATAGACAATGCCTCGCACTTAGTAGTTGTGTAATTTTGCTCTACTGGTGTCAAACTCCTACTGGTAAAACATAAGGGATGATCAACAATCCCCTCACTAGGTTGTGCTAGTACTACTCACATAGCTATCCCTGAGGCATAAAAATGCACATAAAAAGGATTATCCTAAGAAGGAAAATGTAGTATAGGTTCCGTGACAAGCCTATCCTTCAAAGTGTCAAATTTCCTCTATTGCACGTCTCCCCAATGAAAGGAACTCTTGTGTTTTAGTAATTCCTCCAAGGGTGTGGCAATATTGGAATACCCCTTAATGAATTTCCTATAGTACCCCATATTCCCAAGGAATCTGTACTCTGTGCTTTGACTAGTAGGCTCCCCTAATCCCACAATAACTGTAACTTTGGTGGGATCCACTAGTAAGCCTTCCTTACATATAATATGTCCTAACAGGGTTCCAAATGGAGTAGCAAAGACACATTTCTTAATGTTGAGGGATATCCATAATTGTCGACATCTCTCAAACATCAGCCTCAAATTTTCACAATGGTATTTTACCAATCCATACAGAGTCAAGTCATCTAGGTACACTTAAAGAAATTTATGGATGAAGTCTTGAAATGCTTATACCATGATGTCTGAGAACACAATAGGCACATTCTTCAATCTAAAAGATATAGTAGGAAAAAATTCCCCATTCAGTGGTGAAAATTTTCTTTCTTTTGTCTTCCTTTGAATTCCTGACTTAGTGATACCTGAAGAACCCATCCATGAAAGAGTAGATCTCACACTTGGCTCCTCCCTCCAAAATTTCTTCAGTAAAGGGGGTTGGAAAAGGATTGATGAAACATACTCTATTCAGGTCCCTGTAGTCCACACAGATCCTTATCCCCCCATCCTTCTAGATATTGATGACCATTGGGCTTATCCATTATGAATCTTCCACTACCTCAATGATACTAAATGGTATCATCTTGTCTATTTCTTCCTTGACCTGGATACATGCATATTTGGATTCATCTGATAAGGCCTCTTCCGAATTGGGTGCACACCTTCCTTTAACTTGATCTTCATCTCCCCTAACAAATGTTGGACACCTTTGAGTTTATGGTACCCACGTGGGAACAAATATTGGAACTTGTGTAATAGATCAATGACCTTCGAAACTTGTTTTTCCTACCAATAGTCCCCAATGATAGCTTCTTTAGGTTCTGTCTCTATCCCAATGTTAACCTTATTTTTTTTCAAGGGATCATGGTAGGTGTGTGCTTTCTCATTAGCACTATCTATAACTTCACGTGTACCTTCAGAATGGTTAACATCCAAAGTTTCCATCTCTTCACTGTCTACTACATAGACCATTTTCCTTTTTCCTTTTCCATGCATGTGTGCTCAAGCTATATTTCCTCTGATTCTTCTTCATTGAGATTCGTTTCCAAATAAGACTCACCTAGTAATTCCAATAGCCAATATTCTACCATAACACTATCTCCCATCATAAGGCACTTGATTACTTAATATGCATTATCCACTGATGGCTTGGTACTCCTATACTCAAAATCTTGAATGAGATCAACTGCTAACTCCTACCAATTACTTGTTTGATGACGCATCTCTGAATGAATATACTAAGAGCACGTATAGACTTTTAATGTGGAATACAACTTATGCAACCATAATGAAGGAGGTAAATCCTCTGTGCTTCCCATCCAGGCCTTCTCACATGCTTCAACATGAAATGAGGTGGTCCCTTTACCATGGTAGTCTCGTATGATAGTGGGTGCATTGCTCATAGAGAACCTCATAGAAAATATGATTCTTACCTTGCACCATTCAAGGAGGATCTCCCGATGTGTAGCCCACCAAAGCGCTACAGTTTCAAGAAGGTTATAACTGAGCATCACCCTTCTCTTGTCCTCATTCTCCCACTGAGCCTCCATTTCTCATAAGAAATTTTTAGGCATGCCCCTCTAGAGTAACTTATCAACTTCTTTCCTCCTAGGTTCTTGACCGAACACACCTTTATTACCATTGTTACATATCCTCTCAACTATCACCCAATCAAGTCATAATTCTCATGTGCCCAATCATCACATGCCATGCTAGTGGTATCACTCAAGGACTGAGCATCTTCAAACTATATGACTCCCTCCATGGGATGAATTATCTATGGATATCTGATGGAATGCACATAGATTTTGTCAAGGAATTCCTCTCATAAGGGCTTAGTATAGGGCATTGAATTCACATATGTTAAAGGGATAATCACCCTTTCTTATTTGTTCTTGAAATGTATATACCACTTGTTAAACCACAGGTCGACATTGTTCTTATAACATCAAGGGTTCCCAAGTAATGCTGGAAAATTATCCACCTCAGTGAGTGCCAAGACTTTAAAGTCCCCAATGAACTTAGGCCATTGAATAGTGATAACCACATCCTTCAAGACTCTAATGGGAAATGTCTTTGTATTGTTTTCCATATACAACACATTCAAATATGGTTATAGTTTGTGTCTTCCTATTTGATGTTAGGCATCCAAGGTAAGAACATTGACCTCCACTCCCATGTTCATGAGGATATTACTCAAAAGCTATCCATCAACAACTACATTCAATTTAATTTCCTTATCATAGTCAACATTGTGAGGAGGAAGTTTTGCATGCAAAACCTACATTTCACACTCTACTCTGGCATGTGGTACCTTCTCCTTTAGCCATTCTCCTAGAAAGGGAATAATATTCTCTTGCCTTAACATCATACATACTTCTTTGAACTCATACAGGTCATCCTTTAGAGCCTCGACACTCTTACTTTGCTCCAATTGCTTTGATTACTCCTTTAGACATTGGATCTCCCCTTGTAAACTTCGAATCACATCAATAGTTTCTTGATATGCCTCCTTCTGACAAGTAGGATTTAGATACTTCCCATGTACCACTTCTTCTCTAGAAACTAGTTTCCTTTGTCTTGGCATTTACCTTACGTGCACGGCCTCTGCTCATGTTATCACCAATACAGGTTCTAGCCCTAATTCACATGCCACTCTTGGCATCCACTATGAATCATATTTCTTGATGCTCACCATCCCAACGCCTTTGTATTTCCAGTGATGCTGGTTCATATGCTCATAAATATCTTGACACTCTTCATACTTATGTTTCTTCCCACACCATGAGAATTATAACAGATCAAGACACTCACATTTGTAATTCTCTGTAAATCCATAGTTATAACAAGTTCATCAAGAGAATTCACTTTCTCATATGCCACGGTTACTGTGACCATGAAATCCTCTGTGAAAACATCTTATATCCACTCCTCCATCTACATTCCCTTCATAGTGACGATCATAATCCTTGGAACTACTTTTAAGATTAGTCTGGTGCACACTAATATCAATAACATCATGAATCTGATCAATCAGTCTGTAATCCTTGGTATCATGGGTCGTAGAGGTACAAATCTTACAATATCAAGAAAAATTATTACGAATTGTGCATTATACCAGAGGGAACCTACTTGCATCATGATCCCCATGGAAAATTTCATAGTCTACTACCATAATGCATACCGAATTCCAAGGGAAACTATCCTTTGCATTTCCTTCCACTTCATAGTCTGTACACAAAATCCCACTACAAACCTCATGAGCTAAGTTTACAGAAAACTTGTCCAACTACTTGGCCATTGCAGAAATTTGAGCCTCTAGAAAGGGGCTAACACTAATATCAACACTCCTAAAAACTTCAACGTGTAGGGAAGCTTCCAATGCCTTGTGTAGGTCTATGAAAATATTGTGTGACAGTTCCCTTCTAAACAGTGTTATCAATCCTCCAACAAACTATTGATTATGTTGAGAAGGTTGAATTTCATAGGATAGTTTTGATAAGAGAGTTTTGAAACTCATGTCGTACTCCCACACTCTCTCTACCATTCCTTACTAGATCTCATTCAGAGGGATGATGCTCTTTTGTTCAAATTATGGCATATGGAACTCTACTAGGAATGTGTTCTTCAATGAAGTGTAGTCTACCACTATTTGATGAGGGTCATATTTCTTATACCAACTATGCATGCGCCCTTGCAACATTGTTGCAAATTGACTTTCCTTTTTCTCTAGGGTAGTGATCCCTTTCATGTGTCATAGTAATTCACACTTTTACACATGCTCTGCAACATCTTCAATACCCATGTAGTCTAGTAAGTGTAAATACATATCAAGGAATACTTGTGGAGGTGGCTGAGGCCCTTTTCCTCCTGATCCAGAGCCTTGGTTTCCTCTTTTGTTTCCTCCTCCACTAGATCCACTAGATCCACTAGGTTCCATTCCTCCTAACCCACCAAATCCTCTAGATCCACTAAGTCCACTAGGTACTCTACCTCTTACACCATTAGATCCACCTCATGTAGCCTGCAAATGGCCTGAAGTGGTCACGTCTAGTGTTCCCAATGTCACACTGAACTACATGCTAATGGTTTGTGATATTTTCCCACTGCCAGTTGTGTGTCCCGTGCCACTCCAAGATGTGATACCCAAACCTTACGTACTCACACCTTGTCAAAAAATTCCTCCAAATACTAGAATGGTTTGCACAACCATGGATGATCCAAACGAGAAATTATATCTCCTAGAAACATTTTGGTTACTCCCACTGATACCAACTAGATTAGGAATACTTCTCCCTTAATATGGAAAAACAAGCTCCAGGGGTTGGTTGCTAGGTGGGTTTAGATGCACTCCAATGGATCGCCTTTATCCATGCTACGAAATCTCATTAGAAGCTAAAGGGTCTTCTCTCTGACACTTTCCAAGATGGGGTGGCATAGACTACTCAGGTTCCATGTCCTCTATGTGAACCTCAAATCCTTCCTACAATGTCTGCCTCTATAGATCCATCACACTTGCAACTGCACCTTGTATATTCATATCCCTTTCATGAGCTTCACTATACTTGAGTCGTCTCTCCTCCCTTTCCTTTTCAGTTATAATGTCTGCCATCTTCCTCCACCCTAGATTCCTCTCCCAGTGCTCAGAGAAGCTTAGCAAACCATGGGAAATGCCTCTAAACTTTAGGTAATGATCAAGATATTCATAGCCAAAGGAATAACATGCAAAAATGATCCTCTAGGCTCCCTTAGAAACTCAAGCTCAGCAACTTCTAGGAAATAATACATAGAAATGGCATATTCTAGATTATAACTGGTCAGCACTCTTTTCCACCAGTGATCAACAACATGCATCCAAGTTAGATCTGCATCTTGCAACCTTTGATAATAATCTTGGGTCCATATGCATGATCTATAGTACCAACTTGATATGGATGCATATGCTAAAATCCATTCATATAGTTCTATTGGAAAACAATAGAAGAATGTCTCATACAACTCATGGTACATGTTCTCTTCTAACCATCTACATGCATCGAAATCAGGTCCAATGTTGAATCTTTGAGAAAATTCATCCTCCGTGCTCTTGAACCATGATTCAACACTTTCCAAGGTTAGATGTCTTGTCATCACGCATCACAGGGACCAAGACACATGTCATTTCTCACAAAAACTTCAAAAAGAGGTCTCAGAAATGAAACCAATATGTATACATTTTTATACTCGTACATCAACAATCTAATCCCATGTGCGCCAACCTATCACCCAATGGGTGCTAGGAACTCAACTGAGGAACACGTGAGCACCAATCCCCTCCTTTATGTGAGTCTTGTGAGAATAATTCATCTATGATATATACTTAAGTGCAAAATAATGGAAAGGAACCATGCATTCATTATAAAATCCTAGGAATAGTTATCATCTCATTGCATCCATAAAAGAGAAATAACAAAAAACATATAAAACTAATTCATACACAAAGGAAATGCACTAGGAATATGCTCATGAAAAAAAATATGCTTTAGGACAAAACCTTATATTCATATTAATGAGTTCAGTAACCACATTACATTCATTGAGGTCATAACAAATCCATATAACAATGCATAAAAAGGTCATGCACGAGGAACTATACTATGTCCTTTAGATTATAAGGGTAAATATAGACCCATCCCTCTAAATATGCCATCACTCATATATTTCCATTGATCCCAACCCAGATAATCCTCAATGATATTTCTGTAAGGATTCACCTCTTTTCCAATGCACTACTCTCTGCATTCTTCTCTTGTATCCTTTCTAGTATCCCTCTACTATCTGCGCACCTCTAAATATAACTTTTATGCCTTCACCACCATGCCTTTTGAGGTAAAAAATTGGCTTCCAAGTTTCCAACTAGTCCTCTAATGAAACATTCCTCATTTGATGATTAATATGAGCTCTCCACTCTCTAAAATGCTATTCTTCTAGAACCTTCCATTGCATACATGCAATATTCTATCCTTGATCCTACAGCTGTCAGGATGGCACCTTATCCAATCCACATGCTAGACGGGTCATGATTTCTTCATGTGATTTCTAGAAATCTGAATATGGCTAAGTCCCAACACTGTCTTATCTTCTGTGAACATGGTGTGTGTTCTCCTAAACCCTGCTAGAACCCTACCTTATGCACCTTCAACCCGCATGCCCTTCTTCATATAGGTACTATGTGCCCACTCACCTTCTTGTACTTATCCAATATTATGTTTCCCAACACACTTTCATCATATTTCTAGGTCTCCTATTTTAACACCCATCTTGTTAAGCATTGAGCGTATTTCATTGTTCCTCTAAGTATATTCTTGTAGCACTCATTTGGTCTAGAGTTGAGCAATAAAATTCTTTCACCTCTTCCCTCTTTACATTACCTTTGTAAAGGGTTGAGAAATATTTAAAACCCTTGTCATCTCCCTTATCACTCATTTTGTTATGATTCCTCTAAAAAAACATTTTAATCCCCTCTTTTTCCTTAACAATACTCATTTAGTTAAGTGTTACAAAGTCTTGTCTTTTTGTTTCTCTTAACACTCATCTTGTTAAGAGTTAATATTGCAAACCTTTTGTGTCTCTTAACACTCTTGTTAAGATTTGAAGACATCATCATGTCATGTATCTTATGTTTTAAACAATCATTTTAAAAGTTGATAAAACTAACCTTGTCAAAGTCTTGTCTCTTTTGTATATTCACTTTGTCAAAAGTTTGAGCACATCACTTAACTCGTATGATAATATTCCCATCTTAGAATTAATTTTTCTAAGAGTCCCATAATCGGGTTTTCACTTTCAAAAAACTTTTCTCTTCGTCCATCTTAACATTCACATTTTCAAGGGTTGAATCTAACAACCTTTTCAAATCCCTCATTCATCTTATCACTCAAGTTTTTAAGGGTCAATTATTTCAAATATTTTCTACTCCCCTTTTCTTACATTCACTTTTTAAGGACTTGAATCATATTTTGTTATTGTTAAGTCTATTCAACCTTAACATTAATTTTTTTAAGGGTCGAGCGACTTCATTTTTTCAAACTCTTATATATTTACATTTACGTTGTAAAAGGTTGAGTATCCTATCATCATTTCACACTTCGTCCATCTTAACATTCACGTTGTTAAGGGTCAAAAAAATCAAATATTTTTAATCTCTCTTCCTTCTTAGCATTCACATTGCTAAGGGTTGCATTGTTTAATATTTTCATCCCCTCTTCCATTACAATATTCGATTTTCTATATGTTGATTACATTTCTAATATTTTCACCTCTTCCATCTTAGCATTCACTTTGATAAGGGTCAAGATTTCAGTCCTTTTCACCTTTTCCATCTTAGCATTCACTTTTCTAAGGGTCGAGCTTTCAAAAATTTCCCCCTCTCCCATACTAGTATTCAATTTTCTAAGGGTTGAGTTATTCATCACACCTTTTTGCACTCTTCCCAATTTTTCATTACAATGGTGGATTCACACAATTCATCAATTTCTTAGGAATGGAAAATGATGAAAGACGCCATTTCAATTATGTAAAAATAACAGAAACAATTTAAATTTGATGAATTTTTTCCATACCATTTTAACATGGAAAAATCATGAACACCCTTTCCAAAATATTTCGAGACGTTTGAATTTGAAAAATATAAGCGAAAAACTGATCCTAGAGTAAATATTAAAGATTTTCTATAGGATGCCACAAAGTGGCATATGACAATATATTTCTCTTGTGCCTTTTCCCTATAAGTCTAAGAGGAAAATATTTGGAATGGTTCTTACATCTTCCAAAGGGATATATCACCATGTTCACGGACGTCTCAAAGAATTTCATCAAACATTTTTATTTCAACCTCAATAAAAATTACCAAAATACTAGCACTCATCATGATAAATATCGGTACGTAAACCAAAAATACAATGTCATTAATGATTTATATTGATAATAAAAATGTGCACAACATACCTGATAAATCAAACAAAAATCCAATCATATAACCTAATAAAGACATGACTCCACGAAAAGTTAAATGTAAGTTTACACCTCTTGGATAAAGTCTCTCTAGTGTCTTTTAATAGTTAAAAGAGGTTAAAATGATAAGATATCCACTTACAAGAACCTTTCCTGAAGGGATACGTAATCCATATTGGTACAAAACCAATACATATTGTGATTTTTTATCACATAGATGGCCATTCCATAGATCAATGCATGTGTTTTAAGAATTATGCAAAAGACTTACCTGACAATGGAGACATCTTTATAAATCTTGATGATAAAGCTATCAAAACTGAAGATACATCAACTACCAAAACTTATCATGAAGATTTGAATGTTTTCCAACCTATTGAACATATTGAAACTCAATGAGATCATGATGAAAAAATTCAAGTATTTCTACCTCTAAACAATCTCTCTCTTCTCCATATTTTCTTTCGTTATTTCAAACAAACATTGAACCTTTTTCAGACAGTGAAGTTCTAACACCAAACAAGAGCTTGAATTTTATTCAATACTCCCTTTCAACACTCGATATAATTTAAGACACTATATACAATGTTCCATCATAAATCACCATTGATATTAACCCTATTCTTTCATTGTTGGATCTTATTTCTAACATCTCTAGTCTTGTTGTCAAAACACAACCACAAAAATCTTGGACACTTGGAAACTTGTAACCTATAAGGAGCCTTGGGTGTACATATAAAGATAAATAATTCTCTCCCCACACTCTTCCAATCAAAAAAGAATATTAATATCAACAAATTATCCACCTCAACAATCCTTCTCCAACATCACATAGGCCTTTCAATCCCATCGAAGACATATACAATCATACATCCTTTAACTTGAACCTATCTACCCAAGTCTCGTATCTAAAGAATAATTCAATCATTTGATTCAATAAATTGAATTATACCTTTTCCAACCAAGTCTCGTAAATCAAGACCTAAAATCTTAGGATTCTCTCCTTTGAGTTAGATTTCATCTACCCAATTCTCATAAATTCAGACGACTTCCATCTATCATTCATTGAAAATACTTCGATCCTCTCCTTTTAATTAGATCTCATCCAAAAAATTCTTGTAAGTTAAAAACATTCCATTTTCATAAACATGTACCTCTCTCCTAATGATACCATCAAAGTATCTCATCTATCAAAATTTAGATAAATTCAAACACATAAAGAGAAAATAAAAATCTGTATTAAACCTTTTATTAAAACACTATTTGAAAATAAAAAGTGGAAAAGAAACTAAAAATAACATTAAAAGTTTCACTTGTTGGAATATATATTAATTATACCATTATAATATCTTCACATTCTTCACCTATCATGACAAAGGTTAACCTTGTTTATATTGGGCATTGTGTGTCTTATCTTTGTTATGGTTTATACCATTTTAGATATTTTTACCTATAGTTTTCTACCAAATCTTACTGTTGGTAACTCCTTGAAAATAAGCTATGTCTTTAATAGAAAGCACTATACTTATATACCCAGTCCTTTTGACCATCCATATCAGTCTACTATGTTGAACCCTTGCGTTCTACTAGTCGCATATGGATGAGACTTTAGGGTAGAATATTCCTTCCCAAGAAGAAAAATATCAATAAATAAGGAAAAATAAATCATTAAATAAAAAATAAAAATAAAAAATCAGTCACTACACCTTTTTTCCTTCAAAATCTTCAGTGATGAGCCCATATTTCTCAGTAGTAGTATGACACTAGGAATTGAGGAAGATGTCCTTACTCACCTACATTTTGTCTTTGGTGTTGAGCCCTTGTCTCTTGCTTGTCACACAGGAAAAAATGTAGGGGGTCCTTCAAAAAAATAATTATTCAATAAAGCCTTTATCAAATATGAATAAAAAAGTTCTTGATAAAAAAAATCCCAAGAAGTAATTTAGCTACTCATGTTAAAGAGAGACAACAATTCCTTGAACTAGATTTTTCCAATTAGTAGGCCATCAACGGATCTAAGTCAAGTCAAAACCTATAAATTAGAATCATCTTTAAATAGTTTAGATAATATTAACTAGATATGAGTTATATTTTTCTCATATGGATCATTGATACACCTTGTGTCTTATAAACCATCATCTTCACTTTCATATCACTATTTACCCAGTTTTTATGTCCTTCTTGGCTCTAAATTTATTCTAATGGAATGAAATGCTTCTAATTGTTTGCACTTGCATTCAAGTTGTGCAACCCCCCTTTTACCGAGTCAAAAATATAAAAAACCTATAAAAATGTTCCAAAATACAAAACATTAAAATATGTTTCCAAAATACAAAAACATTCAAATATGTTTTAAAAAATAAAAAATATTCAAATATGTTTCAAAATAAAAAACATTCAAATATGTTCTCAAAATTACAAAAATATTTAAATATGTTTCGCTAAACACAAAAACAATATAAAATTGTTCTAAACTCCAAAAAAAATATACAATTGTCTAAAAAAAGTAGTGTAAAAATGAAAAAAGTAAAACATTCAGAAAATGTTTGACCAACTTTAGACATTTCGAAAACATGGTTCAAAAATTTTGTTGTTTAACGATGCTCTTCATGATCATTCTAGATAATCTTTCACTAATCACTTTTATTGCCCGTAGTGTATATCTATACTCAAGGAAATCAATTTACCCTTTTGTAATATGAAATTTCTTGGGGCACAATTGGATTTCACATTTTAATCTAATACAAATCAAACTTCAATGGGATCTGACAAGAGTACATTTTGGATATCTAAGCATCACTCCTCTCTTCTGCCTGATCCAATCCTCTCGTGTCCCAAGCTATCGCTTGGTGGAATTCATATTTGTCTAGTTTTTAAATGTGGAAAACATTTAGAGTGTCATTAGACATCATTATTACAAATTGTGTTGTACTGTTGTGGTTTGTTAAGAATGTTACGATGATTTTTCTTTTTTTAGATTGTTATTTTTTTGTAACTTTTTTACTTACATTTGTAGACAAATTGTAGGAAACTTCTCTTCATCCTACTTCATATATAACTTTGGTGTGGTTCCTTCTTGTCCATATTGGATTTGTTTGACATGATTTTTTTATGTTTTTAACAACATCATTTATCCATAATAAATTTGGTGTAACAAAAATGTTTCTCCTCTTCTTTGCATCAAGTTTTTCTCAAAACATTATAAAACCATTAAAAATAAACAAATTCAAATTTTTTTTTTAAATTAAAAAAAAAATTAAAAAATTGAACAAATATTCACTTATCACAAAAATCCTACAATTTTACAACCATTGAAGTAAATAATTAAAAATTTTAACAAAATATTGATAAATTCATACCTTTATCTAATACCATAGTGATCGTTCATATCTTATGATTATCACTCCACTTTCTTCTCTTCGTAAAATTACTTACTCTTCTTGGGAAAATTCATAAAATTATTTTTCCTTCAAGATATAACTTTACCTAGGTAAATTTATTTTAGATCATTTATAAAATGGGTCCAACAAGAATTTCATTAGTATATTTACTCTATTTTTCCATTCTGATCCTAATTTTGAGCCTTTCATAAGATTAAGTGCTTGGGGAAATTTTCATATGCTTGATATTCATTGTGGCACACATTAGGGGCTTAGTTGATTGTATTTTTTTTATGCTATGTTGCATTGTTAATGTTTACTTCTTGGACCAATTACAAGTAGTATGATAACATCTTGGTTCCTTTATAACCCTGATGCCTGCACCTACTATTCATATTGGGATTTTTTTCTTTTTATATTTTCCTTGATGTGTGTGTGTGTTTTTGTTTATGCGCATCAGGGTTAACCATCTTGATTCTTTCATAATCATGGTGAACACTCTATTATGAAAAAAAAAAACTAAAGGTTGCTCTTATATTCACACTTTACAAACAATTCTCATACTATGACCACAATTCCTTCCCATCCTTATTACTCCATTTTCTTCCTATCAAGTAGTCATCCATCACCTTGTTGCATCATCCACCCACTTGAGGAGAATTCCCTAACTATCCTACTCATTGGGGCATCCAAATGCTTTACCATTTTTTTCTCGTTACTTTACATGCATCTACTATAATTAAAGAGGTATTACTTTGCAATAACACTTAAAAGAGGGGAAAAATTAGACACCCAAAATTTCATACTAATTCCCAGTACTATCCCAGTTCACTTCATAGTTCATACCCTCTTATGAGTGATTAATTCAATTAATTAATCATGCACATTACACCCATTGGATTAATTAAATAAGTCCATAAATTTTTTTAACTAATTTAATTAACATTTATTAAATAAATGGTTAATTAATTATATTTCACACTGCCACTAATACAATTATTTACTTAACTAGGAAAATATACCTATTTTCCTAGTTAATTTCCACTTCCTCATCTCAGTAAATTACACTTGAACCGCACTTCCCTATTTCAATCAACTCAACTTGGACTCCACTTCTATATTCCTATAATTTTGGGGGCGATTGGATTGTACATGAAATTCTATTTCCATATGTAACTTCTTTCATTCTAAATGTCTATATCCCCTTAAAAGTTGCAAATCCTAGACCAAGTATACTTTCCATTACTAGGTGATTTCAATTATGACTTGAAGCTTACTTAAACTTGCATCCACATTTCATGGTCCTACCAGCAACTATAAAAGTAGGCCATTTCTTTCACAAAATTATCCTTGGAAATATACAAGCAAATGCACTGAAGTTCTTCTTATTTTTTCTCAAATCCTCATGAAATATGCTCAAAGCATTACATTCATCTATTTTAGAGAGGTTAAATAAAATCATCCACATTCAAGTATCTACATGATAAAAAAAACTTAAAGATTCTATGATTTTACTCAAGGTTTGAAATAAATATAGAGAGAAGATACATTATCTTGTTTATTCATTTTTCTTCTTTTTTATTTTGATTTTACTTGTTTACAAATCTGGGGTAGATGACACAAGAACAAGTGGATTTACAAAATATTGATTAAGTAAAGAAAAGGATTGTTGGTAATCTGATCCCTAGTGAAAATACACATCTTTTTTTAGTAGATGGGTGAAGGAATGAAACGTGTATACAAGCTATGAGATTAATATTTGAATGGACTAAATTTTACCACGGAGGTTGCACAACTATTTGAGGTTCTTAGGAGGAGGGATCTTAGTAATACCAGTTAATTTAGAAAGATAAAATTCAATTCCAAATTGAGACACAATGAAGCCCAATATTTTACGTGAGCTCACTTTGAAGATACACTTATTAGGATTCAAATGGACCTTATAATCCTGAAGTTGTTCAAAGATACTATGAAGGATCATTGGGTGCTCTGCTCTAGTATTATATTTTTTAAGGATATCATCAACATAATCCTCCACAATAACATGTAACATGTCAAAAAATATGACATTAATAGCCATCTTGTATGTTTCTTTGGTATTTTTAAGGTCAAAAGGCATGACTTGATAACAAAAGGTTCCCCAAGGATTAGTAAAGGTTGTTTTGTGTTGGTCCTATTCCATGATCTTTACTGGATTAAATCCTAAAAATTCATCCACGAGGGATATAATTTCATGTCCAACAATATAATCAAAAATCATGTCGACGTTAAGAATAGGAAAGTCATCTTTAGAACATGCCTTGTTGATGTCCCTGAAATATGTGCAAATCCTTATACCAATGGGTTTTTTTTAACAGGATCTATGTTGAAGATCCAATCAGATTAATCAATGGGCTAGATAAATCCCATTATTAATGAATTTTCTAAATCTTCTTTGACCAAAAGAGCCACATGTGGCTGAATTTTACATAGTTTTTGTTTGATTGGCTTTGCAGATTCATACACAAATATGTTATGCACTAGTAAAGAAGGATCTAAGCCCGAAAAGTCTACATAGGACCAAGAAAATACATACAAAATTCACGAAGGAACATAATAAAACTATTTTGTTCATGAGATGAAAGAAAATTCCCAAGTTTGAAAATTCTAGGCTCATCTTATGTACCGATGTTGATATCAATAGTATCCTCCACAAGTAGTTTAGATCCATCTTCCATATGTGTAGGATCAAGGGGAAGATTAAGTTATTTATCTATGGGTGTCTCAATAATATTTTCACCAATAGGTTGGTCACTTTGTATATCCTTTTATTTTCGATTTTTTTTTTTCCATAAGTTCCTCAAAGAGGTTTTCATTATGGGATTTGGATGTTTTATTTTGACATGGATTTTTGGAATATATTTTACCCTCATTCTCTTTTTTATTTTTATGACAAAAAAATTAGCCTCCTCCCCGAAATATGTGTATGCATCAAGGTTCATAGATAACCCCTTATTGTGGTCCCTGATAGAAATGCCATCACACAACCCCATGAATTCACCAATTGCTTCGTCATTCTCAAATAAATAAATTGGTATATGTTGTTTTTGGTTCTAGTTGATAAGAGAACATTATAAAATATCTAATTAAGGATTGGAAGGGGGCAAGGTTAAAATAGCCATGTCAGAGAATAGGTTGGTTGAAATAAGGTCCTTGTAAAGGCTACAAGGGAACTATGTTTCGCTATCTTAATCTAAAGAGCTATCCTCATACTTATAGGAGGTGGCATCAACCTCTGTAGGATGGGATCCATAAGGAAAATTACCAATTCCATATCTATCCATTTTCTCATGTGCTAGAGGAATTTCCCGCACACCTTGTTCATTTATGCTACACCCATATCCTTTGTATCCCCTAATGTACATCATCTTATTAGGGACGACATAATTCGGGGATTGATAACATGAAGCCATCCTTTTATCAGGGGACTAGGATGTATAAGTTTTATGAAATTTATCATCTGCTAAGAGGCCACGAAGAATGAATGTGTCATTACTGTAATGTTCATGAGGTCATTGCAGATGATAGTTAGGCCTACCACACGTTTTAGGTGATAGGGGAAGATTTTAAATGAGGAGGGCCTATTTAAGATTGTATTCCCTATAGGCAGTAGGAAGTAATTTTATCTCCAATGTATAAAATGAGAATATGGATGTGGAGGAACCACTTTAATGTGGGCCCAGTGTATTAGTATTGATGTGAGGGGTGAGGTTCTCTGATTGAATCTTGAAAACTATTTTAGTAGAAGGGCATTCATATATTGTGGAGTAATAACAAGATAAAATTTTGTAATGTCTAAATGGTTATGGTTCCCCAAGAATGGTAAATGTTTTTCCTTCATGATAAATTTTTATACACTCATGGAAAGTTTAGGGAATGACTTGTATTGCATGGATCAATGAGAAACCGAGGAGAATATTATAGGGTAGTTATAAGTCCAAGACATGGAATAGGGTATCATGTGTAATGGGCCCAAATTCCATCAGTAAAGTAATTGTACCTGCTCATTACCACTTTGCATTATCATAATCCTTAATGGTGATTACATTAGGTTGCAGTTGTGTAATAAGCTTCAAGGTGCATATGTTAAGGCATGATCCATTGTCCACAACCACCATTTTTATATTTTTTGTGATTAATGATCACTTCAATATACGAAGGAATGTTATGTTTATGATCATCCATTAGAATCTCATGTTGGCTAAAGTTGATTTTTTTAGATGGAGTAAGTTACATAACTAAGGCTTGAAAGCATGAAACATCAATTTCCATGAAAAATCCTAACCGTTAAAGAGTTTTGTAAAGCATATCCTTATGTATAGTAGATATATTGATAATATCTAAGATGGAGATCTTAGAAGTTGTTTTCTTAAGTTTCTCATAGAGATCATAACACCCTCCAATGATTCTAGAATTCTAAGGTGAGTGCATTGTGTTGCCACGACACACCCCTCCTATTTAATTTTGATGGTGTTTACATGATCTTTAGTGGGATATACATAACCAATGAGATATTCAAATGGGTTGGTTATTCCAACAACAACATGATTGACATTTTTATTTTAGGAGGATTGACCTTGATCTAAAATTTTTTTAGTGTGTTTATGCTTAAGGAATGGATCTTTATAGATTCCCAAAAAAAATTTAGATGTTTTGGTGGGTTCTTGTGCATCCATCTCAACATCTCCACTATCTTTGAGGTCATGAATGAAGTGTTTAAATTTTAAAAATTAATTTGTTTAATGTAATTTAACACAATGATATTCACAATATTCATAATCTGCATACCATGATGGTTTTGGTAAATCATCAAAAAAGGGTTTAGTAGTGGGGAATTCATCACATCTAGTTATTCCAAGATTGATGATAAAGTCTCCATAAGTGGAGTAACTCACGACGTTTAACTTTAGGTTTGAGGGGTCCTTTGGAGAGTTTGAAATGAGGGGTGTTCTAAACCACCTGGATACGTTTGGAATCAATGATCTTGTCACCTACAACATTCTTATTTTTTTGAAAAACTTAGGTTTTTCTGTAGGTTTTAACTCATGGTTGTATCTTTGACAGAAACTTTAGCAAGTAAAACCTTTTCAATTTGACTTCCTTTCTCAATAACTTGTTTAAAATTTCTTACATAATTTACTTGTAAGTGAAAGGCTATTTCAAGATGCAAGTTAGGTATGGAGATATTGACAAGATATTTATTTGGAATAGAGTATGGAAAGTAACTAGCTAACCCTTTCCATCATTGTAAGAAACCAAAAAAGTTTTCAGTATTGCATTTTTTATGTTACAAATGTCTATCATAGTGATACCACTTTTCATGTAAAATGAAAAGTGGCAGACAAACTACTCATCTAATTCAACAAAATTGAAAATAGACCGTTTAGGTAGATGAAGAAACCATTCAAGTTTCTAGCCTCCAAGACTCCATGGGAATAAATGAATACGATAATTATAATTATATGTAAATTATTGGAAATACATAAAGAAATGTTTGATATGATCATGAGGATCAACCTTACCCCTATATTTATTAAATTCAGGTAAATCAAAACTAGGTGAAAATGGAGTATGTAAGTTCTCCTGATCAAAGGGATATGGACATAGTTCTTAAAAATGATATTTCTTATTGCATCCCAAGTTATATTATTGAAGAACGATAAGTGAATTATTCATGGATTTCCACTTTTGGTCAAATATTTGACCATGTGAAGGTGTGGTAGGTATATACATGTGGATGTAATTTGATGTTTCTCAACCATGATTTTCAGTGCAACATTCCGCATAAGTGAACTTAGGTTTTTCAGTACATGTAACTCTAATTATGTCCCTATGGAAGCTAATTTTTCCAACTAACAACTAAGGGTTTTCAATTATTGTTGCATAGAAACCTCTTCATTTTTGGGTTCCGGTTGAGGTGCATGTGAAGGGTCTTGTTTAGGACCTTCACCCTCAGTTCTAACTTCATTGTTGGTTGAAATAAGTGGTATATGATAACTTTTTGTAGTCTTAGGGGATTTTTTTTCTTCCCTGTTGCCTTAGGTAGATGTAGAATCATGGCCATTATTTAATATTTCATCAACTATTTGATAATGAGGAGGATATATTATTTCCTCTCCATGAATAATGTTTGTAAGGATAATGGGATTGAATTCAGGTGGCAGTTTTTTTCCTAACTCTACTACTTATGTTAACTCTTTATCTCTATTTTTAGAAGAGGAAATTATCTATATGAGCAAGGTCATACTCAAATATATCAGGAGGATTTTCTCCCTCATTTCCAATATGGTAAATAAATGTTTCCTCTTCAGCTAATGGGTCTAAAGTAGTACATAAGAAATGATTTTTCTCCTATCTTTTATATGGTTAAATCTTGTATTAGGTGGTATGATGGGAAATATTTTGTAAAGATTTTGGGATATATGTGCAAGTGACACAAATAATCTAGGAAAAAATAGGAAGTGAAACAATAGAAAAAGTAAAGACTTTTTCTAAGGGGCGTGGAATGTATGACAAAGGTCACTAAGGAAACTCTATAAAGTCCCAGAAAAAGGAATGACCCTAAAGGAAATAGTTTCCTATGTTCAAGCTATCTCAAAATTTGTTTGATAGAGTAAATCAACACACTTTCAATATTTAAATCAATTTTTGAACAAACAAGATTTAAGTATTAGAAGGGGGTTGAAATGATTTTGAAATTATAATAACAAAAATTTCCACACTTAAATAAAGTTTCATAAGAATAAGTTTTAAGTATCAAATATAGTTGATACAAATGCGAGAAACGTAACAATATAATTTGGCAAGCCCCCGAATGTGCAGATGGAAAGCCCTTCAACAAGGTTGGAAGCCTTAGAGGCTGATATGAAACTATTGAAGGATGAGGTTAAGAACTTGGCAAAATAGAAAGGTAAGAGGAAGGAGGAGGAGGCGGATATTGATAACAGCCAGATTGATGATAGTCTACAAGAAGCTGAACTCCTTAGACTCCCGTTTAGGGAAGGCCAAAAATTGTCATGATTACAACATGGCCATGTTTAGGGTGATTGAGGAGTTCACTGAGCAACATGTAAAAAGTGTCTCCAACCTCAGCGGAGTTCCGACAACACTTTGGGGTAATGATAAGGAAAGCAAAAAGGACCATTGAGCAGATGGATAAGACTGATGATGCCCACATGACAACTTTGGGTATGTTTCATTCTTGGAAGAATATCAAGACTAGCATAGACAAAGCTACCAAAAAATAGTTGTTGATGCTTTAGCTGTTCTTATTTGTTTTTATGCTATTTTTTTGCGGTCTCTCTACTGCTTTTTTGCAGTGTTTTTGTTGTTTTGTCTTGTTTGGGTAGCTATTTTTTGGCTACTTTGGGCTTCATTGTCACATTTTGGATTATGATCCTTTTCTCTCTGGTTTTTCATTCCTATTCTGGCTCCTAGGCCATCTTTTGTACTCAAGGGTATAGTCCCTTTCAAAAAACTATTTGCCAATAATAAAAAAAAACATAACAATATAATTTCAATACTTAAATAAAGTTCAAGAAAACATGATGTAAGTATTAAAGGGATTGGTACAAGGTGAGTAGCATAACAACACATTGTAAACACTCAAATTACGTTTTGATAAAACAAGTGCTAAGTATAAAAATGGGTCAAAACAATGTAAGAAATCTAACAATACAATTTTGACACTTAAATCAAGTTTTTAAGAAAACATGATTTAAGTATTAAAAATGGATTGATATAATGTGAGTAGTGTAATGATGAAAAATTGAGATCAAGGTGATATATTTCCTATAAGTGATGCATCTCGATGTTAGTTTCAAGACAACCAAAAAAAGTGAATAACGTACCAACACTCTTTAAAAAATTAAATCAAGTTTTTAAGGAAAAAACAAATTTAAGTGGGTGCAAAAGAGGTTGACACAATTTTGGAAGCAATTAAAGTTACTCTTTTTTGACCAATAATGTCAAAAGGTAACAAGGGAATTCATGATTGGTGATGAAAAGTATGCATCACAACTTTGGCAGAGTTTCACCTTGTTCAATAACTAAGTAGAAACTAGGACAAAGTTTTACTATGCATGATTCCTTATGAAAGATACGGGGCATAAATTCAATGGAATATTTCCTTGTTCGACAAAGAAAGTTTTAACTTTGAGGAAGTATTTCTTTATAATGGATCTTTGAAATTCTCAATTTGGATATGGTAAAGTTGGCCCCAATTCCAAATGGCTCCCTAGGAATTTTTTTCAACACTCGCCAATATCTTATCTAAGAGAGGTATGCTTGTTTGGAATAAATTGTAAAAAAATGACCATTTACCCATGATAAAATTAATGAAAGAGGCTTCATATAGAAAATTTTTAGCATTCCTCATGGGGTTTTATAGTCAAGTAGGTTATGGGGCACTTCCCATTTTGTCAACCAGTTCCTTCAATGTGTTGAATACTTTGGGGTTCATATGGTAATCCTCTTAATGATTTTTATGGCCTAATCCAAGATATTTCCCATAGTTTAAACTAGACAGGTTTTACCCTTATCCAAACTTGTAAATATAATGTGAATGAATGATTTGTTTCATCTTGATTTAAAATGTGGTTTTGAATGCCTTTGGCAACCTGCACACAATGTATCAATAAATGTCTCAATTTTATGATTTAATGAGTGAAGAGGTAATGTAATCAAAATATTAGTAGTTTTCCATGCCAAATAAGAATGTTATAAAGAGGATCAAGGTCATTTTTTATCAGCAAGATAACCTGAAAGTATAAGAAAAGATCATATGTGACTTTTGATCCTAATAATTAGAAATGGGAAAAATTTAATTAATGTCCATTAAGTAATTTAAATAGATCATATTTTCAAAAACTTAAATATGAATTTATTCCAAGTAAACCATAATGTTAGAATGAATATAAAATTCATTTTTGATTCTAAAGATAGGTTGAAAATGCAAAAGAAGAGCATACATGACACTTGATCTTACTTTAGAAAATGGAAATACAAACGTAATAAAAACATTTAAGTTTTAGAAAATCATTTTTAAAATAAAACCTGTAAGTTAGAAGTCAGAAAACATGCAGGAAATTTTTTTTTTTTTTTTTTGGAAAATTTGAAATTCAAGCCAAAAAATTCACACCGAATGCTAGCACTTACAATTGAACACTAGCACGTGAAGTTTCACCTCATTATAGAGCATTTCTTTGAAATTTGACGAAACATACAAGGGTAAAGGGCTAGGAGGAATACCTATTAAAATGCCAGTTGAAGGTCATTGCATGCGTATGACTTCTTGATCCATAGCTGATCGTGAGAGCTTCCTTTTGGCTAGGAGGAACTCCCTGAAATAGAAAAAAAGACCACTAGATAAAATTTAAATAGTATATGCAGTGGACTGCCTAGCATATGATAGATCTGAGAAGTGTGATACTCCCTAGATGGCTGTTAATAAACTGTTTAAAACAACTCAATGTTAACAATAAATAAAATACTATTTTAGTTAAAATAATTTAGGTATCTCATTCGACTACAATAAGCAAATTTGTTCACAATAGGCTAATCTATGACTGAATCTGAAGGTCAAGGTCTTTGTCAGAGTACTAGTACTAGTCAGGGTCTGATTTTGGGTTGTTTTTGGTATTTGGTGGAGGTTTTCATCTATGTTCTTGGTCTGAGGGTAAAAACACAAAGACCAACATCGGTCTGGTATGACCGATGTCAGTTTAGGTTAACTGGTGATGGTTGTGGGTAATCGGCATCGGTATCATTGCGGTATAAGAAATCCAATAAAAAATTGATGTGAGGGTAGATCTAAAGCTAAATGGAAATGAAAAGGACAATGTCAAGGTATGTGTAGGTATTAGGTATACTTAGGGATCTCTAAGAACCAGATATGGGTAGTTCAATGGTGTGGGTGAAAGAATGGTCAATTTTTCATGGAGGTAAATGGCGGGGGAATGGGAATGGGAATAGAAACTAATAAGAAAAGTAAAAGAGTCTACTAAAATGAAAATGGATAAGTTTTTGTTAGCAAAACACTTATTGTTGTATGAGCTTGATGTTTGGTTAGCAATGGTAGCTGGTCATATGGATGGAGCTTTGGTGTGTTGATGGTGGTTCCCTAGATGCTCCCGTGAATGCAGGTGGCTTTGTGATTGCTTCTAGTGTTGGTTGTAGATGCTCTAATATGTGTATGAATGATACTTCTACTTGCATGCAGCTATGGTTTCATCCTTTTTCTTTAAAAAATGTGCCAACCTAGGAATAAGGTTGTTTTGGGGATTAAACAGTAACTGACGATGGTTCTGGGTTGACCAATGATGGTTTATGGTAACTGATGTTAGTTAGGGTAGGATTTCCTAGGTTTACTAAACTAAGCAGATCCTCTTAATTTTCTTGGATCTCGTTCGTTTTCTTCCACACATTAGAATGGAATATTCCTTTCTAATGGGAGGGAAAGTGGTTAGAGGGAATGTAGGATTTGATTTTTAGGGTTTAGGTAGGTCTTAGTTAGTTATGGCAACATACTAAGAATAGGTGTTAGGGTGAGGTGGCTAGATGAGGTATATAGGTGAGGTAGATGGTGGGCATTATCCAATTAGGATATTTTAAATAATAGATATTATGAGATCATGAATTAATTTTATTAAATTCATTAAATTAATATTAGAGTGGAGTGAAAGGGGTCGTGGTTAGGTGAGTGTGTTTGAGTTGGTTATTTTGTCGAGGGACCAAGGGGAGTGTGACCCAATTTTGGTGTCTACATTTTTCCACTTTTTTTTACGTAGATTGTATTGGTAAGCGATGCTTACAAAAATAAGATGTGGTTGCCCCATGTGTGGGTGAAGGTGATCCCCCTCAAACTAGGAACTGATGAGGCAGAAGGTAGAATTGGTGAGTGGTTTGATAAAAGGTGAATGTGATGAAGAGAAAGGTGGGCAATGGGGGTAGAAAGGGGAAATGGTCTAATCAGGCAATCTAGGTAATGGGTCAGCGTCAAAGGTGGTAACAATCAAACACACACACATGTATAAACTATAACACAGTACCACATTGAAGAGCAGGAAAAATCTACATTGTCTAAGGTCGATAGGTTTATCCAAACAAGGTTGAGGTGATTTTGGTATCAAAGGTATAGGATATGGTCAGGAAACAAGATGCAAGTCAGGTGCAGGAACATTTAGGTATGTTCTGGTACACCAAGGGTTGGCTTAGAATAAATGGTCATGACAAGAGGTAAGGTAAGGTAAGGTAAGTATGTCTATCAACACAGGGAATAGTCCCGCGAGGTATAGTGAGCACACGAGGTCACATGTCACTAGCAATGTTCCAAGTCCAAGTAACTAGGTCACGACATGGGTAGGGCTGAGGTATGGGAAAAATAACAAGTACCCAAATAAGGATGAGGTGAGGCAGGAAAGGATGAGATCAGGAGGATAAAGTGAAGTGTCCAAGTCATATGTGGGTAAGATAGAAAGGATGCAGGTCAAAAATTGGGGGTAAGGGGTAGGAAAAAGACTAACTAGGATAATTGATGATGGTTTGAATGAACTGATGCCAGTTGCAATGGACCAACCATGGTAAGATAGGGCACATGATCGATGTTGTTCAAGGTAAAACTGTCACCGGTCAAGTTGGGTAGGTTATAAAAAAGAAAAAATTGCCATGTTTTTCAAATCATTTATCATTTAACGAATTGGAGAAAATGATAGGTGAGAGAGAAAAAGGTGGAAAGCGTCCATCCAGAATGGAGAGTTGAGTTGATGAGCACTGTAGTGGGTTATTGGTAGTCAATAGGTGGGTCCATAGGATTAGATTGATCAATTTGGTTGGTTGGAGGTGAGACAGTTGATTGGGTTATGGCAAAGGTAGGAGAGGAGTCAGGTGGGCCACCAGTGTGGTGGCCTGAATTGCCACCATTACGGTAGAAGTGTGATGAGGTAAGAGTCAATCCTATGAAAAAAATTATGTGTTATATTGAATTAGAGGTTGGGTGGGTAAAAACAGGTTTTTGGGGGGAAAAATGAATTTTGAATTTTGGGAGGGAAATTGGGTAAAATAGGAATGGGGAGGGAGGTGGTTAGGTGAAGGAGGAGTAGGGAAGGAGGGAGGGGGGATTTGGGTAGGATTGGGTGGGTAGAAAGGAGAAAAAGGAAGCTTTGAGGAAGAAGGGGGGTTGGGTGTCGTGGTTTTTGTGGTGACAATGACTGGCATCAGTTGAAGGCTAGCTGACGTTGGTGGTGGCGAACTGGTATCGGTCATAAAATAGGTGACTGATGTTGGTTTATGGGGGACTGACATTGATTATGAGTAACCTGGACCAGTTGGGCTATGGGGGAAAAGGGGACAAAAGTGACCTAAGTTGGGTGGGTGAGATAGGTAGTGGGAAGTAGGAGATTTTTTGGGGAAAAGCATAACATAGGTAAGGGGTAAAAATAGGTAAGGGTGAATCATAGTGGATTAGGGTTGGGGGGTAGATAGAAGCTGTGATACGAAGGTAAGGAGGTTTAGGGAAAGAGAGGTAGGGTGGTAGGTAAAGGTGAGGTGTCGAGTTGGATTATGGTTATGATTAAGGTGAAATTAAAGTGATGTTTTAGTAGATGCAGGTGAGAGATCAGTTGAGGATGAGAGACAGGGTGCCACCCATGCTATTGAGAGTTCGAGGCGTGGTGACAGTCAAGGAGTGGAGGTATATCACAGATGTGGGCCTGATTAGGGTATGACACTATTGGCATGTAGTTTGACAACTGAGTTTGATGGTTACTCTCATCAATAGATGGGATTCATTGATAAACACATTCAACCTACCAACGGGGGAAATGACAGTCACCCTGGAGGACGTAAAAAGGATCCTACAGTTACCTATATTGGGGACACAATTATATTCGATCTCCTCATAGGCATCTAAGGAGTTGATGTCAATTGTATTCGGTGAGGGATTGGAAGAGATGACATTCCACAACACCATCTTGAGTTATGGAGAGATGTACCTAGCCCGTCAAGAGGAGATGAAACTAGTAATATTATTAATGGAGGCAGTCTACTATTTTTCACTGTCAGATGTAGAGGGTGGGAGATTTCCATGATCACTAATGGGGGTCTTGCATGATATGATTATGGACAAGACTTGCTTCGCATGGGCGCCAACATTCCTAGTGCAGTTATATAGAGAGATATGGGCATATGGGTAGCTCAGCAGGTTTATCTTATGATGCACATTTATTCTTCACTATTGAGCTTACGAGAACATTGTGTGTGTTCATCTGATTGGTATTCCCCATACGGATGAATTTGAGCCTAGTTTTGTTAGAATGGGCTATAGGTGATGGGTTCCAGTGATGGGAGAGCATTGAGCAGGTGGGGTTACACATGATGTAGCCTATTACAAGCGGTTACTGGAGGGATTTTATGACATGGACATTATTTGGAGACCATATGTAGGATATCCCTCATACAGACATATGGCTGATGAGTTAGATGGCCTACAGATACTTAGATGGATTGAGGGAAATTGTCTAGGGGAGCACAAGATGATTCCAGTAGACAGGTTCTGACGATAGTCTGGGATCCTGTAGGATATACCACCACCTTTCCCACAGTACCAGAGATATGATACGAAGAGACCACTACCGCTACCACAACCAAAAATACCTACAAGGTGGGATGAGCAGGTGATAGAATGGTGGATTGATGATGTCAGAGTGACTGATAGGTATAGACAATGGTGGGTGGATCATTTACAAGCACTACCTCCCAGGCTTGGGCAGCTAGATTTAGCCACCATCACGATGTAGAGAGATGCGCTATACGGGTAGGTGGTGACCCTTATTACATAGTTGAGGATGGTTCAGGGGTATTTGGAAGGTTCAGAGGTGGAGGTGGCCGCATTACATGCATAGGTGGACAGTCTATAGGCCCATATGGTCTAGGGTGGAGATGGAGATGATGAGCAGGTGGCCGCTCTACAGGCATGGGTTATAGGTTTGTAGGGCTAGTTGGCCACTACAAAGGTGTAGAATGAGGCATTACAGGCCCAAGTATTAGGTTAGAGGCTGATGGGTCCACCACATATATCAGGACAAGGTCTCAGTTCATAGGAAGGGGCGGGATAGGGTCCCACAGGACAGGCATAGGGGCAGAGGCTAATGGGGCCACCACAGAAAATACCCATATCTAGGTTGCAGGATGCCTTAGGTAAGGCCAGGTATTACCAAGATCAATTTATGGTGGTAGGGATAGATTTTATATCCTATGGAGAGTATAGTGCACAGCAAGCCTCGAGTGAGAGGACTCAATCTTGAACCCACAATGTGGAGAGAATAGGGGGCCATTGAGCCCCGAGACAGGATCAAGTTGAGGCCACTAGTTCATGGAGGCCAACCCCAGGTGATGTACTAGCAGGGATTTAGCCACAACCCATGAGAGGCATTGAGATGTTATCAAGATGTCAGGTAGGAGCTGAGGAGGAGACATGAGAGACCGATATGGCGGATATTCGATAGGATGTTTCCTGATGTATTTCACTCCTTTTTTATGTATTTATTCATTTTCAATATATACCCGGCCTACGTGCCAAAGAGAGTGAGGATGTGTATGAGAATTTTTGTATATTTTTGATCATATACTGGCTTGCATGCCAAAGATATTTGAGAGTTGTGTATTGACTACACATGTTTGGATGTTTTTATTTATAGAGATGATGGTGATGTTGGCATGATGTATTGATGTGGATAGAATTTTATTATTATGCATAGATGGATTCATGATATGTGTGTTAGGCATGGTGGAGTCAGGTCATAGGTATGGATTGAGTCATGAGTCAGGTCATAGGCATGGTTTAGGTCATAGGCATGGTTGAGTTGAAATGGGTTAAGTATGTAATTCATTAATTTGTGTAATTAACGATGATATAAGTCTCATTGAGATGTGTTGATAGTAACATGCATGATAATGGTCAAAAAAAGGTAGATATAATGAATGTATGTATGATGATGGTAAAGATGTCAAGCAATTATTGTTGGTTTGATTTTAATTTCCAATTATTGATATAAAAAGGAAAATAACTAGGGTAGAATGTGATTTTAGGAAAAGGAAAGGGGAAATGGTTAGCGTAAAGAGTGGCTGAGCCAACCTCCAAGGATCCCATGCCCTCGGAGTACTACCTACATATTCCTGGTGAAAAGGGACCTCAGGCCGATGTAGTTCTCCCATAAGCTAGGGAAAAATGTGAGGAGGTATGATAATGAGTTGGTAGTTTATAGGCATGATTGAGTCTATATTTTGGTTTAGGCATGGTTAAATTGTGGGTAAATAGGTATGGGTTATATTAAGTTGATTATGGTGAAAGAGGAAAATTTACTAGAGATGAGTGTCAAGGGGCTAGTCCTATATGAGATAATCAATCACGTAATGAAGAAGTTAAAAGATAAGAGGAGGTAAGAGAGCCACATGTTTGGCAAGGATCATAATAACTGGATCATACCTTAGATAGGCTAGTGAATGTAAGACCCTGAAGACATTGCATGATTGATTATTCTAAAAGTGAAGAGTAGTCACATGATCACCAAATGTCACATTTCCAGTAGGTCCCTTGAGGTGATAGGGAATGAAAATGTGAATGGTGAGATGGTGAAAAGTGGTTAGTTTATATGGTATTCGGTAGCATGCCTTTTGACAAGAGATCCAAGATCACAGTGCACAAGTCCATGACAAATTTATTTTCTATTTAACTTGTATTTGGGATAGACTAATCGAGGTAGGAATTCTATATGGGATGAGAAAATTAACTCCTTAATGTCTTTGCAAAGTTATTTGATGCAAAAAGCTTTAGATTCTTCTTTTTTTTAAAGCAGCCTTTACATAGTTGTCCTTCGAGGGAGAAGTCTATTTATAGCAGACTTGTAGAGAGAAAGATGTCCTTTTGAGGGAGTCATATTTTATTGGAAGTTTAACTCAAGGAGTTGGATCCCATGTAAGGATTTTACATCATGGACAAGACTAAGGTGAAGAATTAGATTCTTGTTCAGAAAGAAAGGTGAAAAGACTATGGGATCTCATCTAAAAGCAGATGAAAAGTATCCATGAGAATCATGTCATGTGTACCGCTGTTGTACACATATTTAAGAGAAGATAAAAGAGTGAAAAGTATGCACATGATTCTTGTTTAATCATTGGTGGAGGCATAGTGAAAGGAGGGAAGTGAAAAGTGCTCAAGGGACGAGCTTGAAAAGAGGTAGAAGGTGAGGTAGGACTGAAAGTCAACAATAGAATTGTTGAAGATGCAAGGCATTAAGGGGCTCAATTTCATGTTTACCATCAAGTGAAGATAAATGATAAGCACCTGATCCATAAGTATGAGTCACGATGTATGGTACAATCCAATTAGGAGCAAATTTTCCCTGTTTACTTTTTTCTACTTTGGTTACATGTTGATTTTCTTTCAGGACAAGGTCACCAACTTGGAAGGCTTGTCCATGGACACGTTTTATACATTTTTGGTAAACTTGAAGATGGTCAAGAGTGTTAAGATGACGTTCGTCTAATAACTCAAGTTGTGCCAAATGGTTCTAGTGAAATTCATCATCATTGAGCATGTCATGAAGAGAAATACAAAGTGATGGAGTCTAGACTTCGAGAGGTAGAACAACCTTTGTACCATAGACTAGAGAAAAATGTGTGGCAGCAATGGAAGTGTGAATACTAGTGTAGTACGCCCATAGGGTGAAAGGAATTTGTGTATCCCATTCCTTCCTAGTATCATTAAGAACTTTCATGAGAATTTTTTTTAAGTTTTTATTAGTGGATTAAACTTGGCCATTGGTTTGTGGGTAATAAGGTAACGAGAAAATCAGTTGAATACCAAAGGCGTCACAAAGTTTCTGCAAGGTTTTATTTTTCAATTGTTTTTTGTTATCAATGATGAGGTGGTGAGGAATGCCAAAGTGACAAATGATGTGATGATTGATGAACTCACATATTTTCTTGGCTTTCGTGGAGATGAGAGGTATTGCCTGAACCCATTTGGTGTAATATTTGGTAGTGGTGATGATCCATTGATTTCACTGGGAAGAACGGGGATTGATTTCTCCAACAATATCCAAACCCCATTGAGAGAAGGGCCAAAGGTCACAGGTGACCTATAGAGCATGACTGGGTGTATGATGAAGATTGGCATGTTGTTGGAATTTTACACAACGCTTAACATAATCACAACAATCATGGTTAAGGGTCGACCAGTAATATCCTAGGTGAAGAATATGCTTAGTAATAGCAAGGCCACTGAAGTGACCTCTATATATGCCATCATGAACTTATTGAATGGTATAAGGAATTTCAAAACTCGTAAGGCATCGTAAGAGAATACCATCAAAGCCAAACTTATAGAGGATGCCACCCATAATGACATAGTGAGAGACATTTTTAAGAAAGGCACGTTATCCATTACGAGTGAGGTCGGGAGGTAAAACAGAGAGGGAAAGATAGTTTGAGTATTTTTTATACCAAAGGTCACTTGGGTCAGGAGCAGTGGTTTCGATAGAGTAAACTTTACAAGGTAAGTAAGAGGGTGATTGGAGTCTTTGTACAGTGACAAATATTTTAGAATCGGTGGGTGAAGTGGGTATCTGGGAAGACAAGCAGGCCATGGTTATCTGGAAATTTGTTGGTTGAAAGTGGAATGGTTTAAAGGGCATAACAGTAGAAGGTGGTCAAAAGTATGTCCACACGATGTTTATAAAATTGAATTATCTCAATATGACACTGGTATATACCATTGACTTGGTTTACGACCAATTGATAATCACCAAAGATGTTGATTGATTTAACATCTAAGACACAATTAGCTTAGAGACCTAATATGAGAAATTCAAAGTTGGCAATATTGTTTATATAATCAAAATCAAGTTTGAAATATAAAGGCATAGGTTCACCATCAAGTGGAATGAGGATAGCACCAGCCCCACCTCCACACTAACACTTAGAACCATTGAAGAAGAATTTCATTTGGTAAGCAAGTTCATCCAAGGAAAGGGTATCAATTGACTCATCTGGAAAGTCAAAGTTAGAGGGTTGGTCCCAAGAAATAGGTGCATCATCCAATTGGTTAGCAATGTCTTGGTCCTTTATGGAATTTTGATGGGTAAATTCAAGGTCGAGGTTGGCTATAATCATGAGCCAATGTGCAACTTGTTGATTTTGGTAAGGTTTGGTGTACATGAAGTGTAAGGGGTTAGTGTTGGTCACAACATGGGTTTTGTGGTCTAGTAGGTAATGGCGGAGTTTCATGGAAATGAAAACTAAGGCTAAGAAAAGTTTTTCAGCATGGGTGTTTTGGTTTTCATAGTCCAAAAGAGCTCGATTTATGTAATAAACTACCTGCTCCTTGTGTTGTTCATTGTGATGAGAAAGCATGGCCCCCAAGGAGTGATCAGTAATAGAGATGTATAGGTAAAAGGGTTGATCATCTATTGGTGGAATGAGTACAGGTGGTTGGAGAAGGTTTTGTTTTAAGGCTTTAAAATCTTTATGGTAGTTATCATCCCATTTAAAGGAGACATCCTTTTTGAGAAGATGATGAAAGGGTTAACACCAATCTGACAATTGTGAAATGAAATAGTGAATAGACTGTAACTTACCTTGTAGGCTACAGATTTTCCTAAGATTAGTGGGTAGATGCATTTCAAGAATAGACTTGACTTTAGTAGGGTTAACCTCTATTCCACGTAAGGAGACGATAAATCCCAGGATTTTTCTTGAGAGAACTATGAAGACACACTTCTTGGACTGAAGTTGAACACAATATTTAATGAGGTGGTCAAAGATGGTTTTTAGGATGGTGAGGTGCTCGAAGTGGTGTTTGGATTTAGCAAGGAGGTCGTCAACGTAATATTACAATATATGGTGCATGATGTCATGGAAGATGTAAGTCATAACTTGTTGGTATGTGGCACCAATATTTTTAAGGCCAAAAGGCATGAATAAATAGCAAAAGGTCCCCCAAGGGGTGATGAATGTGGTTTTGTGTTGATCCTATGGGGAAAGCAATATTTGGTTATAGCCCGAGAAGCCATCCATGAGTGATAGCATCTCATGACCAGTGGTAAGGTCAACCATTTAGTCAATACTAGGTAGAGGAAAGTCATCTTTCCAGCAAGCTTGGTTGAGGTCATGGAAATCTATGAAAATGTGGAGTCCCCCTGTTTCCTTAGTGACAGGGATAATATTAGAAATTCATTGAGGATAATCACTAGGTAAGATTTAGGAAATGAAAATAAGGCATTGAATTTCTTCTGTGACTAGAAGAGCAATGTGAGGGTGCATTTTCCTTAGCTTTTGTTTTGTGGGTTTGGCCTCAGAAATGGTTATGATATTGTGGACCACTATGGTGGGGTCAATACCGGGCATATCTGTGTAAGACCAAGTGAAAGTGTGGTTATGGTTTTTGAGAAAAGAAGTGATGGATTTTTGTTCAACAGTATCTAAAGATTGTCTGATCTTTAGAATGTGTCATCCTAACTTTGAATGTTGATCTCGATAGTCAATTCATTCAACATGGTTTATATGAGTCTTCTGCACCAAGGTAGGTGAGTATAGATTCATCATCCTGACATTGAATGACATTAATAGAATTTGTATTATCATCGATCATTTCAAGATATAGGAAGGGAAAAGAAGAGGGAGACTCATCCTCGTGTTGATAAGTTAGAGCCCCCAAGGAAATGGTGTTTATGAAAAAAAAAGTTAGGAGAAATGTATTCCAGATCTATTGACTCTATTGGTGAAGGTGGTGAAGAAGGTGGAGTGGGTGAAGAAGGTGGAGAAGGGTTGATATCCTTAATGAGTTCAATGCGAGCCTTCTTGGTAGGTGGTTTAGCAAAGCCGATACCACTGCGGTCATTATGTTTGTGGGTAGTACATATAATAATAGCTTGACGGCCTTGCTCATAAAATCCAAAACCAAAACCCTTCCATGCACATTGGTGCAGGAAGGTGTGGGTGAAATGGAAATTGGTGAGTGGTAGGAGGTTGGCAGAAAATGGGTGGGTTTGTGACGGTGTTTTAGGTGTATAAGTGGTGGTATCAAGTCCCCCATAGGTGATATTGGTGTGAAGGTGGGGAGGACCGTACAAGAGACACTCTCCTATGTGGTGATCATAGCGAAGGTGTTGGTGAAGACTTCCATACTCTTGTGGAGTAAGGAATGTGTTAACACTATATAAGTGATACTACCCCAGAGTGAGGCATTTAAAAATTCCTTCTAAGGGATCAGTGGTTGATATATGGGTAGCTAGGATAGATGATGTGTTAGAGGTTGAATTGGAGGTGGAGACAGCTGATTGAGAGGATGACGGGTCAGCCGGGGAGGTTGTGGCAGCAGTAGGGAGGGAGGATGTAGGTGCAGTCAAGGTAGTGGAGGCACTGGTGAGTGAAGGTGTAAGTGAAGAGGAAGTGGTCATGGAGGTATACGCCTTAATGGGTAGAAGAACATCATTAGGTCGATAAAGCATGTTGCAAGTTTTGAAAGGTGATGGGTTAGCCAGAATGGTACAGGTGTGTCCTTCATGCTCAAACTTCACAAACGATGCAAAGAGAAAGGATTGCAACCCATAATAGAAATCTAGGGTCTACCAAGCAACATATTATATTGGAATTCACCCTCCAAGACATAAAATAACTCTAGAATAGTACGGGGGGCCCACACAGATATGCCGGCTGATGGTGCCAAGTGTGGAAGTGATAGCATCATTGAATGAATGTAACATGATAGGATGTTTATGCATGCAATTGTCAGGTATGTGTATTTTTTTGAATGAATGGGAGGAGATAATATTAATGTTAGCACACCCATCGATCATAACACGTCATACATGGATATTATAGATATGGATAGAGATGGATCTATGTCATTAGTTTAGTGCAATGTGATCTCTTCATCTGAGAAGATGAGTGTGGCTACTTGGTGAGTAGGTGAAGGTGTAGAAGAAGATGATACTTTGGTGAGAGAGGCTACATGATGTAGTGTAATAATGGAGGCTACAAGTGTTAGGATCACTGGGTATGACCTCAATAGATTGAAGGACCTCTATGAGAGCTTGACAATGGCATTCTAAGGTTTGGATGAGGTCATATAGAGAAATTTCGAGGAGGGATTTGTTTGATTTTTTGAGCATCACTCGATGTGTAACCCCATTAGAAATAGGATATGTGGGGTTATGGACAGTGACTTTAGGTGTGGGTGCAGATGGTATATTGGGTATAGGGCTGGTTGGTGGGTCAGTTTCTTTTTCCTTTCCATTGTCCCTCTGAGCATGGGTAGCAACATGGATCATGTTGATTTGAGGTAGAGAGGTAGGTGAAGTAGGTGAGCTATGAAAGGTATAGCGACAAGAAGGGAAAAATCTGAGTAGCGGGAAGGAATCTTTTGAGATGAGTTGGGCACACTGATATTTGGGTGGAGGTTTGGTGAGTTCTCTGATGCAAACCATGTTAATTTCAAATCTTGGGGGTGGATCTAAGAGTTGTCGATGTGGAGGTCTTGGTCACTGAGTAGGAAATGATGGAAGAACTGTGGAAATGGGTGCTGGTGAAATGGGGTCCTCATTGAGAAGGTCATCATTGTCAAAATTTTCTTCTGAAGAACACAATTGGATCAAAGCAGTTTTCAAGGCCTTGTAGTTCTCTACATCATGCCCTAGAAAATGATGGTAGGCATAAATTTTGGGTGTTGTCAAACCCCTTTGGTTTGGGTTTGAGTAGGTGATAAGGTCTGAGAGGTGGTAATGTGATGACATAAGTTTCAAGGAGGTTAGTTAAGATTTTGGCATAGGATCCCGCTAGTGGATCACAATAAGTTAAGGTGGGTTTGGGTGTAGGTGTAGCTGACTGTAAGAGGGGGAGTGGGTCGTGCTATAGTTTTAGGTGCTAGTGTGGTGTTAGGTGTTGGTTGTGTCTACTTCAGTAGGGGCATGGTAGATGAAATGGCGAGAGAGTGTGTGGTTGGTTTGACTACCTTATTGGAGGATAGCATATTGTTGTCTTTAGGTTGCACCTTCTTAGGTAAATGTGATATGGGCGCATGAGATCTAGAGGGAAAAGTAGATGGTGGAAGTGGGCTAGTTACCTGCGGGGATAACTGAGGTCCTGTGAAGGTAAATGACACAGGTCGTGCAGGAGGTGTTAGGGAAATAAACTGAAGTGTTGTGGGTAGTGAAGAATTTATCGATGGTATTGATGGTATGGGTGGTAAAAATGTTGCACGTGTGGGTGGAAGTCATGTTGGGCGCTTGGATATGTTAGAGGTTTGCGATGGAGGAATGGGCTACTACATTTTTAGTTTACTGGTGGGTGAAGGTTTCTTAGCAAGGCTAGAAGGACTAGGTCCTAAGATGGATGGAAGGGGTGAAGGTGTGATCGGTGAGGTTGGGGTATGAGATCTAGGGGGATTGGTTTGTTTGTTTAGGGGCTAGATTAAGTTTGGTGTTAGCTTTGTATGATGTAGCTAAATCTAATTTGATGGGCTGATGAGTAAGGCTTTCCGTTGGGGTGACCCCTAAGGTAGTAATAGGTTTAGGCAGGGAAGATGATGTAGATGTAGGTTTGGATGTAGAAGCAAGTTGAGTTATGGGTAGAGGTGTGAGTTGAGCCATGAGTGGTATCATGGGGGAATTTTTGATAGTTTTGGTTGTGTTTGGTTCGATTGACCAAAATATTTTTGGATAGATAATGAAAGTGTCAGCGAGTGACATTTGTATTTGTGTTGAGACACGAAGTAGAATACACCCCCAAAGTAAGGCTCTATCCACATAATCTATATGGTTAGCTAAGTTTGAGAATGAAACTACAATCAGTGAGGTTGATAAGGATCTAATGGTGCTTCCTTTAAAATGTGTCTTAGAAATGGGGAATTTGCTAGCTTCAACTTCTATGGGTAAGAGAGTTGAAAGTAAGTCCGCTGGATCTTGGGTAACTAATGGAGAATCGTCACCTAGTGCCAAAGGAGTTTCTAATGGATCTTTGATAGGTGGAGATGATGATGGGTGCTCCTCTATGGGTGGAGGAGATACACAAGCATCTTCTGTGGGTCAAAGGGGGTACCGCGGGGTGACGAATCTCTAGGCGGAGAAGCCAAAGGTGAAATGGTATTGATGTTAATAGAAGGCTCTCTCACATGTGAGGGAGGAGACAAAGGGTGTTCTTCTATGGGTGGAGAAATAGGTGAAGTGGGTTCAAGTGTAGGTGGAGGACTTTGGGCTAGGATTTCCTCTATGGAATGAATATGAGGTAATTGGGAAGCAATGGGTGCGTCAGTGAAAATAGCATGGACCTCACGAGTATGGCTATCATGAGTTGAGGTATCTTTGGTTTGATCAGAAGAAGGGGCATGATTAGGAAATGGTTTTTTTGAAGATGTGTAGGTTTTGATTGGTAGGTGCATTAGGATTATCCAAGGTTAACTCACCTCTCTTGAGTATTTCTTGGACAATGTTCTTGAAAGCGATGTAATTTCCGTCACTATGACCCTTTACAAGATGATAGTTGCAGAAGTCATGCTCTTTGTAACATGTGGGTGTGGGGCGAGTAGGATCAAAACATGTGTTGTGGTTTTATGGGAGGAAGAGTGATGGCCCCAGCTTTAATGATATTTTCTAAGACAGAAGAATAAAGCTCACCATTTGGGGTGTATTTACGTTGTTCTCGTTTGAATTGAAAACTTTGGATGGGCGAGAGATCAGATCAAGGGTTAGCCTGATTTAAGGGATGAGGTGGGCTGACCTTGAGTACCACTATGTTAGTAGTTCCATTGGCTTTTGAATAATTATTCTATGGTTTTGAAGAAGAAAAGATATCATTTGACTTAAATGTTGAATTCTTATTGCGTAGTTGAATTTTATTTTCTTCGATGGCCCAAATCTCTAGCTTTTGTGCCATGGTAAATGCCTCATTGAAGGTTTGGAAATTTTACACCTACAGGTTTGGTGAGATAGGTCTAGCACAAGCCCATGTGAAGATCTCTATGAGTTCATTTTGTGGTAATTGGAACGTGAGTTGATTTATCCGGCTACGCCAACGAGTGACAAAATTTGTGATAGATTCATCTTCATATTGACGCATAGAGTAGAGGTTAGTCATGGTAACCTTCTTAAAAAAATTTATGGAGAAGTGATCCAAGAAGGCTTGGGCTACCTGATTAAATGAGAAGATAAAATGTCTAGGAAACCATCTATACCAGTCTAATGTGGGCCCAATCAGAGACATGGGAAAGTTCCTCAAGAGAAAAGCATCATCATGGGCAATAAGATAATACCCATGTTTGAAAGACAAAAAATGTTGTTGTGGGTCCTATTTGTTGTTGAAGTGGTTAAATTTAGGCATTTCCCAATGTATGGGATATGGAAAAAATAGGAATTGATGGGTGGATGGGTTCATTAAAAATCTCATCATAGGTGAGAGAGTTGTGTGTGCCAGAAACCAATGCCTCCAATTTCTACATCTTGTCCATCATTAACTTGATTAGGTCATTTGTAGGTTGTGATGGCTGGGTACCTCCTGTAGTGTACTAGGGATGATGTTGGACATATGACGGAGGTGGAATTCCAATAAATGGTACTGCCATATAGGTGGATTAAGAAGGAGGGAATGGAATAAGGGGTTCATACCCAGAATGAATGATAGATAAAACGAGAGGCTACTGATAGTACATATATGGAGGTGGAAGGGTCGTGGTGACCCTACTAACAATGGGGGATAAGGACTATGGAATAGAAAGGACAATGTTTTGAAAAGGGGTATGAGTCACCGACACCAGGGGGTGGTTGTGTAGCTACAGGTATATGTGAGAGAATAGGTGAAAATGAGGTTATGTTCTGGGTGGTTGGAGAAGGTATAGTGGATGTAGTGGGTGTAATAGATGTGGTAGATACATTGGCCATAACAAGCATAGGGCCTAGCTACAAAATGTCTAGGGGAAAGGTAGATGCGGGTAGTGTGGAGCTAGCAGAGGCTAGAGAAAAATTAGGAGCGAGTGTTCGGAGGATAGATATGGGCATGTCATCTATCAACTAACTCAAGGCATCTCGAGTGGATGAGTGGGAAAGATAGAACTATAAGGCAACAACGTTCTGGTCAAGGAGTCGTGTGAACTCCTCGTCCCCTGTGGTGATAGTGATAGGTTGGGTAGAATCCATGGGTGATAAAATAGAAGGTGGTGAAGGGCTAGGTGGGAGTGGTTGACAACTAGCATGGAATATGAGGGTGTTTTCTTGGCTACGCGTCAGCACCATGTAGACAAGTAGTGATGTGGTAGGACATCTTTCTGTAAATGACACAGAAATACAATGAAGATAGGAAAAAAAGGTGATGGTAGGTGTATTTGGTATAAAATGTTAGCTAGAAATTTCAATAGGCTAACTAATACTAGTTAGGGTAAACCAACGCTGGTCACAGGTAACCGCGGTCGGTCACTATGGAAAATGAATAGTTTTTCAAGACAAGGTAAAAGGCTAACAATCTATTGAGTAAATAAGATGCTAATGATTTTTTTTAGGATAGTGAATATGATGAGAGTGATAAAGACTTTAAATAGAAAAGAAGGTGAAGAAAGTGTCCTTTTGGGTAGGTTAACCAAAAGAATAGTAAACTGACACTGGTTGTGTAAAACCAATGATAGTCAAAGGGTAACTGATGACGGTCACTGGACCAATACTGGTTACTATGAATTTAAAACAAAGATGAAGAAAAAGTGGTTGTGAGTTAAAATGAGACCCAAAATTTTGAGAATGATAAAAATAGGGTCCATGAACACTCAGATGAAGCTGGACTACACCAACTATGATGAGGAGTGTGCAAAGATAAATGAAAAGATGAAGAACATGTCCTCTCACCTCAAAATGCAAGCCAAGTAGAAAAACTAAGAAAAATAAAATCCTAAAAGTGCTTTTTCTATTATGTTTGTTTAACTTATGTTATTAAAGACTGACTCATGAACTTTAGAATACAATATTTGGTGAGGAACTCTTCCTACAAAGAAAGATATCTAAAGGGAGAGGTTTCAAGTATATTATAGCGGGGGAGGGTCATCTTCTAAAGTATGATTCGATAGAAGTAGCATGATGGGGAGTACCTACCAATCCTCTAATCAGTGTGATCATTGATAGGAGTTCCCAGGAAAGATGTCATTTAAGAATGTGTATATTTTTTAATTTGTGCATTTTGGTAAGGCACAAAGAGAGAGAGAGAGCAAATGTGCTTTCTAGGATTCATTTGTCAACCATCAGCTGGGAATGACTTCCAACATATAGGTTGCCCCTAGTTAATGTGAGATAATGCAAAAAAATAGAATGAACTTAAATTATTTTTAAACCCAAATTGAAATATTGAATTCGATAACATAAAAGGATGAACAGGAGAAGGGATAATATTTCACTAATGTGATACCAATGAAAGGAAAGAAATATTCATTTTAAAGCACCAAAACATGATTTCTCTTAGACAATAGAAGAAGAGAAGATTCCAGGGGAGAAATTTTAATGCGAGAACCTTTTAGAAAGGAAACAAACATACAACTTTTCACCTAGAAATGAAGAAATGCAAATAACCTCGAATGGGTCCCACTGGGCGTGCCAAAAATTTTCACCTCATTTTGGAGCGTTTCTTTGAAATTTGATGAAACAAATAAGGGTAAAGGGCTAGGAGGAATACCTGTTAAAATTCTAGTTGAAGGTCATTGCGTGCATATGACTTCTTGATCCACAACTAATCGTGAGAGCTTCCTTTTCGCTAGGAGGAACTACCTGAAATAGAAAACAAGACCACTAAATAAAAGTTAAAAAGTATATGCAGTGGACTGCCTAGCATATGCTACATCTGGGAAGTGTGATACTCCCTAAACAGCTATCAATCCACTATTTAAAACAACTCAATGTTAACAATAAAGAAAATGTTACTGTAGTTAAAATGATTTAGGTATCTCATTCAAATACAATAAGTAAATTTGTTCATAACAGGCTAAGTTATGACTGAATTTGAAGGTCAGGGTCTCTGTCAAAGTAGTGGTACTAGTCAAGGTCTTATTCTAGGTTGTTTTGGGTATTTGGTGGAGGTTTTCATCTTTGTTCTTGGTCTACGGGTAAAAACATAGAGACCAAAATTAGTCTGGTATGACTGATGTTAGTCTAGGTTAACCGAAGATAGTTGTGGCTAACCGACATTAGTATGGTTGGGGTATAGTAAATCCAATACAAACTTGATGCGAGGGTAGATCTAAAGCTAAATGAAAATGGAAAGGGTAATGGAAAGGTATGTGTAGGTCTTAGTTATACTCAGGGATCTCTAAGAATTGGATATGGGTAGTTCAATGTTTGGGTGAAAGAATGGTCAAGTTTGCATGGAGGTAAATGGTGGGGGAATGGGAATGGGAATATAAACTAATAACATAAGTAAAAGATTCTACTAAAATGATAATGGACAAGTTTTGGTTAACAAAACACTTACGTATGTATGAGCTTGATGTCTATTTGACAATGGAAGTCATTCAAATGGATGAAGCTTTGGTATGGTGATGGCACTTCCCCGGATGCTCCCATGAATGCAGGTGGCTCTATGATTACTTCTAGTGTTCGTTGTAGATGCTCTAATGCATGTACAAATGTTGGTTCCGCTTGCATGCAGCTCTAGTTTCATCCTTTTTCTCTCAGAAATGTGCTAACCCAAGAATAAGGTTGTTTTGGGGATTAAATGGTAGCCAATGATGGTTCCGGGTTGACTGGTGGTGGTTTATGGTAACCGGCATCGGTTAGGGTGGGATTTCCTAGGTTTATTAAATTGAGTAGATCCTCCTAAATTTCTTGGATCTCGTTTGTTTTCTTCTGTGGATTAGAATGGACATGAATGTGGTTAGAAGGAATGTAGGCTTATATTTTTAGGGTTTAGTTAGGTCTTAGTTAGTTATGGAAAAATACTAATAATAGGTCTTAGGGTGAGGTGGCTAGATGAGGTGTATAGGTGAGGTGGATGGTGGGAATTATCCAATTAGGATATTTTAAATAAAAATAATAATGAGATCATGAATTAATTTAATTAAATTAATATTTGAGTGGGGTGAAAGGGGCCATGGTTAGGTGAGTGTGTTCGAGTTGGTTATTTTGTCAGGGACCAAGGGGAGTGTGACCCAATTTTGGTGTCTACACCAGCACTTGAATAAGAAATTAATTGTAAAACAAAGGAAAAAATAGGTACATGCATCAATGATGGTAGTGTATACAAGCTTACGCTAGCATGTGAAGGAAGATGCAAATGCATGTAATGTGAACCGTAGTGTGTGTATGTTGTCTGTGAAGACAAAGATAAAAACAGATCAAAATACAAAGATAACACTAGTGAAAATCAGGAGAATGCTAGCACAAGGAAGTATAACACTATCATGTGAAATAGAATAGTAGCATAGGAAAAGGTAATGTTAGCGCATGTAATGTTAACACTAGTGCATGTACTGTAGACACCATTTTTTGTCATGTTGTTCTTTTCCCATGCTCTCCCCTCTTTTATCCTTATCTCACATATCTTTCTTACCCACCTTATCCCAAAAACTTAGGTCCTTCTTATGTTCTTACCCTAATCTTACCCATTATCCTAAGAATTATTTAACCCTACTTCTTCATTATTTCTAACCTCATAAATATACCCATTCACCCCATCCCTTACATTATTATTATTTATTTTAATTATTTTATCTCCCATTAAATATCTTAGCTACCACTTCATTTAACTACTTTTAATTTTCTCACTTACCACCTCAATTAAATCCCCTAATTTTCTTACTTACCTCCATGCATCTTTGAAATCCCTTATCATCCTATCACCCTTATCCTTACCATTTTAATAACATAAATCTTGAAATCAATTCTTTGTCTTCCCCAATCTTTGATGAATCACCTAGTTTTCGTCAATCCTATATATTGACACTCATCCCTCCTTTCTAACCCCCATAAAATTTGATATTTTATCCATCATTGCACTCTTTCTGCCTTCTTCATCGTCCATGAAGCTTATTTGAACAACCTAGTTCACCTTGAATTCCCTTTATATTGATCATTGAAGTTAGAAGCACATTGAATATTTTATTGGAGAGCCCTTGGTATCTTGTTTCCTTTGTTTTATAGGTTTGCATATTTCTATGGAGCTTTACCAATCCTTCAGCTATTGCTGATCCACTTCAGATCTATCCAAAAATTTCTTCAATCAATTAAAATCATATACCCTACTCTAGTTATTATCAACCCTACCTAGTCGTTATGACCTCAGGCCATGATCACCATCCAATTAGTCACTATTTTCATCCCATATGCTATCTCCATTCTAACATCCATCCATCCATCCACTTTACACTAGATTTCATCTCAGTTCCTACTCATATGTCATCAGTTCTGCAACGGTCTATGTAGATTGTACTAGTTGGACTTGGGTAACTGTCAACCCACTCAGGTTTGACTTATTATCAACATTTTATCATTACCAAGTCTTTAATTTAGCATCTTTCAACTTATATTAGACCATTGTCTTAGGTTACTATCTACACACATTTAATTATTATGTTAGATCATATTTTGTTATCAAAAGAGGGTTGATATCCATCCTAGGAAGTTCTCAATTCTCGGGACTAAATTTTTTGGGAAACCCTCCATCTATATCACTAATATTTTCATGTGTTAGTTCACTTTATTATGTAGATCATCGAACTCGCAGTGGAAGAGTATCTCTTATTTTGTGCACATATGATTCCCTATCGACATCTACATCAGGAGGTCACCTAAACCCTATCATAGTTACAAGGTTCCTTTATTTCTTACATACTTTTACTAATCTGAAACAAGAGAAGGATTTCTTGTGAAACATTCTGGCACACCCTGTGGGACACACCTCTCTACTTTAGTGATTCTTTTTTATTTTATTTTTTCATTTGCATATTTCTTTGTATTCATTTCTTGTTAATAACATTGTAGGTGAAGGATTCTCTTTCTCACACACACATTGGTTTGCTTCCTTGGACAAGAACATACTTGATTTAAAAATGAAATATAAATAAAATAAAAAGGAAAAGTGTATCCAGCTATTTTTTTATTTCCTATTTTCTCCTTTCTACATATCCTTATTTGTGTTCTCATAGCATGTCACATTTCACTTTTTGGTCTAAAAATTCCCTTTGATTCTTACTTGATTATCTATACTAAATAGGAGGTTAATCTTCTACATTCACCTTCACATCTGCACACATCGAAACTCACAAAAAACCTTACACACGTGAAACAAAATCTACCTGGTGGAACTATTGGAATTTAATTACCCAATAGGAAATCCACAATGGTGTTCTGGCCACGTTATAATTTTTTGGCTATCATTATATTGGCTAAGAACCTAACACCCTTATCATTGGGGTGTGCGATGTGTGGGGGTAGGCCCCATAATGGTATTCATCACAGACTTGTACCTCACTTAAATTTTGGTATATCAAGGAATCCATCCAAAATATCCTAAAATAAGCCTTAGATCAGAAATTTCCTTGGTTCCCTCTGAGCCTTTTTATTCTTTTTTACATATTTTAATAAGTAAGATAATTAAAACATGTTTCCTTGTCTTGTTTTCTTTAGCAACATTTATATAGCTTCTTGTTTGTTTCATGCCTATTTTTACCAAATTGTGACTTAAGAAAATCGAACAAACCACCACTTTCAGTAATGTTGGTCTAAAAATCTGTCAGGTGGTCAAATCTATGGATAGACATGCCAATAGTGTGTAGGGCATAGCCCCTCTTTGAGAAAGCAAAGTGAAACTGGTTTATTGCTATTCTACCAGCAGGAACCTGTGCAAGTCCTAAAATATTCTACCTTCAGGGGGGTTTGGGATCTCATCCCAGTAGAGTTAATTCTGACGAAGAACAGAAAGGAATGTAGGAAGGAATGGAAGAAAGATGGATCTGAAGGGAGAAAAGAAATGAATTCCAAAGTCGAAAGGTTAGAGGTTTTATGTTTTGGGCTAGTAGTAAATAGATCCAAACTTACTCACATAGATAAATAAAGCAATACTGATAAACAAAATGACAAAAGTAGATATCAATCAATTAGAATAAACACACAGATCTGACGTAAGAAATATCTAATGCATATAACACATGAATTCAACAGAAAGTCTCAATATTTGTATTAATGTTTTCTTCTATTGCAAGAAAGATCAAAGTCTTTCTCTCCTCACTTCTATTTTTCGTACAAGATTTTCCACCTTTGAATACTACAAGTATCCAAGTATTTATAGAAGGAGAAGGAAAAAGAAGACAAAAAGGAGCCAACAACTTATTTACAAAATATCTACAAAATATCTAAAAGTCAAATGATGACTTTGAGGAAATTTTGAGAATGATAACATCCCATGGTGCAACATGGATGATTTCATCACATGTGCCAACATAATTTTATATACTTTTACAAAAATGGGATTTATCCCAGGAGGAGGAAGCTTATTCATCATCATCCCTTTGCTCAAATGGAGTGTCTTATTTCTACTCTGGAGAGGCGATATGATACTAATCTCGATACTCCATAAAATTTCTAATCATCTTTTGAAGTTGATCATGATCGAGACAATTTGTGTGGTCTCTGATGACTTCATAAGTTTCTCATTCATCTCTAAGAGTATCAGGGAGCTTCAAGTATTCATTACCTGCCTCTATTAAGTACCTGATGAAATCAAGGCAAGCCAGAAGGTTGTTAATAGATTCTCAATCAAAAGTAACCTCTGACGTCAAACCTTGTGATGTAATTCCCTTCAAAATATGAATAATATCATTTGCTTCTCTAAAGGTGAACGATGCACTAAGCAACCCTAAAGACATCCTCAAGACAATCTGCTCCATTTGATGTTTCACGTGTAGGGCTTCCTCCTTGATTTTGTCTATCTTTTCTAGGACAAACTCCATTTGATCAACCCGATAGTCTAAAGTGACAAGTGATTTATTGTGTGCTCATGGGTGATCAATGATGCCAAATTTCAACAAGTCATCCGGTCAGGTAGTCGACCATTTTCTGGAATGTCTCATGTTGCAACCTAGCATGGTCCAACTCTTCGAAGACGGGTCTTACTATTTCCTAGAGTTCATTGTTTTCCTTATCTATACTTTGGTAGAGGCCTGTGAACTTCGTGATTACTTCCTCACTGTCTCTGAGGATTTTCTCTCTCTAGGAGGACACTGCTGCACCTTGTTCTCCAATCTTGGCATCTTCATTTATCTTCTTCTAACTAAAGACTTCAGGAGTTTCGGTAGCAGCTATAGGAGGTGCATTGCCCATTCTTTTTAGAGCTTAGAGAAGATGTTTGTTTTGTTCTTTTAACATTCTCTTCTTCTCCTTTTCTTCTTGTATTTTATTGCGAAGGGCATCCACGGCTGACAAGGCATATCCTTGTAGGCTCTCTGATGATGTTCCCATTGTTACTTGGGACACTTTAAAATTTGTAGGAGATAGATCTTCTTTCTTATTTATGGGATCTGGGTGGGCTATCTCCATAACCCTTTCACCTGAAGAACTTTTTGAGAAGCGAGTTATCACTTTTTTCTTCTTTGGTCCTTTAGCTGGGATGACAGAGAAGTCCATGGGTGCAATGGGAACTTTCCTCTTGTGTTGGATTAGGTGCTCTGAGATCTAGCTTGGACTTATGGGAGTGGGAACAGAGGACGAAGAAGAAACAGAGGTGGAAGGAAGAACGACTGTAGTGGACATGGGGAAGTGTGTCAAGACACTTGGTGGCAGCATGGAGAAAGGGGATGACACACCAACACTCACGGGGATTAGGAGTCACTACAAGAGAGGAGGCCATGGGGGAAGAAGGGATCTGTAAGATGAGGGAAGAAATACTGGGGGATAGATCTGCAAGGGGAGAGAAGATGGAGGAAGAGGGAGAGGGAAATTAAGAAGATGGAGGAGAAGACATAACCAAAGGAGTGTTTTTTTGAGCAACATGAGGAGGGGAATGAGGAGTGAGAGAGGGAATGGTTGGTACCTCACCAGTTATAGTTGTGACAACATCCTGAGTGGATGTGTCCGTTGGAGCACTTACCGCTTCTTCTTTTCCTGGGGACACTAAGTCCACAACTTGCTCTTCTGCGGTAGTAGGAGCGATTTTAGGAGCTATCTTAAAAAGTGCTTCCCTCTCCCACTTTATCTTTCCCTTTGCCTTTAGGAAAGTGTTCTTGCCTAGTGGGTGCATTTCCCATGGGAGATGTGGTGAAATCTACCCCAAGATAAATGATACCATTTTTCTTACATCAATGCTCGGTGCATTACAGAGTAGGTTGAACCCTTTCTTGGATGGTCTGGGGCACTTTGTGCCTTTCAATATCTACAAATGACCAATCATCCCCATCTGTGTCTAGGTAAACTTGATCAATTTCCTGACCAGTTTCTAGGAAATCCTTTGGGATGATGGCCATGCCATATAAAATGATCTCTGCTAGGGCCAGCCAGGAGTAATCCTTTCATCTGAGTTCGACTTCATGATTTAATTCGATGTAGATATCCTCTATCTGAGGAACGTGGATAAGAGTGATCTTTTCCCTAGGAAGGAAACCATGAGGATTGAGGTTGGCCTTGCTGGGAAATTATGCTTCAAATTAAGCAATTCAAGCTCTGCATACATCTCCCAAGATTTACTTTATGATGGGCACGTATACCTACCTACTATGATATTGAATGGATTTCCTCCCTTCCTCCTCTTCATACACTTCTCATGATAGGTGATAAGCTACCTTGACAGCTTTGGAAGGATTAGTTTGGGCCTCACATATCTTGGCAATCTTGTGGGTTATCGCAAGAAGTTGGTAGCTCTGAGATAGGTAAAGGTGGGGAATTGCATTAACAACACTCCCCACTTCATTGTGGTGGTGATCACACTTTTTCTTGTATGACCATGAGTCATGTTGGGCCTCAAGATGCAGATGATTCCATAGAAGAAGACATCATTGATCTGGATGAATTGAGCTATGTTGTTCTCGAGCGTTAACTCTAGATAGTATTCATATATTTTGACCTAGGGCCATCCCCCATACTGATTCAACCCTGGTTAGTCTCTCTCTGAGGTAGCTGCATATACTACATAGGAGTTCATATAGAACCTCCCAGTTGTTGAAATTTGTTGAATTTTTTCTGAGATCATATCACTGATAATCGCGTTCCATCCAAAACGCTGATCAGGCACATTCTTATTCATTGTTTCCAAATACCTGAGCATCCACTTGTGAAAGTAATGGGCATCAGGGAGCCCATGTACTCTACTTAGGAAGGTGATCATTTCACTCAGCTCTTCTAAAAAATCACTACAATGAATGACTTGGGGCCGCCTCCTCGCCACCTTTTTATTCTTGAGGTATACCTCGTTCATCATCTACATGCACTTGTCCTTATTATCGATCTAAGTCTTCATGCAGTCTTCTTTGCATACTACCACAAAATGTCTGTGGTGGGGGATACCCAAGATAAATTCAAAGTGTCAAGCTGTGAGGTTGATTATCACTTTTCCCTCCTCATTTTTGACACATCTTGTGTCCTTGTTGTAACAACGGCCCACCAACATGATGAATTCATTATTAATTGTGCTCACTAGAAGCCGTGCAGCAAAGTGCAGACCACTTCCAACTAATTTATCCATCCATGGGCTACTTGTGACCTTCTTGGTTCTAGCCCAAAAGCCATCCATGTCAATGTGGCCAAGCTCTGAGTCTCTGATATTGAGATCACACTTCGCCAGTGAGTTAGGCATCCTAACCTTTTGGTATTTGTATTTCATCTTGTGCTCCATTGACTTGGCTTTGCCTTTGGACATGGTTGGCTTCTTACTCGATGAAGACATAAGTTCACTCAAGGATTGCTATTACTCTGCAAGAAGAATCAGAGAGTTCCAATGTAGAAGGGCCATATAGAATGAAAGATTATCAACTTATGAGCCTTTGGGCGCAAGGCACATCCTTACTGCAGGCTATTGGGGATTTGAAAAGCAAGGTTCATTTTTAAGGAGTGTTGCATGGGGAAAATCAGTGCCAAAATGGGCACGGGGCACGGAAAGGATACACACAACATTCAGATGTTGATGTCAAGGAATATGTGCTACCACATAGGAAGTGTTTTAACTTGGCGCATATTTGTTTGGTGTAGTAGGGTCTCAAGGTGCGTCATTGGCACAGATGTGGCAAATCCTGCATGTGGGTGAGGTGTGCCAAGTGCATTTGCAGAAGGTGTAACAAAAAGGTCAAGTGCACCAAGGGGTTTTAGTTTGCACGGTGTGGAAAGGGTTTGCACATGTAGTGTTGTTGTAGTTGCTTTGGTGCTAGCGCTTACACTTTGGGAATTTTGTAGTTTTATAAGGCACGGGAAAGGATTATGCTACATGTAGGGACAGTGCGCCTATGGCATGAATGTGTTTGATGTAACATGAATGAAGATGGATTTGAAGAAAAATAGTGGGTTGTTTTCTCTATTTTATGATTTTCACTCCTTTGGCTTAGACTTTGATGTCCAGGAGGGAAAACCTAGCAAGACAGGGAATTCCGTGGAGATAGGTTTTGGCTCATTTTGTGGTAGAGCCTTCTAGATTTGTAGATCTAGAAGGAGGAGAAGGGGTTTTGTAGTTGAGTACTTGGGTTTGGAAATGGTGTTATCCTTTTCTTCTAGATTCATTTCCTTTATCACATAACCCTATTCTCCTAACATTGACATAAAAACCACAAAGACCACAAAAACAATAACAAGGATGGCATGAACCACTTACCCGGTATAAATAACGATGAAGGGATGAGGTGGGTTATACAAACATGACAAATGGCATGCGCAGGATGATAGGATAATGACAGGCATAGAGGAATGATTTTCACAAATTTCAACTTGTGAAAATGACAAGTTAAATATGCATATATATAGAAAATTCTACATTTAATGTGCCAACCACTTTTTCCCTTGGCACACTGGGAGAGACGTCAACATGGAGGAGATTGTGCCTAGGCATGGGTTTAGATGTGTTAAAATCAACTTTCCAGCGCGCATGGTGAAATTTGGGAAGTGTAATTAGGATGATGGGTGTGCTTTGGTGCACCTTTGGGAGCCACAACATTTGGAGTGTTGACACTCTAGGAAGTGCGCCAAAGGCAAAGATGGGCACAGTTTTTCAAGATGTTACAACAATGGTTCTTGCACCCAACCCAAAAAGGTTGAAAATGACCAAGTTCTTAAAAGTTAATTTTTTGGAAGGGAGTTCTAGGTCATTTAGAACATTAATAGACCCTATCAAGGGACCCAACCGGAATTTTGGTATGGTTACTAGTAAAAATTTCCCTTATCAATTTTACAGGATAACAGCTGGCTCTTTCTGGGGACTATCTTTGACTGAAGCTTAAGGGTAGAGAATCCCATATTTTCATGTGCCTATCCATTTGGTTACAGATTTAAAAACAAGGTGATGAAAAAGAAAGGAAAACACACAACTAAAGGAAACTATACAAATAAGAGAGCAAGCTCTACTTCCTAAAAATATTAAGATGTTGCCCGCTATAGGGAAGTGGGAGATCGGATCCGTCTAGATACAAGAGATAGAAGCTACTCTCTCCGTTCAATTTTTTGATCTTGAATGGCCCTCTCTAAAGAGAATAAAATTTCCTGTGCATGCCCTTTGGTTCTCTTTACCTATCCCATATGAGGACAAGATCTCCCACCTAGAAATCTCTCTGCTTGGCCTTTTTATCAAACAATATTTTGACTTTATTATGATGTTTTGTGATCCTGTCGACCACCCTTACCCTTTTTTCTTCAAGTTTTGTTAAACACATGATCATATTTTCAAGAGAATTCTAGAAATTTTCATCTTCGATCACTTGTGCCAAGTGTAGAGCAGGGATTTTCGTGGAGATAGGGATCTCAGTGTCAATTCCATATAACACTTGAAAAGGTGACATTTTGAGAGACCTCTTCAGGGTAATATGGTCTGCCCACAAAGCATCATACAATGAATTGTGCCATGACCAATGATTCTCATCTACTAGCTTCCGTATGATAGTCACTAAGTTTTTATTGCTGGATTCAGCCTGACCATTCCCTTGAGGGTAAGAATCCTAGGCATGGGCCAAGGTTATTCTGTATCCATAGCAAAAACCAATAACTTCCCATGAGGAGAAGCTTTATTAGTAATGATCTTGTGTGGGATGCAAAATCTCACAATGATATTTTCTTTGATGAAGTTGTAAACAACTTCAGAGGTGGCATTCTTAACAGGTATGGCCTCCACCCTTTTGGTGAAGTAATTTATTGTTGTTAGGACATAAAAATGTCTAGCATTTGATTAGGGATGGAGTGCTCTAATAAATTCAATTCCCCATTTCTTGAATGGTTCGTCAATAATGATGGGCATGAGGGGAAAAGCAACCAATTTTGGTTTACCAACAAACTGTTGGCAGAGCTCACATTTTGCTACCTAGGAGGCTGTATCCTGAAATAGCATTGGCCAGTAGTACCTGGTCCAAATGATCTTATGTGTTGTCACAGAAGAGGAAAAGTGACCACCGTAGGCTTAATCATGAAATATTTCTAGTAACTTCACCTGATGTGGCTTGTCAACGCATCGCAAGAAGATGCCATCAATCCCACAATTGTATAAACCATCATCCCATATGATATTTCTAGCTGCCCTAAGCTTTACTGTCTACTTCTCCTTGTAAGTTATATGGGCTAGACATTGACCGTAAGTGAGAAAGAAAGTGATGTCAAAATACCACTCGTCACTGGTCGCAATGAATAGGACCATAGGTAGAGAATCAGCTTTCTCCAATTCACCTTGCGCTCCGTCGATGCAATCAACTTTCTCTTCAGGATCTCCTGAATCTTTATTTTCAGCCATGAGCTGACATAGGCCTCTACCCCTTAAAAAATTTATTGGTTTGATTTCTAGATCATAATCTTTGACCTTTGTGATCCAATTCCCTCATAAGCTTCCTAACTCATGTTGAGTTAGGATACACTTAACTACCGTGTCAGGGACCAGCAGTACCGTATGAGAGTTTAGGATGTAGTATAGGAAGTTCTTGACATCTTTGACTATTGCGAAGGCATGTTTTTTAAATTGAGACATCTTCAATTCATGAATCTTTAGAGGAGAGATCATGTAAGCAATAGGGGATTAAACATCCTCAGAGTTCTTCTGCATTAAGATATCCGATATAGTATGCGCAGACACATAAGTGTACATGATGAAATCCTTGGAGAAGTCTAGACATACCCGGATAGGTACATGAGCAATAGAGGCTTTTATATCCTTGAATGAAATCTTTCCTTCTTCACTCCACCAGAATTTTTGTGACCCCTTTATCATATTTGATATGTGACAAGTCTTTTTTGTGAAGTCTAGAACAAAGGGTCTGAGAAAATTCACCTTTCCGAAGGAGTGAACACTAGTCTTGCTTGTTGGCAAGGTAAGGCTCTGAATAGCCTTTACTCTTTCGATGTCTATTTTTTTTCCTTCCTTGCGTATAATGTGTCCCAACAACTTTCCTTCAGTGACCCCAAAAATAGACTTTTTTAGATTTAGGGAAATCTCGTGTTCTCAGCATCTAATCAATACTTGCTTCAAATGATCACAGTGATCACTTCACTTTTTAGAGAACATAGTTAAGTCATCCAGATAAAATACGATGACCTTCCCCATCATACCTTTGAATGTGAATTCCATGGCTCACTGAAAGGTGGCACCAACATTGTTTAAGCCGAAAGGCATCCTGCTGTAGGTGAATGTGCCCCAGGGAGTAGTGAATGTTTTTTTGAATTGGTCTTCAGGTGAGATCTCAATCTAATTATAGCCTGAAAAACCATCGAGCATGGACAACATCTCTTAACCAGTTACTTATTTTAGAACCTGATCCATTATGGGCAGTGTGTAATTGTCCTTCAGGGATTCCTAGTTCAGGTTGCAAAAATTTACGCATATGCGTATTTCATCATTCTTCTTTCATATGGGCACAATGTTTGTGACCTAGGTAATATGATGGATAGGAAAGATAATTCTCACATCTAGCATCTTCCATATTTCCACCTGGATGTTACCTGAGATCTTAGGATTGTAGTGCCTCTATTTCTGGTGAAAGGGTTTGACGTTGTCCATTAATGAGATGTCATGTTGAACGTCCTTAGGCTTGAATGACTTTAGATTGGCATAAGACCATGCCAATATGTCCATATATTTCTTCAATAGCTTGAAAATTTTCTACTTTTCCTCAGGTGTACAACACTTCTTGATTATCACAAACTACGGATGCTCTTTAGAGCTTAGATTAACAGATTCAGTCTCTAGAGAAGAAATAGGGTCATTCTATCACTTTTTCTTAATGAAGCGGTCATGCTTGTCAAACAATAATTCTAGGGAGACTAAACCTTTTGGAATTTTGTTCCCCTTGAGTTGTCAGATGCCTCTACCTTCTATTGATTCATTTGCTTGACCAGTGATGGAATCACGACATACCGAAGTAGATCCTTTGAAATGAAGCTCATTGAAATTGTCTGCTTTCTCTAGGAAAGCAATAAGATGATTGTCATCGTTGAATACCTGCCAGTGGTGAGAATTATCTGACACACTTGGGCGAAAGACTACCTCAATGGTATATGTGTCTTTTTTCATCTCTGGGTGAGGGAGCATAAGCGAGGTAGAGATGGCCAATGAATTGGCCATGTCATTTTAGGCTTGTGGAACCAATTTGATTGAGAAGGTGTAGAACTCCTAAATGTCGTCCCATAGTACATTGCGATAGTTTTTGAGTCTGTAATTTTTTACCTGGTATACTCCCTTTACCTGATTGACAATCAGTTCGGTGTCACCCTATACTTTTAGGTTCTTGATTCCTCTTTCCTTCACAGCTTACATGCCAAGTAGTAAAGATTCATACTCAGTAGTATTGTTTGTATTGAAAAACTACAATTTGAAAGAAAGAGGGAAAATCTCCTCTTCAGGAGATATCAGGACGGCTCCAGCGCCACATCCACTTGTTGCACAACTGCCATCAAACTGCAGCATCCATATCTTGTTAAGGTCCTCTTCCTAGAAGAGAACATCCATTATATTAGACTCAATGGATAAGAAGTATTTCCCCATCCCTGATGATTTGAAGCAAATATAGTCTTTGGGGTTGTCAGAGTTGGTGACCAGGTACTTATTTTGTGATTCAGGCTCCTATATCTACATTATTCCTTTGATAGGGATTTTGGATTTGGACCAGTCCATATGAATTTCTCCACCGACTTCCCTACAAAACCTTCTCCCTAGTAAAATTCCATATGCTACTTGAATATTAGCAACGATGATGGTCATCTTTACCCTTTTCTCTAGGAATGCTGCAAATGCGAACTATGCATCTTTGATCTGACCAATTAATGGAACCTGTTTGGTTTCCATGGAGTAACATCTGCCGAAAGGCTTGGTAAGGGAGAGACCCAAAGCATGGGCAACCTTTACCAACATGACATTATCAGAAGCCCCATAATCAATTATGTAGTTGCTTAGTTTGTGACCATTGATTAGGAGGGAGAGATAAAAAGGTTCAATTTTTCTTAATGCGGAAATCGAGGCAACATTTATGTGAGATGTACGAGGAGTGGAAAGGATTCCTTTTGGGGAGACAAGAGAGGGGATGACATCTTGACTTTGGATATATTCAGTTAATCTTACAAGCTACTCAGGGTTAGAATGAAGATATTCAACATAAGACATTTGAATCTTGGTCTTTTTAGCATGATCGACTATGTGAAATGTGACCTAGGGTTACGTTGATGAAGGAATGAGTCCTTCATTTCATGATGGTAGGGGAGGGTTACTAGTATTTATGGAAATGGAAGAAGGCTGATTTGGAGGAGAGATAGGAGGAAAATATTTCTTTGTAAAAGGTTTAATAGGAGGTTTGAGCAGGAAGAGGATCACCTCTTTTAGCAATTGTTGGAGGTGTGTTTGACACAGTCTTCTCCCTTTGTATCCTGGCAGTAACTTCTGATTATTTTCCTTGTGAGGGGATGAAAACAACATATGAATTTCTGCTTGCATACCCTTGGGTACCTTCCTCTTCATCAGATTCCTCATCTTTGAATTCCATATACCCGATCGTAGAGTCACTAGTCGGTTTACCGACATCTTGATCATCTTCACCTTGTGATGAAGGTTCTTCATAAATTTTCTCATCTTCTTCGATCTTGACCAAGGAATTAATCGGAGGGGCCTCAAATTCTAACCTTGGAGCAGCAGCGGGCAAACACGACTTTTGAGGGGCATTGTTAGGAGTGAAGTTCCTCTGTGGGATATCCTGGTACTAAGTGATAAATGAAGCTTGAGCTTATTGCTTCTTTAATGCGAGCAACTCTTTTTCCATCTTTTGGAATGCCGGATCTGATGAAGTGGCTTGAGAAGGAGTCAAAGCCTTTGTTTTGTACGGATCTCATTTTAACTCGCTAGATATAAGCAGGTTATCCTATATCCAAATGGCCGAAGTTTGAGCGAGGACTAAGGTGGTGATTTTTTCTTGTAAAATTAAGAAACTTACTCTTGAATTCATGGCATTCACAAAGAAACACTTTTGATTTTCTGGTGTTGGCAACATGGTAAGTGGCACATGGTTAATCAATAAAGTGAAATGGGTGATAAAATCATTCATGGTTTCATTTGCCTCCTTCTTCAAGTGAGTGATCTTTGATAGTAATGCAAAAGAGTCTTTTGAAGGCTTATACCTATCTTCAAATGCATTTCATAATGTGGCCCAAATGGTGATAGATCTGATCAGCAAGTGTTGGAACCACTCTATTGCAAGCCCTTGCAAGGTCTCTATAAAGAGGTGTATTGAAACGTCTTCATGGGTCACATCTAGGATGTTGCATGACATAATGAATGTAGATATATGTGCATCCATGCTTTGATTTCCACTCCCATCAAATCTTGAGAAATTATTGTGGTTTCGATGAGGGAGTGCATGAACTGGATGTAGCAATGCAAGAGGACCCATAGCATTTCCCCATGGTATTGCCATTTGAAAAGATAGAAAGAGGATGCGAGCTGGGAGTGTGGTTCCACTTAATAACAAGGAACTGCAAATTTACGTGGAAGCTCATTGTGAAAAACCAGTTCCTTCGTGGAGGTGAGACACTTCTTGCTTATCGATCAGCTGAACTCAGCGATGAGAAATGTGCTAGTGTAATACTGAAATTATGCCTCTAAAGTAGATAAAAAATAGGATCAAATTCTCCAGGAGCTCTTCTGGTATGGGTAAATGGTTCACCCGCCAGTGTATCTACTCATATCGGTAATAATTTGGAGTAGATTTATAATAATCTTTTTGTTTGTACTTGCTGATTTTCTAATTTTTCTAGAAAATATCAGTAGCATGGACTTTTCTAAGTACTTAAATTTATCCCTTTTTTAAACAATCGATTGCAGTTTAATGACAAGGATTAGTAGGGATAAAAAGTGGGATAATTTCAGTAAGCTGATTTTCAGATCTTAGAATTGTTTTTTGGAAGGGTTTGAAAATATTTGTAAAATTATCAATATCTCATATCTACAAAAATATACAGGTTTTTATAAAAACTTAGCGATCTTAAGGTTTCTAACTAGTCCAGATCTATAGATCTGCTAAGAAAGTTTCCAATTTGGATCACTTTTGCAAAAATTTCAGATTTTAACAAAAAATTTCAAACTGGTAGTGACTTTGACAGTTTTTTATTTATTTTCTTAGTTCGATCCACAGTAGAGTCGCCAAAAACTGTTGGTCTGAAAATATGTCGGGTGGGTAGATCTAAGGATAGATAGGCCAACAATGTGGATGGCATACCTCCTCTTTGAGATAGAAAGGTGAAACTAGTTTATTGCTATTCTACCAGCAGTAACCTATGTAAGTCCTACAATATTCTACCTTCAGGGGGGTTTGGGATCTCATCCCAGTAGAGTTAATTCTGACAAAGAACAGAAATGAATGAAGGAATGGAAGAAATATGGATCTGAAGGGAGAAAATAAATGAATTCCAAAGTAGAAAGGTCAAAGGGTGTATGTTTTGGGCTGGTAGTAAATAGAACCAAACTTACTCACATAACCAAATAAAGCAATACTGATAAAAAAATTGACAAAAGTAGATATGAATCTAACAGAATAAACACACAGATCTAACGTAAGAAATATCTAATGCATATAACACATGAAATCAACACAAATTCTCAATATTTGTATTAATGTTTTCTTCTGTTACAAGAAAGCTCAAAGTCTTTCTCTCCTCACTTCTATTTTTCATACAATATTGTCCACCTTTGAATACTACAAGTATCCAAGTATTTATAGAAGGAGAAGGAGAAAGAAGACAAAAAGAAGCCAACAACTTATTTCCAAAATATCTAAAAGTCAAATGATGACTTTGGGGTAATTTTGTGGATGATAACATCCCATGGTACAATATGGATGATGTCCTCATGTGTGCCAACATACTTTTAAATAATTTTACAAAAATGGGATTTATCCTAGCAGGAGGAAGCTTATTCATAATCATCCCTTTGCTCAAATTGAGTGTCTTATTTCTACTTTGGAGAGGCGATATGATACTGATCTTGATACTCCATAAACTTGTTGATCATCTTCTGAATTTGATCATGATCGGGACCCTTTGTGTGGTCTCTAATGACTTCGTAAGTTTCTCATTCATGTCTGAGCGTATCAGGGAGCTTGAAGTATTCATTGCCTACCTCTATCAAGTACCTGATGAAATCACAACAAGCCAGAAGGTTGTTAATAGATTCTTGGTCAAAAGTGACCTCTGGCGTCAAACCTTGTGATGTAATTCCCTTGAAAAGTTGAATAGTATAGTTTTCTTCTCTCAAAGTGAACAATGCACTAAGCAACCCTTGAGACATCCTAAAGACAATCTGCTCCATTTGATGTTTCGCATCTAAGGCTTCCTCCTTGATTTTGTCTATCTTTTCTAGGATAAACTCCATTTGATCAACCTGATAGTCTAAAGTGAGAAGCACTTTGTTGTGTGCTCACGGGTGATCAATGACACCGAATTTTAACAAGTCATCGATCAGGTAGTTGACCATTTTCTGGAATGTCTCGTGTTACAACCTGGCATGGTCCAACTCTTCAGAGATGGGTCCTACTATTTCCTAGAGTTCATTGTTTGCCTTATCTATATTTTGGTAGAGGCCTGTGAACTTCATGATTAATTCCTCTCTGTCTCTAAGGATCTACTCTCTCCAGGAGGACACTACTGCACCTTATTTGTCAATCTTAGCGTATTCATTTATCTTCTCATAACTAAGGATTTTATGAGTTTTAGCGGTAACTTTAGGAGGTGTATTGCCCATTCTTTGCAAATCTTGAAGAATATGTTCATTTTGTTCCTTTAACATTCTCTTCTTTCTCCTTTTCTTCTTGCATTTTCTTGCAAAGGGAATCCACAGATGACAAGGCCTCTCCTTGTAGGATCTTTGATGATGTTCCCATTGTGACCTAGGTCACTGTAAAATTTGTAGGAGATAGATCTTCTTTCTTCTTTTTGGGATATGGGTAGGCTATCTCCATAACCATTTCACCTAAAGCACTTTTTGAGAAGTGAGTTATCACTTTTTGCTTCTTTGGTCCTTTAGCCGGGATGACAGAGAAGTCCATGGGTGCAATGGGGAATTTCCTCTCTTATTGGCTTAGGTGGTCTAAGATCCAGCTTAGACTTATGGGAGTGGGACCAGAGGACGAAGAATAAATAGGGGTGGAAGGAAGAACAACTTGGTGGTGGCATGGAGAAATGGGTTGACACACCAACGCTCATGCGATTAGGAGTCACTACAAGAGAGAAGGACATGGGGGCAGAAGGGATCTATAAGATGAGGGAAGAAATAATGGGGAACAGATCCACAGGGGGAGAGAAGATGGAGGAAGAGGGAGAGGGAAAGGAAGAAGATGGAGGAGAAGACACAACCAAAGGAGTGGTTGTTTGAGTGACATGAGGAGGGGAAGGAGGAGTGAGAGAGGGAATGGTTAGTACCTCACCAGTTATATTTGTGACAACATCCTGAGTGGATGTGTCTGTTGGAGCACTTACCACTTATTCTTTTCCTAGGGACACTAAGTCTAAAAATCTCTCTTCTGCGTTAGCAGGAGGGATTTCATGAGATTTCTCTTGAGTAGTGATTTCCTCTCCCACTTTATCTTTCCCTTTGCCTTTAGGCAAGTGTTATAGCCTGGTGGGTGCATTACCCAAGGGATATGTAGTAAAATCTACCCCAAGATAGATGATACCATTTTTCTTACACCAATGCTCGGTGTGTTGTAGAGTAGGTTGAACCCTTTCTTGGATGGTCTAAGGCACTTTGTTCCTTTTAATATCTGTGAATGGCCAATCATCCCCATCTGTGTCTAGGTAAACTTGATTGATTTCTTGATCAGTTTCTAGGAAATCCTTTGGGATAATGGCAGCACCATATTGAATGATCTCTGTGAGGGCCAGCTGGGAGTGATCCTTTCAATTGAGTTCAACTTCATGATTTAAGTAGATGTAGATATCCTTAATCTGAGGAACATGGATAGGATCGATCTTTGCCCTTGGAAGGAAACCACGAGGATCAAAGGTTGTCCTTGGTGGGAAATTATACATTAAATTGAGCAATTCAAGCTTTGCATACATCTCCCGAGCTTTACTTTGTGAGGGGCACATATACCTACCTACTGTGAGGGGGAATGGAGTTCCTCCCTTATTCCTCTTCATACACTTATCGTGATAGGTGATAAGCTTCCTTGACAGCTCTAGAAGGATTGGTTTGGGTCCCACATGTCTCGTCAATCTTGTGGGTTCTCGCAAGAAGTTGGCAGCTTTGAGATAGGTAAAGGTGGGGAATTGCGTAAACAACACTCCCCACTTTATTGTGGTGGTGATCATGCTTTTTATTTTCTGACCATGAGTCATGTTGGGCCTCAAGAGGTAGATGATGGTATAGAAGAAGATATCATTGATCTTGCTGAACTAAGCTATGTTTTTCGTGAGCCTCAACTCTTGATAGTATTTGTATATTTTGACCTAGGGCCATACCCCATACTGATTCAACCCTAGGTAGTCTCTCTCTTAGGTAGCTACATATACTACATAGAAGTTCATATAGAACCTCCCAGTTGTTGAAAGTTGTTAAAGTTGTTTTAAGATCGTATCACTAATAATCTCACCCCAGCCAAAAAACTAATCAAGCACATTCTTATTCATTATTTCCAAATACCTAAGCATCCACTTGTGAAAGTAATGGGCATAAGGGATCCAATGTACTCTATTTATGAAGGTGACCGTGTCACTCAACTCTTCTGAAAAATCACTATGATGAATGGCTTGGGGCCACCTACTCGCCACCTCTTTATTCTTGAGGTATACCTCGTTCATCACTTACATGCACTTGTCCTCATTATCGATCTAAGTCTTCATGTAGTCTTCTTGGCTTACTGCCCAAAATGTCTATGGTGGTGGATGCCCAAGATAATTTCAAAGTGTCAGGCTGTGAGGTTGATTATCACTTTTCCCTCCTCATTTTTGACACATCTTGTGTCCTTGTTATAACAATGGCCCACCAACATGATGAATTCATCAGTAATTGTCCTCACTGGGAGCCCTGTAGCAAAGTGCAGACCACTGCCAACCAATTTATCCATCGACGAGCTGCCTGTGACCTTCTAGGTTCTGGCCCAAAAGCCATTCATGTCAATGTGCCCAAGATCTGAGTCTCTGATATCAAGATCCCAATCTGCAAGTGAGTCAGGCATCCCGACCTTTTGGTATTTGTATTTCATCTCTTGCTCTGTCGACTTGGCTTTTCCTTTGGACTTGGTTGGTTTCTTACTCGATGAAGACATAAGTGAACTCAAGGATTATTATTTCTCTATAAGAAAAATCAGAGAGTTCCAATGTAGAAGGTCCATTTTAGCCATCAAGTTGTCCATAAAAGCTTTGCAGAATGAAAAATTATCAACTTATGAGCCTCTGGGTGCAAGGCACATCCTTACTACAGGCTGTAGGGGATTTGAAAAGCAAGGCACACTTTTAGGGAGTGTTGCATGGGGGAAAGCAGAGCCAAAAGGGGCATGGGGCATGGAAAGGCTACACACAACATTCAGATGTTGATGTCAAGGAATATGCACTAGCACATAAGAAGTTCTTTAACTTGGCATAGATTTGTTTAGTGTAGCAGGGTCTTAGGGTGTGCCATTAGCGTAGATGTGGCAGATGCTGCATGAGGGTGAGGTGTGCCAAGTGCATTTGTAGGTGTAATAAAAAGGTCAAGTGTGCCAAGGGGTTTTAGTTTGTGTGGTGCAGAAAGGGTTTGCACAACATGTAATGTTGTTGTAGTTGCTTTGGCACGAGTGCTTGTGCTTTGGGAATTTTGTAGTTGTATAAGGCATGAGAAAGGCTTATGCTGCATGCAGGGAAATTGCACCTATGGTGCAATTGTGTTTGATGTAACATGAATGAAGATCGCACCAAAGAAAAATAGTGGGTTTTTTTCTCTATTTTATGATTTTCACTCTTTTGGGTTAGACTTTGATGTCCAGGAGGGAAAACCTTGCAAGGCAGGGAGTTCCGTCGAGATAGGTTTTGGCTCATTTTGTGGCAGATCCTTCCATATTTCTAGATATGGAAGGAGGAGAAGGGGTTTTGTAGTTGAGTACTTGGGTTCGTAAATGGTGTTATCCCTTTCTTATAGATTCATTTCCTTTATCACATAACCCTATTCTCCTAACTTTGACATAAAAACCAAAAAGACCATAAAAACAGTGACGAGGATGGTAGGAACCACTTACCCAGTATAAATAACGATGAAGGGATGAGGTGGAGTCCATAAACATGACAAATGGCATGTGTGGGCTGACAAGATAACGACGGGCATAGAGGAATAATTTTCATGATTTTCAACTTTTGACAATGACATGTTCAACGTGCATATATATAGAAAAGTCCGCATTTAATGCGCCAACCACTTTTTCCTTTAGCACACTAGGAGAGACGTCAAAATGAAGGATATTGCACCTAGGTGTGGGTTTGGATGTGTTGACATCACCTTTCCATTACGCATGGCACAATTCGGGAAGTGTAATCAAGATTATGGATGTGCTTTGGCACAACTTTGGGAGGTGCAACATTTGGAGTGTTGACACTCTAGAAAGTGCACCAAAGGAAAAGATGGGTGCAGTTTTGTAAGATGTTGCAACAATGGTTCTTTTTCCCAACCCAAAAAGGTTGAAAATGACCAAGTTCTTAAAAGTTGATTTTCTGGAAGGGAGTTCTAGGTCATTATGAACATTAATAGAGCCTATCAGGGGACTGAAACGGAATTTTTGTATGGTTACCTACAAAATTTCCATTGTCAATTTTATAGGATAACAGTTGGCTCTTTCTAGGGACTATCTTCAAGTGAAGCTTAAGGGTATAGAATCCCATAATTTCATGTGCCTATCCATTGGGTTACAGAGTGAAAAACAAGGTGACAAAAACTAAAGGAAAACACACAACTAAAGCACATTATACAAAGAAGAGAGAAAGCTATACTTCCTAAAAATATTGAGATGTTGCCCGCTATAGGGAAGCGGGAGCTCGGTTCTGTCCAGATACAAGAGATAGAATCTACTCTCTCCATTCAGTTGTCTCATCTTGAATGGCCCTCTCCAAAGAGAATCAAATTTCCCGTGAATTCCCTTTGGTTTTATTTTCTTGTCCCATAGGAGGACAAGATCTCCCACCTAGAAATCTCTCTGCTTGGCCTTTTTATCGAATAGTATTTTGACTTTATTCTGATGTTTAGTTAACCTATCGACCACCCTTTTTCTACAAGTTTTGTGAGACAAATGATCCTCTTTTCAAGAGAATTCTGGAAAGTTTCATTTTCGATCACTCGTGCCAAGCATAGAGCAGGGAGTTCCTTGGAGATAGGGATCTCAGCATCAATTCCATATAACACTTGAAAAGGTGACATTTAGAGTCAGGGTAATACAGTCTACCCACAAAGCATCATACAATGACTTGTTCCATGACTGCTGATTCTCATCGACTAGCTTCTGTATGATAGTCACTAGGTTTTTATTGCAAGATTAAGCCTGACCATTCCCTTGAGGGTAATAATCTGAGGCATGGGCCAAGGTTATTCTGTATCCATAGAAAAAACCCATAACTTCCCATGAGGATAAGTTGGAAGCATTATCAGCAACGATCTTGTGTGAGCTGCCAAATCTCACAATGATATTTTCTTTGATGAAGTTGTAAACAACTTCAGAGGTGGCATTCTTAAAAGGTATGGCCTCCACCCATTTGGTGAAGTAATCTATTGTTATTAGGAAATAACTATGTCTGACACTTGATTGGGGATGGAGTGCTCTGATAAAGTCAATTCCCCATTTCCTAAATGGTTCTTCAATAATGACGGGCCTGAGGGGAAAAGCAACCAATTTTAGTTTACCAACGAACTATTGGCAGAGCTCACATTTTGATACCAAGGTGGCTGTATCCTGAAATAGCATTGGCCAGTAGTACCTGGCCCGAATGATCTTATGTGTTGTCACAGAAGAGGAAAAGTGACCACCGTAGGCTGAATCATTCAAGCTTTATAGTAACTTCACCTGATGTGGCTTGTCAACGCAACGCAAGAAGATGCCATCAATCCCGCACTTGTATAAACCGTCATCCCATATGACATATCTAGCTGCCCTAAGCTTTACTATCCACTTCTCCTTTGAATTTAGATGGGCTAGAAACTCATAGTAAATGAGAAAGAAAGTGATGTCAGAATACCACTTGTCACTAGTCGCAATGAATAGGACCATAGGTAGAGAATCATCTTTCTCCAGTTCACCCTTCGCTCTGTTGATGCAATCAAATTTCTCTTCAGGATCTCTTGAATCTTTATTTTTAGCCATGAGCTGAGATAGGCCTCTACTCCTTACAAAGTTGGTTGGTTTGATGTCCAGATCATACTCTTAGACCTTCATGATCCAATTCCCTCGTAAGCTTCCTAACTCCTATTGAGATAGGATAGACTTAACTGCCGTGTCAGGGACCAACACTACCATATGAGAGTTTAGGATGTAGTATGAGAAGTTCTTGACTACTTTGACTACTGTGAAGGCATGTTTTTCTAACTAAGACATATTCAATTCATGAAGCTTTAGAGGAGATCTCATGAAAGCAATAGGGGATTAAACATCCTCAGAGTTCTTCTACATTAAGATAGCTGATACAATATGCGTGGATGCCTAACTGTACATGATGAAATCATTGGATAAGTCTAGACATACCAGGATAAGTGCATGAGCAATAGAGGATTTTATATCCTCAAATGACATATTTCCTTCTTCGCTCCACCAGAAATTTTGTGACCCCTTCATCATATTTGATATGTGACGAGTCTTTTCAGTGAAGTCTGTAATAAAGCGTTTGAGAAAATTCACCTTTCCGAAGGAGGAGTGAACACTGGTCTTGCTTGTGGGAAAGGTAAGGCTCTGAATAGCCTTGACTCTTTCAATTCCTATTTCTGTTCCTTCCTTACTGACAACGTGCCCAAGAAACTTTCCTTCAGTGACCCCGAAAACAAACTTTTTTAGATTTAGGGAAATCCCGTGTTCTCGACATCTAATCAATACTTGCTCCAAATGATCACAGTGATCACTTCTCTTTTTAGAGAGCATATTTAAGTCATCTAGATAAACTACGATTACCTTCCCCATCATACCTTTGAATGAAAAGTCCATGGCTTGCTAAAAGTTGGCACTGGCATTGGTCAAGCTGAAAGACATCCTACTGTAGGCAAATGTGCCCCAGGGAGTAGTGAACATTGTTTTGAATTGGTCTTCAGGTGAGAATTCAATCTGATTTTAGACTAAAAAACCATTGAGCATGGACAACATCTCTGAACTAGTTACTACTTGCAAAACTTGATCCATTATGGGTAGTGGATAATTGTCCTTCAGGGACACCTAGTTCAGGTAGAAAAAATCTATGCATATGCGTATTTCACCATTCTTCTTTTGTACGGGCACAATTTTTACGACCCAGGTACTATGATGGATAGGAAATATAATTATCACATCCATTATCTTTTGTATTTCCACTTGGATGGTACCCAAGATCTTAGGATTGTAGTGCCTCTATTTCTAGTGAAATGGTTTGACATCATCCTTTAACGGGATGTCATGCTGAACTTCCTTAGGCTTGAATGACTTTAGATCGGCATAAGACCATGCCAATACATCCATATATTTCTTTAACAACTTGACAATTTTTTTCTTTTCCTCGTGTGTACAACACTTCCTGATGTTCATAAGCTGTGGATGCTTTGTAGAGATTAGATTAAAAGATTTGGTCTCTGGAGAAGAACTAGGGTCATTCTGTCACTTTTTCTTGATGAAGCAGTCATGCTTGTCAAACAATCGTTCCAGGGAGACTAAACCTTTTGGAATTTTGTTCCCATTGAGTTGATAGATGCCTCTACCTTCTATTGATTCATTTTCATGACCAATGACATACTCATGACATACCAAAGTAGATCATTCAAAATGAAGCTCATTGAAATTGTATGCTTTCTCAAGGAAAGCAATATGCTGATTGTCATCATTGAATACCTGCCAGTGGTGAGAATTGTTTGGTATGCTTGGGTGAAACACTAACTCAATGTTATGTGTGTCTATTTTCAGCCCTGGGTGAGGGAGCATAAGTGAGGTAGAGATGGCCAATGAATCGGCCATGTCATTTTGGGCTCGTGGAACCACTTTGATCGAGAAGATGTCAAACTCCTCACTATTGTCCCATACTACGTTGCGGTAGTGCCTGAGTCTATCAGTTTTTACCTGGTATACTCCCTTTACCTGATTGACAATAATTTCATCGTCACCCTATACTTTTAGGTTCTTGAATCCTGTTTCCTTTGTGGCTTGCATGCCAGGTAGTAAAGATTCATACTCAATAGTATTGTTTGTATTAAAAAACTACAATTTGAAAGAAAGAGGGAAAATATCCTCTTCAGGAGATATCAGGACAGCTCCAGTGCCACATCCACTTGTTGCACAACTACCATCAAACTACAACATCCATATCTTGTTAAGGTCCTCTTCCTAGATGAGAACATCCATTCTATCAGACTCAGTGGATAAGAAGTAGTTTCCCATCCCTGATGATTCGAAGAGAATCTAGTCCTTGGGGTCGTCAGAGTTGGTGACTAGGTACTTCTTTTGTGATTCAGGCTCCAATGTCTACATTACTCCTTTGATGGGGATTATGGATTTGGACCAGCCCATATGAATTTCTCCACCAAATTCCTTGTAAAAAATTCTCCCTAGTAAAATTGCATATGCTGTTGGAATATCAGCAATGAGGATGGTCATCTTTACCCTTTTCTTTGGAAATGCTACAAATGTGAACTGTGCATCTTTGATCTGACCAATTAATGGAACCTTTTTGGTTTCCATGGAGTAACATTTGCCAAAAGGCTTGGTAAGGGTGAGACCCAAAGCATAGGTGACCTTTACCAGCATGACATTATCAGAAGCCCCAGAATCAATTATGTAGTTGCTTAGTTTGTGACCATTGATTAGGAGGGAGAGATAAAAAGGTTCAATTTTTCCTGATGTTGAAGTTGAGGCAACATTTATGCGAGATGTAGGAGGAGTGGAAAGGATTCCTTTCAGGGAGACAAGAGAGGGGATGGTAGCTTGGCTTTGGATATATTTGGTTAATCTTATAAGCTACTCAGGGTTAGACTGAAGATATTCAGCCTTAGACATTTGAATCTTGGTCTTTTTAGCATGATCGACTATTTCGAATGTGACTTAGGGTTGTGTTGAAAAAGGAATAAGTCCTTCATTTTGCGATGGTAGGGGAGGGTTACTTGTCTTTATGGAAATGAAAGAATGTTTATTTGGAGGAGAGATAGGAGGAAAATATTTCTTCACAAAAGGTTTAATAGGAGGTTGAGTAGGAAGATAATTACCTCTTTTAGTAATTGTTGGAGGTGTGTTCGACACATTCTTCTCCCTTTGTATCTTGGCAGCAACTTCTGCTTCTTTTCCTTGTGATCGGGTGAAAACAGCATATGATTGTCTACTTGCATACCCTTAGGTACCTTCCTCTTCATCAGATTCCTCATCTTCAAATTACATATACCTGATCGTAGAGTCACAAGTCGGTTCACCGACATCTTGATCATCTTTACCTTGCAACGAAGGTTCTTCGTAAATTTTCTCATCTTATTTGATCTCGACTAAGGCATTAATCAGAGGGGCCTCAAGTGCTAACCTTGAAGTAGAAGAAAGAAAACGTGGATTTTGAGGGGCGTTGTTGGGAGTGAATTTCCTCCATGGGATATCCCAGTACTGAGTGCTAGACAAAGCTTGAGTTAATTGCTTCTTTAATGTGAGCAAGTCGTTTTCCATTTTCTAGAATGCCGAATCTGATGAAGTGGCTTGAGAAGGAGTCGAAGCCTTTAATTTGGATGGCTCAAGTTTTAACTCACCAGATATAAGTAGGTTATCCTCTATTCAAATTGTCATAGCTAGAGTGAGGACCAAGGTGGTGATTTATTCTTGTAAAAGTAAGAAACTTAATCTTGAACTCATGGTGTTCACAAAGAAATACTTTTGATTTTCTAGTGTTGGCAACATGGTAGGTGGCACATGGTTAATCAACGAATTGAAACGGGTGATAAAATCATGCATGGTTTTATTGGCCTCCTTCTTCAAGTGAGTGATCTTTGACAGTAATGCAAATGTGTCTTCTGAAGGATTATACCTATCTTTAAATTCAGTTCATAATGTGGCCCAAATGGTGATAGATCTGACCGGCAAGTGTTGGAATTACTCTGCTGCAGGCCCTTGCAAGGTCTCTAGAAAGAGGCGTACTGACACATCTTCATGGGTCACATCTAGGATGTTACATGACATAATGAATGTAGATATATGTGAATCCATGCTTTGATTTCCAATCCCATCAAATCTTGGGAAATTCTTGCGGTTTCCATGAGGGAGTGCATGAACTGGATGTAGCAATGCAAGAGGACCCATAGAATTTCCCCATGGTACTGCCATTTGAAAAGTTGTAAAGAGGACATGAGTCAGGAGTGCGGTTCCGCTTAGTAACAGGGCACTACAAATTGATGTGGAAGCTCCTTGTGAAAACCAATTCTTTCATGGAGGTGAGGCACTTCTTGTTGACTGATTAGCTGAACTCAGTGATGAGAAACATGCTGGTGTAATACTGAAATTATGCCTTTGAAGTAGATAAAAAATAGGATCGACTTCTCCATGAGCTCTTCTACTACGGGTAAATGGTTCACCCACCAGTGTATCTGCTCAGATTGGTAATAATTTGGAGAAGATTTATAATAATATTTTTGTTTGTACTTGCTGATTTTATTATTTTTTTAGAAAAATCAGCAACATGCACTTTTCTAAATACTTAAATTTATCCCTTTTTTAAACAACCGATTGCAGTTTAATGACAATGATTAATAGGGATAAAAAGTGGTATAATTTCAGTAATCTAGTTTTCAGATCTTAGATTTGATTTTTGCAAGGGTTTGAAAATATTTTTTAAAATATCAAGATCTCAGATCTATGGAAATATACGGGTTTTTATAAAAAATCAGCGAACTAAATGTTTCTAACTGGTCCAGATCTATAGATCTGATAAGAAAATTTTCAATTTGGGTAACTGTTGTAAAAATTTCATATTTTAACAAAGGGTTAAAATTTTCAAAATGGTAGTGACTTTGATTGTTTTTTTTTAATTTTCTTAGTTCGATCCCTAGTAGAGTCACCAAAAATTGTTGTTGCAAAAATCTTTCAGGTGGGTAGATCTATGGATAGATAGGCCAACAGTGTTTAGGGCATAGCCCCTCTTTGAGACAACAAAGTGAAATTGGTTTATTGCTATTCTACCAGCAGGAACCTATGTAAGTCCTATAGTATTTTTCCTTCAGGGGGGTTTAGGATCTCATCCTAGTAGAGTTAGTTTCGATGAAGAATAGAAAGGAAAGAAGGAAGGAATGGAAGAAAGATGGATCTAGGGAGAAAATAAATGAATTCCAAAGTAGAAAGGTCAAAGGGTTTATGTTTTGGGCTGGTCGTAAATAGATCCGAACTTACTCACATAACCAAATAAAGCAATAGTGATAAACAAAATAAAAAAGTAGATATGAATCTAACAGAATAAACACACAGATCTGAAATAAGAAAGATCTAATGCATATAACACATGAATTCAGCACAAAGTCTCAATATTTGTATTAATGTTTTCTTCTGTTATAAGAAATCTCAAATTCTTTCTCTCCTCACTTCTATTTTTCATACAATATTGTCCACCTTTGAATACTACAAGTATCCAAGTATTTATAGAAGGAGAAGGAGAAATAAGACAAAAAGGAGCCAACAACTTATTTACAAAATATCTACAAAATATTAAAAAGTCAAATGATGACTTTGGGAAAATTTTGTTGATGATAACATCCCATGGTGCAACATGGATGATGTCATCTCATGTGCCAACATACTTTTAAATAATTTTACAAAAATAAGATTTATCCCAGGACGAGGAAGCTTATTCATCATGATCCCTTTGCTTGAATTTAGTGTCTTGTTTCTGCTCTAGAGACATGATATGATACTGAGCTCGATACTCCATAAACTTGTTGATCATCTTGTGAAGCTGATCATGATCAGGACCCTTTGTGTTGTCTCCAATGACTTCACAATTTTATTGTTCATCTCTAGGCATATAGGGAGCTTGAAGTATTTGTTTCCTGCCTCTATCAAGTACCCGACAAAATCGTGGTAAGCCATAAGGTTGTTAATAGATTCTCCTTCAAAAGTGACCTCTAGCATCAAACCTTGTGATGCAATTCCCTTGAAAAGATGAATAGTATCATTATCTTCTCTCAAGGTGAACGATGCACTAAGTAACCCTAGAGACATCCTCAAGACAATCTACTCCATTTGATGTTTCGTGTCTAGGGTTTCCTCCTTGATTTTGTCTATCTTTTCTAGGAAAAACTCCATTTGATCAACCTAATAGTCTAAAGAAAGAAGCACTTTGTTGTGTGCTTGAGGGTGATCAATGATGCCAAATTTTAACAAGTCATCGGTCAGGTAGTCAACCATTTTCTGAAATGTCTTGTGTTGCAACCTGGCATGGTCCAACTCTTTGGAGATGGGTCCTACTATTACCTGGAGTTCATTGTTTTCCTTATCTATACTTTGGTAGAGGCCTGTGAACTTTGTGATTACTTCCTCACTTTCTCTAAGGATCTACTCTCTCTAGGAGGACACTGCTACACCTTGTTCACCAATCTTGGCATATTCATTTATCTTCTCCTAACTAAGGACTTCAGGATTTTTTGTGGCAGCTATAGGAGGTGCATTTCCCAGTCTTTGCAGAGCTTGGAGAAGATGTTCATTTTGTCCCTTTAACATTCTCTTCTTCTCCTTTGCTTCTTGCAGTTTCTTGCAAAGGGCATCCATGGTTGAGAAGGCCTCTCCTTGTAGGCTCTCTGATGATGTTCCCATTGTGACCTATGTCACTGTAAAATCTATAGGAGATAGATCTTCTCTCTTCTTTATGGGATCTGGGTAGGCTATCTCCATAACCCTTTCACCTGAAGCACTTTTTGAGAAGCGAGTTATCACTTTTTACTTCTTTGGTCCTTTAGCTGGGAAGACAGAGAAGTCCATGGGTGCAATGGGTACTTTCTTCTTGTGGTGGCTTAGGTGGTCTGAGATCCATCTGGGACTTATGGGAGTAGGACTAGAGGATGAAGAAGAAACATGGGTGGAAGGAAGAACAACTACAATGGACATAGGGAAGTGTGTCGAGACACTTGGTGGTGGCATGGAGAAAGGGGCCGACACACCAATGCTCATGGGATTAGAAGTCACTACAAGAGAGGATGCCATGGGGGTGGAAGGGATCTGTAAGATGAGGGAAGAAATAATGGGGGGACAGTTCCGCAAGGGGATAGAAGATGGAGGAAGAGGGAGAGGGAAAGGAAGAAGACAGAGGAGAAGACACAACCAAAGGATTGGTTATTTGAGTGACATGAGGGGAAGGAGGAGTGAGAGAGGGAAAGGTTGGTACCTCACCAGTTGTAGTTGTGACGACATCCTGAGTGGATGTTTCTGTTGGAGCACTTATTTCTTCTTTTCCTGGGGACACTAAGTCAACAACTTGCTCTTTTGCAGTAGTAGGAGGGATTTTATGAGATTTCTCTTGAAAATTGCTTTCCTCTCCCACTTTATCTTTCCCTTTGCCTTTAGGCAAGTGTTTTGGCCTGGTGGATGCATTGCCAAAGGGATATGTGGTAAAATCTACCCCAAGATAGATGATACCATTTTTATTACACTAATGTTCGGTGTGTTGTAGAGTAGGTTGAACCATTTCTTGGATGGTCTGGGGTGCTTTGTTCCTATCAATATTTGTGAATGACCAATCATCCCCATATGTGTCTAGGTAAACTTGATCAATTTCCTGATCAGTTTCTAGGAAATCCTTTGGGATGATGACCATGCCATATTGAATGATCTTTTCCAGGGCCAGATGGGAGTGATCCTTTCGTCTGAGTTCGACTTCATGATTTAAGTCGATGTAGATATCCTCGATTTGAGGAACGTGGATAGGATCGATCTTTTCCCTTGGAAGGTAACCACGAGGATTGAAGGTTGGTCTTTCCCTGAAATTATGCTTCAAATTGAGCAATTCAAGCTCTGCATACATCTCCCAATCTTTACTTTATGAGGGACACGTGTACCTACCTACTGTGAGGGGGAATCGAGTTCCTCCCTTCCTCCTCTTCATACACTTTTTGTGATAGGTGATAAGCTACCTTGACAGCTCCAGAAGGATTAGTTTGGGCACCACATATCTCGGCAATCTTATGGGTTCTCCCAAGAAGTTGGCAGCTCTGAGATATGTAAAGGTGGGGAATTGTGTAAACAATGATCCCCACTTCATTGTGGTGGTGATCACACTTTTTCTTGTCCAACCATGATTCATGTTAGGCCTTAAGAGGTAGATGATGCCATAAAAGAAGAAATCATTGATCTTGCTGAATTGAGCTATGCTATTCTTGAGCCTCAACTCTGGATAGTATTCATATATTTTGACCTAGGGCCATACCCCATATTGATTCAACCCTGGGTAGTCTCTCTCCAAGGTAGCTACATATACTACATAGGAGTTCATATAGAACCTCCCAGTTGTTGAAAGTCTTTAAAGTTGTTCCGAGATCATATCACTAATCATCTTGCCCCGGTAAAAATGCTGATCAGGCACATTCTTATTCATTGTTTCCAAATACCTGAGCATCCACTTGTGAAAGTAATGGGCATTAGGGATCCCATGTACTCTTCTTAGGAAGGTGATCGTGTCACTCAGCTCTTCTGAAAAGTCATTGCAATGAATGACTTGGGGCCACCTGCTTGCCACCTTTTTATTCTTGAGGTATACCTCGTTCATCATTTTCATGCACTTGTCCTCATTATCGGTCCAAGTCTTCATGCAGTCTTCTTGGCTTACTACCCAAAAATGTATATGGTGGGGGATGCCCAAGATAATTTCAAAGTGTCAGACTGTAAGGTTGATTATCACTTTTCCCTCCTCCTTTTCAACACATCTTGTGACCTTGTTGTAGTAACGACCCACCAACATGATGAATTCATTATTAATTGCACTCACTGGGATCTCTACAGGAAAGTGCAGACCACTACCAACCAAGTTATCCATCCATGGGCTACCTGTGACCTCTTGGTTCTGGCCCCAAAGTCATCCATGTAAATGTGGCCAAGCTTTGAGTCTTTGATATCGATATCGTAGTCTACAAGTGAGTCAGGCATCCTGACCTTTTGGTATTTGTATTTCATCTCTTGCTCCGTTGACTTGGCTTTTCCTTTAGACTTGGTTGGCTTATTACTCAATGAAGACATAAGTGCACTCAAGGATTATTATTTCTCTATAAGAAGAATTAGAGTGTTCTAATGTAGAAGGGCCATGTTAGCCATCAAGTTGTCCATAAAACCTTTACAGAATGAAAAATGATCTACTTATGAGCCTGTGGGCACAAGGTGGATCCTTACTACAGGTTGTAGGGGCTTTGAAAACTAAGGAACACTTTTAGGGAGTGTTTCATGGGGGAAAGCAGTGCCAAAACGGGCACAGGTCATGAAAAGGCTACACATAACATTCAGATGTTGATGTCAAGGAATATGCGCTAGTGCATAGGAAGTGCTTTAACTGGATGCATATTTGTTTGGTGTAGTAGGGTCTCAAGGTGTTCCATTGGCACAGATGTGTCAGATGCTGCATGAGGCTAAGGTGCGCTAAGCACATTTACAGAAGGTGTAACAAAAAGGTCAAGTGCGCTAAGGGGTTTTAGTTTACGCGATGCGGAAAGGGTTTGCACAACATGTAGTGTTGTTATAGTTACTTTGGCACCAGCGCTTACACTTTGGGAATTTTGTAGTTTTATAAGGTGCAGGAAAGGCTTATGCTGCATGCAGGGATAGTGTGCCTATGGTGTGACTGTGTTTGACGTAACATGAATGAAGATCATGCTAAAGAAAAACAGTGGGCTGTTTACTCTATTTTATGATTTTTACTCTTTTGGCTTAGAATTTGATGTCTAGGAGGGAAAGCCTAGCAAGGAAGGGAGTTTCATGGAGATAGGTTTTGGCTCATTTTATGGCAAATCCTTCTAGATTTGTAGATCTGGAAGGAGGAGAAGGGGTTTTGTAGTTGAGTACTTGGGTTTGCAAATGGTGTTATCACTTTCTTCTAGATTCATTTCCTTTATCAAATAACCCTATTCTCCTAACTTTGACATAAAAACCACAAAGACCACAAAAATAATAACGAGGATGGTAGGAACCACTTACCCATTATAAATAATGATGAAGGGATGAGGAGGGGTCTAGGAACATGATGAATAGAACGTGCGGGCTGGCAGGATAATGATGGGCGCAGAGGAATAATTTTCATGATTTTTAACTTGTGAAAATGACAGGTTCAACATGCATATATATAGAAAAATCCACATTTAATGCGCCAACCACTTTTTCCTTTGGTGCACTGGGAGAGACATTGACATAGAGGAGATTGTTCCTAGGTTCCAATTTGGATGTGTCGACATCACCTTTCTAGTATGCATGGCATAATTTGGGAAGTGTAATCAAGATGATGGGTGTGCTTTGGCCCTTTGGGAGGCCCAACATTTGGAGTTTTGACACTCCAGGAAGTGCACCAAAGGCAAAGATGGGCACAATGTTTCTTGCACCCAACCCAAAAAGGCTAAAAATGACCAAGTTCTTAAAAGTTGATTTTCTGGAAGGGAGTTCTAGGTCATTCAGAACATTAATAGACCTTATTAGGGGACCGAAACAAAAATTTTATATGGTTACCTGCAAAATTTCCCTTGTCAATTATATAGGATAACAAGTACCCCCCACTTCTAACAACATCATCCAATACACGTGATAAGTTGTTTAATTCTCTTTATAAAAAAACTCATCATTTATGTTTTATTGAGCCATTTGTATCCCTGAACTTATATTTCCATGTAATATTGCTATACATTTTAATTATAACTTAAACCCATGGCATGGATATTAATTAATATAGTTATTAGTAGTTTGATTTATTTTTTGGTATTATGAGTATGCATTTATTCTCTTGATTAAATTATGATTTTTGATTGATGATGCATGTGATGCCTCTTTATGTAAGAAAATTATATATGCATAAAATCACATGTAACCAAAGGAATCATCTACAACAACTCGCATGTAGCCAAAGGGATTATCTATAGTAAAGAATCTGTAGCTAAAGGAGGTCACACACATGAATAAGTTTTGATCCTAAGAATCTTGTGGAACGTGGACATCACACCTGAGCTTACACGTGTCAATGGAAGAAGAAATTTCAATTCAAACGTGAGAACTAGGAGATGACTCAACCTCAACACTTGATTATGTGTTGCAACTTAACAAGGAAATAACTAATTTAATTTATGATTCAGGAATTAGTTGATCAAACTAATTGGTTACTTAAGTTATGTAATTTATACATAAATAATTGTTAATTATTTATGTTGCATGCATCAGACATCCAGATTATGTGTTGATATATTTTAATTGATCTAATTATAAATCCTAGTAGAAATATATTTCTTCATGCTTCTAATGTAATGAGATGTATAAAAAGGAAAAGATTAATTCTGAGAAGGATATCTAGGATATAAACATAGAATAGGGATCGATCAGTAGATAGAGGATTTATTATATTTTCCAAATGTAATCTTCATGCTAATAGAGTAAAATATGATTTTTGTCCATTTTCTCTAGTCACAGGCCTTAGGAGGGATTAACACCTAGGGCAGAGCCCACTCGCAGTTTTATAACCCTCTCCTTTGTTTTTTGCTTTACTTTATTATATGAGTATATTAGCAGTAATCCATTCCTTTATCTGTATTCTATGCTCACATGCTTTTCCATAGACTTAGTATTTGATTCCATTCTAAATTTAGTTAATTTCCAAGCATTATTATTTCTTAAATTGTAGTGACGACAATTCACTATCTTATTTCTTAAATATTTATAACTTTGCATATAACATTGGCAATATTGAAAATCTACATCCATTGGTTTGATATTTAAATGACTGTAGATTAATGAAAAACATACTAATTTCTGTAATTTAATTTGCACCACCATTTTTGGTGTCATTGCTAGGGATACTGCCAAGTTATAATTTTTCTAAGAGGTTTTTCAATTTTTAGAATAAGTTTAGGTTTTAAGAAACTCACCTCCAACCAACCCCCCACAAATTTCCATTGTTGAGTCAATATATCTAATGCATGCACCATCCAAGAGATTCCCATGGTATATTTTCACCTAATCCACAAGTAGCATAGATCTCTTCATACAATTCTAAGAATTCTGAAGAAGATATAATTTCCTTTGTATAAGGTTTTTTGTTTGAAGATCCCTTCCCAAGTGAAATTTATGAAGCTTCTCCTAAGCAGATGGAAATCAAAGAAGAATTAGACCAAAATATTGAAAATGGGGCAACTACCTTTGAGTTTCCCATTACCAACGATGATGAAGCTGCTATGAAGAATATTTCTCCCTCAGTCTTGCATTATTTTTTTGGATCCATGACTGAAGACCCAAACACCTTTCTATTTTAGTTTGGCATTTTATGCAGGAGCTATGATTATACCACAAATGCACACATATTGAATCTAATCCCTGCTACAGTTAAGGATGTAACCTTCATATGGTTCATGGGTTTAGGAAAAGATGCAATTACCACTTGGGAACAAATGAAGGATAAGTTCCTCAATAAGTACCATGATTATTGTATACTAAGAAACAAAGGAGGTGATGCAATAAAAAAATAATAGGAGGATGAACCATTAGAAGTCTATTTAGAAATATTCTTATTTTTTCGTTCAAAAGACAAGTCATATAAGACTACGTCCTGAATCTCTCAAATTACTCTTTTTTAAAGGACTTAGTGAGGAGGACATGGATGCTCTAGATCTAATTGGAGTAGGAGACATTTCAAAATCTTCCTTTGAAGAAATTTTTGAAGCCTGCAAAAATTAATCAAGAGCTACTATGAAGAGAATAAGAAATGTAAGATCAAGAGGTGGATCAACTATCAAAACCAGTGGCAACATATCCAAGTTAGAGATTTTTAACATGTTCAAAAACATGAAGCATGAGATTTTAAATGACATGGCCAATCAATTATATTCTCTGCATGCCAAGAAGAAAATGTAAGATGAATAAGTAACACTCACAAAGTTATACCATGCATGCAGAAGAAATAAATCTGACTGTAGATGCATAGTATTATCCAACATTGCAAAAGAAAATGAGGCTTCACCTAAATTCAGGATGATATAGATAAAGGATGGGAAAATATTTTATGTTTCTCAAATAAAAATGTGTCCGCAAAGACAAAGAGGTATGTTACAAGACCGTATGGAAGCATTTCACAATTACTCTAATAATCAATAATTCCTCCCCCACCTTGGGATAATCAACAAAAAGGTTGGCCTCTATACCTAGGCCAATACCAACAACAATGACAACCTCAATTTGAAGGAAAAAAATAATGGAAAAACCCCCTTAATCATGGTATTAGTTTTGGAGAGTTGCAAAGAAGTGGAATAACCCACCTTCTAATTACCAATAATCTTACCAGAAACCTCCTTATCCAAAACAAAAAATCCTAATGCCAAACCCCCAAGATGGATCTCAACCAAAAATAACTTAGCTACTAGCTCAACCAATGCCTAACCCCAACAATAAAGCTACTTAGACATCTTACACCACTGAACCATCTGAATACCCTACATATTTAGTTGATGTCAACAATATCCACCTCCACTCTGGAAGATAACTTCCTCCACCAACTTGACCCACCATTACTGATATTGTTGATGAACCACAAAAGTTGTAAGTAGATCCACAAAAAAGAAAAAACATGATGTAGATAGATCTGCAACAAAAGTAGAAGAAACTGCAAAATAATCCACATCAACTTGAGAAGAATTTGAGCAAGGATAAAACACAGGATAATGAGCCACCATTTCTTGAAAGACTATAAGAAAATAAGACTAGCCTCAAATCAGAATATGATTCTTATTTTTGTAACCAGCTAAAGGATATTTGTGTCAAAATTTGATTGATTCAAGCCATTAAGGATGTGCCAATTTATAACAAGTTCGTTAAGGACATATGCATAAAGAAACCAGGAAGGAAGATAAATGATCAATCTATTGTGCAAGTTATTAGACAACTAGATGATATTATTCTTGGAAATTCAATTCTTTCCAAGTACATAGACCCAGGCAGTCCACTGATAAACGTTTCAATAAATGACACAATAATAAATAGCACTTTGATTAACTTGGGGGAATCCATAAACATCATGACCAAGAAAATCATTAATTATTTAAAGTTGGAAGGGCTAAGTCAAAGAACTATAGTCTTACAACTTGTAGATAGATAAAAAATGAGACCAGAAGGAGTCCTTAAGGATATAGTGGTAGTGGTAGAGACTTGGGAATACCCTGCTAACTTTTTTGTTCTTCAACGAAAAGAAAGCTTAGGAGAATATCCTATAATCCTAGGAAGACCATGATTTTCCACTTCTGATGCATTCATAGGATGCATATATAGTAATATGATTATTTATAATGGAATTGGTACTAAAAAACTCATGTTTTATCTCCTGTACAATATTTCAATGAAGAAGATAAAATCATTTGGGTTAAGGATCCAGAAGAAGACAAATTCTCTATACATCAGCTCATGATGCTGGATAAGTCATGCACAATTGATGGATAATAAGAAGATGTTTTTCTTTCACACATATCACAAAATAACTATGGACAGAGTGAAGAATTAGATGGAAAATTACAATTCCTAAGCTATCCTGTGAACCAAGTTCTACCACAACAAAGAACCATGAACATTTGAGGTAAGAATTTCATTCTTCATCAACTCCTTCATCGTGACTGTATAATGAATTCTGTTAGCAGAAATGTGTTCTCAATGTCTAATCTCTCCAATCAAGTGGAGATAACCTCATGAAATCCACTGAATGCGAACAAGATGCTCAATACATAATATGAGAAGTTGCTGATAAATATTCTTCAAAAACATAGAACAACATTTGCGTGGGAATATGGAGACGTGTGGAATTCATCTTAAGTTTTGCATGCATAAGATTTATGTCAAGGAAAGTTTTTAGACAATCAAGAAACCACAAAGAAGAATGAACCCAACCATGAGAGATATTGTGAAATGAAAATTGAAGAAGTTACTAGATGTTGGATTCATATATCAAATATTAGATAGTTAATGGGTGTCACTCCTTGTCATTGTGCCAAAGAATAATGAAAAATGGAGGATATGCGGGGAATATAGAGATCTTAATGCAGCAACAAAAAAGGATCATTTTCTACCCCCTTTCATTGATAAGGTACTTGACACTCTGGATGATAAGAAATATTTCTCTTTTCTTGATGGATATAGTGGATATAACTAGATTCAAATTTCAGCATAAGATTAGGACTAAACTACCTTCACATGTCCATGGGTAACTTATGCTTATTCAATTCTTCCTTTTTTCTTATGCAATTCACTTGCTATATCCCAAAGGGAAGTTTTAAGAATTTTATAAGATCTAACATATTATTGCATGGAGGTATATATGGATGATTTCATAGTACATCGCACCACCTGTGAGGAAGCCATGTAAACTTTATAAAAAATATTGAAGATATGCAAAGAATATAACATGTCCCTAAGTAATGACAAATTATACATAATAATGTTTGAAGGAATAGTGTTGGGAGACTACCTTTATTCCAATGGAATTCAGGTTGATCCAATAAAGGTATCTATTATAATAAATATTCCAACACCTAAGAAGGAAAAGGATTTCAGGAGTTTCTTAGGCCATGCTATATATTATAGAAGATTCATACAAGATTTCAATAAAGTGGCAGCTCCATTATTTACATTACTGAGAAATGACTCTACATTTGACTAGAATGAAAATAATGAAACTACATTTCAAACCTTGAAGAAATTGTTAACAACAACCCCTTTATTGAGAGGACCTGATTGGAATCTACCATTCCACATTCATATTGATGCTTCAGACCATGCCATTAGAGTTGTTTTGGGATAAAAGGGTGGAGTTATCAACTATATAATTTATTATGTAAGTAAGAACTTGCGGCATGTTTAACTTAATTACAAAGTCAAAGAGAAGGAATTCTTACCATTTTTTTACACTATCAATAAGATCAAGTACTACATAATAGGTTATCGAGTATCCATTCATACTGAGCATGAAACAATTAAATATTTGATTAATAAACCTATTGTAAGGAGTATAATAATTAGATGGTTTCTACTCTTATAAGAGTTTTATGTCACTAATGTGGACAAACTTGGAAAGGAAAAATATGGTAGGATATTTCCTTTCAAGAATGGAAACCAATGATGAAGAGTAGGTGGTAGATGAATCTTTTCCATATCTCCAAAAAACTCCTTGGTGTGTAGATATAACTAAATATTTGGTTTTAGGTAATACACCTCCACACTACTTATATTCTGAAAAAAAAGACATATTTGAGAAGAGTTTGCATTTTTCTTGGATAGATGGATTTTTGTTTAACATAGGGAAGGATAATGTCATGAGAAAATACATTAATGATGAGGATATTTATGATGTTATTAGAGCCTTCCATAGTGAGCCTTGTGGAGGATACATTTATATAAAAATAATAACACAGAAGGTGTTGACTATAGGTTATTACTAGCCAACACTACATAAGGATGCATCACTATATATGAGGAGGTGTGATAGATGTCAAAGAATGGGTAAGCCTACCAAATCAGATAAAATTCAATTACAACCTAAGTTGGTCTTGTAGCCATTTGAAAAATGGGGTTTAAACTTCATTGGTCCTATAGATCCTAAATATTAGTAAATGGAATACATCTTAGCGTGCACAATTTATCTAAGTTGACAGAGGAAAAATAACTACCAAGTAGTAAGAGTGAGAAAGTATCAAATTTTATTTATGGTTACATTTTCACCAGGTATGGAGTGCCAAGAGAAAATATTTCTAATCAAGGTACACACTTTACTGTTAGTTATTTTTGATCTAGCTAAACAATATGAAATCAGGAATATGAATTATACAACATATCATCCCCCAATCTAATGGCTAAGTAGAGGTGAAAAAAGGGAGATAAAAGCTATTTTGACAAAAACCATTACACTCCACAAAAAAGTTTGGTCAAAAGGGCTTCCAGAGTAGTATGGAAATTCAACACAACATGGAAGACAACAAAAGCATTCACACCATTCATGATGTTTTATGGTAAGAAGGTTGTTCTCCATATTGAATTTTAGAAAAATATATTAAGGACTACATTAGAACTAGGAATATATTTGTTTGAATCTCAAAGGAAGAGGATTCTCCAAATCAATGAGTTAGATGAAATGAGGAGAAATGTTTTGCAAAATATAGAGGTAGTATAAAAGTAGAGGATCAAATGACATGACATGTTCATCAAGACAAGGTAATTTCAAGAAAGTGAATAGGCCTTATTTTTTGACACAAAGTACAAAGAACACATGGGAAAAATCAGGAAAATGTGGTTAGGTCTATATGAGATTGAGAAAATATTTCCCAATGGAGATGTAAACCTCACCACCATAGATCATTTGAGGTTCAAGATATTTGTTAAGACCCCAAAATAGTGACTAAGTACACAAAGGTGCATAGGCGCACAAGGCCTAGCTGAAGAAGGGCGTGTAAGGAGAAGGCACACAGGATAGGGTTTAAGAAAATTTATAACATACACATAGACAGAGCCAAGGTTTCAGGATTTAGCCATATTGGGAAATTTGGGCAGCAAATGAGAAAATCATGACCCAACTACGCATGTAGAGTGGATAAGTTACCAACCCAAAAATGTGATACCCAAAAAAGGAATATGCCCTACGATAGAAGGTTTTGGAATGCATCATGGAAAAAAGTGGAGAGCTGAGGCCTAGAGAAGCATGCTCCCATGGAAGACCACATTCAGACACTTGGCACTAGATCTGAGGCTGTAGAAGGATGAGTTGGCACTTTGGGATGCTTTAATATGTGAGTGCCCACAGGAGAGAGAGAGAGAGGAGAGAGATCAAATATAAAAGAGAGGATATTATAAAGAGTAGAGCTCTATAGAAATATTACGAGAACTTTTTGGATTGGGTAGAAGCTATATAAGGGAGTAATGTATTAAGGGGATGGGTTATAAATTTTTCTTTGTATGGATGAAGGACATGATCCCTGCAATGATGTATGACTTTGGTCTAATCAATTTGTGGTAGTCTAATGGATCCATTGAATGTAATGAGGTTATATACATGAATGCATATGAATATAACTGATTCGGTTCATATCTATATCTTTTCATTTATGTTCATGGATGTTATGGAATAAATGTAAATCCTTATGTATTTTCCTGTCTGCTGTAGTTTTTTTTTTTTTTTTTTTGTAAACACTCTCTATTTGGAATGAATACATTTGTCTAGAGGTTTTTCTGAGCCCTATGATGATTGTATGTCTCATTTCCACCTTTATTCATTAAGATTCATGACATAGATGACGGTTTCCCACTAAAATCACATAAAAGAGAGACTCAACGCCCATGCATGCCTCGGGTGAGTGCCCAATGCCCACTGGGTGATAGGACGATGCGCATGGGATTCCCTTGTTCTTCTAGTGGGTGTAAAAATGACTACATCTTGGTTCTATTTCTGGGACCTCTTTTCAAATTTGTAGTGGGAAATGACATACATCTTGATTTGTTTAATGAGTAATGATAGAGCGTTTAACTTTGGAAAGTGTTGAATCATGGTTCAAAAGCATAGAGGATGAATTTTCTAAGAGATTTAGTACTAGATCTGAGTTTGATGCACCTAGATGGGTAGAAGAGAACTTCTACCATGATTTATATGAAACTATTTTCTGTTGCTTCCCAGTCAAAATATATGAATGGCTCTCAGCATATGCATCTAGATCAAGCTGGTATTATAGAATACGTGCATGGACCCAAAAAGAATACCAGAGGCTAGAAGTTACTGAGTTTGAGTTTCTACTAGATCCCAGAGGATCATTTCTACATGTTAACCCTTTGGAAATGAAGATCCTAATTGTTACCTTGAGTTTAGAGGCATTTCCAATGGCCGGCTAAACCATTCTGAGCACTGAGCAAGGAAGCTAGGATGGAGGAAGATGGAAGATATTATGGCAGAGAAGGAAGGGGAGGAAAGGTGACTCAAGTATAGTGAAGCATGTGAAAGGGATATTTCTAGACAACGTGAGGTTACAAGTGTGATATATCTATGGAGGTAGAGATTGTGGGAAGGAGTTGAGGTTCATGCAGAGGACATGGAACCTAAGTAGTTTATGCTACCCCATCTTAGCAAGCGTGTAAGAGAGATCCCTTTAGCTTCTGATGAGAGTTCATCACATGGAGAGAGAAGATTCATCGGCACATATCTGAACCCATATAGTGACCAAACCTTGGCACTTGGTTTTCCATATCACGGAAGGAGTATCGCTGACCCAGTTGGTATCATTGGAAGTGACAGATCTATGCCTAGAAGATATAATTTTTTATTTCCCACTTCTATGGCTACCCATACTATTCTAGTATTCAGAGGAATTTTTTAACAAGGAGCAAGTACACAATCCTTTGGTCTCACATCTAGGAGAGGCATGGGGTACACTAGTGGTAGTGGGGCATTATCACAGATTTTTGACGTGTAGTTCAGTTGAACTTTGGGGACCCTTAGCATGACCACTACAGGAACTGGTGGACCTAGTGGATCTGGTGGGTCAGGAGGCATAAGACCTAGTGGATCTAGTGGATCCAAGGGTGCAAGAAACACCAAAGAAAACTAAGAATATGGCTCAGGAGGAAAGGACCCAAATAACCCCCTTAATTCTTCTTTTAGATGTCTTTTCATTTTCTAGATTATAGAGGTATTGAAGACACTACAGAACATGTTCACAAGTGTGAGCTACTATGACACGTGAAGGGGATCACAACCCCAGAGTGGAAGGCGATTTAGTTTGTAATAATGTTGCAAGGGTACGTGTATAACTAGTATAGGAAATATGACCATCATCAAATGGTGGTGGATTATACCAGCTTTAAAGAACACCATCTTGGTAGAATTCCACATCCCTTAGTTTGAATAGAAGAGCATCAATGTAGTGAAGGAGATTCAATAGGGAATGACGAAGAGTGTGTGGGAGTATGATGCATGGTTCAAAACCATCCTTCAAAATTATCATATGAAATTCACCCTTCACAACATGCTCAATGGTTTTTTGGGGGGTTGATAACACCTTTTGGAAGAGCCCTATCTCATAAAACTTTCACAGATCCACATGAGGCATTATAAGTTAATTTGTGCACCGAAGTTGTTGGAAGTGTTAATACTAGTGTTAGCCCATCTTTGGAAGCTCAAATCACTATTATGGCTAAGAAACTAGAGAAGTTTTCTATTAACTCAAGCCATGAGACTCACAGTGGTATATGGTGTACAGATTGTGGAGTAGAGGGGCAAGTCAAGGATAGTTACCCTAGAGGACAATATGTGCCATAATAGTAGACCGTGAAATCTATCATGGGGACCATGATGCAAGTAGATGTCCCTTGTTACAGCGTGTAATTCGGAAGAATTTGTCTTGCTACTATAAGATCTACACCTCTATAACCCATGATACTAAGGATTGTAGGATTATTGATCAGATCCATGAGGCCATTGATCATGGGGTGCGCCAAAATAGAATTTCCAATAGTTCTAAAGGTGATGATCATCATTATGAGGAGCACGCAGATGGAGGCACACATGGAAGGGGATTTCACGAAGGATTTTGTGGTCATGGTAACCATGAAGGAGGAAGAAGTGAGTTACCATGTGGAACCTATTTTAATTGTGGGTCTACAGAGCATTACAAATGAGATTTCCCATATCTATTGTAGTGCTCATGGTGTGGGAAGAAACACAAGTATGAAGAGTTCCCTGAGTTATTCGATCATATGAATCAACAACACCAAAAATATAAGGCCATTTTAATGGTAAGAATTAAGAAGACAGACACATAGTGGATACCACGAGTGAAACGTGATGTGGGTTTGGAATCTATTATGGTGATAACAAGAGTAGAGGTTGTGCACACAAAGGAAATACCAAGGCAGAAGAATCTGGTTTCAAGGGAAGAAGTGGTACATGGGAAGTACCTGGATCCTATGAATCAAAAGGAGGTAAATCAAGATACCATAGATGTCATTCAGAGTTTACAAGGAGAAATCTAGTGTCTAAAGGACCAGTCTAGGAGGGAGGAGCAATGAAAAAAGGTCAAGGCACTAAAAGATGACTTGGATGAGGTCAAGGAAGTATGTAAAATGCTAAGGCAAGAGAATAGTATTCACTTTCTAGGAGCATTGTTGAGAGAGAAGGTACCATGCATCGGAGAAGAGCATGGGAGGTATGTCTTACATGAAAAACTTCCCCCTCATAGCCTTTACTATGATAGGGAGATCACGTTAAATGCAGTCATGGATGGATGGCTCCTTAGTAATATCCTCATTGACATAGGCACAAAGGTCAATGTTCTCACCTTGGATGCATGGGATCAGATGAGAAGGCCTGCATTATAGCCATCTTCGAATGTTTTGTATATGGAAAAAAAATGAAGGAAATGCCCATCAGTTTCTTAAAGGATACAACTATCACCATTTAGGGAGCTAAGTTTACTAAGGAATTCAAATTCTTGTCTCTCACCAAGGTAGACAATTTCCTAGCACTACTTGGGTGCCCATGGTGTTCTAAGAACAATGCAGATATTTGGTTCAATAAGGGGTACATAAGCTTTGAAAATGAGGAGGAATGGGTCATCATAACCCTGGATGATGGGAAGTCAACACCCTATACTGAAACTTTGGGAGAAGAGGTCCTGGATAGAATTTATGTGTGCTCAATCAAGGATCTAGAGATAATTCATCCCACAGATGAAGTTATCTAGTTTGAGGATGCTTAGTCCCTAAGTGACACCACTAGTATAGTGTGTGATAATTGGGTGCATGGAAACTATGAGTTAATTAGATGGAATTTAAGGGGATCAGTGACAAAGGTGAAAAAGGCACGTATGATCTAGCGTCTAGGAGGAAATGAGCTACCTAAGTACTCAGGAGGAGCCTCCACTGAGCTCCCCTAAGGAAAATGAATGAAGGGGGATGTTAAGCTAGGTCCTACTCAGAACTATTGTCCACTAGTGGGAAAAACATCAAAATAATCTCTTGGAATAGTACGAAGTGAGAATTTCCTTCTCTGTTAGTTTCTCTAGAAGTAACATGCCCACCACCATCAAAGACTGCCATGGTAAAGAGCCCACCTCTTTCCACATCCAAGCCTATGAGAGAGCCTAGATGGAAGGCACGAAATATTTTCCACCATCCCTCTTGGTACATAAATTATATTCTACATTACAGGGTTACACACACGCATGGTACATCCACTCTGAGACATGCCGCCAGAAAAGGAATTGGTAGGAACTAGCGGCTGATCTAGTCCAAGAATTTGAGTATTGAAGCACCAAAACATTGGTGGATAAGGAATTAAAGGAGGTCAAGCACCTTATAATGGGGGATAGTGCAAAGGAAGAGGATAGGCTTGTAAAATTTATAGGAGAGGCATGCTTGGAGGGAAAATTTGGTGAAGATGAGTCCGATGAGGTGCAGTTTGAGTGTGTGTACATAGAGAAAGAAAATGGAAAGATGCTCTATGTCATAAACGCTGAAGAGATGGAAAATTTAGAGGTTAACCATTCTCTAGGCTTAAGCGAAGTGATGGATAGTGATGATGAAAGAAAGTGCACCCATCATGAACCTTTAAAGATAAAGAAGGCTAATATTGGGTCAGAGGTGGAACCCAAGGAAGCTATCATTGGGGATTATTGGTTGGAGAGGGAAGTCTCTAAGATCATTGATCTTTTATGTGAGTTTGAGGATTTATTCCCATGTGGGTATCATGAACTCAAATGCATTCACCATTCCTTCAGGGAAATGAGAATTAAGTTGAAGGAAGGTGCATGCCTAGTCTAGAAGAGACCATACTGGATGAATCCTAATGTGTGTGTGAAGGTCAAGGAGGAAATAGAAAAGATGATAGCATCAGGAATCATAGAGTTTGTGGAGGAGTCAGAGTGAATAATTCCAACGGTGATTAGTATCAGAAAGGATGAAATGATAAGGATATGTGTTGATTATAGGGATCTGAATGTAGTGTGTGTCATTGATCCCTTCCAAACCTCATTCACTAAAGAGATCCTAGAAGCAGTGGCAAGGTGTGAATTCTACTCTTTCACAGATGGGTTCTCAGGCTATCACAAAGTGAGGATTGCAAAGGAATACCAAAGAAATAAAACCTTCACCACTAAGTGGGGAATTTTTTCCTATACAGTCATACATTTTGGGTTAAAGAATGTACTTGTTGTGTTCTCACGCATTGTAGTGCAGGCCATCCAAGACTTCATCCACAAGTTTCTCCAAGTTTACCTTGATGATTGGACCGTGTATGGACTTGTTAAGGACCATTGTGACAATCTAAGATTTATGTTTGAAAGGTGTCGGTAGTTGAGGATATACCTTAGCATCAAGAAGTGTGTATTTGCTACCTTGTTTGGGACCCTGTTGGGACACACCATATGTAAAAAAAGGCTTGTTGGTGGATCCTACCAAAATTACAGTGATTGTGGGATTGGGGGAGCTAACTAGTCAAAGTGCAGTGTGCAGGTTTCTTGGACACATGGTCTACTATCATAAGTTCATCAAGGGGTATGCCAAGATCGCTGTACCTTTAGAAATTTTCTTAGACATAAAAGTGCCTTTCATTAGGGAGAGGCGCAGCAGAAGGCATTTGACAAATTGAAGGATAGGCTTGTCACTGTGACTATATTATGTTTCCCCTCTTAGGATAAGCCCTTCCATGTTCATGTATATTCCTCTGGAATGACCATTGGGGTAGTGCTTGCATACCCTAGTGAGGGAATTTTTTATCACCCCCCTATGCTTTGCAAACAAGAAGTTGACACTAGCATAGAAGAATTATACTACGACCAAGCATGAGGCTTTGTCTATGATCTACGTGCTTCATAATTTCAGGAAGTATCTATTAGAAAATCCCATTGTCTTCTACACTAACCACATGTCATTAAAATATTTAGTGAACAAGCCCATCCTACAGGGTCGCATATGTCAGTGCGTGTTATTATTCCAAGAGTTTGAGTTCATGGTGGTTGTCAAGCTAGGAAAAATTAATTCCAGACCTGACCATTTATCTACAATTGATTCGAGGGAGGATGTGCAAAGCATTGAAGATACCATGCCAAATTCTCAGCTGTTTAGGTTACGGCGTGCACCCTCAGACTTGGAGGATATTGATGTGTTCCTTAAAATAGGTATAACACCAGAAGGGATGAGGAAATTAGAGAAAAAGAAATGAGTCATACACACCGCACCCTAAATGTTGATTAATTGGGACTTATACAAACTAGGGTGTGATGAAGTTTTACGTAGGTGTGTACTAGAGCATGAGCACCTCGCCATCATAGAAGAAGCACACTGAGTAAGTGTAGATGGACATTATGTAAGTGACACCACCGCATGTAAAATATTGATGGCAGGATTGTGGTGGGAAACTCTGTATAAATATTGGAAGGAATAATGTAAAGTGTGTGACATGTAGCGCGTAGGACTGGATCACGCTATGTAATCACTTGCACAGACTATTTGATAAGGTGAACAAAGGCAGCCCCAACTAAAGACTATATAATAACTACATCAGCTATATTTTTTTGGGAGAAAATTATCATGAGGTATGGATGCCCTTTAAGTTTAACCAGTGATAGGGGTACACATTTCTTGAATGAGACTGTGAGGATCCTATTAGCAAAATTCATGGTGGCTCATCACAAAACTACACCTTATCACCCATAAGAAAATGGAAATGTAGAAGCATTTAACAAGATAATAAGTCATACCCTGAAAAAGATTTATGATGTCGGAAGACAAGATTGGGATGCCAAGGTATTAGCTGTATTATGGGATTATAGGATAACTTATAAAAGGTTGAACAAAGCCACACCATTTAAATTGGTGTTTGGCATGGAAGATAAACTATCAGTTGAGTTTATGTTACCTTATCTACGTATAGGGCACACAGAAGGGCTTGCTGATGAGAAAGCACTAGAAGAAAGGATTGATAAATTAATGAAGGGGGATGAAAGATGATCACTTGCTAGCTAGAGCCAAACAGTAGAAAAGGAAAAGCAAAAATCATGGCATGATCTCCACACTAAGAACAAGAATTTTGAGGTTGGGTAGATGGTCTTATTGTATGATTCTAACTTTTTGCACCATTCTGGGAAGTTAAAAGTGCATTGGTTGGGTCCCTACACCATCTCGTACATCCTTGATTTGGGCACATGCTAGCTACAAGTGTTGGATGGGACGAGATTTCCAAGACACTTCAATGGGAGTAGGGTGAAGCCCTACTATAAATAAGTCTTCTTGGTGTTTGTAAATAAGGTAGTATTGTTAGTTAGTTTAGGATTATCTTTAGTTCATTTTCAATTCTTATGTTTCCCTTTCTCATTGTTGTTTTGTGTTGTGCCTTAGGCGCCGGTAATATCCTTACTTTTTGAAAGTTATAATTGCATAGAGGACTGTGTGGAGTAAGGTGGAAGAAATTGAAGTATGAAGCACTAGGAAGGAATGCATTGGAAATCCTGGTTGAATGGCCCTGTGAAGAAATTACATGCAAGGAAAGGTGAAAAGGGATGGTTGGTGTCAAGATAAAGCTACATTGGTGATCCACATACAAGAGAGGAAGAAGTGCAAAGAAACATGAGGTAGGCGAGAGAAAAAATCATGACAGAAGAAGTTCCTTTGGTGTTGATTACATGCGCACAAGAGTCTCTTGTCAAGATGGATTGGTTACGCACCAGAAGGTTGGAGAATTATCTGTGCAAGGTTGGGTGTGTGAGTTAAAACACTAAAGTTGGGTTTTTTTGAAAAATATGCATTAAGTCTTAAAGTACAGTGGTGGGTAAGGTAACATTTAATGTTACAAAGTGGGAAAAACTATAAATATAATGTCAAGACATTTCATTATTTACTTTGTGTCTACAAAGAGAGAAGCACTTCTACATCATTACAAACTAGGGCTTTCAGGACTAATCCGTGTGAAGAAAAAATTGAAGATTTTAAGCATGAGTAACTAGTTTGGATTTTTGAACCAGAAGGAAGGGATTTCATGGGTGTAAGAGAAGTTGTGAGAAGGTGTCATCTTGTGAAAGTATTATCCCAGGCAAGGTTTGAAAAACTAGGGCACGGGTTTAAGACGTTTTCTTCACAAGTTTGAGATCTAAAGGTTGGAAGAAGTGGAAGAGAAGAGTAACAAGAAGATATTGAAGTAATAATAGGACCTAGATAATGGAACCCAAGAAACTAACCGTGTCACTTAAAAATCCAAAAGGAAAGGGCAAGGGCAAGGGAAGAGAGCCAGTAGAAACAACCAGAAGCATGAATGAGGAGTGGTATGCATAAATGCAGTACCTGGATTGAGTTTTTTCTTGGGAAGGAGTGGGAATGCCACTTGAGAAAGATGGTAATGATCAATTATAACCATCACACAAGCACAACCGAGAAGGAAATGGTGTTGGAGCTAGTGTACTAAATGAATAAAAGAACACCAGATGATTTTCCCATCTATAATGATGAGGTAAAAGTGAAGTTGGAGAAGGCAAGGTTATTTCAAGTCTATGAGTTTCCCTACTTTGGAAATCCTAAGCACCTCTATCAGTGGCTAAAGTCACACGTGCATGAGGATCGATTTTACTTCACGGGGCACAATATTCGCATAACCCCTCAGCTGATTTCTAAGTTTACAAGCCTCATCTATGTGGGAGACAGCATAGATGATGACCTGAGTGACAAGGATTCCATCAAAGAAATTTTCGTTGCATATGAATACAAGAAGGGGTCAAGGTATTTTGATATAGCGGAAATCCTAGATCTCATCATGAGAATGGCCACACACCTGATCACAAAAGTTAAATGATCAAGAAAGGTTGAAGTAGGTGAATAATGCCTAGTTGAATGTATGCAGGAAAATATTAGAGGGAACAATCTATAATTTATCAGCCTTCATTAGAGATGAGATAATCGGTAGTGCACAGGAAGAAGACAAGATACTCTTTGGAAATATCCTCCTAAAAATTATATTTCAGAGATAAGAGTACCTAACGTGGAAGACAAGTTTATTTGGGAGTATCCGGCTGAAGATACCCTTGCCCATGAAAATATTTGTAAATTATACATGTGAAACAATGAAAACCTCCCATAAGGCGTGCCTAGACAAGTGGTATAAGTGCTAAAGGGATGCGTTCGGGGTAGAGTGGAGAATCCCACAACAACGACTGACACTTATAATGGGAGAAGCTAAGTTTGTTGTGTACCAACACTTCTGCATAGGTAGATTTAAGTTGGTGGAAGAAACCATGAGCCCATGGTGTAAAATTCTGTTCTCCTTAACTACCCAACACTTCCAAGCGGGATTTAATAGGTTCAAAGAAGCAAAGATACTAAGGTTTGACCTTAGTGAAGTTGATCAGTACCACATGGAATTGTGCAAGACGTTGGTCTACCTATGAAGCACACATACATGGAAAAGTATGTAGCGCATGCAATAATAACAATGAAACCCTTGACTCTAACAATTACAGGAAAGACCGCAACACGTTTATATATTTGCATTAGGCCAAAATTCAAGAAAGGCACATACTTGGAGAATGATGTCTCCGTACCTAAAGATCCCATGGGTAGAAGAAATACGACACTTAAGAGAAGGGGGAGGGAAGAATAAAAGCCACCAAGTGTGCAAACTACCCAATCAGTAAGCACGCTGATGGCAAGTGCCAAAGGTAGCACCTATACATGTAGGAATAAATCCTCATTGAAAGAGAATACCCTAGAAGAAGAGGCACCATTGTAACCCCTCGCTAAGGAGAAGTTTCCAGAGGAAGCAGAGAAGGTTAGATTCCATGCAGAAGAGTCACCTCTTAGAAATAAGCAGAGGATAGAAGAGGAAGCCTGACTAAAAGCAGACAGAGATCTTGGAGAGATAAATAGGTGAAAAGGATGATGATGATGAAGAAGATGATCCTGAAAGAGACAAAGAGCCACTTGTATTCAGTATGCCTGATTTAGAAGAAGAGGGAGGAGAAGAAGAACAAGAGTTCATTTTTGTGTGGCACAAGGGTAGCCAGGATAAGGAAGGCACCCAAGACATGGGAAGAAGTGAGGAGGTTGGCATGCAGAAGAAAAAAACTCCAAGCCTTACGCAGGAGAAAGTAAATGAGGTAGCAGAAAGAGAAGAAATGAAAATAATCAAGGCCTTAGTAGAACAAGAATTGGAGCATAGCACTGACATAGTGATGGGAGAGGATAAGGAGGAAAGCGTTGAGAAAGAAACAGTTAGTATAGCAGGAGGTTCTAGTCTAATAGTGAGTTTCCCTAAATCCAGATGCTTGGGAAGGAATAGCCGTGATACAGAATGAGGAAAGGTCATGGGCTATGTGGATGACCAAAGGAAGGTGTTACACACATGTTTCCATAGCACTGTACCCATGGAAGAACTTCTAGCTATGGATTCATTTGATGAGGAGGGTGCATACCCCAAGATAAGGAATATGCTCTCTTGGGCATTTAAGTCTCATATTGACGAGCCAAAGTTTAAAGTATACCAAGGGGAAATCATGTCAGTACCAGAGTCTAAGGGAACCAACCCCTTGGTAAATGGCCAACAACTCTCAAATGAGTAGTTATGTAATGCACTGAACAAGGTCATGATCGAGACTAAGGCTAGGCTCTTTCGAAGAAATGACAGAGTAATATTTCTAGAGGGAAAGCTAGAAAAGAAGGAAGAGGAGCTGGATGATAAGAATAAGGGCTTAAAACAAGAAGAGTTAATCAACGTGAAGCTGAAGCATGAACTAAGGGATGAGAAGGTGAAGGCGCATGAAGTATACAAAAAAAATGGAGTTTATCAAAAGTTCCATTATGTTGAAGCATCTAGACCTAATACCACCCATGTAGAAGTATGGATCTACTCTTGAATGCTTAGAAGATTTGGTGCACATCCTGACTATGGAGAGACAACCGTTGGCCCTGGAGTCAACAGAAGAAGTGACAACATGCTTGGAGAGGGAAGATAAATTTAAAGTGGTAGCAATCATTGCTGAGTATAGCAAGGTACTTCTGGATGTCAAGATTTCTACCCAATCTGCTGAGGCCATGTATGATAATTGTGCAGATAGGGATAGAGTGGCGAGCTGCTTGGTCACCACTCATGAAGCAAAGATGAAGCAGTTTCAAGAAAATAATAAGGGAAATAGGGTGGAAAGGGACAAAATCCTTTCCAAGTTTGAAAATAAATCTGAGGCCATTGCAACCTTAAGGGGTTCAATAAAAAATTGGTTGAAGGAACTATGCCCGTAAATCATGAGAATAATGGATGCACTTGAGGACATGAGAAAACAATTAGAAGGGGTAGTTAACACTATGAATACCCAAGGAGATGGGTTAAGCTTTAAGGAAGTGAGCACCTTGGTCGGTGACCTCTGCCAAAGAGCACAGAGTGAAGTAGATGCCTGGAAAAAGTTGGAAGCTAACCTAAAGAGGGACTTCCCACTCCTTTTGCAGCAATAATTACTATCCCATTCTTTTATTCTTTCCCATTCCTTCATCCCCTTATTCTTACTCTTCCAAATTATTTTATTCTTCTGGAACATACTGTAATTATTTATTCATTGGAGAAGTGTTCCCGCAGAAGGAGAACAGGTGTAGTGTGGGGTGATGTTGGGACCCCAAAATATTGGCTAAGTACAAAAAAAAAATGTAATTAGATATATTATTGTGTGGTATTAATACCAATTTAAAATAACCATACTAACATTACTTTAATAAAGTTGTATGAGTGCACTTATCTCGAGGAATATTTAGGATGTTGATTGCACATGCATTGTGGTAATTGTACCATTATTGCATGTTGATCTACTACAATGTTGTGGATACAGTTTTTGCTAGCAACTTTAGAATGTATATTATAGGATCCATACTTAAATAAGATAATTACCGGAGAGGGAATGTTGACATGTTATGATACCAATTATCTTTATCACCAATCACACGTATAGATCGTTCCTTATTTTTATTCACGCATTCATTAATTAAGCAAAACATGAAAGCCAAAATAGAGTTTTGTTGCATGCTACTGTAAGTATTTTTAGTATATCCCTGTGTCACAGTAAACATGCATCAAAGCTCACAAAACTAGGAACAATAAACCTAGGTGTTCTCATTTCCTAAAAAAAAAAAAACCCAAAAACATCAAAGCCCACAAATCCCCAAACCATAACAATTGATAGTGATAAATAATATGCATAAGAGAATATTGAGGCCACATCAATGGAAATAGACTAGGAAGGTTTTGATTTTGAAATTCATGAGCAACAAGGTTATAAGGATCCGAAGGAGGGTATGGAAGAGAAGAAGGAGGAGCAAGTGGAGAGAAAATGGTTCAAGGAGGTCTTGCTAAATATATGGGAGCACATGCAATGGAAATTCATGCATGGGATACCCATGAGAAGTATGAAGGAGAAGGATTTATAAAGGAAATTGAAGACGAAACTCATGTAACCACAGATGATGAAGAAAGGATAGGGAAGGTCCATGAACACACAGAACCTGAGACACAAACTAATGAGATAAAAATTGGGGTTGATATGCCCTATGTTGTTGAAGAAAGTATTGAAAATATTGTTCATGAATTTTAAACATAATAGCCATTTGAGAAGATTGAACTAGTACATGAGAATGTTCCTGTAGTTACTGAGAAGATAGTTGAAACATTATTAGATCCTGCTTTACCATTTTTGCCACATGATAATACGCAACTAAAAATTATTATTAGATAAGTTGTCAAAGAGTCATCAAAACTAGTTTTCAGGAACATGAAAACACAAAAAACATTTCTGTACTACTGGGTATATCAATTTGAAACATATGTTAATAGGTTGTAAGAAAAATGTGAGATAGAAAAGGTAGAACTAATCTTCCAACACCAACATGACATAGAGGAAAAGGATAAGGAGCTTAAGGCCAAAGATAAGGAGATTGAAAGGCTAAAGAATAATAAGGAAGATAAAATTCAAGTGGCCAATGACATATTTAAATCCACGACACCTTCTAACATGCATGCCATTTTTGTAAGAGAATAGATGTTATAGTTAAAGATCACATGTATCAACCTAGATATTCCTTTTGATATTAGTGTAGCCAAAAGTTCCTTTAGAATATACCAGAAAATGCCTCATGAGATTCAACTACTGTTATGTGAATTGTATATGTACAATTATTCCCTTGAATACGATAGGGACTAGACCCTAGTGCTTTATATTGGAGATGTTCCAATTAGGGTAGTGTTTTTTTATTTTATCAATGAATTGTACAGATAAAAATAGATGGAGGAATATAAGAACTTGTCAAAAGTGCATCCATTAATGATTAGAAGTGAAGCTACAAATACAAATGCAATTATTGAAGATTATGGAAAATACATGGAACATAGGGAAATTAAACAATGAGTATACTATATGAGAAATGAAGCTCATGAAGAATCCAAGGACCACATTAAATTCAATTCACGAGAGATAGCATATGCTTGAAAAATACGTTGGCAATATATTTCTCCTGAGATGCAAAGAAAAGAAATGCACTCATGATAATATCATTCCAAATTTAAGAAGGTTAAATGTATACATTGAAGTTTCCAAAGGATGTGGAAAAACTTGGTTTACCATTGGTTATCATCCCCCAATATTCCACTATCTTATACCACATTGGTCTGGTCAGATGAAATTGGATGACGCCATATCAGACAGAGTCATGGACATATATAGAAGAAATTGAGGTTACTTCTTCATAAATTCAAAAGGAACAACTACACTAATCGATTTTAGATACGTATGGAACATCATTAAGGTGGACCCTAAGCTAGGTGAGGAACCTAAAAAATCTTGAATGAGGACATTCAAGAAGTTAAGTCTGGGGGTGTGATAAGTTTTTTAATTATATTTATAAAGAAATCATACTCTATATTCTATTAAGCTATTTGTAGCCCTAAAATTATATTTCCTTATGATATTGATAAAAAATTTCATTATAACTTGAACTCATGGCATGGATATTAATTAAGATAGTTATTACCAGTTTACTTTCTTTTTTCATATTTTGAGTGCACATTTATTCTCTTGATTATAATAATATGTTACATTGATGATGCATGTGATGCCTCTTATTGTAAGATACTTGTATATGAAGTAAATTACATGCAACAACTTGTATATTGAGAAACTTGTACATGTTGACCCACTCAGGGTTGACTTATTATCAACATTTTATAATTATCATGTCTTTATTTTTGCATCTTTCATATTATATCATACATTTGTTTCAGGTTACTATCTACATACATTTAACTATTATCATTCATCATATTTTGGTATCAAAAGAGGGTTGGTATCCATCCTAGAAATTTCTCACTTTGCGGTACTGACTTTGTCGGGAAATCCTCCATCTCTATCACTAATATTTTTTGTGTGTTAGTTATCTTTTTTGTGCAAATCATCTAACTCGCATTGGAGGAGTCTCTCATATGTTTTTCTTATACCATCCCGTATTTCCATCTACATCAGGAGGTTGCCTAAACCATCCCATAGTTATGGGGTTCCTTGATTTATTACATAGTTTCACTAATCTGAAACATTAGAAGGATTTATAGCAAAATATTTTGGCACACCCAGTGGGACCCACCACTCTGTTTCAATGAGTCTTTTTTATTTTATTTTATTTCATTTCTATATTTCTTTGTATTCATTTCTTTTTACAAACCTTGTAGGTGAGGGTTTTTATTTCTCTCACAAATGCTAGTTTACTTGCTTGGATCAAGAACATGATTTCCTAAAAATTGAAATATAAATAAAATAAAAAAGGAAAAAGCATATCACGGCATTATTTTTTAATTCCCAATTTCCTCCTTTCTACACCTCCTTATGTGTGTTCTCATCAAATCTCACATTTCATTTTCTAGTTTAATAATAACCCTTTCATTCTTGATTGATCATATAGATTAAATAGGAGGTTAATCTAATGCATTCACCTTCCCATCTGCACACATCTAAACTCACTCATAACCTTACACATATGAAATGACATCTACTAGGTGGAACTATAGGGATTTCATTACCTATTATAAAATCCACCACAATATTTTTTCCATGTTCATATTTTTTTGGCTATTGGTATATTGAATAAGCACACGACACCCTTATCTCTAGGGTGCATGAAGTGCAAAGGCATGCCCCAATATAGGCCTCATAATGGTAGTCATCATAGACTTGTGACTCAAGTAACTTTGGGAATATCAAGGAATCCATCAAAAATATCCTAAAACCAACCTTAGATCAGACATTTCCTAGGTTCCCTCCTCGCCTTTTTAATCCTTTTCACATATTTTAATAAGAAAGATAATTAAAACACTATTGTTTTTCATGTTTTCTTTAGTAACACTTATATATATATATATATATATATATATATATATAATTTTTTGTTTCATGTCTATTTTTACCAGATCACAACTCAATAAAATGGAACAAACCAACTCTTCTAGTATCCTCACTTCCAACCACATCATCCAACAAACTTTATGAGTTTTTTAATTCTCTTTATAAACAACTCATTCTTTGTATTATTTTGAGCCATTTGTAGACCTAAACTTGAATTTCCCTATGATACTGGTAGACATTTTAATTATAAATTGAACTCATGGCATGTATATTAACTAATATAGTTATTAATAGTTTAATTTATTTTGTGGTATTATGAGTACACATTTATTCTCTTGATTACAATAAGATGTTTGATTGATGATGCATGCAATGCCTCTTGTTGTAAGAAAATTGTATATGCATCAACTTGCATGTAGACAAAGGACTTATTTGCAACAAATCATATTTATCAAACAGAGGTCACACACATGAATAAGCCTTGATCTTGAGAAGCTCATGGAACATGGACATCACACTTGACCTTGAACATGTTGATGGAAGAAGTAATTGCAATTCAAACATGAGAACTAGGAGATTATTAAACTCCAACACGTAATTATGCGTTTCAAATTAACAAGAAAATAACTAATTTAATTCATGATTTAGGAACTGGTTGATAAACTAATTGGTTACTTAAGTTGTGTAATTGATATGTAGACAATTTCTAATTATTTTTGTTACATGCATCGGATCTCCAGATTATGTGTTGAGATATTTTACTTGATCTAATTAGAAATCCTAGTAGAAATTTATTTCTTCACGCTTTTGTTGTAATGAGACGTATAAAAGGGAAAAGGTTAATTATAAGAAGGATATCTAGGATAAAAACATAGAATAAGGATCAATCAATAGATAGAGGATTTTATGTATTTCCCAACTGTAATATTCATGCTAATGAAATCAAAATATGAGTTTTTTCCATTTTCTGCAGGCACTGATATTAGCAGGGATTAACACCCAAGGCATGGCCCACTTTAACTTTTTTAACCCTCTCCTTTGTTTTTTGATTAATTTATTACATGGTTTGATTAACAGTAATCCATTCCTTCATCTGTATTATATTTTCACATTAATTTCCTTAGACTTTGTATTTACTTACAGTATGAATTTAGTTAATTTCCAAGCATTGTTATTTCTTAAATTTTAGTGACAACAATTTAACTTCGTATCTCTTAAAAATTTGTAATTTTGCATACAATACTAGCAATATTGAAAGCCTACGTCCCTCGGTTTTATAATTAAATAATTATAGATTAATGAACAACATATTAATTACTATAAGTTAATTTTCACCACCAACACATCTTCCATTACTATAGTTCTTCCCTTCCTATACATACAGTCTTTTGGGTTTATTACCCTCTCATTTCCATGGATCCTTATAGTAACCCCTTTCTATCTAGATTCATTCCCACATCAAAAATAATCCCTTGCAAACCAACTACACCTCCATGTGTTATTTCCTTGGAGACCTCTGGGCCTCCTGTTATTCCTCATGGATGCTCGAATCTCTAGGATTTCCTGTATGCTAACCCCATTTCTCTTTACGATTACCTTATGCTCTGGTCCACTAAACTTCCCATTGAATCACCGTGAAACCTCCCAGGCCCTCATATATCAACTCACCCTTTTCTTCCCTTGAGCCATGAATGATATTTCCGTGGCAAAACAAAAACTTGGTTCCCATTAGACTTCTAATTTTTTCCCTCAGACTCATTAATATGCTCAGCTGGTGGCTCTTATTCCACCTAATCTTCCTTGAATCAATACTACCCCTTCTTCTTCCATCCCTATCATATCATCAACTATAATTTTTATTTCTACCCCTAAGAAAGATTTACAAGAATACTGCTTTCTCCCTCTCCCATATGAACATGATGAAAATACCATCGTAATATCCACATTTGAAATTCATGCTAACATCATCACTTCACAACATCATCCCTCTAAACAAACTTAAACACATCATCCTCCTATTTGAAATGTCTTCCATCACATTTTTTTATCATCAAATAACTCAAAATTATCATCCAATTCATACTCACATCCACACTTATCCCACACACAATCAACATAACATCCCATTTCTCAGAAAACACAATAACATCCATCTCATTATATTCCTATCTCTCAACATCCTACTTCCCAGCCTATTCAATTTAAGCCATTTAATTATCTCCCCCTCATCGACCACCTCCGCAGGCACCCACCTATCCTCAAAATTATCAAACTTATCCTCAACCCAACCCTTCCACATCCTATGATTCACAACCCCACCAATCTAACTCTCATCCATCTCACGACCATATCTAGGCTTTGTTTAATAGGTCAACAAATCTTGAACACACAACTATGGGTACTAAGAGATACTTTAACTAAAAAAAAATATGTATTGATATTTTTCATTAATCCATTCCTATTAAGCCTTACCTACCACATTGGGAACTCTCTAAATTCTCTAAGTTCAATAATAAGAAGGATCCCTAGTTGACCTTTGTGCCTTTAGGCATGCCTATTACTTTATCGAAGATGATCAAGACCTTATGATTTGTATGCTTCCTATGTCAATGGTTGGACCTTCCTTAGACTAGTATAATGGAATCCCACAATACTCCCTCTTCTCATTCATCCAACTCATGCTATTATTCCTACAATATTTCTCCATAAACATTGCTCGTAAGATAATTGTCATTGACCTATACGCCATTAAACAATAGGATGATGAATCTATCACAGAATTCCTCGCTAGATGGTGAATTTTCATCAATCAACTATATTTTTCCCCTTCACAAATAGAGCACATCAATCTCTTCTCTTGATAATGTGAAAAACACATCTCAGCAACCCTATAGATCTAATCCTTTCAAAAAGTTGAGGAGGCATTCACCATGGCTCATAAAATAGAACTCCACACCCTTGAGAAAGTCCATATTAAACTCAGATCTAATAAACTAGAACTTAAATTTACCAAGACATCTAATCACAATCAAAAATCCAAAAATGATACCAACGCTATCATTGTCAAATCTTCCTCTGCATCTACCTCCCAAACTGAGCCTCCACAAAGGGATCCTCATCCTACCTATAACTATACCCTTTTAGGGAGTCATATAGTTTAGTATTTGATAATCTCATGGTGGGTTGTCTCATCCAAATTCCTCCTATCTTCCCTGTCGATGAAATAAATCCTAAACTTGCATGGTAACCTAAGCACCACTATTGCAAACATCATCAGGTATGCATCCATGAAATCAAAGGGTGTTGCACATTCAAATAAATTTTCCAACACCTCATCGATAAATGGGAATTACACTTAGATAATCCTAATGCCCCTTCTAATCATCCTTTGGACACCTTCAAATAACCATTATGTAATGACTCCCCAAACAATCAAACAGAACCATCCACATCCCAAGTACCCAATACCCACACTATTAACACATTAAACCAAGAATCAATGTCATCATCTACATTACCCACCTCCACTCCTTTGACATCTACAATCACACTGGAGCCCAAATTTGTGCCATAATCTATCAGATCCACCTCCACTCTATTTGGACTAATCACATCCACACCATTCAAATCTACACCTAAACCCACAACAAATATATCATCTATACCCACGTAATTTATATATGTACTCCCTACATTATTGCTTACATCTACATCTACATATAAATATATTCTATACATGCACCTTTGATTGAATCCACTTCCACACCTACATCTAACCCCACATCTACACCACTCATTCAAACATCACTTTATAATTACCAGGGATATTTCACTCTCATCCTAATATTTTGTGACTGTTACCACCTTTATACGTGCATATTCAAAACATTCTATGGCCTCTTCTCATCTAATTAATTGAATAATCGAAAAACCTCTCCTATCCTCTATTTCCTCATCTCTAAAGCATACACATGCAATGCCTAATTCCTTCTCTGATAATCCCCCCATCGAAATCATTGTAATCCCTGCCAAATTCAAACCCTCACCTTAGAACTCTAAAAATCTTGGCATTCTTCCTTATAAGTTTCTTACCCATTCACATAAGAAGTTAAAACTTCCTCCTTTAAAACCCCAACAATATAAGTCTCTTGTCATCCAATCATCCATTTTAGGGCCTCAGTCTTCCATCTTAGGACATTTCCCATAATCCTTGACATCTACCCAAAAAAAATCCAAATCATCTATTCCTCCCTCCACGTCAATGTCTAAGTCATCCAAATCTACTTCCATATCAAAATAATCCATGCACCCTTCCAAACCCATAACTAAATAAACTATCCCTTCCCCTACATCTAGATCACAAACATATAAAGCTAAACCTGAACCTAAGGAAATCACAAAGCCTCATAAAAACAACCTTCCCCTCCTTCCTTCATCATCATCACCTAAAGCAAAGCCTTATAAAGATCATACTAATTCAACTTCATGATCCATCATCAGATCTCAGACTAAGATATTTCTATTGAACCTTTTTCATTGGTGTTTTCATTGATTTCAAGTGGAATTGAGGGTAAAGTAGTGAATGGTGAAGTGTTTTATTAGTGTTTTGTGCTTTCAAGATGGTTTCAAGTTGTTTTAGTGTGTTGTAAGCTTAGTTTGTGAGGCATGAGTCTAGTAGAAGTATGGAAAATGTTGGAATGCTTGAATCAAATGTCCTATAGGTAATATTTTATAGTATAATCATGTGAAAGTGCTCTTACAGGGTGTATCAGGTCATCTAGTGGAAGTTGCAGTTGAAACTGACCCATTTAGGTTTGTTTCCGGTGCCTGATGAGGCGTGAGAAGTTAGTATAGGTCATAGAAAGGTCATGTGAGTATGGGATAAGATTAGGAATAGTGTGTAAAACATGTGTGAGAAAAAAAGGCACAATTTATCTCCTAGAGTCAAAACTCAAAAGTGCACATAAAGTAGCTTTTAAAACTAAGAATGCAGGCTAAGGTAAATGAGATTGTTTAGATTTTCAAAATAAAAAATACGGATAAAAAATATATGATATGTGTAGAAGGGTGTATTTTAGTGTTTCATGTCATATTTCATCAAATTTTTAAATGGGGATTTTATGTTTTGTAAGTTTTTCTAGAACTTCTCCCTTAGGGAATACAAAATAAGTAGTCTAGATTCTTAGCACCCAAGAAAAAATATAGAGCCTTATTCGGATAAATCATAGAAGGAATTTTTGTAGAGGAATCCAAGATTGAAGCATGGAAAAATGTTTGAGGAAAAATGGATAAGTACTTGACAAGTTATGACTATTTTTCCAGCTGTGTTATTTTCACTGCCAAACACTCTCTTGAGTCAGAAATGAAAAATGTTATTTTTTTGTCCTTAAAAATCTTAGATGAGATTACTTAATTATTTTCATGGTCTATTTATGGTGTCTACATGTTCCTTGTGTTGTCGTGGTCTTCAATATAGCCTAGTTCAGTACATGGTCTTCTCAAGGCATGCAAGTGCTTTGTCTACAAGGTTGGCAAGAGATAACAAAGCTATAAAAGTTGTGTTTGAATTAAATCTTGAGGATGGAATTGAAATTATGTTTTCATCAACACTATTATTCTTTCCTTCTCCCCAAAATTAAGACTAGGAAGTAACACTCTTGAAGCTTGAAAGATCATTAATGAACATAACATAGACTCTGTTTCATGTGCAAGCTAAAATATTCACATTAAGGTATTTTTTTCTCTTTAAGGTGATGTGATATGATCAAAGGAGGTTTGAAATATTTCAATGAATATATATGATAATACAAAATATTATTTAATATTAAATCATATTTTGAAGAATGACTAGTAAAGCATTTCTAAACAACTTGGTAATGTGCTTGTCTTTCTTAATACTGGGAGTATTTTGAAGAATCATAGGTCAATTGATTACATGTATAAGTTGTATTTGTTTCTCAAAAAATCACAAGAGTTTAAATCTCTAAATCTCATCGAGAAATCAAAATTAAATCAAATTTTATGGCCTCTTGGGAATGTACAGAGGTAGAAACCTTGGTTCTAGGTTTTGGATGAACTTTTAACTTTTAACCTATGAAAAATCATGGAATTTTAAATAATCCTTTGTCTTATTAGCATATGCTTGTTGAAAAAATAATAATTCAATTCCATCAAAATTTTAATGAGTTTTCAATGATATTTATATCCACAAACATTTTCCTTTTTGTTACAGAGGTAATAAGTTGTCTAAATGGAAATGCTTCATTGAACTCAACCCAAATCACCTTGTAAAGATCTCAAATGTCATAAAATGTATAAGGGAGTCTTGGAAATCTTAATTTTAGGTTGATAGATGACAAAAAATGTTACATTGGAATTTTTTGGCATGTGATCTCATGTTAGCTCTCCACAATAACCTAAATTAATAAAGATTTATGAAAAATGTCTTGAGACATCACATGTTGATCAACTTTAGTTTGATGAGAATGTAAAAATTGCACCTAATATTATCAATGCTTGATAGTAGTGGTCTAAGACTGATATGAATCCTAAAAAAATGTAACCTAATTAAATGGATAGGTTTCCATAATATCTTGAAGTTGAAAAGCCTAAAATCAACCTAACTCAAAGTATATAAGCTATAGAATCATTAAAAAATTCCTATTCAAGGATAATAAGGTTGTGTAGAAGATGAAGACAAAAGTTGAGGTCAAAATGTGATAAGAAACTAAAAAGGTAAAATGAAATGATAAGGGCTAAGGAATTTGAAGAGTTAAAATTGTTTTCTCATATGCAAGAGCTCAAAGTTGAGAGGGTGGAAGATGAAAAGGAAATGTGGAATAGACAAAAAGAATTGGAGAATGAATTAAGTGAGCCTTTTTTGAGAATAAGTATGTAATGTATAGTTTTGTGAACAAAAATTGAGATGAAAGAAATGAACTGATATATATATATATATATATATATATATATATATATATATATATATATATATATGAAATAGTTATAGAAAAATACACAAAAGGGTAGATAACAACATATATATGGTGACTAAAATGATGATAGCTGAAGTAACATAAAGCATAGATATGTGTTAGAGAACTGTAATACGAGACATTAAGATAAATAGTTAATAGTTAGTGAAAAAATTCATATATATGCACATCTCAAAATAGTAAAATCTTAGTAATGGAAAGGTGAATTATGACTTAAAACAGTGAAGAAAGTGAAATCAAATTACAAGGTATAGTTTGGAAAAGATGTGCAGAAGAATGACATAATAAAATTAGTTGAAGTGGAGAATGAAATTAGCTGATATACACATGTTTTTGGACTAAGATAAGTTGCTTAGAAGGTGTTTTGAAGACTACATTCATGAATGTGATCTCCATGATCATATGTGATTGTTGAATATTGAGGATCAAACAAAAATTTGAGCTAGAAATCCAAGAGAAATAGGTGAATGCATCAATTGGAAAGATAATAGGTTAAATTGTAGATGAAATAAAAAGGTTAGATATAAAATTTAGTTTCACAATCAGATTGCATGCAGCATATTGAAAGTAAAGGAAACTAGGAGAAAAAACAAGAGAAGTTGAGAAAATATAGAGGTCATCATTAGTTGTGAGAGACAATAAGAAGAGTGTAACGAAAATTCAAGAACAAAACTAAGTAACACATTAACAAATAGGGGTCTGAATCTTTGTAAATAACAACTTACAAAAGATCAGTTGCAGCTGGTTAAACTCTAGGGATTTGTTGCTTCCTTGTAAGTTGCAGCTTGTAGAAGTTCAGTAGTTGCCGACTAAATTATCTTGGGGTTTTTCCTCAAAATTTGAGTTTCAGCTCAACTTCAAATCATTTTAACATACAATATAATTTGTTGTGATCTAAAAT